>OX276373.1:92813676-94186567 GCA_946251855.1 Alsophila aescularia
TTGATACGTAATAAAACTGCATTAAAGGATTTATAAAAATCAATATTTCTTCCTTAGATCGGCTAAATGTGAAATATATTTTATTCGCGAAATTTTGTTCTGCTGGGTATTACGAACATAAATATGTATTTTTTTTTTTCTAAAGTTGCTACACATTCACGAAAATCAAACTTTTTTATTTTCAATAATTATATTAATAAAGAGACATAATGTTGATTTTCTTGAAGTAGTGCAAATGTAAAAAAAAGATTTGACTACTTTTTGTGTGTTGTAACAGCAGAATTGTTTTTTTTTATCCATACCTATATATAAAAGTGAGTTGTCTGCTTGTTTGTTTGTTTGGGGAGCTTTCACGCGATAACGGCTCGACGGATTATGATGAAATTTAGAATTGAGACAGCTTATACCCTGGAATAAAACATAGGATCCTTATTATCCCGGGAAAATTGTAAGTTTCCACGAGAAAACTGGAAAATGCTGATTACTCACTGTTAGGAACGGCTGCCATCACATAATAATGGTACAGACCAGTTGCCATGGAAATAAATAATGTGTATCAAAAAACATCAAGAGTGGTGCTGCACATTCTTTTGCATTGGTTTTTAACATCATATAAGAAAATAGGATGTTTTTTTCGCGATAAACAGTAGTGTGCGCGTACGAAGTCGCGGGCGGGAAAACTAGTGTGATTATAAAAGCAAACAAGAAAGTCAAGCAGACTAAGTAGTCTTACGCCATCTGTCTTTGATTTCTCGCAACAACACAAACGGAAGATAATTTCTGTTGCAAAATATTTTCTAACATTGTACACAATTCCATGTGCCTCACCGTCAAGACATAATAAATACTCTAATTAATAATACTTTAATTGTGAAAAACCCCAGAATATAAACAAAAACAAGAAAATAATTTGGAAAAAAACTGATTTATGGAGGAGATTCGCGGTACCCTGACCTCAGCATCCATTCAATACCATGACTGATGGGATAAAATATTCGTAAATAAAAATGCCGATGAATTTAAATAACAATAAACAACGTGAGAAATACGCGGCGGTTCTCGCGGCGTCGCGTCTACCCATTCTTCCTCTCGTCGTGCTGTATGTTCCTGTTCGTAGCAGCTTCCATCTTCGACTCCTACATCGATTTCAGCTAGATCCATCTCTAGCTTCTTCATGACCAGCGTCTCGCGCCTCTTCAAATAGTCGCGTTCTGTTTGGCTGCGTAACTCTAGGAGCTCACGTTGGGCTTCGTATTCCACGCGCTTGCGCATTACCTTACGCGCACCTTATGCGCAGGCGCGAGAGCTGCGGAGCTGAGCCGTGCCTCCTCCGTGCATTCCGCACGCAGCACGGATGCTGCGTGCGGAATGCACGGAGGATTTACTGTCGATTTTATCCGATTCCCTAAACTGTCCCGTAACAACTCTGTGGTCTATCACATGACCACCGGAACCGGCCAAGGGAATAATCGGCGGAGCCATTGACGACATCGTCTGTGCTTCACTCGGTGACCCAGGCGCTTGTTCAGATAGCAACCCGGAATCCGTGACACCTTCTGATTCAACAGCTGCTCTCTTGCGGAGCTGACCCCTGGTCGTCACTGTGCTCTTTCCTTCACTCATTATCTCATTTGATGTGATCCGGATCGTAGCAGATGTTGCACTCTCACGTAGGTGCAGGGTACCAGTTGAGAGCTAATGAGACTTCTTCGAGCACAGGACGTTCGTTCAAGGTTCAGTTGAAGATAAACGCAGATTGTTTACACTCTATAGTTGTTTTATTCTTCACATACTTCGTAAAACAAAGATAGTAAATAGAATTCAGCTTTTTGTTATCCAGGTTACAGAGTGTGGCTATCGGAGCCCTGATATACTTTGGTGCGATGTTCTAAATGCCTACGTTATGGTCACTTTATTGGAGAGCTTTTTGTTTTCAACGACTACAGTGAACGGGAACTTTCGACGAAATGCACCCAGATTTTTGGAAGTATGGTTATTTATACTAAACGCAAAACATGCGAAGCTTTCCCATTAGGCGATTTATTATATTTTATTCGTGCTATACCTGCGCCCCTTTGTTGTCTGCCCTAACTTTCCCACGCTCGAAAACAGGCACAAAAATCGACCCAGAAGTTTGCTACGGTCGTACTTCGAATCTCCACCACGAAGAAAGCCCAATTTTTATGGCCTTGCTACGGGTGCGAGGAGAACTTCCGATCTTGTGAACTCCTCGCGCCCGGAGATCAAAGTTTGTCCTCGTTGGGACAAACTTTTAGCTACATGCCTAAAGTTTGGGTACCGTCTCCGTCGCACCCGTACGGAGAGGGTACCCAAACTTTAGGCATGTAGCTAAAAGTTTGTCCCATTTCAAGACATTCCTGTGTGTGACTCATCGCAACACTTGACTGATTTTAGAGAAGCTTATCCCATTGAGCCTCCTCTCGCTACATTACCTTTAACCAATACCTTGTTCAAATTACCTTTTTAGAACGGCTCAGGATCGCCCTGCGTTTCAAACTCGTATATTTTACAAATCGCGGTTTTCCTGAGCCAACCTGTACCACTATGAATGCACCCACAGAGAGCTTCAGTCTCTCTGTGGCTGCATGTTCCCAGCTATTTCCTTAAGATGTACGCAGCCATCCCGTATGCTATAGACATCATACGTGATGGCACGTAGATTCTACACTACGTTTTCCTGTTTCCTAAGCCCATACAATACAATTAATATCTCGCTTATGCGTTAATCTACTTACATGGCAAATAGCGCAAAGTGTTCGTAAGACCTAAGCCTATTTCTGTGTTCCTATTTTCTACCTACCTACTCGCATGTACTTGTAATTTACTGTTGCACTCGTCAACAATGATAGACACACCGCAAGGACGGCCCCCAGTCCCCGGCGGCTCCTTTATTCCTGGCACCTGTAGCAGACATGGTAACGGCGGATCAGGGGGTACTAAGAATCCCCGGCAGAAGCCCAGCTACCAACCCCCACGATCTCTGGACCTGGCAACATAAAACGCATGCACCGAGGACCGATGAGAAGTTGATAAAGCTGGAAGAAGTAGTGAGTAAGTTGCGCTGGGATATTATAGGTTTATCAGAAGTCCGAAGAGAGGGAGAAGATACGATGACCCTGAATTCCGGCAACTTAGTTTATTACCGGGAGGGTGACCAGCAGTCCCAACACGATATCGGAATTCTCGTTCACATGTCCCTCGTCAACAACGTTGTGAACATCGAAAGCGTTTTGAGCAGGGTGGCATACCTTATACTCAGAACAACTGAACGGTATTCGTTGAAGATCATACAGGTGGTCCCACACTCGAAATGCCCGGACGATGAAGTGGAGGCTATGTATGACGACATTTCTAATGCCATAAATGCCCCGAAAACACACTTCACAGTGGTGAAGGGGGATTTCAACGCACTGCTGGGCATGAGGAATGACGATGAACTGAGAGTGGGGCAGTTTGGATTTGGACAGCGGAACCAAAGGGGTCAGCGATTGGCCGACTTCATGGAGAAGGAGGGACTCTTTATGATGATCTCCTTTTCCAAGAAGCGCCCCTCCACGAAATGGACGAGGCTGCACCCCGGCGGTCATAAGCATGAGATAGATTTCATTTTGACGACCAATCGGCATACATTCAATGATGTCTCTGTGGTCAACAGGGTTAAGATCGGCAGTGATCACCGCATGGTAAGAGGCTCATTGAATATCAACGTTTCCAGCTTTAGCTGGAGAGGTCCCGTTTGATAAGATCTACTCTTCGCCCAAGTCCTGCCCAAATCCAAAACCCCGAGAGCTTTCAGTTGGAGCTCCAAAATAGCTTCCAAATCCTTACCGAATGCGATACAGTAGACGAACTAAACAAAAGGCTGGAGGATATTGTTCACGCGGCCGGGTCGGAGTTCTCTAACACCCACCTCAAAAATAGAACACAGAAACTCTGAGCATACACTCAAACTTATGGCAGAACGAGTCGAGTTGAGACTGCAGTCTTCAGTGGATATGTCGAGTTACAGCTTGCTTATAATAAACAGATCTCCAAGTCGATGCGTTCCTACTCGTAATACTATTTGTATTAAGAATGCAATAGAGCAGAACAAGGGCTCCAAAGTGTTTGCAAGAGATTTGTCTATTGGGCAAAGCCTGTTGACGAAGCTGAAAACCGACAGTGGCAGCATCGTTTCGTCGAAGCCAGAGATTTTGAGTGAGCTCGAGAAGTTATATGGACAACTATACACCTCATCGCGTAGTCCTCTTAGCACGACTAGCGATGCAAGAGCCAGTTTGACCAGACATTATAAAAATTATCAGGAGCAAAATAATTTTATTCATCAAACGAATCATATTTTGAGTATTTAAATTACAAAACTGTTTACCGACGTATTATTTTTCCGATGAAATTATCAATAAAATTAGTTTCTCACCTGATTTCAATAATATCATGTTTATTGATGTTTTTGTCACATTATTTATTTACTACTAATGTCTGTCTAATATACATGCAAATTTAAAGTTATTTACTCTATAATATGAGGTTAGTACATTTACATAATACTGTATAAATTGTAGGTAGGTTTTGGCGTTACCAATTTCTAGATAATCACTTTAGTTGGTTATTGTTGAGTGCAGAATTTGCGTAGTCAATAGTAATATAAATAATATTAGTCAAAACTCTATTGCAATATTACACTAATTCACAGTAGTAAAAAGTACAATATTATTAATTCATGTTCGGATATAATCTTAAATATTATTATAATAATCTTAATGGTTATCCACAGCCCCTATATAATTATTTCGTAATAATCGTTACAACTCTAAAAATCACATCACGCCATTTTAATAAAATGGGTATCTAGGTTGTTGGTTGGTAATCAAGCGGATATTATTACTAGATACACTATGAGTGGGCAGTCTTATTTGTTTATTGCGTTCGTTGCGTTACATGACTACGGTCTACAGAACTGTATTGTTTTATAACTAGGTATAACGTACAACTATTTAGAATTTATGATGTAGGCCATAACATTGGTAAAGCCGAACTACAAATTTAATATCTTTACAAATATAGGTTATTTGTACTGTGCTTGTCGAAAAGAAACTGAATGCGTAATAACTAAATGCCACAGTGTCATAACGGGTTCGAAATCAATATAAGCAAATACACATATAATATAAGTCCAGATTATTTCTATGAAGTTTTGGCTGGTTTTTTATCGAAGCATTACGATGGGGTCGCCAGCAACGCATTTCACTATATATTGGTTTATTTTTAACGCACACGTATTCTACTTCGCTTGCCTGCAGAAACCAGCCTAAAACATTGGCTGATATATTTTGGTTTTGCTTTGACAGTAATTTTATTGTTACATCCAAACTCTTCATCTCCGAAACAATTATTAGGTACTATAAGCAAAGTCTAAAGTTACACAACATAATGAATAATGAACATAGTTTAAAAAATAAAACTAAAAAGCACTCTTAAGAATTTCATATAACCACCTGCCAGCTCCATCATCAGACCCTCGATACCGTGTGTATCTGACGAAACAAACAACCATAAAACAAATTCAATGAGCCCAAACATTATGGGTCTGCTAGAAGATTCTGCTATTGCTATTGATTGCTAACAATTAATGATGATTCTAGAAATGAAACTCTTCAACAGCAGAACCCATCTGATGAAACAAACAACCATAAAACAAATTCAATGAGCCCGAATATTATGCGTTTTGCTATTGATTGCTAGCAATTAATGATGATTCTAGAAATGAACTCTTCAACAGCAGAACCCATGACAAATAAGTTAATTAAAAAAAAAACATTTATGCAGTAGCCACGTTGGATTTAGAATGATGTTACTTTACTTATTGATACCCATATCATAGGGGTTTCTGTGGAAATGATAAATCGCCATTTTGTAACGTCCACCATTTTGGATTAAAAATGGCGGCATTTAAGTAATCTTGCATTGTTACGAGAACCAAACGTAAAACGTGTGTGCTAAATTCCAGCTCGATAGCTGCAATAATTCAATATTTCATCCACTTCCAAGCTTCAGTGGAAGTGGATGAAATATTGATTGCAAAATTCCAGGACATATCATACAAGTCAAGTTAAATAAAATCTTTTAATTTTAAAATAGCTCGTCGGTAACACTAACTACTGTGGACTTGCTGACAGATTCCTTTTCTCAACGTGGATTGTCCTCCTAATGTATGCAGCGTTAGTTGTTTCACAGGGATTTCTATGGCAGCTATGAATTTAGAGGTTTTGATACGTAATAAAACTGCATTAAAGGATTTATAAAAATCAATATTTCTTCCTTAGATCGGCTAAATGTGAAATATATTTTATTCGCGAAATTTTGTTCTGCTGGGTATTACGAACATAAATATGTATTTTTTTTTTCTAAAGTTGCTACACATTCACGAAAATCAAACTTTTTTATTTTCAATAATTATATTAATAAAGAGACATAATGTTGATTTTCTTGAAGTAGTGCAAATGTAAAAAAAAAGATTTGACTACTTTTTGTGTGTTGTAACAGCAGAATTGTTTTTTTTTATCCATACCTATATATAAAAGTGAGTTGTCTGCTTGTTTGTTTGTTTGGGGAGCTTTCACGCGATAACGGCTCGACGGATTATGATGAAATTTAGAATTGAGACAGCTTATACCCTGGAATAAAACATAGGATCCTTATTATCCCGGAAAATTGTAAGTTTCCACGAGAAAACTGGAAAATGCTGATTACTCACTGTTAGGAACGGCTGCCATCACATAATAATGGTACAGACCAGTTGCCATGGAAATAAATAATGTGTATCAAAAAACATCAAGAGTGGTGCTGCACATTCTTTTGCATTGGTTTTTAACATCATATAAGAAAATAGGATGTTTTTTTCGCGATAAACAGTAGTGTGCGCGTACGAAGTCGCGGGCGGGAAAACTAGTGTGATTATAAAAGCAAACAAGAAAGTCAAGCAGACTAAGTAGTCTTACGCCATCTGTCTTTGATTTCTCGCAACAACACAAACGGAAGATAATTTCTGTTGCAAAATATTTTCTAACATTGTACACAATTCCATGTGCCTCACCGTCAAGACATAATAAATACTCTAATTAATAATACTTTAATTGTGAAAAACCCCAGAATATAAACAAAAACAAGAAAATAATTTGGAAAAAAACTGATTTATGGAGGAGATTCGCGGTACCCTGACCTCAGCATCCATTCAACCATGACTGATGGGATAAAATATTCGTAAATAAAAATGCCGATGAATTTAAATAACAATAAACAACGTGAGAAATACGCGGCGGTTCTCGCGGCGTCGCGTCTACCCATTCTTCCTCTCGTCGTGCTGTATGTTCCTGTTCGTAGCAGCTTCCATCTTCGACTCCTACATCGATTTCAGCTAGATCCATCTCTAGCTTCTTCATGACCAGCGTCTCGCGCCTCTTCAAATAGTCGCGTTCTGTTTGGCTGCGTAACTCTAGGAGCTCACGTTGGGCTTCGTATTCCACGCGCTTGCGCATTACCTTACGCGCACCTTATGCGCAGGCGCGAGAGCTGCGGAGCTGAGCCGTGCCTCCTCCGTGCATTCCGCACGCAGCACGGATGCTGCGTGCGGAATGCACGGAGGATTTACTGTCGATTTTATCCGATTCCCTAAACTGTCCCGTAACAACTCTGTGGTCTATCACATGACCACCGGAACCGGCCAAGGGAATAATCGGCGGAGCCATTGACGACATCGTCTGTGCTTCACTCGGTGACCCAGGCGCTTGTTCAGATAGCAACCCGGAATCCGTGACACCTTCTGATTCAACAGCTGCTCTCTTGCGGAGCTGACCCCTGGTCGTCACTGTGCTCTTTCCTTCACTCATTATCTCATTTGATGTGATCCGGATCGTAGCAGATGTTGCACTCTCACGTAGGTGCAGGGTACCAGTTGAGAGCTAATGAGACTTCTTCGAGCACAGGACGTTCGTTCAAGGTTCAGTTGAAGATAAACGCAGATTGTTTACACTCTATAGTTGTTTTATTCTTCACATACTTCGTAAAACAAAGATAGTAAATAGAATTCAGCTTTTTGTTATCCAGGTTACAGAGTGTGGCTATCGGAGCCCTGATATACTTTGGTGCGATGTTCTAAATGCCTACGTTATGGTCACTTTATTGGAGAGCTTTTTGTTTTCAACGACTACAGTGAACGGGAACTTTCGACGAAATGCACCCAGATTTTTGGAAGTATGGTTATTTATACTAAACGCAAAACATGCGAAGCTTTCCCATTAGGCGATTTATTATATTTTATTCGTGCTATACCTGCGCCCCTTTGTTGTCTGCCCTAACTTTCCCACGCTCGAAAACAGGCACAAAAATCGACCCAGAAGTTTGCTACGGTCGTACTTCGAATCTCCACCACGAAGAAAGCCCAATTTTTATGGCCTTGCTACGGGTGCGAGGAGAACTTCCGATCTTGTGAACTCCTCGCGCCCGGAGATCAAAGTTTGTCCTCGTTGGGACAAACTTTTAGCTACATGCCTAAAGTTTGGGTACCGTCTCCGTCGCACCCGTACGGAGAGGGTACCCAAACTTTAGGCATGTAGCTAAAAGTTTGTCCCATTTCAAGACATTCCTGTGTGTGACTCATCGCAACACTTGACTGATTTTAGAGAAGCTTATCCCATTGAGCCTCCTCTCGCTACATTACCTTTAACCAATACCTTGTTCAAATTACCTTTTTAGAACGGCTCAGGATCGCCCTGCGTTTCAAACTCGTATATTTTACAAATCGCGGTTTTCCTGAGCCAACCTGTACCACTATGAATGCACCCACAGAGAGCTTCAGTCTCTCTGTGGCTGCATGTTCCCAGCTATTTCCTTAAGATGTACGCAGCCATCCCGTATGCTATAGACATCATACGTGATGGCACGTAGATTCTACACTACGTTTTCCTGTTTCCTAAGCCCATACAATACAATTAATATCTCGCTTATGCGTTAATCTACTTACATGGCAAATAGCGCAAAGTGTTCGTAAGACCTAAGCCTATTTCTGTGTTCCTATTTTCTACCTACCTACTCGCATGTACTTGTAATTTACTGTTGCACTCGTCAACAATGATAGACACACCGCAAGGACGGCCCCCAGTCCCCGGCGGCTCCTTTATTCCTGGCACCTGTAGCAGACATGGTAACGGCGGATCAGGGGGTACTAAGAATCCCCGGCAGAAGCCCAGCTACCAACCCCCACGATCTCTGGACCTGGCAACATAAAACGCATGCACCGAGGACCGATGAGAAGTTGATAAAGCTGGAAGAAGTAGTGAGTAAGTTGCGCTGGGATATTATAGGTTTATCAGAAGTCCGAAGAGAGGGAGAAGATACGATGACCCTGAATTCCGGCAACTTAGTTTATTACCGGGAGGGTGACCAGCAGTCCCAACACGATATCGGAATTCTCGTTCACATGTCCCTCGTCAACAACGTTGTGAACATCGAAAGCGTTTTGAGCAGGGTGGCATACCTTATACTCAGAACAACTGAACGGTATTCGTTGAAGATCATACAGGTGGTCCCACACTCGAAATGCCCGGACGATGAAGTGGAGGCTATGTATGACGACATTTCTAATGCCATAAATGCCCCGAAAACACACTTCACAGTGGTGAAGGGGGATTTCAACGCACTGCTGGGCATGAGGAATGACGATGAACTGAGAGTGGGGCAGTTTGGATTTGGACAGCGGAACCAAAGGGGTCAGCGATTGGCCGACTTCATGGAGAAGGAGGGACTCTTTATGATGATCTCCTTTTCCAAGAAGCGCCCCTCCACGAAATGGACGAGGCTGCACCCCGGCGGTCATAAGCATGAGATAGATTTCATTTTGACGACCAATCGGCATACATTCAATGATGTCTCTGTGGTCAACAGGGTTAAGATCGGCAGTGATCACCGCATGGTAAGAGGCTCATTGAATATCAACGTTTCCAGCTTTAGCTGGAGAGGTCCCGTTTGATAAGATCTACTCTTCGCCCAAGTCCTGCCCAAATCCAAAACCCCGAGAGCTTTCAGTTGGAGCTCCAAAATAGCTTCCAAATCCTTACCGAATGCGATACAGTAGACGAACTAAACAAAAGGCTGGAGGATATTGTTCACGCGGCCGGGTCGGAGTTCTCTAACACCCACCTCAAAAATAGAACACAGAAACTCTGAGCATACACTCAAACTTATGGCAGAACGAGTCGAGTTGAGACTGCAGTCTTCAGTGGATATGTCGAGTTACAGCTTGCTTATAATAAACAGATCTCCAAGTCGATGCGTTCCTACTCGTAATACTATTTGTATTAAGAATGCAATAGAGCAGAACAAGGGCTCCAAAGTGTTTGCAAGAGATTTGTCTATTGGGCAAAGCCTGTTGACGAAGCTGAAAACCGACAGTGGCAGCATCGTTTCGTCGAAGCCAGAGATTTTGAGTGAGCTCGAGAAGTTATATGGACAACTATACACCTCATCGCGTAGTCCTCTTAGCACGACTAGCGATGCAAGAGCCAGTTTGACCAGACATTATAAAAATTATCAGGAGCAAAATAATTTTATTCATCAAACGAATCATATTTTGAGTATTTAAATTACAAAACTGTTTACCGACGTATTATTTTTCCGATGAAATTATCAATAAAATTAGTTTCTCACCTGATTTCAATAATATCATGTTTATTGATGTTTTTGTCACATTATTTATTTACTACTAATGTCTGTCTAATATACATGCAAATTTAAAGTTATTTACTCTATAATATGAGGTTAGTACATTTACATAATACTGTATAAATTGTAGGTAGGTTTTGGCGTTACCAATTTCTAGATAATCACTTTAGTTGGTTATTGTTGAGTGCAGAATTTGCGTAGTCAATAGTAATATAAATAATATTAGTCAAAACTCTATTGCAATATTACACTAATTCACAGTAGTAAAAAGTACAATATTATTAATTCATGTTCGGATATAATCTTAAATATTATTATAATAATCTTAATGGTTATCCACAGCCCCTATATAATTATTTCATAATAATCGTTACAACTCTAAAAATCACATCACGCCATTTTAATAAAATGGGTATCTAGGTTGTTGGTTGGTAATCAAGCGGATATTATTACTAGATACACTATGAGTGGGCAGTCTTATTTGTTTATTGCGTTCGTTGCGTTACATGACTACGGTCTACAGAACTGTATTGTTTTATAACTAGGTATAACGTACAACTATTTAGAATTTATGATGTAGGCCATAACATTGGTAAAGCCGAACTACAAATTTAATATCTTTACAAATATAGGTTATTTGTACTGTGCTTGTCGAAAAGAAACTGAATGCGTAATAACTAAATGCCACAGTGTCATAACGGGTTCGAAATCAATATAAGCAAATACACATATAATATAAGTCCAGATTATTTCTATGAAGTTTTGGCTGGTTTTTTATCGAAGCATTACGATGGGGTCGCCAGCAACGCATTTCACTATATATTGGTTTATTTTTAACGCACACGTATTCTACTTCGCTTGCCTGCAGAAACCAGCCTAAAACATTGGCTGATATATTTTGGTTTTGCTTTGACAGTAATTTTATTGTTACATCCAAACTCTTCATCTCCGAAACAATTATTAGGTACTATAAGCAAAGTCTAAAGTTACACAACATAATGAATAATGAACATAGTTTAAAAAATAAAACTAAAAAGCACTCTTAAGAATTTCATATAACCACCTGCCAGCTCCATCATCAGACCCTCGATACCGTGTGTATCTGACGAAACAAACAACCATAAAACAAATTCAATGAGCCCAAACATTATGGGTCTGCTAGAAGATTCTGCTATTGCTATTGATTGCTAACAATTAATGATGATTCTAGAAATGAAACTCTTCAACAGCAGAACCCATCTGATGAAACAAACAACCATAAAACAAATTCAATGAGCCCGAATATTATGCGTTTTGCTATTGATTGCTAGCAATTAATGATGATTCTAGAAATGAACTCTTCAACAGCAGAACCCATGACAAATAAGTTAATTAAAAAAAAAACATTTATGCAGTAGCCACGTTGGATTTAGAATGATGTTACTTTACTTATTGATACCCATATCATAGGGGTTTCTGTGGAAATGATAAATCGCCATTTTGTAACGTCCACCATTTTGGATTAAAAATGGCGGCATTTAAGTAATCTTGCATTGTTACGAGAACCAAACGTAAAACGTGTGTGCTAAATTCCAGCTCGATAGCTGCAATAATTCAATATTTCATCCACTTCCAAGCTTCAGTGGAAGTGGATGAAATATTGATTGCAAAATTCCAGGACATATCATACAAGTCAAGTTAAATAAAATCTTTTAATTTTAAAATAGCTCGTCGGTAACACTAACTACTGTGGACTTGCTGACAGATTCCTTTTCTCAACGTGGATTGTCCTCCTAATGTATGCAGCGTTAGTTGTTTCACAGGGATTTCTATGGCAGCTATGAATTTAGAGGTTTTGATACGTAATAAAACTGCATTAAAGGATTTATAAAAATCAATATTTCTTCCTTAGATCGGCTAAATGTGAAATATATTTTATTCGCGAAATTTTGTTCTGCTGGGTATTACGAACATAAATATGTATTTTTTTTTTCTAAAGTTGCTACACATTCACGAAAATCAAACTTTTTTATTTTCAATAATTATATTAATAAAGAGACATAATGTTGATTTTCTTGAAGTAGTGCAAATGTAAAAAAAAAGATTTGACTACTTTTTGTGTGTTGTAACAGCAGAATTGTTTTTTTTTATCCATACCTATATATAAAAGTGAGTTGTCTGCTTGTTTGTTTGTTTGGGGAGCTTTCACGCGATAACGGCTCGACGGATTATGATGAAATTTAGAATTGAGACAGCTTATACCCTGGAATAAAACATAGGATCCTTATTATCCCGGAAAATTGTAAGTTTCCACGAGAAAACTGGAAAATGCTGATTACTCACTGTTAGGAACGGCTGCCATCACATAATAATGGTACAGACCAGTTGCCATGGAAATAAATAATGTGTATCAAAAAACATCAAGAGTGGTGCTGCACATTCTTTTGCATTGGTTTTTAACATCATATAAGAAAATAGGATGTTTTTTTCGCGATAAACAGTAGTGTGCGCGTACGAAGTCGCGGGCGGGAAAACTAGTGTGATTATAAAAGCAAACAAGAAAGTCAAGCAGACTAAGTAGTCTTACGCCATCTGTCTTTGATTTCTCGCAACAACACAAACGGAAGATAATTTCTGTTGCAAAATATTTTCTAACATTGTACACAATTCCATGTGCCTCACCGTCAAGACATAATAAATACTCTAATTAATAATACTTTAATTGTGAAAAACCCCAGAATATAAACAAAAACAAGAAAATAATTTGGAAAAAAACTGATTTATGGAGATTCGCGGTACCCTGACCTCAGCATCCATTCAACCATGACTGATGGGATAAAATATTCGTAAATAAAAATGCCGATGAATTTAAATAACAATAAACAACGTGAGAAATAGTGTAATATTATTTACGCTACTACACTTGAAGCATCTTAAATGTATTACATGCAGATATAGGAAGAATGTGGAAGAATAAGAGTAAAGAGAAAAAGTAATATGTATATTCTTCTTCACCCCTCAAGAATTTCTGATACTGACAATCTATTGTTTATGTAATCTTAGTGACTTTCAATAAGATTCAAAGTCCAGGACCTGGCCAGCCCAATTATACCTGTAATGCCGATAAGCCTTCAAAAATTAAATTGCTAACATTCGTTAAAATAATGTGTGTATGAACTGAGTGATCACATAGATCTCTAAGTTTTTTGTGGTTTTAGTAACTGAATTGTATAGAAAAAATTATAAAACATTTGTAAAACGCATATTTGTAAAGAATTTATTAAAACGTTATGCTATCTAAAGCGGGGTCTCTCAGTTCTCAAGCTATAGTTTCCAAATCTGGGTAAGTATATAGTTTACTGGCATGTTTTGTATGCCGATATTTAGTAAAACATATTTAAAAGTATTTACAAGATAACGAAACACAGTGCGGATATAATATACTTATAGAATGACAAATGTCATCATATAGTCACTGAGAGGCCACATATAAAAAACGTATAAATCATATAAAGCACAAATTAGAAATTTGACCACAATCTCAACTGATGGTAAGTGATGACACGACCGACGGTAGAGCATGCTTGCCTAGAAGATTCCAAGTCGAAAGTGAATAGGTATTCACTTTCGACTTGGAAGACATCCAGATTATAGTTATCGGGCATCAAAGATGCTGGTAGGGTGTTCCATCCATTCGAATTAAAAATGTTGAAGCAAATAGCTTTGTGCGAATTGAAGGAATGTCTACCATATACGGATGCCGTGTTTCCGTACGTCTTGTTGTCCGATGGTGAAAAGGATATGGAGGAGTTGCTGTGCAATTGTATCGCACACTCTCCAAAATGTATCCTTTAGAAAACTGAAAGACTGCCAATTTTGCGACGATGGCTTTGGAGTCTAGTTTCCAAAGCTGGTGAAATATATAAGTGACATTGCTACAACCAGGTATACTTATTGAATAAATATGAGACATCTCATTGTATGGAAACCCTACTACAAACACTGTATAGAAAATATTATAATGACCAATCAATTTGTGATAAGAACGTACATTCTCCATAGTAAACATTTTTTTACTAAACATTGAAAGCCCAATTTTTATAGTTGATAGATTCAGGCGTTACTTTGCGGAAATCCATATTTAAAATGAACAAAATAAAAATAAGTAGCTTACTTCGGCTAAAACTGTAAGTGAGACAAATTATAAATGGTAAAATTAAATTATAACATAAGTAAAACCTCACGCTAAACAAACCCTACCCAGATTGAACTTTTGTAAAATATAAATGAAATGAAAGATAAGGCCTGGAGGCCAGAAAAAATACTTATATATTTATATACATATAATATACATAATTATTATTATCATTATCTTTCATTAATTCATTTATATTTTACAATAGTTCAAAATTGAACAATTCCTTCCCAAATGGGTAGGATTTGTTTAGCGTGGGGTTTTACTTTTGTTATAATTTAATTTTACCATTTATCATTTGTCTGACTTACAGTTTTGGCGGAAGTAAGCTACATATTTTTATTTTGTTCATTTTTTTCCCCAATTTTTATTTAGGTGTATTTTTTATTAAATAATTGTAATTAATTATTTGTACGTTTTTTATATGTGGTCTCTCAGTGACCATAGGACGACATTTGTAATTCTAATTCGCACTGAGTTTCGTAATCTTGTAAATACTTTAAAATAAGTTTTACAAAATGTCGGTATACTATACAAAACATGCCAGTAAACTATTTACTTATCCTACTTATTATTATTCTTAGGCTTACCCTGGTTTGGAAACTGCAGCGTGAGAAATGAGAGACCACACTTTAGATAGCATAACTTTTTAATAAATTCTTTACAATTCCAATATGCATTTTACAAATGTTTTATTACTTTTACTATACAATTCAGTTACTAAAACTACAAACAAAACTTTGAGATCTATGTGTTCACTCAGTCCACACACGTTTAAATATGATAAGCCTATGATATCAAAGTAACGTCATGAACTCGTATGTTACATAGATCACTTATGTGTGATATAAGTGATCTATGTAACAAATAAAATTAAAAAGCCCTGTTTTATTTTATAAAACCTCCGACTACGGTCGGGTAAAAAATATCTGACACTCTTGCGATGAAGACGAATCGATTGATACCTCGCTTATCAAAACCGGATAAGGTATTTAGTTTGAACATATAACTGTCTCCCACCTAAGATTATTTTATTCATTTTGAAGACAGTTTTTACTTGTTTTAATAGTTTATTTTATTTCCCTATTTGAGTGGCGTGAACAATACATGAACATGCAATTACAGCAATCGCAAGTGAATTGCTGTTATCCACTGAGGAGTTCTTTTGTATCTCCGAAGGTCTTTATCAGATCACCAAATTATATGTATAGGACCTAAAACATCCTATTCTATAAAAAAAAAATTAAAAATCGACCCACATTTGACGGAGATATCGCGTCATAAAGTGGATGAAAGTTAATAAAATTCATCCCCTAAATTTCCACCCTTAGGCTCTGTCCGCACTGTATTCTGTAAATTGCGAGAGAAAATATGTGCGGTGAAATATCGCAGTGCGGACAGAGCCGTGGAATATTTTCACGAAATTTAAATGGGACTACCCCTGAGGCATACTTCATCCATGCCTCAGGGGTAGTCCCATTTAAATGACATCCCTTAAAAAAATAATTTTCGAAATCGATCCACAATTGCCGGAGATATCGCGTAACATACATACAAAAAAATATACGGGTTGAATTTAGAACCTCGAACGAAGATGGTTATGGCATACTTCATCCCATGCCTCAGGGGTAGTCCCATTTAAATTACATCCCTTAAAAAAATAATTTTCGAAATCGATCCACAATTGCCGGAGATATCGCGTAACATACATACAAAAAAATATACGGGTTGAATTTAGAACCTCCTCTTGAAGTCGGTTGAATAAGGTGCACTTTTGTTGCTCAAATAAACATATTCCCTTCGGCCGTGTACGAAACCGGAGCTTCGTAACCAGCTGCGAACGAAGACATTTTCGTCCTTATTCGAAACCAGATTCGATCAAAGACTTTTTTGTCCTTGTAGGAAACCAGTTTCGATCGAAGACTTTATTGTCCTCGCGCGAAATCAGTTTCGATCGAAGAATTTTTGTCCTTGTACGATACTAATAATTATTTCAAAAAAGAGTGGCTAGCAGAAACTGTTTTTTCAAAAATCGGTAGCCGGTGAAAAAAAATAGAACCACAGAGGTTTATCGGGGTAACCTCTGTGGGGTTTATTAAAGTATCCGACAATGGTAGCGATTCGGCCATTCCCTAAACTAAACTTAATTTCTTCAAATGTAATTTATACCTTGTTAGCTTCGTAATAAGATATATTTGCCACTGGTATCTATTTCTCACTCACTAAACTATCACTAAAGCCTGTCAGCGTAAAATAAACTTTTGTTTACTAAACGCTGTCTCAGAACGTGTCCGAATTTATCCAAACGCTGTTAGACAACGTGTTAAAAACCTGTTTTAATTAAGTTATTTTAAAACAGCTTAAATTGACGTAAGTTTAGAATAGATGCCAGGGGCAAAAATACCTTGTTACGAAGTCTACAAGGTTTAAATTACATTTGAAGAAATTTAGTCTAGTTTAAGGAGTAAAATGATCGATTGCTGTCATTGGCTCACTTGTTAGATGTATTAATAAAATAAACAAAAGATTAACAAAACAAAAAATCTAAAAGTTATTTTGATATTGACGAATAGATTGAATAACCCATCAAAGAATTAAAAAAAAACAGTTGGACACTGTGTGGAAATCATATGTACACGTGCTTTTACCTTTTAATTTTTTGTAAATGTGGGATTAGTATTATTTTTGGGAGATTAAAGTGTAGTTCAAAATATATTTGTTTTTGTTTACCTGGTCTCGCCCCAACATGTTTCTTCGGGATACTGGTACAAGGACGAAAAAGCCTTCGAGCGCAACTGGTTACAAAAATATATATACGAAGAAAAAAATATATATACGGTTTTGTACACGGCCGAAGGGAACATATTTACATAGTTTTCGAAAATGTCTTCGATCGCAACTGGTTACAAAGCTCCGGTTTTGTACACGGCCGAAGGGAACATATTTACATAGTTTTCGAAAATGTCTTCGATCGCAACTGGTTACAAAGCTCCGGTTTCGTACACGGCCGAAGGGAACATATTTATTTCATATAATTTTGTCCAGATTAAGACCTATTTAGGACAAAAATTCCAGTTTATTATATATTTTTTCATTTTCGGCATGAATGCATCTAAATTCTAGTGCAATTACCTCGTAAACGAGTAATGACTCGAACTTACAGCGATAAAAAAGAGAGAGACAGAATGATGCTACTTTAATGGGAGTGGCATTTTCACATGCTAACTGGTTTATTTCGCTTTCCTTCCGTTTTTTTTTTAGTGACACATACTTAAGTTCAGCTAATCTGATGCTTATTAAACTTTGCACACTAATTTAGTCCCCATGACTATATTGTTATTTCTTTCATGAAGATATTACCCGACTACGGCGAAGCAATGGAAGGGGTTATGAGTTCAAACTAAAATTGGTCTGGTTTTGACAAGCGAGGCATCAATCAATTCAGAGGCTACAGAAAGATGAAGTTATTTTGCAATCTAGTCATTCTAATACTAACCCATTTCAACATACATCAATAGTCGTACGATGATATATATATATATGTCACCTAGAGCTTTTAAAATTCAGATGCGTCCGCGGGCCCCAGGTTGGGAAAGGCAGCACTAAGATTTCTTTGAGGTAGAGCCCATGTAGGAGTTGTGATAATAAAGTTACAGTCCCGAGATGGGTTCAAAGTTGGAAAATATAGATTGCAGTATCGTACGTAACGGAAACGTAACCCTGCTCGTCAAAAAGTGCCTTGCGACCTATATCTAAACATACAGCACGCCACACAAAGAAGATACATCACAAAAATAAATCATAAGGTAAATAATATATATAAGTTGTCCACGTAGCGATGAATTGAAATAAAAAGAAAATGCAAAATAAACAAACAAAATCATATAATCTTCTACATTAAACTTTAATGTTAATATACAAATACGTTACATTTAATATTTTACAAATACAAAAACAAAATACTTCAACACTAATTATACATTGTTGATATGTTATTTTTGTATAGTTCTTAATTTAATAACATTATCTTATAATTATTAATTGCGGTGGTCTCTAAAGTCGCATTTCCATTGGAGGCAGCCATGCCATCAATGGAGGCACCTTAATACGTAGCACAAAATAGGGTTTTAATAAATTATTATAACGGAGGAATAATAGCAGGTACATTAAAACTTACCGCTGCGGAAAAAACAATAGGCCTCGCCCTTCTAATTAATATACGATCTTTAACTGCCTTGCGAGCCGAGGCAAATAGTGCATTACTCAATAAATATATTTTTATTTAGCTGCAATCATCAGTTAAAATATGAAAAGGTGAAAAAACACTGTTTTTCGTATCTAGAAAACGGTACAATGGTAAATTTTAAATAGTCACTTGCAATTCCAAACTTCTTACCTCTTCTAACCAGGTTTCACACCTCTGTGGAGCGTCATACATCAACACCGCATCACAAGGTGGTGACCGATTTACCACAGATTAAAAAAGTTCAGGATTTTCCGCGTAATTTCTAAAACTATTTGTACTTCGTCCAAGTTCACGTCCAACCACAGAGTTCCTAGTAACCACGTTTGACGCTACCTTAAATTATTTAAATTACACCAAAATAATTGAAAATCCTATTAACTCTTTAGTCTGTGGTCACCGCCATGTTATGCGTGTTGATGTATGACAGCCCGCAGTGCGGAAGCTCCGCACCGCACCTTCCGCAGAGCTGTGAAACCACCCTAAATCTGTGATAGCCCACAAATTATAAGAGTACAATAAGCCAACTTAATCTCTAAGAAAAGACTGAGACAATAACCATGCAGCTGTTTGTAGTTATGATAAAAAATATGGAAAATGGCGGCGAAAGACACAAAAGATTTTTGTTAGTTAATATATTATTTTAGGAAAGCACTATTCAAACAGGAAAAGAAAAAAGGTATATAACTGATGGATGGATTTATTTTCTTTTCGTGAAAAGAAAAGGCATGTCTCTTATTATAGTAGGCCTTGCACGGTCTGTGAAGTTTTCTTACCTTACCTACTAAATGAGGATTATCATTGAGCGACTCAGAGTGACTGACAGAGACAGAGTGAGTCATTAGAAAATCGACATTCTAAAATGTCCCGTATTAAAATACGCTTGATACGTTAAAATAACCCATTTCTACGCTAGTTATCTTTTGTGTTGATTGATAGATTATAAGAAATAGCATCACACGCACAACTTGAAAACTTAACTGAATATAAGTATTGCATATTTATCTTTGGTGACATGGAAATGATTAATGAGTTTTTAATATACAAATTACGAAATGCATTAAAATTATTTAAATGTAACAAATGTTTAACTATACATAGAAACGTATCTGGCTTTATTAAAATAAGAAATATTTTTCTTACGTACATAAATATTATTTAAAAAATATTTCATGTGACAACATTAAAAGAGGCTAAACTAAAATTACAGTAAACTACACGTTACTACTACAATAGTCGCAGCGGAAGTATGTGTCTCGGAAGTTGTCTGCTAGTCGCTGCGCAAACTGCTATTTTTCAGGCACAATCCCAATGTTGAAGGAGAAGACAGCATAGTATAACTGCCTCGCTCACTCGCATACGTTTTTCGCATATTATATCTCGCTCTTACTTTATGCTGTTCTATCCCCACAGCAGTACCTGCACAATCGTTACAGAGCCTAACTTCACAAACATATACATTGGCTGCGACTAATGTACTTCTGTATCCCACGCGGCTTCAACAGGTAGTGCCTTACATTTTCCTTGAAATTTGTGTTTGGGAGAAAACGTTTCTACCATACTAAACTAGAACCAAATCCATTAATTCTGGTATTTTTTTATTTTAAACGACATTGATAGCTTTTCTTTTTTCTTACTTTATCATTATTTTTCATTTAAACAGTACGCGAACTTGAGAGATATGTCACGAGAAAATATTTTCATATTCTTTACAAATTATGTTAAATGTAAACAGCTATAAAAGTTTATTCTGTGATCAATTAACAAGTACAAAATAAAAATATATATCTCTCCCTTCCCGCATTTATAGCTAAGAACCATCTCGTTTACTTCAGCTTTCAAACATAAAAATCCTCAGCTAAATCGGTCCATTCGTTTGGAAGCTACGATTCTCATCCCCCTTTTCTCAACTCCCCCTCCCCGCCATATAGCTAAGAACCATCTCGTTCGCATCAGCTATTAAACATTAAAAACGCTTCAAAATCGGTTCATTCGTGTGGGGTTTGCGAGCTACGATGCCACAGACAGACACACACACACACCCTAAACTTATAGCACCCATCTCTTTGTTTGGGGGTTAAAAAAGACCAGAACTATTGGTTTTGGTTGTAGTTTAGTATGATAGAAAGATTTTCTCCTAAAACAGAAATTTCACGGAAAATGTATGGCAAAACCTGCAGAAGCCGCGTGGGTGCCATATCCTTTTAAGGGCATGTTTCAAACGATATGATGATGAAATAAATTATAGTTGTTATGCAATTATGACTCTAATACAGTAAACAACAAAGCAGTATCTCTGCCGCGTCCACATCAGAATCAGAATAGTTTTTTTATCAGTACACAATATGGTACTTGACTAATTTCTTATGTAATTCTAATAAAAAACTAATCAAAGAAAGAGGTTACTTGACCAATATTCGTAAACTAATCTATAAACACTACTTAAGAAAAAAAAAATTGAAGAAATCAAAAGAAAATCATTACATTGAATCACGCCAAAACGACTGTCACGGCGACCTTATGACGACACTTTTGCTCAAAGGTGTACAAAAACACTAACCACACCGGAACAAATAATCGCAAATCCAAGTATTTAGCAAGCCTTGACGTCACGCGTACTGCGCAGTGTTTTGAATCAAACTGCGAAAAGTTACTAGTATGCAAAAATTGTTTCCATAAAAAACCTAATGATTAATAAAACAGACATTCATTCTTCAAAAACCAGCCGCAGAGGAAGTGGACTTGGCAAAGCCCCGACACTGACTAAAAATTAGATTGACTTGATCATGAGGAACAATAAGCACATATTCAGGGATGTCTCCGTGATCAGCAGATTTAATACCGGTAGTGATCACCGACTTGTTCGAGGCTCCTTGAATATCGACCATAATCTTGAAAGATGCCGTCTGGTGAAGTCTATGCTCCGACCCAACTTGCTCCAGGCTGCTGTGGGATCTGAACAGTTCCAATTCAAGTTTCACTGCTTTGGAAACCACAAATGACGTGGATTAGGAACTCCAAATAGAAGTGGGAATCCTTAGGGAGGAAGGCACTCAGTTTTGTCAGCTGCAGGGTAGGGCAAAAAGTCTAAAATCTCGGATGAGGCTCTTCGGCTTATGGACAAACGACGGGAGCAGCAGCAAACCACATCGTCTTAAAAAAGGGAGCTCAATCTGAAGACACGTAAGCTGGTGCGATGTGACCTCCAGTGCTCAAATACACGCCTAATAGAAAAGGCAACTGAGCAAATTCGGGGGTTAAAGTCTTCGCTCAGCAATTGAGTAGATCCCATCTGACGAGAGGCTCATGACGAATAATGGTACTACAGTCGTCTCTAAGCCGGAGATCCTTTCTGAGATCGAAGACTCCTATGGCCGACACTACACTGACAAACTGCCCGACGTCAGCCTACACGTGATTGAGATGGCTCTCAAACAACTTAGGAATGGAAAGGCCCCTGGTGGCGTATTCCAAAAGCATTGTTGAACCCAGCGCTAAGGTGAGCTGGAGCACGCAATGATTTAGTTTTGATTTTAAGCTAAAAGCATTAGAAAGCTCTGAACTGTACAATGTTTTCAGCGTAAAATCTCTGTGCATTTTGCTAGAAATCGTTGTGCAGCACAGCGCCATTCATACGAGTATATTTTAATCTTCGTCAGGCCATATAATTAAATATCATTAATGTAGGGTTATGATACCAAAACTGTTCAAACAGATAGGTTCTCAAGGCTAAAAATAAACACGAAGACGAAGGCGGGAGCAAAGATTCACGAGCTCCCGCCTTCGCCTTCTAACCTATCAAGGCCAAGTCGGGCTTCCACCCACGCCTCGCCTATATACATAGAAGATATATATATATATACACCTAAATCTATGAATACTATAATTTAATAAGCTGCGCGACGATTTCTAGCGAAATGCACGGAGATTTCGTTTTGATAACATTGTACAGCTTAGAGCGTTTTAGTGCTGAAGTACGCAATGGTTTCAGCTTAAAATAAAACATTGCGTGCTTCAGCTCACCTTAGCGCTGGGTTCAACAAAGTTTTTAAAAATATGCCTCCCGGTGAGGATGGTATAACTTCGGAGTTCTTGAAAGCAGGGGGGGGGAACCCGTACTTCGGGAGCTTCAGGGGTTATTTAGCACCGTTCTTAACAGTGGGAGAGGCGTGGAGCAGGAGTTTGGTAGTATACTTCTTTAAAAAAGCTGATTAAACCCTTTTAAAGAACTACTGACCTATTTCACTCTTGAGCCACGTCTATAAGTTGTTTTCGAGGGTCATCACAAATTTTCTCACAAGACGACTTGACGAATTCCAGCCTACTGAACAGGCCAGGTTTCGTGGAGGATTTAGTATGGTGATCACAGTGAGGCAGGTTATACAGAAGTCTGAGGAGTATAATCACCCTGTGTCTTGCTTTTCTGTACAATGAGAAGGCTTTTGATTTCGTGGAAACCTGGGCGGTTCTGGAGTCTTTGCAGCGTTGTCAAGTGGACTGGCGATACATCTAAGTGCTGAGGTTACTGTATAACGCCGCGACTATGAGTATGCAAGTACAAAATCAGCAGTTTAGACATATCCAAATGAACAGGGGCATGTTATATCCCCGAAACTGTTCACTAATACCTTGGAAGATAACTTTAAGACGCTAGATTGGAAAGGAATGGGCATTAATATCAATGGCGAGAACATCTCACACTTACGATTTGCTTATGATATCGTCCTAATGGCGGAGTAGTTGCAAGACTTGCAAAGTAGGCTGACCAACCTAGATGATGCTTATCGACTCATTGATCTCGGAATGAACATAGATAAGACCAAGATCATGCATGTTCAACGATCTTGTTGACCCGGATCCGATTGCAATCAATGGTGTACCTCTTGAAGATGTCCATCAATATGTTTACCTTGGAAAAACATTGCAATTAGGTAAGAACAACTGTGAGAAGGAAGCCAGCAGAAGAATTCAGCTGGGTTGGGCAGTATTCGGCAAGCTTCGTCTAGTCTTCTCGTCGTCCATACCACAGTGCCTAAAGACAAGTCTTCAATCAGTGCGTCCTACAAGTCATGACCTACGGAGCCGAAACATGGACACTCACGGTCAAACTAGTCCACAAATTTAAGGTCGCTCAGCGTGGAGCTATGGAGAGACCTATGCTTGGAGTTTCTCTGAAGGACAGATTTCGTAATGAAGATATCCGACAGAGAACCAAGGTAACCGACACAATCTAAAGCTATGCCTATATTTCAGAGAAACGCACTTTATATAGATATTCTACATTGATTTCCACTGCAGCAAACTCCAATTACGCGAAAAAAACACCTGTATACTACTTTTATGATGTTTATTTTTTATCTAAAATGTTGTTAATTAAATGAATAAAGTTAAACATATATTCGGAATCCGTAAGAAATAATCTATTAATGCAATGAATAGTTTTTTCTTTTGGCAGCTGGCTTTTAAAGTACACTATGAAAGGCGCGGCGCAATTTTTTTGATTGCTTTACAACGCGGACGTCCCGAAGCACGCACACTTTGTGTATGGTTACATTCAATTCAAGGCACACGATACAACAACATTCGTATTTTTTTCCTACAAAGGAATTTACGCAAAATTGATACTAAAAAAGGCCGCATTGACAGTCGCCACAAGTCGTACTAGTCAAGTCGCATTTTGGAATTTGTGTCGAAACTACACTCTCGAGCAATGAAATCGACTCAATACCTCATGTGCGCAATCGTATTTTTCTAATTCTGAAAATAAGTAACAACCAATAAAAACTATAGACACTGAAAGTTTACCATCTCAACTATATAGTTCAATAATTTTCGTGAAATTCAGCTGAGTATTTTTTCAGATACGATACTTATTATTATATGAGATCTTGTACAAATTTGAAAGCAAGCTATGGGAAAACCTTTAAAGAAAAACCGTTTATTTAAAAATGTAAAATCATTAATAATGGTTATATAATTTGAATAATGATTAAAGAAAAATAATTAATAGGCATTCCCGGCGCAAAACTTCGGAGAGCAATATATTCAAGCATTTAATCTAACTGTACGTATTTTCAGTAAGAAGTCTCCGATTGTTACGATTATATGTTTATGAAGACCTAATGAATCCAACCTTCAAATAATCGATTTCATTTATATAATAACACTAGCATTCCCGCTCGCGACTTCGTCCGCGCGGACTACTGTTTATCGCGAAAAATAGCATCCTATGTTCTTCTAGGATATTAAAAACTAATGCAAAAGTAGATATAGCACCAATGCTCATAAAGTTTTTTGACAGACTTGTTATTTCGTTTCCATGGCAACCGTTCCTTACAGCGAGTAATCAACATTTTCCTGTTTTCCCATGAAAACTTGCGAGACAAAAAGTATCCTATGTTTTATTCTAGGGTATAAGCTATCTCCATTTAAAATTTCATCAAAATCCGTCCAGCCGTTATCGCGTGAAAGCTCCCCAAACAAACAAACAACGTTTCAATTTTATATATTGGTATGGATCGAAAAAAACACCTTTCACTTCGCGCGTTGGAGCTGAGTCAATTTCATAGCTCAAGAGTGTATTTGCACCGAATGATGTGGACGGCAGAGTAACTACTATTAAAGTTGTCATACGGTTAAATCCCGTACAATAAAATAAATGAATAACCGCCTTATTTACAAAAAGTTAAGCAATAATTAGTAATACTGCGCACTACAATATTGTACTGCGCAGTACTAATTGACGTTTATTAACTTTTTATAAGTAAGGTGGTGTATGATTATATCTTTAAAAAAACATGCACTGTAGGTAAATACCGGCATTTGTCTATCAAACTAGTGCCCATCGAACGTGAATCAGATTCTTTATAAAATTAAACATGACCGTCAAACAATTTTTTTTTAATAATTTGATGTGATAGATTTGGATTCACAATGTTCTGTGTTAAACTTATTATGTCAATAAACAATTTTGTATTTGTAGATTATACTTACGAGACATCTAAGTAAAAAATTCAAAAATGTCTGCATTTACTTTGTACATCGCAAGACTTTATCGCTGTTCGTAGTCACAACAAAGTTACAAATTTTTGTACAAATTGTTCACGTCTATTTATTTCACGAACCAATAGTTAACATTTTCGTTATTTAACTTCATATCACTTTAATTTATTTGATTGCATCAAAAAGTTAATGAAATTTCGATTTCATTGTTACTCTGATGGTAAGTCTGTCTGTGTGAGCGTTTTCATCAATATCCTACCTTTAAATTAAGAAGTAATAAGTTTATTTATAGAGAAGAAGAAGATATGTAGAAGTGAGTACAATTTGACGTGCTTGTTTATTGTTCCCACACAAATTAACTGCTCTGACATACAAAACTTAGTACCACACTTTTAAAATTAATAGTTTTTTAATAAATTACCTCTCCTACTCATCGGATTGAGATACCATGTACACCAGTTTTTAAGTCAAACCCTAAGCTATCCAAAAGTATTTATCTATGCCAACAGTGAAAATAGCATCGCAATCGTTCCAGTAGTTTTAACGTGATGCGCGAACACACAGACATTAAAAGTGTGGTACTAAGTATTGAAGGCCAGTGTATTTTCGTTTGCAAGCGAAGCGGCAAAGCAATAGATGCGTTTCTTATTTTTTGATGCTATAAGAGAAAACATTTCTCAACACTATTGAATGCGCAATAGCTAATAACTGCATATCGAATAATTATCTAAACAAAATATTTGAATCGCAGACGGGGTTCGAACCCGCATGATTCCGTGCCTCTGCGCGGCACATGCCTTTACTAAGTTCGGCTACCGTGACAGGTACTCCATGTTTCAAATTTCTCGTATAGGTTGTAAGCCCGTCTTACGGGGACGGTAACTCCATCTATTGGCAGTATTCTGAACTGACCAACCGAACACGGCTAATATTGCAATTAACTACGTGTGTGTGGGTAATAACTGCTTTGAAGAATGTATACTTATCAAACAAAGTATGTAGATAGAATCAAGATAAATTAAAAAACAACATTGCATCTGGTCTATAGGTCTTTTGCTGTCAAGGACTACAATATCCAATTAAATTGAGGATTAGTAGAAAGTTCATAGCAAAGTGATAACAACATGATATTGATAAAAAACTCCACACTCGAGTTTAAAAGTGCAGACCATCCCTCCAATTCTTATAAATAGGGATCACAGACATTATGCAGAGCTTAATATTGGATATATATTTAAAATTATAATTAGATGATTATGTAGAGATACTGTTTGTTCTTAGCGCAGCCGAGCGAGGGTGAATATCGATTATTATCATTATGAATATCTATTACAGCTAAATTATGGCGGTATAGCAAATAATTTTAACTTAAAATCCTAGTTATTTGAACTACTTTTTTTTTCTCTTCTAGTGACTAATAATCGACAGAACTGACGTTTGGCGTCAGGTACAGTCATTATGATCCTTGTGAAAGTATTTCTAATGTTGGTTATAGATTTAGAACCTCGCTCCGCTTCAGCGAACTTCCAGCTTTAAAGGTCAGAGGATGAATTTTCCATACAAACGTAATACCAAAATCATTTGTAATTAGAGCATATTTCCACAGTGTTATGACATTATTTGGAAACGGATAGTGTTTATCTAGGTTCCCAACAGTATTTTCTTTTCAAAATACTTACCCGAAACGAAATAGTTATAAGCGAATATTCCATTTTGCATATAAATAAGGAAAACACAATATTTGCTTATATTTCGTTATAAGTAAGCATTTTGAAAGCAAAATAGAGTTGGAAACATAGATAAACACTATCCGAATCCGAATAATATCATAACACTGAAAATATGCTCCAATTACAAATGATTTTGGTATTACGTTTGTATGGAAAATTCAGCCTTCGCCGGATTCTTAAGGTCTTTACCACATACTTTGAACAAAGGCCAAAGCAGTAATAATAGTGCGCCTTTAAGATAGAAAACGAATAAATAAATCTGCGGATAAACTTACTTATAAACTTACAGCTCATTATTGTTTTTTAATTAAATATATGAACGAAAGACACAACCTCAACAACGCATCAACCTAAATGGATGGATACATCATGATAACTGAAGTTGTAGTATAAACGCACTACGAGTAATTAATGAAAGGCATAATATTACAAAATCAAATTTATAAGGCATAAAAATACATGAGGTAACTCTGGTTACCGTTACACTATACAAAAAACAGATTCTGCACGAGCGCTCGCTTTGAGCCTTCAAACATAATTTCATAACGCATTTATTGTATACTTAGCTGTAACCGCGGCTTCGCACGAGTGGTCATTTTTCTTAAAATTACTCTTCGTACTATTCCAATTCCAAGACCTAAAATACCAATATACCAACATTTGATCAAAATTTCTTCAGCCGTCAAAAAGTTTTAATCGATTGCTCAGCTTCTACTCATCGTATTGAGATACCAAGTGCACCAGTTTCTAATTCAAACCCTAAGCTATCTAACAATGAAAACCGCATTGCAATCGGTCTAGTAGTTTATACGTAATGCGCGAACAAACATACAGACAAACAAACAAACAACCACGATTTAAAAAAAGACAAAAACAGTAGCTTATTTTAAGTACCCTAGACCATTTTCTTTTCATTAACTTCTTTGTACAGACTTTTTCGTTCTTATTGATTTACTATAAGTATATATTTAAAAAAATACGCTGAGTAAACCGCAGCTGCGGCACTTTGGCTTCGCTCGCTCGGCTCGGCAAAGATATATATTTTGTTGGTAATTCCAATCATTACCAACAAAAGAGAACATAACCTACACTGTAGGGCATTTTTAGATTAAATCGAAATTATGACTCATGATTATTATACCACATCAATAAAAGGACGTTAATAATAATTATGCCTAAAATAATTAGTAACAACGATAAAGACGTATTATGCCAAAAGTTGTATTATGTAACAGATAATTATTCTATTAAATAATTATGCATATAAATCAATGGCAATGGTGCTATGCCAAATTATATCATTTTCCAAATGACGTTATGCCACTGCTCACTTAGTACATTACCTTAAAACTTTAAAGCCTCAGAGACTACAACTAGACCAAATCAGACGTGACTAACTACACGACACTTCATTAAATTACTAGATAATACTTCATTGGATTTACTCTGGCATCTAACTCAGATCAATTTCTTGAAAGCGCACTATTATACACGTATAATAAGCATAATTACAGGTAAAGACCAAAAATAAAATAACAATACATATTTATATATTAAAATCAATTTGTCATAAGTTAGTCCGCGCCTTAAGAGGAAATGCGAGCTGCATACAGTAGTCGCAGCGAAAGTATGTGTTATACTTTCGCTGCGAAGTTATCTGCTAATCGCTGCGCAAACTGCTATTTTTCAGGCGCAATCCCAATGTTGAAGATGAAGACAGCATTATACAACTGCCTCGCTCACTCGCTTACGTTTTTCGCATACTCTATCTCGCTCTTACTTTAGGCTGTTTTATCCCCACAGCAGTACCTGCGCAATCGTTCACAGAGCCTAACTTCACAAACTTATACATTGGCTGCGACCACTGTACATTCTGTGCCAGTATGTATAGCTTTACTTCAAAAAAGTTGTCAAATGTTGTCGTCATTTTAAGGATATTTGTAAATAAGAATTTTAGGTATTATTTCGAGTCGGAGGGGTTATTTCATAGCTTCTATAGAAAATAATTTATCCATAATAGCAAAACGTATGCTCTCTAGAGGTGGATTTCTTTAGTGTATGAAATAACATTCCTATAATAGTAGAATCCGGAAAGGAAACCGAGGAATACGTTTGTATGGACAAAAAGTCGCCCGCATTTCCTCTTCTGTGGTCTTATTTGGATTTGACGTTACAGGAACGATCGGAAAATAGCAACTTTTCACATGCAGTCTCTTTAATTAGACACAGAGAGGATGCAAAAAGGCACCAGGTTTTAATCGTTTTATTTTATAGGCGCGGTCTAGCTTGTTCGGTCGAACAGGTGCCTAAAATAAATGATGTAAGGAAGCTAACCGGGCAAGAGTGTGTTCATATATCGGCAAGGAGCTCCGAGTAGTAGTGCGTAGAGCTGAGGTAGTCCACCAGGCGCCGCGGCAGAGGCAGGCCGCCGATCAGATCGCGCCGTACGTACTTTAATATCACAAATCTGGAAAGTTACGTTAGTTAAGTTAGATCAAGCTTTAACACAAGCCCAAATTAAAAAAATACCTAACCCCCGACACCCCACAGAAGCATCATATCAGTTTCAAACATAAAAACCGCATCTCAATCGGTCCATTCGTTTGGAAGCTACGATTCTCACCTCTGCCGCCTAGCTAAGAAACATCACGATCACATCAGCTTTCAAACACATAAAAACGCACCAAAATCGGTCCATTCGTTTGGGAGCCACGACAGACACAGACACACACACACACACACACACAAACACACACACACACACACACACACACACACACACACACACACACGGTGACACAGTGATACCACCATACCATAAACTTATAACACCCGTCTCTTTGTTCGATAGTTAAAAATGGGAGTCTTCTTCATATCATAACTTATTCATCATGATTTGACTTCTCTTGCTGAGATATAGGCCATCTCTCATAGACAGACTATCCAGATATCAAACAAACATTTTATTTTGTTTTAAACGGGTACTTACAACTAGCATGAATAGAAATCCATACTAGAAGTATGTTTGTTACCTTTTTACGAATAAACGGCTGGAGCAATCTTGATAAAATATGGTACGGAGATAGTTCGAACACTGGGGAAGGACATAGGTATTTTTCGCAATAAACTGTAGTCCACGCGATCAAATGCACGGGCAAAAGCTAGTTTAATATATGATCTGTTTGATTAAAATTTGTAAAGTACCTAGAGTAAAGGAGGAGTTGCCTTGAAGCGGAGAATCGCGACTGAAGCCAGCTATACATTCAGACTACGAGAAAACAGCTTTAAATTATACAATCAAACACAAATCAAAGAAATGCTATCATTTACGCCGTGCAAATGATAGTATTTTTCGCCAAGGCATTTCGGGAAATTCCAACATCAATCATAGATACGAGTAATTTAAGAATTCCAACCAGTTCTTGATAGTCCCATTCTAGGTTCAGCATAACTATCAACTTGACGTTCCATCGACCAAATCGTCATTTAACAATAATTTCATCATTTGCTGCTGAGATGAGAAGTCAAAAGTAAATAGCCTAACTGTAGCCAATAAAAAAGGACTCCCAGTTTAGGCAGTTAATCGATTTGTCTTCAGGTATAGAGTGTATACCTGAAGACGAATCGCTATTTTTCTTAACCGAGTAGATCGATGCCTTTTACAATCGGGTGGGAGCGGTCAAAAGTCAGAGGTGGCGTGGCACCGAGGCCACCGGGTGGAGGCGGCACGGGCAAGTAGAAACAGCACTTACACGCGTATCGGGCCTAGCACCGGCCGCAGGTTCAGGAAGTACAAGCAGTGCCCTCCCCCACTCCTCCCTCACCTGCACGTAATTATGCTGCAAACTCTGCACGCGCTTGAACCGCAACACGTGGTACAGCAGCTGCACGCGCACCGGGCCTAGCTAAGGCCATAGGTTCAGGAAGTACAAGCAGTGCCCTCCCGTACTCCTCCCTCACCTGCACTTAATTATGCTGCAAGCTCTGCACGCGCTTGAACCGCGACACGGGGTGCAGCAGCTGCACGCGCACTGGGCCCAGCACCTGCCGCAGGTTTAGGAAGTATAGGCAGTGCCTTCCCCCACTCTTTCCTCACCTGCACATAATTACGCTGCAAGCTGTGTATGCGCACCGGGCCTAGCACCGGCCACATGTTCAGGAAGTACAGGCAGTACCCTCCCCCACTCCTTCCTCACCTGCACATAATTATGCAGCAAGCTCTGCACGCGCTTGAACCGCGACACGGGGTGCAGCAGCTGCACGCGCACTGGGCCCAGCACCGGCCGCAGGTTCAGGAAGTTCAAGCAGTGTTCTCGCCCACCTGCACATATGTTGCAAGCTCTGCAAGCGCTTGAACTGCGATATGGGGTACAGCAGCTGCACGCGCACCGGGCCCAGCACCGGCCGCAGGTTCAGGAAGTACAAGCAGTGCTCTCGCCCACCTGCACATATGCTGCAAGCTCTGCACTCGCTTGAACCGCGACACGGGGTACAGCAACTGCACGCGCACGGGGCCCAGCACCGGCCGCAGGTTCAGGAAGAACAGGTAGCGCCCGCTGCGAGACGTCTCCACCGCATTCTCTATAAACTCCACTATCGTCTGCGCTTTGAACATCGTACACCCGCCGAAGCAGAAGTTACCTGGAATCAGGAATGCAGTTTGTTGTACTGCCCTTCCATGATACCATGACTCCCCACTACCAGTCGAATAACGTGAGAATACAAGGAAGAACTTAATGAAAAGCTATTATGTGTTTTCAGTCTCTGCACCCACAAATGCATGTGAAGCTTGGTATAAAGAGTATATTATATGGTTTTTCTGTGGCTTGGTGTTCCTTTATAAATACTGTCACAAAATACGATGATAGATGTATTTTTTTTATGTTATCGTCGGTGTAGGTATACCAGAAAGCGATTATTGGAGACTAAATTCGATGTGATATTTTGATCAATGTCACAGAATACATACTTTCATATTTACTAATTAAAAGCTCAAAGCGAGCGCTTGAGCAGTTTTTTTTTTGTATAGTGTAACGGTAACCAGAGTTACCGCTCTTATTTAACCTAACATATTTTTAAAAGTGACGAAGCTTTGGCAGACTTATCTATGCAGTGAGATCACGAAGTTTCTCTGGTTCTCTAGCGAGGATTCTCCAGTGTAGTGACTTTCTTGAGGAATTTTACATGTTTCTCAAAACCCATTCACACCTAACTCCGCAATGATCACTAAAGTTAGTGGTGATGGGTGATATTCGCACAGCCCCTTCAGCTAGGTTAGTATACACGTGATCTAAACAAGGCGATGTGGTGGCAATTATTCTAGTAGGGAAATCAACCTTGTATACCATTGCGTAGGCTAATAGTACAACCGACAATGTTTTCATCTATCATTCTACATTTATCTATACTTATAATAATCTATATATTGATATTGATTAATAGCAGTCCTTAAGCCATGTCAAGACCCTCGGGCGGTCTGACAAACTTTACATGTATTGACAACAGAGGCCAACTTGTACCTCATACGACAAACTAACAAACAATAATGTATACCTATAAAATAGAACCGTGATATACTTATTGACTGACTGACAGACAACGCACAGCATAAACCGGTGGACTTAAAGATTAAATTTGGAATTCGTTGACTAAGGAAGAATTTTTGAAAGTCCGTCTCTAAGGAGGACTAGGAGTGGCAAAGATTGAACGCGAGCGAAGCTGCGGGTCGCAGTTGGCGTTTACAAATCACTCGCTTCTATCACCTGTTATCATGCATTTTTTCATTTACATACATTTTAGGGTATGAGCGATGGTGGCCTAACGGTTCTATAATGCAATTTAGAATCCAACGATACCGGGTTAAAAACCTAGGCACCGCACCAATGACTTTTCTGAGTTATGTGCGGTTTCCCATCGCTCCGTGCTTCGGAGGGCACGCTAAGCAGTCGGTCCCGGCTGTTATTGATTAATAGCAGTAGTTAAGCCATGTCAGAGGCCCTCGGGCGGCCTGACAAACTCTGACATCAGAGGCCAGCACTACCTCATACGACAAACAAACAAAGTGTAATAAATACTTAAAATCGCCGTATTAAAATCCATCAAGTCAATCGAAGTGATCTTACATTTACGAGTAAAATGTATATTATGAGTAATTGAGTAGCAGGTACTTAAATCAACGCGGTTGTGTGCAGTGACCGGGGTGTGTCAGTGTGTGACCTTTTGTAGTGTGTGCTTACTCTCAGAACGGGCTAGTCAGACAACAAGATATAAGTTAAGAAGCCGACTACGGTCGTGTACAAAATAGCCTGTGACATACTTGAAGACGAATTGATTAACAACTCGCTTATCAAAATCGGACTAATAGGGGCGAAGCTATGGTGGAAAATCCACATACATACTAATGTACTATTATATAGTAATGTTATACTAATGTACTATTTAATCGACTTTTTTAGGGTCAATGTTGATGTGCTATAATTATTATTTTTAGTGTAATGAAGAGTTATCTATCTATCTATATATATACACATACATATATAGACTGTTAAACTCATTACCCTTCCCTTGCTTAGCCGTAGTCAGGTCAAAAGCTACTGCAACATAGAGCAACCATGTTGAAGTACCTCTGCTTAACCTTTTGCACTGCCTATACTATTGTGGCAATAACTGCGTGAAGATGCTGCAAGATACCGCCTGGGGAAGTACCACCTTTACTTTTTTTTTGATAGAAGTAACGTTTATTACACAAACAATTAGCCTGTACCTATTTGAAGCCAACTGGTTGCGGCGAAATTACTGGGCATAGGGCACTAAAGAACAATGTCTTAGAGTTGCGAGATCAATGGACAGCCACGCAAGTTCGCGTTGGAGCTGCAATTGATATGGGCATGCGTGTCTTATCAAACGAGTGAAATGCTAGTCACGACACTCAGTTGCATAAAAATAATTATTAAGACTAAAAAAATGGCGACTAAATAAATTCGCTTAGCTGCACAAAAAGAACGCAAGCAACATCTTATCATGAGCCGGTAAAATTCCATAGCTGGAAATCTATACCTATTATAAAGCAGTAAAGAAAAAAGTCTGTACGATGAAGATAGTTCGAAAAATGGCCTTGGGGACTTAAAATAAGCTACAGAACACGTTTTTTTTTAATTTTGTCTTTCTGTCTGTTTGTTCGCGCATCACGTAAAAACTACTGGACCGATTGCAAAGCGGTTTTTACTGTTGGATAGCTTAGGTTGACTTAGAAACTGTTGTATTTGGTATCTCAGTTCGATGAGTAGAAGCCGAGAAAACGATAAAAACGAATTGACGTCTGAACGAAGTTTGAATACTTGAACTATTATTTATTCTGTGGTTTGAAGAAATATAGATAGTTACATTAAACAGATTATTCTACGTTGACAGCACATGGAACAGCATATAGGATACTTTTCATCATCATCAGCCATCAGGCGGGTGAAACCGCGGGGCGCAGGTAGTTTTATTTTTATTTTTTTTATCACTGTCTAGGCAATCGTTTGACCACGATCTCACCTGATGGAAAGCGATGATGTGGTCAAAGGTGGAGCACGCTTGCCTATAAAACTTCAATTTGATCGGACTAGAGTTTGTCGTCCATTATAAGAACAAACATGTGACGGTAGGTAAGATAAAAAAATGAGCCCTCGCGGGACGCCTGGCAGATGTGTAAACATCGAATATTCCCGAGCTGAGGCGGAAAGAGCCGACGAGCCATGAGCGGCGCGGCGAAGCGTTGTCATGCCGCTCGCGTAGCCGCGCCAAGTGTCGGCGTTACCCTCTTACCGCACCATGAGATGTTTACGCATAAAAATCATTTAGCCAAAGCAATAAAAGTGCAATGTGCCAGTGATAGAACGTATGCTTTTGCTAGTGTGGATATTTACCATCGCTTTGCCAAAAATAATACCACCAAGCTATGGTGATGAATAGTGCGCAAGCTTTGTAATATGAAAAAGGCAATGTAGAAAATTGAAACTCACCCTGGTCGTGCTCTATCCTAACATGCCTAAGCCCATTCAGTTTAAAGGTAAGTGTAAAAATATAATGGTCATCGCTGCTGTCGCGAACTATGAATGAACCGTCTGGCTCGTTGGAAAGTATCTTCTCAGCAGCTTCCACGGAAATTGGGCCCCAGTACCAGCCATACTGAAAAACAACACGAAATTAATTACTATAGACAACTATAGAAATGCAGTGAATACTGTTAGTCTTTGCTTTCAGTGTTAACAAAAAGATTTATTGTAAACTAACATTCGCCCGCGACTTCGTCCGCGCGGAAAACAATTTATCGCGAAAAAACATCAATATATAAACAACAAATATATCCACATGACTTGATGGCATTGTCACATGGTGAGTTTCTTAAAGTAAACAAGACATCGGCGGCTGTGGTATTACTCACATCTTTAACTTTTTGTATAGAAGTAGCGAAGTCAGTGACTGTATCCTCCTCGTTGTTAGGTCTCCTCGGAGCGTGCGACGCATGCGGGGTCTGCGGCAGCGGCGGCAGCGCGCGCCGCACCGCCGCCGGCGGCGAATCTCTCCCAGGAGTCCTGTCCGCCTCCACCAAATTATCGCCGCCGTGCCGCTTCCATCGAAACAAATTACAAAAGCTCTGCTTCAAATTTATAGACAATATACGAACGGGCGACATCTTAGGCCTCTGACTCTGGTTCGACGCTTTCTTTACAGCCTTCTCGCATTTCTCCACTTCGGCGACATCCTTCGAAACGTTATCTTTATGCTTCTTATTCTTGGCGTTCATACCGAACGAGTTCTTACTACATTTCCTATTATTATCATTATTATTAGTCTCGACAGATTTAGAATTGTCATCGCTCTCTTTCAGAATGACAGTCGTAATACCCTCCTTATTCGCTTGCCTGGCGTGGACACCGACGCTGGTTACAACGGTATTATTTTTCTTAACTGTAGCTTTGCACTCCGAGTCACTGGAACTGGAATAAAGCGTATGCAAATATTTTCTCATTTCACGTAAGGTCAAGTGAAGGGAATCTGTGTCAGAATCGAGGTTTTTCTTACTGGAAGAACTTGGCAAGCTGTGCCTCTTGGGTTTGGTATCTTTGTGTCTGTTTATTTCCTTTGGCTTCTGACTTTTTTCAGATGGAATAGCATTGGTACTATTAGTTTGTTGGGTACTCTTAGCGCGCTTCTTGCTTCTGGGCGGTTTCTTCCCTTTGTTTCTTACGTTTCGGTGTGTGGGACGCACCATGTCGATCGGGACCGCATATATGTCGCTGTCGAATGGAACATTGTACATATCAGTAATGTCACACGATTTAGCGGTGAGTGTGTCATGTGATATCGCTTGTGTGATGAAACTGGAGTCGTCGGCTAGGAACTGCGTCACGAGGGAGTTGTGACTACTGGACAGCCGCGACGACAGCGAGTTACGCGACGAGGGCCGGTTGGCGCGTCCCGGGCTCAGGTGGAGCAATCGTGGACTTGCGAATCTGTGGTTCAAGCATTGCCGACGTTCGTACAATGTTTCTGCTTTCAATTTTCTAGGGTACATAGGAGAGACATGATGCTTCGTGCTCACTAACACGTCTAAACTTGATGTGGTGGACTTATCAATCGGGGAATCATTGTTCAAAACCACCGAAGGAGGCACCAGTACTTCTGCACTATTTTCGCTGTTTGCTGGGGTAGGTGTATCCTGTAATTAAAATTAATTGCTGTTATTCTGCTTAGGCTTACACCAACGTATTCACGTGTTAATACATTACTAAGTAATTAAAATTCAAAACAGGAAAACGACATGATGAGGATAACTAAGTAGGTAATTTAGATATGCTTTGAAAAATAAAGGCTAATGACAACAGGCTGTATTTAAAGGTTATGTGGGTATTGTAACGTACTTGAAATTGTGGTGGTGGTTCTATTTCTATAGTGGTTAACATGATTTAACCCTATCTTTTTTTAACTGAAATTAAAAAAGCTCCACACATGCGGTATAACTAAATTACTTTAGGTATACTTTGAAAAATAAGGACTAACGACAACAGGCTGTATTGAAGGGTTATGTGGGTATAGTTACGTACTTGAAATTGTGGTGGTGGTTCTATTTCTATAGTGGTTAAGATGATTTTCCCCGGTCTTTTTAACTTAATTAAAAAACTCCACACATGCAGTATAACTAAATTACTTCAGGTATACTTTGAAAAATAAAGACTAACGACAACAGGCTGTATTTAAGGGTTATGTGGGTATTGTAACGTACTTGAAATTGTGGTGGTCGTTCTATTTCTATAGTGGTTAAGATGATTTAACCCAGTATTTTTAAACTGAATTAAAAACAAAACTCCACACATGCGGTATAACTAAATTACTTTAGGTATACTTTGAAAAATAAGGACTAACGACAACAGGCTGTATTGAAGATTATGTGGGTATAGTTACGTACTTGAAATTGTGGTGGTGGTTCTATTTTCTTTAGTGGTTAAGATGATTTTCCCCGGTCTTTTTAACTTAATTAAAAAAACTCCACACATGCAGTATAACTAAATTACTTCAGGTATACTTTGAAAAATAAAGACTAACGACAACAGGCTGTATTTAAGGGTTATGTGGGTATTGTAACGTACTTGAAATTGTGGTGGTGGTTCTATTTCTATAGTGGTTAAGATGATTTAACCCAGTCTTTTTTTAAATTAATTTAAAAAAACTCCACACATGCGGTATAACTAAATTACTTTAGGTATACTTTGAAAAATAAAGACTAACGTCAACAGGCTGTATTTAAGGGTTATGTGGGTATTTTTACGTACTTGAAATTGTGGTGGTGGTTCTATAGTGGTTAAGATGATTTTCACGGGTCCTTTCTTTACCGTGTTAAAAAAATCTCCGCACATGCGTTCTGAAGCCTCTGTCGACTCACAAAGCGACAGGGACCTTTCATCGAAATCGCTTTCCTGTAACTACAAAATATTTTAAGGTGTTAATGCTTCCGAGTTGTCCGTAAGAATATGGAAACAAGCAGCAAATGTAGATTAAAAAACTAATTAACCACGTTATTATTATTTTCTTTTTTTTTAGAATGCGTTGTCGTCGAGTTGTTAACTACCCTGATAGTTTCAGCCGGATAGCTAATCGGGAAGTGCACGAAATTTGAATTGCAAGATTGCACCCGGAATGACAGACAGACAAACAAGAAAGTGACTTAACAAAAACGTGGTAATAAAATAGGTGATTGGCATGGCAGAACATTAAATAACCAAACTATTTGTTCATATTGTAAACGATATTAGACTTCAAATGTATCAAATGAGTGGAACCCAACAATAATAATAATAATATTGGGGACAATTCCACACCAATTATCTAGCCCCAAACCAGGATTCCCTGTAATATGGGCACTAGATAACGGATACATACATAAATACGAATATCAACATCCATGACTCGGAAGCAAACATTTCTGCTCATGACACAATTGATTGCACCTTGCAGGATTCGAACCTGCGACCGTTTGATTTCGTTCCTAGGGTTACTAGCCACTAGACCAATCGGTCGTTAATGATACCCAAACCTGATAAACCACCTCAATAGCCGAAATAACATCATATAGAATCATTTCTTGCCTGCCGATAACGTCAAAGCTGTTTGTAAAGCCTGGAATACACATCCAATATAGCATGCTCGCAAAACGCCTTCTGACTTACTTTGGAGCTACTCCCTCCCACCCGCGCCTCCACCGTGTGCTAGTAAGTAAGCACAAGAAATAGACCGTGTGTTTTCACAAGCATACTGTTTTCGTTTACACATGCTAACTGAAGTAGCATCTGCTTGGAATTAGCATGCTTTTGTGCTACTACATAGCATGCATCATAGAAGAAAATAAATTCAACCCGGATTATCAATTTGAATTTAGAGAAAAGCATTCTATAATATATAGACATGATCACTAACGTTAATGAAAACGCTTGAAAAGAAAAAATATTATCGTTTGTGTTTCTAGAGATGTAGGTAGGTACTAGAACACAAGCATTCGATAAATTTTGGCAAAATAAAAGTCTGCTGTACAAATGAAGAATGATGCTGCCTAACGAGTTTGCAGATATTCTCGAGTCTTATCTAAGACAGAGATGCATTATTCAGAACGTACCACAATGGTCTTTAATCCGTTCCTGCACTTATTGTACTCGTATACTTGCAATATCCCAGATTTACAAAATAACATTATTTGCCATCTGTGCTGATGAAACATCTATCATGACTATAGGGGCTACACAAGAGGAAGCCGTTGAGAAAGTACAAACAGGCATCAATACCATCTTCTATTGTAATAAAATATAGCGAATAAAACTTAACCAATCAAAATCAAACACATCGATTTTTGAGCGAGCGAGCGCGAAGCGCGAACAAAGCGTTTCCGTTTCAGCTTGGGCAAAAATGCTTTCGTATGTCCGGATCTCTAGTCCCCTCTACAGGTCGCATTTCTCAACCGATCTAGACGAAACTTGGTGTACAGGTTAAACGAACTTTTTAGTCGTCGGGGATTTTAGTTCCTCCAAAAAGGGGCATAAAGGGGGGCTATCGAATATCTCCGTCTTATTAGATTCGAAAGTTCTTTTTTATTTGAAAGGTGGTAAACTTTGGTCTCATAAAAATTTGGTGTAGATCTGATGAGGATCTTCGGCGTGATAAGCAGAAAAGCTCCTCAAAATGCAGTAAATTGCTCACTTTTAGGTATCTACCAGTGGAATCAGCCCTTTAGCTACTAGGTAGGGACTGATAGAGCACCTTGGTTATTAATGTTAGTTTTACAATAAGTTAACTAAATGGCGCTACTGTGCACTGCTAGATTGTTTGCAAAAAAGTTTGTGCTCACGAGGTCTACAGCCCACAGAGCCACTATATAGTACTAACAAAAATAACATTAACAAAAAAAAATGTTTTGTCTTCCATTTCTGAGCTACCTTGAAAGTTTCAGCCAGAAAGCTAATCGGGAAGTGCTCGAAATTTGACTTGCAAGATTCCAGGACAGACAAAACACATACATACAAGTGAAGTTAAATAAAAGCTTTTAAAAATAACAAATTATCATCTGGCATTCATAAATGATCAACACACGAAAATACGGCCAAATTTCTTGGTATTTGACACATAGCTTCGCTGAAAGCCCATGTCAAAAAGAAACGCCGTTTGGCACGGGACCGAGACGAGCAGCGTGGTAAAGGAGAGGCTTATATCAAGCAGCTGGCAGATAAGGGCTGTAATGATCATGATGACTTTGACAACTTCATCCGTTTGTCTATTAATGACAAATACCTCCTCCAACTGTCTCCAAGCATCTCAGTTCCCAGCTGCTCTGGATACTTTTATCCCGGAAAATTACCACAAACGGTCTATGCGGTCAGAATATGTAGCCAAAGACGGAAAAAAGGCTACGTTTCTGCTCCTTTCACTAGAATCCACAAACTCTATTTATGTGGATCTACGATGATACATTTTCGGCCTCTTCGATCCCTTAGACATATACTTACAACGGCCAAAATTTTTCAAAGATGAATTTGTATACTACCATACATTTTTATATTTACTGACACAATATCTGACATCTAAATTTGCACAAGACTAATAAAACGCAAAGAAACATCTTGCTTTTTCTATGATGTCTAGAGTTGTTGAAATCTATATTTATAATAAAGCAATATGTAAAAAAATGCTACTGAACAAGAATATAACATTTAAAAAATTCGTGTCTGTCTGTTTGTTTGTTCGCGCATCATGTAAATACTACTGAACCGATTGCGATGCGGTTTTCACTGTTGGATAGCTTAGTGTTCGACTTAAAAACTGGTGTATTTGGTATCTCAATCCAATGAGGAAAAGCAGAGCAATCGATAAAAATCTATTTAAGGGCTCAAATGTTGTTATATTGGTATTATAGGTCCTGGAATAGCACACATAGTACTTTTAACCTAGAGGAATGACCACGCGTGCGAAGCCGCGGGTACAGCTAGTTTTGTAATATATTTCTTAATTATCTTTACCTTCTATTTATACTAAAGCAATAAGTAACGAAAAGTCTGTAAAAAGAAGATAATAATAAAAAAATGGGACTTAAAATAAGCTACTGAACAAGTTTTTTTTTATAATGGTGTTTGTCTATCTTTTTGCGCATCTAGTAAAAAACACTGGACCGATTGCGATGCAGTTTCGACAGTTGGACAGCTTATGTTATGACTTAAAAACTGATGTAATTGTTATCTCAATCTGATGTATAGAAGCCAAGCAATCGAAAAAACTATTTGTCGAAATTTGGTATATTATACTTTATAGGTACTTTGGTCCTGAAATAACACATATAGAAATGACCACGTGGGCAAAGCCGCGGGCACAGCTAGTGGTAAATAAAGTAACTATTAACGAATATAAAAAGAACCCCTCAACAATAATGTATTATCTATCTATCTATCTATCTAACGAAATGTCGGTTTCATTTAAGGTGTCAGACTCTTCGATGAAAGAAACAACTTTCATCGAAGGTCAGACTATTTAAAAATGCTCTTGTATATTCCGTTGAAACTTGCATAGAAGTCTTACTTACATTTTCATAGTTGACATCCGACATAGACATTGATTTTATAGTATGTACAAATACGCAATGAATCCCCAGCCTACCGTAGGCCATCCAAAACAAAAACAAATGACCCTGGATACGCACAATAGGCGAACGATTAGGCTTGACGAACACATGGCACAAATCTAGACGGAGCTCACAAAGATCAGCTGGCATATTCTAGGGTTAAGTGAAGTCCGAAGAGAGGGGGAGGACACAATGACCCTGGAATCGGGCCACCTGTTTGAAATTATATCATCATATAATTATTCTTATAATACTTCCGAGAGGGCGATCAGCAGGCTCAATGTTATCATGGGAGACTTTAGAGCCAAAGTACAGATTTGCAGTGAATCGAAAATAGGTCCTAGTCCTAGGGTTGTTTTTGAATATATTCAGGGAAGTCTCAATGATCAGCAAGTTTAAAACCAGTAGTGATCACAGTCTTGTCTGAGATTCCTTGAATATAGACCACAAGCTTAAAAGATGCCGTCTGATGAAGTCTACCGACCGACCCAACCTGCTCCAGGCAGCTGTTGAGTTGGATCAGAACAGTTTCAGCTCAAGTTGGAAAATCGATTTGCTGCCTTGGAAACCATAAATGACGTGGACGAGGAACTCCAAAAAGTTGTGGGAATCCTTCAGGAAGAAGGCACTAGATTTTGTCAGCTGCAGCGTACGGGCACGAAGTCTTTAATCTTGGATGAGGCTCTTCAGACGAGCGACGGGAGCCACAGCAAGTCACACCGTCAAAAATAAAAGGAGCTCCATAAAAAAACAGTAAGCTGGTGCGCGTGACCTCCAATGCTCAAATACATGTCGAATAGAAAGGGCAATTGAGAAAAATTGGGGGTCAAAAGTCTTCGCCCAGCTTTTGAATAGATCCCATCTGACGAAACTCAAGACCAATAATGGCACAACCGTCGTCTCTAAGTTGGAGATCGTTTCTGAGATAGAATTCTATGGCCGAATGTACGACTCGCGTACTTCTAGACCCAAACCTAGCAAAGAGGATTCCCGCGCAATACTGATACGCCACTACACTGATGAACTGCCCGACGTCAGCCTATATGAGATTGAGATGGCGCTCAAACAACTTAAGAATGGGAAGGCCCCAGTGAGGATGGTATAACTTCTGAGCTCTTGAAAGCAACTCGTGAAAGTAAACTCGTACTTCGGGAGCTTCAGTGGGAGAACTCCAGAGGCGTGGAGCAGGAGCTTGGTAGTTCTCTTCTTTAAAAAAGGGGATAATTTCCTTTTAAAGATATACCAACCTTTTTCTCTCTTGACTACCTCTATAAGTTGTTTTCGAGTGTCATCTCAAATCGTCTCGCAATAAGACTTGACGAATTCCAGCCTCCTGAACAGGCAGGGTTTCGTGGAGTATTTAGCACCATAGACAGAGAGGCAGGTTATACAGAAGTCTGAAGAGTATAACCAGCGCATGTGTCTTGCTTTTGTGGACTATGAGAAGGCATTTGACTCCGTTGAAACATGGGTGGTTCTGGAGTCTTTGCAGTGTTGTCAAGTGGACTTCGCTTGAGTGGAGTGGACTACATCGAAGTGCTAAGATTTCTGTATGACGCCGCGACTATGAGTGTCTTGAGTCACGTCTATAAGTTGTTTTCGAGGGTCATCTCAAATCGTCTAGCTAAGAAGACTTGATGAATTCCAGCCTCCAGAACAGGCCGGGTTTCGCGGAGGATTTAGCACCATAGACCACATACACACAGTTAAGCAGATTATACAGAAGTCTAAAGAGAACCAGCCCCTGTGTCTGGACTATGAGAAGGCCTTAGACTCCGTTGAAACCTGGGCAGTTCTGGAGTCTTTGTAGCGTTGCCAAGTGGACTGGCGAAACATCGAAGTGCTGAGGTTTCTGTATGACGCCGCGACTATGTGTGTCCAAGCACAAAACCAGTAGTCTAAACATATCCAACTGCGCAGGGGAGTGAGACAGGGGATGTTATATTCCCGAAACAGTTCACTAATGCCATGGAAAATATGTTTAAGCTTCTGGATTGGAAAACTCCTATTTACCATAGGCATTCCAGACATCCCCCTGTGCAGAGGATGCATGGAGGCTGAAGAAATGGCCACGCATGTGCTCTTGGAGTGCAGTAGCATGGCGAATAAGAAAGCGCATTTCCTGGGAGCACCGGGAACCCTACAGGAAGCCTGCACCGGAATACAGGATCTGCTGGACTTCCTGGAGTACATCGGGTAGCTGCAAAGACTAGCAGCACGACCCATCGCCCAAAAATGGCCGACATACGGCCTAATTGCGGAAAAGAGCCCGCCCATCATTAGAAAGGAATGGACATTATTACCAGTGGCGAAAATATCTCACACTTACAATCGTAAGTGTGCCGATGATATTGTCCTAATGGCGGAGTCGCTGCAGGACTTGCAAAGTATGATGAGCACCCTAGATAATGCTTCTCGACGTATCAGTCTCGGAATGAACATATCATCATATCAGACCAAAATCATGTTCAACAATCATATTGACTTGGAACCGATTGCAGTCAATGGTGTACCTCTGGAAGTTGTTCAAAAATAAGTTTACCTTCGGCATATATTGCAGTTAGGTAAGAACAACTTTGAGAAGGAAGCCAACTGAAGAATTTGGCTGAGTTGGGCAGCATTCGCCAAGTTTCGACATGTTTTCTCGTCGTCTATACCACAATGCCCGAAGACAAAATTCTTCAATCAATGCATCCTACCAGTCATGACCTACGGAGCTGAAACTTGGACACTCCGTGGTTAAACTAGTCCACAAGTTTAAGGTTGCTCAGCTTGGAATTTCTCTGAAGGACAAGATATCCAACAGAGAACCAAAGTGACCAAAATAGCTCTTAGGATAAGCAAGCTAAAGTGGCAGTGGGCAGATCACATTTCCACAAGAACTGATAACCATTGGGGTAGACGAGTTCTCGAGTGGAGACCACATTTAGGCAAACATAGTGTAGGACGCCCTTTGGTAAAGTGGAGTGACGACCTGCAAAAAGAGGCTGGAACAGAATTATGAGGGGAGCTGAATACCAAGTTCAGTGGCGTGCATTAGGAGAGGCCTATGTCCAGCAGTGGACAAATATAGGCTGGTGTAGAAGTATTTTGAAAACAAACTCATTTGGGAACATAGATAATCACTAGAGATGCGCCGAACATGGGTTTCTAAACCGAACCAAATAATGAACATTGTTCGGTTCAGCAATTACCAAACCGAATATTCGGTCGAACTATTCGGTTCCATTTATGCGCGCTTTGCCGCACAAACAGGTTTGTACAGATCCGGGAGACGCCAAGCCGGCTAATCATTTGAAAACCGATATCTTTTTAAGATGGGCATAATCACTCGCGCTTTAAGAAATATGTTTAGTGATTTTTAGAGTACCAATCATTCGTTCGAAACTAATTCCAAAACTTTGTAATCTGGGATCACAGTAGGGCCCAAGGACCCTTCTGCGACCTTACCAAAAACAAGAGGCTACTGGGGTAGAGTGGAGCTAGTAAAAACAATTTTGCTTAATTAAATATAATTTGATTGTCATTTATTTTCTATTTGATTGTGTTATCTGAGATTGAATGAACACATAATCATTCAATATTATTCTAATTGTTATAATTGACACCATAACAGCTAGGCTAAATATGTCATGTTTGTCTGATATTCTTAGCTGGTTATATTTTCTAAATAAAAATGAATGAAGTCGAATAATTTTGGCTCGTACTTTAATTTTAATTAATTTAATTGATAGATTCAGGCGTTACTTTGCGGAAATCCATATTTAAAATGAACAAAATAAAAATATGTAGCTTACTTCCGCCAAAACTGTAAGTCAGACAAATGATAAATGGTAAAATTAACACAAGTAAAACCCCACGCTAAACAAAACCCAACCCCAGATTGAACTAATGAAAAAAAAAAAAAAAACACTTATATACAAATAATATATATAAATATATATACACAATAAAAAACTCCCAAGCTAAACAAACCCTACCCAAATACAAGTATCGAAACACTTATATATTCATATACATATAATATAAAAAAACACAATAAAAAACATATACCTCGATCCAAATACCAAACGTCTGACATCAATACGACACGTGTTTCGCCTCTGCACGAGGCATCTTCGGGTGATGTTGACTCGTCGAATGCTGGATGTTGTTTATATTTGATATGTATGCTACAATGCTTGTAATGAATTATCATTTAATTCATTACAAGCCACGTAGGTCTTAAAATGGGATAAGTTTAATATTCGGCACATCAACCAAATATTCTGCCGAATACCGAATATATATAACTGAATATATATGCCCAATACGAACAATTAACGAATATTTGGCGCATCTCTAATAATCACTATCCAATTCCAAATACAATATGGTGAAAATATGTTGCAGCGCATGCCTTAATACATGTTTTCGCCCAGCGGGATTCCAGCTTTATTTGTATAATATTGGAGCAGTTTCCTATTAGTGTCAAATATGATAAAACTGAGCTGAAACCTAGTGATTTTATTGGCTACTAATAATGTTCGGTCTGTATACTTTTTGTGTAAGTACACTCAGTTTGAAGATGAAACTTGTCTGGGCGAGTTCACTGACCTCGTAAATAGTTTTGTGTTCATATTTTTGATGTTTTATAGTGTTTCAAATTACTGTGATTAGCGTTATTACGTCTAATAATACTTTAAAGAACATAATATAAGTTTTTGCTGACATGGACTGATATAGGCTGATGATGATGACACATACACTGCATTCAATGTCTTATTGGAGGGATTTAAAAATTATAAGGCTCAACTTTCCAAAAATTACAAGTAGCTAGAAGGCTGTTTTTTTTTCTAAGGTTGGCCTACTCATAGAAAGCCTAAATCTGAAATGGCATATTGTGATTCCCAATAGATATTGAGAAAAAAATAATAATTATAATTTGAATATTCCTTAAATAGTACTATGTAAATACAAAAATCACTTTAAAATCGATAAAAGACAGTGATTTTCACAACTTTGACAGTTTATTGACATTGACAGTGAAAATAATGTCACTTTTTGACTGTTTTGGCTTATAGGTGACAGTAACAAAAAAGTGGGCGAAGCAACGATCAGGGGCAACCTCGCGCGAGTTCTGGCGAGAGCCCACACCGGAGACAAATTTCCATTCCATTTCATCATTTATATTACTTTAAGGGTGCAACTCTAGAGTAGGGGGACAAAGTTGCGGGATTTTTATCCCTCCCCCACCCCTCCCTGTGTAATTTTTTTACAATTTTTCAAAATATAACATTAAAAAAGAACCCCTCTTCTAAGGGAAGTACCCCTAACCCACCCCCCACCCTCTCCCCCCTCCCTATCCCTTTTACTACTTGTAATTTTTGGAAAGTCCTTCCCTTCTATCCATACATTTGTCAAAGTGGCATACGAGGGCTGTTTGTCCTTTTAAAAGCTATTTATAAAACCTTTTTTCTGGTATATGGCATTAACACTGGCAGGCACAATCTTTCAAATGAAGACTGTCTAAAATGCAGCAAAAAAAAACAAGTTTTTGTCAGTTTAACCATAGTTTAACTGTGATCACTCGTAAATTTTCAACAACTATGGAAAAATCTGAATTTCGTGCCATTATAAAACATTTTTTTATCCGCCAAAGTACGGCTGGCTTCTCTGGTTAACCATAAAAAAAACTCGAATTTGGTGGGTGGCTTCTGTGGAAGCCACCCACCCAAATTTGCAAACTTTTCGAGTTATTGCAAGTTTGGGTGGTAGTAAGGCTCTTTTTTTGGTTTATGGTACTAGTTTAAATGTGTGGCAATCCAATTAAAATCGAAAAAACAGTGTAAATACAATTTAAAAAAAAAAACTGTTTCACACAACTCGGGAGAAAAAAAAAACTGATGTTGAAATATTTTGGAAATTCTGCAAATATGCCTTTCAGTTAATATGATTTCAAGTGTTACATATTAAATTAATCGTTGTTTCAACTTCTATCGATTAAAATATTTATATGAATGAAGCCCCGATTGTTGCCAAAATTTTACAAGTCCGATTGCCGTCTGGCAACAATGTTACCAGGCAAACATTTTTTAATTTATTGAAATTTTATCGAATGTAGGGCCATATAATTAATCTATGGACTAGTAATAACATGTAGCAACACATTACTATCTTTAAATTTCATTTCTATGCTCTATATTTTCCATATTATTTTTTTAATTTTTGGCCAATTTTTTTTTCGATTTTAGTTGATTATTTAAAAAAAACCTAATCGATGATGATTTGATTTTTTATCTGTTGGAAAGGCACAACTGTAGCGGTATTAAATACACATAAAAAACCATACGTTGTCACTGAAGATCTCGAATAAAAAAATATTGAAAATATCAACTCCTAGATTTTGACTTTTCTTCAACTTTCATCATGTTTTTATAAATATTTTAATTATGGATGTACTAAAATAACCCTACAAATCTATTGTATATTATTTTAGCTACACAGAAGAGTACTTTGTTTAATAAACAACTGCATGAAACGGTCATAAAAACGGTTTATTTACGCAAGGTAGCTGCAAATGGGCTTCCCGCGCAAATTTTTACTGCTCTGCAAGTCTCGCATCCGTCATTTTGAAGTGCCGCACTTCAGAGGTTATGAAGGGTTGCAGTGCTGCCACAATAAAAACTGAACTTTGAGTCTGTTCATGTCACTAACGCACCAACGTTGCAGACTGTTTATAACTGGATAAATTATTTTAAACGTGGTCGGTCAAGCACATCTGATGCTCCACGCTCTGGTCGCCCAATCAAAGTCACTACTGAGGATGTTGTTGAAGAAGTCCATAATATTGTACTCGATGACCACCAAGTGAAGGTGCGTGAAATAGCGGAGAACACAGGCATCTCCACTGAGCGAGTACATAAAATCCTGCATTAAGATTTGGGTATGACAAAGCTGTCTGCACAATGGGTGCCACGTTTGTTGACAATCAAGACAATGCCCCAGTGCACACGTCAGCTATTGCAATGGCCAAAATCCACGAGTTGGGCTTCGAGCTGGTTCCGCATCCTCCGTATTCGCCGGACATAGCTCCGTGCGATTATTACCTATTCCCAAATCTGAAAAGATGGGTTTGGAGGGCAAACATTTTTGACAAATGAGGACTGCATCGCAGGTGTACACGGCTATTTTGAAGACCTCAACAAAACGTATTTTTTGAAGGGGATAAAAAAATTGGAAACTCGCCGGAACAAGTGTTTGGCCCTCAAAGGAGACTATGTTGGGAAATAAATATAAAATACTAAAAAAAAAAAAAAATTTTTTTTTTTAAAATGACTTATCAAACAGCCCATGTACATAGGTAGTATTAACTTACTTTATTATTGATCACCACTGATGAACATATTATAATTCAGATAGACAGAAAGATAGAGTAGAACTGCTGGTATTGTAAGATGCCAGAGGTGAGCCTTTTTGTTATCAAAGCTACCCTGGTATTTCTAGGGGCATATTACTAAGTTATTTGACAGATACGACTTGGGAGCACTGTCGTGAAAAGACTTGTCAAATTTCAGAAGCATACCTACCTCTGAAGCAACGTGATGCCATCCGCTCGCAGAATCACTTGAAAATGAGCCACTTGTGATCAGTAAACCACTGTCTTCACTCAACGGAGGGGCTTCGGAATGTGTTGAGAAAGGCGGAGACTCCATTACCCCAGCAACCACAAAACAGAACAGTTAGTAGCTAACATAAAATAAACTATGTATACGGCTACGGATTCCCAACAACATGAACGACTAAAATCACAGACACAGACCATATAGGCGATTCAATACACGGACTACGGGCTACATATCTCTAAAATCTGTGACAATAAAATCACAGAACCCAGTCGAAATTTTTCATTCTGCACGCACAGCACAGACTAGGTAGAGATATCCCCCCTATATTACTATACTCTTTGGATACTACGTAACGCACTAACGCACAGTGACAACGAAATGAAACCAGTGTGACCAGATTTAAATTGAACATATTGCCAGCTACTCGTCTAAATTCAGCTAAAGTCGGCTAATTTTTTGTTTAATAATTGCCAAAATTCTGCTAATGACTGAAGTTATAATATGTATGAATATGTTTAAAAAACGCAAACTTAATTATTATAAATATTTATTAATAACTTCTACTTTTACTGTACTGTCCATGTTTTTATAATGAGCTGTCGAGCTTTGAGCTACCTTTATCATATTTTTGGACTTTTTTGATATTGCATGTTTTACAAAAAGCGGCATTGCTGTCATTTTTAAAACTTGATAAACAAGATGAAAACATTGGATCCTCCCTCTCGGAACAACAGTTCAGCAGCCCGATTCCATAACTTGGCTTCAATCGAATTCTCAGTATCGCAGCCACTAATGCCTTGCGATAGAGTCGAATTTGCTATGAAAAAAGTGACAATCTGATTGAAGCCAAGTTATGGAATCGGGCTGCCGGTCATATTATCTTTTCATTTTTGCTAAGTTTACTAACGCGCTCGTTACAGTGGACTGACGACGGTCGACGACTACGAACATAGAAAATGTACTCTACATACACACAAGGCCAAAGCAAAATATACATTTACAGGGAATTCCCCCTAAAATGTACTCGTGTGTTGCCAGTACAGAAGGAAATTTGACATTGTTTAAGAAAGGTTTGTTAATATTTAAGATCTTTACATATTTCTAGTGCAACTTCCCAATTGAATCACAGGTAAATTGTCTAATTCTAATCCTGCTAATTTTCTGTGGAGGTTTTATAAGATTCTGCCAAAAACTGCTGTCTTTTCAGATCTGCGACACAATCTACTAAACCCTTAATTGGGGACCTAATTCTGCTATAATCGCAGGATTTTGGTAAATCTGGTTCACACTGAATGGAACCAACACAGAACCACAGAATGAACACAGGGGCCCGACCACATTACTTAGCTTTAATCGGATTGTCAGTATCGATATTACTAATGCCTTGCGATAGAGTCGAAATTGCTATGAAAAAAGTGATAATCCGATTGTAACCAAGTTCTGTAATCGGGCTGCAGGTCACAGACAATTAGGCTACGTTCGGATTGGCTTGGGGTTGAGGTGAGGGCATATACAACTGCACGTTACCTATTATTTATTCTGTGATATTACTCCGTACGTTTTGCGCCATAGAGAGCAGTGGCCCTATTACAGAACTTGGCTTCAATCAGATTGTCACTTTTTTCATAGGAAAATCGACTCTATCGCAAAGCATTATTGAATTTGACGGCTTGAAACCGTCATGATCAACATTACGTAATCGCACAGCTGTTCCCAAAGTGGATATGCACCTACCGTTGTACGTAGGGGCCGTTCGTTTTGATGCTAATTGATCGAAAATGTCAGTTAAAAACGCTAAATATGTTTTGATCAGCGTTAACTTTGGACATGACAGTTAAAGAACAATGGCGAACTCCCATACATGTTTTTATGTTAGTAAAATTCACGGTGTCTTTAAACAAAAAATATCGCTAGTAATTCTGCATCATTTCCTGAGATTGTTATTCTAAGTTTTTTTATTGGGGAGGCCAGGAATAATTGATATTAAACTTCAAAGTTTTGCAGGTTATGTTACTGTTAACGACTACTGAAACAAGTCATAAAGATTTTAATTATTTTATCTGCTTAATTAGGTGGCAATTAAGTACTTATGCGTGATAAATAGCATATGTCTGAGCCCTCTCAAGTGGATGTCGTGTACACTGACTACAGTAAATGCTTCGATAGAATAGATCATCTGTTGCTATTGCGTAAGCTACAATCGATAGGTATAAGAGGTAACCTGTACAGATGGTTTACGTCATATGTTCGGAATAGGTGTCAAACTGTTGCACTCAATGGTTACAATTCATCAACTATGCAAATACCATCTGGAGTACCACAAGGATCATTGTTGGGACCGTTACTTTTTAATATTTTCATTAATGATATTTCTTCATGTTTTATTAATTCAAAAATCATTATATACGCCGATGATATGAAGATACTTTGTTCGATTAAGTCTCATAAATGCGCGCAGCGGCTCCAAAGTGATTTAGGTAGGTTCGAAATTTATTTCTTCTTAAATAAATTAGATTTAAATGTTTCGAAATGCTATATTAGTTCTTATACCCGTAAACCCGACCCCGTCATTTTTGATTATAAACTTAAAAACTTGAGTATAACCAGGGTTAACATTATTCGAGACCTAGGAATTATTTTTGATACTAAGTTGCTTTTTGAAGACCATATTAATAATATTATTAACAAAGCGTCTAGAGCGCTTGGCTTTATTTTGCGTATTTCATCCGATTTCAACTCTATTAAAACATTTAAAATTCTCTACTGTGCCTTTGTTCGTAGTCATTTAGAATACGCCTCTCAAGTCTGGAATCCCTTTTATGACATTTATTCTATGCGTATTGAACGAATACAGAAACGTTTTCTTCGCTATCTTCAATTTAGAATTAAAACATATCTTCCTGTCTACTCTAAGCGTTGTAAAAAAAATCACATATTACCTTTATATGAGAGAAGGCGTATTGCTGATCTCGCTTACCTACTCAATATAGTGCATGGCCGAGTCGATTGTCCCGAGCTGTTGGAGCGTATTGGTCTGCGGGTCCCGCATGCCTCACTTCGGAGACAGTGCACGCTGCATGGCCCAAGAGTAAAAACCAACTACAGGCGAAATACTTACTGGATAAGAGCGAGCAAGGGTTTCAATGATATGGCTGCTCAGTTAGATGTTGACTTGTTTAATATGTCTGCCGGGCAGCTAAAGCGGCTGCTCGCTGCGGACTTTTTTGTATGAAAATAAGATTTGTTTGGTGTAGGTGTTTTATATACTTAATAATGTATATCTTGTGTGTCCGTTTACTTTGTAATTATTCTATTCTTTCTATATACTTATCTGTGGAAACTTTTAATTGGCCTTCTGTACATTTTCGCATATTTGATACTATGTTGTTTACTGTAAGTTTTCCTAAAATTTATAAATAAATAAATAAATATAATATTTATAGATATTGCACCTATTCAATTACCTACCTAGAGTAACAGTCTAGGCTTTTATATAATAATTATTGTCAATCTGTTACTGCCTAGCAAGATTACATGACAATATTTTTAGATGATGGTGCTCCTGTTTCACTGTGCAGGGAAACAGTTGTCCAATATTAACACAAATATTTTGCAACAATTCCTTACACTAAATACTTTATGAACACAACCCTTTGTTTCTTTTATATATATTGTTCAAAACTTTAAGCCACATGTCCTATGTACTATTATTTCTTTCACGACCTGGATGACTGGTAGATAATGCTGTTTAGCATTAAGTCCTTCCTTGTACACTTTTTTTTATGTAAAGCACCTAAATAAATAAACATATGTAACCTATCAACAATTCCTTACACTTCCATTGTATTACTTTTGCTATAATGTTTTGTTTGTAGGTTTTATATTGAATTACTCTCTTGTCTATAGTTTTATTCTGTTTGTCACAAGGAGGTTGAATTACGTTTACTGTTAAAAGGTTCAACGCCAGTAAGCGTAATTCAACCTCTTTTGGTATAAAAAAACAGGGGGGGGGGGGGGGGTATAATATGTTGTCAATTTTGACGTCGGAACCGGAAACTTCACGGTATGTAAACGCACCGGTAATGGACAAGGAAACAGTAATGGACGAAAAAATAACAAGTCTTGTAGAATAAGGACAGGAATCAGTTTTTGCATATTGGCAACACTTTTACCATGGGCAAAAGTCATCGAGCTGCCACAGTTTGAAGTTAAATAGTTGCAGTAATGGACAAATGTCCAAAGTTAATTTTATTATTGTTCATGATTGATTTTGAACTAATATAACTCGTTTTTTAATTGTCTTTTACAGCCTAGTTGAAAATTATAAAAATATTGATACCTACCAGTAATGGACGTTTGTGTCCATTATTGGGTATTGCATAGAAATCCAATTATGGACAAGAATTATTTTTTTCATGATTTGTAAAGTATTTTTTTTCTTTTTAGTGTGGAAATGGCGCCTAAAAAGGATTACACGCCACAAAAAATGAGCTGAACTATCGAAGCTGGTAGAAAAGGCGTGAAAATATCTGATGCAGGCAAAAAAAATTAAGTGCCTAAAATAACTTTGCACAATAAATGCACCGGGAAAAGTCCCAAAGAGTGCTCAATACCAGCATTTACTGGACCCAGTACCATTTTTTCGAAGGAAGAAGAGGATATTATAGAAGTCTGGATACTAGATATGGCAAATAAACATATTCCAATAACGAAGGAGGAATTATTAGACAGTGTCCAACGAATAATAGTCGACAGAGGGCAAGAGACGCCTTTCACTAAGAATAGAAAAGGCAAAGAATGGTATTCCTCGTATATGAAACGACACCCTGCGATTGCTGAACGTACTGCTCAAAATTTGTGTACAGCCAGAAATAATGTTACTGAAGTTGACATTGAGAAGTGGTTTTCGGTAGTTGAAGGTGGTTTGAAAGATAGAGGATTGACTGAGATACTAAAAAATCCTGAAAGGATTTTCAATACAGATGAGAGCGCGTTTTTCTTTAAATCAAAACCAGGACGTGTAAAAGAGGGAGATAAAAATGTGTATGCGTCTTCAGGCGATGATAAATAAAATTTAACAGTTCTGGTTACTGGAAATGCCGCAGGAGATTTGGCACCTACTTTGGTTGTTTTTAATTATGCCAAGATACTGTCACCAATTTCAGAAACCTTTCCCAGTGACTGGACTATTGGTCGCTCAGAAAGCGAATGGATGTGCGCAGGGACATTTTATGAATATGTGATGAATGTTTTTTAATCTTTGACTGACTAACAACAATATTGAAACGGCAATTTTTTTGTTTTTAGATGGACACAAGACACATTTAACTTTGCACCCGTCTAATTTCTGCTCTGACAATGGTATTAAAGTAATAGCACTCAATCTAAATTCGACACACATTTTACAGCCAATGGATTTGTCTGTCTTCAGGCCTTTGAAGTCGTCATGGCGAGAAGCAGTTAAAAGCAGGAAAATGCAAAATTTAGGACTAGTCCTCAAAAAACATTAATTTGCACCAGTTTTGAAGACAGCAATCGAAAAATTAATGTTGAGACAGTAAAAAATGGATTTCGAGCGGGAGGACTGTACCCATTTGGTCCAGAATACGTAGACATGAGTAAAATCAAATCTCAGAACAGGCAGAATATTGACTCTACGTGCAAAAGCGAATTTTTAAAAACATTAGATAACAGTATTGAAACAACTTTGTCTAGTGACAAACTGAAGCTTTATCTTTATTACAAAAGTCGCCTCGAGCTGGAAATCTTTTGCCTACTGAAGATGAATACTATACTTGGTTTGGGCCAGTAGTAAGCAAACTCTCGATCATGATGTAAGAAATGAAGTATCAGCACCCACTACTTCCGTTAAAAAATCAAATCCCTTACCCTTATCAGAAACTGATAATCAAAATGCTAAAGATTCTCCAAATGAAAACGAAACGATTGCTGTCTTGTGTCATAATACGAACGATTTTGAACCAAGCACGTCTTCACAAAACAATTGTCTATCCAAAGATATTTCAGGTCTCAATTCCTCAAATGAGCCAAATGTAGGCCAGGGAGATTTACCAGTCATCGATAATTCTTTACCGAAATCTAGTCACAAACACCTATGAAGATTGATAATACGAAGCTTATTTTGGCCAGAAACTGATGAAACAACAAAAAATAAGAAACGAAAATTAAAAGAGAAAATTCCATTTACGATTACAAGCCCTGCATGGAAAGCATACAATACCAAGAAGGAGGAAGAGAAAAAGAAACAAATAGAAGAGAAGAAACTGCGCGCAAAAAAACGAGAAGAAAAAACTGGTTAATCTTAATAAGAAGAAAAAAGAGTCAAAAAAACGAAAAAACAGATCTGAATCGTCTGATACTGGAGCTGAAAGGGAGACTACGTGATAGTTATATACGATGTCCAACATTTTCCTGGACTCATTGAAAATAAAAACAAAAACGAGTTTTAAGTAAACACGATGACTTTTTCGACAGAAAACACCTACAAATGGCCGGAAAAACCTGTCAAAATGTGGTACCTCGGAAAAGATTGTAGAGCATATCCGTCCGCCAACTATGATTAATAAAAGAGGCTTTTACGCTGTAAAAGAAATGGCAAAATATTCTGTTTTACATCATAATTATTACCATTTATTAAAGGATATTGATTACAATTTGTGATTTTTATAGGACATTGTGATAAACAAAGATAATTTTGTATTGCTGATTCTAATAAAATATATATTTTATACTTGCCAAAGTAATTTATTGATATAACTAGGTAGAAAAAAAAATTGACGTCGTTCAATGTAATTTTAATTGTATTTTTAATTAACTCATGTAATTTTAATTAATTGTAATTTTAATTGTAATTTTAATTAACTCATGTAATTTTAATTTTATTGTAATTTTAATGTAATTTTATTTTTTTTCAATGTAATTTTAATTAACTCATCGTAATTTTTATAGACTAAGAAAAAAAGTTAATGTTCGTAAATGACTGATTAATACTTATAAGGCTGATTATGAGTAGGTTTTGAACTTTTCTAAGTTAATAAGTATTTAGATATAGAGAATAAAAAATAGTTTTAAGTTCTTAAATGCTGAAATTATTCTTGTCAATTTTCGAGAGGTTTAAGTAACATAATGTGAATGTTGTTAAAACTGTAGGTACATTAAAAGCTGATTATATCTAAAATTTCGTAACTTTCTTTATTCCTAACTTAATACACCAAAGCTACGGACTTATCATAGGCTACTCGATTACTAAGTGTCGATTACTAATATTGGCTAGTCGATTACTAGGTGTCCATAACTAGGTTCTTATTCATTACTGGTGGTCCATAACTGGTTCTTGTGCATTACTGGATGTCCATAACTAGTTTTTTTCTGTCCAAAACTGGTGAAATAAATAAGAGTTTTCATTTTTTAATTATATTGAAACCAATAATGGTGTGTTACGATTAAATACAGCAGAAATACATAATAAACACAGGGCTTTATATTTTCAATACGTTTTGTTTAAAACATTTAGGTGCATTAGTGAAATTTCTAAAATACTACAAATTTGTTCTTAAAGTGTCCATAATTGGTGTGTTTACCTTATTATTATTATTTTTTACTTTTTGGGCATGCAAAAAGTCCGATACATTGTACTAAGGAAATTAAGTTGCAATTTCATGATTTTTTAAATTGATTTGTTAACCAGGCTTTTCCTAGCTTACATGCTATGTTGAAAAAACGTAGAAAAATAATTATTTAGTTCTGTAGAAATGATATTTCAAGACGCTGCAAGAATTAAACTTAAAATTTCACCGATGTTCTTTTCGTTTTAACCACCGTACCATAACATACAGAACCCAAAAACTAGTTATTGAAAAAATATTATTATTTCATAAACTCACGCATAGAATTAAATAATTTAATTAAATAATAATTGCTATAATGTGAGTATAATTAACTCTAATAATAAAAATAATACATATTTATTTAGATAATTTATAAACATTATTTGATACTTAATTAAATAATAATTACTATAATCTGACTGTAATTGACTATAATAATTACTATAATATTATCATCGACATCATGACTATAATACGAATAGGTAAATTAATAACTATAATAAAATTCTATACTATTATGTACAGCATTATTACAAAGAACTAAAAAATTATCATTATTATTATTATATTTACACACTCAAATTATCCCGCCTACAACTAAAAATCGACATAATATACCATTTCCAAATTGGTTATGCGCAAGACAAGCCACAGATTAAAAATAGGTGCCTTTTGCGGAGAAAAGTGTCGCAGGTTCGTTCAGCACACCGGCTCGTCCCGCACTGATTTATTGGGCGACAGAGAGGTTGCCCCATGCGATTAGCGAGTATAGATTACGTAAAAAAAATGTTAAAAATAATTAGGAAAGATATTTGCAAAACTAATTCCAAGGTTTCCCTCAGCGTTTCATTATTGAATATACTAAAGGAAATTAAAAAAATATGTGATTGTTAGCTTTGCGTATTTACTATTGATATTTAAAATTGTATTTTCAATTTTTTAAGCTGAAGAGGAGATGCTCTGTATGATGTAAATTAACATATATTTTATTTGAAGTTTTTTCTATAAAGATTACGGAGAAAAAAGGTTTTAATGTCCCCAAATTGAGCCAATTCACATATATCTCGGCCTTAACATTTTTTATCTCCATTTTGAGTTGATGGTCGTTTTACCTACGACGGTAGTTTAAGCCTGTAATGGCATGCAAATTGTCCAACTGTTTCAGAAGGTTATAAAGTTAACACGTATCTAAGTAAAATTGTTAAAATTTTCATGTGTAATCTTCACACATAAACAGTTATAAAAAAAATGTACATACGAAATTTCGTGACTGTTTGTCCACGTATTTCTCCAGCGGAAGTTTGTGGCTCCGGAGTTGTCTGCAAGTCGCTGCGAAAACTGCTATTTTTCAGGTGCAATCTCAGTGTTGAAGATGACGACAGCGTTGTATAACTGCCTCGCTCACTCGCTAAGGTTTTTCGAATATTCTATCTCGCTCTTACTTTTAACTGTTTTATCCTCATAGCACCTCCCTGCGCAATCATTCATAGAGCCTAACTTCACAACCTTCGATGAAAGAAACAAATAAAGTTCAAGAACCTAATACGTAGGTAGTTAAGTACTATTATTCCTAAATACGATCACGCGGCTATTTGTAGTGTGCGTGTCGCGTGGTCGCTTATATCTATTAGACATATTTTTTTCGCCATTGCCTGATATGTAGTCGATTAGCTATGTGTGCTACCCAGGCATATTCTGTGGTGACACCATTGAAGCATAGTACATAATATATTAGTCTTTCCTGACAGTAGTGTATCGAAGCATTGTTTTCGAGTTTGATGTCTACTGTCAGTCGGAAACCGATGGTTGCCACCTTTGGGTCTTTACCCGGTTACAAAAAAGGAGGGTTATGATTTTATGAGAATACCTATGTATGCATGAATGAATGTATGTATGTATGTATGTATGTTCGTCTGTTTATACATGACCACACTTTACAGCCAACCTTTTAAATTTGTAGGAATCTTCTATTAGTAAAACCAGAGTTTTTAAGCTACTTACAAAATAGGAGGGTATCGATTTCACGCGTATGTCTACACTCATATTATAAAGAGGAAAGATTTGTTTTTTTTGTATGTTTGTATTTTTGTATCTTTGTTAGTAATGGACAAACGAAAAAGATAATGAACCGATTTAAAAAAAAACACGTATTATAAAGCTACATTATCAGCGAGTAACATGGACACTATTTTATTTTTATTAATCGACTTCACAAAAGGAGACGGTTGTATATGTTCGGCTGTATGAATGTTTCTATATCTCCGTCAATTGCGGACCGATTTTAATAATTCTTTTTTTGTTTGAAAGGGTATACCTACTCTCCAGGTGGTCCCATATAAATTGTATCAAAATAAGTTTAGCAGTTTTTCGAGAATAAATAGTTTTGTTGAGTAAATCCATTTGATTTTGTGTTTATATTGCCTTTATTTTGTGTTTATCTCTAAGATTTCTAAACCGATTTAGATGGTTGTTTTTTTATTCAAAAGGTAGTCCCATATAAACTTCATCAAAATTGGTTCAGTAGTTTTATTAGAAAATCAATTTGTTTTATAGTTTATGTTCTCTAATATCTTGGGATTTCTGAAACGAATTAGGTGATTGTTTTTAATTGAGTAACAAGACCTCTAGTACTGGTAGTGTATAAATTTCATCAAAATTAGTTTAGTAGCTTTAAACATGCTTTAGTTTAATTCACTGTGTTATAATGTTTAGGACTGGATTGCAAGTCAATTTTGAACAATTTAAGGACGTCCAAAGATGCTGAAGTTTTGCACATGGGTGTAGTTCTGATAACAATTAAAACACTACAGTAGTAGTAGTAGTAGCAGCAGCAGCAGCAGCAGCAGCAGCAGCAGCAGCAGCAGCAGCAGCAGCAGCAGTAGCAGTACTCATTCGGTTTGTCTTGATGAGATCATGTTTGGTTTTATGTGGTATCAAGGGTGATGGATCTGGAAGGTAGTCACAGGAACTCAACAACAAAATTATAGAACCCCTTCGAGTTTGGGCTCATTTGGTTTTTCTTGGTGAGTTCTCTGGTGTTATGTGGTATTCAGGGTCTGATGATGGAGCCGGAAGGTACTCACAGGAACTCGACACCAAAATGAAGGAACCCTTTCAAGTTTGGGCTCATTTGGTTTGTCTTGATGAGTTCTCTGGTGTTATGTGGTATCCAGCGTCTGATGATGGAGCCGGAAGGTAATCACAGGAACGCAACAACATAATGATGGAAAATGGTCAAAACTAATTAAGTTGTTATATATGTAGGTTTTATTCATCCCTGGTTTTAATTTACCAACGCTTTGAGTCTAAAGTGAGTGAGTGTCTACTTTTTCTTTGGCACATTTTCTTTCCAATGTTTGCATATGCCACTACAAATCATAAAATAAAATATTTTCCAAAAAAAAAACGACTTCATAATATAATATAAAATGTTATTTTGTAAACAACCACTAAAATGAATAAAATAATTACAATTGAGCCAGAACAGTATCACTTTTTCGAAATTACCAACGTAATAAAAATTCATAAATACAACATAAGATAAGAAAGAGTTTTTTGATAAACGTATGAAGTAATATGTAGTTGTCTATGACGCACCCTTATAATAACACGAAACGCAGAAGAGTTAAAACAAGAGACTCACACGAGCAGATTTTGACTTTCACACGTTCAAACCGATTGACACGAATACAGCAATCTAGTAAATGATAGTTTTTGTAGATAATTACTTTAAAAGCTTATTATTTTATATAGCACGTCAAGCCGTTTAAGACATTATATTTTTGAATAAGCTCACCATATTAATAATTATGACTCGGTTATTTTTTTTGGAAAAATATTTTATTCAAGAAAGTAGAGATCCTTACGAAAATTACAATATTGTCAAGGAATAAATAAAAATATTTTTCCTACAAAAAAACGACTTCGTATTCAAATGTTATTTTCTAACAAACACTAAAAAGATTAAAAAAGATACAATAGAACAAGAACACTATCACTTTAAGAAAAGTAAAAATGTAATACCGATTCAAATATAACATTTAAAATAGAAAGAGTTATAATGGTTTCTTACCCCCCTTTTCTCAATTCTTTACAATGCGTATAAAAATTATATAAGTAAGAATAATGCCGCGATGTGAGCGCTACCCGTGCGATACCGGGCTAGTATGTGATAATGTAAAAAAATGGTACTTATTAGTAGTATTCATATTATGTTATATCTGGGTATATGGGTAGGTAATAGGTATCTAAACGAATGTTACTACTTTGTATCTCAATCCAATGAGTAGAGAAGCCCGTCAATCGATGAAATAATATTTGACGACTGAACGAAATTTGGTAAATTGTACTTTTGGTCCTGGAATACATAGGCTACATTTTCTCCAGAAAAATGTCCACGCGGGCAAAGCCGCGGAGGATAATATAAAACTACTCTATACCTATATTATTGTAGTTTATTCTAATCTTAATTTTTTTTTGCCAAATTAAGGTATTTACATTTATAAACGATATATATTGTGAGATTTTAGAGTTATTCAAACATTTTTCTTTCTGTCGGAAATAAAATATGGCAGTTGTAAGCCGCTTGATACTTCATATTTCCAATAGCACTCTCGCGGTTAAGACGAATCCAATAATAACACATTTAACAAAATCCATTACGTAAAAACAAACAAACATACATACATACATACAACCCAACACATAACCCTTCGCAATCGGGTAATAAATGAAGTTATTTATTTTTCGGATCCCAATAGTGGTTCGAAAAGATTGAACTAAAGAGTCCAATCTTGACATACTTATACTTATATTACTATACTCTTTGGTCCAATCTATTTGTGGTACTGGCATCCTACTCGCAGAAAACAATCTTTCTTTCTCGTATTTCTAAGTGAATTCATGCGCGAAACTCGCTCGTAGCTCGTCGCTTCTTTTCAAAATCGGCCGTTTACTCCTCGATTCACTACTGGGGGCCAATTCTCACGAAGTGATATATATATCACAATAGATATATATCGAAAATTGTATGGATTTTTCGACATTTATCTCCTGTGATATTTATATCACTTCTTGAGAATCATCGCCTCCTGTCTGTAAAGACTAATATATGTACTGTGATTGAAGTCTGACAGACATACTCGTACAGACAAAAATAAAAAAAATATACAGTTTAGGCTTCATAATCAAATATAGAGTAACTTCAAAAAAAAAAAACTATATCTTTAATGTACACAATTTGAACCCATATTCCACAGGAACCCTTTATTTTTTCGAGACTAAATGTATCCATAGTTTTCACCTATCTTATAAACTATGTATGTGCCAAGTTGCATCAACATCCGTCCAATAGTTTCAGCGTGCTAAGTGTTATTTTAAATAATTTTCCACCCCTATCCTGAGGGAACACTTAATTTTTTCGGGATGAAAAGTATCCAATGTCCTACCTCGAAGTGTGAACTCAAATCATACCAAATTTAATTTGAATTCATTAAGCATTTTCGGCGTGGTGCACTGCCAAGGTACAGACAGACAGATTGAGAAAAATTTAAAATACAGTGTTGGCTTTAGTATTGAACATAGAACGTCCTCCAAAAAAATTACATAATATCTTCAATTTACAGAATTTTGGACATTATCCCGAAGGAACACTTTATATTTCGGGATAAAAAGTATCCTCAATTTTTACGCATTATATAAACTATGATTGTGCCAAGTTTCAACAAAATCTGTCGAGTAGTTTCAGCGTGATACGTGTTCTTTTAAATAACTTTCAACGCCTATCCTGCAGGAACCCTTTAACAAAAGTATGCTATGTCCTACCTCGAAGTATGAACTCAAATCATACCAAATTCCATTTGAATTCATTGAGTATTTTCGGCGTGATGCACTTCCAAGGTGCAGACAGACAGAAAGACAAAAATTAAAAAAAAAACAGTTTTGGCTTTAGTATTGAATATAGAACGGCCCCCATTTTTTTTTACAAAATATGTTTAATTTACAGAATTTGGGACATTATCACGCAGGAACTCTTTATTTTTTCGGGATAAAAAGTATCCTTAATTTTAACCCATCACATAAACTATGACTGTGCCAAGTTGCGTCAAAATCCATCCAGTAGTTTCAGAGTGGTAAGTGTTTTTTGAAATAACTTTTAACTCCAATCTGCGGGAACCCTTTCATTTTTCGGGATGAACAGTAGTCTACCTCGTAGTATGAACTCAAATCATACCATTTAAATTCATTCAGTAATTTCGGCGTGATGCCTAGCCAAGATACAGACAGACAGACAAAAATGAAAAAAAAATACAGTTTTGGTTTCAGTATCGAGTCGAGAGTAAGGTCCAAAAAAAATATTCTAAATATCTTCAATGTACAGAATTGGACCCGTTACTGTTTTATAATAAGTATAGATATAAAGGTCTATCAGGGCGTCTGGTCGAAGCAACACGTGACGAAAATGCTGGCGCCTTTACTTTGTCCAAAGACTAATCATTGGCATAAAACGTGGCAACGTTTAAGGCTAGCATAATTATAATTGCTGTTATTTTTTTTAGATGTTTGCTTATTGTTTTCAAAGGAAAAGTGAAATACAGGCAGAAAGAAAGAAATAATTAATTATGAATTAATACTGAGTTGGTTCCTGATTTTTAAACAAATCAGTTTTAATTTATTTACCTTTCTTGTCAAGCCTAGTACCTAACATCAGTTGTATGGAAATTAGTAAAAAATACCAGATAACATTGGCCACTGTGATAAATAGCGAAAATTGCCACTTTTGGCCAGATTTTTACCATAGCTCTTAACTATATGCAAATAGGGCTGATAGTTCAGGCGATATAAGCTGTGGATAATGTAGACAGAAAGTGGAGCTAACTTTGGCCAGTTTTTCAAATTACTTTTAAGATACACAATCAGAGTTATATTTTACAGAGTTTTTATGCATGACTAATAGTAATTCCAGTATACTCCGCGTTCACGTCATAAAATCAACACATTTTCCTATTTTTTTTTGGTGTAGCAACAATTTTTCTACAAAATTGGAGGATTTCACGGTATGTAGTTTGTTAGCTAATAAATATTCATTATTAGCTAACAAACGTATTCATAAGTATTAATTATTTATCGTTCTGATGCTTGGGAAGGTTTAAGGTGAAATAAGCAAACAAATCCCGTTCAGAGATTCGGCGCGAAGAGAAATTATCTTCACTTCATGGCGAAGCCCCTTGCAGATTAAGTTTTTTTGTAGATTAGATACTTTAATGTTAAACTGAAATTCTTATAAACATTAAACTGAACTATCACTTGGTATGACATTATGGCGACTTAACTAATTGGATTATACTTATATGAATATATTGACATTATAATTGAAAACCACAGTACATTATGTGACTGAATTACATTGATTACATTATAGAAAAACTAACAAAAGATATTACAACTTATATTCACCTAAGATGAGGCTTCCCAAATGATGTTTATTTGCTTACGTTACGCTGAGTCAAACATAACATTTATCTCATTAAATATTAGCCCTTCAAAACACAAATGGCAGGACTAATAAAGTTGAATATCGAGTGCCCGAGTTGAGTATATTCCAGATTTTTGATACATAAACACGCAAATGGAAGCCTCATCTTAAAGTATCTTTAATTATATAAACATAGTAGAAATACTTAAAACTACAACGCGGTAGGTAAGTTACGTTAAAATTTTGTATAATAGCTCTCTAACTTACAACAACACCGGTGGAGTTATCTAATATGATCATGTAGTAAGTACATTATCAATTTATTATACTTACCTACAATCTTCACGTCGATACAATAGGCAAAGTCGACCATATCCGCCCTCTTTTCATTACTTAGTGCGTTTTCCCTAGTTGTTCGCTTACAACCTTTTCATACAAATTACATTAATACTTAATTATACATTAATATTTGTGTACCTATAATCATCTTAATCGTAGATAGACAACTTTAAAGATTTTCATATCATAAAGTTGAATGGGTTTGCGAATCCCAGCACTTTGCAAATTGGCAAAACACTGAAACAGGCTTCACTATGAGATGGTCGGTTTCAATAGCCTCTTAAGTTCCACAAAGAGCATGAGATGTTACACCGATGCAACACAGCCCGCGTCTCTATGACATCCAATAAATGACATGCTAACTATATACTTCATTTCTTATCATACTAACATTTTCCTTAATCTTAACGTACATATCTGGCAGTGATAGTGCGGTTGTCGCTGACGACTGTGGGCTACTTCATCCGCTGTTTGAACCCGCCGGGCCGGCCCACACGATTATGAACGTAATATCATATTCTAATCAAAGTATTCAGGGAATGGAATGTGAAGAAAAGCGTAGCAGCGCGGGAGCTGGAAAAATGGAACATAACATTATATTGTAACGTGAAAGAAGACAATTGAAAGATCCCATTGGTGAATTTTCCCTATCTCGCCTTTCTAATAGTGTGATGGTATACCTTCAAATGTGAAGCAACTTTCCATTGGTCTTATCACCATGACAGTTGCCTTATGTCCTGTATAATTAAAGCCGAATTAGTTAAAGCTGACTGTCGTCTGTTGTCCACATTTACTGAACCTGAATAACTCTCTCATGACAGTCGCCTTATGTCCTGTATAATTAAAGCCGAATTCGTTACTGACCGTCGCGCGTAGTCTTTTGTCTTCGTTTACTGAACCCGATTTACTCTCTCATGACAGTCGCCTAATGTCCTGTATAATTAAAGCCGAATTCGTTACTGACCGTCGCGCGTAGTCTTTTGTCTTCGTTTACAGAACCCGATTTACTTTCTCGTGACACTTTTTTATGTCCTGTATAATTAAAGCCGAATTCATTACTGACCGTCGCGCGTCGTCTTTTGTCTTCGTTTACAGAACCCGATTTACTCTCTCGTGACAGTCGCCTTATGTCCTGTATAATTAAAGCCGAATTCATTACTGACCGTCGCGCGTAGTCTTTTGTCTTCGTTTACTGAACCCGATTTACTCTCTCATGACAGTCGCCTTATGTGCTGTATAATTTAAGCCGAATTAGTACTGACTGTCGTCTGTTGTCCACGTTTTCTGAATCCGAATTACTTTCCATCAGTTTATCTATGACTTAAATCGTTAGGTTCTTCATAAAAAGTGTCTTCATTGAATTAATTATTTGGCGTTTACATTGTCAACAACCTTGAGCGTTTAAAGTTTGAGCATGATCGAATCACGCCACTATCTCGCGTTTTGAGTAAACGTCCCATAAAGACTAAAGTAATGTTACTCTTTATCGGAATTATTCCGATCGAGCTGCAGAAAGGATATAGGAACCAAATACCGTAAAGGCCCACACCCCTATACTTAGCTACGATGTCATTCCGGGGGCAACTATGTAACAACTCTCACCGAGCAAGTTCAACGTGCGGACGGTTCGCCCGTCGTCTAGCAAAAAACGTGAACTGAAAACGTACGACAAACCAAAACTCTGTTCTACATCTTACCATAACGAGTGTATTAAGAGGAGACTCCCTAGATATCTATGTCAAGAACCTGTGTCAATAACCAAAACAAGTTTTTTTATTACGGAGAGCTAATTTAAAATTTACCTAGATTCATTATTTATTACTCTTGTAATAAACTAAACTAGTTGAATAAAGAGCCGCACACGAATTATAGAGCAGGAGTATTAAGGTTAAATAAAATAATGTGTCTTCTGATATACCAACGTCATCAACTTGCAAAAGGAAGCCTCCTCTAAATATATTTTATCAACTAGGAGCGAAGCCGACGTTTGTCTTGCTGCTCTCACTACTCTTATTCTATGATCGTTTGATTCCTCAATTATTAATAACATCCATTTTAATGACATATACTGTCTTCACGGATGCTTAATCCTAACAATATTACTGAGGAATACAAACTTGACAAAAGATTTTAGACAGGATCCGACAATCAACAAGATTATCATGTAAACATCAAACTATACTTTCTTATATATGCCTATTGAGAAAACGCGAAGATGGTAAGCAGACTAAACTGGAATGTACTTATTAAAGCTAGGTATGTAACATTAAGCCTGTTTCAGTGACGAACGCCGTAACTCAGCCTTTGTCACGAAGATGTAATTTTTTACTAGAACCCCTTTTGAATTCATACATCTATAACTGTATATGCTTGAATCAGTCGGTCACAAACAGTCGTAATTGAGTATTCATAAAAATAACTTTAAATAAAAGTATGAAAACGAATGAACGACGGTGACTGGAGATACGTACACAATAAGTTTTACATACATATATAATGATAAGGAATGATGTATAAGAATGTAGCTGCCCACAGAAAGTTCGACAGGCTCTCGAGTCGAGCCGTGAGAGTAGTGTACGTCACTTGTACAGCATTTACTCAATCCTTAGGGTTATTATAATTAAATGGACACAATACATAATACATTACGTAATCAATTTCGAAGATTTTTGAGTAATTCCGTTCCTAAATCTTAACAATTATACAATATCAAAATTTATCTACGAATTATCAATAACATGAAAAACAGTCTTCCGGGCTTCTTTTGACTATACAATTGTAGTAAAATGTAAATTTTCGTTAGTAAACCCAATAAAGTGATAAAGGAATCTCAAAACAGTCTAAAATTACATCAGTTCTATTCATGCGAACTATTCATTCATGGTAAAATATTCAGTTAATACTTGCAATAAATCTAATTGAAAACAGATGTTTTTTTTTGGTATAATTTGTCATTAAACACCAAATATTTACTTCGTCGCATCGAAAGTTAATTTAACCACATAGTGGAAGGTGCGTGTCATGTGGTTGTGCTGAAATATAACACTTAACTAAAATGAATAACTAAAAATTAAATGTTGCTAATAGTACTTTTTAAATCCATTGCACAAAATACGGACAGTTAGATGGTCTAGTATGGGCCCGGTTTGTGGGGCGTGTCCTATACAATGAAATAATCTTCACTAACCAATAATTGTATTTTTTTACCTGTGGTAATGCATAGCATGTATAACAAGTATCTCAGGGAGAAACTCTACGATAGGGCTACCAGATAGGTTGAAAGTTCGGTACTATAAAGGAATGTACGCGTTATACGAGAATACATGAAATAGTAAACATTGGCATCCTTTCAAACTCGGGTCTACGATTGACACTAATTAAACCATATGCAACTTTTGAAAGTTAAATTTAAAAGATTGCGATGACTTGTAAATCAAACTAAATAACAAAACAATAAACACTAATGAATAAAAATACTTGGATGGTAGGAAAAATTTAATCAGCTGAAATTAGCGAGGGGCGCAGAAGTTCACGGTGAACAGGGTCATTGTTTGTTTGTCGTATGAGGTATGGCCTCTGGTGTCAGAGTTTGTCAGGCCGCCCGAGGGCCATTGGCCGCACGACTTATCTAACGAGTATCCGGCGCGGCGGTCGACGACAACTTTACCTTATATTTTGTATATTAATGTCAAATGTAGCGCCATAGATTTAGAAGATGCGAATGTTTTCTATATCATCCTCACGAAACCACGATAATATGATGAGACGAACAGTCGAATAAACTGATAATAAACCGACAACAAAATAATGTTTTTTTTGTTGTCTATACTCTGCACCCACAAAAAACAAATGTTTGTGACTGTACAAACAAATACGATGATGTTCGAGCTCAAATCGCTTATCATATTATTGTGGCTCATCCAGCTCTTACTTACAGGCGTATTTTGTATAGGGATCGTCAGTTACGCAGTATTAGCGTGTTGAGTATCAAATTAAAGCAAGAATGAAATACAATGTTATTTATAAATATAGCAACACATATTTTAGCGTTGTGTCTCCGAAACAGAACGGGAATGTTACAGACGTTGCTTAGTTGTAATTTTCAGTCAATAGCAGCTAGAACACGCCTATTCTATTTGATTATTATGAGATTATCGTATAACTACATACTTCAATATTATACTCATGCAAATATTTAATTCACACATAAATTTATGTTAGTAAATCATTATCTAATTATCCCTTTGGACGTCGATCGAATTATAGAGAAAAATGTTCTCTAACTAAACCTGGTATACATCGATGCCTTAGATACCTACACGCGACTGTAAACGGGTTATAGAGCAAACATCTAAAAATACTACATTTCAGTATTATACCATTAATACACATATATTGAAAAATTGGAATGAAATTAAAAACGCGTCAAGACCATCTCTGTTCCCTATTTTTGTTTCTATCATTCCTGTCATATAATATCCAATAATATCCATCCATGACTATAAAAAGCGAGTTTATAATATACTTTAATGATAATAATAACAATTATTATTACAAAAAAATATAGGTACGACGCTTGGGCGTCTCGTAAACTGAAAGTAACGGGAAAGACAAATGGATTTACCTACACGCTTATGTTATACAGATATTGTTACAAGTCGGACTTTAGAGTATGATGATGTTAAACTCCGACTCGTGGTCTCGTACATCCATTTAATTTTCTTTCTCGTTCTCCTTTTTGTCTTCCGGTTCCTTTTCCTGCTCTTTCTCCTTTTCATCGCCCTAGAAATATGAGAATAAATATGTCAATAGTACGCTTATTTTTTATGCAATAGATGCACAAATGTATTAACTGGCCGTGTGCTTGTGGCCACGCGTAGGTACCATCATCAACGATACAAACAAGGGCGTGTCCAAACTATAATTATATTTGTACCAAAAAACATCTTCATATGAATTAAATGAAAAATTATTCAACCAATTTTCATGAAATTTATACGGGACTACCACGAAGTTATTCGACCTTGCTCTCGGGTTCTTTGCCCCTGACAAACAAGGCAAAATTTGCGGCATTATTTAACAGAGGTTAACTTATCCTCCTCGGGCTTGTCAGGCAGCGAAGCGGTTGTATCTCAAAGTAGGCTGCCTCCCTTTTCTCGGTTCCCTTGTCCCTAAACGACAAACTAATGGCAAAAAGGACGTACCTTGCCCTTCTCGGGCTCATCATGCAGCGATGCGGTTGTATCTCAACGAGGGCTGCCTCCCTTTTCTCGGTTTCCTTGTCCCTAAACGACAAACTAAAGTCAAAAAAGGCGTACCTTGGCCTTCTCGAGCTCAACAGGCAGCGAAGCGGTTGTATCTCAACGAGGGCTGCCTCCCTTTTCTTGGTTTCTTTGTCCCTAACGGCAAACTAATGGCAAAAAGGGCATACCTTGCCCTTCTCGGGCTCATCAGACAACGGTTGTTTCTCGGCGGGGGCTGCCTCCTTGTCCTTGGTTTCCTTGTCCTTTGTCTCCTTGTTTTCCTTGTCTTTGACGGCCTTGGGCGCGGGCGCGGGCGGTTGCGGCGCGGCGCAGATTTCCTCCCAGTCCGGGAAGGCGCGCTCCTTGATGCGCGTCACCAGCCCAACGAGGTTCGGGAACGACTCGTTCATCGCATCTCGCAGCGGGTGCTCCACTTCAGCGGCAATGAAGTGCAGCTGCGCGAGGTTTGCGAACACCACCACGTCAAGCTGTAACGAACAGTGGTCTGCCTAAATATTATGTTTTTTAGTTACTCTTATAAATGGGACACCGACGTAGGCCGTTTTTAACATCCATAGCGCGATTATGTCCACTTAAAATGTGTAACGCGTGCACAAAGCAGGTTTAAGAACAAGTGCAAATAAGTAATCACACTGTAGAATGGAAACTCGCGCTCCAGAGACGTTCGAATCCGCGATAATAGCCTAGGCCTACCGTCTGCTGGCGCTCAATCAGGCGGGGCTTGCGTGTCGCCTCACACACGCACGCTCTTTAGGGCGTGCCATCATGGCGCTAAAAATATTGCTGTGTTTTTGGATGCCAAAATACCTCAAAAACAATGCCAACCTACAGTTTTTTTTAGTTTTTAGTTGTTTTAGAATTTATCGTGAATGTTAAGTTAAAGCAAAAGAAGGTACCGAAGCAGTAAATAAGTACGAATCTCAGGGTAATTCCCGGTTAGCAATAGAAAAAATAACGTGTTCTGTTTCATCACAGGTTTATGGAGTAAAAATAGTAGATTGTAAAACAAGTGCATAAAAAAGCCATCGTAACCGAGACATTTATCCGCCCGAGCCAAAGACGAGGGTATATATTGAAGACGAGGATAAAATGCCTTGTTTTATAATGCACTCTGCTTTTCACTTCGATTGCCTTATCAACATAAATAATTCAATAAAATCAATAACTAATTGGTTAAATGACAATAACCTCCAAGTTAATCTGACTAAAACAAATTTTATTCAGTTCAGTACATATGGTAGTCGACATCGTGAGCTCAAAATTTCTTATAAGGAAATCCAGATATCGGAGGTAGCTGAAACAACATTTTTGGGAATCACGCTAGATAAATATTTGAATTGGAAGGCGCATATTGACAAAGTGTGCAATAAAATAAACAGGTTTGTCTATGTACTTTATAAGTTACGTAAAACTTCAGCTCGTTCAACAGTTCTAGCGGCATACCATAGTTACGTATCCTCTGTACTAAACTACAGCCTTATACTGTGGGGAAACTCCACAAACGTTCAGAGCGCTTTTTTGGCACAAAAAAGTGTGTTAGAGCCATAGCCGGCATACCACCATGGGAATCTTGCAAGCCCTTTTTTAGACAATTTCGATTCGAATACTCACTGTGCCCTGTATGTACATTCTGGAATCAGACAAATTTGCGAAACTAAATCCATGTTTATTTAAAACAGCTAGGGATGTGTTTCCGAGAAACTCGAGGAATCCGGATAGAATTGTTTTATCACAGAATCCAAAAACAGCAATGTTTTCAAAGAACTGTCTTGCTATGTGTGGACGCATTTACAATGCGATTCCACATGAAATTAAAGAATTGCCAAGCTATAGATTTGGTAGGGAACTTAAGCTTTGGTTAATAGAGAAATCTTTTTATTCAATCTCAGAATTAATAAAATAAATGATTGACTTTATTATAATGTATAATTTGTGATTAATTGATTAAATTTACGATTATTGTTCTGTAATTTATAGAGTAGACATTGTTATGAAACAAGTTGATATATTATTTTATGGTATACTGATTTAATTTTGAATGATTTGTATGTTTGAAATATTTGTACGTCGCAATGCGGCAAAATGTTCTTGGCACTGTAATAATAACCATATTATCTGTTATGTAACCAACATTTTATGCAAATAAATCTTATTCTTATTCTTATTCTAAAGGAGCTTGCGTACTTTCTCGTCTGAGTGTCTACCCTCACGCTGCATACTACAAAACTTCTGGCCCTCTTCTGTAAGGATTCTCACCACCTTGTCAAGACTCTCATTCACGTCGCATGTGGTTTCCACGGCATCGAATCGTCTTTTCAGATTTTTCTGGAATTTTCCGGAATCAGACTAAATTTGGAGCAGGTTTGGTCGGACTCGCTCAAGCTTAAAGTCAATATTCAGAGTGCCTCGAACCAATTGGTGATCTGCCGGTATTAAGCCTATTGATCAATGAGACATCTCTGAATATGTGCTTCTTATCCGCCATAATAAAGTCGATCTCATTTTTTCGTAACACCATCTGGGCTTCGCCACTTTCACTTTCTTTGGGGCTGCTTCTTAAAGAAAGAATTAATTACGAAGAGCTCAAGAAAGTTGACAAGCATTCCCCTCTGGCGTTTCTGCTACCAAATCCGTGAGGTCCTCACTATGTTTTCATTGTAAAGAAACATTATAGTCCTGGCAGCAAGCGTGGACAACAGAGGGAGACGTTACGAGTTGAAGAGGAAATATATATTTTTAACGCGGCATTTGGGACTCTGTTCCGTTTTACATTCGCGTTATTACTTATTCTTATGCTATGTATTCGATCGAATAGCAAAAGTTTAAAAATTACAGTTAGGTATTTTGAATATCCATGACCCACCTGCACGAAAAAAAAACAAATTGTCAGTTAGATCGTCCAAAAAATATTGTTATGTCTTTCGAGCTACAGTCTGCTTATGTCTCTCTTTCGAACTTGTATTAAATTTTTAGCCCAGACTAGACACTAGCACGGGGCTAAGACAGCTGTGTAAGTGGGTCTTAATATAATGTATTTAGCGCACTTTTCCATACAAAATGAAAAAACTCTTATCTACCCCTTAATATCATCCGTTATTTTTTGCATAGGTTTGTTTCGTTGTTAACTAAACTACGTAAGTTTTCGTTTTTCTAAACTTTTCAATAACTTCAAAGATATAAGCACCTTAACTGGCGTTTTTTTGTGCTAAAACTACCTATGACAAATTGAAAATGCTCTTTTTTTATAAACAAAAACCTTTCTTTAATAAAATGAAACGAATAAGTGAAGTTTAATTTCTATTAAAACGATTGGAACTAAAAACAAAACATTTCACCACAATTCAGGGGGTGCACCAATTCTTTTAAAAACTGTACTACTAATACTCACGACAAGCAACACGCTCTATTGCTCGTATAGGGGATCGGGGGGAGGAGATGCGATAGCAATAAATTTTGTAAATACCTTCTTTACGAAGTATACGTCAAGCGACTATCCTCTTAACACCTTGATCTTATTAAAAATTGCGACCTAAAACTAACCTAAAAATAAAAAACTGCTAAAAGTGCCTTCAGTTATTCTGTATATATATATATATATATAACTATAAAATGAACAAGCACAAATTAAAAATAAATATAACAGCCGACTCCCAGTCTACAGCTAAGAACCATCTGGATAACATCAGCGTTCAAACAGAAAGAGCGCATCAACATCGGTCCATATCCATTCGTTTGGGAGCTAAGATGCCTCAAATAGACACTATGATATATACACACCTAAACCTCAGAATAACTAATAGTACCCTAAACATATAACAGCCCTCTCTCTCGAGTTCGGGGGTTAATAAAGTATTAGTAGTAGTGCACTTACGAGAGTGGGCTCGTTGCCGAACATGAACGGCTTCTCGCCCAGAAGATCGGAGAGAACGCGCAGATCGCTCTTGCCCAGTTCTATGATCTCCTCCTGAGAGTGGACGCCAATGCCGTGAGCCCTGGCCTTCTTCATCCCCTGGAAACCGTAACAACACGTTCTTAAATCCATACTAAAACGTCACTACTAAATAACATGAAATAAGAAGATTAACAACAATTTTAAACATATAAATAAAATGTTTACTTCTATGTAAAGAAAAATTAGATGCTGTCCATTGGTAAGCAAGCGCATCACTTGAGAACGGCTGGACCGATTTCACAAATTTATAATCAACAAAATGATTAAGTATTGGGAAAGAAAAATTGGTAAAGTTGTCCGGAAAATAAATATAGGGAGAAAATTAAAGCGCTTTTTCTGTTGTTTTTTTTTATGAACTCTCGATCCATTTGAACGATAGATATGTGTTTTTTTTATACTCCTTCCCTGAAGCCGAAGTGAACTGGGGTGGCAAATTGTGCACGCGGGCAAAGCCGCGGAGCACAGCTAGTATAATTAAAATCGTTCAAATGGGAGTGGAGCCTCAAGCCAAAAAAGGCAAAAAACAAAACGAAAATCGACTTCTGCTATTCTACATTTATAATCTACATCTACACTAATATTATAATGAGGATTTTATATATATATATATATATATATATATTTTAAATTTTCTAAAAATTAGAGATCCCTATGAAAATAATGTATACCGAGGTATCAAAAATACAGAACGGAATTACGTTGCCATGGAAACGAAATAATAACAAGTCTGTCAAGTACGTGAGTTATCTGTGGTAAAAAAAAACACAATCGTTGATACCAATGATGTTGAATTACGCTTCCTGGCTTATTTTTTTTAGAAATTACGACGGATATAAAAATGCTAAAAGTAAGAAAAATGCCGCAGTGTGAGCATTATCCATGCGAAGCCGGGACGAGGCACACTACTCTTAATTAAAGGGTTTTCCATTAAGGGCGGGTCGATTTTGATATGGAATATAACAAGCGTGTGTACGTATTAACAAAATTTGTACGATCGTCTGTATGTATGCTTTTTATGTATGTTCACCGATTTCTCCGCCGGTTTTAAAATTATTTTAACGTTTTTTTTTTCAAGTTGTCATTTTATAGCAACTGTTTAATAGCGTTAGTATCAAAAGCTTATTGGGTAAGTGTACACCATTTCTTACTGTCGTTGGTGTACACTAATAATCCTTAGACTTCACGCAAACAAAAATTACATGTGTATAGTGTCTGTGTAATATAAGCGTGTAATAATGTAATACAATCCGATTCGAATAAGAATAGAATTGGATTCGTGATTACCTTCTTACTGATAACTAAGTAAAAGTAGCGTTAGCACAAATACCAAACAATCACAATATTATGAAATTATTTTTAATGTTGACACCATTAATCGATTCGGTAATAGAACGTCACGTAGATTCAGTAGTCTTATTACAGAAGTCAATACAATCAGTTATAATGAGATTTTCATACTAATATAATGAAAATCTCATTGCATCTGGTTGCATTACGACTTCTGTATTCGGGCCACTGAGTTCACGCAATAGATATTGTGTCGATGCCACAATCATCCTTATTCTTGTTATTAACAATCTTCGTTTTGTTTTACATATATTTGAACATAGAAAAAAAAACAGCAGTTCGCACAGCTTAAACCCGCCGGTGGACCTAGAGATTTTAAATTTGGAGGGAATATTTCTTGCATACCTACTAATGAGGGATGTAACGAAGCTACCTTACCTGGGCGCTTATTAACTATGCCGCATGAAATTCCTTGCCGAAAACATGTGACGTCAGTACGGCAATTGCCGTACGATTCCACGCAGATATCTTAACGCGGCGCGTAACGTGCCTTATTGGCAATAGAGAATAATGGCCCTGTTTTGACAAAATTATTTCATTTCCTTTTTACTTGAAAAACTGTTGTAACTGAAAATCAGATAATTTTCGAACACGAGTTCTAACGTCGTCGGACTAAAGCAGCAGAAACTGTTCGTAATGTCATTGTTGTGTTTGGAGAGGGCACGGCTAACGAACACACCGTGCGTTTTTGGTTTAATTGTTTTCGTACTAGAAACTTCGACTTGAAGAATGAAGGTAAATAATGATGAATGGTGATGGTGGATGCCGATGAATTAGCGATATGGTTTGATGTTAGCATATCCACAATATTGACCTATTTGCAGCAAATCGGTAAAATTAAAAAAAAAACAATTAATATACATGAAATGGATGCCTCATTATTTGACTGATCTGCATAGAGCAGCGCGAGTTGAAGCTTGCCTTACCTTGTTAAACCGGTACAGAAATTAAGGGATTTTGGACCAAATTGTGACGCGTGACTAAAAGTGCATTCTTTACGATAATTGCAAGTGAAGTACGCAATTTTTTGCATGAAAAATATAATTCTTCCCGGGTAGTAGTACAAAATGTCTTCATATATAGTTTGTGGAGTCCAGGTCACCAGAGTTCTATCGCAAAGGTTTAAATGATCTTCCGATTAGATGGCAGAAATGTATAGACAACGAGGGTAAATACTTTGATTAAAAACTATTTTATGCCACAAAAAAAAAGGTATTAATTTTTAAGGATGAACAGGCAATTATATACTTTAACCCCTAATATACAATGGAGGATAACTGATTGTTATTGAAGTTACACACCATGCAATAATGTGAAATAAGCTGGTAAAAGAGGCTAAATGACCCACACTAAACATCACACTTGAGAATAGTCCTTTAGGAACTTAAACACTGATCACATGAATTTAGCAAATTTATTCAATACTAGCTGTGCCCGCGGCTACGCACGCGTGTTCATTTCTCGAGGTTAAAAGTACTCTATGTGCTATTCCAGGGCCTAAAATACCAATATACTCGTACCAACATTTAATCAAAATTTCTTCGGCCGTCAAAAAGTTTTTTATCGATTGCTCGGCTTCTTCACATTATTTTGAGATACCAAGTACACCAGTTTTTAAGTCAAACTCTAAGCTATCCATTAGTGAAAACTGCATCACAAGTGTAATAGTTTTTACGTGATGCGCGAACAAACAGCGATTTTTGTGTCTAAATAATCATCATCATCAGATTATACCAGTCCACTGTTGGACGTAGGCCTCTCCTAATGAACGCCACTGAGCCCGATCTTCCGCTCTTCTCATCTAGTCGCTGCCAGCTATCTTTCGCAAATCGTCTATCCACCTGGCCAGCGGGCGTCCCACACTACGGTGTGTTTGTGTCTACGGTGACCGTTAATCTATTATGATAAAGTGTAAAGGCCAGCTTAAGATGAGCCGTACATTCAAACGTTCCTGTACATTTCGGGATTCAAAGTATTTGGCCATAATACTGAGGGTTGCGCTGTCTGTAATTTCTGAACTGCAAGCCCGATAACCTTGAAATATTTACATGACAATTTATTTGGAGGTAGTAAAGAAGGTATCTCCTTTCTAACAAAAAAATAATGAATTAAATTGAACTACGCGTTCATGAATTATAACTAAGTACACGTCTTGACTTTCATCCCCTCTCCCAAGGGAACCATGCTAAATATCGGGACGAAAAGTATCCAATGTCGTACCTACCTCGTAGTATGAACTCAAATCTAACCAAGTTTCATTTGATTTCATTCAGTAGTATTGGCGTGATGCGCGTTCAAGATACAGACAAAAATGAAAAAAAAATATTTTGTCCATCTAATATAGAGTACCCTCCGAAAAAAAGAACATTGCCTAACATAACTTTGGACCCGTATCCCGAAAAACTCTTTATTTTTTCGGGATAAAAAGTATTCTCAATTTAACCCATCATATAAACTGTGACTGTGTGCCTAGTTGCATCAAAATCCGTCTAGTAGTTTCAGAGTGGTATTTTTTTTTAAAATAACTTTCAACCCCAATCAACCCGGGGAAAAAACCGAACCCTTTAATTTTTCGGGATGAAAAGTATCCTATGTCCTACCTCGTAGTATGAACTCAAATCATACCAAGTTTCATTTAAATTCATTCAGTAGTTTCGGCGTGATGCCTAGCCAAGACACAGATAATTTGCTCTCTTTATTTTTCACAACTGACACAGTCGTTATTTTACTTTCAATCAATCCGTAACTATACTTTTCATCTCAATTCAAAGCTATGCGTTTTGCTTGACCAAAAAGTCTATACATCAACACTTTCCCTAATTGAGTGAAGAATGAATTGCTTGGCACATTCCAATCTTGGTAGGCAATCTAATAACCGAAGTCTCGTAACTGCCTTGGTTAGTACATCAGCTAACTGATCCGCTAAACAGGCTAAGCACAGCTAACTGATCAGGTCTGTGAGGGTGCCTTCATGCACCATCTCTCTAACAAAGAAATGTCTCAAGCGGATGTGCTTCGTCCTTTTGTGGAATTCAGGATTGTGTGCTAATCTGATGGGAGCCTCGTTATCGACTTTTAATGACGGCATGTCTTCCACCTTCGTTAATCTGTCTAAAAGTCTTTAAAGCCATACCAGTTCTCTAGCTGCCTCACTTGCAGCAACTGTGGCCTGTCGTTGAGTCAGCCAAGACAAGCTACACCGGGATACAAACATACTCGTACTACGCTAGTAGTTGAACGTCCAGTTATAGAGTCTCCTCCATGATCAGCATCACTATAACCTAACAATTGTTTAGGTCCGCTGCTATAAGTGATTCCAAGGGATATTGTTCCTTTGAGGTACCGGAATATTCTCTTTACCTTGGTCCAGTTGTCCTTCGTAGGGTTTTCTAACTTACGGGAGACCACACCAACCGCATATGCTATATCTGGATGGGTTCCGACCATTAAATAGGCGAGAGCACCTACTGCTTCCCTATAAGGAAACTTCTTTTCCTTTTCAGAGATGTTCACTTTCCCTGCTTGAACACCTTCTTTATCAATCGGAGTAGAGAGTTGCAATCGGCCATTCCAAAACGTTGTAGAATATTTTTTGTGTAGGATTCTTGTTTTATTGTTATAGATTCGTCTTTTGCTTTCTCGATCTCAAGGCCTCAATAATACGACGCAGATTTCACAGTGATCTTAAATCTTTTTCTAAGATCGTCAAAGAATCTGTTTGCTAGATCTGCATCCGAAACTACTATCAGGCAATCGTCAACATAAAGAGTTAATCAGTATCTTCTTTTGATCAACTTTCTTTGTGAATAAGCAGCAATCAGCTTCGCTGTGTTCAAAATCCATCTATATTTATAATAAAACTGTAACATGTCCAATTCTGTACATTTAAGTTTTTTAAGGTTTTTTTGGAAGGTTCTGTTTATTCGATACTATAGCCAAAAATGTAGTTTTTTTCGTTTTTGTCTTTTTGTCTGTCTGTATCTAGGCCGCGCATCACACCGTATCTACTGAACGAATTTAATTGAAACTTCGTATGATTTGAGTTCATACTACGAGGTATGACATAGGATACTTTTAATCCCGAAAAATTAAAGGCTTCCCGCAGGATAGAAGTTCAAAATTATTTAAAAGAACACGTACCACGCTTAAACTACTGGACGGATTTTCATACAACTTAGCACAGTCATAGTTATATAATGGGTTAAAACTAAGGATACTTTTTATCCCGAAAAAATAAAGGGTTCCTGCGGGATAGGGGTCCAAAGTTATGTTAATTTTGAAGTGATAAATCATATTTTTTGGAGACTGCTCTATGTTCTGTAATGAAGCCAAAACTGTTTTTTATTTTAATTGTCTGTCTGTCTATACCTTGACCACACAATGTGCCAAAACTACTGAATGAATTCAACTGAAACTTGGTATTATTTGAGTTCATACTATGAAATAGGACATTGGATTCTTTTCATCCCGAAAAATTAAAGGGTTCCCGCAGGATATAGGTCGAAAATTATTTGGATGCAACTTGACACTGACATAGTTTGTATGATGGGTTAAAATTAAGGATACATTTTACCCCGAAAAAATAAAGGATTCCTGTGGGATAGGGGTACAAAGTTATGTTTTTTGAAGTAATAAATATCTATACCTACTTATAATAAATCAATAAGTACGAAAAAAAGTCTGGCAAAAGAGATAAAAAAAGAAATGTGGTTTAAGATACTTAAAATAAGCTACTGAACAAGAATATAACATTTATTTATAACATGACTGTTTGTCTGTATTTTTGTTTGTTTGCATGATGTCATGTAAAAACTGCTGGACCGATTGCTATTTTTTTTTCATTGTTGGATAGCTTAAGGTTTTACATAAAAACTGGTATCTCAATCCAATGACTAGAAGCCAAGCAACATATACAAATCTTTTTAACGGCTGAAGAAATTTTGATAAAATTTTGGTATATTGGTATTTTAGGTCTTGGAATAGCACATAGAGTACTTTTAGCCTGGAGATATGATCACGCGTGCAAAGCCGCGGGCACAGATAGTATCTTATAATATTTCTTCAAAACATGAATTCCAGCACCTTGAGGCTTGCCTGAGACCATACAAGCTGCGATTAATATAACAAACTTTTTTCGGTCTATCTTTAAAACCATCTGGCTGGTTCATAATAATATATATTTGTTCAAAAAGCTTGCCGTTCAAAAACTCGGTTGAGACATCAAATTGAACTAAATAAAGCCTCTCCTGAGCACACCAGGCATGTCTCACTCGATGTACTTGCGCGCGCTAATTTCTGTAACACTGGCGTTACTCTATCCGTGGCTTGGCTGAAAGATAGACTGAGATAGACTTACGCGTTAGAAATAGAGACACATATAAAATGATACGCGATAAGGTCGTGCGAGTTGCACTATAATGAGTGACGGCAAGAGTCGCTTTTTATTTAATTGTTTTAGCATAGTGAGGTACGTTAGTACTATTATTTCTTCTGTGCTCACACTTAAAAGTGCTCTTATTGTTGCCAGCCTTGCAACGGGGCTAAAAGTTTGATCATAATCTAGACCCTTCTTTTGTTTGAATCCCTTTACTACCAAACGCTCTTTATATTTGTCAATACTTCCATCCGGATTTATCTTTATTCTAAAAATCCATTTACATGGTAACGCCTTCCTGAGAAGATCAGGTATCTTCGTTGAGATTCTTAATTGCAGTCAATCATCTCTAGATCTAGCAGTCTGTTTTCCGTCCCAGATGTTATATCCGTCATCATTGTCATATCCGATAAGTCTTCCTTTGACAGCTTCTTCCTTTTCTGTTTAGGAATGTGGAAGTAATATTCACTACCTATTACACGCAAGTGCGAGATCTTACGCTTGTTGTTATGCCATAGTTCGTAGGGTACTTTCCGTCCTGCTCTTGTGGGTCCCGTAAGATTCAAGACGTAAGCAGCTGTGTTGATAAGTTCTGCCCACACAGCTTGTGGAAATTCCGCTCCTGAGTGCATGAACGACCTAGCGGTTTCTACAAGAGTTCTATTTTCTCTCCCCGCATACCCACTTTGTTCAGGAGTATATGGCATGGTAAACCGCAGTTCTATTCCTTCTCTGTTAAGTATATCGTGAATGGCTTTATTATCAAATTTGCTGCCATTATCGCTCAATAGTTATTTGACGACGTGTCCAGTGTTGTCCGCTTCTTTCAAGAATTGAATTGTCTTTAACATCACTCTTGTTACGTATGAAATAAACGTGACAAAACGCAGAGTAGTCATCCTTAAATAAAACAAAATAGCGGTACTTCGAGTATGTGGAGTAGAATGGTCCACATACATCACTATGTATGAGTTCTCCAGGTAAACTTTAAAACTTTAATCGCTGAGCCTTGCCATAAATGCAGCCTTCACATTGTATATCATTCTCTGGATTAAGGTCAATCCCCTGTCCCTTCTTAACAAGATCCTTAACATATATTTTATTCTGGTAACCAAATCTCTCATGATAAAGCTGAAGTTGGCTCGATGGAGTAACAGCGTTCAATTCTACAGAATGAGTGGGCAGGACTGTCTTCATTCGAAGCTTGTACAGTCCTACGTTGTGCTTTCTGTTTGCCGACTTTCTGTAGACTTTGCTCAAGGCACTTTGAAAGTAATGTATTAGTCCGAAAAAGGACAAGAACTGAATTGTTTTGTAATGATGTCCCAACCCTTTATTTAATAGAGGTATGTATGCTTAAATATCGTTGCATTTTCATTCTGCTGTTTTAAACGGTTTTATTAAGCTTGACCTGTTTGTTGTTTTTTTTGTTTGTTTAGGTCAAATCTAGTAATTGAAATTTGACCTCCTTCCTGTTGACCGATTTATCAAAAATTTGGTACCCATCTTTAGTTCTGATGACAATACAATTATGTATATTCAGTAACATTGTAAATTCAAGATGGCCGCAGCCATAAAATGGCGAATTTCATATTTTTTTCAACAACCTCAATGAAACGAAAGGGCTTAACTAGTAGAATACAGCAAACCATGAAAAAAACACAAATCCAAGATGGCCGCCACCACAAAATGGCGAATTACTTTTTTTCAATATTGTGTGGATATCAAATGAAAGGGCTTAAGAGTCCCTATCAATTTCGGCACGCTACTACATTAGGTAACTATCGGAGCCCAGTGTGTCTGTGTGCGTTCGAACTATCGCTGACAATCGTAGTGTGCGTTGTCGTACGGTGTGTAGCGGGAACAAATATTCTTGGTCCATAATCGCTAATATCAACACTCCATAGTTTTTACTTACTAGGTTCCGTAATACTGGATGGACTTTATTGTGATAATGACGTGTTATGTTTGGTACCCAAAAAAATATAATTGTTACTAGTACGGCATTACGGCATTCAAGGGTGTGGTACGAAAAAATTATCAACTGTCCTATACAAAACTTCATTACCTACTCGATCCAAATATATGGGATGGCTGTCTTTTTTTCGAGATATCAATGTTGGTCCCATGAGGAAAGTTGTTCAGTTTGATAGCATGACAATCATCATCATCATCCTTTACACGGGTGAAACCGTGGGGCGCAGCTAGTAATGAATAAATCATAAAGTGTCACACGATGCATAAATAAAACAGATTTGTTCCCTGTAGTACCACTGCTCAGTACCACCGATGATACTAATGGGAAATTGTAGTAGTACCCCTATAAGCAATTTATACTACTTTTTATGGTGGTACTAGTGCGAAATGGTTTATTCCCAGTAGTACCACTGCGAGTATCACCGATGGTACAAATGGAAAATTATATTCTTCATTATGACCAAGTAATTTCATTGGTCGACCTAGTAAGAATATTTTTTAGTACCACCGGTGGCACTTCTGAGTACTAAGTATTCTCATTATTACCCTTTTTAATTAAATAATTTGAATGTTGGCACATTTGAGATTTGTACAGATATGGCTTTTTGCGCACCGCAGCTTTTCTGCATGAACATTGATAAAAGGTATCATATACCTATTATGTCACATATACATTATACAAGTTTCACTTATATACGTTCAGCTGTTACGGAGCTGAGTAGTCGCAAACATACTTAAAAATTGATTGATGCATTTTTATAATGTTACCAGTTGTAACACAATTACAATTTAAGATTTTCTGTGTTTATTTCTCTTATCCTGGATAAAAATATTTTATTTTAGTCTTTATAACGTATAGTATCTATGTACGAAAATTCTTTGAAATCGGTTAAGCCGTTTTGTGTGTTTTCGTTTAATTTTCTTCCCTTTTTCTGTCGAGAAAATTACTCGTAAATACATTATATTAACGAAACCTTGTAAAATGAAGATACTTAATGAAGGTCTTGGAGGGACATATAGTTATAGGATACCTTTTATCATTATTCTTACGGGCGAAATCGCGGAGCACAGCTAGCTATACCAATATATATCTCACATATGCCACCATTCAAATTATTTAATTAATAGGGGTAGTAATGAGAATACTCAGAACTCAGTAGTACCACCGGCACCGGTGGTACTAAAAAATATTCCCACTAGGTCCACCAATGAAATTACTTGGTCATAGAGGTACTAGTGCGAATGCAATTTCCCATTAGTACCATCGGTGGTAGGTACTCGCAGTGGTACAGGGAACAAACCGTACGCGTTTTTTTTTATTAGAACTTTGTCTTTCCTTCCCCATGGCACCACCAAAAAGACACCGCCAAGTGTATCAAGGCAAATCACTATTCCCAGTGACACACCCGACTATTAGTGATGTAATAAGTAGGTATATACTGTTCACTGTTGCCCAACTTCGTCCATGTGAGAAGTTTCCGAGATGATAAAAGGCTATTAATCTCTCCGAAACTCACTCCGAAACAAGTACAAATAAATTCAAGGACCCAATATTCGGGTCTGTTCAGTCGAGTGTCAAGCGTGCGCTCGATGAGTCGCGCGCCTTGTACTTAGCGATAGAGCACCTACTTACGTAAAGTTATTGACAAACTTTATTCGTGTTTTAATTATGAGTACCAAGAAGAAAGCTAGAAAGTACTGCATAGCATTCGGCTGTTTGAATAGTGATAGAAATGACGAATTGTCATTCTTTACGTTTCCAAAGGATATTGAAAGGTAATAAATTGTAATACCTATCCTATCTATTGTATTGGTCCTAGTTATGTAGTTAGATATTGATATTTTTTTATTACGTAGGTTCCTATAGTTTTATGTTATTTCATTTGTGTTCCATACCGAAGCTACGCATATTTATGGTTTTTCCGCGGTTTAGGAATTTATATAATATATGTCTCGTATAATACCTACCTACTTTTAATACCTTTTATTACGTAGGTAGCAATTTATTTTTCACTCATTAAAAAGCATGGAATTCAGACAGGCACCTTTATTCATCAAAGTGCAGTACCTATAGGATATAATCATAATCAACCAACGACACGTAGGTAGGTACCTCACTAAAGTTATCGGCGGTCTGAAAACGGGATAGGTAGGTAGTAAATATCTAAGTCATAACATATCACAGAATAATTAGTAGTACAAGTACCTAGTCATATATTAATACAACCGACCGACCCTACCGAGCGAAAAAGGGACAGAGCGATTCTGAAACGGTTAGAGCAATGGAAGTTCTCGCGCGTTGTGATACGGTGAATTCTAGCCTGCACGCGGTAGGCGAGCGCCTTCTAGGTAAATATAATTGAAAGCTCGCAGCGCAGTTAAATTGCACTTTATAGCGTTGTAGCGAGAGTCGATATTTATTTAAATGTCTTTACTCAGTTAGCCTTCTGTACTTGTACTATTATTTATTCTGTGCCGTACCCACTTGTACCACCATTTAAATATTTAAATAAATTGCTTATAGGGATACTACTGAGAATACAATTTCCCATTAGTATCACCAGTGGTACTGAGCAGTGGTTCTAATGGGAACAACCTATAAAACAAGAACAAATCAAATATTTATATAAACCCTTTCCCCCACCCCCATTTTTACCTAAGAAGCATCTCGTTCACATCAGCTTTCAAGCATAAAAAACAGCTTCTCTTTGGTGGGGGGTTAAAAATAAATATACTCATTATGTCTCAAAACTGGTTAGGCCTAGTACAAAATCACGCTCGATTCACGAGTTTCGTCAGGAGCGGCGAACGTCTCGGGCGACACAGGTCCGTCGTCGAGAAGCCCTCGGGCGCGACTGAATGCCTTGAGCGAGCGCATCGGTTTATAATGGATAATTTAAATATTTTATTACAATTAAATAAGTAATCAAAAATAAAATATAAAAATTGAGTTTGGAAGATAAAATACCTCAAATTTTAAAATGTTTAAGACTTATTGTAATTTTCAATAAATTCTTACGCGTAGACGACGGGTTTGCTCATGATTTTATTGTTTTTCGGCGTGGACACACATTTTTTTAAAGTACTTACAAATTAAACTTTAAAGAAAAAAACTTGTCCACATACTAATATACTATGTACCCAGTATTTAGGATTTTTCTCAGATTGTTATTTGCTACCAGTAAGCTAAAAAAGCAATTGAAAAACCATGTGTTTCGTGCTTAAGTAAAAACGAGTGTTAGATTTTTATTTATCGTAATTTATATTGAGTAGTTATCAAAATTTAAATTAGTAGCCTTACTAGATAAATAGATGATAAACAACTTTTCATTTAAAAAAAACCCAGATATATTAAGACTATTGAGAAATTAGCGCTGAAAAAGTTGTAATTTTCTGTTCTTAGACCGCAAAATTGATAGGGACTCTTAACTAGTAAAATACAGTACACCATGAAAATTCCAAATCCAAGATGGCCGCCACCGCAATATGGCGGATTACTTAATATTTTTTTCATCCCTTTAATTTGGGTATCGAATGAAAGGGCTTAACTAGTAAAGTAGATTATGCAAATTCCAAAATCAATATAGCCGCCGCCACAAAATGATGGATTACTTTTTTTATCAATCCTCTTATATACCCTTATGGGTATCAAATGAAAGGGCTTGACAAATAGAACACAGTACACTTTAGGAATAACTAAATAAAAAAACTTGAAAATAAAGTAAGTAGAGAAAAAAAACGGCTTTATATATACTAAAAGCTAAAAAAATAAAATATAATCGTTGGGCGTAGCTTAAAATTAGTAATAGAAATTCGACTAGCCACACGTATTTTTTCTATTTAAGCTTTTAGTACCAACATATAAAAATGTTTAATTAAAACATATTTTTTTAACTAAACTATTTTGATGGACTTGTTTTTGACCAGAATTTGATGTAAGGATGTAAATATAACAATAAGATGGATTATGATATGATATTTTATAATAGGTGTTATTAATATTACCATATGTTTTATTTTCTTTAATGAGGAAATGTAAATAAAGTGGCCTAGAATTATTAACGGACGCCTTCTCAAACAAACTCTCCCTATTTTGCGGGTAACATAGTCGAAGTGGTAAACACTGATGCGTGAATGATGCGTGAGGGAGTATAGCGGTTAGGCGAGGTTCTCTGTCTACGGTAAAATATAACACGTAAAGTCAAATGCATAGAGTAGTGCTTATAATGGCAAAAAAAAGAAAAGCTGAAAAAATGAATGAAATAGGAGAAAATGTGCAGAGCATTACCAGTATATAATGTATTATCAATGCCAGAACAGTAGCACATACCTTGCGGCCAGAGGTGAGCTTGTAGCAGAAGTTCAGAATCGGGTTCGGAAGGCGGGTGTTGAGCGCGCTCTGCAGGTTCACCTGATAGCCCTTGATCACGCTGTCCGGGTACCGCGCGCGCCACCACAGCACCACCCACGACAGGTGGTTCTCGATCATGGAGCCCATAGCGTACGCGATCATACGTTGCTCCGACGTCAGAGCTACAACAAACAGTTTCCGTCAGGGCTCCCGGGACAGCTCAGGATGCACATGCGCCGTAGCCGGCCTTTATATACGAACTTATAATATCCAAATACCAATCTCCCTATCCAGGTCACAATATTAAATGGGGTCGGTGCAACATGAACTTTTCTTCCATTTCTCTCTATTAGCCGTCATCTCAGTATGCACTCCCGTCTTACACATGTCATCTCTAACAAAATCTATCCACGCTTTTAAGGTCTTCTTCTACGCTTGTTATCATTAACATTCATTATCGACTTTGGAAAACGAGGGTTCTCAGGTCATCTGTGTTACTTTTGTATAAAATAAATAAATTTATATTCGGGACAATTCCAAAACCTAGCCCCAAACTAGAATACCCTGTACTATGGGCACTAGATAACGGATACATAAATACGAATGTCAACATCCACGACTCGGAAACAAACATTTCTACTCATCACACAAATTATTTCACCTTGTAGGATTCGAACCCGTGACTTTTTGGTTTCGTTCCTAGGATCACTAGCCACTAGACCATCCGGCCGTATCTTTATTTCATATCTCTAAATACTTTTGAACAAAATTGGACTTTTTTTTAAATTTGAAACCGTGTATAGGTTACAAAACTTTTTTTACAAAATTGGTTTAAGTAGATTTTTATTGGTGCAGGATTTCTGACTCGATTAAACCTACAGTGTGACACTATAAAAAATTCATCATCAATCATGGTTTAGTAGTTTCTTACAAGCTTTTATTTAACTTATTGTTTTAATATGTTTGAGAAAAATCTTGCAAGTAAATTCTGAAATTAACGATAACTACTTAGCGATGAAGCTGAAATGTCGCACACATGTGTAGTTCTGATAATAATACACTATTATGGTACCACTGAGCTGGTCTGATGATGGAGCCGGAAGTTAGACACCAGAACGCAATATTCAAATAATGAAACCCCATCGAGTTTGGGCTCATTTGATTTGTCTCGATGAATTGTGGTGACGGCTTGTAAAAAATGTCTTAAAAAAAATAACCATTCTGATAAAACGTTTTCTTAACGTGACTTGTAAGTATTTGAGCTGGTGTATATTATAACCTCCGATATTTGCTTAGGCCACTCAAACTCAAGATATAAAAATATATTTTAAAAAAACGAGTTCTTATTCGTAATGCTTTTTTGTAAACAGAAACTAAAACTAATAAAATAATTATAATTGAACCAGAAAATATCAATTATCATTAACATTAAAATCACAACATCAGAATATTCCCAAAATTTATCGTTCACCCTATCCTTACATGCATAAAAACCAAACTTACTTGCGATTGCCACACTCACTTATGATATTCATAATAATATTCACTTTCATTACTTTAATCACTATCAATCTATCATTCATTATTTAAGCCACCGTCACACATTATTTCAGTACAAATCTCACTCCATTTCTGTAGAAGAATTTGTAACCCACTCCAATTTTCCTAGCAAGCACCCTTCCACATCGCCTTTTGCAAACATGTCACATTTATGTATTCACTTTAAAACTACCTTTTAACTCGTCCATCTGTCGTAGCGATATCGTAACATACTTATTTTAAGTACACTAGAGCATTTATTTAAATTATCTTCTTTGTACAGACTTTTTGGTACTTATTGCTTTATTATAAAGCATAGATATCTCATAATGCACTAGAGTACTTTAGGATACAAGTTGTTTGATTACTAACATGCATCAAGGTTCTTTTCGAACTTTTCAGACAGCTCCTTGATGATAAAAGTGCTGTCAGCAATCTCCTCCCCGTTCAGTTCCACGAATGGCAGCTGTCCCTTCTTGGAGCGGAATTTAGCTTTGTGATCCACATTCTGAAACAATGGACATAATTCTTGGTTGAATATGGTTGACATCGCGGAATTGGCGCAAATTCAACACCAATGACGAAAGCGGCGATGAATTTGAATACTTAAAAATTGCGCTAGCTTAACATTCCTGATATATATTCTGTGTTAACATTCTATCCTTTTTCCATAAATTCATTCCAATACAGATTTCCTACGATAACATGACCCTTGACAACCTGTAGTATAACTTCAAGATCGTCATCGAAGTTCTCAACACGATTTAATGGCAAAGTTGTAAGCAAATCTTATACAATAAATGAAATTCGCTTTTCAGTAAGGTTACCGCTTTATTACTTTGAACATACTTTTAACGTATGTTCAAAGTAACATAGACGATTTCGCCTGAGCTGATTTTTTCCCTATTAGTACTTATTATTATTTATTCAGCGATCGCGATGTAAAAACACAAAAACAAACATATTTTCAAGATATAGGCTAAACCAAATTTCGAAATCGCATTCTGTTTTCGCAGAGCAATATATTAAAAAATAATTCGCTTCTTCTTTTATGTTCTCAAGTGCAAAGTACTCGAAACGTAAAGGACTTTATGTTCTCAAGTGCAAAGTACTCGAAACGTAAAGGACTTTAAACAAATTAATAAACGCGATACAACGCGTTAAAAAGGTGTTAAAAATTCAATGTTGCAGTTTTTTAGCAATACTTTTTTGTTTTTAGCATTCAGCAGGACGTTCTAGTAGGTTATGTTACGATATCCATCGTTGGATCCGTGACTACAATTAATACTTATATTGGTGGAGTTAATGGATATGGTGGAGGAAGTACACCTTACACGGACCCAACTGTCAGGCAACAAACATAGTAAGTTTAGGCTCAGATTAGAAGAATTTGAGAGTTTAGGTTAGTTTTGAAGAAATTAGAACATACTGAAACGACGTCACACAAATTCCATGAAAACGGATCAAAATTTTTACAGGATTTAGTGACGAGGAAACTAAATAATAAGCCACAAAATGGCGGATTGCATATTTTTTCACAACCCCCTCAATATGGGTATCAAATAATAGGGCTTGTTTGACTAGTAGAATACACTACTACATGAAAAAAAAACAAATCCAAGATGGCCGCTACCACAAAATGGCGTTGCTTTTTTCAATCCCCTCAATATGAGTATCAAATGCAAGGGCTTGACAAGTAGAACACAGTATACTTTAGAAATAACTAAATGAAATACTAAAAACATGAAAATAAAAGAAGTAAAAGAAATATGAAGTTAAACGGTTTTATTGTAATGAAAGTTATATGATGAATGAATGATGCAGATAATGTACTAATAGCTATAAAATAAAATATAATAAGCGTAACCTGAGTAATAGAAATTCAATTCGCCCCTTGCTTTTATTGTATTTTTTAGCTTTTAGTACATTATCTACATCATTCTTAGGTTTCTTTACAATAAAACAGTATAACTAAAAAAGTTTTTTAACTGTTTTTTGTAATTGAGACAACTTGACACAAGTTAGGTGCCATTTAGATAATTTCCGGTCAGAGAAGCTATCTAAAAATAGACAGGTAAACTAATTACAAGTAAATCAAATAGCTGTGACTGATAAAAATATAGATGAAAATATGATTACGTCCATGCCTAAAGTAACTATTTAAGCACGTTGCCATAGCGACAGAGTCCAGACGAGCGCATACTCGAGAGCGCGGCGCGGGGATAGCAGCTGTATTGATTTCGACGCAGAGGTTCGCAGGCGAGCGAGACCGGCCGGGCCGTTGCGCGCCTCCCGTCCTGCCTGTTGCCCCGCGCCTACGGTTACCAACCAGACGACACCATTTTTAGATTGGTCCTGATCTTATTCAGGACGCACTTTGCTAATTACGGGACTTTTGAATAATTAAGCAAATGCCGAGATGCAATGAGATGATGCGATGAGGTGTATAATTAATTGCCTATAGAATTTCTCGAGCTCACTCAAAATCTCTGGCTTTGACGAAACGATGCTGCCACTGTCGGTCTTCAGCTTCGTCAACAATCTTTGCGCAATAGACAGATCTCTTGCGAACACTTTGCAGCCCTTGTTCCGCTCTATTGCGTTCTTAATACAAGGAGTATTTTAGGAACGCAAATCGTGTCGCATCTTCTTGAAGATCTGTTTATTAAGCAAGCTGTAACTTGACATATCCACTGAAGACTGCAGCCTCATCTTGCCTCGTTCAGCCATAATAATAATAATAAGATTTTATTGAAATAAGAGAGCGATGGTGGCCTAACGAGAGCGATGGTAGCCTAACGGTTCTATAGTGCACTTTAGAATCCAACTATACCAGGTTCAAAACCTAGGCTCCGCACCAATGACTTTTATGAGTTATGTGCGGTTTCCCATCGCTCCGTGCTTCGGAGGGCACGTTAAGCTGTCGGTCCCGGCTGTTATTGATTAATACCAGTCGTTAAGCCATGTCAGAGGCCCTCGGGCGGCTTGACAAAACTCTGACATCAGAGGCAAGCACTACCTCATACGACAAACAAACAAACATTGAAATAAGCTCCGGTTACAAAACATAACAATCATTGGTCCCCAAACTAGGTTAACCTGTACCTTGGGGACCTCCTTCCTAAATGACACAATTATTTATGGAACCTTAAACTACATAAGTTTGACACACACGTAGGACGGACGACATTGTAGCCATCGCAGCGTAGAGAGAGTATCAAGGATCGCAGGGATTCGGTGGATGGAGGCGGCACAAGATCGCTCGTCGTGGCACTATTTGGTGGAGGTATAAGTTCAGCAGTGGACTTCTAAAGGCTAACATGATGATGATGATGATGATGAAGCAAATGTAATACTTATAATAAAGCAGTTAGTACAAAAAAATCTGTACAAAAAAGAATTAAAATAAAAGTCTTCGGTACTTAAAATAGGCTACTGAAAAGTGTGCGTGTGCATTGAGTGAGCACCTTCTGTTTTTTTTAAAAATAAAATAAGAATATAACATTTTTATAACTCGATTCTGTCTGTTTGTCAGTATGTTAGTTCGCGCATCACGTAAAAACTACTAGATGGATTGCGATGCTGTTTATAGCTTAGGGATAGCTGGTTGGATAGCTTAGGGTTGACTTAAAACTGAGGTACTTGTTATCTTAATCCGACGATAAGATGCCGAGCAATCGATAAACAAGCACAAATTAAAAATGTATACAACCCTTGACTTCTAACCCCCCATTATAATGGGGGGTGCTTGTTAGCTATAGCTAACAAGCATCTCGATCACATCAGTTTTCAAACATAAAAAACCTGATCATAATCGGTAAAATTCGAATCGGAGCTACGATCCTAACCCCCATTCCCCTCCCCCTTCACCCTTCCCCCATTATAGCTAAGAACCATCTCGTTTACCTCAGCTTTCAAACTTTACTTCAGCTTTCAAACATAAACAAGCACAAATTTAAAAATTATCTAATCCCCGACTCCCTTGATAGCTAGGAAGCATCTCGATCACATCAGTTTTCAAACATAAAAATCGTTCCATCCATTTGAGAGCTACGGTCGTCACCCCCATTCTACCCCCCATTTTAGCAAAGAAGCACTTCTTTTACCTCAGCTTTGAAACATGACAAACATCAGCTAAATTGGTCCATTCGTTTGGAAAATACGATTCTCGCCCCCCTTTTCTCGATTCCCACACACTGTGTGCGTGTGTGTGTGTGTGTGTGTGTGTGTGTGTGTGTGTGTCTGTAGCATCGTAGCTCCAAACCGGGAGCTGCGATGCCACAGACACACACACACACAGTGATACACATCCTTAACTTATAACACCCGTCTCTTTGTTCGGGGGTTAAAAAATGAACCGTCGCTTGAGGCCTGGCAGATGTATAACATAAAAAACAAAATAACTAAAACAATGTTTTGCACCGCGCACTCTCACTGGTCAACAGTAACTGTGAATCAGCAACTTGATCTATATGTACGAGTACTTGTTTTTCGGCTTAATACCATAAGTTAAGTCTGGTTGGCGCAAAGGGAGACCATTCGGCCGCAATTCTGTAGTACCGGAGTTAAATTCCCAACTGAAGTAATTACATTTTGCACATTTAAAAAAAATGTGATGGCTTATAACTTGAATATGGGCGAGCTGAGGCGGAAAGAGGCCAGATTGCTCGATCGCCAGGCCAAGAGTCGTCCCGTACCGCGCCATTAGATGTGTACACAACTATTTGACGGCTGAACGAATTTTAAAGAAATGTAGTGTATTGTACTTTATAGGTAACTTTGGTCCTGAAATAACATTTATGGGCTACTTTTAAACGTAATAACCACGCGGACAAAGCCGCGGATACTGTACTAGTACTGAATAATTACATATATTTTTATTTATAGGAATCTTTGATCTTCTGTTTTGGATGATAATCATCTTAATTTGCCAAATCCATGCCAATATATAAAAACAAATTTGAGTTGAAATTTTATACACCTTTGCTACCTGTTATCTTTCAAAGCCACCGTGATCCAGACTTTATAGTCGGGGATCGTTTTTACCTGTATTATGGACATACACAGAAAAACTTTCAGGTTTTATAAAATAACGAAGGTCTGATCGTCGCGGGCTCTTGGACTAATACCATTATTGTCATTACATGCTTATTATAGGTAGTCCGAGTTTATTTGCACATAATATTACATAACCCAAAAGACTTAACCCTCTAATTATAATGCAAAAATGTGACTGTCGTGTTCGAGATAATCAACTTAGATTACACCACATTGAAGTGTTTAAAAAAGTCCTAATTGAGGGTATACCATAAGTCGGTTTCGTTCTTTTGACCACTAAGCTCCCATGACAGAGAAAACTGTCTAAATTAGCGCTCTGGGCAGTAATATCAAATACCTATTGACTTATAAAAAAGAGTATATGAGTATATCGGTAATTTTTGCCAAAAATTACAGTTCTTAAATAATATTGAAACCAGGATTTTTGTCAGAGGCCCGATGTACTAACCCTACCCGAGCTCGATGATACTAGTAGCACAGCCGATAGCTACTATGAAGATAGTCCCTCGTGTCATCAGCGGCATTGCTACACTATAACAATTAACATATAATTATATAGCACATTTGCGCATGTAGGCTATCACAAGACCTCGTCGTTCCGAGAAGAGCCTAGAACGTATTTCGTATCGCGATATCTGTACCGGTTGTTTTATTTATAACCGACAAGTTCTGAAAACACATTCATCGATTTTTATACCTATAAACGTGTCACTACTAAGTAACAGCTCCCACTTCTCATCATTGTTTGCTCGTAGGACAATTAACTGACTTCAAAGAATCTGCCGTATAATATAAGTACCGTAAACTCAGATTACAGCAATAATAACATAAATAGGTTACATTGAAATGGAATTTGGGACGCTAAATATCTGCGATATTGTAATATAGCTATATATCATATATTTCGTACTTATTGCTTTACTATAAGAATAGATAATTCGTATAATTTGTGATTGTTCCAAAGAAGGATGCCAGCTTTCGGCTTCTAAGACTTTTAAATGTTAAATGCTGTGGACACGAAATCTTTCTACATTATTGACATAAAATAATGTAATTAATTCTTATTAAAACAATAACATTCGGCAACTGTAATAAAAAAAAAAAAGTATTGACCGGAAATTGCTGTGCAAGACTTTTAAATATTAAATGCAGCGGACACAAAATCTATCCACATTATTTAATGTATAAAATAATAATAGAATTCATTCTTAACAAAACAATAATATTCGAGAACTGTTGTAAAAAAATATCAAATGAATGGAAACGACAGGAAATTGCTGTGAATTGGTAGATTTGATACTAATTACGAATTATAGTGTTGTTAATTACGAATTGTAGTGTTGTCGTAATTAGTGCAAATAAACAATTAATAAATCGATAAATAATATTGATTCGATCTTAGTTTATTCTACTAGAAATCATTTCAGTATATTATTTTAAAAAACAACAGTAAAGTCATACTTTTTTTTTAAATCCTGCTTACTCGTATACTTAAATTCATTATTTGTTTTACAAACATTTCAGTGGTTTATGTACCAAGCTCATGTGACAAGAGCCGAGAAGGCCCAGGCACAGGCCCAGGGCGATTCTCAGATTGAGTACCTACTACTATAGTAGTAGATACAGGTAGGTAATAATACTTTATAAATGATATTAAACATAATCGTAGAGTGTAGGTACCTACATAATATCTCAGTTTAATATTAGATTTCAATAATATCTAGTCTATTTTATCCCATAAACCGTGTCATAATCTAACGAAAGTCACATAACCTCAAAAGTTAACTTTATTTCCACATAACTAGTTTTTGAAAACTTCCCAGCTAAAACAAATAACACACAAAAGCTTCTAATATAATGCTTTAAAAATAAAAATACTGTTCAGTTGTGTCCGTGACAATTTTACATCGAGCCTATGTCACTATGTAGCTCTGGCATAGTTCTTTAAAATTATTATATATATATTAAATAAAACTGCATTTTATGCACGAGAGTCTAGTGCAAAATTTGTACGCGTGCAAAGCCACGGGGCGCAGCTAGTATGTATATAATTATATATGTGTCCAATTTCAACCATGTAGTGTTCATTGTGTCTAACTGAATTAAATATCTGTCTTTATTGACTGCGAAACCCTAATAACGACTCTAACTGCGCGGTTAGGAGCTGACCCGTTCTTATTGCTCGCGAGTGTAGTGTGTAAAATGATCAAGAGTAAAAACGCACTGCAGTTCAATATTCATGAGGTACTTATAGTAAAGTACATACATTCCCCAAAGTGAGTTAATGTAATGCAGTGCATTACGGGCTGCCCGATAAATCTATAGTTATTTATAAATAGCTAGTGACTAGCTTCGGTTTTGCACGGGTAGCACTCACACCGCGACTTTTTTCTTACTTTTAGCATTATTATACCCGTTACATCTAAAAAAAAAAACGCTAGGGAGCGTAATTCTAAATCTTTGGCAGCAACGATCGTGGTTTTATTTGACCATATACAACTACATTACTCACAAACTTGACAGCCTGGTTATTATTTGATTTCCAAGGCAACATGTCATTATTATTTCGTTTCCATGGCAACATCCGTCGTGTCGTCATCCGTCATTCCGTTCTGTATTTTTGATACCTTGGGTTAAATTATTGCAATTTTCGTTGGCATCTCTATTTTGTCTGTAAATAATATTCTGCCCCTCTGTTACTTGCTGTACAGATTTCGTTGCTTTATTAAAAGTATAGATTTTGGCCATGAAATAGGTAAAACATAGGACGTCTTTCCCCCAGAAAAACATCCACGCTGGCATTGCTAGTCTACATCTACACTAATATTATAAAAAGGAAATGTTTATTTGTTTGTAATGGATAAACTAAAAACAATACCTACTGATTTAAAAAAATATAAAGCTACATTAATGTAGCAAATTAATGTATGAAATCTGTGCAAAGAAGATAATTAAAAAAATATGGTCTATGGTACTAAAAATAATCTACTGAACAAGAATAGATCATTTTTTTAAATCGTGTCTGTATGTTTGTTAGTTTGTTTGTCCGTATGTTTGTTCGCGCATCACGGAAAATCTACTGGACTGATTGCTATGCAGTTTTCACTGTTGGATACCTTACGGTTTGAATTAAAAACTGGGGTACTTGGTATCTTAATCCAATGATTTGATGCCGAGCAATAGATAAAAATCTTTTTGACGGCTGAAGGAATTGATTTCGGAAGGAAATGATCAAATGGTGTTTTAGGTTTTGGAATAGCACATGAGTAGTTTTAACCTAGAGAAATGACCACGCGAGCGAAGCTGCGGGCACAGCTAGTTACCTATTATGTACAAAATACCCTAATTTATTTTAGATGTAGGTATATTAGTTTTTTATCGATTGCTCGGCTTCTATTTGTCGGATTGAGATACAAAGTACACCAGTTTTTAATTCAAAACCTAAGCTATCTAACAGTGAAAATCGCATTTCAATCGGTCCAGTAGTTTTTAAGTGATGCGCAGACGGTGCGGGGCAGTGGTCCAACTGTTCTGTCCAATCTGTTGGATTACGATCCTTCACTAGGGGGTCGTGGTCCAACTATTTTTAAACTTGGACTTTGACATGGATCAATAAACGAAATAAAAACTGTGTTGAGAAATAATTATGCTAGCTGCGCCTCGCAGTTTCTCCTGTCAGGTGTCAATGTAAAAGGTGTCAAAGCTACAGTTGTCAAAGTTATAGTTGGTGGCGAAAGTGGGTGGAGGAATCTGGGGAATCTGACATCTGTCACTCTGACAACTGTATTTTTGAAACATTTCACTTTGACACTTGTCACCTGTCAGGAGAAACCGCGAGGCGCAGCTAGTATAAATATTTATAAACTAAGTATTTTTTTCGTTAATTTGACATGATTCTGTGGTCATGTCTGTGTGTTTAAAAATATTTGGAATACGACCCCTAGTGAAGGCCCTTAGTTCAACTGGTTGGTTGGACAGAGCAGTTGGACCACTGCCCGCACCCCATACAAAATGCAATTTAATAAAAGGTCTTTTCTTATTCAGTAGCTTATTTCACCTAGACCATTTCTTTTTATTATCTTTATTGTACAGACTTTGTTCCTTACTGCTTTATTATAAGTAAAGATAGATTGATGACCTCAATGACGTGCTCTATCTTCGCACACTGGCCTCTCTGATATAAACTGTATCAATGTGCTTTTGATAGAGCATAAGAAGCTTTCATCGAACGACAATACTATTCCGGTATCTTGTATAAGTTATTAAAAGAGTTACTGTTTTAAAAACATCGGGATTCCATGTTTTTAGAACGTAGGTTGCTAATAATTATTTGAGGCTCAAGCCCTACTTCAAATGGAATTTACTAAATTATTACACATTGGAAAACACTCTGGAACAACCATAATACCTATCCTTTTAAATAAAATATATACTAGCTGTGCCAGCGGCTTTGCTTCATAAGTCTTAAGTTCTAAGTTTCATAAGTCTATTTTATTCCAGGACCTAAAGTATCTATAAGGTACAATTTAACAAATTTCATTCTGCAGTCAATCGATTGCTCGGCTTCTACTCATCGGAATGAGATACAAAGTATACCGGTATTTCAACTATCCATCAGTGAAAACCGCAAAGCAATCGGTCCCGTAGATTTTAAAACAAATACAAACCAGACTGACAGACACCATTTAAAAAAATGTTATATGTTTGTTCAGTAACTTATTTAGTACACTTTTTTTTTAATTATCTTCTTTGTAGACTTTTAGTTACTCCTTTATTGTAAGTACATAGATAGATAAGTACATAGATTGATTTAACAGAATACAAAAATAAAGAATACGAATTGATTAAGACCCTCCTATTAGAAGTCGATAAAATTAGCTCCAAATGGTTCCTTCAAAATTGTTATTCCTTTTCTTGCTTGTAAAATTATCCTTGGATGACGATGTGGTCGAGGGCTAGGTGTTATACAGTCGTAACTTAAATACCAGTCGTTGTATGACAGGGTCATGATAGGAGACGTAACAGTAGAGTTCCGAGATAATCGTGTTAGTACGAGGGTGGTGGCAGAGTCCCGGGAGCCGGCAGGTCCCGGGGGGTGCGGGGTTGGTCGATGGCGGGCGCGGCCGCGCAGGCGCTCCCGCGACGCGGGTCGAAGCCCTCGCGGTTGCCGACCCCCGACATCTAGGCGTTACCAATAACGCCCCGTTCTCAATAATAGATCATTTCGACTCTTAAAAATGGTTTACATTAAAATATTTTTGGTTGAGACCCGCATCGTCTCTCCCTTGCCTCATTAGTTTTTTCGTACCAAATAATGTTTATTGTCGGATGGCTGTCAGCTCTTTTATCAATTTGAAATAGTCGTTTTTTTATGAGAGGCATTTAAAGCAGACGTCATTCCTGGGAACTGATAAAAATCAACCGTCGCGTCGCGTTCACGGCGTTTGGTACTTTGCGCCACGCACGGGCACAGAATAATTAATAGTAGGTACTACGACACGGGCTCGTCCGATCCGGTCACAAAATCTGAGAACAAATAGCAACATCGCCATGGGTTACAGCATCAACATAACCATGTGCGCCGCACTAGGCCACATATGGTCCTGGGTTATAAAAAGATCTTCGAGCATACATAAAGGATTATTAATGAAATGTTGTCTACTATGTAGTTTTTAATTCGTGGTTATTAATTAATCACACTATCATCACACTTATAAATGCGACAGTTTGTGTGTGTTTTTATGCATTTTTATTACTTCTTCAAGCTGAAACGGCTGAACTGATTTGATGTAATTAACTTGGTAGGTATATAGATACGTTAGGTCCTGGAATCACATAGGATACTTTTCATCATCACTGATAATGCCATCATTCTCCGCGCGGGTAAAATAGCGGGGCACAGCTAGTTAATAATATTTGTATAAAATTAAATTTATGAACATAATAGGAATTTGAATTCTATGTGAAATTTGAATGTGGAGGTAGTTCAATTAATTAAAACATTAGTTTCTAAAAACTAGTACGACAGGGTGACACGGGAACATGAGACAAGTTGGCTCAAGACCTAAACAAAAACTAGTACGACAGGGTGACACGGGAACATGAGACAAGTTGGCTCAAGACCTAAACAAAAACTAGTACGACAGGGTGACACGGGAACATGAGACAAGTTGGCTCAAGACCTAAACAAAAACTAGTACGCCAGGGTGACACGGGAACATGAGACAAGTTGGCTCAAGACCTAAACAAAAACTAGTACGCCAGGGTGACACGGGAACATGAGACAAGTTGGCTCAAGACCTAAACAAAAACTAGTACGCCAGGGTGACACGGGAACATGAGACAAGTTGGCTCAAGACCTAAACAAAAACTAGTACGCCAGGATGACACGGGAACATGAGACAAGTTGGCTCAAGACCTAAACAAAAACTAGTACGCCAGGGTGACACGGGAACATGAGACAAGTTGGCTCAAGACCTAAACAAAAACTAGTACGCCAGGGTGACACGGGAACATGAGACAAGTTGGCTCAAGACCTAAACAAAAACTAGTACGCCAGGGTGACACGGGAACATGAGACAAGTTGGCTCAAGACCTAAACAAAAACTAGTACGCCAGGGTGACACGGGAACATGAGACAAGTTGGCTCAAGACCTAAACAAAAACTAGTACGACAGGGTGACACGGGAACATGAGACAAGTTGGCTCAAGACCTAAACAAAAACTAGTACGACAGGGTGACACGGGAACATGAGACAAGTTGGCTCAAGACCTAAACAAAAACTAGTACGACAGGGTGACACGGGAACATGAGACAAGTTGGCTCAAGACCTAAACAAAAACTAGTACGACAGGGTGACACGGGAACATGAGACAAGTTGGCTCAAGACCTAAACAAAAACTAGTACGACAGGGTGACACGGGAACATGAGACAAGTTGGCTCAAGACCTAAACAAAAACTAGTACGACAGGGTGACACGGGAACATGAGACAAGTTGGCTCAAGACCTAAACAAAAGCCTCAAAAATTAAATTCACTTCCTTGTCCCTAGTGCTAGGAATTACTTCATTAACCCCGAATGAAAAAGGCGTGTTTATGCGTTTGAGATGGATTACTCCTTAACGGGTCGTCCGATAATGATTCGTTTACGTTTTTTAGATAAAGAATGTTCCCTTCTTATTTATAAGTTATTCTAATGCGCATGTGAGTAACTTCCACTATAATAGAAAGCTTAGTACAAATCGAAAGTGAGAGTCTATGCAACAGAAATAGAGCGGTATTACAAACTTATATTATTAGAACTTTCAAAGAAGTTCTGTGGGCTTAACTGCAAAGCTTAGCTTGATGTTTTGTATAGGTTAACTATAGTTTGTTAAGTAATTTCCTACGTCGCTGATCATGATCTAAATATTAACCACCTCAGAAAAATTACATACCATATAAAAAACCAGCAGCGCATTAAAATTGGACGACCCTAGTTAATGGTCTAGGTCACGCACGCTACCAAAAAACCACCACCAAATACAACAAGTAAAATAATTATAAAAAAGTATATTAAAAAAAAAGGAAGAAGATTTGTTGCGTTTTTTTTAATGTATCTCACTATTTTGCTTCTTTTTTATTTATTACTAAATTTCATTTTCACTTTTTATGAATGTTCTTTTATGAAATTTTAAAAAAGACAGCCTTATAGCTAATCGGGATGTGCTCGAAATTTAAATTGCAAGATTCCAGGAAAGACAAAAAAAAATGAAGATTTGTTGCGTTTTTTTAATGTTTTTTTTTATTATGCTTCTTTTTTATTTATTTCTAAATTTCATTTACACTTTTTATGAATGTTCTTTTATGAAATTTTAAAAAAAGACAGCCTTATAGCTAATCGGGATGTGCTCGAAATTTAAATTGCAAGATTCCAGGAAAACAAAAAAAATGAAGATTTGTTGCGTTTTTTTAATGTTTTTTTTATTATGCTTCTTTTTTATTTATTTCTAGATTTCATTTTCACTTTTTATGAATGTTCTTTTATGAAATTTTAAAAAAAGACGGCCTTATAGCTAATCGGGATGTGCTCGAAATTTAAATTGCAAGATTCCAGGACAGACAACAAAAAAATGAAGATTTGTTGCGTTTTTTGATGTTTTTTTTTATTATGCTTCTTTTTATTTATTTCTAAATTTCATTTTCATTTTTTAATAATGTTCTTTTATGAAATTTTAAAAAAAGACAGCCTTATAGCTAATCGGGAAGTGCTCGAAATTTAAATTGCAAGATTCCAGCACAGACAAAATACGTACATACATACAAGTGAAGTTAAATAAAACCTTTTAAAAAATACAAATAACCCGACTGCGTACAAACATATTGAACAAAGCTGACCATGCCGTAAAAATAATCACACTAAATTATAAAGGTGAAAGTTTGTATGTACGAGTATGTAAGGGTGTGGTACGAAAGTTTGTTTGTGTGTAGTTTGTTGTTTGTTACTTCATCACGCTTAAACGGCTGAACGGATTTGCATGAAATTTGGTATGGAGGTAGCTTATACCCTGGATTAACACGAAGGCTACTTTTATCCCGGAAAAATGCACGGTTCCTGAAGGACGCGGGTGAAACCGCGGATCACAGCTAGTATTTATAAAAGTTCAACTTTTTTACAACTGTTTTAACAATTACAATTTACTTAAAATATGTATGTATAGATATTTTAATTTACTTTAACAGTTGTAATTGCAACATTAGACTATAGCATATACACTAATGCCAGGCTCCAACGCGAGCGCTGTTCGAACACACAATTTAGCTCGGAACTAAATGACGTTAGTCTCAAAAGTTATTTATTTTATTGGCAGGCTAATAATTTAGTTCTATATTTTCTTGCTGTGAGATATATTTTAGAGATAAAACTAAAGCCGTTGAGTAGAAAAATGTAAATATTACTGAAAATAATGTAATTTTTGATAAGAAAGTGTAATCTTGTTTTGTCTTAGTTAAGACTAGACTAGAGAGATAAAGACCTCAAACACATATATATGTTAAGTTTCACATTTATCAGGTTTATGGTTGACTTAGCATATTTATGAAAAAAAAAAACTCTTAAAAAGCCTTAAGAGCCTGGCCATAACTTTTTTTTTGTAAGAAGCTTAATAGACAATTGCTACTGTTTAGTTATAAGAATTATATTTTTTGTAATGGTTTTTAAAGACCTTCATTTTGATACCTCACTAGATAGGTTTTGGTCATTTTTTGTTCCAAAGTAAATACAATATGGAAACTGCACTCTCGAAGACGAATCTAAAGATACCTCATTTTTCAAAATCCATCGGCCGTTTAGGCGTAGGACGCGCCTAAGAAACGTACAAACAAACATATATACAACCCAACATAAAACACACTTAACCCTCCGTGCACTCGGATAAAAAGGTGCCACTTTCAAAAGGCATAAGGTTTGTAGATGGCAACGGAAAAATCTACACACACACAGACTCCTTAGAAAACGAATGAATAGAACCCCATGCCTTCATGTTTCTGTAAGCGTCTATTTTGTGTATAAATGACATGTGTACGTTGCGATTTTGAACTGCCCCCGTAAACCATGTCACTCGTCATGCGTGAGCTCATCCACAGCATAGCAATAATAATGTACTGCGTCCACAGATATTCAGAGCTTTGTTCTGGCTATTTAGCGTATTTTCGTTAACCGTGGAATGAAATACGTTCATTGAATCGGAGATCGTTTTAACAATGTAGTTACTGTTAAATCGTGTGTATAAGCAACGCAACATCACACAAGCCGACAGTGTGATGCCATTAGTGAAATAGCATTCTTGGAATCCTGACCGTTTTAATCAAGGAATTTCAAAATTTGAGCTTATTGATTTAATTACGTCGAGTACGACCTTTGTTATTGTCGATATGAATTTGTCCACTAATATTGTAATGAATACTATAAGGTTAAGTTACAAAGCAGCTGTTTAAGAGCCATCCCCATTCTAGGCTTAGGCTCAATTCACACGGAGATGGCAACGACCGGCTGCGGACGGCAGCTCCTAGCTGGGCAAGCAGATACGCCAAACGGAGGCGCGAGGCCGCTTGATTAATCACTGGCCTTTGTGAATTGGCATAGTACAATCTAAAGGCAGAGAGCAGAGGAAGCGCCAGCGGCCACCGCGAGAAGTCAGGCTCAGCCGCTATTACTAGTCGCGAGACTGCTCGCGGAGCCGTGCGCGGCCTCCCAATTTTTTCAGCTTATAAAGCGATGAAGATATAGATTAAAATGCTGCGCAACTGAAACTACTCTCGGCTTCGATGCCAGCCGTTGCTCTCTCGGTGTGAAATGAACCCAGGGCTTAAATGGAGACAAAGGCCACACGTCTAGTAAAAGTGTCTGCACCCGACTGCTCGCGGCGACGTTGGCGGCCAGGGCAGCCTCGCTTCCCCTGTTCTCACCTGTAGATTTTACTGTGCCATTTCTCAAGGGCTAAAAGCTCAAGGAAGTAAAGCGTGATGCAGCTGGAAAGCGCGCGCGGCCTCGGCCCTTCGCTTGGGGTCCCTATATGCCAAGCTAGGCGATGCCGTCCGCTGTGATCTCGGTGTGAATTGAGCCTAATGTTTTTATCACCTTCGATCACATCTTCACTTTAACAACTATGTAGCGATCATAAATAATTAAACATGTGTCAAATTTCAACTTTGTAGTGTTAATAGAGTTTGAATAAAATGGCTGCGATATATAGACAGATAAACATGGGAAAACTGAAAGTGTTTTATGTTTGATTCCGGAACCCTACAATGTATTGCTTTCACGCGCATAGAGCTACAATAGCGTACTTAACAATAACATGTTTATTTACGACTACCGACCCGCCCCGACTTTGCACGGGTAGATATATAGAAAGACAAAATTAGTAGGATAATATTAATTAGTAATTTAATCTTTCTATATATCTTGGAAAAACTGTGCCCGCGGCTTTGCCTCCGTTGTCATTTCAGTGGGTTAAAATTATCCTATGTGTTATTCCAGGACCTCAACTACCTATAAGTACAATTACTACATTTCATCAATATTTGTTCAGACCTCAAATAGTTTTTCATCGATTTCTCGGCTTTTACCTATCGGATGGAGATACAAAGGTACACCAGATTTTAAGTCAAAACCTAAGCTATCCAACAGTGAAACAGCATTAACATCTGTCCAGCACTTTTTACGTGATGAGCGAACACACATCAGGACACATTTAAAAAAAATATGTTTTCTCTTGTTCAGTAACTCATTTCAAGTCAAGCAGACGCTTTTATTTAAATTGTCTTCTTTTTACAGACTTTTTGTTACTTACTGCTTTAAGTTATTATTATCTTAAGTGCACGGCAGGGTATGGAACTCATTTTGGGTCACTGCGCCATCCTAGATAGTTGGTACTAGTGAGAAGAAGGAACGGGTCGGCCATTCACGGCGCAGCCAGTCTTACTCACTAAGCACCTGCACTTCACATCCGCACTAAACAATAACAACTTGTTTTTAATAGACTTCAAAACAAGAAATTTCTCAAGTTAATCTGAATGTATGTAATATTGTTGTAAATGCGTAATATTCATTTATGTTAGCGTATATGAGTGTCTAAGCATAAATACCAAATTTGATTTATGTATGTATGTCATATTGACAAAAAAAAAAAAATTACATATTATATGTTAGTCTATATGAGTAACTGAACATATATACCAAATTTCGCGTATGTATGTATGTATGTATGTATGTTTGTAGACGTATTTCTCGGAAACTACAAGTCTGATTGCAATAATTATTTTTGTAGTAGTTGCGGTATCTTTCAACTTAGGGGATAGTTCAAGTTTCATCAAAATCCGATCAATAGTTTAAAAGATATGGACTGTTGACTTAAAATTACGACTAAAATAAAACGTAAAAGAAATAATTTCTCCAGTACAAAAATTTAAATTATTTATTTATTTTAAGTTTTATACGATTTGAAGACGGTTTAAATTTTTTAAATTCTTTTTGTCTTAGACCTAAGTATTTTAACGTAACTAAAAAGCAAGAAAAAAAAACAGTTAAAAAAACGACTTCAAATAGTAAAAACTTAGAAATTATACAATTTATGTTAAGGTCTGTGCCGTGTATGTACTTACTTACCTACTTACTTTAGTAGCTTTGGTTTCGAAGATACCATATTTTTTTAATTTCTTTCTTTTAAGTTTTATACTATTTGAAGTCAGTTTAATTTTTTTCAATGTATGTATTGTATTTATTAGTATTGTACGAAAGGGCCCATAATTTAAAGGACTCCTGCCAGCTTCTTTTACACTTAGTGTAACCACAGATGTAGTCTTGGCCCAATAGCAAAAATCATATAACCGTTTTATTTTTCAGGGTTCCGTAAGAATATATCTACAAAGAATTACTTTTGACGCTTTCTCGAATTTCAGCGCAGTCAAAGATCAACAAAAAAAAAACAAAATTTGTTAATAGTGGTCCTAATAGAAACCTATAATTTATTATAAATATAGGATAAATTGTCATAAAACAATGGAAATGAAAATATCATCGTCATAGGCAGTAGTCGTCATCGTGGTTGTACATAACAAGGCCCGCGCATTGTTGATAATTCATATCAAGGCGCGGGCCTAGTTATGAACAAGGCGCGGGCCTTGTTATGTACAATAGATCAAAAAGTTATATTTTAAGCAGAAGTTGCACAGCACGACCACGAGAATCATGAAGTTTGTTATCTCCACTTTCTTGTTTCCACATAAGCTCCAGCTGCATTACTTCGTTTCTATTTATTTCTCATTGGTATAGAGAATGAAGTAATAGTCAAACCTAGCGAAATCTTAACTTTACGGTCAAACCTTGTCTAAAGTCAATACAATGTCCAGACTGAGTCGTTTTATCTTTCTTTTCCCCCTCTTTATCCCGAGTTTTTAAATGGTCTTTTACAGCCAATTTTAAAATGTATGGAATGGCTTTAATTAATCTTGATGACTCTAATTCTAGAAGCATTCGCCGGGCAGTGACAGTGTCATAATAATAACACAACCACAAGACTGTAGGTAATTACGCGTTAAGGAAATATAATCTTACTATGTATATTACTGGAACAATGGTATGGAATGGATGGAATGGAATAATATTAGTTCCTTCCATTATCATCCATTGTTAATTAGATATATAGTTATGCTGTACATCATTATTGTAAGAAAAACCACCGTCCGTAATTTGTTTGTTAATCCTCTCCATGCACGGTGTCTGGAAGAGATCGCTTCTGGCATTTTTAGCAATTTTCGATCATTTTTGAACGTCTGTGTCTTGCTTTATAATTAAATTAACCCAGAACTATTACATTGGTACATGGTACACATCAAAATTTGACATATTGTCTCGTATATACACATATTCACTCGATAGAAAATAAAATCAAAAGTAACACTACTCTTTATACTTAGAACATTGCCCATCACTTAATGATATCAAAGACATACAAAGAGAAAGAGCTTATTATGATTGAGAAAATGGCAGACACTTTTAATTCAAAGCTTTAGTTTTCCTACAAATAAATAAAAAGTTTAAATTTTACTCCCGAGACGTATCATCTTTACCGCTCTACTTGATCACGGATAAGAGGGACCAAAAATTCACTGACACCCGGTCTAAAGCGATAAGACCGCCAATTGTAACATGTTTTTGTTAGACTAACTTTATTAATTGTATATTTCTATATTGTGGTGTTTCAATAAGGAGTTATCTATCTATCTATCTATTTTTTGGACTATTAATATACACATTATTTATGATGGGATTTGAATAATACTGATGGACACCAAAAAAGTACCTAAGAATTGCCTTTGCACATTTTTTTTTAGTTTAGTTCATTCTTTGACAGAATATAAATCGCCTAAGGATACATTATTTAAGCAATCTGTAGGTTATCAATAGTTCTCATTCAATTACTCAGTATAATCACAAAATAAATACGTGACGTATGTGCGTTAGTATAATCACGTATAATGTAAGGGACAAGGGATGAGTTGATAGATATTGCACTGGAATTTTGAAATAATTCTAGTACGAACATATAAAGCCAGTTATAAAACGGGAAAGGGACTCGATTGAAAGTAGAAACCGGCTTTCGGCTATCGGCTACAAGTCTTTGCGGAAAGAGTACCGCGTCTCGTATGATTTGAGGACGCTGCCGCAGCGTTTTATATCTACCTACGTGACGTTTGCTTTGACAGACCAAACCAATACCTGTGCCAATACATTCACGTTGTGGTTTGGGTTGCCATACAAAAAACTGAATTTTAGTTCCCTCTAGCCTTGACTGTTCTCTTTTCGCACAGTCTACCTCACTCGCAGGCAACGAACGACGCGCGGGCTTGAACTAGTAAAATAGGTATATACAATTCCAATGTATGAATAATTACCCAAGAATGCATACTTCATAGACATTAGAAGCGGAGATATCAGGAATTCCAAATTAGTGAATCTCTTGGCTCTTCAACTGTCTATGTTTGATTGAAGCTTCGGCCTCGGACCCAAACGAGATCGTTAACCCGGGCGGCGCCCCAGGATAGTTACATACATTTGAAACGGAGATATGTTGTTGTAAATAAATAAATCTCTTCAATTAGGTTTCGGCCATACAAAGCGAGCATCTCCGTCTTTCACTTGGGTACAGTGAAACAAGTTTAAAAACGCTAAAACACCGGCTTCTAGTAAAGTAGTGCCAAGTTGCCCGGAACTTGAGAAAGTGCACTCGGCATACCGTAGCCGCATGATTTCATAGCTCAGTGGCTAATTCACTGCTGGGTTTTCTCGAACACATTGCAACATATTTTTATTTATTACAAAAGTATGGTACCCCTATTCTAATATCTTTATTTAGGGCCTAAAATATTATAAATTGAAAAGCAATTTTGGGTTCAATAGCAGCAGTTTCTCTATTCGTAGGTCGATGAATATTAATTAATTATTATATCCTACGCAATTAACGTTTACAAATTAGGTCATCATAAAAATGGTGTGCTCCTAACCTGGCTAATGTTGCGATAGCGTTAATGAAGGACCACGTAACGGTTCGGGTGCTGATTAATAAACTAAGGAGCTGCTCAGAATACGAATCAACGGGTTTGCGAAGGAAGGTTGGAGGCGTACGCAGTTCCGTAGTGCGGGGTCGTGCGTCCCAGGCTGGGCGAGCCAGCGAATGCTGAGCTGACTGCTCGACCCGCATTCCACCACCAAATACGTCGCGCGAGTTCGAATACGCTCCCAGTCTGAATAATAAACACATGTTGCTGCTGCTCACAGACTCACGGATTATGAGAAATCAATTACACTAATAATATTCGACGGGCTTTTTCAACTTCCATCCATGCCAACTGCACTTTTTATAATTATCTATGTATACGGTATTATATGGCAAGGACTTAAAATGAGAAACTGAAAGCAACATATTTTTTTTTTATTTTTTTTTTAAGTTAAACGATTGTATATTTACTAAAAACTTAAAAATAAAATAAAATCGTGGGGCGAGTCGAATTTCTATTACTCAGGTCACGCTAGGATTCGACTCGCCCCACGATTTTATTTGACATTTTAGTTTTTTTTTTTCAGTTATATTTAAAAGTATACTGTGTTCTACTTTTCAAGCCCTTTCATTTGATACCCATATTGAGACGGGATTGAAAATTAAAAAAGTAATGCGCTATTTTGTGGTGGTGGCCATCTTGAATTTGGAATTTCCATAGTGTACTGTATTCTACTAGTCAAGCCCTTTCATTTAATACCCACATTGAGGGGGTTTGAAAAAAATATGTTAAAAATCCGCTATTTGGTGGCGGCTGCCATCTTGAATTTACAATGATACTGAATATACATAATTGTATTGTTAGCAGAACTAAAGGCGTGTACCGAATTTCAAATCAATGGGTCAACAGCAAGGGCGGATCCAGCCTTCGAGTCAGGGGGGTCATACACTTATATCCAGCGCGGATGGGTTCCAAAATTATACAATACAAGTTGTTCCCCACGGTTTCACTCGCGTAGCCTATAACCAAGGGCAGTTCCAGAACTTAGTAATGGGAGGGGCAATTTACCTATGTATGTATATGTATATGTGACGTCTCTCTGTGCTTCGGAGGGCATATTAAGACGTGTCGGTCCCGATTTCTATAACAATAATTGATAGCAGTCGTCATGCGGCGCCAGGGAGAAAAAACCGCCCAGCTGCCCCAAGTGCAAGAGGCTTACCAGAGAATGAAAAACATCAATGAACAGACGCGCAAAAATATGGAGCTATATAAATCAGAAAATTACAGAAGAAGAAAATTTGAGTTATTTCTATCAGTGTGGGCACAGAATAAATATAATAGGTGTGGGTATTAAAATGAAACTCCAAATAGTATCAAATAAGCATTTGTAGTATTACCAAAAGCGCGAGCGTAGCGAGCTCGAAATTTTTGAAGTATTTTGAGTTATTTTTTTCAGTGTTTAATGTAAATATGATAACAAAACGTAAATGAAAATAACAAATGGACATAAAACAAACTGATTGACATAGGCCCAGGGGGGGTCATGACCCCCTTGACCCCCCCCCCCTGGATCCGCGCTTGGTCAACAGGAAGGGGGTAAAATTTCAATTACTAGATTTGACCCAAACAAATACAAACAGGTCAAGCTAAAAAAAAAAACGTATAAAAATATCGTTTTTCTAAGTTATTCGTTACCCCGTCAGGTAAAAAGAAGTACTGAACCTATAATATTTCAATACTGTTTTCACTATTGAATTGCTTGAAGTCTAACTCATAGGGTGGTGGTTACTTGTGTGCAATAAGAATAGCTAAGAAATAATCAGGTTTCCAGGTGAGTTTTAGTCTCAGTTTATTTGTTACCTCATCCATCAGTCATTAGTAAAAAGAACTGAGCTTATTGTAATGCTGCTGTTAAACCAGTTTTATAGCCTGAAGTCAAACTTAAAAGTTGCTCTTACGTTTAATATGTGAGTATTAAGCAGAAGCCGAAAAACTATTTAATGATCGAATCCCGAAAACTACGAACTAGTTAAGAACATAATTCTTCTTCGTTTACACTAATCTCTAAAATAAACTGTGAGCATTGAAATAAATAAGGGAAGCTTCTGGTAACAGGTTTATAGGACAAGTATGGCATGTGCAAGTCCTTACTTACACAATAGTGTTCCTATTTATTACAAACTTAACTAGAACTTAACAATGGAACTCTAGAAATAAAATAACTTGGTTGACATTTCTTAGAATTTATATAAACTCGCAGTTAAGTAAGTTATAAAGCACATTTAAGTATACTTAGCCTATTCAATATTTCCTGCAGAAGAAAGAAGAAGACTTTTGTAATATTCTTACAAGCCGTTTTAATACATTTGAAAACCTTCAGATGGATTCCTAAGAACCTTCCTATATAATATTATGTTAGTGTAGCTGCCATAGAGATTCTTGATAAAAAAACTCATGCTGTACTTATAGTTTTTTTTTTAATGTTAGTTTCTTATTTCGGCAATGGCACATATTTTTTAATACACCAACTACATAATATAGGTAGACAAGTTGAGATCGGTACTTTTTGCGCCGGGGCTGGTTGTGATAATTTTCTACGGAGCTTAGGCATTCTAATTTAAATACGATCAAAACTGAATCGAGGTGTGCATAATAATAATTAATGACGGACGGACGGACAGAAAAAGGACATTTATTAAGAGTTCCATTTTAGAAAAAGTAAAGAGAATACGTTAAATTGTAAGAGTGATACAATTAGTTAAGTTGGTTAGTTTGTAGATAATGATGACTCGAAGATAATGTTACTTAAATACAGGATGAGGATGTGTAAAATTAAAACCATTTGAAACGAAGGTAAATGTTGTAAATAACACACTTCAGAGATTATAGAAAGCTAATCTTTTCCAACTCTCAGATTTCTTGTGGAAATGGTGGAACTCATTGCGAACGATCATACGAAAGTATGTCGCAAGACGCAAAAGGAAAACGGTTTTACGACCAGCTTCAGATTTGTTCCAGTAATGGACCTAGTGATCTCAAGGGCATTATCTATAGGTACTTATAATAAAGGAGTAATAACAAAAAGTTTCTACAATGAACAAATAAATAAAATAAAATGTACCTAAAATAAGCTACTAAACAATGATATAACATTTTTGAAAATGTCTTTCGTTTCGTATCATGAAAAACCTACAGGACCGACTGAAATGCGGATTTCTGTTACATACCACAGGGTTTGACTTAAAATTTGATGTACTTTGCATCATAATGAGACTAAAAGTAGCAAACGCCGAGCAAAAATGTTGCCAACACAATATCTACCTAAACGTGACAAATTGTACGTAAATGCTTCTTGACAATGCATGTTTTGATACATGGCATGCGATGCCTACGAGCCAAGTATCGCATGCATATTGCAACAGGAATATAAATTAACTTAAGTAGGTATGTATGAGCGATGCGTAATTGAATTGCATGCACGGGCATTCTGCACAGGCACACAATAAGCTGTTTACGAGTGCTCCTAGTGTTTTTGTTGAACCAATTTTGTTCCGGTTTTCATCTACGTTCCAAAAGAGATTTATAATGTAACTTCGATGCAATCATTGATTTTGTTAAATATGTACGTAATTGAAAAACAATGCGGTTCTGGGGGACAACGCTACTTTTTTCCCATTGTCCCCCAGTGGTTGACAACGCCAATAGACGGTTATTTTTAACCCCAATTTAACCCCTGAATGTAGTCTAGAACTAGTCGCAGTCGTGCCCCCGAATGTTGTTTCAGTCAGTTTCTATTCTAGTTTCACGTGGAACGTACCCCGGAAAATATTACGTAACTAGCTTTCACCCGCGACTTCGGCCGAGCGGACTATAGTTTATCGCGTAAAAATGCATCCTATGTTCTTCTAGGACATTAAAAACTATTGCCAAAGTATAGCACCAACGCTCTTGAAGTTTTTTGACAGAATGTTATGATTTCGTTTCCATGGCAACCGTTCCTTACAGCGACTAATCAGTATTTTCCAGTTTTCCCGTGGAAACTTACCATTTTGCGGATTAAAAAGTATCCTGTTTTATTCCAGGGCTATCTTCATTCCAAATTTCATCCAAATCCGTCCAGCCGTTATCGCATGAAAGCTCCCCAAACAAACAAACAGACAACGTTTCACATTTATATATTGGTGTGGATTTGCTCATAGACTACTTGCCATAAGCTATAATTGCACAGAATGAACTATAGCGACTTTATGAACAAACTAGCTGCGCCCCGCGGTTTCACCTGCTTGAGCAATGATGAAAATTTATGATGATGATGATGAAAAGTAGTCTATGTGTTAATCCCGCGACCGACTAACCTTCACACTGCTCTGTCACACTGGTGTGATGGTTAGGAAATAAATTTCCTAACGTTCACACTAGTCCAGGGTATAAGGTATCTCCATTTCAAATTTCACTCCAGTCCTTTCAGCCGTTTGAGCGTGGAGGAATAACAAACATACACACATACAAACTTTCGCCTTTATAATATCAGTGTGATGAAATTTCTCCTTTGAAAACACAAAAAAAAATACAGAAATACTTTTAGAGGTAAATAAAATTGTCATTACTGTCGGGGGTCCGTTCTTTGAGGTCCCCCGGCTGCAATGAAAATTTTATTTATGTTTTGTTTTTGACTTTTTAGTTCGTTTTTTTATGTGTAACATCTTTCCTCTCGCTTTCCTAAAATATATGGGAAATATTTCGGGGAAGCGCGCGCTATTGTGCAAGTGATTTCGTGAAACGTTAATAATGTAACAGGAAGCCGGGGAAGCGCGCGCTATTTGATTTGACCAATGAACGCGCGCGGTGCTAGAGTATATATTAATGTTGCGAAATCTTCACTGGTAGAGAAAAATGTTTTCTTCAGAAAAATGTTTCTATAATCTCAATGAGTACATGACATATAAGGAAAATAATTAAACATAATGTGATTAATTAATGTTAAAATTCTTGATTTAATGCTTGCTAATTGGCATCTATGACTTAATTTTTGATAAAATTTGACATTAACTTTAATTTGACATTTTGACATTAATTAAATAATAAACCCTATATTTTACTATTGAATCTTGTTTATTATCGTTGTATTTTTTTGTATAGATATGTTTGCACACCATTGTTATGGTAGGATGTACTGGACTTTTATAATTGTTATTACCATCTACTAAATTACTACATTCTTGTGAATAAATAATTCTGATTCTGATTCTCATTCTGAGGACGGTCTGAAATCTTTGGCATGATTTCGTGAAAAATTAACAATGTGTTTAACAGTGTAACAGGAGAATGGAGTAAGTCGGGAGAGGTTTGGGGGAAGTGAGGGGAGGGTGTGGAAAGGTATAAAAAGTCAGGGGAGAGTGGGGTAGTTATCTAAAAAGTCAGGGGAGGATGGGGTAAGTCAGGGATGGGTTAGGGGAAGTGAGGGGTGGATGGGGGAAGATGGATAAAAGTGAGGGGTGGGTGGGGAAAATTGGGGGAGGTTAGGAGGAACAGAGTGGGGCGAAAGGCTTTGCTTATTACCAAGGTGAGATGACAGATGTTACACATCATATGCGACTATAGTAAGGCTCGCTATAAGGCAGTATTGTTTATTTATGTATTTAAGTAAAATTATTAAATATTTATATATTCATATATTTTATAGTAATACATTTACATACATATATTTTATTTTTCATTTATTAGTTATTTATTTTTATTTGAAAGTTACGACATGTATAAAAATGCCGGGGTGTGAGCGCTACCCGTGCGAAGCCGGGGCGAGTCACTAGTTATAAGTATAGATAGATACCGTCTAGCGCTATGTATGGTACAGTGGCTCTGGCTATTCATTCAGGTATACATTTGACACGGATGTTCATTGAGGCAACACCTTGTTTCTAAACGGCGCGTAAAGTAAAGCTCAAAGGGTTCAACTTCGATCACATACCCTTATTCATATTAACACAATCAGCTCATTCAATTTAAAATAGCGATTGTTTGTTAGTAAATAAAAACTATAAATCGACCATGCAATAGCAGCCAGAGCGAGTTTTAATGAGTAAGTTTAGCTCTGACTTGTAAGCTGGGCCAGGAGCTACCTACTTATTTGTTACATTACCGCCCATCGCAGCTTAGTGTAGGTCATCGACCGCAGTAGTCCTATAGTATCGAGGAGCGAGAATGAAGTGCCGCAAGCCGCAACGCAACTGATCCACTATCGTCAAACAAGAGGCGTGCACACTATCACTAGCTAACCAAGTACCACTACAGAGTAACTATTAGTTAGTACAAGTACCACAATGTGCACTAACACGACCTCGATGCTTAACCTCAGCGAGGATAGAGGCGTGACGAATGATTGCATGCACATTACCTACTCTATGGAGGATAGGGATTGGGGTCTATTATTATTTATCAACACCCCGATTACGAATACAGTTAGCGCCAGTGAGTTGCATGGGCAGGCACATGTTAGGCAAGTAGTTCGTATTGAATTCGGACCATCTACCGAACCGAACTCTACCTCATTATATCTAGATTTCGTAACAACACATCGTAGAAAGCCAATTTATCGAAATTACTTGATTTATAATGTCCGAATTTTAATATTACTTTAAGTACAACGTCTAGTCTCCTTAATGTCTACACGTACCTATAGGTAGATGTACCGTCGAGCGCATCCTTGCACCAATTGATTAGATAACAAGACGCTTGATTATGTCAGCTTTGTCAGAATACTGAACGGCTAAGGAGTTCAATAAACTTGCTAGTATATACTTCGTACAATAGCGAAACTGGTCACTGTACTATAAGCAGCTTTCCACTCGCGCGCCCCGCCGCAAAGGCCTTTTGCTATAGTTATTCTGTGGCATGGGTTGGTATAAGGGTTTCTCTAAATATTTCTATAACACATAATTATTTTTTGGACAAAAACGTGAACAACCGACTTCAAACGCTCGTACTTCGCGAACGCTCTAAAAAACTACTGAACCGATTTTGATAAAAATTCTATGGGACCAATCTGAAAGTATATCCTCGCAAACAATTTTCGAAATCGGTTCACAAATCACGGAGTTCCGAGGTAAAAAACATACGGGACGAATTGAGAACAGCCTCCTTTTTTGAAGTCGGTTAAAAACGTAATTATGACGATTTGCTTGTCCGCGGCCAGTCCGCCTTTGTTCTGACACCACAGAATAATAGTAGGTAAGTATGTATTGTACGTGCGAAATGCAGAACGTAGTGTGGTAAGCTACCTTCTAGCATACGCTTTTTATACGCTTTATATTAGCTTCACTTGTATGTTTGTAACCGACTCCTTTGGACGCTATATTGACCCACTTTAAACGGTCAGATTTCATTCAAATTTTGCACACCTGTCAAAGACCGACGACAATGCAATAATTCGAAAAAAAACGCTGTTATAAATAAACTAAACTAAAAAGTAGAAAATAACTAATAGTTTAAAAAAACTAAAAAACACGCTTTATATAGAAAACCAAACTAAAAAATAGAAAATAAATGTTAATAGTGTAAATAAGAAAAAACATTTTTATTTCAAAAAAAGCGTGGGGTGCTTTTTAAGATATTATCAAAATGATAATCCTTCTTCTCATATCTGTCAATGAAATATTTATAACTATTGACACATGCACCCCACGATTTTTTTGAAAAAAAAAAACGTTTTTTTCATATTTACACTATTAAAATTTATTTTCTATTTTTTAGTTTGGTTTTCTATATAAAGCGTGTTTTTTAGTTCTTTTAAACTATTATTTATTCTATTTATTCATCTAGCCATGATCATACTTTCAAACTACTTCACTCCTCAAATATTTATTATAAATTGCGAAGGATTAGGTACTTGAATCCATACCAATATATAAAAGTGAAACGTTGTCTGTTTGTTTGGGGAGCTTTCACGCGATAACGGCTGGACGGATTTTGATGAAATTTGGAATGGAGATAGCTTATACCCTGGAATAAAACATAAGATAGGGACTTTTTATCCCGGAAAATTGCAAGTTTCCACAGGAAAACTGGGAAATGTTGATAACTCGCTGTAAGGAACGGTTTCCATGGATACGAAATAACAAGTCTGTCAATAAATATCAAGAGGGTTGGTGCTATACCTACTTTTGCATTGGTTTTTAATATCCTAGAAAAACATAGGATGCTTTTTTCGCGATAAACTGTAGTCTGCGCGGACGAAGTCGCGGGCGGGAAAGCTAGTACAGAATAAAACATAAAATATCTGCAATGGACTGAATTTTCTTGAGATCAAAGAGCTGTTTGTTTGTCGTATGAGGTAGTGCTGGCCTCTGATGTCAGAGTTTGTCAAGCCGCCCGAGGGCCTCTGACATGGCTTAACGACTGCTATTAATCAATAACAGCCGGGACCGACAGCTTAACGTGCAGTGGTGCGACTGTGGCGCGGTATACGCGCTCCTGCAGCATCGAAGTAACGCGCTCTGAGGAGACTCAGGACTTAGTAGTTTGGGCTGGGCGAGCTTCTTCTAGTTACTGCGCGACAGTGATGCTCTCATTGCGTTTCTAGAAATTGTATGAAAATTTGTAAGGGCGCGGCCAACGCATCGCCACTGCAGCGCTTCTTCAAACTTCCAACACAACTTCTAATTTGAAGGCGCTCTTATGTACGTGCGTGTTTATTTGCACTTAGTCGACGTGCCTCAAATATTTAATGAGTGGAGCCCTTGATGGCGCAATAGAATTGCTTCGAGACCACAGGCAAACCTCCTTAACGTCAAGAATTTATTCATAGTTGTGGTTTGAGTTGCAAAGATGTTAATTATCTAACTGGCGTACCTATAAATGTAAATTACTTTTAACTATAATTTAATCGTTATTTTAGTATAGTTTTTGACAGATGTTAATGCTAATTGACATCTATCAGGGTTAAACAGAGACAAACATAAATTACATAGATTAATTAATTTTTAACTGATGATGTGATGACACAAACATTTATAATAATGTATTATTTCAATTATTATTTTTTCTCCTCGTGGCCTCTATTAATGCAACTTGATCGAAACATCGAGGTAAATAAAAATTATGTTTTCAGCGTGATTAAGTCCCGATTAAATATGTAACTATAGGTACAACTGGATAGCTCAGCTTGCAAACGCTCCGCTACTAATCTGAAGTACCGGAGTTCGAGACTTTTTGTAACTTTTACTGCTTTATTATAAGTAAAGATAGATATAGACTAACGAGCGAAGCGAGATCTTCTAATCAACTTAGACGAATCAGTGTTTGTTTCAAATGGGGTCTTATTATGAACGGGCTTTGTTTGTATGTTTTTAATCGCGAAAGTTTAAAAGTTACAGTTTTATCGCCATTTTACACTAAAATCCATGCCATATATATAAGTGAAAAGTTGTCTGTTTGTTTATTTGGGGAGTTTTAACTCGATAGCGGCTGGACGGATTTTGATGAAATTTGGAATGGAGATGTCTTATACCCTGGAATAAAACATAGGATACTTTTCATCATCAACATTATCATACATCACTCTCAAACAGCTGAACAGGTTTTGATGAAATTTGGAAAGGAGATAGCTTACTCCCAGGAAAAACACATCTAATACTTTTTTACGTGATAAAGACTGGACGGATTTTGATGAAATTTAGAATGAAGATAGCTTATACCCTGGAATAGCACATAGGATACTTTTTATCATCATCATAATACTTCACTCTCAAACGGCTAAACGGATTTTGATGAAATTTGGAATGGAGATAGCTTATACCCTGGAATAACACATAAGATACTTTTCATCATCATCAACATCCCTCACGCGGGTGAAACCACGGGGCGCAGCTAGTAAATAATAAATCCTAAAAAACTATCCTTGTACCTACTTAGATATTTAAACACAGCTGGTTAATTTTTCATGTGAAATTATAAATAATATAATCTTCCATGGTTAGGTAGATTTGGCTCCACGCATATCTCCCTTGGAGGAGAGCAGGTGTTTCTGCTTGTGGTCTGGACTCCCCCGGGCGGGGAGCCAAAGTAATCATGGACGTGACTGCCCCGGTGTCTCCATTGGGGAAGACAATGAGATTACATACTTATTGCAGTAAGCAACAACATGAGTTTTAAGAAATTTGGTATAGGTATTAGTACTTTTGGTTTTGGAATGACGCCTATATCACAGAAAAAGGATAACGCGGGCAAAACCATGGGCACAGCTAATCCTCTATAAAATCAATTGTAACATAACTTCTAATACCTACAATTAAAAACAGTACCTGAAAATATGTGTTTAACTTATTATTAGATGTCTATTGTAAACATAAACATAGGACTCCCAACTTGTCGTAAAAACTGTATATATTCATGAAAATACTTTTAGGCTTTGTAAATCTATCTGTTGTAACACTTATAGGGCAACCCTGGTAGATTATGGTGCGGGATTGGAGGTGGCTCAACGGGTCTAAAATAGACCCAATTGTAAAAAAAAATATTTTCGTAAATCTCTCCTAACTTATCATTAGGGGGGGGGTTACTAATGTCTTCTACTAATCGCCCCCCCCCCCTAAAACCTTACACAGTGGTCCCTATTATTCTCATCCGGTTGGTCCCCCCGAGTTTAAAACACCCATTTGTGGGGATTTAGCCATTATTCAAATTTACAAAGGTTGTAAGAACTAAGTAATTCTTTGCTATTAATCTCTTTTAATCCAGGTATGGATATTTTGATATATATCAGATTTATAACGAACCCTTCCACAAATTCCGCCAGAGGATTTAATTTGTAGGTACAAGTAAAACATACAAGAACATATTTTTATAACCTTCTTTACCTACCTTACAAGGAATAACACATTACCCGCACAGTCTCAGGGACCGAAATTCTGTAGCCGGTCTTTCATTTTTTATTGTGAAAGCTATGTATAATAATCATTTTAACTCAGTAAAGGATGTGATCAATGAAATTTTAAAACAAAGTAGTTTTAGTTTTCATGACCGACCTAAACAAATAACTTTTTCATACTAGAAGTGAAAACTCAAAAAAAAAAAAAACAATAAAAATTAAAAATACTTTAAAGTTAAAGATTCTACATGAAGAATGGTATTTATAATGAACCTATTCTTAAAATATTTAGTATCATCGAGATATTATTACTAAATAATGTTACTATTATGTAATATAAAACTGCACTTTTGTCTACACCTATTTTAGTGTGGTAAGTGTATTTTTCTAGGAAACAAAGTCCCTGGTGTGTTAATGCAAGACATAGACTGTCTATGCACAAAATTTCATCCAAATCTGTTAAGCCGATATAGTGTTATTGGGGAACAATCATCAAACCTCCAACCATACAAATTTATAACAAGTAGGACATGTAGAATCCAAATGGCATTCTCCAACATTTACTTTATAATTATAATGTTGTTAATCTAATTCAAACATAAATGCCTAAATATAATAATACCAAAATTGAATGTAAAGAAAAAAGTGAATATTTTAAGAAGATAAAGTAATTACTTTTTCAAATCTGTTACACATATACCCGCATCGGTCTCATGGAACAATTAGTGCTATGTACTGACATATACATAAGCATTTATCATTCAAAAGCTTTCACTGCCCAAAATTGAAGTTTTAGACAAATCATGCAGCTACTACTAAAAATCATTAGTCACAATAACTAATTTAAAAAAAAAATGATTGAGTAATCAGTCATTCTGAAAGACAAATGCGAGGATATAGGAAGGTTAAGCATTCATGCTTACATAATGAGAGATATCTATATACTTACAATATTTTGTAATTTATATTTTGCAGGAAGTGAAATGATTATAGTATTCAGTAAACAACTCCCATTAACTTTTGCTAAGTAACTTATTTGCTATTTTATTTTCTAGAATGACATAGAATGACTTTAAATGTGTATAATACATGTTATTCTGTGGATACATACCTACACAATAAATAGAAAACAAAACATTACCATGGCATGCAAAACAATGTAAAAACTTGCGATTGCAGGACAAAGAAAAATAATTCGCGTAATTTTATTTCCAATTATTATTAAATAATATTTTTATTTATTTTTTTGAACTCTTCAATCAGATCTTGCAGCTTGTAAAAAGAGACCGACAACGCGTCGCGAAAACGCGACTCGCCAGTAGCGACACGCCTGTATAGTTTTAATATTTTTGATACTGGGTTTTAACAAGCACATATAGTGAAACAATTTTTTTTAAACATCCTCGCAAGCATTTTAACAAGAACAAGTATTTACTAGATAGAGACACATTTACCTCGTATTTGATGCCTGCAAGACAGAGCCATGTTTCAACTTTCAAACAGTACGCCGAAGTTGATGGCAACAAAGGCGTTCGCGAAAACTGGTACAAATATACGATATCTTTCTCAAAATTGGTTTTATGAACGTCGAGTTTGGGCACGGGCGGCTCAACTATATTCTCTTCGGCCTTCTCTCCAACTTTCTCGCCGGTAGCCGGTGCCTCTTCTTTGGTTTGTCCATTGTCTGCCGGCGGGTCCTCTTTCAATTCTTTCTCCTTCTCTGCATTGTCGGGCACGCTATTCTTCACTTCAGTAGCCATTGTAGATTAAGTCTTAGAAAACAGTAATTTTATTCACGCACAAAAATCACTACAGTTTCTTGAACTAGTCAGAGAAATGAATTTAATTCACCACCGCTTGGCTACACTGTGCGCAGCGCTATCTAGTTTTAAAAAGTTACTCCCGGTGCTGTACGCAAAGCGACGCAACACAACAGCTACACTGCTGCACTCAGTATAGCGCGGCCGGCGGCGTTCGTAGAATAAATTGGTGTTGCCGGGAGTCAAAAGTGAAAAGATCCGAAACTGAATCTGAAAAAGATCCGAATAGTGTTAATGGTTAATATATTTCTATTATAGGTATTTATTACACAACCCATTGCAACGCTTTAAAAGCTATAATTCTAGCTATTCAATTAATTTCCAAACTGGAAAAGGTATAATTAAGTTATGTTATTGTTGGATTCCTGTTACTACTTTCCTTAATTGGATAGCACCACATAAGACCACCTCACTTATCGAGACAAATTGAATGAGCCCAAACTTATAGGGATTTTATTTGATTTTTGGAATCCGGTGACTGCTTTTTGGCTCGTTCGCCAGCCCACTGATATAAGTTACCAGATAATTCACCAAGATAAATCAAATGAACCCAATTTAAACTAGAAGGAGTTTAATCATTGTGGGTTACCTGTGAATTTCTTCTGGCTTCATCATTAGACCAGCTCACCATAATATTGCATTGTCATCAAAATAACACTTGGTGTGTGCATCATATCAGAGTTATTGTCCCGTCCGCGTCGTGTTACTTGTTTAATTTATAAACAGACCACTTGACAAGCGGGGGTCTACGTAGTTAAAAATTTACCTTATTACTTATTCAATATTTCGCGGAAGTAAGGAGGCTAACATCTTTAGGGTTATCATATATGTGCCAATTAAGATAATTACTATACCAAAGAGCAGTTTTTTTAATATTAATAAATAAAATAGGATTATTCAGTATTTCATTAATTATTCGTAAATCCTGTCATTTTCAAATACCGACCTGAAACGAGAATAAATCCTGCAGTCTGGTAACAATGATCTTTTAGAAGAGCATTGCCTGGCAACCCTACGCACGCCCCACCGGGAGACGATAATACACGACCAAAATAATGTACGACCAGTATTGTACAGCCAATATTACACGGCCAGATATTACGTGTACATGGATTCGTAATATTTGGACGGCTAATACTGGCCGTGAATTATTGCCCGTACAAAATCAGTCCGGGTTGATAATGCACGGCCAGTATTACGCGACCAATATTACGTAGTACAACTGGATACGTAATAACAGCCCGTGCCGATTTTGTACGAACAATATTACACGGCCAATAATTCGAAGCCAACCATAGACAGAGCTAGAATCACTCCTTTGATGCCTCATTTGTGTAGGCGAGTGTCAAGATGAAAAAAACTGTCACAGAACCGAATCGGCCAACCCCGACTCCACGTGGTCTTGTCTGCCCTACACTAGAGTGTTTTTAAAAAGCCGGAGGCGCGGAGGGAGTGCAGCCCCCGTCCGCCGTGACAAAGTGCAGGTACCAGGGTGAGCTGGAGCGGCGGAGGCTGGTCGCCGAAGGCGACCAAAAAGCCGAAGCTGCGGAGGCGAGCCCCTCCGCCCTTGCGTAACAAAGCACAGGTAGTGCTTTGTTACGCAAGGGCGGAGGGGCAGCACTTCCCGCAGCGCCGGAGCAATTGCGATTCATAATCTGTGGTAAAAGGAAACTGGAACGTGCAAACGAGGCTTTGACCATGTCATTTCTATATTTTAATCTGTGATGTACACGTAATATTGGCTGTACATTATCGCCCGTACAAAAAGTGTACGGCCCGTATTACACAGCCAATAATGCACACCCTGTTATTACATGTACATATTTTGGCTTCGTAATCCTGGCTGCGTATTATCGCCTGTATAAAATCAACACGGGGTGATATTACACAGCCAATATTACGCAACCAAATAATGTACACCCTGATATTACGACGCCAATCCACGTAATATTGGCTGTACATTATTTGGTCGTGTAATACTGGCCGTGTAATATAGGGACTCGCCCCACCCGTGCAAGCCTTCGAGCATAGAATTAATAATAGTACAACCCAACCAAACCAACTTTAAAACGTAGGTTATTAGAGTTAGTAGTTAGATAGATAGTGGTTAGTTGGTTGTTTTATTTATTCTGTGTCTGAACGTACAAACAGACGATACGACTCGTTCACGTTCAGTAAATTATTGGGATTAATATAGCTGTTTATGCTGTAGGTACATACCATAAAATACCAAATGCACGGAAGGCAGTGCTGCCAGCCGAGTCTTGTCAAAAGTTACCTAAAATTGATAAAAAAGTAACCTTTTAGTGTAAAAAGTAACCTTTTTATTTTTTTACAGGACTATGATTAACAGTCGATAGACAGAATAGTTTGATTGTATTAACTTATAGAAATATGGATAATTTAGTAATGTTTTCAATTTTAAGTTCAAAACTTGAAGTTTATTCTAGTTTTTAATAAAAAAAATAGTGTTAAAATTTTTGTTTTGCAATTACGTGTTACTTTTTAATGACCTGAAACATAATTGTTGTCGTTGTAATTTTTCAAGTGAAATAATAGGGATAGAAATGTACCTACTCAGCCTTCCGACACAGCTTCCGATTGAAAGAAAACTTATAAAAAAATATTTAATATGTTTATAAATTGGAGAAGTACCTTCGCCTTCGCCATCTTTGTTATAATTTTATTATAGTTTGAGCATCGCTTTTGTTAGATCGCATGTTGTGTCATTTTTGATGGCTTCTTTGGTAGCCGTCAACGTTTACATTATTTCAGTGCTAAGCTTATTCCTGTTGACACATTTTACTAGCTTATGCTAGCTGAAATGCCTCTTGACGTTAAAAATGGTAGGACCAACTAGGGACCAACATAAGCATTACATTTTATTATTATTAGTGTATAAAGGCTTCCCTGCAACGTTTTTCATTTTGAAAACTTTCTTCTAGTAGTGTTCTATTTGCAGACAATTTTTATTAGGTAAATTGAACTCGAACACGAACGAATCAGTCAGATTGAACGAGGGAGTAACCGAAATGCTTTGGTCATCCCCTGCAAAGTTTTTTATATTGAAAACTTTCTTCAAGTAGTCGTCTGTTTGCAGACAAATTTGATCGGGTAAAACGAACTCAAACAAGAACAAATCCGTCCGATTGAAAGAGCGAGTAACCGAGACGCTTTGGTCATATCAGTGATTTGTGATTTGGATACATTAGTGCGAGAGCAATGCGTGTATATATGAGTTGCACTCGCTGCCTTACGATCGAAGTTTTGCGTTAGCGAACTTTGCGTTCTATTTCATGTAAGATATTAGAAATGAATTCTACAAATTCTACAATCAACTAAAAGTAACCTTTCGAGTCGTGTAACCTAGAAGTAAAAAAAAAACACCTAAAAGGTTACAAAAGTAACCTTCTGGCAACGCTGACGGATTTATACTACACGTCTAGCCGTACCAGACTTTCCGACATGGCTGACACGACCATGACCATGACCTGTACTTCAAATATTGACCAATAAAAAAGGTCCCCTTTGCCGCCCCTAAAACCTGTTGCCCTAGGCCCTAGGCACAACACAACATAAGCCTACTCACCGCGCCTGCTGGTAAATCCATCACTGCCTATAACTGTTAGAAGAAATATGTCTGGAACGCAGTCTGTGAGCAATAACAATTAATTTCCGACCACTAAACTGCTCGATACGCGGAGGCTGATAACCAAAGAGTTAGACAGCTTACTGGCATAGTGAATTATTTAAACGGGACATAATCAGGCTGAATACATTATTTTTATTTACCTCGACAATTCGATCAACTTGCATTGAGCATCGCCACGAGAAGTCTGATTTCCCAAAATCCCCACTGGTGGGGACGGTCTGGTGGGGATTTCGGTAATAATCCTCTGAAAGCAGGCGAAAAACAGAAAGCCCGTCCGAAGATCCTCCCCACGGAACGTCGCTACGACTCCAGGATTGTATGTGAAGCTAAAGAATAACGTACAATCGTGGCATTTTATTAATTCCCTCTTGGGTATGAAAGGAAAGGGCTAAACAAGTAGGGACAGTACACTTTAGAAATAACTACTTAGATAAAAAACTAAAAACAAGAAAATAATATGTAACAATAATGTAAAACAAATTAAGTAAAAAATTAATTAAGTTAAATTTTTTATAATTCGTGGCCTGAGTAAAATAAAGTTGACTCGCCACAGTATTTTATTTTATTTTAGTCTTTAGTACATATAATACTGTTTAACTTAATCATTATTTTACTTATTTTTATTTAAAAATTTGGGCGTTTTCTCGTGGCCTTACTTGGCAGCCTAACTGATTAGGCCACGAGGAATTAGAGATTATCTCAGACTTTAGTGGTCTCATATCCAAAAGTTGTTCCATGCCAAATAAGGCAGCCACGGCCGGGCGGGCGGGGCGCGGGGACGACATCTTCCGCGAACATATGAAATAACGTGGGTAGAATAGAATATGACTGATTACTTTGGTTTAGTTAAATTAACTCTAGAAGGAACAAGTATCAAAAATTTATATGTTTTTACTTATGTGTGACCTGCCGCCAACTTTTGCAGTTATATGTTGTCATGATTTCCAATTTTATGTTTAAATTGAAGGGTTTTTGCAGTAGTTTTCGAATTCAATTTGACTAATACTTCAGGAATATTTAAAAAGTATGGCTACCGGAACGTCAGATGAAGGTGGCGCCACCTGGCAATCGTTTGCCAGATGATTCTACCGGAAACATAGTCTCACGACGATGGCGCCATTTTTTCTTGCAGGGGAAAAGATTGTGAGGAGGTAGTTTATAAAATTCTTGATATGCATCGGAACGGAGTAGTCAAATGTAAAGTAGAATATAAGTGACCATTGAAAATACATGTGTATTATGTCTGAAGAAGTTATTTACTACAAATGTAAAGTAGAATATAAGTGACCATTAAAAATACATGTGTATTATGTCTGAAGAAGTTATTTACTACACATGTAAAGTAGAATATAAGCGACCAGTGGAAAATACAAGCATTTTATACCTGATGGACGAATTTCATCACAATATCGTATGAAACCTGTGTATGAAACTATGAACACATTTTTCTGAAGTTGCTACAATTTCATGAAAATAAACATTTTTATGTACTATCTCGTAACATAATGCATGAAAAAAAAAGTATCTACTTTTTTTTTTATTCATGAAATTGTAGTAATTTTAGAAGAACCTTAGTACCACACTTTAAAATTAATAGTTTTTTATGTTAAATTGCTTTATTAACGCCTCCATCAATGGGACAGATGGGAATTTAAATTCCCACCTGCCGCATTGTAAATAAAAGGCCAGCTAATTCAAATACTTATTTATTGTGTCCAAACAGGTTTTCAAAAAAAACACGAAGGCATCGGCGGCCTACCTATGTAAAACAAACATAGGTAGGCCTAACATAGGTAGGTAAATAAACATAGAGTAGGTTAACACACCTTAACCTACTGTCACAGTATAGTATCCCCCGTGACGTGGAAACAATGGGGACAACGGTACGGAAATTTAATGACGTCCTATTGTTTACGGAGACAACGGGGCTACACTTTATTCACGTTAATGAAGCAGATTTTACTTTTTATTTTTTTTAAATTCCCTTCTGCGCCATTGTTGGAGCCGGGAATATACCAAAACGGATAGCTGTTCAGCCGGATACCGGATATCCGGCCAATCCTGAAGCTGGAATCCGGCGGAACATTGCCGATTGGCGCATCGTAACGAGCAAGATCGCGTAAGTGGCGCACGAACGATCGAGCAGGCTAGAGTGAATTCGGGTCGCTTCGTTCATGAGGGAAGTTAGTGAATTGATTGCAAACTCGATCACTTGAGGTTATTGCAAAATTGCTATTGTAGTTTGAGGCCATTATAAAAGTGTAATAAATAATTCTAAAAGATTTACCACAATATGCCCCTAGTGCAGTACGAATAATCCTAAAATCAGTTTTTAATACGTATAAATGGGTTTCTAAAAACAGATCACCTACGACGGCTGTTTGATAAATCCTTTTAAAAACTATTTATAAAACCTTTTTTCTCGTAAATGGCATTAACACTGGCAAGCACAATCTTTCAAATGAAGGGGCCCGTTCACATAAACGTTCGAGGACGCACGGATCACCCGCGCGTACACTCGAAATCGTTCACGGCGTCGTCGTCCGGGGCTGTGTTCACTTACACGCTCGAATCATCCGTGCGATTATCGCTCGATCATCTGGAGATAGTGAACGACTTTGGTCGTCTACATACAACTGACAACTGTCAAGTGCCAGTTTCATACTATTCCTCCCCTCCACTACTATTTTTCGGATAACCTAGTCGAACGCCCGGACGACGCCGTGAACGATTTCGAGTGTACGCGCGGGTGAACGAACGTTTATGTGAACGTGCCCCGGGGTCATCCGAAAAATAGTAGTGGAGGGGAGGAATAGTATGAAACTGACACTTGACAGTTGTCCGCAGCCCGACCACATAACTTGGCTTCAATCGAATTCTCAATATCGCAACCACTAATGCCTTGCGATAGAGTCGAAATTGCTATGAAAAAAGTGATAATCCGATTGTAACCAAGTTCTGTAATTGGGCCACAGTTGTATGTGGACGTCCAAAGTCGTTCACTATCTCCAGTTACAATACTGAGAATTGTTCGATTGAAGCCAAGTTATGGAATCGGGCTGCGGATGATCGAGCGATAATCGCACGATACGTAGTATCTCTACCTAGTCTGTGATCGCACGGATGATTCGAGTGTGTGCTGACTGGATTGCTTGTTGTGGTGATTGAATCATGTGTTGTGGCGATTGGATTGTCTGTTGTGGCGATTGGATTGCTTGTTGTGACGACTGGAATGCTTGTTGTGGAAACTGAATTGTGTGTTGTGGGGATTGGATTGTCTGTTGTGGCGACTGAACTTCTTGTTGTGGTGATTGAATTATGTGTTGTGGCGATTGGATTGACTGTTGTGGCAACTGTAATGATTGTTGTGGCGATTGAATTATGTGTTGTGACGATTGGATTGACTGTTGTGGCAACTGGAATGATTGTTGTGGAAACTGAATTGTGTGTTGTGGAGATTGGATTGTCTGTTGTGGAGACTGGACTTCTTGTTGTGAAAACTGAATTGCGTGTTGTGGCGATTGGTCTAGTTGGCTTTGGTAACTAGGTGATTGTGAATACTGAGGCGATGGATGATTCTGTGTTGTAGATGATGATGAAGGACTCGGTGTGGGTGATGGATAATTGCGAGATGATGGACGTTTGTGTGGCAAGTTAGGAGATTGTCGGTTGTATGGGGACGGGGAAGAATAACTTGATACTGGTGATTGGATGAAGGGTATCTGATAGTTGTATCTGTCCCATGTGTCTTATTTCCAATGGTGTGACGAGTAGACAAGAATCTTCAGAGAGTCGTTCAAGTTTAGCATTATAAATTACATCGGATATAATTTTTTGAGTAAATATCAGTTGTGTTCCACTTATATCCTTTAATTGCAAGCCTACAGACTTTCCAAATATTTCCCAGTGTTCTTCTTCTTTATTTGATAACATTACTTCAGCAGATTTCATTTTTTTTTTGTTTTTGTAGAAGTGTTTCTTTTTTTTTCTTTACGCTACGTCCTCTAGAAGCTGAAGCAATCGATCCGATTTGCTGGCTTGGAATGTCTTCGTCAGATGAACAGGAGCCCTAAAAATACAGTTAATTTTTTTTTTTTGTTTCAGATACCTGAAAATGAAACAGAGTGGAAAGAAATTATTGAGGAATTCGAAACAAAATGGAATTTCAGTCACTGTGTTGGATCATGTGATGGGAAGCATATCGCTATAGAAAAACCCCCCGAAAGTGGCTCTTTATTTTACAATTATAAGGGATTCTTCAATATTGTACTGTTTGCTGTTGTAAATGCTAACTACGAATTCATGTATGTACACACAGGCACCAATGGATCCGTTGCAGATGGAGCAATTTTAAAATGTACAAAATTTCATAAGAAAATGATTAACAATTCTTTAAATTTGCCATCTCCATCTCCACTACCAGGCACAAACGAAATTGTACCATACGTGTTTCTGCGGGATAGTGCATTCGCATTGAATAAAAATTTCATGAAACCATTTCCTTTTAAAAATATTAATCGGATGCAAAGGATTTTTAATTATCGATTATCGCGAGCCAGAAGAGTGGTTGAAAATGCCTTTGGCATATTGAGTTCCCGTTTTAGAGTACTGCGTAGACCACTTGATCTAGATCTGGAGAATGTGGATGCTGTAGTGTTGGCATGTTGCGCTCTGCATAACTTTCTGAGGAAACGAGTACCAACTTACATATGTCATTCTAATATTGATTCAGAAAATATAAGACAGGGTACGTTTCGCGAAGGAGATTGGAGACAAACCTCTGCACCCTTAGTTTCATTACAGCGTTCTTCAAATAGGCAGCGTAATGAAGATGGCAATATTGTTCGCAATAAATTCATGGACTATTTCAATTCTGTTGGACATGTTAGTTTCCAAGACCGAATGATTGATGTTGTACCACCATAATATTTGTTATAACTACCATTTTACCTGATTAAATAATGCTTAATAAAAGAAATATACTTTTTACTAGTGGACCCGACAGACATTGTACTGTCCCTCGAACCCATTAGGCGCAGCTGTCTATAAAGTCTATAGGTGAGCGAAGCCGTAGACTTCTGCCCACGGCTTCACTTACACGTCTATAGTATACAAATAAAATACAGGCTGTTTCATAATACCCTAAAAATTGAAAAGGGTCAATGTACTGTACCTACTAACAACTTTAGCTTAACTTTTTAGCGAAAAAAAAAAACATCTGTTCATACATATCGGGATATTGGTCTTGAATTTTGAATATTTCTACGAAACAGCTGTTTTTATTCGCGATTTCGAAGTTGGTATAAAGAATTGAATACAATTTACTTCCTCATCTTCGATGCTCTCTGGTGTTATGCGACATGGTTCACTCCTTGACCCAAGAAAGTTTAACGAGTCATAATACCATAAAGTTGGTAACTACATACATTTTATCCTGTCCCTGCGCCAGTTTGTTTGGAAGCATTTACCTGTAAAAAAACACAATTATGCATTTTGAAGCTTGAAACGATTTAGGCTCAGATCAATTCAAAATGCCCGATTTATAGCTAAGCTAAGGTTCCCAAAGCGTTCGTTATACAGGTGCGTTTTATCGTATGTGTAGGTAGGTACCTGTTTTTATTGGGACGAATAAAACACATAACAAAGGAATTAAGTAGGTACATACCTTAGCCAATTCTTTATTGTAATTGGTGCGCATGTTCATCAACTTCTTTTTTATTGTTTTGACTGTAGCCTTTTCATCGAAGGTTTTATAAATTTCCAAAAACACCCGGAATCCTTCAGTACGAAGTGGTTGATTGGACTAATCTTTATGACTTTTCAGCCATAAATATGGCATGTCTCGGTACAAATCAAGAACATTGAATAGTACTTCTTTTTCTTTCGAACACGCCATGGTGCACGCGGCCACAGCAAACAAACGTATACGACCGTCTTTGCTCTGCGGCTGCCGCGCGCTGACTGAACGGTCTAAGCGTGCTAAGTCTTATTACACTACGCGGTATTCAGCAAGCAAGCGAGTAAGCACGGACGAACCCATTCGGTCAGTCTAATTAGACAGGCTAACTTGCTAGCTCTTATTACATTAAGCTAAATCTTAGTAAGACTGTCTGAATACCGCGTAGTGTAATAACCCTTTAAGTGAACACAGCCAACACTGTCTAAAATTCAGCAAAAAATAAACAAGTTTTTGTCAAAAAAAATATGAACAAAATAAAACGAACGAACGAAGTAAGCTAAGTACATATTTTTTATTTTGTTCATTTTAAATATGGATTTCCGCAAAGTAACGCCTGAATCTATCAACTAAGTTTTTGTCAGTTTAACCATAGTACAACTGTGATCACTCGTAAATTTTTAACAACTAAAGAAAAATGTGAATTTCGTGCCGTTATAAAACATTTTTTTATGAAGGGTTGCAGTGCTGCCACAATAAAAACTGAACTTGATTCTGTTCATGGCACTAACGCACCAACGTTGCAGACTGTTTATAACTGGATACATTATTTTAAACGTGGTCGGTCAAGCACATCTGATGCTCCACGCTCTGGTCGCCCAATAGAAGTCACTACTGAGGATTTTGTTGAAGAAGTCCCTAATATTGTACTCGACGACCGCCGAGTAAAGGTGCGTGAAATAGCTGAGAACACAGGTATCTCCACTGAGCGAGTACATAAAATTCTGCATGAAGATTTGGGTATGACAAAGCTGTCTGCACGATGGGTGCCACGTTTGTTGTCAATCGAAAAAAAACGCGAACTAAAGCGAATTTCAAAACTGTGTTTGGATATGATGCAGCGTAATCCTCGGAATTTTTTGAGTCGATTTGTCACTGTGGACGAAACTTGGGTCCATCATTATACACCTGAATCAAAACAGCAACTAAAACAATGGATGGCGACTGGTGAACGTGCCAAGACTGTTTTGTCGGCTGGGAAGGTGATGGCGACAGTCTTCTGGGATGGCAAAGGATTCATTATGATTGATTACTTGGAAAAGGAAAGACTATCACTGGCCGTTATTACGCAGAGTTGTTGGACCGTTTTAATGCCGAATCGTTGGAAAAACGACCAAATTGTCCCCCAAGAAAGTCCTCTTTCAAAATCCACGAGTTGGGCTTCGAGCTGGTTCCGCATGCTCCGTATTCGCCGGACCTAGCTCCGTGCGATTATTACCTATTCCCAAATCTGAAAAGATGGCTTGGATGGCAATTTTTTTTGACAAATGAAGACTGCATCGCAGGTGTAAACGGCTATTTTGAAGACCTCGACAAAACATATTTTTTGGAGGGGATAAAAAAAAATTAAACTCGGTGTTTGGTCCTCTAAGGAGACTATGTTGAGAAATAAATGTAAATTATTAAAAAAAAAAATATTTTAAAACAACTTATCAAACAGCCCTCGTATCTAGAACGGTTCTCACAGGTCTCATAGAGATCCCTGTTAAAAAACTTATTTAGTTGTATGATCGTGGCCCCAATCCATCTACAAGAGGGTGTTTGTGCTAAAAATAATATACGAATTTATAAATGATTAAAACATTCTGATTTATTTCTGTATTAAAATTAATATATCGTAAGCTAATTAGCAGCATCAATATAATAAGATATATGCTTGTTACAAATTGGTACAATGTGATGTTAAAAAATCCTTAAACAAATAAGAACACCTACAACCTACTTTATTTATGGTGCAAGTCCTTTAATATTGTCTTGTACTATTATTTATTATGTGATATTGTTAGCATTTAAACAGCTTCCTGATTATAGTTTCTAATTACTGTTGTTAATAAGCCATCTTCTGCAGCCTGCTGTGGAATTATAGGATATTGGAAAATAAAAGTGGTTTAAATGGTTTTTTTTTTGTCTCATCACATACTTAAACGGCATCAAAAGTATATACTATCTAGTTTTGATAACGTTTTTGCATATATAATTATAGATATTAAAATTTAAGGGAAAATCAGTTTTCCCCTCCAGACTCGTGTTACATTATCTATTTGTATTATGTGTATGTCTAATAGCTCTAGAGTAATACAAAATGTCCTTTAAAATTTGTATTATGTTGATAAGGGGCGTTTTTAAAGGAAATAAATTACAATTCATTCATATACTCGTACCATGTCATCTTTCTGGTTTCAACAATTAACGATACCAAAATGTAAAAAATAACTATCTAACACAGCTACAAAATTTGATCATACATTGTTTAATTTATTATAGTAACATACAATCAACAGTACTTTACTTAATATTAATAACTCATTATTAAGTTAATATTTAGGTGGATGGTCCATGACATCAGTTTCACTAGATGGCGCTAATGACTAGATTAATTTATTTCTTTGGACCTTAAATTGTAGTCAGGTTAGATTTAAAACTTTATTTGCGGTTAAAACACTATACGATGTGAATGTTTGATCTATAGTTTTCATAGTCAATCTAATATTTTAACCGTATTCGTTCCCTAAAAAATTGGTTCAATACTTACATCGTATTTGCAATTAAAATCCAATAAATTATAATTATGCAGATATTGTCATTTAGTGCCATCTAGTGAAACTCATGTCGTGGACCATCCGCCTTTTAAGTTTTTTTTTACTATAGGACCAACTGGACTACATTATTATAGTAATATGATTTCACAATTCAAATATCAAATACCTACACACTTATTTAATTATACACGTAAAGTACACATATATTTACTTTAACGTCCAATGGACAAACGAGGATCATTTCCGATATTATCATTTGATCATCTGTGCTTATCTAAACACAGCTCGACCATATATCAAAGTCCCTTTGTTTATTAAAATATTTAAAATTTGTTTTTTTTTTAAATGATCTCCTTGTTATTTTGTAAATTGTTGAAATTTATAAAGCACAACTATTTGGTTGGTTGTAGGTAGGTTCGTTAATGTAACACTAATTATTATAATCGATTATTATGGTATAGTCAAAACACTACGTTTGTTTATCTCGATTGCATTATCCACTGGACGTTGACATACCATAGGGCAACAAAAATATACTATGAATTTGTACTAAGCTGTGTCGTACCACCCTGCTCTGTTGGAATTCAGTTCCGCATAAAATTTACAATACCCACAACTTTGTTATCACATATTTTCGATACATTTCAGCGATGCCCGTACATAATGACTAACCGGCGTCAATAGCAACATTTACATATAGTAATAAAAAATAAATATGACAATGCTTTAGATGAACTTGTATACCTATTAGGTCGTTTGTTTTGAAGCAAATGGCAAAAATAACAGCTAAAAACGCAATATATGATGACCTTTGGCGTTCAATTAGGAAATTTGTGGGCGAAATCAGCGATCTGAAATTTTAATGTTTTCAATTATTGTTGGTTATGAATGTTTAACAGATAAACATCGGAAAAACGACTTTATTTCGTAGGATATAGGGTCGTTTGTCGTGAAATTTGGGAAGAACCGAAAGTGAGAAAAATTACCAGTGTTAAAAATGTTAAAAATTTACATTTTGAAACTGCCCAAAACGTCTTCACGCCAATCCGAACGTAGGATATGTATATTCATTGTTATAATGATTGTTGGTCGCAACTTCTATACTCTGACCTCTGATAGTATGCGCAGACATCACTGAGTTTCGCGAATCAACCTCGTACAATATTTGGTAAATTTGAATATAGATAAGTATCCCATTTTGATTCAATTATTTGAAATAAATGCTTCACTTTCGGTGAACGGGCACTGCATGCCGCTTTTACTACATTTTGATAGTTTCCATAACTTTCACAATAATTTGTCCATTACATTAACGGTATAAACTATATAAAAACCTACTACATGTTGATTAAATATCTTCTTATGTTCATTACATTATAAATAAAGTTTACGTCTTGATTGATATTTTAATGTAGGGTTTATCGCAACGCTTACACAAGTATAGTAAGTAGAGGCACTGCCTCTCTCAGTATTTATTGCATAATAAACTTGGAAGCTTCTCCAATATCAATATGATATCAATATTATAATAGCAGAATAACTTCGCTGATTAATTACCGTTCTCTTTACAACACAGGGGACACTGCTCTTTACATAATGGTTTATTATTTATATATCAAATATTTCAATTCATAGTCTGCTTTTATTGTATAGAAATAATATTACTACAGACAAAAAAGTGAAAATGTTTAACTAATTCGTAAAATAATTCAAATTTCAAGACATACCTACACACTGTTAAATGGACAAACTAGAAATAAACGAATTATCGATTATGCCAACTTGAGTAAAAAAAGAACGTAAAGTCGCGAAAGTAATGGACGAACCTATCCCTTGATTGACCCTGATGCAGAGTTGAAGATCCATAGACTTAACTATCGGGTATATAATAATATATGGTTATTCTTTGCTATAGCTATGCTAAATAATTTGATCTTGTATATATCTAAAACAATCACTAGTGATAGTTTTCTTAATATAATAATTACATTTTATTTTTTACGCACGCTATTGATCTTCGATACATTTCTTAGTGACTTCAAACATTTTTAACATTATTATCAAATCATTAATTTTTCGCTGAAATCAGATACGACACAAAGCCTATTTGATGGTATGTGTTCAAAACATAAAATATATTAGTATTTTTTACATTATTATACATACTCGTTATATTAGGTACGATGCGTCTTTATTTTGGTAACATTGTAGAATTACACTTTACCAACATTTTAACACGTGCGATACATTTTTTGCCGACTAGGTACGGATTGTTATGATTTTGAGCTGCATGTATGTTGTTATGAATGTTTGTATGATCCTTAGACGAGCCCTACAGCCTAAACGGCTTGATGGATTTTCATAATTAATGATGAATTGGTTTGAATTGGATTCGTCATAATAATGTGTGACATAGGATATATTTAGTGTAAATAAAACTAATATGGCGGCTTAAAGCTGCCATATTGTATTACCGACAAAACAAAAAATTACCAAAACCTATTGAGTGAGATATAAAAATGAAGGTCTCTAAAATACCAAATACCATTCCAAATATACAGTGGTAGTCAGATAATTAGAAACATAGTCACTTAGGGGTGTAAATTGCCTTTTATGGTGCTATTGCAAATAATTTTGATTTTGTTAATTGATTTACCATATTAAAATATTACGATAGTAACTCTAATTTAAAAACGATTATTAACATTCAGTCAAGTAATAAAAAAAAACAACACGTATAAGTTTGAAAAAAATGTGTTAATAACTTTAGTACTGGCAATTGGACAATTAATTAGAAACAAAGTGTGACTTTTCTCCTAAATGTAATTTTTGAAATTAGAATTCATCTTTATTATACTAGTAGTCCTATCACTTTAGTCAGTTTCCCGCCTTTTCTTATTCATTTAGTTAGGTTACATTTAAACTCTGAGTTTACAAAAAAATGGGTAAAAACAAGAGCTGTGATGCAGCTATTAGAAAAAATATAGTGAATTTTCATTTCAAACTAAAATGGCCTACAGAAAAATAGCCGTTCACTTAGTGTTCTGAATAGATGGTATTTTACGCCATTGCACATTATAAACAGTTTGGAACATCTGCTAATGTACCTAGAAAAGCGCGACAAAGGAAGACCACTGTTCGAGAAGACAGGATTATGGTTCGTATAGCTAAGATGGACCCCTTTAAAGGTTCAAATATTATTAGAAAAGAAATCTTTTCCCAGGACGTGTCCTCAAGACTTGTCCGTAGGCGGTTGGTTGAAGGCAAATTATTCGGAAGACTTGTTATGAAGGTAGGTACCACTTCGTACTAGGCAACACAGATAAAATCGTCTAGCCTACGCTAGAAAGTATGGCAGTTGGACTGTTCAACAAAGAAAAAAAAAAAATTTCGGATGAAACTAAAATAAATTTGGTGAATTCTGGAAAACGATATATTCGACGACCAATTAACGAGGCTTTGAATAACAAGTACACAAACAAAAAAGACAGTAAAGCATGGCGCTGGAAATGTTAAAGTGTAGGGATAGTGTAGTTTCTCCGGATACGGGGTTGGTCCGGTGAGGAAGATTCAAGGGCAAATGGATCAGGGATGTTTCTCCGGATACGGGGTTGGTCCGGTGAGGAAGATTCAAGGGCAAATGGATCAGGGATGTTTCTCTGGATACGGGGTTGGTCCGGTGAGGAAGATTCAAGGGCAAATGGATCAATATCAATACAAAGACATCTTAGAAGAAACAATGATTCCTTACGCCGACAGAAATTTACCAGTATCTTGGATTTTCCAACACGATAATGACCTACATACAGAAAACAGCGTAAAAGTGTTTCTCGGAGAGCAATCGGTGACAATGTTAGAGTGGCCTGCTAACAGTCCGGATTTAAATCCGATAGAGAATTTGAGGAACACCGTGAAGAAAACACTATCAGATAAGTACATAATTAAAATGAACCAACTTTACAACGTATTTGTTGGGTTTTGGAGGGTATTGCAATGCAAACGTGTCAAAATTTTTTTTGGTTCCATGCCGCCTCGTTGTGAAGCTGTAATCGACAACAGAGGCTATCCTACCAAGTACTAAAGTACTAATACTAGCTATGAATATGATAATCAGTCTTCATTTTATGTTCTATCCAAAGTATTATAATTTGATGAAGTTTTTAGTATTTATTAGTTGTCCGGCGAAGTTTGTTGTATTTTAATTCTCTTTTAATAAATGTTGGTCTTTTATAAAATTTACCATTGTTTGTACATTGTCGTTACTAAACTTATATTTTTATACTATAGAAGAACTAACGCTTCCAAAAATCCTTAAAAACCTTCTTTTACTATTAAAAAAAAAGTAAACAAGTTAAATGTTTAATAATAATGGGAGTGTAGTTTGGTGTTTCTAATTCTATGACCATTTAAAAATATTTTTTTGTATAAAAAAAAAAACAAAAAGCCCGACTGCGAACAAAACTAACAAGTGGCAATCTAACTTTTCTCCTTTGATGGCTTGTTTGCCTCTTTTTAATTTTGTTCGCAGTCGTATTTTTTGGTTTACTATGTTAGGTTATTTTTCTACTTTGTCTGTGACGTATTTATAATAGTTAATTTATTCACAATTCTATATCCTATTCACATTTTACGTAAGAAGTGTATATTTGGTCTCGGTATATATTTTATCTACACTCACATCGTAAAATCCGGATTATGAACTCAAAAATGGTGGCATAATGATATACATTACGCACGGCACGTCTCTAATAAGAAAAAATAAATAAATTATAACACTGTTTTTTTAACTAAACGATGTTATAATTATTTTTTTCCTTTTAAAGCACTGGTTGGCTCCGCACCTTCGAGGGGTTTCGTTATTTATTATCTATGGCAGCGCGTGCTAGACCTTAGGCGCGCGAATTCGCTGAACTGGAGTTTGGCGCCATTACTTTACATTAATAGGTAGGTACCTAACCATTTTAATGTGTTTTTGTTGATCAAAAGTTGTATCCTGATTATAAATATCCGACAGCAGTGTTAGTGAGGAGAATTTGACTCCACCTGACATGACGGAACAGCAACGAACATGACGAAAGAGCTTTTACCAGAAAAATCAAGAAAATATTATATTAATATTATTTTTTTCATTAAATGTAAGTTCGTATTGCATGAGTGTAGATAAAGTAGTGTATGAAACGGAACATAACTAGTTATTAAAACACTCGAGTGACACTATTAAAAACTCACTCTCGTGTTTTAATACCCCTTATTATACAACCGTTTCATAAACTACTATTATATACCGAGTTATTTTTGTACACGTATTAACGTTTTTTTTCCCTTTTATATTTGTTGTTTCTCAAATCATGCGACATATCTAAAACGATTCATCAGAAACGAAACCAATTTAATAACCATAACAATACCTAAGTACCACATTTTAATAATTTCAACCTTACGAGCCTGCAATCCTGATACTTCAGGCGTACTGCCAATTTTTTTTCAAACATGTTTGGATATATTTAGTTATTGTTATAAATTTCCAGGAAAATTTGCATGCAAATAGCAATTTGTAGGTCTATCTTTTTAGTCGCCTGCTAAAGTTAAATGGTCGCTGGGAATGCTTTATCAAAACAAGTTTAGGCCTTCTAATATTTGTGGAATACCTAGAAAAAAAACATGTTAAAAAACGCGAAGTCGCCTCCTCTTATCAAACCTTCTTAAATCCATTGAGGACTTCAATACAAACAAAAATGTTAATACACTAGTATCCTAAAGTGGCCGCTATTTCAAAGTTTTCTTTTCATGTGGCGGGTGTGAGTAAAACTTGTAGGTATGCCACAAAATTTAAGGACCCCTTTGTATCTGAATGTTAATTATAGTGACATCTTAGTAAGCAAACATTATACACCCAACTACACCAAATAGATCACATCCATGAACCTCTTTATCTGCTCGCTGGTAATTTTACGGTTACAAATAAATCATTTAATATAATATGTGACCACAGACAAAAAAATACTTATTTATCTATGCGTTATACACCTTAAACAGCACAACATTGACTGGAACTTATTAACGTCGGTAAAAATAAAAGGATTAAACAGCTTATTCTACCTTAATATTGTATATACAAACTGAAAATTATGCAAATTCTGTGATAAAGTTTAAAAAAATACCATTTCTACTCTCTTACTAAGTAATTATGTCATAAGAAAATTGTGATTATTTACCGTATTGCATGAATAATGTATAATAAATATTATATTTTAATTTTATTTATTTTTGTTTCAATAATCTTACGTTATCCGCAAAATAGTTTGCGAAACTGTAACCATCGTGACGCCATCTTTTAGTCGTGGCAGGGCGCGCAAGAACAATTCACTATGTTTAGTTTTTGATGGATTTTAGAGACTAATTAAAATAAAAGCATAGCTTAAAGTTAAGTATGCATAAATATTATTACTGTTACCTTACTGTTTACAAAATAATAGGTCAATGAATGTCATAAAACAATTTATTAGCGCCATCGTCGATATAGTACTTTATGGCGCCAAAACATTATAATTTTACTAGCTGAGCCCGCGGCTATGCCAGCGTGGTCACTTCTCTGGGTTTAAAGTAACCATGTGTTACTCCAGGACCAAAAGTACCTATAAATTACATTATACTACATTTCTTCAAAGTTCGTTCAGACGTCATATCGTTTTTATCAATTTTTTATCGATTGCTCGGCTTCTACTCGTCGGACTAAGATACCAAGTAGACTACTTTTTAAGTCATATCAACAGTGAAAGCCGCAGCGCAATCGGTCCAAGAGATTTTACGTGTTGAGCGAACAAACAAACAGACAGGAAGAAGCCATTAAAAAAATATATATATTCTTGTTCAGTAGCTTTATTTTAAGAACCCTACACATTTTTTTCTAATTATCTTCGTTGTACAGTACTTTTTGTGGTTGCTGTGTGGCACGGTTTTGTGGGCTGACTTTTGTAATCCTATCTATTCTATTACCTATAAAACAGTACCGTGACATACTGACAGAAAGACAACGCACGGCCTAATCCGGTGGACCTAGAGAGAGGAAATATGCCTCGAGTATCCTAGAGGTGCACTACGGAAGGATTTTTTGATATTCCATCACTAAGGGGGTGGTGGTATACCTTACCATCGCGGGTAAAGCAGCGGGGCACAGCTATTACACAGTCCAAACAGATTCACTAATTTTGGTTTTCTTATTTCCAATGTCCAACACATAGCCGCATTCCGACGGTTTGCGTTATAGTGTACACACACACACAAAATCAACAATAGTCGGAATTTTAATTTTTAAAAGCAATTTGACAGGTCGACATGTAATTGTCGTTGATTTACACATGTAAATCAACGACAATTTAATGAACAGCTCAAGTTTTCTATTTAAATATATGAGCATAAAACTTACATTATCCTCGACCATAAATGTATATTATATTTATATACACCGGTTTTTTTCACTTTACTGAGTGAGTGATCTAAATCCTGTTGTCGCAGCACTATTTTTATTTTGTAGCAACATTGAAGCTGTCAATTTGCAAAAGAATTTTATTTTTATCCGTACTAGTTATATGATTAGTGTAGTTATCTTATGTAACTATAGACGAAACATGTATACTAAATGAGAAGTGTAGTCAGTTATCTAGCGTGTACTGTAAGGTGTGCGTCCACGGTAACGCTCGCCGTCAGTACCGGGTATAATCAGCTACTACAGCCGCGCCCTCTATTCCGAGCTGGAGCTCGAACTCGAGGGCGTATAGCTGTAGTAGTCGTTCTGCTAGGCGGTGTTGATCTGCTCCACATTGAGGTGCGTGATGAAGCGCAGGCGCATCTGCAGCGCCGGGCGCAGCTTCCGGATCACGCACTCCACTTCGTTCTTCATCGTGTCGCCGACGAACATGTACTTTATGTGGTAACTGGGAGACGGTGTTCAGGAAACGTTTCTTATACTTTTTTGACACGGTTGGAGACATCTTAGTAGTCTAGTTGGTGGCAGTTGGAAAACCGAACGATATCATTTAAAGCCATCCTGGCATTGATGCCTGACACATAAGCGGTATCAAGTGTAAAAGATCAACATTTTAGACACAGTGGCATAGACATATATATTTACGCACAGTGGTTTATTTATGTATAGTTTGTGCAAAACTGTAATTAAAAAGATAATTAAACTTGAAAATTAACAAGACATCGCGCAGTCTTGACTATCTCAGTTGACAAGTTACCCTATATATAAAAAATAGCCTATGACACTCTTGCGATGAAGAGTCCCTCGAAGATGAATCGATTGACACCTCGCTTAGCAAAATCGGACCAAGTTTGATTAAATATGACACTATTAATCAATACGAATCGTTTGACACCTTGCTTGACAAAATCGGACCAAGTTTTTATTTTGAACATATAACCCTCCCTTTATTTCGCCGTAGCCAGGTAAAAAAAAGCCTATGACACTCTGTACCTGAAGACGAATCGATTGATTCCTCGCTTTTCAAAACCGGACTAATAGGGCGACTTTATGGTGGACATCCACATAAATACAAACACACAGACTGTTAAACTCATTACATTCCCCTTCCCTTGCTTCGCCGTACTCGGGTAAAAATTAAGAAGATTCTACAATATTAATTAAATGGCATGCTCAGTTTTGCTTAAACAAAATAAAATTACTTTGAATTGAAAAAGATTGGTCAGGTCATTATGCATGATCAATGTTTACATCATGGCCCAATACTTAAATAATACATAGCAGTTAAACCGGTGAAAAATAATATTATCTTAGCTTATCTTTAACCTTTATAGTGATTTTCATTACTGTACAATGTGCGTCTCGCCAAGCATATGACCGCGGCCGGTCCGGTGGTGGGCTACCAGTTATTTGTACGAGGGCTGTTTGATAAGTCGTTTTAAAAAGTAAAAAAAATATATATATTTTTAAATAATTTACATTTATTTTTCAACATAGTCTCCTTTGAGGGCCTAACACTTGTTCCAGCGAGTTTCCAATTTTTTTATCCCCTCCAAAAAATACGTTTTGTCGAGGTCTTCAAAATAGCCGTTTACACCAGCGATGCAGTCTTCATTTGTCAAAAAAAATCGCCATCTTTTCAAATTTACTACTGCAAAGCAAAGGAAAGGTAATGAGTTTAACAGTCTTTATCTATGTATCTATGTATGTGGGTATGTAGATGTTTCAACATAGCGTCGCCCCTATTAGTTCGATTTTGACAAGCGAGGTGTCAATAGATTCGTCTTCTGGTATATGCTTTGTTTTTACCCGACAATGGCAAGATAAAGGAAGGGTTAGTTGGTCCGATTTTGACAAGCGAGTTATCAATCGATTCGTCTTCATCGCAAGAGTGTCACTAGCCAGTTTTGAAGATAATATTAGTAAAGGATACAGCAAGTCGCATATAGGATCGATGTGGTGCAGGTGCGGCTGTGCCTTGTCGATGTGCGCGAGCAGTTCATAGAGCGCGATGGTGATGTCCATGACGGCGCGGGACAGATCCGTGTTGAACCGTTGCAGGAACGGACCCATCAGGTGGCACAGGAACAGGAGCTGCGACTCCGTGTGCACCTCCGGCGCCACCTTGTCTTTTATGAACCTGGAATAGAACGATTTCATACACTGCCAATTTTCTCGAACGTACATGCTGTGGCGTCTTTTCAGCCGGCAAAAGTTAAATAGCTACCGGAAATGTTATAATAACTAATTTTTATACGGCAAAGTTCAGAGATTATACTAAACTGCTGATTTTACAAATACCTAAAAGAAACTTAAATTAAACTAGCTGCGCGCCGCGGTTTTAACCGCATGGAAATCCAGAATATAAGATATCCTATGCACTATGGAGAGTGTGCACAAGAACTGCACAATCTGATTCCCCATCACCTTTCCATTACCGTACTACAAGACGTTCGGCAAAGCGCCACCTTTTTATGGTTGAAATACCTCGCACAAGAACGAAGCGTTACGCTTCTTCATTTATTATAAGGACTGCAAAGGAGTGGAATTCTCTGCCCTCTTCACTGTTTCCGGTAAATTATAACCCAAGAGTGTTCAAGTCATGAGTGAATAGGTATCTACTAGGCAAGCGTGCTACACCTTCGACCATATAAAAAGACCTGGTACCAAATTTCATCCAAATCCGTTCAGCGCGAGGATGATGATGATGATGCCTGTGTGAAACCAAGATATAAGCTATATATATACTACACACACAAACATAAAAACTTTCGCTTTTATAATATTAGTGTGATTTTCAGGGTAATGCTGGAGAAAATAGTACATCTCAGGGAAAATCAAAGTTATTGTTCAATATGACCTCTTTTGACATGGATAATGGCATCGAGTCTTCCGAAAAAGGACGCTGCACTAAGGAAAATTATTGCGGGATTCAAACCCATTCCTGCTTTCAGAGTATCCACACTTTCATATTGTTCACCGGCAAGCGCTGGGGCTCTCAAACAATGGTTTCTTATTTGATTTTCCAGCCAAATGCAAGGCAATCACACTATTGCGTTCAACCAACGTTGACTACTATTATTGTTTTTTTAACCGATTTGCAAACAAGAAAGCAATCATGCGTTCTGCCAAATGTTGCAGCAGTGTGAAGTTGGTAGGTAACACTTCGAGTGAAGGTCCCTGTATGTGTATAAATTCAAACCCTGTGACAAAACCATTGATAATATCAACATTTTTTTCCTAAATTTCTGATACTGGAAGGGTACTGCCTACCTAAACCATTAGATTTGATTCTGATTTTGAATTAAGCCATGTATTTACTGAGAAACAATCTTTCAGACACAAAGTTTCTGAAGAAACATCCCGTAGATGTTTACGGGAACAATGATTCGGAAACTCTGCCGTCCCTTCTACAACATCAGTTGGAGGAGGCCCGAGGTGGTGTTGTTGGGTGCTGCGTACATTTATTTGCAGGCGATGTCTAATCGAACGAAAAGAAAAAGTTGGTGGGTTGGGAACTATTTGTTAAGAACACAAGACGTGATAAGTGAGCAATCCCATAATATGCGATTTGTTTCTTAATACAACTCATTTAAAAAAAACGCCGTACACTATCTCCATGTTTAACTACGCGCGTCCACACTCACATGCATCTGTTGCGAAACTGATTTGTTTATGTGCTCCCCATAGCGAGTGGGGAGAACAGAAACATGCCCGAAACAAAATGATATTTTCCTGAAACAAAATGTTTTGCTTCAGAAACACGTATATTTTGTTTCTAAAACAGTGTTTATAAATAATTGTTTGTCAGTGAACATGGCTTTAGTATCCAGCAGAGACTTTGTCACCGAACTTCCAATTCCTCCGTTCTGATGCTGGCGGGATGCTGCCTAACTAAATCAAGCAATTCGAGGATTGCTGATCTAGCTATTAGCACATCTTCAGTTGTAATATAAAACAGTTCATCTTGCTAATCAGAAGGATATCTGAAACATTCGTAAATTAGATAATTGTAATATAAATAGTGTACTTACACCGGCACTTGCATTATCTGTCCGGCACCCGCGTGGTACCACACCGCGTGCGCAAGAGCAAGCGTCACGCTGTACTTGTTCTCCAGCATCGCCTGGTTAGTCGTATTCAAGTTGTACAGCTGGAACGGCGTGTACGGGTACGGCCAATCCGTAATGTCAGCGCAAGTGATCATCTCCATGATGCGATCGTGCAGCACCGTCCAGTAAGGGTCGGGCAACGCCGCCATTATCAACCCTATCGCGTTGATCCAGAGTTGTATATTCAGTGGCGGTATCACGACGAACCCCTTTGCGACTACGTCTAGCAGGCTGTTTCCGACAGCATTCGGGGCCGTAGGCAGCGCCATCAGTTCGACGCAGGTCACGTAGAGACAATGCGCGGATGGATTCGGGTACTCGTTGAAACGCCAATCCGTGTTCGGGAAAGTAGAGCTGCCGGACATAGCTGGCAGAATGTTAAGGAGCTTACTCTCATTTATGGAGATGTCAAATTGTTGTCCCCCACGTTCAGGTTCAGCGGAAGATGGTACAACTCGGGAGTATATTTGATTTAAATTGCATGGTTTTATACGACGTGTTGTTGTCAAGCCGGAACAACACGGCTAAAATGTAATTACGTTTTTGTAAATAAAAAAAAGGGGACATTACATCTTATTATGGAGCCTTGCATACCTATAAGTTTTACTTAAAACCACAATATTGTAAACAAAAGCGAAATAGCAGTCACTAATCTAACCATCCACAGTAAACTGGTCGAGGACTTCAATACAAACACTGTTAAATACAGTATCCTGAAGTGTCGCGTTTCTGTGATATTGGAGTTCAAAGATAGTAGATCTAGGTTTATGCACGTCTTATTCTGTATTTCAACTCCAATAGTGTCTTAATATTTAATGTTTGTATTGAAGACCTCTATCGATTTTATAAGGTTTCATCAGTGAATTCGCGACTTCTTCAAAATGGCGGACTTAAGGTTCGGTCAAACTAACGCGTCCAGCTTGCGATCGCAGCGGCGTGCACGGTGGCGATCAGTTACTGCAATTGTACTAGTAACGACATTTTCTAACCAAACGCTTGGATCGCCGTGTCCAGACGCGCGTAACTGATCACTACCGTGCACGCCGCCGCGATCGCACTGAACGCGTTCATCATCATCATCAGCCTATATATGTCCACCGCTGGACGTAGGCCTCTCCTAATGCACGCAACGGTGCTCGGTCTTAAACTCTCCTCAATCATTTTCTTCAAACCGCTTTTTGCAGGTCGTCACTCCACCTGGCCACAAGCCCCCAACGGTTATCGGTTCTTCCTTAAATGTGGCCAGCCCACTGCCACATTAGCTTACTTATCCTTAGAGCTATGTCGGTTACTTTGATTCCAAGTTGGATCATTACAAAATTTGTTCTTCAGAGAAACTCCAAACATACCTCTCTCCACAGCTAGCTGAGCGATCTTAAATTTGTGGACTAGTCTGCCCGTGAGTGTCCATTTTGCTGGACGCGTTGGTTTGACCGAACCTTTGTAGGTATACCAAAAAGGATAGAAGGTCTTTCTATCAATTGGAAGTGGGTTCACATCAAATTGTATGAGTAGTTTACACTGTTGTAAACATTCGCATTAAAACTCGATGAATTGAGAACCCTCTCCTTTTTGTTTTCAAAAGGATACTGTCGACCATTCTGTTGAGCAGTGTGATGTAGTAGTTGAGATCGGGCACCCAGCCTGCCGCGTCGGCATCTGCCTTGTTGAGGTACGCCTGAGAACAGAGGTGTTGGTCATTTTCTATCTATAATTTTACTTATAAAAAGTACCGTGGCATACTGACTGACAGACAACGCGCCTTGAGATTTGGTTCCCTAGTTACCACGGTAGGATTCTCTGTTTCTGTGTTTGTGGTTAATAACTCTCTTTCAAGAATTTTAGATATAATTTAAAATCATTGGAAGATAACTACAATGGAGAGCAAAAAATCGACTCACTTCATACTTTCCTACTCAAAGGGCTCTAGCATTAAAATTTATTTTAGGTCTTAAATTCATTAAGTTCTAGATCTAGCCTTAAAAACATAAACTATTATTGCAGTGTTATCTTTTAGACTAACAATAGCTGAGGATCGGTAAATGTAACATTTTGTACTCGTTTACATCAGTCGGTATGGCGCGACATAAAAGGCGATCTACACTTCACCCTTATCAGTTGACCGTGAAACGCCTATAGGTACACATCTCCGCAATCTCCAAGCAAGAACATATCGCGAAAATGGACACTACACCTGAAACAGCTCAAGCAGTCCCGCTATTGCAAGAAGGCCTTAGTCAACGTCAAGTTGATCGTACTCTGCATATGAGCAAGTCAGCGGTTTCATAGAATTACCGAAGACACCAGGAGACTGGTGGCTTTAACGGTTCTGTCAGATAATACGTTGCTCTTCGCTTCATCGTCAGCACTTCGCTGAGAAATCGTTCTCTCACCGGGGTTCAAGTCCAACGGGAGCTCAGTGAAGCGTAGACTATGAAGCGATCCGTCTCTCTCCAGAGTGCATCGTTTTAACTGCACTGCATGTGCACTGTTATTGCTTGGAGATTGCAAATATGTGTTTGAGGTACACATATTTGCAATCTCCAAGCAATAACAGTTCCCGAAAATGGACACTACACCTAAAATAGCGGCTCAATCAGTCACGCTATTGCAACCAGGCCTTAGTCAACTTCACGTTGCTCGTTCTCTGCAGTTGCCGTCAGCAGTTTCAAGGATTTACCGAAGACACCAGGAGACTGGTGGCTTTAACCGGAGAAGAGGTCCCGGCAGAAAACGATGCACTCTGGAGAGAAACGGATCGCTTCATAGTCTACGCTTCACTGAGCTCCCGTTGGAGTTGAACCCCGGTGAGAGAACGATTTCTCAGCGAAGTGCTGACGATACTTTTGGCGTTTCACGGCCAACTGATAAGGGTGAAAGGGATAGGTCACCTTTTATACGTCCTAATGTCGCGCAATACCGACTGGTGTAAACGAGAACAAAATGTTACATTTACCGATCATCAGCTATTGTTAGGTAGACTAAAAGATAACACTGCAATAATTGCTTATCTTGTTAAGGCTGGACCTACAACTTAAAGAATTTAACACCTAAAAAGAAATTTAGGTTTTAATTTTAGTGCTAGAGCCCTTTTAGTGTGAATGTATAAACTGAGTCGATATTTTTGCTCTCCAGTGTATTTACCACAAACACAGGGAATCCTACCGTGGTAACTTGGGAACCAATCTACACTATAAATACAATAAAATGTTAAAATTATTGCAAGATATAAATAAGTAATTAATGATGTAACTGATTAATTATGTAATAATGTGCCATAATTCTTGTTGCAAAATAAACAAATTTATTAATATTTGAAAGGAATATATGTATATTCCTCGAGTATCCTAGAGGTGCACTAAGTTTTTTTTCCATCCTTAATGGCACTCCCTTAGGGATAGAATAACCCTCCTCATGGGGAAGGCCTAAGCCCAGAAGAGGACGTAATCTGGGTGACGTGCCTGGAAGGGTTCGGTGGTGGCCCAGCCCGCGGGGCGCACGTCCTTCAGCGAGCCCAGCACGGCCGTCACCAGCTTGCGCTTCAGCAGAGGCTTGTCACGCAGCTTGCCCTCGTAGTAGTGCAGCGTGTTGTACAGGAAAGTCACGGGACGATCTGCAAATACAACACAAGGTGCAGGGCGGCGAACTTATCTGCGCGTGCGCCGCAACGCAGCAAATTCTTGTCTTGCAACACTATTATATTAGCTAGTGGCGGTATCACACGGTATATGTGTAGGGTCTGTAAAACACAAACTCACTCTACCTAGACTCATTGTTATGTTTGTTAATGTGTTTATTGTATGTTTAAATATATTTTTTACTGTTACTTTACTAACGCAATATTGCTCATAGCTTTTGCTAACCCCGACTGCGCTGAAGTTCGATTAAGACTAGTTTTTAATCTACTTCACAAAAAGAAGCTTCTCAAGGAGAACGGATTTTATTTTCATTTTATTATTCTATTTTTTTTTTGTTGACACTTGTCTTACTGAACTTAAAAGAATATACACATCATATACAGCTGAACAGATTTTAACCAAAAGACTCCAAAAAAATCGGATGTTCTATGCTGCGTATACACTAAGAGATTTTCAAAAATGCCTATATTTTAACAATTCTTACCATTTTTAATCCCCGATGCAGAAGAGTCATAAGTTTAACGTGTGTATCTGTGTGTTTGCCTGTGGCATCATAGCTCCAATAAGAATGGACCGATTTTGATGAGGTTTTTTCTGTTTGAAAGCTGATGTGATCGAGGTGGTTCTTAGCTATAATTTATGTCGGGGGTTATTTAAATTTTTAATGTATGCTTCTTATATACATGTCAGCCTTTAGAAGTCCACTGCTGAACATAGGCCTCCCACAAAGAGCGCCATGACGAGCGATCTTGTGCCACCTCCATCCACCAACTTCCTGCGATGGCTAAAATGTCGTCGGTCCATCGTGTGGGGGGTCTCCCCACACTTCGCTTGCTTGTTCGTGGTCGCCGTTCGAGAACCTTTATTCCCCAGCGCACGTCGGTTCTGCGAACTATATGGCCTGCCCATTGCCACTTCAACTTGCAAACTCTGAGAGCTATGTCTGTAACCTTCGTTCTTCTACGGATTTCCTAATTTCTGATTCTACAACGTAGTGAAACACCGAGCATAGCTCTCTCCATTGCACGCTGCGCAACTCTGAGCTTTTGTATGAGACCAATTAGTTAGCGACCACGTCTCAATGCCGTATGTCAGTACTGGCAACACGCACTGATTATAAACTTTCGTCTTGAGGCTCTGCGGTATCTGCGATGAGAAGATATGGCGTAATTTCCCGAACGCTGCCCATCCGAGTTGGATTCGTCGGTTGACCTCTTTGTCGAAGTTGGATCTACTCAGTTGGATCGTCTGACCCAAGAAGACATAGTGATCAACAGCTTCGATAATATCGTTCCCAACATAAACCGGCATGGGTACGACATGGGCATTTGACATGATGTAAGTCTTGCCCATGTTAATTTAAGATCCACCTGTTGAGAAACAATATTGAGGTCACAGAGCATTGTGCTTAGGTCTTCCAGGGTTTCAGCCATGATGACTATATCATTAGCAAATCGAAGGTGAGTGATGTATTCGCCATTGATGTTAACACCAAGTCCGTTCCAGTTCAGAAGCTTGAATATATCTTCCAGTGCAGAGGTGAACAGTTTCGGAGAAATAGCGTCTCCCTGTCTCACCCCTTTTTACAGCTGGATAGTATTCGTGCTCTGATCCTGAAGGCCTGGTGGCCTTCCTGTACAAACACTTCAACACTTCGATGTACCGGTTATCAATCTGGCACCGCTGTAATGACTGTAGCACTGCCCAGGTTTCGACTGAATCAAAGGTTTTCTCGTAGTCCACAAACGCTAGACATAGTGGCCGATTATACTCTTCGGTCTTCTGTATAATCTGCCGGAACGTGTGGATGTGGTCTACTACGGTGCTTCCGGAAAAGCCTTTCCGGAATCCAGCTTGTTCAGGAGGCTGAAAGTCGTCGAACCTACGAGCGAGACGGTTTGTAACTACTCTCGAAAACAGCTTATAGACATGGCTCAGCAGCGAAATGGGCCTATAATTCTTCAAGAGGGGTTTATCACCTTTCTTAAAGAACAAAACTACTACGCTCCTGTTCCACGCCTCTGGCGTAGTACCCTAGAGGATGACGGAGTTAAACAGCTTCTGAAGGACTTTAAGTACCAGTGTTCCACCCGCTTTCAGTAGCTCTGTCGTTATTCCGTCCTCCCCTGGTGCCTTGTTGCTCTTAAGCTATTTGAGAGCCATTCTGATCTCGTATAGGCTGACGTCCGGGATATCTTCGGTATAATGTCGGGTCAAACGGGCTCTTGCATCGCTAGTCCTGCTAGGAGGACTACGCGATGAGGTGTATAATTGTCCATAGAACTTCTCGAGCTCACTCAAAATCTCTGGCTTCGACGAAACGATGCTGCCATAGTCACCACGCTTGGCAGACGGATAGGTGACCGCAGTGTAGCAAATATGCCCATCTTCCGGTGTGTAATCCCTTAGTCGCCACGGGAGGATTGGGAGGGGTCTTATTCTAATCCGAGACCGCCACGGCTAGCTTATACTGAATCGAACCGCTTCTTATATACTTACGTGAAAATAATGTATATAAAAAAAACATTAAACATTTGAAATTTGTTGACAGGCACACTCACACACACAGACACACCCTCGCACACGCACACACAACACTAGAAATAGAGAAAACTAGCATTGCTAAAAACTAAATTAGCCAAGGTAGCAAGTACAAATATTAACATAAAGAAATTCAAACATAAACTGAACAAAATTTCAATAAGGCAGTAGAGTCTATACTCAAAAAGAAGGCTTACTACAAAGAAGATCAGTATTTGGGAGATAAGACATGACAGTGTGAAAATACATACATTAACTCACAATAAAAGATTTGAATATATTTTTGAAAGCTGCAATCAGGTCGCCCACCATCACCTCTGTACAGTGTAAACGTTGTTGAGACTGACCGTGGAACTTGTAGAGGTACCCCAGATGCTCGAGCAGTTGTTCCAGGTTCTTGCTGACCTGCGGGATCTCGAGGTAGCGGTGCACCACGATCTCGAGCACGGGGATGAACCGCAGGCACACGTTGCTCAGGTACACGGGGATGGGGCTGCCGTAAGCGCTGCTCGCCTCCTCCGGGGCAAACTTCTCGGGGTACTTGCGGTGGAACGCCAGGTGCTTGTCGTACCTAAACAACATCATCATCATCCTATACCGTCCACTGCTGGACGTAGGCCTCTCCTAATGCATGCCACTGAGCTCGGTCTTCAGCTACCCTCATCCATTTTCTTACGGCCGCTTTTCGCAAGTCGTCACTCTACCTGGTCACAGGGCGTCCTACACTACGTTTGCCTAAATGTGGTCTCCACTCGAGAACTCGTCTACCCCAACGTTAACGGTTCTTCAAGAAATGTGACCAGCCCGGAGTGTATGTAGTTTACCTTGGTTCTCTGTCGGATCACTTCATTACGAATCTAGTCTTCACAGAAACTCCAAGCATAGCTCTCTCCATAGCTAAACCCAAAGGATAAACCTAACCAACGACCTAAACAACGTTTGTCTAATCTTCAGGGCCATTTGGTGTTAATGTTTGGTGGAAAAAATATAATAACATTAAGTATTCGTTACCATGCACGAATGTAGGCAAATGATACAAACGCAAAGAACGTGACATTTCGTGTTCTCTCCAAAATGTTCTACGTAGTTTCAGTGAAGCGTCCTCCATTTTAATGAATCGTGACTAACTGAGACTTGACTACGCGTTTGATTATCTGACTGACTGACTGGGACTCCAACTTGTAATATCTTTATACCTACTTGACTTGACACTGGCGGCTGTTTTCAGAGCAATGCATACATTGCGTACGGACTGTCCGCTCTGCGGGCCGTCCGCAGCCGTACTCCGCAGCAGCGGACTACAAGAAGCGTGTTCCGTACGGAGCAATCAGCGTCGTAATGATGTTCGAACGCCACACGAGTTTCTCCGCTCCAGAGCTTCGCGCGGACATTCCGCAGGCACATAATTGTTTATGTGCATGCGGAACCATAACCAATGGTTCTGACTGCTCTGAAACTAGTCGTGCGGAGCCAGAAAACAAAAAAAATACTAACTGAGCAAGACTGTGTTAATTATTTTTATCCTGGATAATCTTCGCGTTAATACAACGCAAACCATTCTAAATGTAAGTATAAAATCCACATACCAATTGTTCTGTTTCCAGTGCTCAGGCGAGTTTTCCTTGACGAAGTCTTGCGCTCGATTCCGAAGCTCTGAGCCCTTCAGGAGCAGCAGCTGTATTATGTAAAGGCACACTTGGCTCTCGTTGCCGTCGGGGTTGGGGCGAAGCACCTAAAAGCGTGACAGATTAGATTCTTGTAGTTTACTATGTTTGACACTCTGCAATGTTGCATAGAACAACGCACTGTTTACTCTTATGCTGCGGCTGTGATAGATTATCTAATCCATCCTTCCATACAAATAATATAAAAGCGAATGTAATTCTCTGTCAGTCTGTTACCTTTTCACTGCTAAACGGTTGAACCGATCTTGATGAAATTTGGTATGGAGATAATTTGAATGGACGTAGGATACTTTTTATCGCGATAAACTGAAGTCCGCGCGGAAGATGGCGCGGGCAAAAGCTAGTAAAAATTATATATGCGAAAGTAAGCTCCTATATCAATGTTTATGTGTATGTATGTACCACAGCCCTGAAATTTTTGATGAAATATGGTAATAATTTGGACCTTGAAATAAAACATAGTACTATACTTATCATCATCATCATCATCATTATCCACGCGGAGAAATGCTAGTGTAGTATATATAAACAAACCAGTTTGGTGTTTTTTTTAGTTTTTCTCTATGCTATCTCAACTTCAATACATAGAACGCAGGCGCAGACAGCAAGCGGCGTTGTTATTACAAGGCCACCCGGCCGCCCTGAAAGCGCCGCCTTAAGCCGTTTAACTGCGCAATATTTTTTTGGAACTAAACTATTTATTGCACAATCTTCAGTTAAGCTGTTCTGTATATAACAATACAAAATTAGTTCGTATATGCCCACAGATCATTAAAGTTGACTCACTAAACACAAGACTAGCTTGTCGATGGTCACGATGTTGTACTTCCAGATGATGTCGTTGATAGCATCAACGCACTTGTTGATGTGCGGCCCGCCGGCAGGGTTGGTCACCTCCAGCACGAGGTAGTCGCAAAACTTGCGCAGGTGTGCTGACAGTGCGCGCGCGCCTATCCGCTCCAGTATCCTGGAATCATATCATAACGAAGAATATTACAATACTAATAAACCTTAGAGGCGGATTTATGGCGACACGAGTCATACTAGTGAACGGATGCTGCTTGTGGGGACTGGTTCAGCCTAGTTTCTTATAATGTATAGTAGACGTTGTTTGGTTATTTTTAATTCCAGTTTTAATGCTTGTGGGATATTACAATGGCACTTTTTTTAAATGTCTGTTTACAAAAACTATTAAGCATGAATCATACTAATATATAAAGACGAAAGTTTTATGTATGTTTGTTACTCCTTCACGCTCAAACGGCTGAACGCATATTGATGAATATTGCAATGGAGATAGCTTATATCCTGGAATAACATAACATTTTCATCGTCATCATCACTCACGAGGGTAAAAATGTCAGTGACATGTGTCAGCGGTCGAAACCGCGGGGAGCAGCTAGTAGTGTCTATAAACAGCCATTAAAAATGAGTCAAGTATGGAGATATCTCGTTTTTGCTGAGATAATTGTGAATGTGAAATAACCAATCTATTTGATTGTCCATTTATACGAGCGGTGTAGGGTCTTACTTGAAGGCAATAGGGTTAATCCTATTGGTTTCGAAGATCATCTTCCACAGGAGACAGAGGAACAGAGGAGTGCCGGGCACGGAGAAGTGCGATATGATGTCATTGTCGTTGGCCATCGATGTCCACTTGCGGTACTCCTCCTCGACGGACTTCTTCAGCACCTGCTTGTTTTCCTGCGGGGCCGTGTTCTGGAAATTCCCATACTGAATCTTGAAATTAGGATGAATTCGACAACGGCATCGAAGACGCCGACCATTTGTTTACTCTTCTACGTGAGCAGGTCGCTTTTCTTATAGTAAGCGCCGTTTGTCTATATTTAAGTCAAAGAGTATATAAATACGACGTTCTTTAAGTATTGGGTCATTTAAGTCGTTCTTCATGTTTTGTTGATGTATACTTCATTATTACAAAATTGAATGGTTCAATCATTTTGGAAAGAACGTATTCCATATTTTTGCAATATATAGAGATTTGTTTGTCGTATGAGATAGTGCTGGCCTCAAGTGTCAGAGTTTATCAGGCCACCCGAGGGCCTCTGACATGTCTTAACGACTGCTGTTAATCAATACCAACCGACCGACAGACGATAGTAGCACGGATCGTTGAAAAACTGCATATAACTTAGGAAAAGTCATTGGTGGAGCCTAGGACCAAACCCGATATCAGAAAATTATGATCGTCTACATTTCAAAGGTCGTGACCCTACGTTAGAGTGCTTAAAAGATAATTTTAATCAAATAAAACCCCGATTTAACATATTTTATAACTGTCATCGAGATGTTCAAAACTTCTCAATTGCTTGATGCCTCAGATTCCTTGATTCAGATCTCCATAAGCTCCTCGACCCTCATAATGTACGACGAATGCTATCGAAAGCAAACATTTGAGCACAAAAAGTTTCAGCTATATAGAGGTGAAGATCTTGAGAATGGCTGTACCAATTTCTTCCAAACAGCCATCCATTAACAACAATTTAAACATCTCCAGATTCCAATGAAAAAAAAAACAGCCAAGTGCCAATCGGACTCGCGCACTGAGGTTTCCGCACAAAATTGTAGGTAAGTAAATAGTTCGTCCGTTACGGGAATCGAATCCAGCTACTTTTTTTTTTGTGATTTATCAACAATTTTTCGTTTTTCGGATTTTCCCTTTACTTGTGGTGATGTGGTGTTGTGAAATTTCATGATCCTAGGACAACGGGCACTACCTATAGGTTTTGATTCCCTTGCGAGTGTCGAAATATACGGGCTTAAACGGCGGCGTAAATGCGGGATCTTTTGATTGAGTTTACTTAGAAGCTTGTTTTTTTACAGCTCCAAGTAATTGCAGACCTGAGTATTTTTATATTAATTTCAACTTGATACCTCCACGTATTCTTGATAAAAAAGGTCTTGACACACTGACAACGAAGAGATCCTATACGGGTTCTTTTCTTCCTTTTGAGCTAAGACGCCACAGAGTCAGATAAAGCCTTCAAATACCGGTCTTTTTGCGTCGGAAGTTGTAAACCAGAGCCAACAAACCTGTGAGAAGAACTCGACGAGCACCGGCGGGAAGCACTGCAGCGTGTGCTGCGACCACATGTGTGGCGTGTTCGTCATTATGGTGGTGAGCAGCTCCTTTACCGCCGCGCCATCGTTGCCTGCCGCGACCAAACATTATTTGAGCCAAAGGATCACTATTTATTTACCTATCTATACTTATAATAAAGCGGTAACTAACAAAAAGTCTGCACAAAGATTATTTAAAAAAATGCGTCTACTTTACTTAAAATAAGCTACTAAACAAGATCATAATTTTAACTTGGTCATCGTTGTGTATGTGGGTAACTTTGTCAGCGTGACTACGCGCGTTACTTGATCAACGTCGAGTACAGTACCGTCAACCGATCTAGGCAACCATGAAGTAAGCCGTTTGCCTGCGCAGAACAGTTTTTGGAACTTAATTGTCTATTGCGCCGCCATACGGCTAACTTCACAACTAACGGCTAACTACTCGGGTAAAGCCATCGATGTAGGAAACAAATAAAGATCAAGAACTTAATACTTAGTATTATTCAAAATGCGATCACGCGGCTATTTGTGGTGTGCGTGTCGCGTGGTCGCCTTATGTAGTCGAATAGTAATGTGTGCTGCCCCGGGTCAAAACTATGGATAGCGGCTTTTTACTTTTTATGATGATTAAGTTTAGTTACCTATTTGCCAATTAAAGAAGCCGTCTCCACTATAAACGGGCCATGCGCGGAGCTTTTGAATTTCACGGAGTTTTGGTGGAACACGAATCGGGCGAACTTAGTGAATCCTTATTTGTTTCCTACATTGATGGGTAAAGCTAGTTCAAGTCAAGCTCACCAGCGCCTGTCATGTAGATGCCGCGCGCGAGAGTGAGCACGAGCACGCGGTTGAGCTCCTCGCTCTCGGAGGACACGAGCGACTTCGGCTCTGAGACGACGCGTGACATCTGCAGCTGCACGCCCGAACTGCCCAGCGATGTTATCAGCCGAAGTGCTGTGCTCTCGAAACTGGAAACAGAAGGTTTCTTTTAGTTTTTATCTATGCTTAAATAATCATACTAAGCTAGTGAAAGAATAATAATAATGAAAGGATAAATATTTAAATGTAATCTTTGCCATCATTCTTCTTTATTTTACTTACAATTCGGATAATGTCGCGCTGGTGGTCTGCTAACTGGTCTAGTATGTCCTCTAAGCCACCACTCCGTTACCGCTTTTGTCCACCTATTATCTCTTTGCCTAGCCAAGTGTCCTGCCCAACTCCACTTGAGTTCTGTGATGCGTTTTCCGACATTAAGGGGTCGGCGAAGGGTGAATTTTCCAAATAATTTGTACATGGCACATTGGCCATAGAATAACTATATATTACATCTATATTTTACTCCTATTACATGCTTAAAATAAAGATCCGTGAATTTCGACACAGGCAGTAATAAAAAACATTACTCGTTGCTTGGGCTAAAATAATATCAAGTACACAATAAGTACATATAAGTGATTGCAATAAATGAGTTTGAGTATTTTATGTTTCTCACAGAGTCCACGTCTCATCTACGGGAATGGCGACGATGAAATAGCGTAGCTTGACTCACCATAGTTGCAACTGTGTCTGATTCGCTTGCGGATACGCGGCCAGCGAGTGTATGTTTGACAGCAACGTGACACGATAGTGAGGCTGGATGTGGTGTATCCGGTACGAGAACATGTCCAGCAGGTTGTGAAGTATGCCCCACGCGTGAGACTTGAACACGTTTGGTAGTAGTTGATCTGCAAACGGTGATATATATATATATATATATATTTGTGGTTAGTGATACATCGTTATTTTTTTCACATATTGACTAAAATACGAATGTGTCCACTCACTGATAAAACCTTTGATTCCGAGCGACTCGATTTCAGTGTAAACGAGCAACCGACTGTAGGTCTCAACCAATGCCGGAGCCATCATACTGCTTCCAGGTATGTTCGTTTTATTCTGGGCCAGCTTAGCCACATGGGTCACAATCGAATGTATCAGAGACATCTTGCAGTGCAACGTCAGGCTGTCCAGGATGCACATAGATAATGGTGCAGTGGGCAGTGGAGTCCCAGGGTTCCCATTCGGCAGCGCTTTCTGGCTGCCAAACAGCGTTTCTATAATGATCCCCATAGGTCGCGCGTAGTACTCTTGGTTAGTCGAGTAAGCGTTGCACAGCAAGGCGATGCGGTAGTCGGAACCCATCAGCGTCGGAGTGTTGTTGGATGTCATCAGATGTTGAAGGTATCTGTTGATATTACAAGCACAAAATAAAAAGAATATAACCCCCCCCCCCCCTCCCGCCCCATTACAGCTAAGAAGCATATCGATCACATCAGCTTTTAGACATATAAAACCTCATCAAAATGGGTCCATTCGTTTAGGAGCTAAGATGGGGGATCTTAGCTAATGGTTAATCTTCTCTATTATATGTAGCTAGGAACTATCTCAATCATATCAGCTTTCAAACAGAAAAAACCGCATTAAAATGACACAGACAGACACACAGATACATATATACATACAACGATAGCCTATACTTATAACACCCCTCTCTTTTAGAGTTCTGGGATTGAAAATTAAAGCCTTTCTTGAGATGCATCTAAATACTTGTAAGAATGATACTGTTATAGAAAAACCCACAGACATATTTTGCTTAGAAAAAAATTGGCAGACTATGACGTGTGGGTGATGCTGCTTGCTAAGCGTGAGGTTGCGGACTCGAATCCCCTGCAGTGCAAATATTTGTTTGACTCACAGATATTTGCTCTGAGTCTGGGTGTCTTACGGACCATGACCATGACTTACTGGGATTCCTAATTAAGGGTAGGTAAGCTTATAAGTATGAGATTTAGACAGAAAAAAGAACAATACAAACAAATTATGGGAAATACTTACTCATACTGCAATTTCAAATTTTGGGGCATAGTCATAGTTTTATGCTCAGTTTCAGCTTTCTTCAACAAATGCATCCAAATGCAGACAACTGCCATTTGGTGAGTGCAATGTGCCTTTGTACAGTCTGGCACTGGCAATGGTTCCTTTTCTGGGTAAAGTAGCTCATGCAACTTGATTATAGGCAAGAAATTAGACAGGGGATTTCTCTGAATGCTACCTGATATAAACTGCAGAAGCACCCACATAAGATGATCTCTGCCTTTCTTCATATCATGTCCAATCAATTTGTTGTGAAGACCCATCACAATGTTGGGAAAGGAAGCAAATCCAATCAAGATTAGATAAATGACTTGTGATGACAAATGTAGCCAACACCAGTGGGTCGAAGACATTTCATCCTCTTCGCTTTCCTGTTCACTTTTCTCCATTGGCAGTATCATTAACTCGACCAGTTGGTCCTCTAGAGCTATACACCTCTGTTTATGTTGTTTTTGCAATCCGAGCATTGAGCACATCATATCTCTCGAATAAGGTTGCTGCAGAACGTGTCTCAGCAAGGCTATTTGAGGTTTCAACAAATCGTCGTCATAAGGGAGGTTGCCTTTGAGTGAGAATTTCAATGTTGTAGGATCCAATCTCCAAGGGTTCACGAGGTGATCGGCGTATCCAGAAAACTCAACGACGGGCAACATTTGAGAATGGCCAATTATAGACACCATCTGTGCACATGGTTTAAAGCTTTCGACGAAACTCGTCAAGAGTTTAGCCAATTGCTAGAAAGGAAAATCAACAGTGACAGGTTTTTTTTTTAAGATAGTGTTATATAAGCACTATAAAATATTGTACATTAGGAATTATGTGCCATAACTATTTTTAGCTTGCCTAGGTTAAGGCGTTACATAGGGAAAATTCCCACTCGTTAAAACGCTCAGCCCAGAAATCCTCACCAGCTTCTCCTATCCCTAGTAAGGATTTAAAGGACATGCAAAATCAAAATATAATAACACAAAACCCCCAACACACTATCGATATTTAGACAGTGCTGACACTCACAACACAAGTCTTACACATAATATTTTCTAGAAATAAATTTTGTATCAAATCTAAATTCTCGTCTAATGGGCCGGCGTGATCTATCTACCTTGGACCGCATCTTCGCTTTCCATCAGGCGAGAATAAAACACAAGTCCATTTAATAAATTAAATTATGATAAAAAACAAAAACCCGACTGCGAACATAACTATTGAATAAAATTTTAAACAACTCACATGCTATATCGGGTTTTTGCTTTTCAGTCGCGATAGCGGATGGACACAATGCGAGCTAACCGCCCGCAAAAATAACAGTATTATAAATTTAATGTTTCTTACATATTTTAATTAAATTTAATAGTTGCAATTGCAGCATTGGACTATAGTACTTACAAAACTTGAATAACCTAAAATTGAAAATGTTGTAAGAAGCTTAAAAGACTTGCTACTGTTTAGGTAAAATAATTATATTATATATATATTTGGGACAATTCCACACCAATTAGCTAGCCCCAAACTAGGATACCCTGTAATATGGACACTAGATAACGGATAAACATACTTATATACGAATATCAACATCCATGACTCGGAAACAAACATTTCTGCTCATTACACAAATGATTGCACCTTGCAGGATTCGAACCCGCGACCGTTTGGTTTCGTTCCTAGGGTCTCTAGCCACTAGACCAACCAGCCGTCAATATAATATATTTAATATAATATATTATTTAATAATGTAATATATTTTTGGAATTGCCTTTTATAGACCTTCATTTTGATATCTCACTGGAAAGGTTTTGGTATTTCCGACGTTTTATTATTATATTTTTGACACTTATATATCCCATAGCACTCTCGTGATTAAGACGAATCCAATGATACTTCATTTATCAAAATCCATCAAACCGTTTAGGCTGTAGGTCGCGCCTAAGAAACATACAAACAAACATACATACATACAACCCAAACAAATAACCCTCCGCAGTTGGGTAAAAAGGTCATTAGCCCTCTTCCTGTCTTCCTGTCGGTCTATGTTCTCTTATGAACACATCATAATAAAATTTATTGAAACATACCCAATGCGGCCAATGATTATTGTCAGGATAATCCTTTTGTATTTCAGTCACTATAAAATATGCAGGCAACAATGAAGCGTTACGGTCGAAAATATATTCTATCACATTGTATAAGGCTTTCAGTTGCGGCATTGTACTAGAATTTAATCGTACGGGCAGTGTATGAGCTTTTTCTCTGCAACCCTGGAAATGAGCAATACATTACACACACAAACTAGCTGTGACACGCAGCTTTCGCCTGCGTGCAAAAGTTCGCCACCCCTGTTCGCCCCCTAAGAGATGCAATGTAAAAAACCTTCCTTAGTGCACCAATATTTCCCTGTGTCCCGTTTAGTCTGTGCTTCGTCTATCAGTAAGTCAGTCAGTCAGTAGGTATGTCACGTTACTATTTTTTAGGTATGGATATTAAAATAATGGTTGATGTGAAATCTCAATCAAGTTACTGGGCAAATGAAATTTAAATCATGTCTCTCAGGGCCATAAACGCAGTGCAGGGTGTGCTGATTGGTACTTTACAGTTCAAAAATGTTGGTATTGAGGTTAATTCAGTAAGAAAATGAATAACCAGTCCTTACCGACTGGAAGACTAAAAGTAGCGTTACTTGGTGTGTATAAATAAACATAGTCACAATTATGCAGAATGGAACCATTTACATTGCACTGCATATCCATATGCAAGCATCAAGCTGCAAGGCAGGTTACACTGTTATGTTTTCAACCTTTGCGTTTGTAATTATAGTTATTGTAAATAATATTTAAAATGCGAAATTTAAAAATAAGTAAGTACTTACTTTCATTATTTCTCGAACACCTTTATAATCAACCCCGCCAATGACTCGTCTAATTAAATGAAAGCATTCTATCCAGAAGTCAGCATTTTGGTACATGAGCTTTTCATTTGTCAAAATGGAGTCGCATAGCATCCTGTAATTAGAGGGTGCATTTATTATTCACTATGGATAAAAAAAACATTGCAATGGGTGTAATTACAGAAAACACTGTAGCACATAGATAGATCAACTGTTTATTGTAAACACCATAGAAAACGTCAAAAATAAAGAAACAATCAATAGTAGAAGTGTAATGATGGGTGGCCCTATCGCTAAAAGCGATCTCTTCCAGGCAACCTTTGGTACACATCATGAGTTCTATATTATTCATTTTTTCAGTTCTATGTGCTCAGTTGTCAAATAGTTTTTATTGATTGCTTAGCTTCTAATAATTGCATGGAGATGTTAAGTACACCAGATTTTATGTCAAATCCTACACTATCCATAACAATGAACGCCACATTTAAATCAGACAGAATTTTTACGTGATGTAGGAACACAGAGACAGACAGACAGACACCATATATAAAATGTTATATTCTTGTTCAGAAGCTTTATTTAAGTCCCCTATTTTATTTTTATTATATTCATTGCACAGACTGTTTATTGCGTACTGCTTTAATAAAAATATAAAATAAATATAAATACTACATACAAGTAGATAAAAAAATACCTTGCTTGTAAAATGTTTGTGTTGACCAAATTCTCCAAGAGTGTCAAAAGCTGTCTCATCTTATACCTGTTAGTCAATACAGCAGTCAATGTCAGGTACTGCCGAATGGCTGAATCCTGCAGTTCCACACTTAATGAGCTCATAATTGCACATAACTTTTTCTGATACATTGCCAACCTTTCATTTTCTTGTTCAGGCTTGTACACTAGGAAGCAGCTGAATGCTTCTTCTACAGCCTCTACCCTCTGAAAGCAAGATAATAAGATTTAAACATGTATTATTTATACCTTTAGAAACAGTCTTGTCAAGTGATCAATCACTAACATAACTTGCCATATGGCCAGTTAACTGGAACTGTATGGTTAAAGCAAACTCTGTCTTGTTACTTCTCTAATAAAGTGATTTCTTCAATTGGCTGTAATCATAAATTTTTTCTACTGCCCAGAAATTAATGTGCATATTCATAACTTAATTCTTCTATGTGTAGATGCAATAAAAAAAATTATAGTAGTAGGAGCACAGAATAACTCATAGACATTAATTGTATACTAGCAACTCTTCTTCACATGACTGGCTAAGAGTTTCAATTAATTGATAATCTGCGTCCCACCCGCACCCATATCTTTGCTCTATTACATGATAGAATAACTAATAGTAGGTACATAAAATGGGTTGGGCAGGAATAATTGAAAAACGCTCATCAAAAACATCATCGTATCTTTTGGACCACTTATCTATAAATATGGCATAAAAAGCAAAATTGATTCTACATGAAATGAGGAAAACCGCTGTGATGTTGAATTTGCTAAGAATTAACACTAGCAAAGAGCTTTAGAAAATTGAGACAAAATGTTGTTTTTTTTTACTGATAAATATTTATTACGGGCTTTTTGTAATAGGTGTGAGCAGCCATGCAAACTGTTTCTATCGTCTTGGTTTTTAAAAATATAATGTTTTATTTATTTATTTTCCTCTCAGGGATAACGTAACTGGGCTGAATCGGTATGGGATTGTTGAGATATCTAAAAGTCCAAAAGAAGGGTTAAACTTTTCAAACTGAGCCAATCAGGTATTGTGTGATATCTTAAAAAAGGGCAAGCCAATATGTGAAACATCAGTTCCTAAAGTCAGCAAATTAAAAAGATTCAAAACTCAGGTGTGATGCTTACTACTATAGTAAGCAGACATGACGAAATTTCGTCATGTCCTAATTTCGTCATGTCCTTAAAATTTTGTCTGTTTTTTGTGGCTACAGCCACAGAAAACAAGCTCTATTTGAGCATAACCAGTTGTGGATTTTGCAATTGAAATTGGAGCACTTGAGCAGACATGGAGATACTTTGCAATCTTATTTAAATTAACTTACTTAAATAATTAATCAAAAAATATCAAAAGCACTACATAAAAAAATTTTAACTCACCAAAATCTCATGAACAATATTTGCTACTTGTGAGTCGCCCATTCTTAATGCAGTTTAGCTAAACTTTATTTAAGAAATTACTCAGTATTTAGAGACTTATATTTTTATAGCAAAGTACAATGCATTCTGCATCAGCTCTTCACCATTATTGGCATTTTGTGATGATTAAGTGCTAGTATACCAATGGATGAATTATTACACCCATTAAAATTAATGTCTCCTCTTTAGAAGAAGTAAAGATATCAAACTAGTATCACCAGCAGCTAGGAAATCAATTAATATAAAATGACTGTCTTATTCTTCCATCCTCTTCACAGTTCAGAGGTGCCAGTGCCCAGGTTTGCAGTTTAGGGTCTGCACTGCTGTTTGTCCCCAATTTGTTTGTTGTTTTGTTCATTCGCTTCGCTTGTCTCGCTTAATACTTTAAAAGCACTCTGATCCTGATACAGATTTAGACAACAGGATGATCTGAGAAGTCTGTTATTATTAACGGCATTTATTAGGTAGATATATGATCTGTTTTCTTTGACAGCTGTAAAATACTTCTTTAAAAAAGTCCCTGATGATACCTGAACCTAAAAGCGTGCCTGCCACAGGTGCCTGGTGGGTGTTCCCAATAAACACAATAATTACTGTGCTGTGCTTGTGCTGCTGTTCGCCGCCAGCTTTTATCACTAGTCCTTGGATTTGATTTGTTATACAAAATTCGTTTCCATCCGCCACCATCAACCATTACAATAATATTGCTCTTTATATTACAATACAATATATTTAATACTGTTGCAACTTGCAAACAACTTGCAAAATTTGCAAAATGCCTGCAAATTGAAAATATTGTTTTTTTTTGCTTTTCCTCGTTCTAGGATTTGGCGTCACACTTCTCGTGTATTTGCCAGTGTCAGGTTTTTCATTTTCTTGCCAGTAGAGTTCTTTAGTTTCTTTTGCATACTTTTTTTTTAATTAATAAAACTATTTAGAAAATTAACAAATTGGAGAACGAAATATCGGAGAAAGGAAAGGATGGTCAGAGGAGCCGTAGTATTTATATACTCTTTGAGAGGAGCAAGGAGAGGATACGTGAGTAATAATAATAGAACAAAGTATAAAAATAAAACATATTAGACATACGTAATGCAAAATTATAATTGTCGTTAGCTTCAATAAATGAACCTAAGACTATATATTTTATATATAGGAATATAGTTGTTATGGAGTAAACATTATACATTTGTAGGAAAAGGAGTTTCAAGTTATACCAGGTCTTTGTAAAACGTAGTCTTATCGTACAAGGGGCAGTTAAATATGATGTGGTTAATATCCCCAACATCTTCTCCACATTCACATTTTGGAGAGTCATTAATTTGAATTCGAAAAAGATGTGCCGGACTGCACATGTGACCCAAACGCATACCTATAAGCACGGATGTGGCTCCCTTGCTAAGTCTTACCTTGGAGAACCAAGGCTTCACTTGAATTTCGGGTTGTATGGTACAATAATATTTTCCTTTTAAGCGGGCGCTACTCTTCCATGCTTCACTCCAAGATTCCACACTCTATCGCCTCATTAGCAAGTTGATCTGCTTTTTCGTTGCCTTTAATTCCAGAATGGCTCGGAATCCACGCAAACGAAACCGAAGATCCTTCGCTTACCTTACGCAGCTGAAAAGTTTTTCTCGAGCGAAAACGATTACAGGAAAAATGACATTATTCCTTTGAAGGGAAATTTAGAAAGGGCTTGTAATGCACTCATGGATTCAGAGAAAATTACAGTTTTTTTTTAAGTTTCATTATAACGATGTATTTATTCTAAGGCTTTATATATTCCATAGCACCCAGCTGTGAAAATTGAGGTTTGTGAAGGAAATTTTATTTTTTCGACTTTGTTATACTGTTGATGAAACAAGCCAACACAACAAGTAATACAACACAATCACTGTCGGAATGTTTCGAAGTATCACTATAAATATTATGCCAATTTTGCCAACGTTCTTCAATTACCGTATTAAAATACGTGTTTGCATATGGATCACCCTTTACAATACCTATGTTAAGATGAATATCGTCAGTTTCGAATAACTTCAATGTTGGGGTTTGAAAGTATTTTTAAGTTATTGTTTGATTTATGGATGAGAAACGTTTTCCGTCAAATCTCACAACTTTGCGAATTGGCGCATGACATGATTATGCATTAAAACGACGAATAGGCAAAAAAACGGGTTGTTCCTTTTCTCCCCACCAGCGTTGTCCCACTAGTGGGAAATGTATGGTCTTTCTCCTCACTATGGAATATATTATTTGACAGTGGGGAGAAAGATAATAATCGAAAAAGTATGCTCTTTGTCCCTACTATGGAATCAAAATATATACCTATCATAGTAGTGGGGGGAAAGTGAATAACCAAATTTACTATAGTATAATGTTAATACAATACAAAACAATACAATAACACTTTATTGACACACAGTTAAACAAATTACAAACTAGAAATAACATAAACAATAGGTACAATGGGTGGTCTTATCGCATATAGCGATCTCTTCCAGACAACCAATTCCAATGACAATGTCCCACTAGACTTGATATGAAGCAAACATTATTTTCAGTAAAGGCAATTATTGAGATATCAAGGATTGCGTAGTGGGGAGAAAGAGAATACTTTTTCGATTATTACCTTTCTCCCCACTGTCAAATAATATATTCCATAGTGGGGAGAAAGGCCATACATTTTTTCCCTTTCTTCCCACTAGTGGAACAACGCTGGTGGGGAGAAAGGGAATAACCTTTAATAAATCCGGTGATTAATGGACGGTCGTCAGTGTTCGGAAACCGTCGTAAACAGCCAATTGTCTCTTTCCAAATGCCGATGCACATCGGCCTTTACTACTTACTATTTTTGAGCTATCTCACCCCGCTTGATTTTATACTTTGACATTAGAAAAAGAAAAATGTATTATAAATTGTACGCTTAGAGTATAAAATTGTATGAATGATAAGTACGCGATACAGTTGGTTTTTCTTCCCGTTCGTCTTCTAACTGGTTGCTATCAAGAAACAGACTATCTTGTAGGATTTTCTCTGGTAGATGTAATCATGATGTAATTGGTTATTTTCCTACTGTTCATGCTGAATGGAGTTATTATTGCTTGGAGCGGCAACAGCGATATATTGTGGAGAGACATAAAATTGTGCGCCATCTGAAAAAGTGAAGGAAACTAGAACTTAGTAATAATCAGCACAACTCTAGTAGATAAAAATCTTTTATGCTTTAGTTTTTATTATTAGAGGAGTGAAATAATATCCGGTCAATTAAACTATACATAATTGATTTCATGTCTGCTCACCGGCATTTCTTTGGATCAAAACGTCCCCATCGTTATCGTAGTAGCACTTGCCGTCTTCTATTAAAATAATCCAGTTTCGATAAAGGCTTTCTTGAGCTTGACTCATTGACCAAACTTGGAAATTGGAAACTAATTTGCTTGAAAGAAGCGCCAAAACGTATGAACTATCAGGCAGACCAAACAAACGGCAAACGTCAGTTAAACGTCAGAGTGTTTTTAAGCAATCGATTTTAATGGTTGTAAAGTTGCAATCGAGTTGCAATTCTCGGAGGTTCGGAACGATCGGTTGCGCTAACCGAACGCGTAGCTCGGAGGTTTGGTTTGGTTGGAACGCCGCTAGTACGAAAAGTTGCACTCGGAGTGTAGGACACAGAATAGAAGAATAATAAGTTAATAGAAGAATAATAGAATATAAGTTATACCCAAGGGGTGTAGGTTCTGCACTGCGATTACGTAATGTTGATCATGACGGTTTCAAGCCGTGAAATTCAATAATGCTTTGCGATAGAGTCGATTTTGCTATGAAAAAAGTGACAATCTGATTGAAGCCAAGTTCTGTAATTGGGCCACTGAACGCACCCCAGGGTGTGTAGGCTAATTAGTCTGCAAAGAGTATACATACGTAGTATCTCTACCTAGTCTGTGGAGTATACAAATGTAGTCTGTGCCTATTGTTTATTTATTTGTTTCTTTCTTGGCTCGATCGGTACGATCGGTCGGTTCTCGTCTCGGTTTACTTGCTTTGCTTCATTGCCTTGCATTATATGAAATGAGTTCAACCAAAGGCCTTAAAATTGCAGAAATGTTCAAGCAAGCAGTTACTACGACAAAATGTTTTGACCAGAACCTTCGTCAGGTACATATGTTCCTGTCTAGGACAGCTATTATACTCTCCATAAGTTCGATTCAGGAAACTGAAAAAGTGGTTTCGTAACCATATAATTATTCGAACCGACGCAAGCTTAAACAATTACGTCATTTTCTCATTTAACCTTTATAAACTCAGGCTCAACGCCTTATCAATTAATTAGGCTAAGTTGTGAATTACAGCCTATCGAGGAGTTCATATTATTTTCAGGAAGGTTACATTACTAGAAGTCTTCATAGTAAGTTGCGGAATTACAGTGCCACTTAAAAAACCGCGGTACGACTTCGGAAGCTTGACCCACGATTTTAGGGGGGAACGTGTAGGGGGGAGGGAGTACAACCCTCCCTGAGAGTGGGGGGCTAGATCTCCCCCCCTCACAGAGTTGTTTTTTTTTACTTTTTACACTTGCTTACAATTTGTATCATATATTTGGACATTTTTGCGACGCCTTATCCTTCGGAGGGCAGCGGCCGGCAAGCGCCTACTTAAATGTAGGGCTGTTTGGTCGCCGATTTTTAATAAACTGTTTGATGATTTTTAGTAAAATTAAAACTGAAATACACTAAGCGTCTACGCGGGGGGAGAGGGTACCAGGGGTAGCCCTCCACCTCCCACCACCCCCTCCCCTACTCGTGCCCGTCAATTCTATATATTCACCCCCACAGTGCATGTAGCGGCAAATATGTCCATACATTAGGAAAAAATTGCAAAAAATATTTAATTAATTCATATCTCAGATGGGGGGGGGGGGGGGGGGGAGTTCAGATTTTCCATGGAAACTTACCATTTTCCGGGATAAAAAGTATCCTATCTTGGTCTCTATATTGTACAGTACCTATTTACAAAGATTCATCAAAATCGGATCAGCTGTTTTTGAGTTAAAACTCTCCAAACAAACAAACAGACAACGTTTCACTTAAATATATTGGTTTGAATATTCCCACTGTCATTCAATTGAATAAGTATAATTAAAAAAACAAGGTTTTATGAAGTAGCCATGTAATGTCACGAGAACAAAACGTGTGTGCCAAATTTCAGCCTGATAGCTTCAGTTGAAGTGGGTGAAATATTGATTGCAAAATTGTTACAGGACATACATACATACAAGTGAAGTTAAATAAAAGCTTTTAAGATCAGTGAAGTAGAGATCCGAAAAGCAATAATTACTTAACAGTTAAAAAAATGATTGCAGGTGAAGGTGATAAGCTGTGGCAACGGCAGGATGGTGACGGAGTTCCAAGTGGGTCCAGAACACCTCAACCAGCGTGGCACGCTGCACGGTGGCTTCATCGCCCACCTCGTGGATGCTATATCCACGTATGCCCTCACTACAAATGAAACAATTGAAACAAGAGGATTGTCAATAGATCTTAGTGTAACGTAAGAATTATATTTACTCTAAACATTTGATCAAAATTCCTTCAGCCGTCAAAAAGTTATTATCGATTGCTGGTTGGATTGAGATACCAAGTACACCAGTTTTTAAGTCAAACCCTAAGCTACTTATAATAAAGCAATAGGAACGAAAAAGTCTGTACATAAAAGATAAATAATAAAAAATGGTCCAGGGTACTTAAAATAAGCTACTAAACAACAATATAACATATTTTGAAATAAGTTTTGTTTGTTAGTTTGTTTGCCTGTATGTTAGTTCGCGCATCACGTAAAAACTCCTGGCCCGATTGCGATGCGGTTTTCACTGCTGGATAGCTTAGTGTTTGACTTAAAAACGGGTGTACTTGGTTTCTCAATCTGTTGAGTAGAATGCGAGTAATTGATAAAAAAACATTTGATGTCTGAATGAAGTTTAATACATTGGTACATTTGGTTCTGTAATATCACAGGATGGAATGGATGCACTGAGAGTCTATTTTTGTATGATTTCTCTATAAACTCAAGGTTTTTTTTGTGTCTACAAACACAAATAAAAATAATAGTTTTTCGAAATGCCAGATACCTTGTATGTATCGGATCGGAACACCTCTACACCTAGTATGATGGAATTGCAAATCTAGCATGCCGGACGACCTTGCGCGGACATACATAGTAAGATGTTCCTATCAATCTATACTTATAACAAAGCAGTAAGTAACAAAATTTCTGTACAAAGAACTACATTTAATAAAATCTGGTCTATGGAACTTAAAATTAGCTACTTGTGTTATTCCAGAACCACAACTACAAATATTTTCAAACTTCGTTCAGACTTCAAATGTTTTTTATCGATTGATCGACCTCTACTCATCCGATTGAGAAACACTAGTTTTTAAGTTTATCCAATTGTGAAAACCGCATCGCATTCGGTCCAGTAGATTTTACGTGATGCGCGAACAAACAAGCAGACAAAACAAACAAGATTTAAAAATATAAATAATAGTAAAAAATAAAATTTAAAAAATATGGTACTTACTGCTTTATTATAAGTAGATAGACAGAAGATAAATAAATATACATAATTAATTCATCTATCTATTTATCTTCTATCTATCTATCTAGATGTAGATAGATTAAATGTTGGTCAAATATATCTACAGATAGATCTAGATACATATACATGTACCTATATTTACAACAAAAAAACAGAAACAGATTGTCAACACATTTTATTGATTTTATAAAATTTTATATAAATCTGTATTTTTACAGATTTCCAACACATTTAACTGATATATCCGATATATAAGTTTACATATATATCTGTATTTTTAAAGATTTTTCAATACATTTTACTGATTTAAATAAGTTTACATATATCTGTATTTTTAATATTTTTTCAAAACATTGTACTGATTTTACATAAGATTACATATATCTATACTTTTACAGATTTTCAATACATATAACTGATTTTATCTGACATATAAGTTTACATATAACTGTATTTTTACAGATTTTCAACACATTACATGTTCCTGTTACTAATAATAAAAAGTGAAAATAACCGATGTTTTGTTACCTTATCACTAAAATGGCTAAACCGCTGCACCAATATTGATAACATTTTGTTTGGAGTTAGTTTGTACCCTGGGGAAACATAAGATAGTTTTATCCTTATAAACAGTAGTCTGGGCGGATGAAGTGGCGGTCAAAAGCTAGTTTTACATAAGTTTACAAACACCACAAAACACACCATTTTTTTATTGATCTTTATACTGTTTCTTGGACAACTGGCGGATCTTGCAATCATACTGAATCACTGCACTGACTCGCAAATTGGTGTCTGGGGCGCACAAAACATCAATAAAAAAATAAGCATGTATTAATTATGATTAGATTGTTTTTGTTCAACATATTATTGTCCTGTACTAGCTGCGTTGGAATGTATTATTTCCAGTCAGCCTTTTCAGTGTGAAGTAGTAACAAACATACACTCATTCACTCACAAACTTTCGCATTTATAATACATTTTATTGCGATTATTATGTAATTCCTTTAATTTTAAGTATTATTATTTGGCAATAGTTCATTATAATTATTTTTTAGTTGACTCATAGGACCATTTATTTTTTCCAGGTATATGACTGCAGCCAGAGAAGGAGACTGGGTGCAAGTAGACGCTGTGACCAAAAAAACTGGTAAAAAAATAGCTTTCTTAGAAGTGGAAGTTCGGAACAGAGATAAAAATGTATTGTTAGCCACGGGCAAGCATACTAAGTACATAGGAATTTAGTGTAAATTTGTTATGTAGGCCGTTTTCATTAGAAGTAGTTTAAATAAATAAAATGTAAATAGTTTTTAAAATCATTTTTTAACTTGTAAATACACTTGAAATTTGATTTCCTGTTTTTCATTTTGAGAACTCAATTTATAGTTAATTAAATCGTTGTACTTAATTTCATCGAGTTTGAAATTACGACTTAATTTCAAACTCGATGAAATTAAGTACAAGTACCCTTTCAAAGTTAAAACAGCCAAACCTATCAACAGAGCAAGAATAGCCAACATCAAAGAAAACCTCAAATCAGTGGCGGAATCATCTCTTGAGAACTTAAACACTCAACAGAAATACAACATAATACACGAAATACTGACAGTAAGATCAGAATCCAGCATTAAAGACAAATCAAAGGATAAACGACGCTTATCAGTAAAAGCTATCGAACTCCTAGATAAAAGATCCAAATTATTCAACGATAAATAAATCAAAAACTATCAGGGAACAAATAGGGAAAATAAGCAAAGAGGTTAAAATCCAAAGAAAGAGACAGAGTACTTTAGACTCGATACTTTTGAAAAACACATTAACAAAACTAGGTTTATAAAGGCCCTTAAGTTTTTCTGACAGGACAAACTGGATACCCAATGTGAAAGACAGATTTTGAAAAACAAAGACAAAAACAAATTTCTACGATTAAACCTTTACTCCAGCTTGTACTATTATTTATTCTGTGCTCCAGTAAGAACCAAATAGACAATACTGACTTATATAACAGCGATAATGTACCACCTATACTAATACAAGAAATAAACAAGGCAATAGAAACACAAAAGAAGGATAAAACTCCTGACCCCGACGAGAACACAAAGAATTGCTTGCAGACTGCAAACACGATATTGCGCCCTTACTAATAGTTATTTGTTATGCAAGGCTGCAAAGTGATTTTTTGACGAGAGTTCTTGTGTTGAAACCTGAGCAAGCGAAGGATTCTAGGATTGAATATATTTATAGAATCCTGAGCGTAGCGAGGGTTTCAAAAGTACGAGACGCCAAATAACTTTGCTGCCGTGCGCAACACAAAACTTTTCACCTCACTACAGCGAGGAAAATGCTAGGTGCAAGAAAAACAGCTAAAATAATATATTAAATTAGTGTTTATAATAATAATAAAAAATGAGCCGTCACGGGATGCCTGGCAGATGTGTAAACATAATAGAACAGAGTCGAACAGAATCGAATAGAATAGATTCGAAAAGAGTCGAATAGAGTCGAATAGGGTTGAAAAGAGTCAAATAGAGTCAAATTGAAACGAAAAGAGTCGAGAAGAGTCGAGTAGAGAAGAGTAGAGTCGAGTAAAGTTGAAAAGAGTAAAGTAGAGTCGACTAGAGTAGAATACAGTAGAACAGAGTAGAATAGAGTAGAACAGAGTAGCATAGAGTAGAATAGAGTAGAACAGAGTAGAATAGAGTAGAACACAGTAGAATAGAGTAGAACACAGTAGAACAGAGTAGTATAGAGTAGAACAGATTAGAACAGAGTAGAACACAGTAGAATAGAGTAGAACAGAGTAGAACAGAGTAGAACACAGTAGAATAGAGTAGAATAGTAGAGTCGAGTAAAGTTGAAAAGAGAGAAGTACAGTCGACTAGAATAGAATAGAGTAGAACAGAGTAGAATAGAGTAGAACACAGTAGAAAAGAGTAGAACAGAGTAGAACACAGTAGAATAGAGTAGAACAGAGTAGAATAGAATTGAAAATGAAAATAGTTGAATAGAGTCGAGTAGAGTGGAGTAGAGTTGCGTAGAGTCAAGTAGAGTCGAATAGAGTCGAGTAGATCCGATTAGAGTCGATTAGAGTCGATGATGGAATCCCTTCGAGCTTAGGCTTATTTGGTCTGTCTTGATGAGTTCTCTAGTTTTATGTGGTATCCAGGGTCTGATAATGGAGCCCGAAGGTAGTCACAGGAACTCAACAACAAAATGATGAAACCCCTTCCAGTTTGGGCTTATTTGGTTTGTCTTGATGAATTCTCTGGTATTTTGTGGTATCCAGGGTCTGATGATAGAGCCGGAAGATAGACACAGGAAATCAACAACAAAATGATGGAACCCTTTCGAGTTTGGGCTCATTTAGTTAGTCTTGATGAGTTCTCTAGTTTTAGGTGGTATCCAGGGTCTGATGATGGAACCGGAACGTAGTCACAGGAACTCAACAACAAAATGATGGAACCCCTTCGAGTTTGGACTCATTTGGTTTGTCTTGGTGAGTTCTCTGGTGTTATGTAGTTTTCAGGTCTGATGATTGAGCAGGAAGGTAGTCACAGGATCTCAACAACAAAATGATGGAACCCCTTCGAGTTTGGGCTCTTTTGGTTTGTTTTGATGAGTTCTCTGGTGTTATGTAGTATCCAGGGTCTGACGATGGAGCTGGAAGGTAGTCACAGGAACTCCACAACAAAATGATAGAACCCTTCGAGTTTTGGCTTATTTGATTGGTCTCGATGAGTTCTCAGGTCTTAAGTGGTACTGGTGGTGCCTCGTAAAATATTGCTTTAAATAAAGACACATACATCATTACAGCATTTACAACTTATAAATCCTAATATATAAATTATAAATTTGTTTTGGGTTTATGTTTCCTCATATCTACGAGATGAGTAACTATTTTTTAATTTAAAGAGTAAACTTTCATTCCAGTGAAATCATAGATAATTTTCGTCAAAACTAATTCAGTTGTTAATATATGTAGGTTTATTCATCCTTGGTTTTAATTTACCAAGGCTTTGAGTCTAAAGTGAGTGAGTGTCTACTTTTTTCTTAGGCATATATTTTTCTGATGTTTGCTTAGGCCACTCAAAATCAAAAAATAAAATATTTTTTCAAAAAAAATAACGACTTCATATTAAAAATGTTATTTTGTAAACAACCAGAACAGTATCACTTTTTCGAAATTACCAACGTAATAATAATGCAAAAATACAACATAAGATAAAGAAGAGTTTTTCGAAGGCGGTGCCAAACCCAGGCATCATTTAAATCTAATATTTTTACAAAATTAATACATATCTATCTACGTACGAAGTAATATGCAGTTGTCTATGACGCTTCCTTATACAAAACACGCAGAAGAGACAACAAGAGACTCACACGAGCATATTTTCACACGTTCACAAACCGATTCACACGAATGCAACAATCTAGTAAATGATAAAGTTTTTGTAAATATTTACTTTAAAAGCTTATTATTTTATATAGCACGTCAAGCCACATTATCTTTTTGAATGAACTCAACCATATTAATAATTATGGCTCGGCTTGGCACCGCCTTCAAAAGACTTTTTCTTATCTTAAGTTCTATTTTTACCTTGGTAATTTCGAAAAAGTAGATACTATTCTGGCTCAATTGTGATTATTTTATTCGTTTTAGTGTTTGTATTCAAAATAACATTTTTAATATGAAGTCATTTATTTTTTTGGAAAAATATTTTATTAGCGATATATTAAACACCGAAAAAAATCCAATACAATGGACCATATCAACTATCATCCTACTCCACAAAAAGGGAGACAGGAGAGAAATGAACAACTGAACCAGCCTAATCTCCAATATTTACAAAGTTTTTGCTAATATAATTCTATGGCGAATAACTAGAACTCTGGATGAGAATTAGCCCAAAGAGCAGGCTGGCTTCAGAGCAAGCTACTCAACATTAGACATACATACAGTAAGACAAAAATTCGAGAACAACAAAGAATTTAAGGTACCATTTTATTGCTGCTTCATCGACTACAACAAGGAATTCGACTCAATAGAGCACTACAGTATTTGGCACTGTCTAAAGAACCAAGGACAATTCTAAAGTACTTGTGTTCGACACACAAGTACATTAGAATTTTAAAGAATATCTACACCAACAGTACAGCCAGAATAAAATTAGAAAAAGAGGGTAAACTAATAAAAATAAATATGTCAAGCAGACCCGCTATCGCCTAAATTATTCACAGCTGTATTAGAAGAAATCTTCCGAAAATTAAAATGGGACGAGTATGGAATAAACATAAACGGCGAACAACTTATACACCTACGATTTGCTGACGACATCATACTATTCGCCACGACAAAAGAGCATCTACAAAGCATGCTCACAGACCTGGATAAAGAAAGTAGCGATGTAGGTCTAACGGTGAACACTTCCAAAACTAAAGCCATGAGAAACGCATCAGAAGATACTATCATTACATATGACGAGCCAGTTAAGTTTGTGAAAGAGTACACCTACCTAGGCCAACTAATCTCAATCACTAATATAAAGTCAAAGGCAATAGACACAAGAATCGGGAAAGCTATACCTGCATACTGCATACTCATACATACACCTGCATACTCCTAGTCTTAACATATGGCTGCCAGACTTGGGCCCTCACTAAAGCGCAATATAGGAAAATGGAAACATGTCAGACAGCAATGGAGAGAAGCATGCTGAATATAAGGAAGTCTGACAGAATAAATAACAAAAATATCAGAAGACGCACGAAAATAGAAAACGTAACAATAAGAATAAGGAAACTAAAGTGGAAATGGACTGGCCATATAATCAGAGACATTGAAAAGTGGAACAAAAACATAGTATTTTGGTACCCAAGAAATACGAAAAGAAATTGAGGTAGACAGTTTGGAAAGCGGGAAGACGAAATAAAAATCATAGCAGGGAAAACATGGACTAGGAGAGCGCAAAACAGAACAGAGTGGCGGGAAATCGAAGAGGCTTTTGTCAAAGTTAGGCAAACAGACCGGGTTGTCGGTGTCACCGATTCGCCAGAGTCGTTAGATTAACATATAATATTGTAAAAATTCTGTGTCTGAATAAAGGCTTATATTATTATTTTCGTTGAACAATGTCACATGGGCAGGACATTTTGCAAGAAAGGGTTAAAATAGGTGGATCAAGGTAGACACTGAATGGTATCCAACAGAATGGCTGACCTCGTTCCAGACCACCCGACCGGTGGTCAGTTGTGAGGTACGCTGGAGGCCAATGGATGAGATTAGCACAGGGCCGGAAAGACTGGCGTGAACGAGAGGAGAGCTATACTCAGCAGCAGTGGGTGGATACGGGCTGATTAGATAAATAGACAGACAAGGTCACACACACACATATATATATATAGTACCAAGTATTATTTATTCTGTGCATATAGATATGTATTTGTGACACGTACCTACCTACATTTATTTTATCATAGAAACTAGATGGTACACGGTTAGAACAACTGGACCGATTGTGACGCGGATTTCACTGTTGGATAGCTTAGGTTTTGACTTAAAAACTGGGGTACTTGGACTACTTGGTATCTAAATCCGGTGATTAGAAGCCGAGCAATCGATAAAAAACTATCTGACGGCTGGACGTAATTTGATATTTTGTACGTTTGGTCCTGGAATAACACATAGGTTACTTTTAACCAAGAAATAAAACCAAGCGAGCACAGCTAGTACATAATATAATATGTATAAGTTTCGACGCGTGCAAAGCCGCGTGTAGCAGCCAGTTGTAAGTAATTCCGCGCGCACGAGAGTTATGTAAGAAAGAAAATGATACCTCGGGGCATTTGGTCATACTTACAACTTATTTATTTAAATTAGTATGACCCATAGCAATATAAATATGCTAATTTCTCGTCCCCGTTATAAAGTCGCGGTCTGTCAGCACGAAAATCGTAAAGTGTGCCATTAAAAGTACACGTCATGTCAAGTGAGTGTGACACCGGTGACAGGTTACATAAAATGTGTGTATGTACGTGTGACGTGTTCAATGATACTCATTTGGTCACTGCTCTGGTTTCGATAGTCTGGGAACAGTGAAATGGTGTGGTGTGCACTGTGCCTACCTACGTGACTCGTGACCACCGAACATACGGCGTTGTATGGTATTCCGTGCCACGTCCGAGACGACCTTGAGTTTCCTACGCTTTTTCCCCTCATTTATGCCAGTCACATGGTTGCGTTGGGGTATCCCAAACGAATAATTATTATGTAAGTGACCTACTAAAAGCTTTATGAATTCGAGTACCGTTATCCTGAAATAAGGCGAAGGCTACGTTAGCTGTATAGACTGTTTACACGGTGATCCTGGTCATGTTAGAGATCTTTCGTTTAGGAAGACACTGATCACGATACAATAAGAACTTTGTTTTAAGGTAATCTCTGTTCGTGGTTAAGAATTAGTTTACATCTCTGCAAATTTCACAGCATGTCAATGCTTATGAAAGACTAATAAAAAAGCCGTCTTCAAATCTTATAAAACTTAAGAGAAAGAAATAAATTAAAAATAACTAGCTTATAAGCTAAAAAAACACGCCTGCCCTGGCAAAAAATAAATTTTGTCATTAAATTATATAATGTTCGAATGTGCATATAAAGGCCTTCATTTGATACACATAATTAGTAAAATACTTACGAAGTTTATTTTTTGTATTTGAAAATGGACCCATACTGCCGAAAAACAGAAAGTTCTCAAAAAAATAAATGACACCTTTTACCCTGGGGGAAGTAAGGATTCTAACGATACACCATACGTCTAAATCTGTTGAGGCATTTCAAAGTTATGGTGGAATCAAGAAACTCACATACATACATACAAACATACATACATACAAGCATACATAAAAACATACATGAATCCTAAAAACATTACACTCCATTTTTGGGGGGCATGCCCCGTCCACCCACTGGCTTCACCCACTAGTGGATGCACGGGTAATACGCATTTACCCCTCCACCCACTGCACTAGAGTTGAAAACTAATGAAGAAGAATCGACACTGAAGAAAAAAAAACAACATGTATTGTAATTAGGTAGTAAGACATTTTAAAGTGACAGATTACAAAGTGACAGATGTCAAAATAATCGACATTTATGAAGAAAAAAACCAACAAGTAATAAATATAAGTAGTAAGACATTTTAAAGTGACATGTCAAACTTCAAAGTCATACGTCAACACCTGACAAGATTTAATCGATATGAAGGCGTGTAAAAATGAGGTCTGTACTACGCCCAAACCGACTAAAGTAAGTAAGCACTAAGCGTAATTAGTTCTGTAATTAGTACAGAAATAAAAAAATAAAAAGTTTAATACGAATTGAGTTTTTAATTGATTTACTTTTTATTTATTACTTTCTAGTTTCGTTAAAGTAGGCCATACATATCTTAAACTTTTGGACCGATTTTGATAAAACTTATTACCTCTAAGTTCAAAGATTACAATAAAGACTATTATAAAAAGAACTATTGCAAACAGGATGGTAGTTTCTGAGAAATACGTGGATAAACATACATACATACATACCTACATTCCCGAAATTTGGTATATTTGTTATACTAGATACTTATATAAATGAACCTATACTATTACATTTTGAATTCATTTTGTAGTATATATTGAAGCAATCCAAAAAAAAACACTTTTGTGCGCACGTGTGTTTTCTTGTCGACGTAACCGCCAAGCGTTAGTGCGCGCGATTTCACCAAAAGTGCAGTTTCATTGGTGTTAGTACTTAGTACCTATATTCATGATGTGCCAAGTGTGAGGTCATGAAGTCGTGGTATAAAACATAATAATGGTCATGATATAAACAAGCTTCCCTCATATGGTTTACCTGTTGGCTTATGCAATTGGATAGTTGATTTCTTGAGGGAACGATCTATTCGAGTAGTCTTAGAGGGCTGCTCGTCTGATCAAATGGCTATCAATGCCGGTGTACCTCAGGGATCGGTTCTCTCGGCTACACTGTTTTTACTGCACATTAATGACCATCTGAAGCCTGATACCTTTGGGTATGCTGATGACAGTACTGTAGTTGAGAGATACACTTCCAATGCTCAAGCCAGCTGTGACGCTGTCCAATTTCAGAGAGAGGCTATGGTAGACCGTTTAAATTTAGCCTTAGAAGGCGTGTCCGTTTGGGGCGATGCTAACCTGGTTAAATTTAATGCTACTAAAACGCAGGCGTGTTTGTTTTCTGCTAAAAGGAGTCCTCTAAACCGATCTCCATCTTTACAAAGTGTAACAATACCAATAGGCGACCATTTGGAGCTTTTGGGTGTCGAACTCACATCAAACCTGAATTTTGGGTCTTATATTGATTCCAAAGCCAAGGTAGCTGCAAATAAACTTGGTATTTTGTCTAAGGTTAGGCGGTACTTCACACCGGGACAGCTTTTGAATCTTTATCAAGCACAGGTCCGATCTTGTATAGAGTACTGCTGCCACCTCTGGGACGGTTCTGCCAAGTATCAGCTCGAGTCTTTGGATTCAATTGAGAGACGTGCTATCAGGCTCACTGAGGATGACACTCTGGTAAAGAGTAAGCTTCAAAGTCTGGCGCATCGACGTGCAGTAGCAAGCCTGGCGGTATTCTACAGATTGCACTATGGAGAGTGTACACGAGAATTGCACAACCTGATTCCCCCATCACCTTTCCATCACCGTACGACTAGACGATCAGCAAAGCGCCACCCTTTCATGGATGAAATACCTCGCATAAGAACGAAGCGTTACGCTTCTTCATTTATTATAAGAACTGCAAAGGAGTGGAATGCCCTGCCCTCGTCAGTGTTTCCGGTAAATTATAACCCCAGTGTGTTCAAGTCAAGAGTGAATAGGTATCTACTAGGCAAGCGTGCTACACCTTCGACCACATCATCTGTTTCCATCAGATGAGATCGTGGTCAAACGATTGCCTAGTCCGTAATAAAAAATAAAATAAAATATCCACCGCTGAAAACTATGACCAAAAATCTCTGATTAGAAGAATCTTATATTCTAAGGCAAAAATATGATTCTGTTTTTTTACCTACTTATAGATAGATAGTTTAAAACATTAAAAAACACGCCTGCCCTGTCAAAAAATAACATAAGCCATTAAATTATATATTGTTGCAATGTGCTCATCAAGGCCTTCAATTATATTAAACCCATATTGTAAAATTCGACACACCACCGAAACATAATATTTTCAAAATGTATTGGGCTGTTTTAATCAGGGGGATCAGAAATCGGGACCGACACGTCTTAATATGCCCTCCGAAGCACAGAGAGACGTCACATATACATATACATACATAGGTAATTTGACCCTCCCATTAATAAGTTCTGGAACTGCCCTTGGTTATAGGCTACGCGAGTGAAACCGCGGGGAACAACTTGTATTGTATAATTTTGGAACCCATCCAGGCTGGATATAAGTGTATGACCCCCCCCCCCCCCCACCCCTGACTCGAAGGCTGGATCCACCCTTGCCCGCGACTTCGTCCGCGCCACCGAAGTGGGAAAGGTTCGAAAGGCTGATAACCAAATTTTGTATGAAACCTGTTTTTGTATGTCGCCTGTTTGCATATTCGAACGATAGGTACTCGTAGGTATGTCAAATTATAATTTTCTTCTTTATGGTCCGCAGGTATTACAGTTTATAGCGATAAAAAGTATCCTATGTCCATTCCCAGGGTTCAAACTATCTCCATAACTCATCAAGATCGGTTCTACCGTTTAGTCGTGAAAATGTAACAGAATATTTTCGTACAATTTTTTGACATACAGACAGAGTTACTTTCGCTTAAATTATAAGTATGTGCAGTACTATTATTTATTCATATGGTATGGAGCAGGCTTCACAAAATATTATAATCAGCTTTCGATCACGGAGCAAATGGTACCTACAGTAAAATAGGTCGGATGATGGTTGGGTATAGACACAATACATTATATTTCCGTAAGGACAAATGAGTATTATGGTAAAGGTGTACTAATACACCGTGCCGTTCGGAAGTAGGTGATGGAGCGGCGGAATGTGATTGGCTAAGAAGTAAGCACCTTCACTTTCCGACATATAAATCACATGTCAAAGGATTCATTAATAGGTGATGATCGTACCTAAGGCTGGTTACAATTCCAAAGGCGTTGTTGTGGCAAAATCTGATAGGGCGAACAAAGGTGGTAGGTACCAGAGGTGACAACACCATCACGGTTATGGCATACCTACGTAGTTGCAACAAATGTAGGTACCTACCTACAAATACGATTCACACTTTACATTCCAAAATGTTAGGTAGAAACGGAGATAAATGCTAAAAAAGGACATTTTATTTTGAACAAAAATTGTATTTTCGGAAAATTGAACCGAGCATGATAGAGCTATCTGCTCCCCGCGGTTTTACCCGCGTGGACGATTTGATAATGATGCTAATGAGTCTATGTCTGTCTGTTCTTGAAGTAGGTATACATAGGCAAAAAAACACGTCGTTCATTGGTTATAGTTGCTGCGTAAAAAAGGAACAAACAAACAAACACACTGTCGCATTTATAATAGTAAGTTTGTTTATCGCGTGAGATAGTGCTGGCTTCTGCTGTCAGATTTTGCCAGGCTGCTCGAGGGCCTCTGACATGGCTTAACGACTGCTATTAATCAATAACAGCCGGGACCGACAGCTTAACGTGCCTTCCGAACCGAAGCACGTAGTCACGTACAACTGTGACGAAGCGATGGAAAACAGCACATAACTTAGAACAAAACAATTGTACCGAGCCTAGAACCCGGTATCGTTAGATTCTAAGTTGCACTAGTGTACAGCTATGCTATCATCGCTCAGTAATAGTAAGCGTGATACTTAAAAGAACCTCTTAACGTAAGTATAACGTAACGCAGCCATAAATATACTAGATGTGCCCGCAATACAATGAATAATACAGTAAATAAAATGAATAATAGTACATTTCATGCAGTGCAGTGAAGCTCAGTGGGTGGTGGAATAGTACATAGGGTAATCATATTGTACTATTCCACCACCCACCAATAGGTACTTACATTATGAACAAGCTGTGCCCGCGGCTGTGCCCGCGTGGTCATATAACTGTGTGAAAAGTAACCTATGTGTTATTCCAGTACCTAACGTACAATAATTACATTTCATAAAAATTTGTTCAGCCTTCAAATAGTTTTTTATCGATTGATCGGCTTCTATTCATCAGATTGAGATACCACCGGTTACACCAGTTTTTCAGTCAAAAACTAGTTCATACGCGAAGCGCTAAAAAACACGACTTGATAAAAACTTGATCAGATGCTTTAATCTTCTTTGTGCAGTCTTTTTGTCACACTTGGTACTGATTTATTATAAGTATTTAAAAATATAGATGCCCGGACAGTTTGAAAAATGTCCAATACGAAAGTGCAATATGATAAAAACTATTGAAAAAAAACCCAGTTTTATGAAGAAAACCCAGTTTTATGAAGTTATTCATAAACCTGGGTTTTTTAAAGCGACACGCCCCGGATTCGCATGGTAGCTAAGGCCACGGTAATGCGTTTCGGACCTCTGTGGGCCTGCTCTATTTCTACTATTTCCGAGGTATTGTTTTGCCATCTGTTAGGTATGTTAAGGGTCTCCCTTTATTTGTTTAAACCGTTACATTGACCAACCACGACCGCGGCCTGCCCGCACCCGCGCCTGAGCCCGCGCGCCACTGCCTCTGTGCGCGGTATACCACAGAATAAACTAATAGTACTTGTACTAATATTTATTCTGTGCTAATAGTAAGGACGAAGAATTGGTTGCGCAAAATTCGCTTATCTAATACGTCGTCGTATCACTCAAACTACTGGTCAAAAAAGTATGGTGTAAAATGCAAAATGTATCTACTTAAGTACATGAAATGAAGAATATTACTGTGATATTGAATTTGATAAGGATTAATACAGTTTAGCACAAATAGCTCTAGAAAATAACGCCGCAAGAAAAGCAATGTTTAATTTAAGTTTTAATGAAAGAAATGGTTACTGTGAGTTAACCGTAACATAAAGAGATATGCCATCGCTAAGTTTTCTTTAGGATTTTATAAGAACTACAATTCTGTAGTACATAATTTGTATGGGGCCTTGATATAGCGAGCGGGCGCCCTGGTCGCTGTAAAAATTAAATGTATGGCGCCTCTAAGGACATGATATAGAAAGCGCCTCGGGCGCGCGGCCAGCCTCCATACATTTTATCTTTAGCGGCCAAACAGACAGACAGAGAGGCAGACGTGGAAAGCGACTATGTATAATTCTATGTATTGATGATGATGATGGCCTTCACCCATTGGGCAGAATAATAAAAAGATTTGTGTTTTATTAAATTACTAGCTGTACCCGCAGCTTTGCTCGCGTAGTCATTTCATTTAAAATTAACTACGTGTTATTCCAGGACCAAAAGTACCTGTAAATTACAAATTTACTACATTTGTTCAAAATTTGTTCAGCCGTCAAATAGTTTTTTATGGATTGCTCGGCATCTACTCATCGGATTAAGATACCAAGTATCCCAGTTTTTAATTCAAACCCTAAGCTATCCAATAACGAAAATTGCATCGCAATCGATCTAGTAGTTTTTACTTGATGAGCTCGCTTGGAGCTCGCTACGCTTGTCTCCCGCCTTCGTCTTCTAACAAATCAAGGCCATGTCGGGTCGCCACTTGACACATATGACTGAAGGTTGTTGACAGAAATTTATCTGTGTTGTAATATCATTATGTGGAGGTATAAGTATTTTCAAAATACGCCGCGCATAATCTTAAATTCAAAACTGCATGTACCCGATCTCAGCTCGGCCAGTGACGTCATAAATGTATACATTTACGGTATACTTTCGAAGAATACATATTGACTTTCTGGATTTTAAAACATATCCGATGCCAATACGGTCACTGACGTCAAGAGCATTGTGTAGGTAATGTATGTTTTCGAAATACGCAACGATGTCTGCCCTCACTTTAGTTAGTGCATCACGGAAAAACCCGTGGTTGCGCGGGCGGGAGACGATAATACACGACCAAAATAATACACGACCAGTATTGTACAGCCAATATTACACGGCCTGATATTACGTGTACATGGATTCCTAATATTTGGACGGTTCATACTTGTCGTGTATTATTTCCCGTACAAAATCAGACCGGGTTGATAATGCACGGCCAGTATTACGCAGCCAATAATACGTGTACAGGTTTCCAATTACTGGATGCGTAATATCAGCCCGTTCTGATTTTGTACGACAAATATTACACGTCCAATAATACGAAGCCAACCATAGACAAATCATTCCTTGATGCCTCGTTTGTGTCAAGAAGAAAAAACGGTCAAAAAACCAAATCGGCCAGCCCCGACTCCACGTGGTCTTGTCTGCCCTTCACTAGTATTATTAAAAAGCCAGAGGCGCGGAGGGAGTGTAGCCCCCGTCCGCTGTAATAAAGTGATTTTGGGGTAAAAGGAACTGGAACGTGCAAACAAGGCTTAGACTATGACATTTCTAAATTTTAGTCTATGATGTACACGTATTATTGGCTGTACATTATCGCCCGTACAAAAAGTATCCGGCCCGTATTACACAGCCAATTAGAAATGGGTTGGTACGCGTTATTGCGATACCGTAACTGTTTATTGGTATATATGGCAATACCTTAATATAGTTTCTGACACTATTTATTTGAATAATTATGTATTGGCCCGTTTCTCGATTCTGATCGGTATCATAGCCACGGTAGATAGGTAGGTACTGTCTAGAGAAATATCGTTTCGATATTATAAAATGTAGGTACCTAGCTACGTGTTTGCAGCGCAGAAGCCGGTGCGTGGGTACGTTTGATTTTAAACTATTTTTCAATGACGTGGTTTAAATACTGACTAAGTTTACATTTCCGATTTGAAAAATTTAAGTACTATAAAAAAATCCTTCATACTCGTAGTTAACCCCAGGCTTAGGACTGGCTACAATAAGTTAAGATATCCCACAGCACACTGCTATTGACTCGTGACATATTTATTGCTTATATATAATTAACACTCCATTTTTGGGCATTCGTGTAAAAAAACTCAATTTGCTACAAATAAAAAGTTGCAGCAAATTGAGCAATTTCGCAAACACACTTTCGCAAAAACACAATTTCGCAAAAACACACGCAATTTCGCTTTTTAGGTATTATAGTTATTTTAGAAAGCGAATGGATACTTTGGCTGTTACTAGTATTTATTTATATTTACACACTAATTTTTAATAAAAAGTATTTTTATGAATACTAACAAAAACAAAACAAACCACAAGTCATAATTTAACGAGGGAGTCGCAATCACAAAACTTTCTACACTGATTTACAAATGAAGAAATTACACTTTCACAGGTGGTGCCCCATCAACTTATTACCTTGACCTAAAAAAATATTTTTCATAAAATGCATCTATTTAAGTAGGGATGTCTCGCTCTTACACGCAGTGTAACTTAACCATGCTGTCCTGATTGTCCTATCACGCTCGTAATATTTTGGTAACATTCGGGTGTACCGCTGGCGCTCGGTACCAATACCTACCGCCGTAGACAGAGTACTTAATACCGACCGTACCATACGGTATTAGGTACTCTCTCTGAAGCGAGCCGCGACGCTATTTGCCAATACATAGTTTAGTCAGAATAAATAGTTATTGTAAAACCAATACAGTGTTTCAGGTATTGGACCAATACCGTCCAATACCTGATATACTTATAACTAGTTACGACCTTCTCTACAGCCAATAATACGAGCGTGTACATAATTGGAGCTTTGTAATCCTGGCTGCGTATTATCACCTGTACAAAATCTGCTCGTAGTGATATTACACGGCCAATAATACGCGACCAAATAATGCACACCCTGATATTACGAGGCCAATCCACGTAATATTGGTCGCGTATTATAGGCTGTACATTATTTGGTCGCGTATTATTGGCCGAGTATTATAGGGACACGCGCGGGCGACCACACAGCTGTGACAGTTCTGCTAATACAACATGTAAAACAGTAAGCAGTTTGGTTACCAATACAAACAGCCGCAAGAGGGTGCTTTTTATGAGGGACTAACTTACCCGCCCGCGACTTCATCCACGTGGACTACAGTTTATCGCGAAAAAAGCATCTTACGTTCTTCTAGGATATTAAAAACCAATGTTAAAGTAGACTTAGACTTTTTGGTTATGGCCTCTGTGGATCGTTGTTGGTATAGCATCAACTACTTACTCTGTGGCACCTAGCTCTTGATGATTTTTGACAGACTTGTCATTTCGTGTCCATGGCAACCGTTCCTTAACAGCGAGTTTTCAACATGTTCCAGTTTTCCCATGGAAACTTCCACGGAATTCGTGGAATTTTCCGGGATAAAAAGTATCCTATGTTTTATTCTAGGGTATAAGCTATCTCCATTCCAAATTTCATCAAAATCCGTCCAGCGGTTATCGCGTGAAAGCTCCCCAAACAAACAAACAGACAACGTTTCACTTTTATATATTGGTATGGATTGTAAATAAAACATGCACTTAAAGTTATCCTAACAAATTTACAAATTCAAAAAATATTACAAAGTAAATTGTCAGAATAGTTTTTTGTTTTTGAGTTTTTTTCTAAATAATCCGAAGTGGATTTATTGTGACTGTTATAATTTAAAACATTAGCATCCTTTAAATTTGGTATTTTCGCGCATAATGGCTGAAGACCGAGCTCAGTGGCGTGCGTTACGAGAGGCCTACGATATAGGCTGATGATGATGATGATGATGATGAAAACGAACAGCAAGCGAAGTGTAGGGAGACCCACCCCCCACACGATGGACGGGTGTCCGTCACTACAGCCGGCCATATATTTGTACGCAGCTCAAAACTTCCCAAACTGTAGTGCTCTCAAGTTCTCTGTAGTGCCCAAATATGGGCATTAGTTCTCGATTACTTTACGAGATATTTCAATTCAAAGGGTGGCCTGCCGGGGTGACGCTGATCAGCGCGTCGATGTCGACGAGCCGAATCCAGTGAACAGATTTAAATGAAACATAGCTCAGCTTTTAGTTCTCGAAATAATAAGCGAAACTGTCAGACAAAATCACAATCGAAGTTGTGGTTTATGAGAAAACCATCTTATAACGGTGGTCAGGCAGGATGACGCTTACTTCAGCGCGCTAATTTTATAACAACAAAACGAGTGAATTAATATTCTTCAAATTAAGTGGAGCTGCAGTTCTTCTATTTGTGCCCCTTGTGCCCAAAAATCAGTCGTGCAAGTTCAGTAGTTTTTGCTCGTTCGAGGCTCGAAAGGTGGCCTGCTGGGGTGACGCTGGCTATTGCGCGCTACCCTGAAACTCGACAACGGCTGTGCCTACAGCTTTGAGATGTAAACCTACAAATAGTTCCCGGTAAGATGGTCTTTGTGCCCGAGAATTGGACATCTACCTAACGAACTTTACGAGAAAAAAGCTACCATTACTTTTTATAATGGAAGCTTGGATTTCCATTTTGGTCGGATAATACAATGTGTACAATCACGTTCAAAAGTGATAACTAGTAAAATTTTATTTTATTTTTTATTTTTTATTACGGACTAGGCAATCGTTTGACCACGATCTCACCTGATGGAAAGCGATGATGTGGTCGAAGGTGTAGCACGCTTGCCTAGTAGATACCTATTCACTCTTGACTTGAACACAAAAAAAATAAAGTATTGGTATGTATCACTTTTGGTATTATATTTTTATGATTTTAGGATCAACGCCTACTTAGCGAGAACATTACTTGTTATGTAATTATTTATATAGGACAAATTTAGATCACGTAAGTAGTTGGTGGTTTGGTTTAACACGTTTAGTGCGAAACCAGATCTGAAACACCTTACTTGGTACAAGAAAAGTACCAGAGGTCTGTACTTTTCTTGTACCAAGAAAAGTACTCTTTGTCGTGCGAAAGGCATAAATTCAATTTGGTTCGGCGTAGGAAAGAGATGAATATATATATTAAGATGTGTTATTAAAATAGAGTCCATTGGTGTGGCTACCTTAATACCAGATTTTTTTGGCCAGGTACCGCACAGATGAGATAAAATTTCATCACAGTGCGAAAACGGGTTGAATGCTCCTGGTATTCCGCGCACCTTGTACCGCACCCCACGCTAGCTTCGCGCGGCTAATGTTGGATCACATTCGAGTGAAACGCACGCGTCGACATGGCGTCAAGACCGACGAAAAGGTGGCGTAAAAAAATAAACTACGATGTTCGTGAAGACAGTGGGAACAATATATTTTTATATTTAATCCCTAAAATATGCAGAAAACTACCCTTATTCAGTGCAGCACAGGGTGCATAAGACCCTGTATTTTATTATAGCTATAACTTTTAAACACAACAAGCTGTTGACGTACGCCTTCAGGTTCATGTCAATTAATTCATTACTGTTAATATTAAAAGCAAAAAAATCATATATATTTTTACATGAAGCCAAAAAAAGGGTTTTAGTTTCTTAAACGTTACAAGGTTTAATTAGCCCTGTACCGCCACAATGATAGTTTTATGACCAGGTGTATAACGCCTTGTACAGCAGGAATGGAAAGAATAGAAAAATCACTGCCACTTTGAACGTGTTAATTCAATTGAGCTACCAAAAGATGGCGTTACAGTCCTCGCTCCCTCCTCAAAATTCATACAAAGTATTAAAATATTAAATAAAGTTTTACTTGATATCACTTTGGTATAATTTTACCATATGTTCTATGATATAGAATGAACACCTATTTAGCCAAAACAGGAAAAATTTGGATCTCGTAGGTTGGTGGTATGGTCACGTGTTGGCTTGGTTCAGTTTAGCTGAGCTACCAAAAATGGCGTTACCGTCTCCTTATGACGAATTTAGAAAGACCCTTTATTGTACGGCCAATAATTGGCGTCCAATATTCCGTTGACTGACCTTGGATATCAGGGTATACACAGTACCATCAGTGCCGTAACTACCGTGGGCGGTGCCAGCGGTGCCCAGGTACAGGGCGCAGAATCCATTTTATTGTCAAAACCGGTTATGATTAGAAAATATTTATAGCAGCTCGCACCGGGCGTATAAAAGGCTAATTACGTCTGCGCGTACCATACGGGTCTTATTGTGCATTATCAACACGAGTACAGGCGTTAATTCGCAGCCAGAAAAAAGAAGCCATTTGGATGTATTATCAGGGTGTGCATTAATGGTTGTGAAATAAGGGTTGGAGACTTTTCGCTCGGGCGATAATGTACAGCAATTAATCGTGTACATAACGTGGCATAACAGATTAAACAGAAATCTCATAATCAAAGCCTCATTTGCACGTTCGGCGCGGTCCGAATCAAGCCATAATCGATATTATCGCGCTCACAAGCAGTCCAATTCAGCATAAGCGCGCCAACGACAGACTGACGATATCGCGTGTCATTATTGCCGCCATATTGAACTTACGGTGATTATGCTCCTGCGTGAAATCACGTAACAAATTTATAGTCAACGGTACGCGGTACGTATCCAAAGAACTGGGTAGGTAGATAGGTATGTAGGTGTTTACCACGGCACGTATCTCGACTCGAAAAACGAGCAAAAAGAGATCCCTGTATTGTACGGCCAATAATTAGCGACCAAAATTCCATGAATTGGCCTCGGATTATCACGGTGTACAATACTTGGTTGTACATTATCACCACGAGCAATGAGCTCGTTGCTCTATTGATGATTATGAATCGCGGCTGCACCAGCGCTGCGGGATGTGCAGCCCCTCCGCCCTTCCGTAACAAAGCACTCGCCTCCGCAGCTTCGACGACCAGCTTCTGCCGCTCAGGTTCCCGCTGGTACCTGCGCTGTATTACAGCGGACGGGTCTGCCTTCCCTCCGTGCTTTTGGCTTTATAAAAACACTAGGATAGGGCAGACAAGACCACGTGGAGTCGGGGTTGGCCGATTTGGTTCTGTGATAGTTTGTTCCTGACATTCGCCTACACCACGGAATAGAAAAAAACAAGTGGAAGTGGTACACTACGCCACGTACATTGGGACCGATATCGCCAAAAACAAATATATAAAAGTCCTATACTGCACTACTAACAAGCCTTTCTTGTAATTGGGTGTGTATTATTGAGATGATTTAAACTTATGAATTAAATTTGAAAATCATGCGTTAACGACTGCTTCAAGGAGTAAATTTTATTTTTACCTACGAAATATTTGTATACAAGTTATGATTCCCTGTGTATAACTGTGGCACACGTCACCCGCACACATTGCACTTCCACTTGTTTTACAACACAAACGAGGCATCAAGGAGAGATTCCATCTTTATATATGGTTGGGCTAGGATTACCAGTCGTACAAAACCGTCACAAGCTCATATTTCACATCCAATCTTCAAAAGCCTGTAAATGAATTATTGGCTGTGCAATACTGGCCATGCATTATTGTTTGTACCTATATAGATATAGATAGGCACGCGGCTGTATCCGCACACTGCTTCTGCGCCATTCAGTCGATTACACCACTATAGTACAAGCGCACGTCTTTTATTCTTCGCCCCCTGCGCCCTTAGGGAAGCAACAATTATCAACACGGACCGTTTTTGTACGGGCAATAATGTGTGGCTAGGAAAAGCCGGCCAAATATTTAGAATCAATGTACACGAATTATCTGGCCATGCATTATCGGCTATACAATACTGAACATTACATCATTTGGGTCATACATTAATGTCAAGCAAAAGAAGTTGGGATTAGGGTTGCCAGATGGGTAGTTGATAGATACTTACCCTCAGAGCATTCTTTATGTACTTTCTGTTGGATTATCGAACAAAAGTCTCAAATTCGCGTACTCTTATCTTACGTATCTTGGGTAATTTTGACATTCAAGGTAAATTTCTCAGGTGGAGCGGAATTTTACGGATCTTATAACGTAGTCAAAAGCATTTGAAAGAGGTTGGGCATGACCTCATGCAAGAGATTATACTCTTCGAGCATATATCCAATATTGGATATATACTCTTCGAGTTTATTTCCAATATTGGATATATGCTCGAAGATATATATCCAATATTATACCCATATTACAATAGTATACTAGATGCCATCCAACTGATATTGTTAATGTCATAAATGAAAATAAAATGAAGATATGGGGTTGGGCACCTACGAAATAGATGACGATTTGCTGTACATGGAATGTGGTAGTTAAGCAAAGATTTTGACAAAGTTTTCATTTAGAAAAATAAGTTGTGTAGTTATTAATATGAATCAGTCTCTCCAAAACAACTACCCTGATTCAGTGCAATATCACGCGAACTTTACGTTTCTTTGTTCAAATATACCCTCTATGAACTGTTTGTTCATGAGGATTTATAGTGTTGGTAACCGAGAATAAGAATACATTAACCAAAGATACCCAGTCAATAAGAATTAAGCATAAAACGTCTTTTTAAAGAAAATTTAATTGTATTTTTATGTTTTTTTATAGCAGTTAACGCTTTAGCGTAAATATATATAATAATTTTCACGGGTCACGGACGAGATTCGAACTCGTATACTGTGCCTCAGCGCGGCACATACGTTACCGTCCCTATAAGACGGGTTCAAAGAAGCTAGTGGAAAGATTTGGATGACGACGCAAAAAAAGTGCTCAAAACCCATTGATGTTATATATGAACTGAGGTCAAAACCCTCAAAACAGGTCAAAGTTACGCAAGATATCTGTACCACATGAAAAAATGGTTATAACGTTGGGGGGGGAATCGGGATAACTTTTTTGAAGATTATTAAAATCCCTACCAGTGGGAATAAACTGGTGGGGATTATGACATGGAACCGAGATATTCACAAATCCAAGTGAAAGACGGGTCCAATTCTGTACCTGGAAGTTTTCTTTTTTGGTTGGTTCTCTATATTCAATACTGAAGCCAAAACAGTTTTCATTTTTGTCTGTCTGTCTGTCTGTCTGTGTCTTGGTTGAGCATCAGCCTGAAACTACTGAATGAATTCAGTTGAAACTGTACTTGTACTTGGATGATATAAGTTCATACGACAAGTACATAGGATACCTTTTATCTCGAAAAATTAAAGGGTTCCCGCAGGATAGGGGTTGAAAGTTATTTAAAAGAACACGTACCACGTTGAAACTACTAGACGTATTTTGATGCAACTTGGCACAGTCATAGTTTATATGATGGGTGAAAATTGAGAACACATTTCAATTCCGAAAAAATAAAGGGTTCCAGCAGGATAGGGGTCCAAATTCTGTACATTGAAGATATTTTGTATTTATTTTTGGAAGCTCCTATAAATTCAATACTGAAGCCAAAACTATATATTTTTTAATTTTTATCTTTCTGTCTGTCTGTCTGTATCCTGGCCACGCATCACGCCGAAACTACTGAATAAATTCGAATGAAACTTGGTATGATTTGAGTTCTTACTATGAGGCAGGACATTGAATACTTTTCATCCCGATAAATGAAATATTTCCCCCGCAGGATAGAGATTGAAAGTTATTTAAAATAATAGGTATCGCGCTGAAACTACTGCACGGATTTTGATGCTGATGATATCTATAAGTACTTATACTATAAAGCTTTAAGTATGAAAAAGCCTGTACAAATATAATAAAAAAATAGTCTAGGGCATTTAAAATAAGCTATGAACATACATAACATTTAAAAAATCTTGTCTGTCTGTTTCTCCATCTACTTGTCTGTATGTTTGTTTGTTCGCGTATGACGTAAAAACTACAAAACCGATTGATATGCGGTTTTCATATTTGGATAGCCTATGGTTTGACTTAAAAACTGGTGTACATGGCATCTTAATCCGATTAGTAGAAGCCGAGCAATCGATAAAATCTTTTTGACGGCTGAAGGAATTTTGATCAAATGTTGTTACATTGGGATTTTAGGTCTTGGAATAGTACATAGCATACTTTTAATCTAGACAAATGACCACGCGTGCGAAGCCACGAGTATATCTAGTTTTAAAATATGGTACATGCTATAACTATATTTACTTAAAATTTTATACCTTCTATTTTCAATTATTTATTCTAATAGTTTATCTTTATTTATTCCGAAATCTGTTGTATTTCAATAATGTACCTACTGGTAATATTATAAATTGTACTTAGGTCTAGGTACTTAAGCCCGGGGCCCGGCCGCGTGAAGATTGGAAACGCAGCCACATGTTGATATGTGTCGCCTTTCGTGAAATCCATTTTTACTTGATTGTACATCTAATATTAGCCGGCTAAATGTAATATCCGTGCCTAATGCGCTTTCATTCATGCTAATGACAAATACTTCATGTTAGAAAGGGACAGCTGTAGCTTCGAGAAACTTCTAATGGAGGTACTTACGATAAGGTATGCAAAAAGTAATGATAGCTTTTCTCTCGTAAAGTTCGTTAGGTAGATGTCCAATTCTCGGGCACAAAGACCATCTTACCGGGAACTATTTGTAGGTTTACATCTCAAAGCTGTAGGCACAGCCGTTGTCGAGTTTCAGGGTAGCGCGCCAGAGCCAGCGTCACCCCAGCAGGCCACCTTTCGAGCCTCGAACGAGCAAAAACTACTGAACTTACACGACTGATTTTTGGGCACAAGGGGCACAAATAGAAGATCGAAGTCTTTGTCCACTTAATTTGAAGAATATTGATTCACTCGTTTGACACGATGGACGAACGACATTGTGGCCATCGCAGGGAGTCGGTGGATGGAGGCGGCACAAGACCGTTCGTCGTGGCGCTCTTTGGGGGAGGCCTATGTTCAGCAGTGGCTTCTAAGGGCTGAAATGATGAAGAAGAAGATGATGATGATGATGATGATGATGATGAGAATTTGGCATTCATCGTACCATTCTACTTCTTTGGGATTTTACGTTTTTGGTATATTGCGTCGAAAGGGTTATAAATTATCAATATCCAAATGACAAACGCGCGATCGTCTGTATATTATTATGTTTATCTGCTTGTTTTCAAACAAAACTTGACGGAAACCGTCCAGTCAGGAAATTACAGAAGCCTTAAAAATATCAAAAAAAATAACGCATAATATATGTAAATGCTTATAAATATTGAGACAAAACATATATAGGCGCGTGGATTCGATCCATAGGCCTCTGGGTTAAAGAGCCGACAAGTTCCGCTCCGCCACACTGCCTCGTGATAGGAACGCTGAATTTACGGTGCCGTTTTATAAATTGATGTACTGTTTTTATTCCTTTCATGTTAACATAATGTTAAGACTCCTATCCCGCAGGAACCATTTATTTTTTCGTGATAAAAAGTATTCTTGATTTTAACACATAATATAAACTTTGACTGTGCTAAGTTACATCAAAGTCCGTCCAGATGTTTCAGCGTGATATGTGTTCTTTTAATTAACTTTCAACCTCTATCCTACGGGAATCCCTCCCCCCTTTTCTCACCCCCCCCCCCCCCCGCCATTTAGCTAAGAACCATCTCAATCACATCAGTTTTCAAACATAAAAACCACAACAAAATCGGTCCATTCGTTTGAGAGCAACGAATCTAAACACCCTAAACTTATAACACCCGTATCTTTGTTCGGGGGTTAAAAATGTAAAACAGTAAGCAGTTTGGTTACCAATAAAACAAGTCGCAAGAGGGCGCTTTTTTATGAGGGATTGTAAATGATAATTTATTTCTTTTTTAAACATGCAATTAAGGTAAAACCTTGTTTATTCTGTGGTAAAACTAACAAATTTACAAAGTAAAAAAAAAACAAAGTATATTGACGGAATTCTTCCCTGTTTTTGAGTTTTCCTAAATTATCCGAATTGGAATTATTGTGACCTATTTTGTTGTAACGATTTGACGGTTTACTTCAGGAAATGATAAGACCTTAAAAATATCAAGGAAAATGTAAAAAAAAACGCATAAAATATGTAAATGCTTAAAAACATGGAGCGAAACATTTCAAGATGCGCGTGATTTCGTTCCACTCACCTCTGGGTTGGAAGGCAGACAAGCTCCCACTGAGCCACACAACATCATGGCGAGAAGGTCGAAATTATGATACCGTTTATTAAAACGTTATTATATTACATTATGTTTTATTTATGTTACATTTAAATTATCATAACTTTGAATACCTCTCCCGCAGGAACCCTTTTTTTGGGATAAAAATTATTCTCAATCATAACTTATAAGACACCATAAATATAAACATATATAAACTATGGCTGTGCCAAGTTGCATCAAAATCCGTCTAGTGTTGTTTTACAGTCCTATAAAAATGAAACGAGTCGTTTATCCAACGTCTCGTTACTTTTTGTCTTTTTTTGTATTGCGCTTATGTCTTATGTCAAAAGCCTACGGACAGTAAGCGAAAACGGTTCGTTTTAAGATATAGGAACCGGCCACTAGTATGGCAATCTACGTGGAATTACTTAGTGTACCAATTCCACTTGTTTTTTCTATTCCGTAGTGGCATCGATCGAACTCTAACTTGGTGCGAACAAAAGCATTATATATCATGATTCCGACCCTAATATCTTGGAACTAAGTAATCACAAAAAAAAACTTATTTAAATGTTCGGGACTCGATTCCCGTGATGGACGCGTTATTTACATGACTACATGTTGGTACGGAACCCGCAGTGCAGATTTTTACATTTAGTAACGTTAAATGAAAGTCTATTTGACTGGCTCCGCTTTTCCACTGATTCAATATCTTGCTGCAATTTATACAGTCAGAATCTTGACCTATGAGTGATAAACCAGAAAACATCGAACAATGAGGCGTGCTCAAAACCCTAGGAAGGTCATTGTACAGCATGTTGTCCGGTCCAAACCTGCATCAGTTGCGCAATAGATCCGCTAAACGAGGTGGGTGGCAGCGGTATGTTAGGTAGGACGTGATTACAGTGAGAAAGTAATTCGACCCGTTTTGCGGAGTACTCTTCAGTTCCGGGTATAACCATGGCGTTAAATAATATGTTACCTACTTGATTTCATTATTCTTATGGTTTAACATTCTTATGGTTTTTTTACATAGGTAGTGAAACACGGGGTGACTTTGCACCGAATTAAGCCCAGCAGTAGTAAAAATAAAATATGAATAACCGTGTTACTTTTTTGAGCACTTGGTAAAAGACCAGTCATTACAGAACATATTTATTTGTCTGTATCATAATTGGCACGTTATCAGTTTTTTTATTTGGCTCAAAGTATCCTCTTCGATGGAGATACTTTGCACCGGCAAAAAAAGACAACAAGTCCACCATGTTGGACGTTTTGTTTTGCGTATGTCGTTTTTATCTATGGTTTTATTGGAAAAAAATGATTATCGATTTACGTTTGATTGCTAAAGAACAAAACATAATTGGAAAGATCGTATTTTTCTGATTCCCCTACCTTTGGTCTTAAATTTCGTATAGTACTAACGAAGTTACGCACCAAAGTAATCCAACAAAACCTAGGTACCTATTTTATATCGATTTTATGCCATAGGTACGACATCTAGCTTCGATATAATGCTTGATTTTTGATAATTACTAGCCGGAAATCCTGGAATAAGTGTTTGTTTTATCAATTGAGTCGTATTTGGTGAAATATTAATCGATGTGACGTCATCACAACGTCAAAATTTAAAAGTAGCTAAATTGTTACCTAGTGTTTTGCACTACATGTAATTTTTTTGGAAGTATCGTTGTTGGTATGTGCTATAAAAACACAAAATACAAGTTCAAAATAAGATAAAGTAGGTAAGGTGCTTTGGGGTAATTTCGTATTTATTTTTGGTTAGTTGACACGATGCTTACATTACATTTTTTCTTTAATAATCTCTGTAAGTTTACTACAAACAAAGGTTGCTGTTATTTAAAAATAAACTAACTCTTACGATAACCTATTTAAATAAGTGTAATTGCATTCCGTACATACACGTAGTAATTTTTTCTTTTGTTCCGGTGTAATTTTCAAATTCTGAATGTAACTTTAAATTCATCTGTTTGAGTTTGTACTTAAAGTTTAAATTTCCTTTTCGTTCTACTTTACCCCTCTATAAAAATCAATCATATATGTTTTATAGTACAGCCAGAACACATTTATTTGATAATTTGATTTTCGGAATTACTCCCACATAATGTCCAGCTGTAAACCTCTGGAAACTACTATAGAAAAGCAGTTTTCATTCGTAATAAACCCTCTGGAGTATTTCCGAAAGAAACATAAAAACGATACCAAGCGCATCCAAACCTACAAAATAAGTCACCAAAACTAACCGTTGCACAAGGTGAGTGTCACAGATGCGGCTGGGTGTAAATAATCTCCGCCTACGTACAAGCTCCTGCCGCTTCTCTTCACGACTTTCAGCTTCTACAGCCTCTGAGGCTAACCTCCACGCAAGATAACATAGCAACATAATTTTGTTAACATATAAAATGAATAAGTCGCAAGCTCTCACGAAAATGTATCTAACGAGTAAAAACGAGTACGTTTTTCGAATACGTCAAAGTTTACTACCGTTAACTTGTCAAAGTGGCAACTCGTACTACCAAAATACAAAGAATACTCGAAAACTTTTATGGAATTCGTATACTACCATTTGCTAAAACTCATAGGTACTACCGATTTTAGTTCCTGCAAGTTTCTGCAAGTTTCCGCTAGAGGCGCTGCCTATAGTTTCGTTTAGTTCCATACATTTACTGGCAGTACCTCTAGCGGAAACTTGCAAGAACTAAAATCGGTAGGACAGGTTTTAGCAAATGGTAGTATTAGAATTCGATAAAAGTTTTCGAGTATTCTTTGCATTTTGGCACTACGAGTTGCCACTTTGTTAAGTTAGCGATAGTAAACTTTGACGTATTCGATCATTTTCAAAGTATTGTTACTATAGCTATTTTCGTGAGTGCTTGCGATTTTTAATTTTAATATGTTAACGAGACGGTATCTTGCGTGGAGGTGAAGCTCGGAGGCTGTAGGAGCTGACAGTCATGAAGGGGAGCGACAGGAGCTTGTACGTAGGTGGAGATTAATTACACTCAGCCGCATCTCTTACCTAACTTTGTGCACTAACTTTGGTATCGGCTCCCGGGCTCACTAAAGAAAGTACCTACTCTGCGAGAAAATACAAATCTCAGGAACTCTCAAAGAATGACTCTAGAAACCAAGGTAAGTTAATAGTTATGTAAGTTATGATATGATACTTTATCTTATTTTGAACTTGTATTTTGTATTTTTGTAGCACTTATAATAATACTTCCAAAAAATAAATGAATTGTAGTGCGAAACACTTCAATGTCGTGATGACGCACTTCAATGTCGTGATGACGCACTTCAATGTCGTGATGACGTCACATCGATTTCTATTTCGCCAAATATGACTCAATTGATAAAACAAACAGTCCAGGATTCCCAACTAGTAATTATCAAAAATCAAGTATTACATAGAAACTAGATGTCGTATTTAAGGCATAAAATCAATATAAAATAACTAGGTTTTGTTGGATTACTTTGGTCCGTAACTTCGTTAGTACTGAACGAAATTAAAGACCAAAGGTACCGGAAGAATCAGAAATGTACGTTCTTTCCATTTATTACATCAATTCATACGAAAAACAAAACGTCAAACACGGTGGACTATATTTTGTCTCATTTTTTGGTTGTGGGGAAGAGAGATAGAAATATTTAGTGTGAAGTTCGTTCAATCGAGCTCTTCGAAAATTTATATCGTGTAAACTTCATTTGTAAACATGACTAGTCCTACCGATTACACCCAAAACTGTTAGTTTAGCGAACTCACTAAATAAATGAGCGAGCTCACGAAAACTTTTTCCGATTTGTGCAAACTCGTACTAGGCGTACAGGTAACAGTCAGAGACAGAGACATTACACCATGTCAAAAAAAATGTATCACTAGACATATACATTTCTTAGGTACAATACATCCATACCAATATTAAAATTTAAAGTTGTCTGTTTGTTTGTTCCCCAAGCTTTCACGCGATAACCGCTGGACGGATTTTGATGAAATTTATAATGGAGATAGCTTATACCCTAGAATAAAACAGGATACTTTTTTTTTTCACGGGAAAATGGAACATGTTGAATACTCGCTGTAAGGAACGGTTGCCATGGAAACGAAATAACAAGTCTGTCAAAAACAATGAGATTTTACCAATAGAGACGTCATACCCATAATAAAAACACAAAAAAACACTAAAAACACGGCGAAATAGTACTATAGCTAATTATATAGAACTTAAGTAACTATATTTGCATCACTGAAGAGGCTAAAAGATCACAGAGATATACAGAACCGCGTCGTCAGAATGAGATAACCATATGTTCTCAGTTACAGTGAGTTGCAGTGAGCGGCCCATCACCAATCACCGCCGATGACGGCCTGTGATGTCATTTGCGACGGCTAGCAGCTAGAGTAAACTGGGGCAAAACGGATAGAAGGGTTTATTCAAGATGAAAACAAAAATAATTTTTTGAAAAACAAATACTTTCCTATGAATAGTTCTATATATTCCGGAGAATACCCGTATGTTCGCCAGACACTTGTGACAAGCGCGTAAAGTTTTTTTTTGTGAATTGCTTATAGAATAAATTACATAATGTTACGAGTATATACCATTTTACGGCAGGAATGTAGTTGCTATTTCGTTGATTTTGGGGAGGCGGAGGGGTGGAGGGAGTAGGGGGGAGGGGGATGTAGGAACCCCCCATTGAAGGAAAAGTTGCGCAGAAATATCATTGAAAGAAATATCTCATAAACTAAGGGACTCCGTGGGGAAGGGAGGGGTAGCAGGGGGTAGCCCTTCACCTCCCCCATCCACCCCTCACATTAAATCAATGTCATCAGAAGTAAATTTATAAGTAAGGACGGAAAAAAAAACTTGGAAATAGAGTCGCTGCGCAACTTTTCCTTCATAGGGGGAGTTCTTACCTCCCCCCCCCTTACCCCCTCCACATCCTCAAAATCGACGGTATAGCAACTACAGTTTAGCCCATTTTATAGCTAAAACAATAAAGAACATCAAAAAAGATACTATTAAACTATCAAAAATATACTCACGATAAAATTTTCCCGCCAAAAATGACGAAAGACACTTTGAAGCTTTTTGTGACAATCGTCACTCGTGGGACACTAAACACAAAATTATTTTAAAATGTTCCTTACAGTATTATTAGACGTAATAACACAAAATACAAGATATAAATTATTAAGGCGCTCTTCTAGGGCAGTATGTAGGTATGAAAACATTTCCTCAGCCCCCGCAAATGTTTCGAGCGTAAAGATGCAACGAGCGAGAAACACGGCGCGAGTCGCGAGGCCCCCGCGCTATTGGGCATGCCACAGTATAGTAAATGCAGAAGATATGTAGATCGGGTTAGGGTATAAACTGGTTTAGCTTTTCGCTATATTGGGTGGGTACGAAAGAGAAAATAAATTTGCTTCTTTTTAGTACGTTTATTTGTTATGTAGGTACCCAGGTCTGAATTATTATTGTAATTGCAATCTAATCTTATAATAAATATTCAAAAGTTTGTGTGCATTTATGTATATTCAATTTGATTTATTTCATATAAAAACATTAATATTTGTTCTAACAAATATGAAAACTATTCATAGGTATATAGGTACACATATATATATAGGTATACTAACAAATATGAATGTTTTTATATGAAATAAATCAAATTGAATATACATAAATGCACACAAACCTTTGAATATTTATTATAAGATTAGATTGCAATTACAATAATATATATATATATATATATATATATATATATATATATATATATATATATATATATGTGGAGTTATCCCGAATATATATATATATTCGGGACAACTCCACACCACCTATGTGTGTCTGTTACCATTAAGCGCTGATATGGCTGAATGGATTTTGATAAAATTGTGTATATGTTATCATCATCATCCATTATCATTTCTCCACGCAGGTAAAACCACTGGGCGCAGCAAATAAACGTATAGCTGTAATAATATCATACTAATAAAGTTTGTGTGCCTATTTATGATTGAAACTATGTTATCTATATCGGCTGAACGGATTTGGAAGAACGGCTAAAATTAGAAAAAGTGTCATATGGCATATTATTTTTATTGTATGTATAAACTAAAATATTTCACAATATTTTCACTCTGTAATGTCGTTCGGGTTATTGCTCTGGGACAATGCTGCCGACACACCAATAGAATTGATGTTTTACAGAAACGAGCTGTAAGGGATATCTATAGGCTTAGCCCTAGATAATCGCTAAGAAACGTCTTTTCACAAGTGAACATTTTAACATTGCCTTGTTTGTATGTCTTCTTGGATATTCTGTACGCTCGGAAACATTTAAACAGGATTACAACATGCCGACAACGTCACAACTATAAGACAAGGCACAAGTATAAACTTGTGCTGCCAAACACTAGGCTATCAAAAATTTACCGATCCTTTTTTAAAAACTATGTTCGTTTTTATAATTCACATGGAGTGAATAATTTTTTGTGAGTGGATAATTTGTGATTGATATACAATTTTATCACAAAAGACTGCATTTGATTTTGATGTTTCATGAGAACTTGACAGAATTGAAACTACGACCAAGGTCTAGCTGCGTATAATTGAATTGTAACAGATTTGTATTTTGTTTTCTCTGTTGACGCTCATAAGTATACCGTGTTGTACCTATATTGAAAAAATTGAAAATCATACTCAAATATAAAAACAGAAACAAAAGTAATCAAATTAGAATGACATGGAAACTAAAATCAGAGTTCACATCAACGGTCTGCTGATGGTATTTATTTCTTCACATCAAAGCACAGCTTTTTTTTGTGTTATCCTCACCATTTATACGGCAATTTTTCGACCTTCTGATGTTTCATTATCAATCAAAGGCAAAAAGAATAAATATTGACGTATATACTTTAAAAATTTGTGTTTTTGTAGCAACCATCTTAGCAGCACAAACACATATACACAAAATCACTTGCGCAGGCGTATTATTGAAAAAAAAAACAAAACAAACTATGGTATGAAACGAACGTGTGTAGATGCAGCAATGCCATCTAAACTCAAGGGTCTCGTGTACAGGTTGTCCCAGAAAGTGATGAGATTCTGTCTGAGAATAATAGACGAATACTTTTATAGCGGATTTTATGACTCGCATGCTTCTAGACCTGAACCCAGCAAAGAGGATTCCCACGCAATGACCCGCCACTAAACTGACGAACTGCCCGACGTCAGCCTAGACGAGACTGAGATGGTGCTCAATTAATTTATGAATAGAAAGGCCCCCGGTAAGGATAGTATAACTTCAGAGCTCTTGAGTGAGACAGGGGGATTTTATATCCCCGAAACGGTTCACTAATGCGCTGGATTGGCAAGGAATTTGAATTAATATCAATGGCAAGAACATTTCACACTAACGATTTGCCGATGACACAGTCACGGAGTCGCTGCAAGACTTGTAAAGATTTCTGACCAACCTAGATGAAGCTTCTAGACGCATCGGTCTCAAAATGAACATATATGAGACCAAGATCATGTTGAATGATCTTTCTGAGCCGAAACCGATTGCAGTGAATGGTGTTTATTTTTGAAGTTTTCCGATAATATGTTTATCTTGGGCAAATATTGCAATTAGGTAAGAATAACTTTGAGAAGGACGCCAACAGAAGAATTCAGCTGGGTTAGGCAGCATTCGGCAAGCTTTGTCAGGTCTTCACGTCGTCCATACCACATTGCCTGAAGGCAAAAGTATTCAATCAGTGTGTCCTACTAGTCATAACCTACGGAGCCGAAATGTGGACACTCATGGTCAAACTAGTCCACAAATTTAAGGTCGCTCAGAGGTCACATTTCCCGAAGAACCGATAACCGTTGGGGTAGATGAGTTCTCGAGTGCAGACCACGTTTAGGCAAACGTAGTGTAGGAAGCTCTGTGGCCAGGTGGAGTAACGACTTGTGAAAAGCGGCTGGAAGAAAATGGATGAGGAGAGCTGAAGACCGAACTCAGTGGCGTGCCTTAGGAGATGAAATTTTTGCCTAAACGGCTTGATAGATTTTGATAAATGAGGTATCATTGGATTCGTATTAATCATTAGAGTACTATAGAATATATAAAGTGTCAAGAAAACTAATATGACGGCATACAGCTGCCATATTGTATTTCCCACGGAACATCCAATGATCCAAACCTATTGAGTGAGGTATCAAAATTTAGGTCTTTAAAGGACCATTCCAAAAATATACAATTCTTTTTCCTTAAAAGTAACAAATGTATTTTAAGCTTCTTACAAAATTTTCATTTTTAGATTATTCACGTTAGTACTTTAATCCAATATTGCAATAGCAACTATTAAAGTAAAATATGTAAGTAAATATGAAACGTGAAAATTATATTACTATCATTTTTGCAGGTCCGTCTGCTAGTGCGGCTGAAAAGCAAAAACACGAGCATATATTTGCGTCGTGTGTTCCGCGCCCCACGCCTGCACGCCATTCGGGTTTTTTGTATTTTTATAACATTTTTTACTTGTTAATTACCTACGTCTATCAAAATATTATTTCTACTTTATCCTTGATTGGTCGAAAACTAGTCAGCAGGTGGACGAAACTGGATTTAGGGTCTAAAACTAGCGAAATGTGCATATTCAGTTATATATCAAATAAAAAAACACCTTTACTAGCAATTGGCCAAGAATTGGTGAACGTACCACACTACTATTTCATTTCCCATCGTTTCAATTATACTGAATTACTGACCTAAGTATTAGTTTTGGGGTAATTGAGCAAAGAATTTTAACAAAGTAACAATCTGTTCTTAAAATCTTACCTACTATACTTTTTTATACTGTGGCATGCTTGCCTAAACCTATTATTTATTCTGTGCCTAAACAATGTAGGTCGTCAACGTAAATCATATACTGTAAATAAATGAGTTAGGTAATTGCTATGGGTAATTGATAATGTATCGGTAAGTATTTTTTGTTATTTTTTTGTAACAAACTTTTTATCTACATAATTAAAAATCAAAATACTTACATACTAATTATTATTATAAAAAAAATTACCTGCTTACAACTTTTCAAGTATTTACATAACTATTTTAGATAGAGATAGGTATGTATATATAATATTTATTTAATATATAATTTTTATTTTCAGTTCCAATCTGAATTTTATTATTCTTACCCATTTAGGAAAATATAAATCAACATCAATGAATAAAAATACGTTACTCACAATTTTTACCTATACGATAACTTTACTACGCCTAACATTTATTTACGGCTCTACGCTACAATGATACACACTGAGCACGAGGCATACTGAGCGCGAGGGGTATTTTTGCGGAGACAAACGACACAGATCCTTCCTCGGAGAAGCCTCGGCGGACACTGACCTACGGCGACTAGTGCTCGAAATGCAAAATTTTGGTTGTTTTTCCTTCTTGGAAAAAAATAAGAACGAAATCAGTTTTTTTTAATGCAGCTCCTAAAGAATAAAAAACCACGTCTATTGGAATAACTTTCACATGGCTTTATGATAGTATCACTTAACAGGACACTTTTTAAATACCGATTTAGAGTCATCTTTGGAATTATTTTTTATCGAGCCAACAATTCTCAATCACATTTCTATCGCTTACAATTTCTAGAGTGTATATTCAAATTTAATAAAACATAATTTTTTTTCATATTTTTTTTATATTTTAGTCGATTTACAAAGGTTCAAAAACATTCAAATGTGCTAGAAGCCCGCCTTAAAAACAAAACAAATAAAAACTCACTACGCGGTTGATGAACTCGCTAGGACCGAACCATTTTACTACCCAATAAAATCGCTCGTTTCAAGCTGTTTTCAAATATATGTAAAAATACAATACTCTATCCTAATCCAATACAAATAATGTTGCAACTCCGCTAGACTCCCCGACTGAAGATCGTCAGCCGTGGCCTTTACGGGTCGGAGCGCAAAATGATGATCGTCATCCGTTGGTAAGCCCCAACATCCCCTAGCATCATACGAACTAACAACGCTGTGCGCTATTATCGCATTCTCTCTATCGCTCTTACACGTAACTCGCTACTTGTCTCGTTCGTGTAGGCGGCGAAGCGCAACAGTTGATTTAGAGTATTTTTTTTTGCCATGCAGAGCGGGGTACAAAGTATCTTCCTCAGTTTATATATAGCATCATTGGTCGAAAATCATCACGAGCGTTGGTGCCACAGAGTAAGTAGTTGATGATATACCAACAACAAGCCACAGAGGCCATAACCAAGAAGTCTAAGTCTACTTTTGCATTGGTTTTTAATATTCTAGAAGAACGTAGGATGCTTTTCTCGCGATAAAATGTGTGTATGTATAAAATTTAGGTATCTAGGTAGGAAGTGTACCTAGGTACCAAAAAAAAACCTTTAAAATAGCCGTGAGGCTGTTGAGGGTTATAAAGACCACCATAATGTTGCACGTGGTCATACCTATCCCCCTTACCCTATGGCACACGTGTCTGTATGTATATTTTCTTGGTGCTCGCTGGTGTCATGGTGTTATCACATCATTGGTTATAATTTATTATTTAGCCGCAAACTAGCAATCACGTGACCAAAAAGCGCAAGTTACGTATAGCCTAAATAGCCTTTTCAGAAATGCCAAAAATAGAGACGCGCGCGGCGAGGTATATCTTGGGACACACATAAAAAGGTACACACATAATATACACATTATATGTTCACCAGTTCACCACCGGATCAGCCCAAAGACCGAAAGCTAGGCTTCCTGCACATACTGGCTTCCTTTCCGTACATTTCCTGTTTGCAGGCGAGTTTCGCTACGAGAACGAAGAACCTGTCGCATTAGCAAACTGGGAAATGGCACCAACACCATGATCGGACGACCTTTATATTCTATCTACATTTCCGCTCCGACTCTGCCATACACGTGTGTACACACACGTAGTATTTATATACTTTGTGGTTTTTTTTATGCACACTACACTACAGTCTTGTAATATTATTTATTCTGTGCTACAGTACAGTCATATATAGAAGGCGCAGCGAAAGTATGTCTCGGAAGTTATCACCTAGTGGCTGCGCAAACTATTATTTTTCAGGCGCAATCCCAATGTTGAAGGTGGAGACAGCATTGTATAACTGCCTCGCTCACTCGCGTACGTTTTTCGCATATTCTATCTCGCTTTTACTTTATGCTATGTTATCCCCACAGCAGTACCTGCGCAATCGTCACAGAGCCTAACTTCACAAACATATACATTGGCTGCGACTACTCTAATTAGGTACCTATGTTTACTTATACCACAGAATAAACAATAGGCTATACCTATATAATACTTCTATTGTAATTATATAGGTATCCTAATGTAAGCATAACTATACTTATAACTAGCTGTGCCCGCGGCATTGCCCGCGTGGTAATTTTTCTGGGATATAAGGATCCTGTTATATTTCAGAACCAAAAGTACCAAAATCATCAAACTTCGTTAATACGTTAAATGTGTTTTTTTATCAATTGCTCGAATTAACTCATCAGACCAAGTACCTAGTTTTTAAGTCAAACCCTAAGCTATCCAACAGTCAAAATAGCATCGCAATCAGTCTAGTAGGTTTAGGTGAAGCGCGAACAAACAGACAGAAACGATTTAAAAAAATATTATTTTCTAAAAATAAATTAATATAAATATATTTGGGACAATTCCACACCAATTACCTAGCCCCAAACTAGCATAGGTAACTCTGGAACGAGAATCGTAGCTTCCAAATGCATGGACCGATTTTGATGCAATTTTTTCTGTTTCTAAGCTGAGGTAATCGAGATGGTTCTTAGCTATAATGGAGAGTTTTCATCAACACCCGTCTCTTTGTACGGGGGTTAGTAAATCGTGCCGCCGCTAATTTGAGAGAAACTTACTCGTACCTACTTATACATATAAAAACGCATTACAGGAAGAATGAAACGCAATCTCTCAAGATTTTATTGATAACTTGATTACGATATACGGTTTTATTAATGTACTTACTAAAAGCTAAAAACAAATGAAATCGTGTGGCGAGTCGAGTTTCTGTTACTCAGGTACTCCCCACGATTTTATTTTATTTTCAACATTCAACATTCGTTCAACAAAATTTTCTGATCGCCGTCCGCTGGAAGACTTCCACTGCTGAAAAGACTTCACAGAGCCGACTTAGACCATGCAAGGGAATTGGCCACATAGAGTATTAGGAACCTACACAAAACCAAAAAATGTGTGTAATTATGGGCCTGGAAAAACTATTGGCAGGGTAGGCTGCATTTGCAGATATATATATATATTACAAATTATTAGGGTGAAATAACATCGAAATTATAGACCATCATAAAACGCGAGCGCAGTGACCGCGACAATTTAGAGACACATCTTATTTCCGTCAGTTTATAAATGAAACCTGATTCCAAATCATATATAAAAATTAAAGATGGTTTAGTAGGCTCGTATTTCTGCATTCCAGGGCCCCATGCACTATTATTTATTCTGTGGCCCAGGGCCCGTGCCCGGAGATCCCCTATGGTAAAGAGGGCACTGCCTCCCCCGTATAACGCCACAACGAGCCGTTGCTGGCTATTTGCATCCAGTGGCTCCCCGCGACTCTCATCAGGTCTTTTCGGTCCAGCTTGTGGGGGGCCGACCTACGCTACCGGTCCGTGGTCGCCGTTCGGGACCCGGGCCTTTCTTACCCAAAGGTTACGAGCTACGTAGCCTTCTCATTTTAAATTTGCTAATTATCTCATTCATTGAATACATTTATGCTTGACAGAAACAGTAGGTAGAGAAATACGAACTGTTTCCGTGATGCATTTTTTTTGGACATAATGCCCTGCGTATGCGGAGTGAGAATTTCATGTCAAAAGGATTTAAATCCTACTTCTAACACAAGAAGGTTTAATAACACTCAATTACTATGTTCCAACCCTACATTTAAATCTCACTGTACCTAGCTACTTGTGTCTTGTGACTTGAACGTGACCTGGATTACGGATCTACGTTGATTTGATTGTGGTAAGTTCTCCAGTCCTTTTAAGAACTTGAGTTTGCGTAACATATCGCAAAATAACGGATGCCGATACCAGATGAGTACTTAATGGATTTAAGTATTCAATAAAACTCGTCGGCTTAATAATGACCATATCAGTAGGATTTATATAATCGGTTCTGTTCGAGTTTTGCGTTTTCCGACATGATGGCATCCCACGCTTCCAGAGGAGTCGTGCGGAGTCGCGGACGCAGGGTGCCGGCGAAAGTGACCGCGAGCGCCCTGGCGGGCGGCGCCCCACCGCGCCGGCACGCATGGGGTGGGCCCGTTCATATATAAAGTCATACTCAAGGTAGACTAATACAGTAAAACAGTTCCGGCGTCTCAGCAAGTGGAACGGCCGTTCCCCGCCCCATCATGAGAGGGATCTGGAGCCAAGTGGTCAGTGCCAAGTTTCACATATCCTTGAGGAATCAATCGACGCCTTTTCAGTTTTCGGGACACACAGTGGCCTTAACAGGAGTGATCGATTAGTGAAAATATTAATGGCAACAGTATTGTTCACCTTTGATCCAGGTGTCTTTTTAAATTACTTAGTATTGAAAGTTTTCATTTATGTGAATCTTGAGACTCGATATTGGGTACTCATCTGTTCAAATTTGTACAATATCAATATTGATAGTGCACCCGAGTTGTATTTACAGACACTTTTCACATGAGCTTTGTTTGTGTAGTTTATTTGCAATTACCCGCGAGGTATACTTTGCTTGACAAATAACGCAATTAAACGCCTGTTTAATGAGCGCTATGTTTTTATGTGAACATTAACTAAATTGCTAATCACAGTTGTAGTAAAGGACAAAGGTTAAAAGAATAAAAATGTTAAAAAGAATGCAGTAACCGTGAGTGAACAAAACTAGCCTTAGGCACTTTCGCGACTAATTTGATTATAGAATAATAACTTATTTTTGAGGGATGGTCAGAGATTGCAGGGGACACGGACGTCTGGAAGGAAATGGGGGAGACCTTTCCAGTGGGACAATATAGGTTAAAAAAAAAACACAACTTTCCAAAAAAAGGAGTGTTATGTTTTTGGGATTCATGTATGTTTGTTTGTTTGCATGTATTGAATTTACTTATTCCACCATTATTTTTAAATGCCTGAACAGATTTAGATGTATAGGGTATCGTTAGAATCCTTACATCTCCCGAGTAACATAGGCTATATATTTTTTAATTTTACTTTTTCGGCTGTATGGCACCATTTTCAAAAGAAAAAAACTTCGAATTTTATATATATCCAATTGAAGGCATTGAAAAGCACATTCCAACATTATATAATTTATTGGCATAAGTTCCTTTTTGGCAGGGCAGGCGTGTTTTTTTTAGCTTTTATGGTAGTTTTATTTTAAATAATAGGTATCTCTCTATTACGTAAACGGGCGCATCGGTGCGTCCGCGTCCGGGCTTCCGCGATTGACGCCAAGATTATGAAAGTCGAAGTCCTAACTAGGTAGGCAGTATAATTATTCTTGTCTTTATAGCCAACAAGACGCGTAACTACGATTGTTACATTTCTTTAACGGACGAACATTTCCATTTATTGTTTCGCGAAATTCAATTATCCCGAGAACGCGCTACGAAAAACTTAATCGAGTTAACATGTGAAATGTCACGTCATCCACAATGGCATCGATTGTTTTTATTGATGCTCCGCGGACACTGCATAGCTTTCTGCAATTCTCTATTCGGTTCCTTGTTAATAACAAGACAATGGCAAGTTGTTATTGTCAAGTCGACGTAGATGAAGCTTTATTGCGAGTGAAGAAATTGTTCCGAATACGCGCATGCTCGCCGGCCGGGTCGAGGAGCGCGCTCTCATTTAGATTGGAACATTAAATTTTAAAAGTAGGTAGGTAGGTAGTTATGTAACAAACACCATTTACATGCAGCAGTGCATTCATTTTAAAAAGGTGTTACGCGTTTAAGATGGATCCGGATGCACGATAACCACTAATGGAAGTGTCAAACTGAGCTCCAATATCTAATGTAGTACGGCTTTTGTGAAAGCTCACGGGCGGCAACTTCTGACCTTCTCACAGGTGAAGTAGTACAGCTTAGACAAGCCAAAACGAGCAGAGAGCGTATGGTTTAAGACATTCATTTGGCGACTGACTTGAGGCTAATGAGATTTTCTCGCTCATCCATTGTGCGATACGATTTCAGTTGTGTTCTCATAAGGCTGGGGTCATTATTATGTCTAGGATGTCGATCGGCATTGTCGTGGAAGGTTTCGATGTCAACCTGCTTGTGTAACTGTTGCGTAATGCGACCGCTGTTGTGTTGCATCGTTTAGCCCCCAGCAAGTGTGAACTACGCTAATGCACTAGATGGACACTTTCTCGGTATTTTCACCGTTTCACCTACTTTGCATAAATGACAACTCGTTACAAAGCTTTTAGCAAACTTCTAACATATATTTTTTTAGATATATGTAGGTACATATAATTCTATGCCTAAAACTTAGTCTCTAAAGACAAAGCAAACATCATTTAAATGAAGTGCCATTTAAAATAATTCTTAGTCAGAGGCCATTAATTTCTTTAAAAGTTTTAAATTACTGATTATTTAATCCCTTTCATAAATGCACCAGTATTTAAAATAGAATGTCATATTATTACTTAACGAATGAATGATCCGCGTTGCATTGCACAAACGGGTTTTCCAAATACATAGAATATTTCGACGCAAATTGATGTTTCCAAGAATATAATGGACTAATATGTTAACTTGGCGTCCGGTTCACGAGTAATATTCTAGACTTGCGAGACTTCCTAAGCCCGCCGAGGCAGGGGAGAGCGGCCCTGGCCCCCACCTTCTTAGAACAACTTGTCTTAATCTCACTTTCCTTTTGTGATTCACATAAACGGCCTTACGTAATGATCTATCTATGTTACGGCCTCATTAAATTTATATAATTCTTAACAAGGGCCTCGGTGAAACTTTTGTTTGTTATAGATGCGAGCCACGATTAGCCCGAGCGATTAATCGCCCGATGTGGACGTTCCTCGCACGTTGTTTTGGTTTGTTTAACTGTTGCGGTACTTGCGGTATATCGGTTGTTATTATCTAATTATATAGTTTGTGCGAGCTCCGCGATTATTTTATATTAGCCTGTTATTATTTTGCTGTGCGTTTTGTTTTAATGGTGCACTGCACGGTAACTAATATGTCTGTTCTATCTTGTTAACACGGTTCTCCATTGTTACAGGTTACCCTAGCGGTAATTGTACAAATCGCTCTAGTTTCGGGAAAGGCGTTGTTACAACAGAATCAACAAGCACAGCAACAGTTGGAGCAGAAGTCTACGAACGAGAATGCAGCACAGAAACGCGTCGGGTACGACTATCCCGCCCCGTCCGATGACGTCTTCAACCCGTTCCAGGACCAAGATGACCTCCATCTCCATGGAGACCACCACGAAGTAATCGATCATCACGTTGACCATCACGACCATCACGAGCACCACGAGCATCACGATGACCTTCACGAGCATCACCATGATGAACATCATATAGAAGAACACCATGATGATCACCACGACCACCACGATCATCACGATCCAGGATATTGGAAAAAGAAACTCATTTGGAAGCCCGGATGGAAAAAAATTCAAGTGCCTAAATGGAAAAAGATTCAGAAACCTCAATGGAAAAAGATTTGGAAGCCAATTTGGGTACCCACTAAAATTCCTGTCTGGAAAGAAATTAAGGTGCCTGATTGGAAAAAAATTTACAAACCCGAATGGAAGCCCATTAAAGTGCCGGCTTGGAAGGATGTAAAGGTTCCTGATTGGAAAAAGATAACAGTTCCTGTTTACAAAGACATTGTAGTACCTGGGTGGAAAGAAATTCAAGTACCAGCATGGCGAAAAGTATGGATTCCGGAATGGGTCAAAGTAGGTGTTCCCGGTGAAAAGTATTTAGGCAAGGATCATGATGGCTGGGAATATACTTCGCATGACTTGTGGAAGAAGAAACTTGTGTGGAAACCATTATGGAAGAAATACTGGAAACCAGCCAAGAAACAGATTTGGATCCCGGACAAAAAATTAGTGTGGAAAGATGAATGGAAACAAATCTGGAAAACTGATAAAAAGCAAATTTGGGTCGATGATAAGAAATTAGTTTGGAAAGAAGCTTGGCAGCAGATTTGGAAGCCTTCCAAAAAACTTGTCTGGGTTCCAGATAAAAAGCTGGAGTGGAAAGAGGCCTGGAAGCAAATATGGGTCCCAGATTGGAAGAAAATTTGGGTACCAGGAGTAAAGAAAATCTGGCGGCCTGTATGGATCTCGGAATGGTTCCCGTCTCCAGACCACCACGAGCATGTGCACGAGTCCCACGGGTGGGAGAGAAGCGATAATAAGGTAGCAGCAAGCCAAAAATCCGAGGCAGTACAGCCGGCCCCGCAGCAAACGTGGCAGTTCCCCAAATAACTTATTACGTAAGAATTAAATGCTAATTCGTGTAAATTTATCAAGGAGTCCCACTTTTGGACTGCCATAAAACGCTCGTGGTTGGAAAAAGCGTTTTCTGCCATATACGTTGAAGACTGCAATCAAGTTACGAGGTGCCCTTCCGAGCTAAAGGAATAATCACATCGTGGCTCTTTTAGGTAATACTTTGCTTCCTATTTCATACTCTCGATCAATAAGCACTATGTACTTACCTAAATGCTATGCGAACTGTGAGCCCGCGATGCGATTGTTTCTCAATACTTTACAGGGGAGAATATTCTAGTGAAACCCAATCTCATTAATTATGTCGACGTGAAATAAGCTTTAAAATAGTCACACTTTCTTTCGTAGTTACCACGAAGTCTGAGTACTCGACGTGAATGTGCTGTTTATAGTTTAAGAACAGTGTAGTACCCACTGATGCTAAGTGTTTTGTTTGTTTTTAAGTTTAAGTTAGTTTATACCTGGTTTTAAGTTAGTTGATAGGTATCGCTGAACCAATGAAATAAAAATATTGTTTATAATTAAATTAACACGTTTATTTAATTGTTTAATAATAAAACTATGTAAATAATGTGTCACAAAATCGTAAGTATGGCAAAACATTTCGTGTCTTAAATAAAAATTTGGTACCGTTCGTTTTAGGGGCGGTCGTCAAGTTTCAGGACAGTCATGAGAGTTGTGTTATGCCTCTCTGCTTTTTATCGTCTTCAAAAAGAAAGAGAGCAAGGGCTCCAAATACATTTTTTACACTACCTAACTAAACATGTTCAAAAAATTCCACGTTTTTTTCGCTCGCAAATTCCTGATAGTAAAATATATTAATCTTGTGCGTCACCAAAGGTCTGAAAAATCAGTGTTATGGTCATTGAGATATATGTACAACTTGTACATACGAGTATATCTCAATAGTTGTGGTTGGTCCAAGGAAGTTCTTGTATCTACTTACGAGAATAGTACATACAACTTCCTTGCATTGGTCTTAATTTAACATTCGTCATCATCATCATCTTAATATTAGATACTTGTATTATCCTATTTTAGGTGCCAAGACCATGATCACGAGCAAACTGAAACTGTCCGCTTGTGATCACAAACAATAGCTTGTGATCGGTTGTGATTCATCAATAGATTAAAACCGTAACATATGTATCGATTTCATAATTTTCACATTTGATTTGTTGCTCCTCATATATATATAAATATACATGAATAAGTACTATAATTGCTAAAACTACATACAAAATACACAAATACTTATTAAAGTTTTAGATTATTTAATAAAAAGAATTGAACTAAAGACATATACATATTACGACTATTGGAAGATAAAAGTTCTGTTATATGAGTTGGCAAGGAAACATCTAGCGAAATAAGAGACTGAATGAATGAGAAATGATTCAGTAGCGGCCATGAAAAGAAAATATGATTGAGATCCCCTTCATCAAGACTACTTTCACATATTGAAGAATCTTTAATGTGAGTTTTTTGCAAATTAGTAGGGAACAGTGACCCAGCCTAAAAAGCTTGCTAAAGTGCCATCGTGCAAACCACGGCTTACGAGTACTAGGGATGTCAGGCTGAATTCTAGCAAAAATAGAACCTTTGTATTTGCTAGAAGATCTGCAGTTTATACACCAACAATTTGTAAATATTTTTTTGGTAGGCAAATAAGATCCTGGCTGATATATAAAAGTGAAACGTTGTCTGTTTGTTTGTTTGTTTGACCTTTCACGGCTGGACGGATTTTGATGAAATTTAGATTGGAATAAAACATAATGAAATAAAATACAATAAAATAAAATAAAATAAAACATAATAAAATAAAACAAGAATAAAATAAAATAAAACATAATCAAATAAAACAAGAATAAAATAAAATAAAACAAGAATAAAATAAAATAAAACAAGAATAAAATAAAATAAAACAGGAATAAAACATAGAATACTTTTTATCCCGGAAAATTGTAAGATTCTACGGGAAAACTGGAAAATGTTGATTACTCACTGTAAGGAACGGTTGTCATCACAGAATGGTCTGTGGTTGCCATGGAAACGAAATAACAAGTCTGTCAAAAAACATCAAGAGCATTGCTGCTATAACTACTTTTGCATTGGTTTTTAATATCCTAGAAGAAAAAAGGATGCTTTTTTCGCGATAAACAGTAGTCCGCGCGTACGTAATCGCGGGCGGGAAAACTACTAATTTATAAAAGGAATCGTATCACCACAAGAAACTGCTTCTTTGGCCACTCAGCAAAGCAGGATCAAGCAGAAAGGTACCATAATCTAAAACGCTATGAATTATAGCGTTATATAAAAGTTTAAGATTAAAAGGATGAGCACCCCACCATACTCCTGACAGACACCTTAAAATGTTCAGATTCCTCTCACACTTATTAGCAATATATTCACAATGCAAACGTCCCGACAACTTATTGTCCAACAAGAGACCGAAGAATTTTACGGAGTCTTTAACTGGAATTCTGCTCTCATTAACAGTAATGTTTATATCAGGAAGATTTATTTTACGAAAAAAGATAACGATATTACTCTTAGAAGGCGAGAGATCGAAGCCATTTTTATGTATCCAAACATTTAAACATTTAAGGGAAAGGGAAATATATTGGATCTTCTTCCATATCAAAGAAACAGGAGTGTCGGGGCCAACGCTAATGCAAAAACCTTTCCAGCTATCACGTTTCTTATTACGGAAGAGGTGTTTAGATTTTGCTATTACTTTATTTAATTCAGATAAATTTTCACTAGTCATGGCCATGCAAAAGGTGACTTCAGCAACCTTACGAGATTTAATTGCTTGAGTACAGTCTTTATCCCACCACGGAGGGATGGAATTTTATTCGAATGAAGATTTTGTAATAGGGAAAGAACCATTAGCACACTATCAAACTGTGCACAAGCGCATCAGAACAAGATCTTATATTGTAAGAATTTATGACAGGTAATTTAGGAGTATTTATATCATTAAATTTTCGCTGCCCTGCTTTGAGATCAACTTCATCACCAGTCAGCGTCGATTGTAATACCGAACGAGAACGACTAATACATTCACTATTTAAGGCTCTGCGCTTACGAGCACATGATAAATCAACCTACTCAGTGGTCATCACCATTGTAAAGGCTGCCGGAGATGGCGGCCGAGTTACATCCATATCTATCTCCTACAGGAGATCCACATCTGGAGGCTCACTAATTTTTCTTATGAAAATAAACCTACTTATACATCGACCCTATTAAATAGGATCAATGTACTTATAGATAAAATACACAAACCAATAATACCCAATCCATACCAATATATAAAAGTGAAACGTTGTCTGTTTGTTTGTTTGTTTGGGGAGCCTTCACGCCATAACGGCTGGACGGATTTTAATGAAATTTGGAATGGAGATAGCTTATACCCTGGAAAATTGTAAGTTTCCTCGGGAAAACTGGGAAATGTTGATTATTCACTGTAAGGAACGGTTTCCATGGAAACAAAATAACGAGGCTGTCAATGAACATCAAGAGCGTTTGTGGTGCTCAACGACAATAAGAAATGTCTATGGTTTGTGCTATAGGACGATAGCACAGTACATATATAGTCTTTACAGACAGTAGTGTATTGAAGCATTGTTTTCGAGTTTGATGTCTACTGTCAGTTGGAGACCGATGGTTGCCACCTGTGGGACTTTACTCGGCTACAAAAAAGGAGGTTTATGATTTTATCCGAATACCTATGTATGCTTGAATGAATGTATGTATGTATGTTCGTCTGTTTGTACATGACCACAATTTACAGCCAACCTTTTAAGTTTGTAGGAATATTCTATTTATTAAAACCAGTTTTTAAGCCACTTACAAAAAAGGAGGCTATCGATTTCACGCGTATGTCTACTCTCATAATAAAGAGGAAAGATTTGATGTTTTGTAGTTTGTATTTTTGTATCTTTGTAATGGACAAACGAAAAAAATATTTACCGATTTCAAAACACGTAGTAGAAAGCTACGTTAGCGAGTAACATGGGCACTATTTTATTTTTCAAGAAAGTAGAGATCCCTACGAAAATTGCAAAATTGTTACTGTAACCCAAGGAATCGAAAAATATTTTTCCTAAAAGAAAAAACTACTTCGTATTCAAATGTTCTTTTCTAAACAAACACTAAATAAAATACTTACAATAGAACCAGAACACTATTTAGAAGAATAATGCCGTGGTGTGAGCGCCACCCGTGCGAAACCAGGGCAAATCACTAGTATGTAATATTGTTAAAAATTATTACTTATTAGTAGTATTCATATTATAGTTAGTCTTGTTACTGAAACCTCATTTAACAAAATTCATTTAGAGTCTGTAGGACGTGCCAAAGAAACGTAAAAACAAACAAACATACATACATACAACATACAACCCGATCACATAACCCTCCGCTGTCGGGTAATAAATGAAGTTTTTTTTTTTCGGATCCAATAGTAGGTCGAAAAGATTGAACTAAAGAGTCCAATCTTGATATATACGAGTACTTATACTATACTCTTTGGTCCAATCTTATTGTGGTACTGGCCAAAGAGAATATAATCACTACGTATACTACGTTTTAAGAGGCGGGACCTCCCTACTAGCTAATGAAAGCACTTTGGCAGAAATTTATTGGCATCCAAGCATCCAACATTACTAACATTAAAGGTCCAGACATTAGCCTATCTCGACAATGCTACCAACCTAACGGATAGAGTAGTGCTTGCTTGCACGTATTCTTGGTTTTATCGATATCGATAAAACATGCATGTCCTAGTCGAGGTTTCATATTAATGAAAGACGGTTCCAACAAGCCCAACGTTGTTTTCTCACAATGCAACAGCGTTGGGGTTATTGGATACCAATTGCAACAGGTAAATGTGGAGCCATGTAATAAAATACTTTGAAATAAAACACTTTTGAACAACGGAACAATTTATTTATTATACATTTTACAATGTAAATACGAAAATGGATTTTCCAAACATAATGTAAGCTTACCTACTAGTGCTTCATTCTGAATTGAGACCATGCGATGTACCTACTCTACCTTTATCTCACGCACTGACATTTATAAATGTATGTTACGACTTGTCTCTATAGGAATGTATGCAGATCTCATTTTCTGCATCTGGAAATAAACATTAATGATAAGGAAATACGTTATAGGCAGCCTGACCCAGCCTACGATAGCTTTATCGATAATTAATAGTTCTGTGACCTTGCGTATCCCTAGTGTTAAAACAATATGAAAATACAAAATAAAAATCATGTAAATTATCATTTATGTTCACGTTAATAGGAGGTGGCACTAAGCAATATCAAAATTAATGCTTACCGGGGCTGATCAATAGGAAATCATGCCATAAATAACCTTTTTGTTCTGGTTTTCGTAACTGGTGGGAACTCCACCTAAAACATCTTTTTTTTTGTAGCACATATTTTCTAGCTTTTTATAGTTGGTGGCATTTTAAAATTATCATATAAACCGGTTTAACAATATCATTATATGATTCTTCAAAGAAAACACAAAACAGCACGTTATTAACAATAATATGAATAAAATTTAAAATTCGCAGAACAATAACCTAAATTTTAGATTTTACTTGACAAATTTCAAACAAAGAATATAATTATCTTCAGAATCCACATGCGAGTAAGAGAAAGCATGATGTGCTACTTGGATGCCAGTACCACCACAGAATAAATAATAGTACAGGTACCATAAAAAGATTGGACCAAAGAGTATATTAATATTATCATGATTGAACTCAATATTTCTTTCTTTTTGGTTCGTTCATTATGATCTGAAAAACAAATGAACTTCACTGTTCTGCCAAATTCCATACATATGAGCCAAATTTGAGAATTTCTTTGTGGTTGCGCCGGACTGGTACTGGCATCCTACTTTTAGAAAACAATCTCTCTTTCTCGTATTTTTGGCGACGGTCTCGTGGTCACACCCAAAGAGTATATAAATACTACGTAAGAGTCACACCGTTTTGTCACACTTACGTGAAGATACTTCATGCGCGCAACTCGCTCGCAGCGTTCTTTTCAAAACCACGCCCCCGTACCGCGTGATTCAAATGGATTATTACCGAAATCCCCACCAGACCGTCCCCACCAGTGGGGATTTCGGGAAAAAACTAAAAAAGTTTTTCCGATATCCCCACTATAATCACAGTGGGGATTACAGGAATAAGCAAAAACACATTTTTCAAATAGGCCGTTTACTCCTCGATACACTACTGAATGTAAAGACTATAATTATGTACTGTGACGATAGTAACACATCAATGGCTATAAGTAGGTACTTTTCAATGCTTTAATTTTAAAAGTATTGAAATTTCAATTTCAATACTCTTGCATTGGTTTTGAAATATCCTAGAAGAACATAGGATGCTTTTTTTTCGCGATAAACTGAAGTCCGCGCGGACGAAGTCGCGGGAGGGAATCCTAGTAAATATTAATAGAGATCCCTTCCCGATCCGTCTATCGTCAACGCGAACCACAGAGTAACTAGACATTTCCTTCGCCATTGACGCGAACAAGGTCGAGCTCGCTGTTTTATCCATAGACATTTCCTTCGCCATTGGTTTTATTCAGCGCAAACTTTGACAAAGAGGCAAAGTGAAAAGAAAATGATAGCATCTGTGGCCCAATTACATAACTTGGCTTCAATCGAATTCTCAATATCGCAACCACTAATGCCTTGCGATAGAGTCGAATTTGCTATGAAAAAAGTGATAATCCGATTGTAGCCAAGTTCTGTAATTGGGCCACTGGACGCTCGGTTGGCATTCGGTATTTTTTTTAGTTATCCTTATGAGTTTGTTAAATAAATTCGTTTCATTTAGAATCTTCATTAGATGTAAAAGGTTTCTACCCAAATGTTTTCATTACTTTTATAATTCATGAGTACATTAAGAACGGCCAAATTTCAGGTAAAATTCGTGCGAAAAAGCAGATATTTAATATTAAAAATCGTTTCTTCAAATTAAAAATTTTTGCTTTTGTAGAAATCTACATACAGTGCACAAGATACCGATTAGTTCAAAAATTTCAAAGAAAGATATTATTAAGTTACATCGCCATAAACACGTACTTACGAGCGTTTATATGAAAAGTATGGCTGGTTGGCCGCTCTTAATTTCAAAAACCAAAATTGATTAAAAAAAACGCCTACTGTCGACAATGACACTCCACTGAAAAAAAGAAGGTACTCGTACGTACTCGTATGTACTAGCAGTAGTTGGTAGGTATTTGTACTTTCAAGGTCAGCGGCGCCTTTGAAGTTGCCGCGCTGCGCCGAACCGTAGGTTCCTAAGGCCGGCGGCGCCTTTGATGTTGCCGCGCCCGTAGGGATATACCTACCGCGCGCGGATATACCTACAGGTATTGCGTCATCCGACCGCGACTCCTGACTGTTGTTCTAAGAATCGTCCGGCGCGAACACTATTAAGATATCAAGTACCACAGTTTTTAACAGCTGAAATCCAACAGTGAAAACCGCATCGCAAGCGGTCCAATAGTTTTTACGTGATGCGCGAATAAAAATAAACCTGTTCAGTAGCTTATTTAAAGTACCCTAGACCATTTTTTTATTATCTTCTCTGTACAGAGTTACAGACTTTTTCGCTCATTTTGCTTTATTCTAAGTATAGATTCTCATTTAAACAAGGAAGTTGTACGTACTAAGTATATAGAACTTCCTTGGATATAAGTTTCTCTATGGTATTCTGAAATTGGGATGGCGCTCGGACAGCTTAAAAATGGAAAAACCCCAAAAATGGAAAGGTGAGGACGGAGTCAAGGCGGAGTCACTTCGGAGCTCTTGAAGGGAGGAGGTAAACCTGTACTTCAGGAGCTTCAGAAGTTGTTTAACTCTGCTCTGAATAATGGGAGAACTCCAAAGGTGTGGAACAGGAGTGGAGGTAGTTTTATTTGACAAAAAGGGTGATAAAACCCTCCTGAAAAACTACGGCCCCATCTCACTCTTGAGCCACGTCTATAAGCTGTTTTCGCGGGTCATCACAAATCGTCTAGCAAGAAGACTTGACAAGTTTCAGTAGAGGATTTGGTACGATAGACCACATACACATAGTGAGGCAGATTATACAGAAGTCCGAAGAGTATAATCAGCCTCTGTGTCTTGCTTTTGTGGACTATAAAAAAGCCTTTGATTCCGTAGAAACCTGGGCTGTTTTGGAGTCACTGCAGCGATGCCAAGTGGCCTGGCGGTATATCTAAGTGCTGAGATGTCTCTATGATGCCGCGACTATGAGTGTTCAAGTACAGAACCAGCAGTCTAAACGTATCCAGTTGCGCAGTGAGTGAGACAGGGAGATGTCATATCCCCGAAACTGTTCACGAACGCCTTGGAAGATATGTTTAAGACACTGGACTGGAAAGGGAAGGGCATAAATATAAACGGCGAGTACATCTCACACTTAGATTTGCCGATGATATAGTCCTTACGGCGGAATCGCTGGAGGAACTTGAGCGAATGCTGAATGGCCTGGCTCATGTTTCATGATGAACTTAGACAAGACCAAGATCATGTTTAACGATCTTATTACCCCGAAACCTGTAGTCATCAATGGTGAACCCCTCGAAGTTGTTAATGAATACGTCTATCTCGGGCAAACTTTGCAGTTTGGTAGACACAACATCGATAGGGAAGCCTACAGAAGAATTCAGTTGGGCTGGGCGGCATTCGGAAAACTTCGTCAGGTCTTCTTGTCGTCCAGTGCCTGAAGAAAGTCTTTAATATGTCCTACCAGTTATGACATACGGAGCCGAGACATGGACACTAACAGTGGGACTTGCCCACAAACTTAAAGTCGCTCAGCAAGCTATGGAGAGAGCTATGCTCGGGGTTTCTCGTAAGGATAAAATCAGAAACAAAATAATCCGCCAGAGAGCCAAAGTCACCGGCATAGCTCAAAGGATTAGCAAGCTGAAGTAGCAATGGGCTGGTCACATTTCTCGAAGGACGGACAACCGCTGGGGTAGACGTGCCCTCGACTGGAGACCGTGTCTTGGCTAACGTAGTGTAGGACGCCCATCGGCCAAGTGGAGTGACGACCTGCGAAAAGCGGCTGGCAGAAACTGGATGAGAGGAGCCGAAGATCGGGCTCTGTGGCGTTCATTGGGAGAGGCCTCCAGTGGAGTGGAGATGTCCAGCAGTGGACGTGCACGGGCTGATGATGATGATGGTATTCTGTGCCCAAAGCGTAGAATTATACTCTTTGCGTAGTATTATTAAGTTACGTCAAGAAGCTTATATACCTATATAATTATCATGAATCTGTAATACTGTGATAATTATAAGCGTCTTGGGACTCTTGGGTTACGTCACGTAACGCCACAAACTTTATAGAAGATACGTAACGCTAAGCTTATACATACATATGATTTAGGAAATGTCTATGGGACATTTTTCCTTACTCTATGGGTTACGAAGGTAGTATTTCCATTATCTGGTGACGACTGGTTGGTCTCGTGGCTAGAGATCCTAGGTACGAAATCGTACGGTCGCGGGTTCGAATCCTGCAAGGTGCAATCATTTGTGTGATGAGCAGAAATGTTTGTTTCCGAGTCATGGATGTAATATTCTTATCTATGTATGTTTATCCGTTATCTAGTGCCCATAGCACAGGGTATCCTAGTTTGGGGCTAGATAATTGGTGTGGAAATGTCCCAAATATATTTATTTATTTTATATTTATTTATCTTTGTTATTAGGTATTCTGTGCCCAAAGCATAGTAGTCGCTAGTATTTATACTCTTTGGTAGTCGCGGCCAATCGATATGTTTGTGAAGTTCATGAATCAGTGGCCCAATTCCATAACTTGGCTACAATCGGATTATCACATTTTTCATAGCAAATTCGACTCTATCGCAAGGCATTAGTGGTTGCGATACTGAGAATTCGATTGAAGCCAAGTTATGGAATCGGGGTGCTGTGATACGTGGTGAAGTTAGGATCTGTGAATGATTGCGTAGTACTGCTGTGGGGATAAAACAGCATAAAGTAAAAGCGAGGTAGAATATGCGAAAAACGTTAGCGAGTGAGCGAGGCAGATAAACCATGGTGTGTTCTTCAATGGTTCTTCACGTAGAGTGAGTATCAAGAAAGACTCTCTACACGCTCTCTACGGTTCTTCACCTTCAACATTGCTACGACATTGGGATTGCGCCTGAAAAATAGCAGTTTGCGCAGCGACTAGCAGACAACTTCCGAGACACATACCCAAAGAGTATAGTATATATATAGTATATATATATACGGCATACCTACTTCCGCTGCGACTTCTTCTGTTACTGAGTCGGGAATTTTAATTTACTACCTACTTTAGTTTTTTTTAACAATGGTTTTTTTTAATTGTATGGACAAAAGTTGCTTTACCACCAACTTAAAAAAAATGGCAGAACCGGACAATCGACAAATGCGGTGAGCTGTTGAACAAATTAAAGGTAAGTTCAATCAACGAATATAAGCAAATATTTTATTTTAAAATATTTTGTGTAATTTTCAAATAATTTCTATTATTTCTAGATAGCGCTGACTCAACTAAGCTTCCTACCCAGTAACAGCGCTGTAGCGAACCAAAAAGAGTTGATATTGGCAAGAAATGTGCTCGAAATTGGGGCGCAATGGGCAGTCGCCGCTAAGGACGTAAATGCCTTTGAAAGATACATGTCTCAGCTCCAATGCTACTATTTCGATTACAAGTAAGTTCAAAAAAGAATCTTCGTGTTACGGGTACTTCCCTTCGGATCACGATATCAGAATTTCTAATTAACGGATCTCGCTCGGCGTACCCATCGGATCTCGAGATCCGTTGCAACTCAAATGCATATTAGTTTTTGTTCCCATCGGATATCGAGATCCGTTGCAACTCAAATGAATATTAAATTTTGTTCCCATTGGATCTCGATATCCGTTGCAACTCAAATAAATATTATTTTTCCTTCCCATCGGATCTTGAGATCCGTTTCAACTAAATTAATATTAGTTTTTCTTCCCATCGGATCTCGAAATCCGTTGCAATTTCAATAAAAATCCTTTTTGCGTATATTGATTGATAAGTTCTTGAGTGGAGACCATGTTTAGACAAACGTAGTGTAGGACGCCTTGTGGCCACGCACTCTACGACCTGCAAAAAGCGGCTGGAAGAAAATGGATGAGGAAAGCTGAAGACCGAACTCAGTGGCGTGCATTAGAAGAGGCACATGTCCAACAGTGGACACATATAGGCTGATGATGATAAGTATGGACAAAAGTTTGAAATCTCTATTTTGATATATTATTATTAAATAAATAAAAATAAATATTTTCGTGACAATTCACACCGATTACCTAGCCCCAAACTAGGATACTCTGTGCTGTGGGCACAATATAACGGATAAACATATATATGCATATAAATAAAAATCATTTTTACGTTCTCAATGGATCACACATGATGATACAAACATGATGTTTATTTATGAGTTGTTTTTAAATCTGATATTATTATTTATGTGTTTTAGTGCAATAAAAAATATGATCCGTATTTCGATGTCTTGTACTTAGAATGTGATAGCTATACTTATTTGATGAACAATCAATTGTTAGAGCGATAGTGGCCTAACGGTTCTATAGTGCAATTTAGAGTCCAACGATACCGGGTTCAAAACCTAGGCTCCGCACCCATGACTGTTGTTATGTGCGGTTTACCACCGCTCGTTAAGCTGTCGGCCCCGGCTGTTATTGATTAATAGCAGTCGTTAAGCCATGTCAGAGGCCCTCGGGCGGCATGATAAACTCTGACATCAGAGGCCAGCACTACCTCATACGACAAACAACAAAAACAAATTGTTAGATTCAGCAACTTATACAAAATAAAAATAAAAGCATTATGTACAAAATAGGTGTATGTGCGGAAAGAGTTTTGAAAGCATTCCTTAATAATTGTCGTACAAAAATCTCAAATTCCCCGGTTTTCCCGGTAGTTTGAAAATTAACGTAACTAAACTTTAACTTTTCTTAGAGCTATAGTTAAATAATGTTAATATTAAAAATAATCACTCAAACATCATAAAATAGTAGTTATTACATGACTGCCCAAAAACAGGAGTGTAATATTTTTAGGATTCATGTATGTTTGTATGTATGTAAGTTTATTTATTCAATAATAACTTTTTAAATTCCTGAACAGATTTAGACGTTTGGGTATCGTTAGAATCCTTACATCCCTCCGAGTAACATAAGTAATTGTTGTTTTATATAATGTTATATGGGTATCAAATTGAAAGCCTTGATAAGAAAATTCCAACAGTATATAATTTATTGCCATAACTTATTTTTATCCGACTTCAAAAAGGAGGAGGTAATCAATTAGATCCGTATGTTTTTTTATGTTTTTACCTCAGAACTCCGTTATTTGTAAACCGATTTCGAAAATTATTTTTTTGTTTGCAAGGACATACTTTCAAATTCGTCACATAGAAATTTTATTTAAATCGGTTTAGTAGTTTTTTAACCAGTTCCAATAATAAGAAAAATTTAGTTCAAGCGTTCGCGAAGTACGAGCGTTTGAAGTCGGTTGTTCACGTTTTTGTCAATAAATAATTATTAGGCAGGGCATATGTGTTTTTTTAGCTTTTAAGCTAGTTATATTAATACATACTTTTATTAATTTATTTTATATCTATTTATTTAAATTAAGTTCTATCATATTAAAAAAAAACTTTTTTGTGTTAGAATGAACGTAATATACAAAGTGAACAACGCCATATGTGCCAGCCACATTTTGAGGAAAATGAAGCGGCTCTTGCGTTACATAATCTACGAACAAAGGCAATCTTCACATCAGATTCAATACCTAAACTTTATAATGAAAAAATTCGTGAACAGCAAGAAAGTGGCTTATCTTTGATAGTAAAACCACCAGATTTTAAATCATATAAATCGTCACTTTACAGGGGTCGGTACAAACACGAAGGTATAACAAAAACGCACTATGCAAATGTTCACGAAATAGAAATCCCCAAAAACTTTCAGTATTTTTTTACTAGCAGAATATCATGACGAAGAAATGCGAATCATCATTTTCTGTGCTGAAAACATGCGAAACTTGCTCAAAATTGTGCAACATGTCTTCATTGCACTTTTAAAAGTTGCCCAGAGCACTTCAGCGAGCTCTACACGATACATGGTGACATTGATAGTAATCATCTTCGTACAAACATAGTACCACTTGTTTACACTCTCCTTAACACTAGGAATAAGAAGGCGTATGTAACTTTATTCGAAATGGTAAAGAAAGCAGTGCCTGAATTTGCACTATTAAAGTTTACGTTGGACTTTGAAAAAGAGACAATAGCTGCCTTGAAAGAAGTTTTTCCTACCGCGAAAATTAAAGGCTGCTATTTTCACTTTTCCCAGAGCATCTGGAAAAAGGGAAAAGCTCTAAACATTATAAAATTTCCTATCACTAAAAGAACAGTTGCTCTAAGTGCCAAATTGCCCCTTCTTCCAAGCGAAAACATCAAAGAAGGCTGGGAGTATATTAAAAATGACGCTGATCAAGAAAATCCACAAATTAAAGCGTTTATTGATTATATGTCATCACAATGGCTATGTGATGAAGAGTGGGTTAACGTCTGGTGCGTTAACAAGGAACTCCGCCGAACGAACAACGTGCTGGAGTCACGGAATGGAAAATTAAACAAAAAAAATAACAAAAAATCAGCCATCTTTGCTCGTGTTGTTGAAAACATTAAAAAATGATGCAATATTTTATTCCAACCGCTGCTTAGAAGAAAATGGAGGCAGTGAAAGAAGAAACAATTATGTTTGTAATGATAGATGGATCCAATACGTCATGGAGCACCTGATAAATAAAACAATAACAATAGGGCACTGCTTAGAAAAATTAAGAAAATGATTTTTAAAACCATAACAAAATGACATAAGTCTGTTTGATTAGAAGACTGTGTTTTTGTAGTAGTCTGTGTTTAAATATTAAGACTGATTTACTCTGTGATTTGATAATAACAGAAAACATGTTGCAGTTAGGATAGTTAGTCAAAATATTTCAAATATTTATATCCTGTGTTTAAATATTAAGACTGATTTACTCTGTGATTTGATAATAAGACAAAACATTTTGCAGTTAGTATAGTTAATCAAAATATTACAAATATTTATATCCTGTGTTTAAATATTAAGACTGATTTACTCTGTGATTTGATAATAAGACAAAACATTTTACAGTTAGGATAGTTAATCAAAATATTACAAATATGTATATCCTGCGTTTAAATATTACGACTGATTTACTCTGTGATTTAATAATAAGTGAGAAATTATTTCAGCTAGGTGATATATGTTTTATTATAAACATTTATTATAAAAGTCTCATTTTCTCTAGAATTGAAAAACATTTAAATTATATGATTATTGTGGGGAGAACCCTCACACGATGGACCGACGACATTGTAGCCATCGCAGGAAGTCGGTGGATGGAGGTGGCACAAGATGCTAATCATGCGTCATAAATATTTCAGCCGTGGATTAAATTTTAACACTGATTTACTTTGTGATTTTAATAAGTAAATAATATTACCGATAAGTTATATATATATATATATATATATATATTGTGAATATATTTTACAGATAAATTATTAATATATATATATATATATATATATATGACATTTTTTTTAAAGATTTGCTTTTATTTCATTTATCTAAATATGTACATACTTATTTTTATTGTTACCTGTTTTTTTAAATAATTTATCTGTAAAATATATTCACAATATATACTGCACACTAAAAGAGATACTTGTTTCATTTAATAAATTGTAGTCGAATTTAAAATTAGTTAAATATATGCTAAAAGCGAACATATTATATTATGTTTCTGTGGTGGTACTTACCTAGCCAAACCTACATAATAAACTAAGTAAAGTTAATCTATCAAAAATATGGATTATTTTATAATAATAAAACCAGTTGAGACCGGTTGGTCTAGTGGCTATAGGGTCTCTACCCTATTACGAAATCAAACGGTCGTGGGTTCGAATTCCACAAGGTGCAATAATTTGTGTGATGAGCAGAAATGATTGTTTCCGAGTCATGGATGTAATATTCGTATATATATATATATGTATGTTTATCCGTTATATTGTGCCCACAGTACAGAGTACCCTAGTTTGGGGCTAGGTAATTGGTGTGAATTGTCCCGAAAATATTTATTTTTATTTATATAATAATAATATATTAAAATAGAGATTTCAAACTTTTGTCCATACTTATCATCATCAGCCTATATGTGACCACTGTTGGACATGTGCCTCTTCTAATGCACGCCACTGAGTTCGGTCTTCAGCTCTCCTCATCCATTTTCTTCCAGCCGCTTTTAGCAGGTCGTAGAGTGCGTGGCCACAAGGCGTCCTACACTACGTTTGCCTAAACATGGTCTCCACTCAAGAACTTATCAATCAATATAGGAACTTATCAATCAATATACGCAAAAAGGGTTTTTATTGAAATTGCAACGGATTTCGAGATCCGATGGGAAGAAAAACTAATATTAATTTAAGTTGCTACGGATCTCGAGATCCGATGGGAAGGAAAAATAATATTCATTTGAGTTGCAACGGATATCGAGATCCGATGGGAACAAAATTTAATATTCATTTGAGTTGCAACGGATCTCAAGATCCGATGGGAAAGCCGAGCGAGATCCGTTAATTAGAAATTCTGATATCGTGATCCGATGGGAAGTACCCCGTGTTACCTATAGCTACAATTTGCTATTTGATTTTTTAATATTTACCAAAGTTTTGTAGTTGACTTGCATTTGTCACCTCTGAACTCTTCATTACCTACCATCACTGGTAGGTGTCCGTATGGAATATACAGTCAACTTTAATATGATACAGTGCATACACCCAATGGGGTGATTGGTGTGTTACCAACCCCCATGATCTCTGGATCCTGGCAACATACAACGCACGCACCTTGAGGACCGATGAGAAGCTGATAGAGCTGGAAGAAGTAGTAATTAAGTTGCGCTGGGATGTTATAGGGCTATCAGAAATCCGAAGAGAGGGAGAGGATACGATGACCCTCAATTCCGGCAACTTACTCTATTACCGGGAGGGCGACTCGCAGTCCCAACACGGTCTCGGGTTTCTCGTCCATAAGTCCCTCGTCAACAACATTGAGGAGATCGAAAGCGTTTCAAGCAGTGTGTAGGACAACACATAATTGGCAGCAGAAATCCCAGGGGAAAATGCTAGTCAACTTCCTGGAGAAAGAAGGGCTGTTTGTAATGAACTCATTCTTTAAGAAGCAGCCCTAACCGAGGTGGACCTTGCAAATCTCTGATGGTGTGACGAAAAATGAGATCGACTTGATCATAGCGGACAAAAAGCGCATATTCAAAGATGTCTCAGTGGTCACTAGTTTTAAAACTGGGAGTGAACGCTGACTTGTCCAAGGCACTCTGGATATTGATTACAAGCTTGAACGTCTGCTTTTGATGAAGTCTACGCTCCAACCTAACCTGCTCCAAGCCGTTGTTCAATCTGAAACATTCCAATTGGAAAACCGGTTCGCTGCCTTGGAAAGCACAATTGACGTCGATGTTGACAAGGAACTTGACCATGTGGTGGAAATCCAGAGGGACGAGAGAAAGAAGCTCTGCGAGATGCGGCGTTAAAGTTTTGATTTTCTGCCTGTACGCCGCATCTCACAGCACTTCGTCGCATCAGCTAGTTGAGAAATGACGCAAAGATCCAGCTGTCACTTCGTTAGAACAGTGGGCTTCGAATAAAAAATCACAAGGCTGGTAAGGCAAGACCTCCGACGCTCCAATACAAGCGCTATAGGGCTATAGAAGAAGCGATTGAGCGAAATCGGGGGTCAAAAGTCTTTGTACAACAGTTCGGTCGAAGCTAACTGACGAAGTTGAACAGATTAGGCGGGAACGTTGTCGTTTCTAAGCCAGAGGTTCTCGCGAAGTTAAAGATTTATGTGGCCAGCTGTACGAACCAGCCGACATCGAGGATTCCAAGGTCACTCTGACCCTTCACTATACCGAAGAGCTGCCAGAAGTTAGCCTTGATGACATCGAGATGGCTCTTAGACAGCTCAAAAATGGAAAAGCCCCGGGTGAGGAGCTCTTGAAGGCACGCTTAATGTACTTCAGCGTATTTTTAATTCTGTTCTCTTCTCTGGGAGTACTCCAAAGGCATGGAACAGGAGTGTGGACGTTCTTTTTTCTAAAAAAGGGGCAAGACCCTTTTGAAATACTATCGCCCTATTTCCTTAGTGAGCCATGTCTACTGTACTGTACTGGTAATGAGGGATTGCGGGGAAAGGACAGGGGGAAGTTTGGTAAGAGTAGATGTATGGCCGGCGGGGTGTCGGCCGTGTTTTGTTGTGGAAGGAGTGATAGTAAACAACACAAGTTCTTGTAGATGTGGTCTATTTGTTTACTACAGTGAGTTAGGTTGCAAGAGATATTAATTAGCACAATCACAATATCCAAATTGATAACTATTCACGTGTTTTTATATAATATATGGCATGCGAGCGGCGCGGGCTTCGCGTGGTATCGTCTGTATCTGACTGAGCCGGCCCGCGTGGTAACCGGCCGGGCGAGATGTCGAGCGCCGCCTATTGTTTACAAGGCGCTCGCGCATCGCGCCAGACCGCGGCCGAGATAAGGCTGGCGGAGGAGTCGGCACTGATTCCAAGCACCAACATATGTGATTTAGCACTAATATTACATTTTATTTATTTAAATGTAATAAGTAACCACTATAATGGAATATTATATTATGATAAATATATTAAGTACATACATATTATGTAATTATGTTTATGAAATATAAATGAGTATTTTGTAACCCGTAATAAATAGGTTTATTTAGTTTATGTATTATATTATATTATATTATATTATATTATATTATGTTATATTATATTATATTAACTTGTTTATGTAAGTGTGCAATAGATAATAATAATAGTTATTATTATTTACTGTGTATGTAAGTATAAGTATGTGAGTAGCCCACAGATGGAGCCTGGTGATGGGAGGATGGGGGAAGTGAGAGGAGGGTGGTGGGAAGTGAGAGCAGGGTGGGGAGGGTGTGCAATGTGGATGCAAGTGGTGGGTGCAATTGGTGCTTCAAATGAGGGGTGCAAATGGGGCGTGCAAGTCGGGGAAAAAAGTGGAGATGCGGGGTGCAAGTTGGTGGTGTTAAGTATGGGTAAATTAAATTATTATGGAGGTATGTAATTGATTAAAATTAGCGTCACACGACTTAGACCCCTATTGATATTAATCAGATTTAATCAGATTCATCATTTACTGTGTTCAATTAGTCAAAATACGTTTTAAACAAGGTTCGCACTTAAGGTACTACTCATGTCAATAAAGTCGAAAATCGTCTGATACCTTTTAAATGATTTTGGAGCTATGTACATTCCAAAAATTTGACCCTTATTGACACTAGTGGCTCTGTGAGCTGTAGACAACGCGCGTACAAACATTTTTGCACAAAAACTAGCGGTGCATAGTAGCGCCATCTAATTACTTTATTGTAACACTAACATTAATAACCAAGGTGCTCCATCAATCCCTACCTTGTAGGTAAAGGGCTGATTCCACTGGTAGAAACCTAAAAGTGAGAAATTTACTGCATTTTGAGGAGCTATTCTGCTCATCAGATCTTCACAATTTTTTTATGAGACTAACTTAAGGTTAGGTTAGCTTTCAAATAAAAAAAGAACCATCGAAATCGGATTTAATATGGCGGAGATATTCAGTAGCCCTCTTTTTGCCCCTTTTAGGGAAAATACCCCTCAATTAAAAATCTCCGACTATTAAAAATTTCGAAAAATTCGTTTAATCTGTGTACCAAGTTTCGTCTAGGTTGGTTTGGAAATGCGACCTGTAGAGGAGAACAGAGATCCGGACAGACATCCGGACAAACGAAAGCATTTTTGCCCAAGTTGAAACAGAAAGCTAGCGCTTCGCGCTCGCTCGGTCATTAAAAATATGAGTTGTAAAGTATGTAAAAGCGCCTTTGGGGGATGAAAAGTAGAGTGTATCACTCGGACGCAAAATTATTTTTCCACGGGCGACGTATATTGAATCCCTCGCTACGTTCAGTATTCTACTTAAGAATCCTCATACTTAGCTCATTTCAATAAGGTCAAAAATCGTCTGACACCTTTTAAATGATTTTGGAGCGAAGTACATTACAAAAATTAGCGTCATACGATTTTGACCCTTATTGATAATAATCAGATTTAGTCAGATTCGGCATTTACTGTGTTCATTTACCCCTACACTTTACAACACCCTCCTCTTACTTCCCCTCTACTCCTTCCCAACATCCCTGAACTTACCCCATCCTCCCCACACTTCCCCCATCCTCCCCAAACTCCTCCCCCACCCCTCCCACCCTACAGAACCGACATGAATCTTGCAACTTGCGTCTATTGACTTGTGACTTGTAACTTTAACTTTTTTTGAGTGACTGAGTTTACTTTCACTTTGACATTGACTTTCACTTGCACCTCCAACTTGCGCCCACTACTTCCTTCTATCAACCCCCACCATTTCATCACTTACCCCACCCTCCCCCCATACTTTTGCACCTCCAACTTCCGCCTCCCACTTCCTTCTAACTTCCCCCACCATTCTATCACTTATCCCATCCTCCCCCCCAAACTTCCTCCACCTTACCCACACTTCCCCATTTCCCCAATTTCCCCCACCCACCACACCCTTTCCACACCAACTGTCACTTTGACACATGTTTTTTTTTAAATTTCATTGTACATATATATTTTTTCTTGAATTTGCTTATTGCCTGGCATCACAATAGGAGCGTAAGGATATATTAGTGCTCTTGCGCCTACCAGTAGGAAAATTCAGTAGGAGCATGCGGAAACGCTTCTTTTTGTTCAAATTAGTCAATGAAAACACAGGTAGAATCGAAAGATGATGTCATTCATATAATGATAGCTGTGCTCGCGGCGTTGCCCACGTAGCTCCTATGAAGCCGAACAATCGATAAATAACTATTTAACGGCTGAACTAAATTTGTACTTCATAGGTACTTTTGGTCCTGGATCACATAGGTAATATTTAGCCCAGAGAAATGACAAGGCGGGCAAAGCCTCGGGCATAGCTAGTCCTAATACAAGTCTGTATTTTAATTATTTTTTCAGAGACCACCTTCCAGAATCAGTGCTTATGTACCAGCTTCTAGCACTGAACCTACTGTTCCTGCTCTCGCAGAACAAAGTGTCGGAGTTCCATTTGGAACTGGAGCGAATGCCGCTAGGCGTGATCTGGGATAACCCGTATATGAAGCACTCACTGAAATTGGAAGAGTATTTGATGGAGGGCCGTCACAATAAGATATTTTTGGCTAAGGTATTTTGATGATCTCAATTCAGTCATTGCTGCTGCAAAAAATAAACTATGAATTTAACATGACTTGCAGTACATACTCAAAGCTAAGTGGGGCATATGATTACATGGAATAAGCTTATCTCTAAAATCCCCACTGCTATTGATTACATGGTGTGGTGGTGGTTCTGTTGAATATATATTTAAAGTCCGTTGGGGTAGATGTTCTTGAGTGTAGACGGCGACTCAGCAAACAGTGTAGAGTGCCCTCCAGCTAGATGGAGCGATGATATACGCAAAGTTGCTGGTAGCAGTTGGAAGAGAAGAGCCAAAGATCGGGCTCAGTGGCGTGCTAATGGGAGAGGGCTATGTCCAGTAGTGGAAAATATCATCATCATAGCGATATTTTTAAATAAGTTTAGTAATTTCCACTAGGATAGTAAAGGTGGCAGGGATTTCTGATTAACCATCATTATGTGGTAATTAAGTACACTAATTAATTTATGATTACTTTAATACTTACATACATACTTTGTATTGAATTCAAAATATAGAATTTTAATTTATTTAATGACTTAATGTTATAAAAGGAGAAGCCAAAAAAAATAATATCGTAAGGTCTATATCTACAGCTACTATCAATATATTTACGACCTGGATTCGATTTCAGCCTACATTAAAACCTGTCATTTTAACACAGGATAACGTACCAGCAGTGAGCTATAATCTGTTTATGGATATGCTGCTAGACACAGTCCGTGGTGAGGTTGCAGCGTGCATTGAGAAGGCATACAAATGAATGTCTGTACCACAGGCAGCAAGGAGGCTAAACTTGCCTTCAACGCAGGCAATGTTACAATATGGCGAGAAGGTATTAAATCATAAATTCTATTTTAACTTTTCCAATTTTGGTTGAGCTAGAGCGACCTTACAGTGCGACGCGAACTTTCCGGATGTGGATGAATCGTCGTTCAGTTCCTTGCTCTCCGCGCCCGCCTCGTACTGATCGCACTTCATCCATGATCTATCATCAGATGAAGGGTTGCTGAAATGCTGATTCATAGTTGAGCAATGAGAGCGCGCGGTGCAAAACGGTTGTTCGTTGTTTTAGTTTTTTTTAAGTTTACACGTCTGCAAGGCATTTCACGTCGCCTTATTTTTTTTTTGTTTATTGGGTCGCGTGGCGCACTGTCTGTATTAAAAAAGAATCATGTAAATTTACGGAGAAAATGAACAGCGCGCGAATTACTATATCATCGTCATAAAAAAAAACACTAAAATGCAAGTGTAGCGAAAGTACTACCTACTTACACATGAAAATACTACGCAATAAATGTGGTACATAAGAATCTGTTACCAACAAAATCCCTGAAAAATATTTGAATGCTTGATAGTAACAATTTTATCGAGTGGGAAAATGCATATAAAAAAAGTCTTTTTCGGAAACCTGTAGGTACCTATTTTCAATTACCCAAATGTAAGCAATCTTCACACTTTGGCGGCCAGTACCAATAATGACATTCAAATCGAGACCTACACAAAATTTAGAACACAATATCTGAAGAGACGTTACTGTCTGAAGGACATAAATCAAAGAAGTCCATAGTGAATATAAGCAATACCTACTTTATTTTAAGTTGTTTATTTTTAGTTTATTTATTACCCTTTTAAATAAATATATAAGTTTTAAAGCGCCATTTATTTCTGTTTCTCATAGAGGGGGATGAAAAGACGAGTGTATCGGAGTGTGACGGACGCAACATTATTTTTCCTCGTTTGACGTATATTGAATCCCTCGCTACGTTCAGGATTCTACTCTAGAATCCTTCACTCCACCTTGTACTATTATTTATTCTGTGACTCTGCCTGGATTCAAAATGGCAACCCTCGCCTTCAAAATATTATTTTGCTCTCTTGTTATACAATGTACTGTTACAAGCTGGAGTTCGGATTAAATAATTCTACGCTAATTACACCAAAAATTAACACCTTTGTTCGAAAAAAACACAAAAAGAAATTAATCCAACAAATAATGCTCAAACACTCTTTAACTGTCTGTACGCTCTTATCAATTATCACTTTGATCGTTTCGTTTCGTCAGCAAAATCAGTAATGTCCCAGGCAGTCGATGCGCGCCCTATTTATACCGCGACGCAAGTTTCAAGAATGTACTCATAACTACTCGTATGTACTAGTGGTAGTCGGTAGGTCTTTGAACTTTCAAGGTCGGCGGGCGCCTTTGAGTTGCCGCGCCGCGCCGCGCCTGTAGGTACTTAAGGCCGGCGGCACCTTTGATGTCGCCGCGCCCGTAGGTATATACCTACCGCGTGCTCTGGAAACTTCTGTAGATACCTACGCTCTACTAGTGTGTTCCAGAATGTTCCTTTAAATGTAGTAGTGTGAAAATGTAGTATGTGTAATGTTTAATTAATGTATTGCGTCATTTTAGTACCTACTGTTTTTCTAAGAATCGACCGGCGTAACAGTACTATTTGGTCACATTTTTTCCCTGTTGTAATAATATAATTCCATCCGGCCTTAATCCGCCAACTGTGCTGCTATTTTAGAACCTTACGGCCTCATACGTGACGATGGTAAAAGACCTGACGAAGTGACTCTTATTTCAGGGAAGATGGGGCGGCCTTTGGTGTGGGACACTACTTGTGTAGACATCATTGCGCCGCGCCTTCTCATCTTCAAGGAACTCAAAATAAGGCTGGTGCGGCAGCGGAATCAGCTTTGGGCCTCAAAAGACACAAATATAGTCTCTCGACAGCGGATATATATTTGAGCCTTTTGGGGTAGAGACACTGGGGCCGTGGGGACCAGGAGCACACAAAATATATAAAGATCTATCAGGCCGTCTTGTCGAAGCAACACGTGACCAAAATGCTGGTCTTTACTTTGCCCAAAGCATTGCCATACAACGTGGCAATGCTGCCAGCATTTCGGGAACGTTGCCCAGTGATAGCGGCTTGATAGATTAGTTTTAGTATTATTTAGCTAGGGGTTTAGCTTAGCATAATAATTGTATTAACTGATTTGCATAATGAGCATTAATTAATCTATACTTATAATAAAACTGTAACGGGTCCAATTCTGTACATTGAAGATATTTAGTTTTTTTTTGGAGGGTACTCTGTACTCGGTATACTGAAGCCAAACTGTATTTTTTTTTTCATTTTTGTCTGTCTGTCTGTCTGTATCTTGGCTATGCATCACGCAAGAAACTACAGAATAAATTTAAATGAAACTTGGTATGATTTGAGTTCATACTACGAAGTAGGACATAGGATACTTTTAAGTCGTTCCCGCAGGATAGGGGTATTACGCTGAAACTACTGGACGGATTATAATGCAACTTGTCATAGTTTGTATAATGGGTAAAATTTGTTGATACTTTTTATCCCGAAAAAATCAAGTGTTCCTGCGGTATAATGTCCCAAATTCTGAATATTTTAAATAATTTTTTTTCGAGGCGTTTCTATATTCGATACTGAGAGTATTTTTTAATTTTTGTCTCTTTCTGTCTGTCTGTCCGTCTGTCTGTCTGTATCTTGGCAGCGCATCATGCCGAAAATACTCAATGAATTCAAATGAAACTTGGTATGATTTGATTGCATACTTCGATGTATGACATTGGAAACTTCTTATCCCGAAAAATTAAGGGTTCCTGCAGGATAGGGGTGGATAAATGTTTAAAAGAACACGTAGCACGCTGAAACTATTGGACGGATGTTGATGCAACTTAGCACATACATAGTTTATAAGATGGGTGAAAGTTAAGAATACTTTTTATCCCGAAAAAATAAAGAGTTCCTGCGGGATATTGGTCCAAATTCTGTACATTAAAGATATTGTGTTTTTATTTTATGTTTCTCTATATTCGATAATGAAGCCTTAACTATATGTTTTTTTTTCATTTTTCTCTGTATGTCTGTCTGTCTGTATCTTGGCCGCGCATCACGCCGCCGGAACTATGTACTGGATCAATTCAAATGAAACTTGGTATGATCTGAGTTCATACTACGAGGTAGGATATAGGATACTTTACATCCCAAAAAATTAATGGATTCTCGCAGAATAGAGGTTGAAACTTATTTAAAAGAACACGTACCACGCTGAAACTAATGGACGGGTTTTGATGCAACTTGGTATCGTCGTAAGTTATACTCGTATAATGGGTTAAAATTGAGGACACATTATTTTATCCGGAAAAAGGAAGGGTTTCTGCGGGCTATGGGGCCAAAGCTATGTTAATACTGAAGTAAGTAATAAATAATATTTTTTGGAGGGTTCTCTACATTCGATACTGAAGCCAAAACTGTTTCATTTTTGTCTGTTGACTATCTGTCTTTCTGTTTGTCTATATCTCGACCGCGTATCGCACCGAAACTACTGAATGAATTCAAATGAAACTTGTTATGGTTAGAGTTCATACTAAGAGGTAGGACATTGGATACTTTTCATTCCGAAATTAACGGGTTTCCGCAAGGTAGGGGTTGAAAGTTATTAAAAAGAACACTTCTCACGCTGAAACTACTGGACGGATTTTTTGATGCAAATTGACATATATCTATACTTATAATAATGCATTAGGTACGAAAAAGGCTGTATAAAGAATATAAATAAAAAAATGCACCGAAACTACTGAATTAATTCAAATGAAACTAGTTATGATTAGAGTTCATACCACGAGGTAGGACATCTGATACTTTTCATTTCGAAATTAAAGGGTTTCCGCAAGGTAGGGGTTGAAAGTTATCAAAAAGAACACGTATCACGCTGAAACTATTGGATTGATGCAAATTGATACAGTCATATATGTATACTTATAATAAAGCAATAGGTACGAAAAAGGCTGTACAAAGAATATAAATAAAAAACTCTTTTGGGTGCTTAAAAAAGCTATTGAACAAGAATATAACTTTTTTTTGAATCGTATCTTTCTGTCTGTATGTTTGTTTGTTGATGCACCACGTAAAAACTACTGGACGATTGCGATGCGGTTTTCATTGTTAGATAGCTTCGGCTTTGATTTAAAATCTGATGTAATTGGTATCTCAATTCGGTGAGCTAGAAGCCAAGCAATTGATAAAAGTATTTTTGACGGCTGTGTATGGTACTTTGAACCTAAAGAAAAGACCACGCGTGCGAAGCTGCGGGTACAGCTAGTTTATAATATAATTAAAACAAGTAAAATTATTATTAAATAACAAAAAATCCCGAATACGAACAAAATTATTGAATACGAGCTGACCGCCCGCATAAATAATCACACTCATTGACCGAGCGAGCGCGAAGCGTCTCCGTTTCAGCTATAAGTACCTATAGGGCAAAAATGTGTCTGTGTGTTGTGTGTGTGTATGTGTATGTTACACATCTACATGCTTAAACGGCTGAACGGATTTTGATAAAACTTGGTGTGGAGGTAGCTTATACCCTGGAATCCCTGGATTAACTCATAGGCTACTTTTTATCCCGTAAAAATGCACGGTTACTGAGGGACGCGGGTGAAACAGCGGGGTGCAGTTAGTATTGATTTATATTTAATGTTTCTTTTTCACTTACTTATTTTACTTTACTTTAATAGTTGCAATTGCAACATTAGACTATACCGTAATACATTGAACTGATTAAACTAAAATTGAAAATTTTGTAAGAAGCTTAAAAGACAATTGCTACTCCATTGATACTGTTTAGTTTTAAGAATTATATGTTTTTGAAATGGTCTTTTAAAGACCTAAATTTTGATACCCCAACTTGATAGGTTTTGGTCATTTATTGTTCCGTCGGAAATACAATATTTATTCATTTATTTATTTAATACTACCTTACCCGACCGTGACTACGTCGCGCGGACTACAGTTTATCGCGAAAAAAACATCCTATGTTCTTTTATGATATTAAAAACCAATTCAAAAGTAGGTATAGCACCAACGCTGTTGATGTTTTTTGACAGACTTGTTATTTCGTTTCCATGGCAACCGTTCCTTACAGGGAGTAATCAACATTTTCCAGTTTTCCCGTAGAAACTTAAAATTTTCCGGGATAATCCTATGTTTTATTCCAGGGTATAAGCTATCTTCATTCCAAATTTCATCAAAATCCGTCCAACAGTAATCGCGTGAAAGCTCCCCAAACAAACAAACAAACAGACAACTTTTCACTTTTATATATTAGTTTGGTATGGATGGATGGCAGCTGTAAGCCGCCATATTAGTTTTCTTGACACTTCATAATATCCTATAGCCTCTCGTGATCAAGACGAAAACAGGTATTCTTGTGGAACAAAGAAACTCACATTCATACATACATGAACCCCGAAAACATTACACTCCTATTTTGGCCAGTCATGTATTAATAAAAACGGTTTTGTTCTAGGCATTTCACGTGGTACAGGCGCTATTTGTTTTAGTGGAATTAAATTCTTAGTCGATACTAATACCCGGGCCGCAATTCTCTTAGCTATTGAACCGCGATAACGCAAGTTGATAGTTTTGAAAATTAATGGGTAATTATCAAAAAAAATACTTAAAGCTAAAAGTTTCGCAAAATTATCGCTTCGAACACTTTTAAGTGGTAAAAGAGAAAAAAAATGGGGCTCTGGAGCAGTAAACCAAATAAATGTTTTTTTTTTCAAACAGTTTCATAAATTTCAGCGCAACTGGTCCCTTGAGAGTGACAACTGCTATCACTTCAACGCAGCCGCAGAAACCAGCGTGGCTGCCGCTGCAGAGATCAGGGTTCAGAGCTCTGCAGAGCTCGCTGAACAAACCATCGCGTATTCTAGGCAACTTGAGATGATCGTCTAATTGTAGTGTAGAATTTATGTTTGAAATAAAGCATCTATAATGATTCTATTTTGGATTTTTACTGTGTTATGTGGTTTTGTGGATTACTTAATGGACACATTTTAAAATCTATGATGTTATAGGAAGGCCAATTCAAAAAGTTCACTCAAGTGTAGAATGGATAGCTAGAAATGTTGCAGATGCGTTCCTATTTATTGCTTCACAATATAACAGACTGATAGATATAAAGCAGTGAACCATCAAACTGATTAACTTTATTGACCGAGCGAAGAGCAGATCCCATCAAACGAGACCTCTCCAGCTTTACGTTGATATTCAATGAGCCTCTTACCATGCGGTGATCCCCATTGATCACTGCCGGTCTTAATCCTGTTGATCACAGAGAGACATTGAATATATGCCGATTGGTCGTCAAAATGAAATTTATCTCGTGCTTAGGACCGCCGGGGTGCAGCCACGTCCATTTCTTGGACGGGCGCTTCTTGAAAAAAGAGTTCATCATAAAGAGTTTCTCCTTCTCCATGAAGTCAGCTAATCGCTGACTTCTTTGGTTCCGCTGTCCAAATCCAAACTGCTCCACTCTCAGTTCATCGCCATTCCTCATACCCAGCCGTGCGTTGAAGTCCCCCATAACCACTGTGAAGTGTGTTTACATGCCCGTATGGTATTAGAAATGTCGTCATACATAGGCTCCACTTCATCGTCCGGGCGTTTCGAGAGTGGGGCGTACACCTGTATAACCTTCAACGAATACCGTTTGGTAATTCTGAGTATAAGGCATGCCACCCTGCTCGAAACGCTTTCGATCTTCACAATGTTATTGACGACGGACTTGTGGACGAGAAAACCAATACAGTGTTGGGACTGCTGGTCGCCCTCCCAGTAATAGAGTAAGTTGCCGGAATTGAGGGTCATCGTATCAATATGTATAATACCCCAGCGCAACTTACTTACTACTTCTTCCAGCTCTATCAACTTCTCATCGGTCATCAAGGTGCGTGCGTTATAAGTTGCCAGGTCCAGAGATCGTGGGGGTTGGTAGCTGGGTCTCTGCCGGGGATTCTTAGCACTCTGCTCCGCCGTTACCTTGCTGCTACTGGCGCCAGGAATAACGGAGCCACCGGGGACTGGGGGCTGTCTAGTTGTGTTTGGCAGGCGGATTGGTTACCGCAGTATTACAAATATGTGCTCGGAGGACGCTGCTGCCCATCTTCCGGTGTGTATACCCTTAGTCGCCACTTACGACATCCACGGAAGGATTGGGAGGGGTCTTATTCTAAGCCGAGACCGCCACGGCAATTTATTTGCTTATTCGTAGTAAATTCATAAAAAAGTTTCCACAAGATAATTTGAATCTGTTGTTGTGGTAAAATGTAAAGATTTTTAATTACGCTTACTGGCGTAAAATATATTCCGGCCTAATCTAATTTTGATCTAACGAAATGACACGTTTTATTTGGTCTAGCTAGATGGTCTATACTATACTCTATATGCAACAAAGTAAAAAAAAAACATCAGTAGGAAAAAAATATTATCAAGCTTTTGCCCGCGACTTAACTCGAATAATAATATTACGAGTAAGTTGAAGAACCGACAACCGTTGGGGTAAGCGAGTTTTATTGTGGAGACCACGTTTAGGTGAACGTAGTGCGACCGTTGTCCAGGTGGAGTGATGAATTGCGAATGGCGAGAAGAGTTGAAGATTGGGCTCAGTGGCATTGATAAAGAATATCGCACTAAAAATGAAGTAAAGTTTGATTATTTTTGACGTGGATACGTCTATTAATTTGCTTCTATAGGAAGGCAATCCAAAAAACTGATGATAACAAAATCGGGGGATACACTTTGGTTTTCCAGCTCCATATCTAAGTATCATCGATATCCAAAATTTAATTACACCACTTGATAGTTAACGGATCTAAAAATTCATTAGAGTCACCTGCACTTATCACTACTTCCTGTGATACAAAACCGGTAATTCAAAATCAGAATTCACAAGGAATTCAGTAGCAATGAGTTTTCGTCAACCGAACAGCACCCGGTGCGTTCAATGCATTTACTGTCTAGCAGTGTTTGGTTAGTGAATATCATTGATAATGCCTATGAAACTTATAGTTCTAACACCTACCTAAGTACACTTTGTTTCATGTTCTATCGTGCCATGAAATTGTGTTGTTTTTTGTGAAAGGTAGGGTTAATGACATGTATGTATGTGGTATTTCATAGAACATACCTATCTATTTCATAGCTAGAGTAGGATTTAAACCCTAAAATAGAAAAATACCTACTGGTTTTAAAATCTAGTAGTTTTCTTACAAAGCCTAATTATGTGAAGTTCTACTAACAACGAGGGGTCAATGTAAATATAAGAAAAACGAAATCAAGTAAGTATTAAATATCATGAGGAGGATGAAAAGTAGTGTGTATTACTCGGGCGCAAAATTATTTTCCCCCGGGCGACGTATATTGAATCCCTCTCTACGTTCAGGATTCTACTCTAGAATCTTTCACGCCACTCTGGATTCAATGCAGAATGCTATGAAGAAAGTGACAATCTGATAGAAACCAAGTTCTGTAATACGGCCACAGATGTCCTGTCGTATAGATATTTCACTGTCGTTGCGTCTCCGTTATTGGCAATGGCGAAGGAAATGTCTAATAGACAGGACTTGTCTTGTTACAATGTCCATGACGCATAGCAACAAAACAAACAATGAATTAAAAATGGCCGACCTCATAGTGTTGTGACCCAAACAACAATTTATTAGATCGAAAGACTATTACTTTGTACCGATTTTATAAAAACTTTATGTACTACCTGTGATACCTTTATGACGTCAAAGCGCATTTATGAAAATGGATGTCCAGATTTTAGTGTCTGCTGCGATTTATTTGTTTACCGCATCTTTAAAATCATATGTATAACTGTATGTGACCTATTGTTAATGATAATACTACGTCTTCTTACTGTGACCCTCTGCTTCACACGCACCATCATCATCATCATCATCAAATCACATCATCTGCAGACAAAAGTCTACATCTGAAGCCCAGCCCCATACCCGCCACAAGCGGTTGCTCGTAATTATCATTGGGGGGTTTTCCTAAAGTATAAGATTTTATAAAACTTTGTAATATACGCACCTACAACTTTGTAATATAGGTATATACATACCTGCTTATGAGGCTACGCCCACTCGTATTTACTTACTATCATATTATCCAAATTATAATATTGTTTACTATCAGACATTCAACATTTATTAACTGTACCTATTTACATGTATTACACATAAGCAGTACCTACATAAATAATAAAAACAGTAAATTTCACATATATTTATATTTTCCATGATATGTAGATTGATTTATTTGATTTATAATTAAAATTGAAATTCCTAATAGCAACGTTAAAACATACACTTTACAATAACCAAAATGCACACTTTTTCAAGTTCGCTTTTGCTAAGAGCTACAATTTTATCATTCCTATTCCAATGCCAATCTGGCTGAATCTAAATGAGCGAAAAACATCTTAGATCCTACAGCCAACAGCCTTCGTAGTAGTCTTCCTCTTCTTTTTGAATTAATTTTTTGGTATTCTAAACAGAACATTTCAAATTATTAGAAATTACATATGTAAAAAAAACTACTTTGTAACACAGGTACACACAGGCACAGGTAAATTCAATAAGGCCTCCATAGGTGAATGACTAATCTCTTGCGCCCGAGAATCACCCCCTAATAATGTTAATAAAAAAAAAAATGCGCATCTTAAAAAAAAAACAAGTATAATGTCAGTTCGTATATTTTAAAAAGCACGTACTTAATTATACAGAACTAGCAATTTACTGCAAAGACCTGAAGTAGGCATTCAGTCCGTGATACTGAATATAATATTAAACGTGATGGTAACAACGTAATAATAACAGAAGTGATAGATCTCATCTACGAGTATATCCCCATTTTGGGTGTAATCTGTCAAACTTAAAAGGGCTGCAGAGATAATATGTACTGGGGTGCGATTTTTTAATATCACCGAGTGATTAAATATCAGCGAAATGATAAAAAGTCACCGATTTCCCAAAAGTCGTATTTTTGAATTTCACTGGGTGATAAAAAATATCATACGTATGATTTCGTTTACGAGTGCCACTCGTTTTGAAATCACCCGGTGATATTTATGACATTTCGTTCATAGTGTCATAAATTAACCTACTTTTCGTGTGTTGTTTTTCCTAAAATACGAACAACGAATGAGATAATACAGGTATGATATTCAAAAATACCACTTTTGCGAAAAGCTGATTTCGAAATCACCGGTGACACTCAAAAATCGCACCCCTGCAGTGCGATTACGTAATATTGATCATGTCGGTTTCAAGCCGTAAAATTCAATAATGCTTTGCGATAGAGTCGATTTTGCTATGAAAAAAGTGACAATCTGATTGCAGCCAAGTTCTGTGGTCGGGCCCCTTCAGCCCGATTCCATAACTTGGCTTAAATCGAATTCTCAGTATCGCAGCCACTAATTCCTTGCGATAGAGTCGAATTTGCTATGAAAAAAGTGATAATCCGATTGTAGCCAAGTTATGGAATTGGGCCACTGATCTACTTATGACACTAACACAAGGATTGCACTCGACAATTCTGTTTAAATCGATAACAGATTAATCTTCAAACAATATCGATTTATTTTCAGAGTATCAAATAGTCACAACACTATTTTCAAAAATGAATCAAAAATGAAACAATAAATAAGCAACATATAACAAATCTTAGACTATTTATATATACCTTAACAAATATATGGCTTATAAACCTTATAGCCACTCTAGTTACTCTGTGGTTATTGGCCGTGTAATCTATGGAATCACACAAATGACATGACCGGGGGCCCGACCACATAACTTAGCTTAAATCGGATTGTCAGTATCGATATCACTAATGCCTTGCTATAGAGTCGAAATTGCTATGAAAAAAGTGATAATCCGATTGTAACCAAGTTCTGTAATCGGGCTGATGACGTCATGACAAATAAAGGCACCCCTCATATGGGCCGTTCGTTTTGATGCCAAAATGATTAAAAATAACAGTTATTAAAAACGCTAAATATGTTTCGATCAGCGTTTGCTTTGAACATGACAGTTAAATTTGACATCAGAAAAGAGACTTTATTGTTTAAGATTTAGGGTTGTTTTTCATTCGGTTTGGAAAGCATCATTAATGTCGAAAATGGCAATCGAAACATCCCAAAACACCACTGCATCATCTCGAATGCAGGGGTAATAACAATGGTGGTGACTGGTGGCTCTCACTCTGTCTGTTTTTGTGTAATGATCGATCTTGTTTTGATTGAAGAAAGTTGTAAATTAGTTACGGTTTTAAACTAGAAAAATAGGAATAAAATACAGTGTTTTTACTTACAGTATTTGTAGTATTTGCATCCTCTTTGCACAGTGTATTCAGCAAAGAGAAAACTATGGGATTAATTTCTACAATCCCTCAAAAACATTATATTCTAAAAAGTTATTGCTAATTAAATACTGAACCGATTCATATAAATTGAATTTAATAAATAAGGTGTACTACCATGCAGCCCCTTTATTCTGTGGGTAAGTTGAAAAAAACATTTAAATTGTAAATTTATCATTACCTATTGTTCGTATGTAGGTAATCCATTTGAGCTTGAAGGTTATTTTTGGTGATTCCTGGTAAGTATTTTCCTAGCTTTTAATCAGACCTCAGATAGTTAAATATTCTTCCTGCCTAGGTACTAGCAGACTATGGCGGATCGAAGAGATTTCTATCAGTGTAAAATATAAACATGTATAGAAATGATTCCAACAATAAAAAAACAAAAAATAAATAAAAATATAACCCCCGAATCAACCCTGGTGGAGGGATGTGGGGATGTTCTTACACGGATCATAACTTACCGGTGGTGTCCTACAAGTGTCAAATGAGAATGATAAAAGATTTAAACAAACTCGAAGACAAAGGCGGGAGCTCACTTTGCATCGCTCCCACTGAACTCCCACCACTGAAAGGTAATAGATTTTCAAAGCTTAAACAATGGTTCTGTGTATTCTTTTAAGATTTTACTTAAAAGTGAAATATTTAATAACATAACTCTTGCGAGTCTTCGTCGCCCACCCCCCTGGTTCTACTCCCGCCCCATTACCCCCTACCACCCTACCACCCTTCCTCCCTTAAAATTGATAGTAAAGCTGTTACAGTTGAGCAGGGAGTGTTGTGTCATGTAGGAAATTATAAGAAGAAGAAAAAACATTTATTCAACACACATAATACAATAGATTAAATGTGCTTATGAGTGTGTTGAAAGGGGCTTATAATCAGCCCAAATGCCCAGTGCAACACAAGAAAGTTGTAAATAATTAAAAAAAGAAAGAAAGTGCCAAGTATTCTGACTTAATAGCCATGCTGAATGTCTGGCAATATCTAGTCTAAGTAAAGCCAAGGTTCTGGTGACAACTAGCATCCATCAAAATAAAGTCAAACACAAAGAAAACAAAGCAAAGTATTCTTCCAAGGAAGGACATTTTACACTACAAAAGTTTCACGTCACTCGATTTGTCTCTAGTGAATAAAAACACTGGTACTGACAAAGGCCTAACATTGAGATCATTCAAGATCCCCCCCTTTTATAACCACAGGCCATCTGTGTTCATAACAGGATAAGTTGTAGATCGGCAAAGTAGATATTGCTTTGTACATTTTGCCGATGGTTTTTTTTCCCACATTTATAGTGCATACAGCTAATAATAGAACTTCCTGTCTGAAATCTAGAATCTATATAGTTATCTTCAAGCCTAAGTGCTATGATATAGCAAGCGGCCAGGGTATATGCCCGGACTCTCGCCAGAGTATCTATTTAGTCATCTGTGTCAAGGCGCCATACATTTTTAACAGACCGGGGCCCTTTGCATATCAACTCCCTAAAACAAATAGGTATCTTCTAGATCTGTGTCATAGTCTGTGCTCTCCACTCTGAGTCATATCTTCACTTACCTTTAGGCAAGATGGTCAGCAACTACCAGTGGCCAGGTGGAGTAACAACCTGCAAAAAGCATCTTGCAGAAACTAGATGCAAAGAATTGATGATTGCGCTCAGTTGGTGTGTTAGGAGAATGCTATGACCAGCAGTGGACAAGTATAGGCTGATGATGATGGCCAACAAATATGTGAAATTGGTGTTCCTTTCAATTGGAAGTGGTAAAACAAAAACATATCAATCATGTATTTTCTATTCTCACATGGTATTTAAAGGGCACTCACGAAAGTTACAGCTTACTCAATAGGTGTTATCACTCTATGAAAATTCATATCAATCTCTTCCTTGTTATTCATTGAAACAGCCACATAAAACACTTGTGAATTAATAGAAAACACATCAGAAAAACAACAAATGAAGTGATACAAATACCAATATTTGCAATCTGATACCCATATGAGATAGGTTATCACACATCTAACAAACAAATGTGTACAAAATACGTGCATAATGCCTAACCCCTATCAGTTACCATTCACTATACTTCACCAGACACACTCGCAACGTTTGCATGTCTGACAACTAGTTAAAAAAATGAGTTAAGTGAAAAAGATTCATTAATCAACATGGTGGAAATACAGCTTTATGGAATGAACTGTAATATTTTGTTATCATCATTGAACTTGTGCAAACTGTTGTGTTATCAGTGCTTGATACAGTTATTTTTTTCACATTATGTTATTACTGATTTATGCATTAACTATTTAAATAGGGGCGTTGTTGTTGTGTTGTGTGAAATGAGTATTAAAGAGTTTGATTTAAGGATGTTCAAATTAAAGAGTAACTGGTTTTCAGATCATGAGACGCGTCACAATAATTTGAATCGAGCTGAGGACCATTCTCCGAGTCCTAGAGAAGAAACCCCACTTCTGCATCGGTTCCCAGAAGGTCACGACCCTGAAAGAAGTCTGTTCATGACCGTTTCTGTCAGTCTGCTGCTAATAACACTGATAACTGGAGTTATTATTGGAGTTTATCTATTAATTCTGCAGAGCAACTCTGGTTAGTATAACAATTTTATTATCATGTTTATCTACATCATTTGTATAGATGCAATTAAAAACATATTATGTAGCTATGTATTATGATAAATGATGGGTCATTAGACTTCATCCGCGTGGACTACAGTTTATCACGATAAAAAGTATCGTACTACCTTCTCCAGGGTTCAAACTATCTACGTACCCAATTTCATCAAAAATTGGTTCAAACGTTTTGCTGTGCAAATACAACAGAGAGAGAGATTTAGTTTGACTTTTATAATATTTACTAGCTGTACTCGCGGTTTCACACGCGTGGTCATTTCTCTTGCTATAAAGTATTCTATGTACTATTCCAAAACCTAAAATACCAATATACCAACATTTTATCAAAACTCCTTCAGCCGTTTTTATCATTAAGTTTTTATCGATTGCTGGGCTTCTACTCATCAGATTGAGATGCCAGGAACCCCAGTTTTTAAGTCAAACCCTAAGTTATCCAACAGTGAAAACTGCATCGCAATCGGTCCAGTATTTTTTACGTGAGACGTGAACAAACATACAGACAAACAGACACGAATTTATTCTTGATAAGTAGCTTATTTTAAGTACCCTTGATCATTTTTTTTTAAATTATCTTTGTACAGACTTTTGCATTCTTATTGCTTTATTATAAGTGCATATTTTCTAGATATGTGTATGTTAATCGAGAGAAAAAGCAGTTTTACTACTAGGTAATAACTACTTACCTAAACTAGTTACTTATTTATTTAGATAATACTAGCTGCGTCCCATGACTTTGCTCGCGTGGTAATTTTTCTGAACGTACGTGACATTTATTATCAGTGAATGCAGATTGAAATAACTCCAAAAGTTTGGACCAATCCATTAAGAAAATGTTCCTGTAGCTATATAAAACCTATATCACATTATAGCTATAAAAGTTAAAGTAACTTGCCCCACCTATATACATATACGTGTTGCACTGTGGCTGTGTATAATATATTGCTTACCTTGTTACAGAGAACATTTTGCCCCCTATAGAGACTCCACTCCAGCTAGTGAGCAGGAAGCAATGGGACCACACTGACTCCCAACCTGTGCTGTCACTATCTCCACTGAAGGCAAAGCAAGTTATAGTTATCCAGACTGATACAAGTCAGTGTATGAACACCTATACATGTTCTAAACTTCTGCAGAGTTTGCAGGTAAGTTGGCCTGTGTTCATATTATTTACCTGTCAATGCTTGCTCATTTAGTGTTGAGATATTGGGACCGTGGGGATCGTGAGCTCATTGTCTTTTCAAGAATCTGTTTATGCGCCTCATTGATGCGACGCATTACCAAAATGCTGGTACTTGTTTGGCTCATTGAGTTGCAGATCAACGGAGCAATGCTAGCTTGTTGTGCATGCTTCCAATTGGTAGTGAGCTAGAACACTTGGACTACCTACAAGCCTGTAATGGAATGTGGATTATCTAACTGTTCCATGTAGTAATTAGCTAGTTTATTCTGTAGTAATTAGTTAATAAAGTTTGTTTTATGTGGATAAGTATGTGGGTTTAGAATTTGAGCTTAAGCCGCTGTAGGTTCTCAAAAATTTGTTCCTATCCTAATTCCCCTGTGTTCCTTGGTACAACCTTTTCTAATTGGCGTATTACACTGAAAGCCCTGGTTGAGATGTGTTTCCTTTTTACGACCCGCCCCGGCTTCGCACGGGTATCTGAGGGTTCCTCTATATTTCTTTGTATAAAACGTCACACTGACAACCCGCGGCCAGCCCACACCCACGTGTTTCCCCTGTTACACCACATAATAAAGTAATATGAGGTACGAAGAACGGGTCAGGCAGAACTAATTGAAATCTGCTCATCAAAAAACACCGGGATAACTTTCGAACGTCAAAAATGTAGGGTGTAAAGTGCATCACAGAATAATATGTTCTACAGGTTGCTGCAATGGACCTATTTTGATGCGGTTTTTTCTGTTCGAAAGCTGATATGTTCGAGATGGTTCTTAGATATATGGGGAGAGAGAGGAGGGAGGGGGGAGGTGAGAAAGAAAAGGGGGTGAAAAACGTAGATACCAAACAAATGGAGCGATTTAGCTGTGGTTTTTTTATGTTTGAAAGCTGGGGTATTCGTAAACTGTATATAACAAAGGTGATCAAGTATAGTTATTCAATATTTTTAGTTTAATTTAATTTGTTATTAAACTACGTACGTGTTACACGTATTTATTTTAATTATTATAATAATAATAATGACTTGTAATCCATAATTATTAATAAATATATGACTATGACTATATAACACCCACTAAAATTTGCCTTGCACAAACACTCTTACTTCCTATTCTTAACTATGCCGACGTTTGCTATCTTGACCTCAGGGAGGACCAGCTACATATACTTGAGGACATAGGATTTCTTAATTGCGTTCTGACAAAATCATTACAATTTCTGCATCGGAACTGAAAAAAAAATACATTGAGCGATGACGTCATTTAACCCGAGGTGAGATGATGAGAGTCGTCGGAATGTTGGAAACTGGTTCCAGGCAACGTAAAGTACGTCTATCGCTCTTGTCACTACACAGAGCGTTATAAGCCGCCTCTGGACACGCTATCGCATGAAGGGCAGCGAGGCCAATCGACATGGAGGACGATCTCGCATCACCACTCGCAGACAGGTACATCCAAAATACTGCTTGACAGAATCGTACCATGAGCGCTATGATGTTGGTTACGAGGCTCCACAGCTCTTCTGGCTTGTTATCAAACCATCAGTTAACGTGAAGTGGGCCTGTGTTCCCGAAGGCCGCTGAGAGTCCCACCTATAGCACTCTGCAATCGTAGAGCCCGTTTACAATGGGCTCGCGAACACAGATTGGGAGGAAGGAGACTGTCTTTGTGCGTGTTTTTCCGATGAATCTCTTTGTTTCGGTATGAGGCCGGATACAAGTCGTATTCGAGTTTGGAGGACCTCTGGACTCCAAGATCGCTTAAGATTTTGTCAGTAAGTTCATCCATATGGTGGGAAGAACCGATCTCATTTGGATCAGGGGCAACCTCAATGCTCAGATTTACGCGGAGAGGATTGTTTCAGACGTAATCATCCTTTTGCGAGGCAGGTCGGGTGCTTCATTTCAACAACTGCACAACAACACACGTACACGGCTAGAGTCTTAACATGCACTCTTGCCGAAGCTCGTATCAACGTTCTGCCGTAGCCTGCTCATTCGCCAGACCTCAACCCAATTGAGCACGGGATGGATATGGGATATGCTTCAAAGAAAAGCCCTTCCGATCGAGTATATGTATGCGTGCTCAACAACTTTTTGGCTTGTTAGAAAGCACGTGGGCGGCCATTCGTCAAAGTGATTTTTATAAACTGATGTTAAGCATGCCAAATCGCTGAGATTGTGTGATTCATGATATTGGTGGAAACAGTTTTTTTATCTATACATAAAAAATATGAAAATCTTCATTTTGCCCTTTTTTGCCATTTAAATAAGTTAATTTTCCACATTTTGCAAAAACTCATTTTGAAAAATGTGTAGAATAAAAGTTGTAGAAAATTTTATGAGCTTTCAATTTAGCCTCAGAAACCTTTTCCCCACAACGCACTATTTTCGAGATATAAGTGAAAAACTCAAAAGTGGGAACGTTGTGCCCCCCTCCCCACTCCGGCTCACTTAGCTGTCAGGACTTTTAGTATGTTCACTCTCTAAGCACCCTGAACAAGTTTCTGAAGGAATCGCTTAGGTAGGTACGTCTCACGCACTCTACACCCCCTTTATTGACTGGACTATAGTGCAATATCTGAGTTAGCGTGGCAGTGTCCATACAATCGCGCTAGATTGAGCGCTAACAGGCTAAACCTTTAGGTAGGTTCTAAGTCGCTATACTAGCTATGCATTTGCGCGTGTTTGATAACGCTGCTGTGACCTCGAGTCTTGATCCTTGTGGTCTTGTGTATGTGTACGTATGTAAACGTAGAGCCGCGGTCCACAATTTAGTACAATAAGATCGGTTTCAGATTCTACTTTATTATTTTAGTACTACTAAGTGTAAAATTTGAAACGTGAAAATCAACGGAACGGCGATTTTCGGGATGAGTCTGTCGTGTTTGGTGAAATTTCGGTACGGGGACGTTATTACAAAGCGTATGCACAAGGTGTATGCACAACCTTGCAAGGGTATTCATGGATCCGCGAGGATTCTACCTAACATGAGTGTTTAGGTTCTACGAATATCCGACCCTTTGTCCGTGGTCATGGCGCTTGAACAATGCTGAAATATCGGAAACACGAAACAAATAATGACATTGTAAATAAATACCTATTCCGTTTAAAATATTGACAGAGGGACTATGAATTAAAAACTTCAATTTAGGAACAGTTAAACAGGTAACAACGCAAAAACTGGTGTGATATTGTAACCACAGAAAAAGAATAGTACAAATATCGAAACTCCCAAACTGATAGACCGATTTCATTGCGTTTTATATTGTTTAACGTTAGAGTCGTGTGATGGATCTTAATTCTTAGCTTAGCTATGATTAGGGACTCTATAATATAACTTCATAAGTCAAAGTAAAAGTATTTATTGTAAACTAGCTTTCCCGCTCGCGACTTTGTACGCGTGGACAACTGTTTATCGCGAAAAAAAACACCCCATGTTCTTCTAAAGTTAAAAACCGATGCAAAAGTAGGTATATCACTAATGCTCTTGATGTTTTTTGACATTCTTGCAGTTTTCCCGTGGAAAATTAAAATTTTCCTGTATAAAAGGTATCCTATGATTTATTCATCAAAATCCGTCCCTTTATTCATCAAAATCAAAAGCCAATATCGCGTGAAAGCTCCCCAAACAAACAAACAGACAACGTTTTACTCTTATATATTGGTATTGATAGGCAAAATAATAGCACTTTTACAAATCAAAACTTAACATTTCAAGGACACTTTACAGATCATATATTTATCGAATAGTTAAGTAATCTCCCCCTCCCCCCCCCCCCCCCATTTAAGTTTAGTACCATCTCTATCACATCAGCTTTCAAACATAAAAAAATCGCATGAAAATCGTTTGGAAACAACGATCCTCACTCGTTCCCCTTCTCCTATCACATAAATCTAGTTAAAAGCTCACCTCAGACCAACTTCCATCTAGTTTAAGTGTTTTAAAAATTATTTCGTTTCCAGATGAACACGACATCAGCCGACAAACTCCTGCCGTACAATTTCTTGGTGTCGACGAACGGGCAGACGTACGAAGCGTTGGGTTGGCACCGGCCCTCGCCTCTCTTCCCTGAGTACCCTGACTCGCTGGTCTTGGCGTTTATTGGTGAGTACTCTCATACACCCGATTTAAACCCGAAGCGAATTCAAATATTTTTTCTCTGTGGCATCGTAGCATAACTTTGTAGAGGCCTCTCACGCAAATTTCTGCCTGGGGAAGTACTACACCTTTGTCAGTTATGCAACCGCCAATCAGTACTTTGTAAACATTTCTGTATAAAGGTAATTCTGTAAGAAAGGCCTATAATTTCAACGAAATTACTGAGCCAATAGACTGAAAAATCAATGACTCAGGGTGACGAGCGCATTGCAGTGACGCGCAAGATTTTGCCACTGAAGTTCTGGTTGGCACTGCAACTGTTTTGGGCAGGCGTGACGCTTACCATCAGGCGAGCGACATTTGTCGCCTAGCGAATACGAGGCACGCTGGAGTTGACGAGATGATGACTAGCTTTTCTCGAAGAAATCGGTTCCCAAGATATTCAACTCTAATCACTCGTAGAGAATCGTAATTAAATCGAGGGAATCTGTGTCATCAAGAATATTCAAGATTTACTCATTACAAGACGGTTATAAACTGAATATACGAAGTTTTTTTAATTTTTGCCATTAGTTTTTTATCTCGCCGCTGTGCTTTAGTTTCCTTAGTGTATGTGTCGCAGGCAGATAGCTTAATCCGCCGTTCAATTAAAAGGCTAGCCTATTTACTAAACGGCGCCATTCAATTAACTGCCTGAATGATATTCAGTAGCGTCTAATACAACATTCAATGCTATTTGATTTCGAGGCTATTCATTCAATAGGGTGACCATATGACAAAAAATACGCAATTCTATCTAACATAGTATTTTGCAAACGGGCGAATATTTATAAATTTGATTGAATGGCTGATTATCATTCAGCGCTAGTTGAACGGTGCCGTTTAGTAAACAGGCTTGGCAGTTAATTGAACAGCGGATTAGGCTATCTGCCTCTGTAATATGCTTTATGCCTATTTCGGAGCAGATAGCAGATAGATAAATAGATAGATAGAAGAGACAATAGAGACTGAGTTTAACCCACTAAATCATAAAACGCGACTGGAAATCACTGTTACCTGAATATTTTAAAGGCTGAACGTTTTAATATTAATTTAAAGCATTCATATCTCACTGTTTTACATATTAATTTATGTTCGTTATTCGGTGTTTCGGTTTGTATCGCATTGCTGTGGAAAAATCCAATGTCCATTTACTATGGCTTATCTGTTAAACATCAGACAGTACAATGCTTGAGAATAAAGATTTACTGGTATACATCTTGTTATATTTACAAGTCAGATATTGAATCTATTTAAACAAAATACTCTGTCGGCTGTAGGTACATATTTAACACCAACCCTAAATAATATTATAAGTATGAAAGTATGTGTGATTGTTAACACTTGATTTTAAATTGAATGCTTTAGTTCTCAAAATAACACACGATTTAAAAAAAACATGTTTTTAATGGCTTTTATTTAACTTGTAATGTTTGTATGTATGTATGTATGTTTTACAACTGGCCGGCGGGTGTCCCACACTGCGTTTGCCTAACCGTGGTTTCCACTCATTCATTTCTCCTAAAACATGAGATGCCAATTTTGACTCGTAGAAGAGCTATTATTTTGCCTATTTACAATAAAATACTTTGTCTTTAAATCAGCTTGCAAGAGATGACCTAAACAAACATCATCATCATCATTATCAGCCCGCATCGGTCCACTGTTGGACATAGGCCTCTCCCAAAGCACGCCACTGAGCCCGATCTTCAGCTCTTATTTTCCAACTGCTGCCAGACACGTCTACCCGAATTTATCGCATATTGTCGCTCCACCTTGCTGGAGGGCGCCCTCTACTACGTTTACCGATTCGCGGTCTCCATTCAAGAACACGTCTACCCGAACGGTTATCAGTCCTTCGACTGATATGACCAGCCCACTGCCATTTCAGCTTACTAATCTTAAGGGCTTGTCGACAACTTTGGTTCTCTGCCGTATCATCTCATTCCGGATAAGACCTTTCTGAGTAACACCAAGCATAGCCCTTTCCATAGCACGCTGAGCGAAATTAAGTTGTTGGACTAGTCGTACCGTGAGTGTCCACGACTCGGCTCCGTATGTCGATAACTGGTAGGACACACTGGTTGAACTTTTGTCTTCAAACTTTGCGCTATTGGCGACGAGAAGACTCGAAGAAGTTTCGCAAAAGCCCAACTGTATTCATCTGCGGGTCTCTCTCTCCAAGTTGTTTTTACTTAATTGCAAAGTTTGCCCCAGATAAACATACTCCTAAGCAACTTCGAGAGAAGTTCCGTTAACAGCAATTGGTTCCGGAATAACATGTTCGTTGAACATAATCTTGGACGAAATGTTGTTTAAGCAATAATTGAAATTAGTCCATTCTAAGTTTCATCATGACAAGGCTACTGCATAAAAGTACTTTTTTATTGTTTTTTTACTTTCATCAAATCACATATATTTTCCTCAAACACCTCTTAATCCGTACTGGGCTGCTCTATCATTGAAAATTTAAACAGATTAGGTACATACCATTCACCCCCACCATGTATATGGACGAATATAGTATACTTCTTATCTTTGTCCACGCGGGTAAAGCCGTAGAACGCAGCAAACATCAGTAAAGCGCAGCTTGAACCGCAACTTTGTCTATTTAACATTTGCGGGATATAAATAATTTATTTGTTTCTTCAAAACACACACGTAATAAATATAAAAATACAACAGACAAGCTGATAAAAAAAGGTTGGTTGGTTATTTTGTTTGCCTTGAGGTGTTCCCTGGTCTAATGCTGTATCCAGGGCCTGATGATAAAGCCAGAAGGTAGTCACAGGAACCCATTACACAATAATCAAATAATGAAACCCCTTCGAGTTTATGCTTATTTGATTGGTATCGAAAAGTTATCAGCTCTTACGCAGTGCTGTTGTTTTTGTGTTTATGTTCCCTCATATCTTCAAGATTTCTTACTTTTTTTGGTTTGAAAGAGTTCAAGTGAAGTCACAGATAATTTTCATCAAAACTGATACCGTCGTTTTACAAGACATTTATCTTTGGCTCCTAATAAATAATCGTACCACGTATCTTTGGTTTTAATTTGCAAACGTCTTCCTAAAGTGAGTTAAACTTCATATTTTAGTTATATAATACGTATATTCCTTACGATTTTTGCTTACGCCACTCGAAATCAATATTATTATTTTTTCAAATAAATGTAAATGAAATCGTTTTTTTTTTTGGAAAGTATTTTTGTAATATTATTATTCAGATAAAACACCTTGAAGCTTGCGTTATAGATAGGAGTATACAAGTTTCATCACAATCGGTTCAGTATTCAAGATAATTATGGACTTATAACTGTTTCCAGTAGAGCTTTCTTCTTAGCGAACGGAAATAAGTAAATCATTTTCTTAGGCCTACTTTAACGTAGTAACAAAGAAATAAGAAATAAGAACAGTAATTCTATGCACTCACTCACGCCATCTTGGTGAGGTACATTTTGTTAAGTGTTTTTGTTTAAGTAGGTACATTTAGCTAGTGTTTTTAAATCACTGAACTGCATTATTCCTCACGTACTCTAGACAGGCTTTTGACGAACGTCGCAAAGAAAGCATTTGATTATCGTCATTTTGTCGCTGTTAGCAGTAGTCTGGCAGTAGTGAGCGCCCACGGAACTAACGTACTTGTACTATTTTTTACTCTGTGACTAACGTCAGGAGATGGAACAACGACAGTTTTAGTTCCATGGACGCTCGGTTGGAGCGCTTTGAATGGGCACAAACAAAAGTACTACAAAGCCAGTCCAGAGTAGGTACTGAGAGGTACGTGAGTAATAAAAATGTAGTTGTCTATATTTTAAATGAAAATACATATTATGATTGTTTGGTAGGTCGTTTGTGGTTGCTTATTGGAATGTAGGTCGTTATCAAGCTGCGTCAGTGAAGTAGGCACGTACACAATGTGCCTAATATACGGGATGGAATTTAAAGGCGGTCGGTGGAGGAAAAGTACCTTAAATATCGATGAAGGCGTATTTTACTCAAAGGAAACATTCCTTTATTTTTGTAGTTTATGAAACGGTTGCATAACAAGGGCTATTAAAACACGAGAGTGAGTTTAAAAAATGACAAGTATGCGAGTTTAATAGTTTAATAGTATCACTCGAGTATAATAACTAGTGTGCCTTTTCATACACTACTTTATCTACAATTATGCAATAGGAACTTAACTATATTGGAAAAAAAATAAAAGCTCGTTCGTCATGTTCGTTGCTGTTTTCGTGATGTCAGGTGGAGTCATATTTTCCTGACTAACACTGCTGTCGGACATTTTTAATCAGGATTAAATAATACCGAACCGATATAATAATATAATATATTCGGGATAATTCCACACCAATTACCTAGCCCCAAACTAGGATTCCCTGTACTATGGTCACTAGATAACGGATATACATACATAGATACCAATATTACATCTATGACTCGGAAACAAACATTTCTGCTCATCACACAAATGATTGCACCTAGCAGGATTCGAACCCGCGACTGTTTGATTTCGTATCTAGGGTATTTAGCCACTAGACCAAACAGTCGTCAAAAAATTTATTAGAAAATAAAAATATATAATTAAACTAATGTAAAGTTAATTATGGCTCCAAAATCCAGGCAACAACGAATTCGCGCGCATACGGTCTAGAACGCGCCGCCATATGTAATAAATGCCCAAAACCCTAGTGGGTCGGGGCCAAACCGGTGATTTAATGGAAAATATATATATTATAACATTATTTAGTTAAAAAACAGTGTTATACTATTTTTTTATCTTATTATAGACGTGCCGTAAAGTATGTCAATGTGCCACAATGTTGAGTTCATAATCCGGATATTACGATGTGAGTGTAGATAAAATCAGTTATAATTTATTGCATTCAAGGAATTATGAAGATTTGCTTGCCTCAGCCGGGAATCGGGCCAACAAATATTATGACTATAACAACTTTATCCTATAATTGTATGCCAAAAATCGACAGGGTTAGTGGGAAGTTTTTTTAATGTCTATATTTTTTACATACCACGCTAATATTGTACCTCTTAGCCTTAACACTAATAAGTGATTTAAATGTAACCTAAGTTGCTAAGTAGATAGAGTAAAATACTAAGAACGTGTCCAATAACACTTTTCTTAGTGTCTATTTAAGGGGAAGTCGGAAGGGACTTTGTTCTTGTGTTCATTTGATTTGCATACTACGATAACACTATCACATCACTAAACTAACTCAAAGGGTTCTGTCCGTTTATGTTTTGTCACTATGTCCGTTGTTAAGGAGCTGGATAGGTTCACGGTTCACACGGTGATAAAGTCTTCTCTCGCGAGCTTCGGTGAAATTTTCAATGACGTTAGTTACTTTTAATGTTTTATGTAGGTAATTATAAAAAAGATATAAACAATAATTAGATAAGTGAACTAAGTTCTTAGGTTCAGGGTGAAATTCAGAATAGATGCACCATATCGAAAAAATAACTAAACTGAGATCGAATGAAACTACCGAAGAAAATAAAATCCTGTGAAAATAACCATAGTATCTATGGCCTAGAATGAATTATATTATTATTATTATTATATTTATTTACTAGCAGTACCCGCGGCTTCGCACGCGTGGTCATTTCTCTAGGTTAAAAGTACTATTCCAAGACCAATATACAAACATACCAACATTTGATCAAAATTTCTTCAGCCGTCAAAAAAGTTTTTATCGATTGCTCGGTTTCTAGTAATCGGATTGAAATACCAAGTACACCAAGTTTTTAAGTCAAACCCTAAGCTATCTAACAGTGAAAACCGCATCGCAATCGGTCCATTAGTTTTACGTAATGCGTTAACAAACATACAGCCAAACAGACAGACACGAATTTTTAAAATGTTATTTTCTTATTCAGTAGCTTGTTTTATGTACCCTAGACCATTTCTTTTTAAATATCTTTGTACAGACTATTTCGTTCCTATTGCTTTATTATAAGAAGTATAGATAGATACTTTATTTCACAATTAAAAAAGAGTATAAAATTGATGACTTAATATGAACAAATACCGTCTGGTCGTTAATAACTCGTTTTGTTCGATTAGATAACGCTTTTCTAACCGAAATAATGGTAATTAATGTATAATATAAAATAATATCCAAAATACACAAGATTTCAGATGACAGTTATCCAGTCACGTACCTGCGTTGTTTTCTGATAATAACTCGATAACTTTCCGATAACATATTGTAGACATTTATAATCCTAACTATTAGCTGCGGCTTTACCCGCTTCATCATTTATCAGGGATAAAAGTATCTTGTTTTCGTTCACACAGACCGGCTCGGAGAGGAGAGCAGTTTACAATCGTGTTTAAAATAGAGTTTTGCATCATTGAAATAAGATTTATTTTTACTCTTCACTTCTTTTGTTATATGAGTATGCTTGAGAGCCGTCTTAACGCGCTTAGTGTAAACCCAATAAGCCCAATTTCAATGATACAAAACTCTATTTTACACGCGATTAAAATCTGCTCTCCTCTCCTAGCCTGTCTGTGAGAACGGACACGTGTTATTTTGTGACCTAATTCAAGTGTACCAATATACAAAATTTCATCAAAATTAGTTCAGTTGTCAAATAGTTTTTCATCGATTGCTCGGCTTCTACTCGTCGCATTGAGATCCAAAGCCCATCAGATTCTAAATAAAATCTTTAACTAACTTTGAATATCGCATTTCAATCTATCCAGTAGTATATACATCATGTCAAAACAAACAGTCAATCATGGTCTTCGTCGTGCTTTATTTACTTTATTGCTTTAGTTTAAGTATAGATTATTTTGATTCCAGGGAACTTCACCGAACAGTTGCCGTCCAAAGTGCAGATAGACGAAGCCAAAAACTTCTTTGCCGAATCCGTTAGCCAGCAGCATCTGGAGCCAACCTACATAATTTTCGGTAAAAGCTCGGCTTTCGATCCAAAATACTTATTTAGCTCCTTGAAAAACCTACCTCAATGGGACAGTGATCTATCAGATCTTTGAAGATGTGTGGAGATGTAATATTACCTATACCTTTTTAGCTCCTTGAAAAGCTTACCTCAATGGAACAGTGTGCGATCAGATGTTTGAAGATGTAATCTCTATACTATACCTATTTAGCTCCTTGAAAAGCTTACCACATTGGTACAGTGTACGATCAGATGTTTGAAGATGTAATCCCGCCGATGTGATAGAATAGAAGCAAAGCGATGGGCTAATTGCGAGTTAAAAAAACAAAGAAAATCAAGGATGGTTGGTTGGAATCTATCCTATAATGATTACGAGAAGCAATCTGCGGCGTGCATTAAGCCAGGATATACATTTTATTAGTTGGTTTTTACAAATTAAAAACATGAAACTTAATTTACTGTTCAAACACGTAGGTATCTACTTCATGGAATGTTTTATGAGACTGAATTATTGAACCTTATGATGACTGTCTAAGTGTTTTGGAACGAACTTAACCTGATTGACGACAAAAATATATTTGTACATAGCTTTATTAAAGAAAACTACGATCATAAACTATGCCACATAGTGGATAAAAAAAAATACTTTGCTTTGTATGTACATTTGTATTCAATAATTTTTGAATATCAATGTAACACATACAAAGCAAATGTTTTTTGAATACCAAAGTAGTAGGTAAATTTACACCAATTAGAAAAAATAATATCTACTGTATTGAAAATATTGCTCATTCGTAAATTGGCTATAGTACATTACTGCCGCGGTCTGTAATGACTGCGTTGCTGGCAGCGATGATGATGGTCGAGAGCGTAGCTAAGTTAAGTTCGAGGCCATCACAGCGCGGTTAGCATTGCAGCCATTGATGGCCAAGCTGGAATGAAGGCCGAGACCGAAGGTCGAGGCCTTTATAGCGCGGACAGCAAGGGCTGCAATGATGGCCAAGCTTGAAGGCCGAGAACTTAACTAAGCAAAGCTCGAGGCCATCATAGCGTGGCCAGCAGGGCAGTCATTGCGGACCAAGGCTTGTATAGTGCTTTACTCAAACAATGCGAGGAATTTAAATAAAACCAGCTTAGTATAATAAGAATTTACTCAAACAATGCAACAACAACGAAAACAACAACGACAACGACAACAACATAAACAGAAACAGTAACAGAAACAGAAACAATCACCATGACATCAGCTTTCAAACAGAAAAAAAAACGGTCCATTCGTCTGGGAGCTACAACGCCCCTCTTTTCGCGTTCTGGGTTAACGAACCCATGGAATAAATAATAGTGCTACGTCAAAAGTCGACAATAATGGATTTTCAAAGGAAATTGCTGGCCGCAAAACACGACAATAATGAAATTCCATACAACTTTGCTGGCGCCTATTCAAGCAGCGCGGCAAGGTCGACTTTGCCCAAAGAAGGTTGTCGAAATAATGACCACATTACTAGTATTGTTTGAGTAAAAGTCATTATCTTTGGTTGAACTCCGTATATTTATTTAACCTAGAGTTACTCATAGAAACGAGAAACGAGGTAACGAGGTAATTGTTAATTTAACATGTTATTCTATATTGTATTGTTCTGTATTGTATTGTATATCTCACTGTTTTCTCTATAGGCCAATCATTGGAGGAAAATATGAAGCTTTGCCCTACAAATGGTGGTGTAGATGATGTTTTGATTTGTATTGCTAAGTTATGAGGTCTTTACGAAAAAAACAAATTTTCGCCCTCGAGGGGTGGGAGCGTTAGCCGCCATCTTGAATTGAAGGGGCCAAAATTTGTATTTTTCTAAATAGTTCTTTAACAGTTAGCTTTATGGCAAAAGTTTCTATCAAAAGTATAAAGAAGACAATATTTGCAACAATTTTCGCATTCACAGTTGTTCCGTCTCATAGGTTAAAAGTTGCAAAAAGCGAAAAACACATCTGTACTAAAATAGTCCGATGCAGGAACAACTTAACTTACCGCTGTTGTAGAGATTTGATATTTGAAGAGTATGTTTATATAGAGGTAACAACGAACACTAAAAGAAGAATTTTGAAAAAATACGCATTTTAATGAGTTTAAACAGGGGGTCAAAGTTTTATCAAAATACTTCTGTTTTGAAGACACTGTTGACATTAAACAGTCGAAATTTTAAACTAAAGCTCATGAAATAAAATAAGCTTACACGTTTCAGGAATATTCATAATTTTCGAAAATAAAAGGTCGGGCTCAGTTTTTCATAAAAAAACGAAAATTATGAAACACGTGTAAGCTTATTTTATTTCGGGAGCTTACATTCAAAATTTCGACTGTCTAATGGCAACAGTGTCTTCAAAACAGAAGTATTTTGATAAAACTTTGTCCCCCTGTTTAAACCCATTAATATGCGATATTTTCAAAATTCTTCTTTTGGTGTTCGTTATTACCTATTTATCCGGTAATATTATGTCAGTCTGTAAACAGCTGAGCACAGATTAAATAACAGTCACTACGGGCAAATTGGCGCGAAAGTATTGTTGTCGCTAGTGTCAAGTCAAACTTATTTTCCAGTCCTTGCTCAATGGTTTGGCGTAATCGTACAAAACTCGGCCTGAATATATGTAGCCACTGACAAACCGAACCGAAGAGTTATGAAATTATTATGTAAGTAGAGGGCACCGCGGGAAAATGTTGAAGACATACTTTCCAAATATCAAGTCCCTACATTCAGCGGTTAAGAATATACGTTGTTCCTGCATTGGACCATTTAAATTAAAGATATTTTTTTCGCTTTTTGTAACTTTTTACCTTGAGGCTTACGGAACAACTGGCAATGCAAAAAATGTTGCAAAAGTTTTCCAAGCGTTATTTTAGCATTATTTATCTCTCGCTAGATGGCGTTGGCGACAGTTTTGGTAACAGTACTGTAGTTGGTATGACCAAGGAAGTTCTATAAGTACATTGAACTTCTTTGGGTATGACCAAAGATTTGGAATTACGGTTACTGGCGGTTATAACATTCTGCGTTCCCTTGTTTATGGCAAGTTGTGCGTCAGTTTTTGTAACAAATTCATTACTTTATAGTATTTATTGGTATTATTACCGGCCTGATATTCTATATTATAAATTACAGCTAATGATACAAAGAAAATGGACCGTTTTATTTACATTTAATTTATCTGTTTTCATAAAGGGGTAAATAAAATCTGAATATGTAAAAACTGCCAATGTCATAATAAAAAAATAACAAATAACAAATTTCACTTCACAAATAACTTGTCGTTTGTTTGTTTCGCTCGTGGTTTGTGTATTTTTACGGTAAAACGATGTTTTTACCTGCTTTCGATTACTACGTTCAGTTGAGTAAATACCAAAAGTTACGCGAGCGCCATCTCTTGACGATGAAAGAACTAAACTGACAATGCATTATGGAAAACTGCTCATTGTCTTCTTTAAAGTTTTCATAGACACTTTTGCCATAAAGCTAACAAGAACTATTTAGAAAAATACAAATTTTGGTCCCTTCAATTCAAGATGGCGTCTAACGCTCCCACCCCTCGAGGTCGAAAACATGGATTTTTCATCAGAGTCTAGACCTAAACAACATATGTGAAAATCATTACTGTACCACCTTTTGCAAGGCATCTCTACTAACTGGCCTACTAAGTATATAGTATATTGTGTTGTTGTTTCTTTGTATTGTTTTGTATATACCCTTTCTAATTTTCAATGTAGTGTTAGTGGCTGCGCCAGTTTTATTGATTAGTCATTTCTAAGAACAACATTAAAACGAGATAGTTTAATAAGTATCTCGTATCTAATTCTATATTCAGTTGTTTTTTAAATCATTTCTAATATAAAATGTAGTGTTTGTGGCCACGCGTTTTTAATTTTTATTACTGACTAGGCAACTGTTTGACCACAATCTCATTCTCTCTGATAGAAAGTGATGAAGAGTTGTATAGACAACTTATTTTCATACTGTTTTATGTATTACTTATTTATTTTTAACTCATATGCTTACTGTCAAAGTGCACAGTCTTACATAATGTACAAAATATTTAAAAACAAATGTGCTTATGAACATTAAACATGTGTTGACAAACCTGTTGAATTTAGTGAAACATAATATCCACTTTTTGTTTATGATACAGATGTTTAATATGTTGGATTGACTAGTGTATTATTGTTCATAATACAATATGTAAAACACTCACGAGTAAGATAACCGGATACACTTCGATCTGCAGTGTTACTCATTACAATCATTGGAATTGGATCGGTGTACCAATCGTACACCGCACCGCACGCTTCGTACAGTGACTCAGTACGAAAAGTTATTATTCCAATACCGATCGAATTCATCAATTTTGTTGAAGACTAACTTGACTGTTAATAATAATAATAAATAAGTATATTAATAAAAAAAGATGGAAGTATATTGATAGGTAGAGGCCCCACTAGGCCCGTGTCGTGGAAGCCTGGTCTACATACCAAAATACAATTTAATGGAGGCATCCCCTCCCTTCAAAAAAACATTACTAATCTATTATGATGTAATAGCAAAATTTGAAAAAATATGTTTTCTTAACTTAAGTATCAACGTAGGGGGAAATGTGTGTATGTAAGTGTTAACGTCCTTCCGCTGGGAGTTTTATGCAAGCCGCGTGGAACTCTTCGGCCGTTGCGTCAGTTCGCAACACATCAGTTTTAGCTGCTTCGCACGCGTGGTCATTTCTCTAGGTTAAAAATACTCTTATGTGCTATTCCAAGACCTAAAATACTTATACACGTTTGGTACAATCTTACCTTTTGGTCCTAGAATAACGTATCGGATACTTTTATTGATAATGACTACGCGGGTAATGCTCCGGGCACAGCTAGTTCATGATAATTATTAAATGCCGCGACGTTTTGTTTTGCGTTGATGTTGATGAAGACAATTAAAATCAGTTTTGTAATTATAGCGCAATTCTAATTATATGTGGTCCACTGCTGAACATAGGACAGGATAGTGATGGTTATATCCCCGTGTCAGTGTTAGGGTTTTATCGTAATTACCACGCTCAGTTTGGCAGGCGGCTTGTTGACCGCAGTGGTTGAAACTTACACAGGAATTTGTTACTGCCTTTTTCCTGAATTCCCTTAGCTTGTTCTCACAAAGCCCACGGGTATCCTATTATTAAGCCGGGCCCAGCGGCATAATAGCGCGATTAAGTCCTGCTGGAATTAGAAACTAGACGAGACCTTTTAAGGCTTGAAATAGCATTTACCCAGATGATGCGGCATCTTTATCCTAACTAGCATTCGATATATACCCAGCTGCCCCATTAACGTCCCCATTGGTGTAAGAAATAAAAGGCCCAACTAATTCGAACAAATGAAATACTGATTTATTGAGTTCAAACAGGTAGGTTTTCAAGGCTGAAAAAAAAACACGAAGACAAAGGCGGCCTACGTAAGTAAAACAAACATGTTAGTGGCTTACGGGAGGCCCAAGGGCCACCCTGCCGCACCTTAACCTACTGTCACAGTATAGTATCTCCGGTGACTTGGATTCAAAGGGGACAACTGTACGTAAATTTGATCACGTCCTGTTATTCACGCCAATGGGACTTGCCAATGGGTCTGCACTATTGATGGGGATGTTAATGGGGCAGTTGGGGATATTCCTCATTATCCTATCTAGCATTCACAGACAAAGTATAGACAACAATAGTGATTTTGTACCAATTTATACGTCTAAATATAGTGCTTTATGTTCAATTTAGAAGATAAAGTTATTTATCTTCTAATCTGCGACTTTAGTAAATGTATCACATACAGGATGGAATGTTTGTTAGATTTTATGATGTTCACTTAATTTAAGATGCAATGTTTATTATAGAGATTAAACCCTAATGATAAACTGGTGTACTTGATATCTCAATCCGATGAGTAGAAGTCGAGCAATTTAGTGAGCTCAGTGGCGTGCATTAGGAGCTGCAGTCCAGCAGTGGACAAATAGGCTAATGATGATGATGATGAACCCTAATGATTGGTACAATTAAATAAAGGTTATTATTTTTTCGCATTTGTGTCTGTTCAATTCCAGGCTGAGTTAAGCAACTTTTTAAAGAAGTGTGAATGCAGTTTTACTAACTTTTAATTTAAAAAATTGCGAATGGTTCCTTTGAGGAAAATTTGCTATTCAATATTGAGGGCACTTTCCCTCCAGGTCCCGTTCAAACATTCCATCCTGTATATTTCATAATATAAGTAGATATAAGCGATTGTATAATTTCACGTAAAAAATATACTTGCCCCAGAATAGTTAATCCCTTTTTTTTGTATATTATTGTTAACCAGTCCATATTTTCATACATAAGTCACCGTTAGATTGTAAACAAACGAAAAATCTTGAACGGGTATGCTATTCCCTAGCTGAAGGACCAATCAGTGCACAGTCTTACACAGATACAGTCGCCAGTTATATTGTTAACCTTTCTTTTCCTGATTGGGCGGTCTATTTTTGTTCACCATAGATCTACAAATTATATAGAAGCACACGAAAAGGAATCGGAGCCATACCCACGTGGTTCGACCTTACCCTACCCCCGTAAAATTCCAAAACACCCGTTTACTATAAATGTTACCTGTTTCATGTTTGACGTCATGTCGGTGTGAATGATCTCGAGATCATTTGCAATTCATTACTTCCCCATGGCTCCGTTTCAAAGACACCGCCAGGTGAGTCATGGGGAATCACTATTCCCAGTGACATACCCGACTATTAGTGATGTAATAGGTAGGTATATATTACCTTCGTCAATGTGAAAAGTTTCCGAGATGATAAAAACCTATGAATCTTATATGCCTATGTTTTTTTTCTGTTTATTGCATTCGTCGTAGGGAAGTATATTTTTATTTTAGGATCCTATCAGACAGAAAGCGGCCACGCGTTCCGTCCTGCGTTTCTGCGTTTTCTTTTACCAACAAGAGATCGTGGATCAAAGAATACTCAATAAAAAGTAAAAAGAACATCACTAGTGTTGGATCACGGGGAATAGTGATTCCCCATAAGACACCTGGCGGTGCCTTTTTGGTGGTTCCAAGCAGAATGAATGGTTACAGAAATGTAGAAATCGGATAAATTATAAAACTGCTCTGATTGGTCGGAAATATTTGATCATGCATGTTCGTTCACAACATTTCGTCTACCTGACATAAAACGAATTAGAATCCGATTCAGATTATAATCTACCAGTTCTTACAATAAACCGGTCTATACAACACTATTTAGAGTAAGTAGTTGCTTGTAGCAATCAGTTGTTTTTTTGCTAATATTTTCTGTGATATTATTTTAGAGAGATAATTTATGTTAATGTTACGAGCATGTAAACCAAAAATTTACTCTTTTATTTAAAAAATAGAAATCAAATGTATCTAACAAATAACTGTAAAATAACTCTTTAACTAGTCAGTAAAGAGTAAGAGTTAGAGTTCATTACTTAATGAACAGTCTCTTTAACTGTTCATTAATTAATGAACTCAACTAAGTATTGTTACACAGCTATTATTTTGCACTATTTATCCACTTAGAATCACTTCGATCGCACTCGTAGCTTAGCCAAAACAAGACTGACTAACTCAGCCGATGTGCGCCTTATTTATACTCCCGAGTCATCGGGCGCGTCCCGTGCTTTCTAGAAAGTTCCTGAACGTTCTCACACATTGCTTCATCCAACCCCGAATACTCTGAATCACTATATCGAAACGTCCCGAACTTTCTCGAACGTAGCGAAGCGTCCCGAACATTCTAGATCGATCTTTCTTGAACTTTCCAGAGAACCACTGTTTTTGTAAGAATCGCCCAGCGTAACATTAATATATTTAAAACTTGCGGGCATATTAGAACTTTTTTATTTTATTTATTGCTGCTCCCGGTTAGTTATTTTTCAGAACATAAAATTAAATATTATTAATGGTGGATCTTTCTCTGAGAGAAGGCCCTTGTGTCAGCATTGGAAACCTAATACGCTGATGATGACTACTTTTATTTGTTATAGCACATAATAATGTTATAGCAAATAAATTGAAGTCAACATTTTTAGTATAAGTTACAACAAACTTAGATTTAAATTCTAGTTAAAATACGTCTTATAAGTTTAGTAAAATGTATGATAATACATTCATGATTGATATGTCCATTATATGATTTAGATTGAATAGTGTAAGGCGCATATTGTATGTACTGCAATTTAATATTAAATTATTTATAAATTTTCAACCATTTGAGCATTTAATTATTTGTTTGAGCAATTATTTCATTTGGCAAAGGAACTGCTTCCAATCTCTAAATTGTATATTTTTGGTTAAACATAATTCGTGATTGGGACTTGGAAACTATAAGTTCAATAAACAATTAAGATACTATTATTTTTTATATTCCTAATATATGGTATACATTAAAATGGGAGGAGACTCTAAGGTCTACCGGACGTTTATTGCTATAAACTACTGAGTATAGTTCAGTACATAGCTAATCATATACTTATAGTTATTGCAAACATGTACTAAAATATATAAAATAAATCTGTAGCAACAAGTTCTGTTCTTTTATTCATTGTACTTTAAGGACTTCATTATTACGCCCGCTTGTTGATTTTTCTGGGTTATATACATCTTTAATTTGGGCTTGTGTATTGATGCTGCTTGAAAATTGGAATGGGGCTTCATCGTGGTCAAACTATTTGTCATATTGGCTTACTTCTGTTGTATATAGTTTGTGCGGTGGTGGTCCTAATCTATACTTATAATAAAGCAATAAGAACGAATAGTCTGTATAAATAAGATAATTAAAAAAGAAATGGTCTAGGGTACATAAAATAAGCTACTGAACAGGAATATAACATTTTAAAAATTCGTGTCTGTCTGTTTGTAAGTTTGTTCGCGCATCTCGTAAGAACTACTGACCGATACAACTACTGATTGCGATGCAGTTTCACTGTTGGATAGCTTATGTTTTGACTTAAAAACTGGGGTACTTTATATCTCAATCCGATGAGTAGAAGCCGAGCAATCAATAAAATATTTTTTGACGGTTGAAGGAATTTTGATCAAATGTTCGTATCAAATGTTCGTGTTCGTATTGTGGTCCTGGAATAGCACATAGAGTACTTGTAGAAAATATAAGGACTGCACGCTTGAGATTCTCAATCTCTCAAAACTTTAATTTGCTCATAGCTATAAAAATACTAAACAGCGATTGGTGATCAAAATAACATTTATTTTACACTATATTACATAACTTTTTTTTTATTTATACTTTCATTCCCAATTGCCATATCTGAGGTCACCAACATGTGGTTCGCTTGAAGTTAAAGGCGGATGGACGCACTAGTCTCATTCTGGGGCTAAGTCTAAGCCCGCTACAAATCGGAGGAAAACTCTTGCTAACTCTACGCAGCGCGTCGTCCATTGAGCAGCCGACTGGATCACTGCTTTCGCTGCAAACCAAACCAGCCGCTGTTTGAATGGTTATATGTTGGTTGTACCAGTGACGCAACTTTGAATCCTTAGTACCAACAGTGAGTCGCGGTGCGGAACACCGCAAACTGCGTATACTGTTCGCGTTGTGTGATCGCTCTATTCAAATCAGCCACAAACTGTCTGTTAAGTACATCCACAACACACCATATGGGCTATAGTTACATTGTTATTCTATGGTTATAAAAATGCCCGGGACAGATACGCGACAAAAACACCTTCGTTGACTGGCTGCCCTTACCTAAGAAATTTGATTAAAATACATTTTATAATGCAATACATAGATTGGCTACGGGGTCTTGTTCCCCCTCATGTCCCCTTGAGGGAGACAAGGAGTTTTTTTTAGTGGTCTTGTCTCCCCTGGGCGGGGGGACAAAATAATCGCGAACTTGGTGGACCCAGTGTCGTCGTCGTCGTCGTCGTCCTCGTCCTCGTCGTCGTCGTCCTCGTCGTCGTCGTCGTCCTCCTCGTCGTCGTCGTCGTCGTCGTCGTCGTCGTCCTCCCCCCCGGGGAGACAAGGAGATTTTGCTTGTGGTCTTGGCAAGGAGCCAAAGTTGATTGGGGGAGACAAAATTCCATACATTTTTCGTCATTATTAAGTAAGTTAATAAATAAAAAATACTATATTGTTATAGCATTGACATTATATTGTATCAGACAAGCTATGAAATGGTGTGATGCTCCGCAGCAGCGCCTAATCGATAGTAATGTACGTTGAACCAATGATGTTATATATATCTCATTGCGTTGAACGTACATTATGTACCTATGTAAGGCGATAATGGGTTAGTGCAAACTGTTCTACTATTTGTTCGACTATAGAACAGATTGAACAAAATAAATCCAATCTGTTCTACTAAGCAGTATGACATATTGGATCGTCCATGCTGTTCTACTGTAGAGCAGATTGGACAACAACAAAAAAAACCTTTTGTTCTACTGAGTAGGTAGTAAATCATTTTAAAGTGACAGGTGTCGTCAAAGCGACAGGTGTCAAAGTGACAGCTGTCAAACTTAAACTAGCTATTACTCGGAAACTATTGATCGTTGACTAGTAGTTTCTTTATTTTTATGTTTTTTATAGCAGTTAACGCCTGCTTAGCGTAAATATATATAATAATTTTCTAATGGAAAAATTTGGAAATAAATATAGATATAGATTCAAAATATAGATTTGGGGGCGTTATCTTTCAGACACGAAGTTAATCAATATTAGCCGTGTTTGGTTGGTAGTTCGTAATACGATCAATAGATAGCTTTACCGTCCCCATAAGACGGGTTCAAAGAAGCTAGTCGAAAGATTTGGATGACGACGCATAGGTCTCGGTGGCCGAATTGGTAAAGGCATGTGCTGCGCTGAGGCACAGTGTGCGAATTCGAATCTCGTCCGTGACCCAAATTTTTCCATTAGAAAATTATTAGTAGTTTCTTTATAAAAGTGATAGATCTTCATCGATATCTTCGTTTTGGATGACAGCTGTCAAACTTAAAAGAGCTATAACTCTGAAACTTACGTTCATATACTAGAAGTTTCTTTACAGAAGTGATAGATCTCAGCGACATTTTCGTTTTGGATGAGAATTGTAAATCCCAATCAGGGGAGCCACAAGCACAACCACAAGCAAACTCTTGTCTCCCCCAGGGGGGGACACTGGGTCCGCCAAGTTCACGATTATTTTCAACACTAAAAAAAGACCACTAAAAATCTCCTTGTCTCCCTCAAAGGGGACAAGACCCCGTGGCCCATAGATCATCACTTACAATAGGTACAATGAAAGTACTGTACGTATATGTCTCATCAAATTACAATCATTTCAATCTACCATATAAAGATGCGAATAAAAAGTGGAGTAAAGATTGTAACTACACTTACATAGCATATATTCAAAGTCTTTCCTACGAGTCTGTACACCAGGAAGGCGAAACACTTCAACTAAGTCTATAACAAACTAGAACTAAAATTAAAGATAGGTACTTTTTAATAAGGTACTTTTAAATTATATTATTAGGTGTTCTGTTGTCATGTCAGGACCAATTATTAGCCTAGATTCTGATACAATATATAATTCGTAATCTATGCTGTAGTCAACATACTACGTACGCTAAGTGCTAATGTTCTTTGTTTCAAGTTACTAACAATTCATTATTTTTAAGAATCCAGCGGGGTAACTCCATAACTTGTTGCAATCAAATTTTCATTAGAACATTAGAACATGCACTTAATACGGCGCGTTAGAGTCGATATTTTGCTATGAAAATCTGATTGCAATAAGTCTCATTGGCTTAGGGAATCGCACTGCAGGTGAACTGTGTCATGAGCTTTTCATAAGTATTAACCCGTCGATGTAACAATGTGGTACAAAAAGGGTGCATCGACATGTCAAGGTGACCCTGTATTTCATTAATATTTTTTCGATATATTTTTGTATATTTCTACAAAGCATTGAAGGTAAAAATATAAATTGGATAATTAATATTATAAGATAAGAAAAACATTACTTATATAGGATACAAAAGTAAAAATTCTATAATTTTTTCAAATGTCTTCAGTCGTTCAAGATTAGCAGGATTTAAAGTTTCATACTTAAATTCCATTTTAACACTATATAAGGTATGAAAAGTCATAATTTTATTGATTTTATCAAAGGTTTTACAATAATCATATCCGAGTTCTTTGCATTTTATACATAAACTACGTTTTATTGCGTGCCACGCTGCCTGCGTGGAATCACGGACAAATTCCACGCAGGCGGCGTGGAATTGGCGTCTTAAAATAAGAGAATTTGGCCCCTGACCAACCTGCCATATTTGGAGGGCAGGGGGTCCTCTAGCTACTGAGAAGTTCATCAGCGTACGACTGTTGGACAAAAGTTGTACGAAAACAAAATCAGCAGGGTCAAATTGACCCCTCCAACGACTTGATTTCTTCTATAATCAATGTACTTATTAGAACCTAACAAAAATCATTTAACTACGCAAGGAATATCACAAGGCAATCAATTAACTTCTAAACTATCAAAATAAATGCTTAGTCTATCTCCAGTTTTCTGAAACTTCCTTCTACGGAGCCCTCGCCTGGCTTGAGGCCGTTTGGTCTCCTGGAGGAAGTGATCCCTCGTGTGCTGAGGAGCTCCATCTTGTCCAAGTCTAAAACCTCTTGTCTCCTGTCGATGAGCATCTTCTTCGTGTATTTAATCATTTCGGTATACTGAATCTTCCCTCCGAACTGTGACGGCAAGCATCCAACGTCTATTTGCTTATGCAGAGTTTTCAGGTTGCAGTGGATCTGTAATGTAGGTAAATTGGAAGACTATTATGTGCGCATGCAACTGATATTGCTCTCTCGTATATAAGAAAAATTAAAATTATAGTTCTGGACCTCAAAACTTTGAATAGATATTTTGCTATGAACGAAAATAGAAGTTTTTTTTTACAATTACTATATGTTTTTTGCAAATATCGAAAATCGCATGGGGTCATTCGGGTGCCCCTGCAGGCCTAGCAGGTTTTTATCTACTTACGTATGAGAAGGGGATTAAAACGGGGGAAAGATAATTTGTCCACACCCATGCTAGGCCTGCTGGAGATGCTCTACCTCGGGATCTCCGCCTAACACTACTTCCTGGGATTTCCCGTATAAGTATATCTTATATCATAATCAGCCCGAAGGCGACCACTGTTGAACATGGGCCCCATCATAGGGGAGTTTTTGGCATAATCACCACCCTTGGCAGGTGGCTTGGTGATCGCGGTACTTATTGATACTTACGCAGGAGAATGCTGCTGCCCGTCTCTTTAATTCCCTTTGTTGGATCTCAGAGCACCCGCGGGATGAGAATGGGAGGAAATCTTATATCAAGTTATCAACGCCTATAATGTATCAACTTAATACTATCTACTTATTTCGTATATTTAGACGTATTTTTAAAAGCTTTTATAATTATCTTCACTTGTATCTATGTATTTCTGTCCTGGAATCTTGCAACACAAAAAAAAACAACATTTAAAATAAACTATAATACAAACAAAGCTTTTTTTTTGTATTAAACCTGCGTGAATATTGCATTTGTATGTTCGTCGTTGTCAGCCGTCGGAAGTCTCATGGATTGACTTTATCCTCACATCAGGCTGATTTCTCGGTTGTCGTTATATGGCACCCCATTTTTTAAACGCGTTGTTTTTTTTCGTTCAATGTGGCACAAGGCATAGTCATTTGGCATTTTACTATCACCTTTTCATTTCGTGACAAAATGCCTCGGAGGCGAACTTGGACATTTAAACTTGGTGCTGGTGAATTACAATATCTATTATATTGCACATTATTACTACGTCGTCGGTACGTCTACTTACCAGCAGACGTCTGTTTACCAAAGTACTTCATTTTCGTATCAGGTACAGCAATCCAAGCGGACGAGAATCTCGAAATAATCCTGTGTTTAATCGCTAACATCATCACATTGACCTCGGTTCGTCATACTATACCTGTTTTGTTTGATGCCGGAACAATAAATGAACGTAACCGCATATTTAGATCTTTAAAATGTATGGCGGACAATCTGCGCTACATTGTTTTTGTCCGCGGTGTGTGCGTCGAGGGTAGTAATGACTAATGAGATACCTAAGTAATTCATTGTCTGCAAAATCTTATTTTTACCCCCGAATGCGAACAGATAGGGGTGGTTTAGGGTGTGTGTATATGTATGTCTGTTTGTGGCACCGTAGCTCCCAAATGAATGGACCTATTTGATGCATTTTCTGTTTGAAAGCTGATATGATCGAGATGGTTCTTAGCTGTAATGGGGGAGGGGTCGGGATCGTAGCTCCCTAACGAATGGACCGATTTTGATGCGGTTTTATAATGTTTGAAAGCTGATATAATATAGGCGTCGGGGTTAATAATGTTTAAATATGAACTTTAACCATTTAAGGTTAGTTTGCTTCCTACCAACAGCCGGTATATAAAAGTCTAATGCAAAATCGCTTTCTTTGTCTGTGGCAAACAAGACAATACAGAAATTCAAACATCACTGATAAATGCTAAGATCATCATTATCAAATTGCACTGCTGAAACGGTACCCCATAATAGGGTGGGATTTGTACAGTAGATGTTGATATGTACACGAAAATTGCTACGCATTCTTTGAATTCCCTTTACTGTCTCTTCGCCCCCGCGGGATGAGCAGGCTTGGACGCCGAGCCCATAACTTAATAGCCTGCTAAGATAAAGTTAAATAATGTTGTGAGGACATAATGTAAGGAACAAAAGTCGCACGACTTACTTTGAGACGTTCCGTCATCTTCGGAGAAACTTTGCTAGCCGCAAAGTCTACGATATATTTGATGGCCGCCGGTATGTTCACTAAATGGATTTCCTTGTGCCTCATCGGTATTGATTGCTGAAACACAATAATATTAATCCATCTATAATTCTAACTAGTGGTTCTGCGATCAGTAGACCTAGCGAGCACAAACTTTTTTGCGACATTCTAGCGGTGCACAGTAGCGCCATCTAGAGACCTTTTTGTAAAATTAACATTAATAACCAAGGTGCTCCATCAATCCCTACCTAGCAAAAAAAGGGCTGCTGATTCCACTGGTAGAAACTTAAAAGTGAGCAATTTATTGTATTTTGAGTAGGCAGCTATTCTGCTCATCACGCCGAAGATTCTCATCAGATCTTCATCAATTTTTTATGAGAACAACTTAAGGTAGTACCTTTCAAATAAAAAATAACAATCGAAATCGGATCTCATAAGGCGGAGATATTCAGTATCCCCTTTTTGCCCCTTCTTGGATGAAGTACCCCAAAATCAAAAACCCCCGACGACTGAAAAATTAGTTAAACCTGTATAACAAGTTTCGTCCGATCGGTTGTAAAATACGACAAACTGACAAACGAAAGCAAATTGACTGTAGGTAGGTACTTGAGATGCAGAGACGTGAGCTCGCTGCGCTCGCTCAATCAATAAAGCAGTAGGTAGGTTACAAGAATTCTGTATAAGGACGATAATAAAAAAAATATAGTCTAGGGGAATTAAAATAATCTACTGATGAAGAATGAATCACTTTTTTTTAAATGTGTATACCTCGTATTTGTCTTTTTGCACAAAACTTAAAACTACTGAATCGATTGCGATGCGGTTTTTTCACTGTTGGATAGCTTAGACTTAGACTTGAAAACTGGTAGCTTAATTCGATGATTAGAAGCCGAGCAATCGACAAAAAACTATCTGAAGGTTGAACGAAATCCGGTATTTTGTACTTTATAGGTAATTTTGAACCTGGAATAACACATAGGTTACTATTTTAACCTTGAGAAATAACCACGCGGGCACAGCTTGTAATAAGTATATAATCCAATGTTTACATTTGAAAAGCGACTTTATTTCGTAGGAATTAGGGTATTTTTCCGTTCGGTTAGGGAAGGATCGCTAGTAGTAAAAATGGCTATCGAAACTGCCCAAAACGCCACTGCTTTATCGCAGTGTAAGTGGTACTTATATGGTCAAGGGTTCATTAGAACTCGCCTTATAATTTGAGGAGTAGAAGTAGATAAACTGATAAATAATACTATTTAAAGGCGGAATTTTGGATGAAATTTGGTATAAAAAATAGGTAAGTAAACTTAAAAGCTATAATCAAATACGTCGATGTAAAGAGCCGCCATAAATCTCACCTCTCCCCATTTCAAAAGCCTGGCGAAGTCGGCAGGATTCCACGACGTGATGTGCGCGCTGGTGACCCCACTGCCATCGCCCACATGCGTGAACCCGCACATCTGGTCTAGGGGGTCACACATCAGACTCTCGTAGATGAGGATGTGGGCGCGGCACATGTCCCAGCAGGCGTACTTACTCGCATTGAATTTACCTGTACAACAAAAAATCCGTAAGTTTGTGCCCGGATGTCCAGAGTTTTCGTTCGTTCGGTGATAGAGTGTAGCTCATAACTAGCTAGGACAGTAATGTTTAAAATCATGCAGGTAAAACTAAATACGTTGTTGTCTTCTTTAGTGGATAAAATCCGTTTATCTCGGTGGTGTCTGAACACGCAACGCTTACAAGAAAATTGGATAGGTATTATATGAGGAAGGTACTTAGGTAAAATCATATTATGTGACTGCAACCAGCGTGACATTAAAACTACTTGACTTGTACTTGACAGTATACAAATAAGTAGGTACAAGTAACAGTAAAATCTACATACATGCCAGTAGTTTACTCAAAAGCAAGCAGCCTATTGCCACGCGTTTAGTGCATGCCATTGCAGGCACACTGTTTAACTTGCATCCGTAATCATGATGTGCCATCTACCGTTTTTTCCTTGCAAGCTACTGACATGTATATTGAAGGCCTATAAATATAAACTTTCAGCATTATTTCGCAGCTGCAAACAGTTCAGAGCTCGCAATCACCGTTGCTAATCACATTTACAACATTCGTAAAAAAGTATTCGCTAGCACGCAAGCACAAATAATATAACGTATCTGGTAAAAGAAACAATAATAAACTAGCTTTTGCCCGCGCGGAATGCAGTTTATCGCGATTAAAAGTATCATATATCCTTCTTCAAAATTCAAACTAACTCCATACAAAGTTTCATCAATATCGGTTCAGCCGTTTAGTCATGAAAAGGCAATAGACAGACAGAGTTCTTTCGCTTTTATAATATTAATTAGGTATGGATTCTCACGTATTGAGATCAGATTTAAAAAGTGGGTATTTCCTTAGATTTCATTCCGTGTTTGATATAGGTACCTAATAGTATTTCCGTATTGATAGGTTCATCAGTTTTAAGCGGATCGACATTTGCGACATGGGATTGAGCTTGCTACCTGTAGTGGTAGCTTCATGAAGATATAGCAATAATGACTTAGAATATTATACACCTCTGCATTTGTGGGTCTATTTTATTTGTGCATTCTTCCCCACTAATCCATATCGCAAGCGTCATTGCCACGTCGAAACATAGAAACCAACTGTTTCAATATAAATTGTTAACACTATAGAACCATAGGTTCCATGGGCGGACATATCCCAAAAAGCTATTACTTTCAGTCAACCTGTCATTAAAACTTAAAAAAGTGTCTTACTCATATTGTAGATGATGACCCGGCGACCCTTGCCGTCGCGCACCGGCGACACAGCCACGTACCTTAGAATTAGGAAATTATTGTTATGAAATTAGAAGCAAACGAAATTATATCACCAGAGGAGGCGGAGGCAAGTTAAGCAACGAAATGTTTGCATTTTCAACTAGAAATTTTCGGGATCAGTTGCATTGACTTAACAAAGTTCAAGGACGGTGTTACTTATTACGTGGGAACTTTCGTAACAGAACATGTTCAACCACAATACATGTATAACCTACATGTGCCTGTGCGTCTATTCTACTTTTCAGACCAATTAGGTTTAGGTGCCTACTTCTTTAGCACGTTATATGGCATACAAAAAAAAAAACATTGTTTGTAACCAAACGGTTAATTCACGGCAAATTATTTAAAAGAACTATTCGTAACGTAGAGATGAGACGAAGATTTCGCCAGAATCGATTTCGGCTATTGTTTTATGTATGTGTATAATTACCCATTATTAAAGATATCTTGCAGTTTAGCGTCGTCGCAATCGATATTCATGAATACGTCTGGATAATATTTTCTCAGGCTGAGGTATTTCAACATTGTCTGTTGGGCCATTGGTATGCTGTACTTTTTTTGACGTAGAAACCGGAGTATGAATGCATCATCTGAAAAATACAAGTTACTGGTACAAGTGGACTGTGGAAGTGAATGAACAATCCATCCTAAAACACTGTTATAGAGGTAGTAGGTATAGAACTAAATAATAAGATAGGAATATCCTTGTGGGTAAGGGGAAGTGGGAGAAGGATGAGGGGAAGTGGGAAAAGGGTGGGGGACACAAATACAAATACAATCCACAACGCGCCGCGTTATCGACGCGGAAATGCGTGAAATCATCTCGTTTTTCGTCATAATCGTGTGACACCTTTTAAAGGATAGAGTCTTTTTTGAAGCTATGTACAATACAATACAACAACACTTTATTGCACACCAAGAAGAAGGTAATATATAGGATAAACTCATGAAATGAAAGTTACAATGGGCGGCCTTATTGCTATATAGCAATCTCTTCCAGGCAACCTTTGGATGAAAAGGATTACTTAGATATCAAAGTCACCGGTCGGTGGGAGCGTAATAAATAAAATAAAATACAAAACTTTAATAAACAAGAAATTATACCTACTAAATAAAAATACATACCTACACACAAGAAATATACTATTATGTACCTACATTACAAAAAATAACGTCACACTATTTTGACCCTTACTGACATTAATCAGATGAAGAGGATCTATAGCACCCTTGTCCATACAAAAAGAAAAAGCGTTGATCTACCCTTAAACATTACCCGTTTAATTTTTAATACCTTCGCTAAGCTTATATACGCTATCGTATTTCAAAAAAAAAAACAGGTACTTCAATATTTTAAGCATCTTAACTAATACTATGACAAATTTGAAATGCTCCGTTTAAAAAAAAACCCTTTTAAAAAAATGAAATGTTTAAACGTAGATTTAAATTCTATAAAAAAACTGTACTATACTAAAACTCACCATCAGCAACTCTCTCTATCGCTCTTATAGAGGATCGGGGGGAAAAGGTGTGAAGTAGGCATTTACTAAATACCTACTTTGCAAAGATTACGTCAAGCGACTATCCTCATAAATACCATCGGTAGTATCGACGGTATGATATAGTCGAGATGTCGATTAAGCACCAACCTTGTCGAACGTTTTTGACGTCACTGTTCTGTTGGATCCATTCCCTCATGATGCGCACGGCCTGTTCCCGTATGGCTGGGGTCTCTCTGATCTCCTGGGCAGCCTCGGAGACGTAGCTCTTGATAGTCTTCGCGAGACATCCCTCCTTGTCGAGCTTCTCGCCGTTGACGTTCCAGCTGGTGGTCACCGTCAGCAGCACGCTCGCTGTCGTCATCTTGGAATCTGTAGATACACAACGAGCATTACGAAAAACGACCTTAATTATAAAATAGAGTGAGTTATACAACTATACATACTCATCTTAAACTAGTAGTCTTAGTCTAGTAGTTCTATACAGTGTCACCTAAATATGCAAAGTATGTAGTACCTCTCAATAATAAAATTAATACCTATTAATAGTATTATTACTAATTAGCTGTACCCGCGGCTTCGCACGCGTGTTCTTTTTTAACGTTCAAAGTACCATAACGTGCTATTCCAGGACCAATATACCAACATTTCATACCAACTTTAGCCGTCAAAAATACTTTTATTAATTGCTCGGCTTCTAACTCACCAGATTGAGATACCAATTACACCAGTTTTCAAATCAAACCCTAAACCTTACAATGAAAACCGTATTGCAATCGGTCCAATAGTTTTTACGTGATGCGTGAACAAACAAACATACAGAAATCAAACATAGCGACACGCTTAATTTTTTTTTATATTCGTGATCAATACCCTTTTTAAGCACCCAAGAGCATTTTTTTTATCTTCTTTTTACAGCCTTTTTCGTACCTATTGCTTTATTATTAGTATAGATATATAACTGTGTCAATTTGCATTAAAAAAACCGTCTGGTAGTTTCAGCGTGGTACGTGTTGGTTTAAATAACTTTTAACCCCTATATTGCGGAGACCCTTTATTTTTTCGGGATAAATAGTATCCAATGTCCTACCTCGTAGCATGAACACAAATCATATCAAGTTTCATTTGAATTCATTCAGTAGTTTCTGTGCGATGCGCGGTCAAGTTACGGACAAACAGACAGACAAACATAAGAATTAAAACAGTTTTGGCTTCAGTATCGAATATAGAAAACCATCCAAAAAATATATTATTTATTACTTAAATATTAATATAACTTTGGACCCATATCCCGCAGAAGCCCTTTAATTTTTCGGGATAAAACGTGTCCTCAATTTTAATCCATCATATAAATTAAGACGGTGCCTAGTTGCATCAAAACCCGACCATTAGTTTCAGCTTGGTACGTGTTCTTTTAAATACGTTTCAACCTCTATCCTGCGAGAACCCATTATTTTTTCGGGACGTAAAGTATCCTATATCCTACCTCGTAGTATGAACTCAAATCATACCAAGTTTCATTTTAATGCATCCAGTAGTTCCGGTGGCGTGATGCGCGTCCAAGATACATACAGACAGACATACAGATAAAAATGAAAAAACATACAGGTTAGGCTTCATTATCGAAAATAGATTAAACTCCAAAAAAAAAACACAGTATCTTTAATGTACAGAATTTGGACCCATATCCCGCTGGAACGCTTTAGTTTTTCGGGATAAAAATTATCCTCAATTTTCACCCATTATATAAACTATGACTGTGCCAAGTTGCAACAAAATTCATCCAGTAGTTTCAGCGTGATTCGTGTTCTTTTAAATAACTTTCAATGCCTATCCTGCGGGAACACTTTAATTTTTCGGGATTAAAAGTATCCTATGTCCTACCTCGTAGTATGAACTCTAATCATACCAAGTTTCATTTAAATTCATTCAGTAGTTTCGGCGTGATGCCTAGCCAAGATACAGACAGACACACAAAAATGAAAAAAAAAATACAGTTTTGCCTTCAGTATCGAATATACAGTACCCTCCAAAAGAAAATTTCAAAATATCTTTAATGTACAGAATTGGACCCGTTACATTTTTATTAAAAGTATATATATATATATAGATTATTATTTGCCACGAATCTACTCTGTAGTGGAAATAGGCTTTTATTTTAATAATCTGCGTAGATACATATACATTTATAAAAACCGCTTCATCTGGAAACAGTACACCTAATACTAAACATGCTTAACTAACCAGTATATTATGGGTCATGGGGGGTCGCCTGTTGCCTAATCTCAATTTGGGCACTATTTTGATCCTTTAAATGATTCAAACTTCCGTAACAGGCTTTTATTTTAATAATCGGCGTAGATACATATAAATTTATAAAAACTGCTTAATCTGGAAACGGTACACCTAATACTAAACATGTTTAACAAACCGGTATATTATGGGTCATGGGGGGTCGCTTGTTGCCTAATCTCAATACTATTTTGATCCTTTAAATGATTCAAACTTCCGTAACAGGCTTTTATTTTAATAATCGGCGTAGATACATATAAATTTATAAAAACTGCTTAATCTGGAAACGGTACACCTAATACTAAACATGTTTAACAAACCGGTATATTATGGGTCATGGGGGGTCGCCTGTTGCCTAATCTCAATTTGGGCACTATTTTGATCCTTTAAATGATTCAAACTTCCGTAACAGGCTTTTATTTTAATAATCGGCGTAGATACATATAAATTTATAAAAACTGCTTAATCTGGAAACGGTACACCTAATACTAAACATGTTTAACAAACCGGTATATTATGGGTCATGGGGGGTCGCCTGACGCCTAATCTCAATTTGGGCACTATTTTGATCCTTTAAATGATTCAAACTTTCGTAACAGGTTTTTATTTTAATAATCGGCGTAGATACATATAAATTTATAAAAACTGCTTAATCTGGAAACAGTACACCTAATACTAAACATGCTTAACTAACCAGTAATTATGGGTCATAGGGGGTCGCTTGTTGCCTAATCTCAATTTGGGCACTATTTTGATCCTTTAAATGATTCAAACTTCCGTAACAGGCTTTTATTTTAATAATCGGCGTAGATACATATAAATTTATAATAACTGCTTAATCTGGAAACGGTACACCTAATACTAAACATGTTTAACAAACCGGTATATTATGGGTCATGGGGGGTCGCTTGTTGCCTAATCTCAATTTGGGCACTATTTTGATCCTTTTAATGATTCAAACTTCCGTAACAGGCTTTTATTTTAATAATCGGCGTAGATACATATACATTTATAAAAACTGCTTAATCTGGAAACGGTACACCTAATACTAAACATGTTTAACAAACCGGTATATTATGGGTCATGGGGGGTCGCCTGTTGCCTAATCTCAATTTGGGCACTATTTTGATCCTTTAAATGATTCAAACTTCCGTAACAGGCTTTTATTTTAATAATCGGCGTAGATATATATAAATTTATAAAAACTGCTTAATCTGGAAACGGTACACCTAATACTAAACATGTTTAACAAACCGGTATATTATGGGTCATGGGGGGTCGCCTGTTGCCTAATCTCAATTTGGGCACTATTTTGATCCTTTAAATGATTCAAACTTCCGTAACAGGCTTTTATTTTAATAATCGGCGTAGATACATATAAATTTATAAAAACTGCTTAATCTGGAAACGCTTAATCTGCTTAATGGTACACCTAATACGTAAACATGCTTAACTAACTGGTATATTATGGGTTATGGTGGGGTCGCTTGTTGCCTAATCTCAATTTTTATTTTGATCCTTTATGTGATTCAAACTTCCGTAAACCTTTAATATATAAACGGTAAGCCCATTTTTAATAATAAAATAACTTAAACGTGCTACAACTACAACCTTTCTAGTAAGTAAGTAAAATTTAGTTTTAATGTTCTGGTTTTTGATTGGCTATATAATCGAATTCTCCATTACGTTTTAAATATGTAGTCTTTTTTTTATTACTTTGTTTTTATAGACGGGCAGGTCGCTTGCCTGATGGTAAGCGTCACGCCTGCCCATAACAGTTGCAGTGCCACCCAGAACTTTGCTCGCAAAATCTTGCGAGTCACTGCACTGCGCTCGTCACCCTGAGACATTGGTTGTTAAGTCTCATTGCCCAGTATTTTCGCTGAAAAAACCGAAACACAGAAATGTTTACACACTACTGCTTGGCGGTTGAATATCTGACAAAGGTGTGGTACTTCTACAGGCGGCTTCTTGCGTAAGAGGCCTACCACTACAAAAACCACTAATAAAATATAAACATATTTATAGTAAAATTTTGTTGGAGTTGTGACACATGAATTAACCTTTATCCGTTCTAGACAAAAAGTACTATTATTTATTGGAGTATTTTAATTGCACATCAGAGAACTTATCACCCGTCAACTTATAATTCATCAATTAAATAACTTTTACAACAATAATATGATTTTCGTATCATAAATTCTGATTGCACATCAATTTGTTTTTCATTTTCATAAAATATGTTTTTTATATCAAAAATATTGATTGCTAATCAAATATAATATGATTTTCATATCAAAAAATACTGATTGTAAATCAAATTAACTTTCATTTTCATAAAATATGATTTTCATATCAAAAATACTACTTGCAAATCAAATTAACTTTCATTTTCATACAATATGATTTTCATATCAAAAAATACTGATTGCAAATCAAATTAACTTTCATTTTCATAAAATATGATATTCATATAAAAAAATACTGATTGCAAATCAAATTAACTTTCATTTTCATCAAATATGATTTTCATATCAAAAATACTGATTGTAAATCAAATTAAGTTTTATTTTCATTTACTATTAGGTTAAAATTGCCATTGGATATGAGTTAAAAAAAACTGCTCCTTTAGATAATTAGGGATGCGTCACGAACTTAAGTCGTGGCTTACATAATAATATTTTGAGAAAAGTATTTTGCTGTGCAATCAGTTGTTTTGTTGGGAAATTACATTATATATACTATACATATATTTTTTATTTGAATTTAGATACTATTTAGTTTCTTCTTTTAGTGAATACCACCATTTCAGAAAATGAAAGCAACAATATGTGCGTGTATGCGTATCAATGCCACGAGCAAGAGTAGCAAGGTGTACCGACCGATCCGGCTTCGCGCGTTACCTTATACATGCGAAGTGAATGCAATTAAATATAAACACTTAAACTTAAACCTACTCACTCATTCTTGCATTTAAAGGAAATGAAACTGGGCTAAAACACATCTGTTTTTTAAACAGTGAATGTTGTTTTCCCACCTACTGTTTAGCTATAGACAAAAGGGTAATGTTTAAATAGTTTTTGGTTTAAGCAGCTGTTTAGAATAGCACCGAATTGAGGCAAATAAAACTGAGAGAGCTGACCTTCTTTTTCGAATTGTATTGTAACACCTATATATATATTTAAAGGGAAGTTTTTAAATAGGTATCCTATATTTTTCAGATTGTCTCCGTTTGAAAATCTTTTAACAAATTATGCGTGTGTACACAAGATTAAGAGACGAAAATATAAACATCCGTATACATAGGTAAGTACTTTAATCTATGGTAATCATGCACACATGTATGATCTAATGCTACCAAAGGAAGTGGCGATCATTAAATAATTAAACCATTTGCTTTTTATTTCTATCATTGATTGATTTTTAAATTCAACGCCGGAGCTAATCACGGTTCAACGAGATCTATGTGTAGGTACCTATGTTCAACACCAGTTTTCATCAGTGAGGGCCGCTTGTTCTAATTTCATTACGGCAGGGGGTTAATCTAAATCATCTAATAAAACCAATCAGTATGTAACAAAATGTCCGTACAATGAAGATAAATTAATAAACATGGTATAAGGGACTTAAAATAAGCTAAAGAACAAGTTTTTTTTAAATCGTGGCTTTCTTTCTGTCTGTCTGTTCGAGCATCACGCATAAACTGCTGGTAAATGGTAGGAAAAATGGTCTAGGATCTAACATATGGGTACATAAACTTTTTTTAAATCGTGTCTCTGTTTGTCTGTTCGCGCATCACGTAAACACTCTATAGACCGATTACGATGCGATTTTTACCGTTGGATAGCTTATGTTTTGACTTAAAAACTATAGTGTACTTGGTATCTTAATCCTATGATTAGAAGCTGAGAAATCGATAAAAAACGATCTGACGGCTGAACGGAATTTGGTTACTTTTGGTCCTGGAATAACACATAGTTTACTTTCAACCCCGAGAAATGACCATGCAAGCAAAGCCGCGGGCATAGCTAGTTGTAAATAAATAAGTAACAAGCACAACATAAAAATGTATATAACCCCCGATCTCCCCACCCACCATTATAGCTAAGAAGCATCTCGATCACATCAGCTTTCAAACAGAGAAAAACCGCTTTAAAATCGGTCCATTCATTTGGGAACTACTATGCCAAAGACTCTTTTTCCACTCTCTCTCCGAGTTCGAGGGTTAACAATGAAATCATAAGGTAACAAAGATGATGTTAGTAAAACCACAGAATAAAAAAGGTAGAAGTAGGTACAACCTTAAACTATAATTTGTTGGGAATGAACGAATACCGCGAATTTATTTATTCTAGGTTTATTCTAGTACAAGGACATCGAGTTCGCCACAGCACAGATACGGTATTGGCCACTTAATTTGGTTGCTATTTACACAGTTCATACTGTTTATCTAACACCTGTCCTTTATATGTTTTGTTATTGAACTTTATTTCCTACTAGCTGCGCCTCGTGGCTTTACCCGCGTGGACAACAAATTAAAACAGAAAATCGTTTAGACTTTCTAAACCACCCGTGTAACGTTCCGTTCGTTCGTTCGTTTCCGTTTCGTTTTTTTTTCTTAGTTTTTTATCGTTTTGATCGCTTTTTTCTGTATATGTCTCCTTTTCTGTAATCAACATGTGTCGTGAAGGTTTTTGTAGGACTTTTCAAGATTTGAATAATTTACAATACAATCATACAAATAGACACACACAATGAAAAAAATATGTTCTGTAGTCCCCTACTTACATATAATTTTTAATTATTTTCTTTGCACAGTATTTATTCTTATACTTAGATGAGGAAATAAAAACTAATTTGGAAAAATGATAATTATTATTCACAGGTACGCAAACTGAGAAAGTTGGCAAAGGGTACGCCATGGGTACGCAGACAGATCAATGTTTTTCTCTCATGATACTTCACCAACGAGTAGGAATGATGTGGCATACCTTTAATAACTAACGAACACCGGTCCATAGTAATAATCGGCTAGGTTACATATTGACTTATGCAAAAGACTAACCTTTGGTGGCAGGATATAAAATATAGCGTACCGCGCGCTTTTGTAATTTATTTCGTACCAGTAACCCGCCCCGGCTTCTAAAATTTAGAAAAAAGAAGAAGAGAAAAATGTGAAGTTCTCGCACACTCGACTTGGGTTTGATAATATTTACAACCTCCACTTGGGGGTTGTAAATATTATCTAAGTTATGGTGAAAACCGCATCAAAATCCGTTGCGTGGCTTAGGAGAAGTTAGCGGCCAAACAGACAGAGAGACAGACAGATAGACAGACGCGGAAAGCGACTTTTTGTTTTATTCTATGTATTGATTGCCTAGCTGTGTGCCCCGCGGCTTTGCTCGCTTCAACAATTTTCCGGGATCAAAATTAACCTATGTTGGTCTCTATGGTATACAGCAATAATATAATAACTGCAAAGGAGTGGAATACTCTGCCATTGTTAGTTTTTCCGGTAAAGTATAACCAGATGTGTTCAAGTCAAGAGTGAACTCGTGTATCTACTAGGCAAGCATGCTACACCTTCGACCACATCGTTAGGTGAGATCGTGGTCAAACGATTGCCTAGAACGTAATAATAAAAATAAATTAAAAAACACCTACTAGGTACGTACAAAATTTCATTAAATTCGGTCAAGCCGTTATGGTGTGAAAGCGCCACAAACTAACAAACAATCAGACGACGTTTCACTTTTTAAACAGTTTTATTTAGCTTCACTGTTTGTTGTTGTTTTTTGGATCAAATGTAGTAGTTGAAAATTTTCCCCCCTTCCTGTTGACCGATTGATCTCAAATTTGGTCTCAACCTACACACTTTCAGCTCTGATGACAGTACAATTATGTACTTATATTCAGTATCATTTTTTCCATCGCTCCGTGCTTCGGAGGGCATGTTAAGCTGTAGGTCCCGGCTTTTATTAATTAACAGCAGTCGTTAAGCCATGAACTCGTACCTCGTACGGCAAACAAACAAGAATCATTGTAAATCCAAGATGGGCGCCGCCACAACATGGCGGATTGCATATATTTTTTTCAACCCTCCCATTATGGGTATCAAATGAAAGGGCTTAACTAGTAGAATACAGTTTTCATTTTGTACCGTATACAATACAGTAAAAAATGAAAAAATTACACATCCAAGATGGCCACAACCACAAAATGGCAGAATACTTCTTTTTTATCAATCCCCTCAATATGGGTATCAAATGAAAGGGCTCGACAAATAGAACACAGTACACTTTAGAAATAACTAAATAAAAAACTTTAAAATGTTTTTTTTTTCTATTCAATCGTTATTTTTTTGTAAAGAATCTTATAAATGATGCTGATAATGTACCTACTAAAAAAAGCTAAAAAATAAAATGAAACCGTGGGGCGTAGCGTAACCTAAAAAATATATAGAAATAGAAAATCGATTCGCTCCAAGTTTTTTTGTAGCATTTTGTACATTGTCTGCTTCTTTACAATAAAACCGATTAACAATAAAAATGACTTCTTTTATGTATAGCTATTAGTGGGAGGAGGATTGACATACAGTACAGCTTGGGCTTGGTTTAAGATAATTTACTCAAACACTCTCGTATTTTTAAACACATTTATATTTGCAACAAATACTACTGTGAGTCTAACAGCCTATGCTCAGGCAATGTAATTCCTACTATATGCAATAATAATTGATATCTATTAAACTACACAATAAATAATAGTTAAATCTATCGATTGACAAATAAATTTAATTTATATTAATATGTATTCGAATTATATAATAATAAGAAATTTGGGTCCAAACAAAAGATAAACAACCGTTTTTTTTATTTCTGTAGGTACTTCCTATTGGTTGGTACGTTGTACAAAATTTATCAAAACTTATCAAAATCAAAATGGAAGCCTAGCGACCCTAAGGCCTACCGATATCTCTACTTTTATCAGAGCTATCAACATTGAAGCGTGTAATGAGATCATGAGGCAAAAACCCAGCGACTACTCCCATCGTTTTTATAGTAGCCTCGGTCCATGCGCCAGGTGCACCAAACGCATTTGCGTTTATTGCCAGTGCGGCGAATCCCATTAATGGCTCTGGTTCGCAGTTTTCGAGCCTTCCAATCATCGTCGCAGCTTCTTTATAAGCTGATGGATGAATCCTCTCTATTTCACTTCTGTTAAATTGACACAGGATCTGCTTCAATGCCATGAGGTCGTAATAAGTATAGTCTTCGGGCTCCTTCCCGGCGAAACCTTCTCGAACCCGGTTTGCGATGGCCGAAAGCTGTTCACGGTTCAGGTTGTAATTTAGCCCAAAATTTTCAATAACATCAATGCTGTCTAGAGTAATATTTCCATATTCCTCCGGTTTGACCGCCGTCGTCACCCAATGGAGAATCATCAGTACCTTATCGGGAATATTTTCTATTCCTTCGTAAAAGCTTTTAATGGATGCCCAAATAAATTCGGCTTCTGCGGGTGGTAGCCGCTCTTTTCCCAGCTGAGCCAGACATTCGACCACGTCTTTAGGCTGAATGGTTTGCAATTCCATTAGTGACCACTGTTTATCGGACGGTACTTCTAAAACTTCTGCACACGTTAGACCAAGAATGTCTGCAATGTTGCAGCTAAAGATCACTAAAATAATTAAAAGTTTCATGTTGGCTTAGAAAGAAGCGAGAGTTGTTGTCGGCATTGCAAGCGCAGCACGAATAGACATATCTATAGGTTAGGTTGTGTCTGACATTTCCGAATTCCGTCAAATGCCGTGTATATTATGTATGTTTCAATTAACTATTGTCGATTAAGCTTTCATTATTGAGTAGATTTCTTAGATGGAAATGTACACTATAATGTCAGGGTTTGACGTTGATTCGAGTTGACTAAGAAGGTTGTTTGTATCGTGAGTACCTACTGATGAGTGAAGACGACAATTTGTTATATTAGCAGGAAAACTTGGTTCAGAGGATTGACTCATCAAGGCCCACGATCTTGCACAAATTAATATAAGATAACAATGGTTTAGTTAAGGTATTTCCTCTTGGTTAGTACCCAGCCTAGTAATTATTTACCTTTTATATTACTTTCAATGAAAATATCGTTACGTAGATATAGTAAGATATAGTAGAAGTGCTTTTACACAATAAACTCTTCTAACCATATTATGTCGCTTCATTTAGCATTATTAGGTAAACACGTCAAAATCTTGCAAAATTTGACGGTTGAGATCATGTGTCGTGTCATGACACTACACGGGTTGGTACTTTAGATAATCACGCTCCAAAATGATATAACCACGTAACAACTAAGGTAATTTAGTTGATTTCATCAAATTATATAAAAGACAGCTATCATGAAATAGATTCCTTATATCATGTAGAAGTACCTTAACAATGCCTGGCTTGTGCAATATTTGAGAAAATTGTAGGTAATTTTGGAAATGAGCTTGTTTTGTTGTATTGTATCGTTATGTAAGTATCTAACTAAAGTACCTATTTCTTTGTTAAGCACTTATCTCAGGTATACTCGTATTGCAATCTGAAGCATAGTTGGATATTTTTCAATTTTCAACGTTCAAACAGCCCAAATACCAGTGTTTTACCGGTTGGTCTAGTGGCTAGTAACCCTGGGAACGAAATCAAACGGTCGCGGGTTCGAATCCTACAAGGTGCAATCATTTGTGTGATGAGCAGAAATGTTTGTTCCCGAGTCATGGATGTTGATATTCGTATTATGTATGTTTATCCGTTATCTAGTGCCCATATTATACCTTTTATATTACTTTCAATGAAAATATCGTTACGTAGATATAGTAAGACACATTTATTGCTTTTACACAATAAACTCTTCTAACCATATTATGTCGCTTCATTTAGCATTATTAGGTAAACACGTCAAAATCTTGCAAAATTTGACGGTTGAGATCATGTGTCGTGTCATGACACTACACGGGTTGGTACTTTAGATAATCACGCTCCAAAATGATATAACCACGTAACAACTAAGGTAATTTAGTTGATTTCATCAAATTATATAAAAGACAGCTATCATGAAATAGATTCCTTATATCATGTAGAAGTACCTTAACAATGCCTGGCTTGTGCAATATTTGAGAAAATTGTAGGTAATTTTGGAAATGAGCTTGTTTTGTTGTATTGTATCGTTATGTAAGTATCTAACTAAAGTACCTATTTCTTTGTTAAGCACTTATCTAAGGTATACTCGTATTGCAATCTGAAGCATAGTTGGATATTTTTCAATTTTCAACGTTCAAACAGCCCAAATACCAGTGTTTTACCGGTTGGTCTAGTGGCTAGTAACCCTGGGAACGAAATCAAACGGTCGCGGGTTCGAATCCTGCAAGGTGCAATCATTTGTGTGATGAGCAGAAATGTTTGTTCCCGAGTCATGGATGTTGATATTCGTATTATGTATGTTTATCCGTTATCTAGTGCCCATATTACAGGGTATCCTAGTTTGGGGCTAGCTAATTGGTGTGGAATTGTCCCGAATATATTATTATTATAAAACCCTATAATTGGTACTTACTAAACATACACCAATATATAAAACTGAAACGATGTCTGTTTGTTTGTTTGAGGAGTTTTAACGTGATAACGGCTGGACAGCTTTTGATGAAACTTTGTAAACAGGTACTGTACAATATAGAGTCCAACATAGGATACTTTTTATCCCGGAAAATGGTAAGTTTCCACGATAAAACTGGAAAATGACGATTACTCGCTTTAGTAAATGGTTGCGAAGGAACGAAATAATAACAAGTCTGTCAAAAGCATCAAGAGCGTTGGTGCTATACTTTTGTATTGGTTTTTAATGTCCTAGAAGAACATAGGATGCCTCTTTTTCGCGATAAACTGTAGTTCGTGCGGACGAAGTCGCAGGCGAAAACTAGTTATTTTACTCAAACCAGAAATGAACTCGCTGCGGAAGTACAAATCTAGGTTTTTGACCTAGAAGTTCACCGTGAAGTATCCTTTTGAGGTAAATACGTAAAAATGCGAGCAGCTTTAGCATCATACACCCACTACTGTCCTACAAATCAGGGTTCCAGACATACGAGTAGTTGAGTAGGTAGCAGAAGTTTAGAACATGTAGGTAAGTAGATAGGAAAGATTTATTTGTTTTTTTTTATCCCGTACAAGTATTTTAGGTTTGGATGTTTTAACTATACTTTTTTAAAACAGTTCGAGCATTATGCATATTTTTAATTGCTGCTGACACTTTTAACAAAATTCTTCGAGATCGTTGCAATGATTTTACAATTCGTTTTTCTTAAATCTTTTGTCCTGCCAAAACTGTATTTTTTCTTTGTTTTCTTTTGTCTGTCTGTCTGTCATGGACGTGCATCACGCCAAAACTACTAAATGAATTCAAATGAAACTTGGCATGAGGTATGGCACTACATCTTGGACGCGCATCACGCTGAAACTACTGAATGAATTCGAATGAAACTTGGCATGAGGTATGGCTCTACATCTTGGACGCGCATCACGCTGAGACTACTGAATGAATTCGAATGAAACTTGGCATGATTTGAGTTCATACTACGAGGTAGTATATTGGATACTTTTCATACCGGTAAATTAAGTATAATAATAAATTAATAAATATATTCGGGACAATTCCACACCAATTACCTAGCCCCAAATTAGGATAATATGGGCCTGTAATATGGGCACTAGATAACGGATAAACATACTTATATACGAATATCAACATCCATGACTCGGAAACAAACGTTTCTGCTCATCACACAAATGATTGCACCTTGCAGGATTCGAACCCGCGACCGTTAGATTTAGTTCCTAGAGTTACTAGCCACTAGACCAACCAGCCGTTCTAAAGGGTCCCCGCAAGATAGGGGTATTTTATTTGGAGTTGGCATTCATGTTCACGGTTTATAGTTACTTCCGTAGTTCACCTCTAGGATACTCAAGGAACATTCCTCCATTATTTCAAATACCTAGGTCCACCGGTTTAGGCTGGGCGTTATCTGTCAGTCAGTCAGTCAGTCAGTCAGTCAGTAGGTATGTCACGGTACTGTTTTATAGACATGTTTAAACTAATGTAATAAAACACATATATTTATTATTCTGCCCAAAAGTGAAGGGCATCTATACTTATAAATCTGTAAAAGGAAGATACTTAAAAAAAGGTACAACATTAAAGGATAAAACATATTTAAAATTCATGTCTGTCTGTTTGTCTGTTAGTCTGTTCTGGCATAACGTAAAACCTACTGGACCCGATTGCGATGCGGTTTTCACTGTTGGATAGCTTATGGTTTGACTTAAAAACTTATTATTTCAATCCGATGAGTAGAAGCTGAGCAATCGATAAAAACTTTTTGACGCTGAAGAAATTTTGTTTAAATGTTGATATGTTGGTATTTTAGGTCTTGGAATAGTAATAGAGTTCTTTTAACCTAGATAAATAATGGCCACCCATGCGAAGCCGCGGGTACAGCTAGTGGAAATTAAAATTGGATGGATTGAAATAAAAAACATTGTCAACTTGAGAATCCGTCCATTCAAGAATCAATCCAGTTATACTGGAGCGACATACCTAATGACTTATTCATAGATATTTTGATAATATAATAACAAACTAGACGAAATTTTTCATGTGGTAGCCTAGGTACACGAATTTTAGAACGAGAATACCCGTGTGGTTAACTGACATAATGTAGGTAACAAGCTATGCAATTTTTTTGCTCCTGTCATTCATTTTAAATTTAAAACAAATTAAAAAAAAGTTATCAATTTGATGTGTACTTATGTACGAAAAATTGTTGAAAATGCGTAATATTTCATAATGTAAGTCTATATGGGTGACTAAACAAATATACCAAATTTTATGTAAGTATGTATGTATTATCAAAAATGCTTGATATTTATTTATGTTAGTCTGTAGATATGACTATCTGAACATATATAACAAATTTCGCGAATGTATGTCTCGGAAACTGTATGTCTGATAATTATTTTTGTAATAGTTAAGTAGTTTAAGTAGATATGGCTTTTTTCTTAGCGATCGGAATAAGTATTTCATTTTCATAGGCCTACTATAACGAAACTACAAAGTTAGAAATAAAAATTAAAGCGACTTCAAATCGTATAGCCTACTACTTAAATAGGTTTGGGCGTCTCACAAACCTCTTTTTTTTAAGATTATTCGACATGAAGTAGTTTTTTTTTTAAATTCGTTTTAATAGATGTTGTTAATGCAAGTATTGAAAAACAACAATTCGAGATCAAGCAGCACTTTCACCAATCAACATGTCACTGTTTTTAAAAATCTGCAACAGAATGGGGCCACGTTTTGTCAATTCCGTCGAGATCTTGACTCAGGCCCTCGTTTCGGACCGTTTACATTGACATAACTTTGTTTGACGAGCTCGAAACCGTCGGAGAGCAAACATACGCTATTAAGTATAAATATCACGAGACGTATTTTTTTCATGTTTGATGGATAAACTAACGAACCTACAAACTAGTTAGTAGTAACTTAACTTGGAACAATATATAATAACAACTCGAAAGGCTCAATTTACAAGGTAGGTATTATTTGTTTCAAATTTATTTTCATCAAAGAAACATCACAATTGATTGTTTTCTGTGTTGCAAATAAAAATCATCATCCTCATCAGCCCGTATGTAATAGGAACCTACTATGAAATAAGAATAAAAAAATTAAATGAAACGGTTTTATATGAACTAAAAGCTAAAAAATAAAATAAAATCGTGGGGCGAGCCAAATTTCTATTCCTGAGGTTACGCTACACGATTAATTTATTTTTTTAGCTTTTCGTATGTAATAAAAAACCGTTTAACTTGAAAACATATTTTACATATTTTATTTTCAAGTTTTTAGTTTTTTGATTAGTTATTTCTAAAGTGTACTTACTGTGTTCTATTTGTCAAGCTCTTTCATTTGATACCCAAATCGATGGGGTTGAAAAAAGAAAATAACCCGCCAATTTGTGGTGGCGGCCATCTTGTTTTTTTTTTTACTTTTCTTAGTGTGCTGTATTCTAATAGCTAAGCCCTTTCATTTGATAACCATATTGAGAGGATTGAAAAAAATATGTTATCCGCAATTTTGTGGAGGCGGCCATCTTGGATTTACAATGATACTGAATATTATTGAACATTGTATTGTCATCAGAACCCAACGTGTGTTCCAAATTTCAGATCAATCGGGCAACAGGAGGGGGTAAAATTTCAATTACTAGATTTGACTCAAACAAAACCAACAACAAACAGGGCAAGAAGAGGGCAAACTAAATAAATCCGTATAAATAAAAAATAAGATAAAGTAAACAATTACATTATGAATTTGGTATATATTCGGTTCGGTATCGAGTTACTCGATACTACTCGATAGTCTCCACCGATACCGGTTGATGAAATTGTGAAAATAATCATCATCAGTCAGGAGGATTGTGAAAATGAAATGTTGTATAAGTATGTACGAAATATATGCCTATCACTAACGTTGCGTGAAGATCTGCTCACAAAATAATAGGTTGGCCGTAGTGACGTTCATGGGCACGCCATTCCTAACATTGTACGAATGATTACGTGAACGAACGAAAGGTAATGCCTTATCCACAGGTTATGTTTACATCTTAAAGAAGTTTAGGGCGAAATTAACGCATGAATAAATAGTACACAGCTAACTCGAGTTTTGGCTACGTTTTGTCCTTGAACGGATCGGTTAATTTTTGGCCAAGTGTATTAATGTATATCAACTTTTTGTGTTATTTAACAGTCATAATAATTCTTATAATTTTACAAAGATTAAATATGGATTACTTATGGGACTTGAACATATCCGTGCATCTGCTCGAAACAAGCTTTTTGCCAATAAGTCTCCGTAACTAAAATCATCCTTCAGGTTTTTTTATCCTTCTGGGACGGTCTTATTTCTCCGCTAAGCAGGTGTTACTTCTAAAAATCAAAGAGAAGCGGTGTATACATTCTACAATAGGCAAGAGGATGGTCCCTTGGCTTGGCACGCAAGGCTATAAGTACACTTAGGTACACAAATTACCTCGACATTAAACTATTTGTTACGCCCAAACCGACTAAAGTAAGTAGGCACATATCTACAAAAAAAATAATGATATCTTTCTTTTGTTTTATTATACGATTTGAACTCTTTTTTTAAACTCTTTGTTTTAAATTAGTTTCTATTTCTTACTTTATAGTTTCGTTAAAGAAGACCTAATAAAATGAAGTACTTAATCGTTCGTTGAAGAAATCAATACTGGAAACAATTAACAATCCATATATTTTAAACTACTAAACCGACTTTGATTAAACTTGAACTATTTCCTAAGTTGAAAGATACTAAAACTATTACAAAAATAATTGTTGCAATCAGAATTGTAGTTCCCGAGAAATTGAACAAACATACATACAAACATTCGCGAAATTTGGAACATTTGCTTAGATACCTCCTCATAGACAAACATATTGTATTAATATTATGCAACAATATTACATACACACAACTTAATAACCTCATTTTTTTAAATCGGTTAAAAAATCTGCCTCATTTTAATCTGACATTCTCACGGCTGTCACTTTCAGGCGTTTCAATCATGCGGAAGTAGCGGCTCGTCATCATCACCATCTTCAGACGGAAGAGGTCCACTGCTGAACATCGGCCGCGGGCACAGAAGAAACAATAATACAACCGCGGGCAACAATAGACAACTATTTGTTTTCTAAATATGAAACACTTACTCGTAAGAGGTACACTTTATTTGCCTTTAACGAGCGTAGTCAGTTACATGCTAATAGATTGCCTGAAGATGTTTGTATGAGGTACCTACTACTGCGAGTTCTATAAAACGAGTTTGCGATGATTATATTTATATAATTATTTATTGATCGTTTAATCAATTTCGTGCGTAATTATTTATCTATCAATCTATATATATAATAAATAAGTAAGTATAAAACGTCTGTACAAAGAAGATAATTTAAAAAAATTGGTCTAGGTGACCTAACTTAAGCTACTGAACAAGGATACCATTTTTATAAATGGTGGAATAAAAACTACTGGACCGAATGTAATGCGGTTTTCACTGTTAGCTTTTGACTTGAAATCTTTTGTACTTACGAGTACACTTTATCTGAATTCAATGAGTAGGAGCAGAGTAATTATAAAAATATTATTGACGCCTGAACGAAATTTGTACTGTTGGTCCTTGTAACCCAGAGCAAAGACCACGCGGGCAAAGTAGGTCCAGCCAGTTATGATAATAAAGCAACCATATTATTGTTGAAAGAATGTCTTCATATAGGTAGTGATTAGTCAACAAGATAGAGGCCGTGGAAGTATACCATGGGCCGCTGTGGCCGCGAATGCTGCGCTGTAGGCCGGACCCCGTTTCGCATTATGTAACCAACAGCCTACAACCATACCGAATTTTCGTAATGTGGGTATATGTTTCTAAATTGCAAAATTTAGAACACAAACTTTTATGCTGAGACATAATGAAAAGCGTTTGCATAAATCAGCTCACACGCGAATTTTAAACGCTGCGCTGTCGATAGAAAGCTTTGTTGTAGTTCTATTATGAAGTAATCTAACCATTTCTTCTAATATGTGGGGTAACGGATCAAATTGTTTTGGTCAAGTACACAATAACTTTTGAAATGTATTCTTACTTTATGTAGGTACTAGCTGATGCCCGCGGCTTCGCACGCGTGGTCATTTCTGTGGGTTAAAAGTACACTTTGTGCTATTCCAGGACCTAAAATACCAATATACCAACATTTGATGAAAATTCCTTCAGCCGTCAAAAACATTTTTATCGATTGCTCGACTTCTACTCGTCGGATTGAGGTATAAAGTACCCCAGTTTTCAAGATAAAACATAATCTATCCGACAGTGAAAACCGCATCACAATCGGTCCAGTAGCTTTTACGAGATGCGCGAACAAGCATACAGACAGACAAACAGACAGACACGAATTTTTAAAATGTTGATTTTTGTTCAGTACTTATTTTATGTACCCTAGACCATTTCTTTTTTAATTATCTTCTTTGTACAGAATTTTCGTTCCTATTGCTTTATTATAAGTATAGATAGATTTATTTATATATTTAATTCCAAAGCCATCTAGTCATATTGAGATGTTCTCTTAAAGCTTCTAACCCATGTATGTAAGTACGTTTATTATATTTTATATAATTGCATGTACTTATTAGATCTATCTTTGTCCCTATTTTTTATGTGTTTCCCCTTTTTTTTTTGTTATGTTGTATATTTTAAGTGCTTATTTATGGCATATGTATTTATTTATTGCCTGCAAACTACCGTCCCTATTACCTCCGCTAAGAGCGATGGTAGCCTAACGGTTCGTTAGTGCAACTTAGAATCCAACGATACCGGGTTCGGTCCTAGGCTCCGCACCAATTACTTTTCTAAGTTATGTGCGGGTTTTCAGAGCTCAGTGCTTCGGAGGGCACGTTAAGCTGTAGGTCTCGGCTGTTAATTATTAATAGCAGTAGTTAAGCCATGTTAGAGGCTTTAAGGCGTCTTGACGAACTCTGAAACCAGAGGCCAGCACCACCTCATACGACAAACAAACAAACCTCCGTTATTCCTTTCTGTGCTTGGTTATCTGAAAGAGATCGCTGTGAGCGATATGACCGCCCATTGTGACACTTATTATTAAGTTTTTTAGTTATAAGATTTATATTTGTACTGTGGTGTTCAATAAAGAGTTACTTCGTAACTATTCTTGCCCGCTGAGTTTTTTTTAAATGTATTTTTATGTTACACAATCGCAACACAAATTAACACAACTAATTGCCCTACTCAAAGACATAAATTATTTATGGACTAGGTTGCGACCCGGCTCCCTCTGCAGCTAATCTCTGGATTACTGGTGCTAATCCTGGGGTCTTGATTTGAATACTATGCAGCAATGTTTTAATAACAGCTAAAATATTACAGCCAAATTTAGGAACAGGGTTGGCCAATTTTGTATCTTATTTACATACTTGCTTAAGAAGAAGTTTAGAATGATGGGAAATCGTAAACAACTGTTGTGTTGGGCAGTGGCCATTCATGGGCCGGCAATGGAAATGTAAGGAGAAACGTTGTCAGGATGACCAGAACTTGATGAGAGATGTGCTGCTGTTTCAATTAGCACTACCTGCTCCGGTAAAACACGCATAGTAGGTACGTTTAGGGATTTAGTACATAAAGTATAAGTCTACCCACCTTGCATAATGTTTCTATACTTATAATAGAGCAATATGAACGAAAAAGTCAGTACAAAGAAGATAACTTAAAAAAATGGTCTGGGGAACTTTAAAGAAGCTACAGAACAAGAATACAACATGTTTTAAATTCGTGTCTGTCTGTTTGTTTGTCTGTTTATCTGTAAGTTTGTTCGCGCATTACGTAAAAACGACTGGACCAATTGTGATGCGGTTCACTGTTGGATAGCTTAGGGTTTGACTTAAAAACTGGTGAGCTTGGAATCTGAATCCGATAAGTAGAAGCCGAGCATTTGATAAAAACTTTCAGACGGCTGAAGGAATTTTGATCAAATGTTGGTATATTGGTATTTTAGGTCTTGGTACATAGAGAACCTAGAGAAAGGACCACGCGTGCGAAGCCGCGGGTACAGTTAGTACAAGAATAGTTGGTAAATAAACAAGTGAAAACCAGACTGCGAACAAAATGATTGAATACGAGCTGACCGCCCTCAAAAAACACTAATATGATAAAGACGAAACTTTGTATGTATGTAAGGGGTAAGTGTATGTATGTTTGTTACTTTTTCACGCATAAACGGCTCAACGGATTTGGATAAAATTTAGTACGGAGGTACCTCGTTTATATGCTACAAATAAATATGCTGGAATAGGCTACTTTTTATCCCGGAAAATGTGTGAATGTGGTTTCTGAGAGACGCGGGTGAAACTGCGGGGCGTAGCTAGTATTTATATAAAGTAATTGTTTCTTTTTTACTCACATTTATTACTTAACTTTAATAGTTGCAATTGCAACAATAGTATTTACATTAAATTGAATAATCAAAAATTGAAAATTTACTCAGAAGCTTAAAAGAAAATTGATACTGTTTAGTTATAAGAATTATATATATATATGAAAAGGTCTTTTAAAGACCTTTACTTTTATACCTCACTCGATAGGTTTTGGTAATTTTTTGTTCCGTCTGAAATACAATATGGCAGCTGTAAGCCACCATATTGGTTTCATGACACTTCATATATCCTATAGCACTTTTGTGATCAAGACTAATCCAATGATACCTCATTTATCAAAATCCATCAAGTCGTTTAGGCTGTAGGGCGCGCCTAAGAAACGTACAAATATACATACTACCCAAACACATAACCCTCAGTCGGGTAAAAAAGAAGAAATTAACAATTAATCACTAATCTTCTTTCACTAAGTAGGTACTTTAAATAATCAATAATACCTAAGTTATTAAAAAACGCGAATGATAATAAGTCTCAATATATACGATCTCTATGTTATTCTAAAAATATTCAACGAAAATGTCCACTAAATTAGTTATGTAAATTGAAATATATGAAGTCCGTTACTATAGAACTATAGAAACATATTATTTATAAACTTAAACTAATTAAACTGTAAGACGCTTCTTTTTTTCTGAAATTCAGACACCACTTCTATAAAGTAAATACGGACTCACGTATAGGTACAGTGCGCGGAGCTTGGTGCGCTAGCGGCTGCGTGCTCGGCGGCGCGCGGACTCTGAATGTGCGTGCATCGGGCGGCTGGGGCGGCTGCTCTTCTACTTCTCCGTTATATTTTTGCAAGACCTGTGACGTGCCGAGCAGCTCAACTCTGGGCTGCAGATGCTGCGACAGTATAATTTTATTGGACTAAATAGAACTAATAGGTAATTCTAAAATTAACACTCAATATTCATAAGTACCTACCTATCATAATCAATCACACCGGGCCAGCTTGGTGGATAATTACAACTTTCTCTCTCTCTCACTCTCAGAGATAACTGAAGTTCCTGATGTGGGAATAACGTGGTAATAGTCAATCCTAAACTTTGGCGATTCAAACACAGGTAGTATTTAATTTGAACGGGACGCAAAGAAAACATTAATTTTATTCACCTCGATGTTTCGATCAAGTAGCATTGATCGCTGTCACGAGAAGACTGAAATGGCGGGTATCAGCGTCGAGAAGGGCATTGATACTTATAAGATAACTTGAGAGGGCGGGCGTTAATTGTCTCAAACACTCAGCAGGCAGGCTTTTTTTAAAGCAAGAATTTCTCCTAATCTTATGCTGATCTTAGCCTTAACTTTAAGGAAGGCAGACTCCCGTTTATTTTAGATACAATGTGGTAATAGTCTGTTGGTGAATGACGTCAGGCAAGCCCAGTCATGAAACATCAGCCAAATCATTTTACCTCCGGCTTACCCCAGAGGCGAAGCGAAGAGGCTGCACACACCCACCAAAAATGCGGGGATGCTTTGTGTAACAAGCAGCAAATGTAGATTAAATAACTAAGTACCGACCTACTTAATCGAAAACTACGTTTTTTAGGAGTATTTTTTTTCTTCAAAATGCTTTGTCCTCTAGTTGTGAGCTACCCTGAAAGTTTCAGCCGGATAGCTAAACCGAGAAGTGCTCGAAAATTGGACAACTGAACAAGATTCCAAGGGTGGGGCAAGATTCCACCCGGAACGACCAACAAGATGTGACTTAATAAAAACGTGGTAAAATATTAAAAAGAAGGGAATGCCTACTGAGGGGAGCAATGAAAGAAAAGTATAATTATGTTACAACCCCACATATTAGTGAGATGAAGATGTTAGTGAATATTTAAGTATCTAGGTAACCCACTAGAGAAAATTGATAGATAACTTTATATAATGACTAGTTTATCTATATACCATTGGCCGGAAGGAAGCTACTTAATATTTTCTTGTACATCCTTTTTTTAACCATTTCAGCTTCAGTCACAACAGTTTTGAATGATGTGGTACCATGTAACTCAGAAAAAACGTAATTTTTAACGTGTCATATCAGTGTTGGAGGTCTAAACATAGCTACAATAAATGTAGTAGGTATATCATTATATTATTATCAAAATCAAATACTATTACACCATGATGGGAGATCCAAATATATAAATGTAGTATGTCATTAAATTAGCATCAAAATCAAATTATCACACTCATATATCTTGTAGTATATCATTAAATTACTATCAAACCTATATAACTATCTATACTATACTATAACTATATATACTATTATCTAGGAACCATTATAAATTAATTAAGTACATAGTTACATCTATCTATCGATCTAATCAGTCCGTATCCACCCACTGCTGAGTATAGGCCTTCTCTCGTTCACGCCAGTCTTTCCGGTCCTGTGCAAATTTAGTCCATTGGTCAGCTTGCCTCACAATGATATTTGACCATCGGGCAGGTGTTTTGCCTCTAGGTCTTAACCCATGTCTTGGATTACCAGTACCATTCGGTTACAGCCTTGGTCCACCTATTTTCATCCCTTCTTGACAAATGTCCTGCCCATTTCCACTTTAGCCTGACAATTCGCATAACAACATCTTCAACTTTGGAACGACGTCAACTTTCGACGTTTGGTATGCGATTTACCAGGCGGATGCCTAGCATTTCACGCTCCATAGCTCGTTGCCACTCTTATTTTATATGTTATGTACTCTTCGGTTTGCGGCCACTTTTCGCCACCATACTCACATACGGTACAGGCAGGACACATTGGTAAAACACCTTGCACTTCAGGTTTTAGGGGAGTTCATGTTCATCTTTAAACCCACACTCGCAGACTCTTTGTGCAACTCATTTAGCATAAGTTGGAATCAGCAGCAGTCTCAGCAACCCACATGAGGTCGTCAGCGAACCGCAGGTGCGACATGTGGCCGCCCTGCCATTTACAGTGACGCCTCTCTCGCTCCTGCTTAAAGTCTTCATTACGTCTTCCAAGACAGTTAAATAACTTCGGCGAGAGAGTATCTCCTTGCCGTACGCCTCACCTAATCGGAATATGGTCGGACAGTTTGTGCAAGCGCACCTTTGCATTGTGGCAATGCTGTATAGCTCCCTGAGGATATCCACATAACGCTAGTCAATGCCGCAACGATGCAGAGAATGAAACACGGCCCAGTGTTCGACACTGTCGAAAGCCTTTTTATAATCGACAAAGGCGAAACACAAGGGCCGTTTGTATTCACTGCATCTCTACGTCAGTTGCTTGACAGCGTGTATATGGTCCATAGTTAAGTATCCACTCCGGAATCCAGCTTATTCCACAGGTTGGTATTCATCGAGTGGGCGAGACATTCTGTTGCACATTACTTAGTATTTACTGCAAAAAAAAGAATTACAATTAAATGTTGCTAAGTGCAATTGTATTTCTTTCTCGCGGAAGAAATCTACTATCGCTTTTGATTATACTTTAAATAACGAGCTTCTTCGGAGTAAGAGATTTAGGTTATTAGATCATAAACTCATACTTAATTCTCACATCGAAAATATTTCGGCCCGTGCCTATCGTTTGTTAGGTTTTATTCTTAGAGTTGGTAAAGAGTTCACTAATGCAAAAACACTAATAACTAAAAACTCAACTCTTTAGTTAGACCTATTTTGGAATATGCTTCTAGTGTCTGGAACCCTCAATATCAAATATATATTAATAGCCTGGAGCCGATTCTGAATAAATTCATTAAACACCTTGCATTTCTAAATTCTAGATCAGTTAAGCCTATATAGTTTTTAATTTTGATACCCTTCAAAGCCGACGCACAATAAAGGATCAAATGTTATTGTTTAAAATTTTAAGAAATGTTATTGACTTTCCATATCTTCTTAGTCAGATTGGTTTGAGATGTCCTCGATGTAATGCCCGTTACACTAATAAAATGTTTAATTTGCCTCGTCGTCATACAAATTATGCATGTAATGCTTTTTTACAAAGAGCATGTAAGTCTCATAATGACCAATTTTCGGATTGTGACATTTTCCTCTTTTCTCTAAGCAACTTCAATCCAGTATCTCTTTTGTAATTCTGTAATATTCGATAGTTTCTTTTCTTTATTAAGTAGTTTAATGAAAGTCTATTGGTACTGTTTTATTTTAAATTCTAAATTTAATATATATTTTTTAAGTTTAGGTTTATTTTATTATCTGGTTTTGAGTGCCGTTCTGTTCTTACTCGTAATATAATATTTCTATAAGTGGCATCTTCATTGGTGTATGTATATTTTGTTTAGTATGTTTATTTTAAGATTATTGTAAACTGTTTGTGCCTTAATAAAATAAAATAAATAAACTTATAGATTTGGGAGAGGAACCTAATAGGGCGGTAGTTTTGAAGTTATGTTTTGTCTCCATTCTTATGCAGAATAGAGACGGTGGCAAGATTTGTTATCTCCCAAATACTAATCTATTTTGTAGTAAGCTTTCTTTGTGAGTATTGATTTTACAATCTTTTTGAATATTCTTTAAGTTAATTTTTTAACTTCAAGAGGAATAATTATTATACTGACATTTCTAGTACTCAAAACTCAGTCGGTCCAATAGATTGATCCTTACAAGAAAAGGGATTGATTAGCATTATAAAAAGTTTTTGTGTAAGGCGTCAATTTTCTTGCTGAATGTATTATTTATTCCAAAATCTGTGAATTCAGTTCAGAATATCTCAAAAAGTTATGGATGGTCTCGTACTCGTATGAACGTTTTCCTGTAACTACGAGTATAACGGTTAAGGTACCTGCTCTTAATGTCCCGTCTCTAAAATCTGTATATTTCAATAGCTGAATATTAATTGTCATGTATATTTTTTAGATTTATTTGTAAGAGGTCTTTTTCAATAAACATATTTATTCTGAAGCTTGTGGCATGCTACACACAGCACCAGACTTAATGTTAGGTAATTTTATTATGAAGTTAAGCTAGTTGACTGACCGGAATGATCAGAACTCAAATAGTTAAATATTGATTTAGATGTTTTGTTTGTTTGTCGTATGAGGTAGTGCTGTCCTCTGGTGTCAGTTTTGTCAGGCCGCCCGTGGGCCTCTGACATGGATAACGACTGCTGGTAATCAATAACAGCCGGGACCGAAAAGTTAACGTAACCTCTGAAGCACGGAGCGATGGAAAACCGCACATAACTTAGACAAGTCATTGGTGCGGAGCATAACACCGAATTCGGTATCGTTAGATTATAAGTTGCAATACCATCGCTCTTATTTATTTAATAACAATTTCACTATTTGTTAACATGTTATCAGCAAAAACACAAATCCTTTTCCTATTTGTATATGTATTAATATAAGGATATCATGTCGCCACATACTATATGTTTTTTCGACATAATCAATTTCTTTAGCAGGTGCACTCTGTCTTTTACCTAATTAATTTGTCGGAGAAAACTACTGCCTTTTTCTTTAAATTTCAGTTAACATTACCTATGATTTATATATGACATTACGTTGATCCGCATAGCTGACAGCAGTTTTAGGTCCAGCTGGTGATGTGCACTATCCGGGTTCGTGCTGTTGAGTAAAGCACCGGAGCACACATTTTTGATCGTATTCTTACTGAGATTCCTGAGGGAAGAAACATCGGAGCACACAAATTGTACAGAATTCCTGGAGATTGGAGTGAACATGCAAACCTACACACGAAAAATCCTAGTCGAATTGAGAATCTCCTTGTCGTTATTTTTAAAATTAGCTATGTACCCATCTTTTTTTGTATCAATTTTTCTAATTATTAAACGGACAAGTGCCTTTATTAACTTACAACTACTACAAAATAAAACTATGCACTACTTGAAACAGTTGGGCAACCCACATGCCATTATAGGTAGTCCAAATGTTCTAGCCCACTACAGCTGGCAGCGTACCCAACATGCTGGCGGCATTGCCCCGCTGAATTTCTATGCTAATTCGATGTGCCAAATACGAGTAAGCAGCATTTGGATCACGCGTATACCACGGATACCTTTTGACTGCAAGTTTCCCTGATTAGATTGTATTATTCTAACCAGGGACACAAAACAGTGGCAGATCAATCTAACAAAGCGATCTATACCACGAATACGTAACGCGTAGTATCGACCAGGCGGTCAGAGTTTATATTATTTTATCTACCCTCATATCGTAAAATCCGGATTATGAACTCAAACATGGTGGCATAATGACATATTTTATGCAAGGCACGTCACTAATAAGAAATAAAAATAGTTTATGAAACGGTTGTATAATGAGGGGTATTAAAATACGAGAGTTAAAAAAAAGACCCGTGGGCGAGTTTTTTAATACTCGTAGTATCACGCGATTGTTTTAATACCTAGTTATGTGCCGTTTCATACAATGCTTTATGTACACTCATGCAATAGGAACTTACTTTTAATGAAAAAAATATGTTATGTTTTCTTGATTTTACTAGTTGGTCATCTTCGATGCTCTTTCCGTGATGTCAGGTGGAGTCAAATTCTCCTCACTAACACTGCTGTCGTACATTTTTAATCAGGATAAAACTTTGTATCATCAAATTTACGCATACGGTCTAGCACGCGCCGCCATAGATACCTAATAATTGGCGAAAACCCTCGTTGTTGCGGAGCCAAACCGGTGCTTTTATGTTATTTTTTCCTAAAACATAGTTTAGTTCAATAAACACTGTTTTTTTGGTTATTAGGGACATGCCGTGCGTAAAGTATGCCATTATGCCACCATTTTTGAGTTCATAATCCGGATTTTACTATATGAGTGTAGATAAAATATATTCTAACACTGTTTTTTAAACTAAACTATGTTATAATAATATATATATATTTTTCCTTAAAAAAGCGCCGGTTTGGCTCCGATTGACGAGAGTTTTGGCCATTTATTATCTATGACGGCGCGTGTTAGACCTGTGAATAGAATTTGCTGTGGACTGGATTTTGGCACCAAAATTTACATTGTATTAGTAGGTACCAATTTAATGAGCTTTTGTTAATCAAAAGTTTTATCCCGATTAAAAATGTCCGACATTTGTGTTAGAAAGGGGAATTTGACTCCACCTGACATCACGGAAACAGCAACAAACATGACGAACGAGATTTTACCAGAAAAATCAGCAAAATATTACAAATTTATTCTTCATTAAAAATAAGTTCCTCTGGCATGAGTGAAGATAAAGTAGTATATGAAACGGCACATAACTAGATATTAAAACACTCGAGTGATACTATTAACTACTAAAAACTCTCGCGTTATAATACCCCTAGTTATGCAACCGTTTCATTAACTACTATTACAGACTCCTATAAAAGTCGAACATCATAAATGTATAACGTGTTACTACTTTCTATTCTTATTTGAGATTCCTATTTTATTTTTACTGTTTGCTGCTCCATAGTTCATTCATAGTAAGAATGAGGTAGGTAAGCATAATACTTCAGTAATTCCGATATTTTTCCAAGCATGAACTACCTACCCTATTTTCTTGCTTGTCGTACGAGTAGTGCTGGCATCTAGTGTCAGAGTTTGTCAGACCGCCCAAGGGCCTCTGACAAGGCTTAACGACAGCCATTTATCAATAAAAGCCGGGACCGACAGCTTAACGATGAAAAACGCACATAAACTTAGAAAAGTCATTGGCAAGCCGAGTACCGAACCCGGTGTCATTGGATTATAACTCGCACTAGAATACCGTTCTGCTATCGACTATCGATTAACTATAGTGACGCGAACTAGCCTTCTAGGAAACTATTATAATGAAGCGCAAATATTTTACATAATATATAAACATTTATTTACATAACACACACACATTTACATATATTTTTTTGCGTCATCGTTTTACAATAATTAAGGAACCAAATTAATTCATCCACCATTAGCACAAAATAGGAAGTTATATAAAAGTACTAACAAAATAATAACATCTACCACCATATAGTAGGCACAGCGAAACTATGTGTCTCGGAAGTTGTCTGCTAGTCGCTGCGCAAACTACTATTTTTCAGGCGCAATCCCAATGTTGAAGGTGGAGACAGCATTGTATAACTGCCTCGCTCACTCGCGTACGTTTTTCGCATATTCTATCTCGCTTTTACTTTATGCTATGTTATCCCCACAGCAGTACTTCACAGTCGCAGCAATCGTCACAGAGCCTAACTTCACAAACATATACATTGGCTGCGAGTACTGTAGCTGTACTTATTTCATCTTTATGTACTACTAGTTTTCCCGCCCGCGACTTCGTACGCGCGGACTACTGTTTAAAAGTAAATATATGTTTAACGCGAAAAAATGCATCCTATTTTCTTCAAACCAATAAAACCTTAAAAACCAATGCAAAAGTAGTTATAGCACCAATGCTCTTGATGTTTTTTGACAGACTTGTTATTTCGTTTCCATGGCAACCACAGGCCATTCTGGGATGTGTGATGACAACCGTTCCTTACAGTGAGTAATCAACATTTTCCAGTTTTCCCGTGGAAACTTACAATTTTCAGGGATACAAAGAAACAAACAGACAACGTTTCACTTTTATATATTGGTATGGATAGTAAGCAAAAAATCACATTAATTCATTCTTATTTTTAATGAGTAACAAAAAATCTTTACTATGAAGATAATTAAAAAGGCATGGTTTTGGGGACTTAAAATGAACTTCTGAACAAGAATATAACGTTTTAGAAAATGGTGTCTGTCTGTTGTTCTTGCAACACGAAGAAACTACTTGACCGATTGCTAAGCGGTTTTCTGTGTTGGATAGCTTAGGATTTGAATTAACATCAGGTGTGCTTTTTCGAGCAATCAATAAAAAATATTTGCCGGCTGAACGAAATTTGATGAAATTTATTAACATAATAAATATATTTATACCTATTTTGGTCCTAACACATATATTCCAGAAAATTACCATTATGTGTCGCAATGTTGCAGGTGAAGCATTAGAATCAGGGACCGAAAAAATCCGATTTTTATAATTAATATCAAAAATCCGTTTTTTATATATATACGATATATATCGGATATATATCCAGGCTAAGAAAAAGAAGCGAACTTCATTCTGTAGGGGGATTAAAAACTTTAAAATGTGAAATGAATTTTTAATCCCCATTTTTTTAATACCTCGTAAAATAAACCTTACCTATATGATATGAAGTTAAGGTTTGAATTTCAATAAAAAGCTAGCCGTGCTGGTAAGTTAAAGGGGATTTCCCCAACTTTGAATATGGTTGCCATTTTGGGAAACAATCTAAATTATTCTGAATTGTAGTTTTTCGCTACGTGTTGCCTGGGGAAAAAAACAATTGATATATATCGTGATATTATATATCATGATATATATCCGCTGATATATATCGGCGAACCCTGATTAGAACAATAATGTTATATTAATTCTAATATCAAAATGCAAAATAATAAAAAAAACTATGCTTTGTATTGTATTAATTCAATCTTCTCACAAATTGTATAAGTGTGTGTGTGTAATACTAAATAATAAAATTACAAAATCTATTTATAAATTCAATGTAAATGGTTGATTTTTGATTATTTATACAGTAAATTTACAGCTTTGCTTACACGGCAGCGTCATCATAAGGCGTCATCATGATAGAACACGATCGTTGCTATCTAGTTTGCATACGAACAAACAAAAAAACAGTAATTTCGAAATTATACTATACGCAACCAAACACAGCAAATAAAAGATATGTGAAATAAATGAAACATGAACTTTAGAGGAAAAAAACAATAAGTACGAAGATATACGCAATAATTTCGAAAGAAGAAAATACGCGTCCAAACACTGATATGTGAAATAATTGAAATAAGAATATTAGAAAAACAAAAATAATCAGTACAAAGAAATACGCACAAATTTAGAAATAATGAAATACGCGACCAAACACTGATATATGTGAAATGTGAACTTTAGAATGAATAGGTACCTTTAATAATAATAACTACCCAATAAACGCAACGCTCATCGGACGAACACTGAATTACCCCCCTTACAACCCAAATCATTTGTAATAGGAGCATATTTCCAAGATATAATGATATTATTCGGATTAATTTATATTGGATCCCAACTGTATTTTGTTTTAAAAATGCTTATCTTAAACGAAATGTAACCAAATATATCCTTATTTTCACAACAAACATACAATTCGTGGAAATATGCTTCAATTACAAATGATTTTGTAATAACGTTTGTATTGGCAATTTATAGTTTGCCGGCCACAAGACAACGCCTTGCGCGTGCTATTTGTACTTTAGATATTTAAACAAAAATATGTTACTGCTGGTAGCGTTTAATTTTTCTCTCCATTTTTTTCCGTTTCTTCTCATCCTGTTCGTTATCTTGTGGGCCTTCTTGGAAGAACCATGGCCCGAGGAAGTTAGTCCAGATCAGCCAGAACGCCCTCAGAGGCAGCAGCAGCAGCAGGAACCAGAAATAATTGGAGATAACAGCAAGTACGTGGGTGATTGACACCAGGATCACGATGTCCTTGATGTGTCTGGAAATAGAGATATACCAGGATAATTAGAAATTCCCCATCCTCACTTATGGTGCACAGACTTGTCTTTGATTGTTTAGCAAAAGTCCACGCTCGAGGTATGCCAACGCGCAATGGAGCGTAGTATCTTGGGCGTCAAACTAACTGACCGCATTAGGAATACGATACTGCGCTCCAAAAGCAAAATCGCAGACGTTACCCAGAAAGCTGCACAGCTAAAGGTGCACAGCTGAAATGGGACTGAGCCGGACACGTCTGTCTTATGCCAGACCAATTGTGGGCAAAAATCACAACCGATTGGGTCCCATCTGGAGCAAAACGTCAGCGTGGCAGTCCCCGACGAAGGTGGCGAGACGAACTAGACTCGTACGATAAGGACTAGCCATTAAAAACATTGAACATAAAATCATGGAAAGAGGGAAGCTGTCTAGCGAAGGTAGCCTTGAAACAAAAACTCTACTACCGTTGAGCAAAAATACAAAGTGACATTTTTTATCTCATTTTTGTCATAGTTCTAGGCATCTTTCTCTTTTTTCTATAGAATTTGACGTTTCACTTCGCTAAGATTCAAATATGTCATTTTGGTTAAAGAAATATTTAATAGTTAAAATGGCTTAAAATAGCATAAAATATTGCAAAAAAAAGTAAATTGATATAATAAATTCGTAGATATAATCAATATTATAATTTTCGTCCTAATTTTGTTCACCTAGATGATGTTTTACAAAAGATGTGTAGTTTGTGATATAGGTTGATACCTATATCACAAACTACAGGTTCGTCTGCATTAACAATGAAAGGGCCTTTATGTCTAAATTTCTTATAAATGAAGAAAGGTAAGTACCTAGTTTGGCTATAAGCCCTTTGAAATAATGATTACCCATTCAATATATTCATTTTATATTATATGGAAAATATTTCGCAAAAATAATAGTGCTGTCTGTATTTTATTATCGATATTGTTTTTTTTTTGCAAGACTTCCCAAAAAAGAGAGTGTAATGTTTTTAAGGTTCATGCATTTATGTGAACTACCATAATTGTTTGTTCTACCATAACTTCTAAATGCCTGAAAAGATTTGGTATCGTTAGAATCCTTAAGCAAAAAATAATAATTCAACTTAGGCAAAAAAAAAACAAAAACTATTTTTGCAGGGTAGTCTTATTTTTCCCTGGACTTTGATGATCTACTTGTTTTTAGATTTGATATGACTTGGCAAAAAGATGAACAGATATAATCTAATCTAATAAATATTATTAATGTGAAAGTTTGTGTGTATGAATGTATATTTCTTAATATTCAGCGAATTTCATCTTAGTGAGTTCAGCTGTCTCAGGCTGAACTCAATAAGATGAAATTTGATAATAATCCATACTAGTATTATAGTGAGAAAATATTGTTTATTTTTGTTTTCTTCTTTGTTTGTTTATAATGGATAATCTCAAAAATTACTTAACTGATTTTAAAAATTATTTCACTGATAGAAATCGGCACTATTCCACATGGACACAGGTAATTTTTGTGCATATTTTTTAAATGTAAAGTATTATAACTGGTAAACTACGAGCGGAGCAGTAAGGTAAAGCGGCTAGTAATAAATACAAGAAAATATGTCGTGGTTTTCAGGTGCAGACCGCAGACAATGGGTAAAAAACGAACGGAGCTGTGAGAATAGAGCACTTGTATGTGCCAACTGAAAAGCTACATGCGCAAAAATTGAAAATGAAAGAAGAATGATAGTCACCAACATAGCGCAAAGAATGGGAACACAAATTATAACGATCAACACAACAGAGCAAAATCCAAGAGGGCCCGAACGGAAAAATCTGCGCGGGAAATTCACCACAATTCAGCCGAGTACTTTTGCTGAGATGAAGGCATCAGTGAGTCCATAATACGGAGAGTGACTTCAAGGACTCCATATAAAAGTCTTTTTTTAAAGTGTGGTATATTATAAATTTTACGATTTATGGTTTTATTTATATTTCACACTAACTTCATTACCTGAAATATATAATTGTGAAACATACTTTTGAATTCATTTATTATTCGATCATCGTGGATCAAAATTTTATTCGATTTAAGGAATACTACTACACATCCTAAGCTGTTCATTTATCGATATTTCTACTATTGAAAGTTACAACACTAATATTTTCATTATGTTGGCATTATGCCACTTGACAGATTGACATGAGTTTTTAACTTCTAAAATATTGGTACCCTATAAAAGACTATCCACATCCATTTCATTAATTTTGATTTTACTATGGAACCCCCGCCTCTTCTTACGTAGTATTTGTATACTCTTTGGAGGGAAGGGGCCTTTGCCCAGCAGTGGGACAATTCAGGCTGATATAATAATCATAATAAGTGAAATAATAATATTATAATAATTAGAAGTTACTAAGCCGAATCTGAACAAAGTGTGTGTAAACAATACTGTTCCATCCACACCAATATATAAAAGTGAAACATTGTCTGTTTGTTTGTTTGTTTGGGGAGCTTTCGCGCGATAACGGCTGGACGGCTGTTGATGGGAATGGAGATAGCTTATACCCTGGACTAAAATCTAGGATACTTTTTATCACGGAAAGTTTCCACGGGTAAACTGGAAAATGTTGATTACTCGCTGTAAGGAATGGTTGCCATGGAAACGAAATAATAACAAGTCTGTCAAAAATCATCAAGAGCGTTGATGCTATACTTTTGCATTGGTTACACAAAATATTTGAAACAGATCAAACCTTAAGATATAAAAAGCCCACTCTAATTTAATTTACTAAGAAACTACTGAAACAACTTTCGTGAAATTTGTGTAGGACCACTGCAAAGATTTAATTGTTCAAATTAAATAAAAGAATCATCAAAATCTGCCTAGGAATCTCTTAGAGTAAAGAAACATCTAAAAATGTTTTCATTGCTTGTGAGCCAAGACTGTACTTACTCTCCCATTCCACCTTCCATGTTTAGGTCCAGACCCGGGTCAACGAGCACCGAGGTGTCTGAATACGTAGGCCGGCTAGTGTAACGCATCATTTGGTAGCATAAGACATGGATCCCAACTACCAACACATTTAGTACCTGAAATAATAAAAATAAATTATCATTAAAAAGAAACGACTGCGAACAAAACTATATCAAGGCAAACAAGCTTTAGATTCCTATTTTATTTTACTGCAAACGAATTAATTCGGCCAATGAGTTTTCGTCTTGAGGTCAATTGAAACTCGCGTGCGTAGATTTGCAGAGCGGTGCAGGCGTGGGCGCGGGACGCGTGACACAATCATACGCACGGTTTTTTGCTTTTCAGCCGCGATAGGGAACGGACGCAATGATGGGAGCCAACCGCCCGCAAAAATAAACTTCTAAATAATATATATATAAAACAATGTCGGTTAAGTTACACCATTTATAACTCAAGAACGTCTGGATCGATTTGTATGAACATTGATTTGTTGGATTTGTCTCCGCCCCGAATAGCAGAATCTATTAAAACATCAGAAAAATTCTCGAAAAAATAATAAAGAAGAAAATTCATTTTCATAAACATTTCTTATGCAGGAGGGGTCAGGAAGAAGGAAGTGAGGGGAAGGAAAGGGTGTAAAATTTGTATGCGTGCAAACCCGCAGGGCGCATCTAGTAATATATGATTATTTATTATTTAAAATTTCTTTTTTAAAAAAAAAATATTGTTGCAATTGCAACACTGGACTTTACTACATAAATTGAACAAAAAAAAGTGTAAGATGCTTAAAACACAATTGCTACTGTTAGGTTAAAGAATTTTATGTTTTTTGAATGGTCTTCTTAAGACCTTGATTTTGAGATCTTACTTTATAGGTTTTGGTCAGTATTTCTAAACAACAAAAAAACTGTCTGTTTTGTTCATCTTTGTTGCCGTCGGACAAAATATGACCAGTCATATTCTAAGTCAGTCTCGTGATTAATTAAAACTAATCTAATGATACCTCATTTATCAAAAACCATCAGGCCGTTTAGGCTTAGGATGCGCCAAAGGAACATACCCACATACATACATACATACAACCCAAAAACATAACCCTCTGCAGTCAGGTAAAAACGATGCTTATCCATAATGAATGATCATAATTATATGATTATGTATCATAAAATCATAACAATGTCAAACTTAGTTTTTTCTTAGTTAAATATTGAAACGGGACTTAAACGCACTGAAAACTTAATATTTATTTACCTCGACGTTTCGATCAAGTTGCATTGATAGTTATGATTGATTATGTTATGGTTATCGTTATGGTTGTTGATTGAGTTGTAATGTGTTCGAATCGCGAAAGTTTAAAAGTTATAATTTTTAGTTTTTTCTGCCCTTATATTTATAATTAGCTGCACCCGTGACTTGGCACACAACGCGTGGTCCTTTTTGTAGGTTAAAAGTACTATAATGTACTTACTATTCCAAGACCTAAAGTACCAATGTACCACATTTGATCAAAATTCCTTCAGCCGTCAAAAAGTTTTTACCAATTGCTCGGCTTCTACTCAACAGATTGAGATACCAAGTACACCAGTTTTGAACTTATGGGTGCAGGGATAGTTTGGGTAGATGCTGGCAATGGGAAATGCTTAATACAACAAGCACGATGACAGTCCATATCTTACCCACATAGAATAAGACCAAAGTGAGGGGATATTGATACTCACTACAAACTAGGTCAGCGGTCGCTCAACTCAAAAATTATGAAAGGGTGTTCACATGGTCAGAGGTTCTTGGCTTCCTGCATTTTTCCTTTCCATTTAACTAAAGATGTTTAACAACGGTTAGGAATGTATGATAATTTCATGTTTACTGTGGTTTAACCATGATTCAAATATGAGTGAACTCAGCCTAAATATTATTTCTGTTTCAATAACTTTACTCTGAAACTTACAATCATCCACACTGATATTTCTTCCGGGAACAAAATGCACTTCAGGATTCCATAACATAAAATTGATCCCATAGCCATTCTGCGGTAAAAAATGATTGTTGCTGTGTTTTCCATCAAAATCTGTCTGGAACCTTTGGTGGGCGCCTTTTTTGGTGGCTGAAAAAAACAATACTTTCAATGATATATAAATACTGTACAAACAAATGCCTATTTCACAAGAGGGTAGGGCAGGGAAACAGTAGTACAGTGGACAGAACATTACAGCTACAATTTGTGCACGCTTTCAGAGATAGAACAATACTGACAGAACAATAATCAAGGCAGACTGTTCTGCCAGCCAACTGAACAACAATCATTTTTTACCGCAGAATGGCTATGGGATCAATAGCCAACCATTATATATTTTTCGGGACAGTATGCTTATGCTTGCTACTACTTCAAAAATGGTAATGGTGTGTCTAACTGGGTAGTTCAGTACGTCAGGACAGACATACTGTAAACTGCCCACTGGTCAGTCAAAGTCATTTCTTGTTGAGATTATGTTTGTAGCGAGAGTTGGGGCTACACTGTCTGAAAATTTTAATACCAAATTTCTGTTTGTTTGTTTGTCTGAGGAAGTGCTGGCGGTACGACTTCGGAAGCTTGACCCACGATTTTAGGGGGGGGGAGGGGGGAACGTGTAGGGGGGAGGGAGTACAACCCTCCCTGAGAGTGGGGGGGTTAGAACTCCCTCCCTCTGAGTTTTTTTTTTTTTACTTTTTACACTTTCTTACATATATTTGGACATTTTTGCGACACCTTAACCTACGGAGGGTTCCTCACAACCCCCCCTGAGAGTGGGGGGGGGGGGCTGAATCCCCTCCCCCCCTCCTCTGAGATATGAGTTATTGAAATATTTTTTGCAATTTTTTTGTAATGTTTGGACATATTCGCCGCTCCATGCACTGGGGGGGTGAATATGTACAATTGACGGGCACGAGTAGGGGAGGGGGTGGAGGGAGGTGGAAGGCTACCCCTGGACCCCCCCCCCCGCGTAGACGCTTAGTGTAAGGGATATTTCAGTTTTAATTTTACTAAAAATCATCATAGTTTATTAAAAATCGTCCGTTAGTGTTAGTTAGTGTCAGAGTTAGTGTCAGAGTTTACAGGCCGCCCAAGGGCCTCTGACATCTTCTGACTAACTTCTGTTAAAAAGAAGTATGCTCCCCCCCCCCCCCCCCCCCCAGTCATGGAGTACTGTAGCGGTCCCTGACTGAAACAGTAGGGATGTATCAGCTTGTAGCTGGTATGTATGAGAAATCATATGGTTGTAAAGCCTGGATATGGGCCCGGATATGGCCACGACATACATGTCGAACGAAAGCAAAAATCCTTTTCCACTATTGAGGGTAGAAAGAATCATGTTCTATCAGCTGTAACAAGGTGCCATTGGACTTAATTAGGTCGCCATTGCTCTCCCCGCCACGCCGTTTGGCTACTATATGTTTAGTATCACATCTTATATGTACAAAGTACTTTCATAGTGCAAAAAGGTCACTTACTGGTGGCGGCATGATTATGTTCGGGTAGGTAGACTTTTGCACAGTACCTACACTGAAACAACTTTTTGTATCAAAATTGTAACTGAGTAAGACTGAAAAGAAACTTTATTTTCTGCGTATTTTTGCTTCTGAGTTTTGATTCAGAATAGGTGCTTTGATCGAGACAAGAGCTCAAAATAATAATGGAAAATAAAATTAATAAGAATAGCACATCCGTCTCCAACCACTACCCACAGACCGTAATAGTCTATCTGATCTGTGGACGTGGAACATAATATGTTAAATGTACAAGTTAAGCCACAAATGCCACAATAGACATTTCCTACGTCAATGATGCCACGAATCCAACACGCCATTGACGGAAAAAAACACCTGTGGAAAAAGTTTCCCTTTGCGCCGTTCAAAAATCAAATGGCGAAAATAACTGTTAAAAGCGCTAGGATCACATTTGGCATTTGCTTTGGACATTCTTGTGGGCGATATTAGCGCTCTGAAATGTTTTCGATAGCCATTCGTTTTGCTCGTAGAGAGAGTATCAATTTATAGGAGCTCCACGCGTATACTGAAAAAAGACAGGTATAAAGTAAAAAAAAAATTAGGGTTACCCGGTTTGCAAAATAAATACCCTGCAAGAAACTGAACAAGAAACAATAACAAATAAATAATAATAAAGAAAAGGAATAATAGGAAGAATATTTAACTGAAAATTTACATTCAGCCCAATTTATAAAGTTAGTGTATTTAAAATGATAGTCGATTTTTGAGGTTTTGATTGATAGGACTAAATAATTTTCCTGTTAAAAAAAGGATTTTAATAAAATAAAATATCTAATATATTCGGTACAATTCCGCACCAATTACGCCCCAAACTAGGATACCCTGTACTATGGGCATTAGATAACGGATAAACATACATACGAGTAGACACGAATATTAATATCCATCCAATATTCCATCCAACAATGTAACCCCAGACTAAGCAATGCCTTTACTATGGGAACTAGATAACCGGTATCAGTGATCTATACTTTTTATTTTGTAAACACATACTTATTATACATCAAAATACCCACACACAGAACAAACAACAATAATTATTTTACGTTAGATACTTAAAATTACCCAGTATCTGAGGATAAAAAAATATATATATATATGGTATCCCTAAAATCAGATTAACCCTACAAAATGTAGTAGATCTGTCGTTTATGTCCTAACTCGTTCCAGCTCACTCAAACCACATAAGATAGAGCGAGATGGACACAAATGTCAAAATAAAACAAGTCACACAATTTGTGGGGATAATACTACGAAAAGATAACCTTTATAAATAGAAAAATATTAAAAAAAAACTATTTATAATAGTTATCTTTTCGTAGTATTATCCTCACAAATTGCGTGACTTGTAAAAAAAAAAACGTGTAAAATCAATTAAATCTTACTATACCTAAAGCGAAGGAGAATCTAATACCAATTATGTATGCAAGACCATTCAATACTGTACTCGAAAATCAAAACTTACGTGTGAAAGGATATGTTTTCATATTTTCGTTCCGTACGGCTTTTACAGCCTATAATGCAACAACTCACCATTATTGTAGGTTACATTTAAGTGATTCACAAAAATCAGCACTTAGAAACGTTCAAATGCAGTCAAAATAGCACAAATCACTAAAATATCGTTGACCAAAATGTCTTGAACGGTTCGTTTGGCTGGAATGAGCTCTTGGGCAAACAACCAATACAGCATACACAGTAAGGGACAAAAAATATTATCGTCTTCTCTTTTACTTTACGGTAACGGTATATAAGTTTATCTCGCTTGTACAAATATTATTATTCTTTGTGCATCTCTAGTGATAGTCCCTCTACGGTTTTGCTAGTTATCTCTATTTATGATAACATGACAGTTAGATTTGACATACTATCTCTACACAGTGTTGCCATTGCCAACTGAAATATCATCTTTGTACGTAGAGAGACTATTGATAGTCCCTCTACGTCTTTATAGCTAAGACTTTTGCAATATATTGCCAGATCACAGAGCGATGGTGGCCTAACGGTTCTATAGTGCAATTTAGAATCCAACGATACCGGGTTCAAAACCTAGGCTTCGCACCAATGACCTTTCTGAGTTATGTGCGGTTTTCCATCGCTCCGTGCTTCGGAGGGCACGTTAAGCTGTCGGTCCCGGCTGTTATTGATTAATAGCAGTCGTTAAGGCATGTCAGAGGCCCTCTGGCGGCTTGACAAACTCTGACACCATAGGCCAGCCCTACCTCATACGACAAACAAACAAAACAAACAACAAACATCATATTATTATATCCTAAAAAGTAGCTAGAAGTAGCCAAGTATATAAAAACCTAGGTATATGAAACTTATCATTAAACTCGTTGTAAAACTATTGTGTAGTGATGGATAACTTTACCTTCGTACTAATATTTAAAGACAATATGGTACAAAACATAAAATCACTTAATCTAGAGAAGATGATGTAGATAGTTGTGCTAGTGCAGGTCGATAGATATCTCACTCGGAACAGCGCTAGCGCAGTTCTGAATGGAAATTCGTGTGCGGCGGACAAACCAAAATGTATGACTTCATTTTGTTTTTACGTTCTTACGATCAAACATTTGAATTTGAATAATTTGATTGTTCGTTTCGAAAATTTCGAAAAAAAATGTTTTTTTTTCTATTTGGAAAAAGTAAGAACATGCGCCTTGTTGAGCATTTTGTATGTAAGCAGAGCATTCAGTTTTTCCGAGTCTGCAGTCCTAATCTGGAAACCGAAAGTTTGCGGCCGCCTTTATGGTCTTGCTTAAAATACTCAGACTCTGTGAAAAATGCCGGCTCCACACCAACACTCACGTCTCACCAAGGAAGTTTTAAGTACATACATACACTGTACACTGGGCCACCCGCGCCACGCACGCGTCGTCAGTTGCGTGCTGACGTTCGTAGCGCTTGTCGCGGCTTGTCGGCATAACACTCCCAGACCAGTTTCGGACTTCAAAATAGTCCGAAACTGGTCGGAGTATTTCCGTGAGTTTTAGGCGTTTTATTTATATTTTACATACATACAACTGGAATGATATCTATAAAGTACAGAAGTGGTCGTACTGAAACGTTCACGAAAGCGGGAAGTCTCTTTCTCTCACGTACAACGTTTCACATTTTACGCACAGACTATAAAATAAACTTGCTGTCACTTGAGATTGGCACTATAAATAAGAAAGAGACAACACAAATGCCATAAAACAAGAAGTGAAGTGAAGAAAGAGACAATAACGGCTTCTTTTTAACTTCCTTATCACCTATTTTTTAAATTCGTATTCAAAGTTAAATAACCGATACCCCATTTTTACTTTGAAGAAGTCGTTCCATTTGTAAGCCAGGGGTGCTTTCACTTACTACGCTCGAGGAAGCACGGATCGTCCGCACGATCACTCGAAATCATTCACGGCATCGTCGGACGTCCGCACGAGTCACTCCAAAAAATAGTAGGGGAGGGGAACAATCAGAGATTAAGTATCAGAATTAAGTATCTGATACTTAATCTGTGGGAACAATAGTATGAAACTGACACTTGACAATTCTATGTGGACGTCCAAAGTCGTTCACTAACTCCGGATGATCGAGCGATATTCGCACGGGTGATTCGAGCGTAGAAGTGAACGCATCCAAGTACATAGAACTTCCTTGCGTCTCACACACTAAGGCTAAGATTCAGAGACGAGTTTAAGCGTAGACTTACGCTTCTTAAGTCAAAATTCAGTGCTTACGTTCAAATTTGTATTCAGAATTTTTGATTTGTAACGTATGTAACACTGCTTAAACTTAGCGCAAGCTATGCTAAGCGCAAGTAGTGAATATTGACTACTTGAGCCGATCTTAAAGCAGGAGTGGCGCCACCAAGTGAGTAAAGGTGTAGTTAAATAGAAAGATAGATAGATAACACTTTATTGCACCAAATGAAACACTTACAAACAAAAATAAACTTAAATATATAGTACAATCGGTGGCCTTATCGCAAATCAGCGATCTCTTCCAGGCAACCGTAGGCTATATTGAGACACATAACTATATAGTAGAGGCAGTTGTTGGTGTGCAAAGTTTGAGTATATAATACCCAAAAAAGAAAGAAAAGAAGATTACAAACAAATAAAACACTAATGAATTTGGACAAAATATAAATAGCAAGATAATACTAATAAATATGTAAATAGCAAATACTAGTAAATATATAAACATTATAATAAAATAATAAATATTTTATGGTAGGTAAATAAATAATATACATGAGGTATAGATAGTTTCAGCCAAAAATGATAAAGTACAATGATGACAAGTAAATATTCTTAACCTGATGTTTGAAACTTTGCAACGATTGTGCTTTTCTTACAGACAGTCGTACTGCTTGTACAGTGAAAGACTTATCATAGTAAGAGCTTTTATGCAAAGGAAACTTTAGGAGGAGATTTTCTGATGACCGTAGGAAGCGGGGATTTGAGCAATGCAGAAATTCAAATCGTTCCTGAAGATATCTTGGAGAAGAGGGATTAAACAGTATATTGTAGAGAAGAGAAAGGATATGAGTATTCCAGCGAAGGCGAATAGGGAGCCACTTGAGCTTAACATGAAATTGAGACACATGGTCATACTTGCGTAAGCCAAATATGAACCTGATACCAAAGTTTTCAAGTCGCTCAAGCTTGTTTAATTGCTCCTCAGTGAGATCAAGATAGCTGATGTCAGCGTAATCTAGTATGGGAAGAAGAAGAGATTGTGCAAGTGCAACTTTAGTGGCCGTTGGTAAAAAGTTTCGAAGCCGTCGAAGTGATCCTGCTGAAGGAAACATTTTGCAGCTAATAGCTCTGATCTGAGGAGTCCAAGTTAATTGCCGAACAATCATAACACCAAGGTTCTTGACTACGTCACTATAAGGGACTTTAATGCCATCAAAAACTACATGCGGGAGATTCACCCAATCAATCTTAGAGATCATACGCGAGCCACCTACTAATTTGACTTGAGTTTTGACTGGGTTCACTCTCAGACCGAAAGCTGCGCTCCACTCAGTTATGCGTCGTAAATCGATATTGATGATGTTAATCGCATTAGGTAGCTTTACAACAGTAGATTGAGTGTAAATTTGGAGATCATCTACATATAAGTGGTAGGAAGAAGTTAGTTTCTCAGAGATTGAGTTTATGAAAACAGAAAAAAGAAAAGGAGAAAGCACACCACCTTGTGGAACACCAGCTGAAGTGTCGCACCAGGAAGAGAAATTCTCTTCAAGGCGTACCTGCTGCCAGCGCACGAACAAATAGCTGTGAAACCAGTCGATCACTGTTGGAGATATATTAATAAAGTATAATATTCCTAAAAGGATATCAAAATCGACATTGTAGTTATAATTTACACTTGCTGGTTTGTTATTTTTTCCTTGCAAATTATAACCTCGTCTGCTTGCGCGTGTTCTTCTATTCTCAGCCTTTATAACAGTGAATTCACGAAACTATCTTCAATGAAAAGAATAGAAGTTTCTGAATGAATCTGACGATTTGTGCACCTATGATTCAATCTCTGAGGATGCAACACAACATCATCTTTGGAAGTCCCTCGTCGTGGCAATATGCGAACTATTATGAATCCTCTTGACCTAAACAGTGACGAGGAATTTTGAAATAGATAAATTTAACAAAAGCTACATTGTAGTACTTGTACAGAATGGCCTAAAACACCATTCAAGGCGAGGTCTGCCAATAAGCGTCAGTTTTTTTCGAATCGAGGTTTAGGATATTTTTTTCATACGCTGTAAAAAGAGCTTCATTCATTTTAGCACAAACTTCAAACTACAATAATGTTCCCGCGATTTCCTACGACGATATGTTACAAACACACCACATAAAATTAGATTGGCATCATAAATACTTTGTTTCACTCACTCCAATATCAATTTATGTATTGCTATCCTTGTTGTTGTTTAGTCACGTCTGCTTAAAAAACCGGTAAAGCTTCCGCTAAAAACAAAATCTGCCATAGACAACAAAGTATAATCTTAGCAAAAACCACGCTGTTTGTGACGAACTCTTGTATCTGAATACGAATTTTAAAGATTGACTTAGCAGCAGCCCGATTCCATAACTTAGCTTCAATCGAATTCTCAGTATCGCAACCACTAATGCCTTGCGATAGAGTCGAATTTGCTATGAAAAAAGTGATAATCCGATTGTAGCCAAGTTATGTAATTGGGCCACTGATGCTTGGCTAAGACTAGTCTTCGTCTGTCATACGTTCTTGTCTCTGAATCTTAGCCAGACTGTCAAACAGGATGCCACAGATACACTCAAAATCATACAAGCACCCATAAACACATATATTAGATTTATTTTTGACTATATGACTATCTGTGTGTTCTGATAAAGTTGTTATGTCGAAAATTTGATAGAAAAAGTAGCTAATAGATTTAGCTAACTTTTTTTGTAGTTGTAGCTGACGTGGGTGCAACAATAGCTAGATCTAGTTATAAAATGGCTAAGTTGACAACACTGTCTACTGCATTCGAGATGATGCAGTGGCGTTTTGGGCTGTTTCGATTGGGATTTTTGACACTAATGATCCTTTCCAATCCGAATGAAAAACGACCCTAAAGCTTAGTTCATAAAGTCGCTTTTCCGATGTCAAATTTAACTGACATGTCCAAAGCGCACGCTGATCGAAACATATTTAGCGTTTTTAACTGTTATTTTCAATCATTTAGCATCCACACCAATATGGCAAAGGAAATGTCTAACAGACGAAAATTCCTTACTCTATGCTAGACTCGGCCAATAATACGCGACCAAATAATGTACAGCCAATAATACGTGACCAATATTACGTGGTTTGGCCTCGTAATATCAGGGTGTACATTATTTGGTCGCGTATTATTGGCCGTGTAATATCAGCCCGAGCAGATTTTGTACAGGCGCTAATACGCAGCCAGGATTACGAAGCCAAATTATGTACACGTATTATTGTCTATGTAATACGGGTCAGATACCTTTTGTATGGGCGATAATGTACAGCCAATAAGCTGGACATCACAGAGTACGAGTAACATATAGACTTTCAAGTATACATTTACCACAAATTATGAATCGTGATTGCTCCGGCGCTGCGGGAAGTGCTGCCCCTCCGTCCTTGCGTAACAAAGCAGAGGTGCCAACGCTCGCTTCCGCAGCTTCAGTGGACGGAGGCTGTACTCCTTTCACGCCTCGGGCTTTTTATTTTAGTGTAGGGCAGACACGACCACGTAGAGTCGGGGTTGGCCAATTCGGTTCTGTGACAGTTATTTTTTTCTTGACTCTCGCCTACACAAATAAGGCATCAAGGTGTGATTCTATCTTTGTCTACGGTTGGCTTCGTATTATTGGCCGTGTAATATTGGTCGTACAAAATCGGCATAAGCTGATATTACGCCTCCAGTTGTACATGATTATTGGCTGCGTAATACTGGCCGTACAATATCAACCCGGACCGATTTTGTACGGGCAATAATACACAGCCAGTATTAGCCGTCCAAATATTATGAATCCATATACACGTAATATCAGGCCGTGTAATATTGGCTGTACAATACTGGTCGTACATTATTTTGGTCGTGTATTATATGTGTATTATCGTCTCCCCTCTTTGCCCTCTGCTCCTCTCCCGTAGACGCGAGTATGTGCCTACTAGAGACTTGTCATTGAATAGCAATAATAATAATGATATACCGTAAAATGTGGCACCTTGACCACATTATTTTTTCAGTTTTTGATGTAACTTTATACCAGATAGACTTTTTTAACATTTTATGATTAGTTTATGGCAATAATGAATACATCGTTCTCTTTCCTTAGTTATTTTATTAAAATATATTTTATTTGACATTCTATAGAGAAAAAATTAACAGAGGTCAAGTTGACACTATTGTGGTATCATGCCCTGTTTACCAGTTCTCAAAGATGCGTGCATATCATTTCCTATTTTAGGTCAAGTTGTTATATATTTTACGTCTTCGGATTTTTAAACATGGTATAACCCAATTTGCAATTGTAATAAACTGGTAACCCTAGGTACTAAGTCAAGTTGGCACAGGATTTGTAGCGATTGTTATACAAAACTTACATATTGGAATAGGGTTGTCACAAAAACAAGACACTAGTTACATATAACAAACTTTTTTATTATTTAATTACCATATTAGAAATGAATAGTATTTTACTTAAATCTTACGCAAGGAAATATTACTTATTCATCCAAAACCAAGGTCTATGCAAAATTTCAGACGTTTTAACGACAATAAGTGTCTTAAATAGAGCTTTTTAGATTTCTTTACAGAAAAATAACATACCTACATAATATACAAAGAGACGTGAAAGTGAATTAAAGAAAAGCGTGTAAAAAGAAATACCACAAACTTAATTTAATAATAGTAGGCATTACCATATAGGCAGACAATATTTTCTCAAAACCATAGATGTTTGTATCGTCGTTAATGGTTACTTTAATTTTGTGTCAACCCTAGGTAGGTCATGTTGCCACGCAAATGTCGATGGCATCTTGACGTGCAAATATTTCGGCAGATAGGCCTAAAAACAGATAGGTCACAACGTACAATTAATCTCTGGGATTTATTATACAACATGTAAAAATTGTTCTCATCTGAGATTTATAGTTAAAGCTCTATAAACACAATAATATCCACAAAGGCAAAAACGTCACAGGTCAATCACTCTTAGAAAGGCCCTAATACAAAAACCAACAGTGTTACCACTTTCGAATTAGAATAATTTGCCAGTGACAATTTTAAAACCCAATCAATGTTGATACGATATGTCAACTTGTTTTCAATTCTACAAATAAAACTGTTTTTATCAAACGGGATATATGGTCAAGTTGACAGTAAAGGTCAAGTTGCCACATTTTACGCTACATTCCATGAAATCAGTAAGATTGAGCGAGACGAATATTCATATTTATCATTCTTTTCGCGTATACGCCTGTTTCTGTTGGGAGCCAGTGATCACTGGCACCCAACATAAACAATCTAATGTCAGCTTGCGGTTAATTGATAGCAAATTATTTGTAAAACGGAATTTGTGACGTTTATTTCATAATTGTGTGTATTTCTCAGTGAAACAGATAATTCATACTAGCTGTATTATGAAGCGTTGTTGTTTATTATGTTGAACAAATCGACCAGCCCCACGAATTCAGAACACATCGATATGGTATTATTTATTCCGTGGATTCGGTTTGAAATCGTACAATTCAATACATTTTTCATTCAAAATATCGAATTGAATCGATTCGGTTCGCTATCGAAAGGTTCTGAATCGGGGCTGAGCAGTAAAATGAAGCCATAACCTTTTATCGCTAAGTGAGCATGTTTTCTTAAGTTAGTCAAAGTATTTGCGATAGAAAACGTTGGTATAATTTGTAATTAGTTATTTTCACATGTTATTATCAGACCCTAACCTCTCGTAAAATATAAGCGAATTTTGCAGTTTGTTTTCTCGTATTACCCGACTAGAAAATATAGTCCTAGTTTATCATGTAAGTGCCATATTTTGACGTGTCTCGATAAATTATTTGGGTTTCCATCGAGTTAGGGATACCAGTGCTCAAGAAGTTTAGTTATATAAATACGAGTACATTTATAATTATGAAATAAATATTTCTCTGTAGATGAATGAAAACATTTTGAATCCCTTCGCTTTCGCAAGCCGATGCATACGAACTATAAACATACATACGCAGCTAATCCATAAAAAATGCCATTCGCGTTCATTGAAATGTATGGAACTGCTTAAATTTTTCGTGAGCTCAATAAAGCTCATAGTAAAAGTTGTTCCAAGTTGTTCATAATGAAGACTCGATGACAATGATATCCTCAAATATTATGTTCCTCGTCTATCTGACCCATACGTACGTATTACATAAAAAGTACATTCATGTGCATTATGATTGTATTGTATGTAATACGAGTATGTATGTATGTAATCATAAAACAAAATATGATAAAATTTGTACCTCAATTTTTATTTTGTACTTTTCAGGCTCCATAAGAGGATAAATCAATCCCGATTGAGCAACCCAGTACTAGTAAAATGAGTGAATTAAAAAAACCGGTATTTTTAAATTATGCCCAAATGAAAATTGAAAATTACAACTGGCCAAACGGCTGGCTAAAGTCGGTGGTTTCTCTTTAATCACACTGTATTTTTTGGTTGTATGTTTAACAGTATTAAATGCAGCAAAAAAAAAGTTATAAAACACGTCTTGTATTAATATGAGCGTCCCTTATTTTTACACGACTGCCCAAAAGAGGAGTATAATGTTTTTAGCATTCATGTGTGTTTGTATGTATGTGAGTTTATTTATTCCACCATAACTTTTAAATGCCTGAACAGATTTGATTGTTTCAGATTTTGACCGTATGGGGTATCGTTAGAATTCTTACATCCCCTTGAGTAACATAGGCTATATAATTTGTTGAAAATAATTAATGTGTCGGCAGTTTGGTTCAATTATTTTCAAATTCGAAAAAAATATTTTTTTCTTATTATTTTACAATCTGGGTATCAAATTGAAGGCTTTCATAAGCACATTCCAACAGTATAACAGTATTTATTGGCAAAAGCTCTTTTTTGGCAGGGCAGGCGTGTTTTTTTAGCTTTTAAGCTAGTTATTTATATTTTCATTATTTATCAATATAGCCATCACCACAAAATTGAAGTGGTTGTAGCTTCTTCGGTATATTATTTTATTTTTATACGACTACGGCGAATCAAAAATGAGGGTTATTATTTAAACCGGCAAGTATGTGGGTATGTATGTATGTATGTTCACCTGTTCCGTCATAATTTCTAAACTAACTACCATATCTTGACAAATGAGGTATCATTGGAAGCATCTTCATCGTCCGCTGGTTTTAGGCTTTATGACGTCACATTAAATTGACTATGGATATAAAGACGTGAAATAAAAACGACACCCATTTTGTTACATTTTCTTGTTGCGATAAAATAAAACACTGCAATCCTAAGCTAGATATTATTATGACCCAGTTCAATCTATCTACAAACTGTAGTTTCGTTTCGACTTGTATTTTTTCAATTAAACCGGAATTTACATTTTCATGGAAAGAAGAAAATCCATATGTTGTCCGTGGCATTCTTATATTGATTAAAAGCCTGATAGATCAGAACGTGCTTGGTTCGTAGAAATCTTTCTGTTCCTAGAAATCAAAAACCATTAAGAAGTTGATAGTTCCGGAATTGCCCAGGTGCCCAGTACCGGGAGTCGGAACTCATGAGGGGCCGACTATGGTGTCGGAAGGATGCATTTTTTTAAACGCACTTCGCTAAGGTTATTAAAGTTATTTTATTTACTTATCTAAGGTGAAGGATGGCGATGTTTGTACTTGTTTTTACTATGTCAGGTCACATTGGTTAACAAACTAAGGCTGGTGATGGTTGCTTTTTTACCCATTAGTATGGGTAAAATATCTCTCCTAGCAGCTCTTTACGTTACGTCATAAACTAATGCTATCTATCCCTAACCTTTACCTCTATTATGAGTTCAATCAAACGCTCAAATCTGTCCTCGCTCAAGCAAGCAAGCTTCATCGAGCATGCGATTGTGTTTTCCATTTTAGAGTAAACAGGTTTGTTTTTTTTGTTTGTTTGAATGTATGTCAGAAACATAAAATCAAATCTGTTTAAATAAAGTAAAATACGATTATGGTGACCAAAATATAATGGTTTAACTCAAAACATATAGAACCGATTTTAAACATTCTTGCACCTATATAAAGCTACATTATCAACTAGTAACATGGTCGTCTATATTTTATTTTACAAAAAATTATCAATTCCTACGAAAATTGTAATAATGTAACTCAGCTCCACTCACTCACGATGATAAATGGCAGTGAGTGACATAACTACTGCAGCATCGTTAACTAACGATAGCCATTGTAGAAATAGTGATCCATAATACCAAAAACATGCAAACTGTGAATCCGTCTCACGAAAGAAGTAGCGGCGATAAGAGGAACTAACGTTGAACGCTTAAACATTTTTCTCTTTTACAAGGAAACTAGCGCCGCGTCTGTGAGACTTATATCGTAAGTCGGTCTCTACCCACTGTATTGTCTTACCGGACAGTCACGTAGATACTAATTGTGCTGGAGTTGTAACGTCAAGAGTGTTTACTACTGCATCTCGTAATAGTGGTACTTGGGTGCTTTCACTTACTACGCTCGAATCACCCTTGCGAATATCGCTCGATCATCCGGAGTTAGTAACGACTTTGAACGTCCACATAGAACTGACAACTGTCAAGTGTCAGTTTCATACTATTCTTCCCCTCCCCTAGTATTTTCAGGGTGATCCGTGCGTCCTCGAGCGTAGTAAGTGAACGCACTCCCTATACGCTCATAGCAATGCTTCATAAGTAGGTAGTATTTATATACTTTTTGGTAATGGTATTATCTTCCCCTTTTTGCTCTCTGTGGGAAAGTTTTTCTTTCTCTATGGTACCATAGCGATTTTAGGGGTGCGTTCACGTAATACGCTTGCATCACCCGTGAGAATATCGCTCGATCATCCGGGGTTAGTGAATGATATTGGGCGTCTACATAGAACTGTAGCCCGATTCCATAACTTGGCTTCAATCGAATTCTCAGTATCGCAACCACTAATGCCATGCGATAGAGTCGAATTTGCTGTGAAAAAAGTGATAATCCGATTTTAACCAAGTTATGGAATCGGGCTGCTGACAACTGTCAAGTGTCACTTTCATATTATTCCTCCCCTCCCCTACTATTTTTCGGGGGACCCGTGACCCATGCGTACGTTCGACGACGCGACGCCGCGCCGTGAACGATTTCGAGCGATCGCGTGGGTGATCCGTGCGTAAGTCCTTGTACGTAGTAAGTGAACGCACCCCTTCTATGCAATGGCGAATGAAGAAATGTCTAAGAAAATTCCTTACTCTATGCTTTTATGTCGCTCGTTGTATTGATTGTAATTTCTGACTGATTACCGAAATAAATCCTGTTCTGCCCATTCAAAATATAGTCCATCTCTATGAAAATAATGGGAGCTAAAATTCATACTACAATATCTTGCAATTTCCCGTTGAACGTGCAATGAAACTGAGAATATTCGCACACGACAAGCTATTCAGGTACGAATCCTCAGATCTTCTCCAAAGAGAAAAAAATATAATTTCTAATAAATTGTACTGCAGTCTCGTCTATTCGGTGCTCCATCTAAGGAATAAAACGTATTTTTCAGAAAGTCAGAGGTAGCCTTCGTTGTATAAATCTTCCGGAAACGTGCATCCCTTGGTTGTTTTAAGTCCGTGGTGCCCACATAAGCACAACATCAACATTACTTGGGCATTGGTTGGGACACGCATGCGCCGCCTAGCATGACTCCGTGCTCTGTAGTGACGTACAGTGTGAATCTCATCACACCCTACTTGAAGGTGCTTTTTAGGAGACACTTAGTGCATACCTTTTCATATCTTATCACTATCATGAACATAAGTTCAAAAGGTGGCTAATGACAATGTTATTAAGTAACAAGCCCTTACTCTACATTGGCTAAATTGTGGCAACCCTGCAAAGCCATTTAAAATTTAAGTTTAATTTGTTTCAGATATAACTGACTAAATATCGAGCAGAGCAGCATTCACCACAAATTCAATATCAGATCTGCATCTTGAAAACAAAACTGAATGGTTTGGCATGATATGAAAATCCCAGGCTAATATTTACGTTGACTTAAGTTACTAGTTGTAAAAGGTATGCAAATGTGTTTGTTAGACTTATTTGTGTAATTTTACTTGGTGAAACAAGATAATGTGCCTTGAATGTTGCTGGCAAAGTAATTGTAGTTTCCAAATAATCAAATCACAACTTCATCATTAGTTCAGTTCTTAAATCATCTTCTATATTTCATAGATAAATATTGAAACGGTTCTTATTCCCGTTGAAAACTTTATTTTTTTATTTGCCTCAACTTATTATGTGCGACTAAGCGCAGTTAAGTCCCGTTTCAATATTTAACAATTTGATTGAATTGCGAATGTTTAAAAGTCCCTATGTTTCACATCATTCTTTTCATCTCACATTCATAAGGGATACTTTTATATCATTTTATGTATTGAACATAATTTTTATCTGTGCCAGGTTCTTTTGTTTATTATATATTACACACTGCACTTGCAAATATTTAGTTGCCAAAGCAAATAGTGTTGCACAAGGCATGCACTAGCGACTCTTGTAGACTATTCATAATTTGATGATACTGTTGGTAGAACCCCTGCCTGCTAACCTTAGTGTCCCAGGTTCGAATCCTGTTTGGGTTAAACATTTGTGTGATGGGCAGAAATATTTTTTCTCAGGTCTTGGATGTCTGTAGTGTGTTGGGTGTGTCCATGCCACCCGCAACACAGGGTATCCTAGTGTGGGGGTGAGAGTGTAATAAACATTTATAAATAACTAGCTGTAATGTCTTCGTACGTATTGTCATTTCTCAAAGTTAAAAGTACTTTAGGTACTATTCCATGACCTAAAATGCCAATATACCAACATTTGATCAAAATTCCATAAGACAAAAGTTTTTTGTCAATTGCTCGGCTTCTACTCATCAGCTTGAGATACCAAGTACACTAGTTTTTAAGTCATACCATAAACTATCCAAAAGTGAAAACTGCATCGCAATTGGTCCAGTAGTTTATACGTGATGTGCAAACAAACAAACAAACAGACATGATTTTTAAAAATGTTATTTTTTTGTTCGCTAAATTATTAAAATACCCTAGACCTTTTTTTTAAAGTTATCTTCTTTGTACAGACTGTTTCGTACTTATTGCCTTATTATATGTAGATAAATAATTTATTGACTTGCATCTTCTCGAAGTGCAAATTAGTTTAAAAAAAAATGTTTTTGCTCCATCACTATCTTTTATACTATTCAAAGCAAGCAAGTAAAGACAATTAGAAAATCTGCATGTGTAATAAATAGATAAATACACATATGGCCCAACCTTGTTTGAGTTGAAATAATATTTAGATAAAATCAATAACTTTTAAGATACATTGAATCCTTAAAGGTATTTTTATAAATCAAAATGTATTTGAACTTTAAATCTACATGTGGTGTGAGACTAGGACCGCATTATGTTGTTCTTTGATCCATTCTCCACTGCTGCCTGAAAACCACTTATGAATAATTGCCAACGGATTCTCATTAGTCTTTCCCCACTTACAGAGATGAGGTCTTGTTGTTATTCAAAATAGCTGTGCTTCAGTCTTAGCATTTCTATTGTTCTAGTTAAAATAGTGATGCTAAGTTTAGCATAATTGACTGTAAAATGTCCACTCCAATATACTTACACTGAGAGAATACAATAAGTTTTGAAGTGACTATGAATTTGTGGAGGGCAAGCAAGAAAAATTGATAATACGAAAATAGATCTTACTTTGCTGGTGCCGTTAATGTTGTGTTGCTTTACAAATTTCAAAAGTAAAGTATATACTACTTATAGATTATTAATTATTTTAATGAAGTAGATTCTCATAACTCGCGTTTTTAGAACATTTTATTGCCTCTTTTTATAATAGGGCAGCAGATTCGTTTTTTGCTAATGAAATGTACATAATTGCTTAACTTAATGTGTAGGTACAGTAGTTGTGTATTATTGTTACAGTGACAAACTAAATAGTTATCCAATAATAAAAACAAAGAAAAAGAAAATGTTTGGAAAAGTTAGCTGTAACAAATCCCAACTTAACAAAGTACCACCTAACTAATCGCAGTTAAATTCTCCAAACAAAAGTTTCCTTGACCTGCCAACCCCTCTTGGAATAAGCCAAAGAAATCGAAGATGTTGAAGCTCCATTCGATATTATTTTTTGTGTTGATATATTTTTATTGCTTTTGTTTTGAATTTTCCACAGTAAATAAAGTAGCTATTGTAAAAATGTTAGTGTATGCGAGTATCATAAGCACTTTAATTAATTTAGGATTTTAAAAAATATAACATAATATAAATAACCCTGTCTCCCTAAATTTTTAAGCTTAAATTATTTTACCGTTCCCATAGGCAGCTGGTTTCCATGCATGGCTTGTAGCGCATCACACTAATATTATAAAGGCGAAAGTTTGTATGTGTGCACACTCCAACGGCTGAATAAATATTGATCAAATTTGGAATAGAGATAGCTTATACCCTGGAATAACACTAGGATACTTATCATCATCATAAATTATCATCATTGTTCAGCCGCGGTATTGCATATGCAAAGCTTATTAGAGTTAGAGTTAACTTATATTGATTCCTGGCGTCAAGTAATACTGATCGTTTCTGTCCTGATATTCTACTGATACTTGATACTGTGACAAATTCATAAAGACCAAACAAAATAGATACTGAACAATTATTTCTTGGTTCTCTGAGGAATCAGCGATAAGTGTGTATTATTAGCGAACTGCATGTCACTGTAACCCGGTGCGGTTGCCACTCGCTTACAGTGGAACTTCATACAAGTTGATGGTTGAGGAGTAGTCACCATTAAAAATGCACGTTCGAATTCAGTATTTCCGCTCGCAATGGCACCTCTGTTCAATCTCTAATGCCGCATGCCTTCCGGTCAACCCGTGGTGCCTCCGCATGACTTACTCCTTGTGTAAAGACGCCCTTGACGAATTATAGTAAATTGTAATGTAGAAATGCTTGTGCGAATTTAATATAATTGCGATATTGCTTGATTGAATGTCTTATAAGTTAATTAATACGATTTATTAATACGTGCACATATTTTGTGTACCTAAACAAAACGCACAGTTTCAGAGCTAAGTGGTGAACATCAATGATACGAGAATTTTATGAAAGCTCGGAAGATGATGACATGGAAAACCAGTATCAGGTAGACTCCGAGTGTTTGGTTCTATCGCGACCTGACAAGGATATGCATAATAAATGCTGTGGGGGAAAGGCCTGGTGCATAAAGGTATACTAAAATGTACTTAATTATTTTTATTGTCTAGATTAAGTCAGGAAAATTACATTAACGCTTAATAATGATTATTTTGCAATCCAATTACATCGGTTTCTATCTTTGGTCCTGCACTATGATATTTATTGAGTTACTTGCAGATTTGCTTTCGTTCCGTGCTTCAAAGGGAACGATAAGCTGTTGGACCCATTTGCTAAAAATAGATAGCAGTCGTTAAACCATATTAGAGGCCCTTGGAAGGCCTTACATACTGACATCAGAGGACAGCATTACCTCATTCGACAAACAATATAGTAAAAATAATATTGTAAAATGTCTATAACAGGATATTATGTTATGCCTTTAGCAGGATAGACATAGGGATGGTATCACATTTCACACTATTATAATAAATCAGATCACTATTATATATAGCCACTGTCGTAAACAGGCCAATCAGAGGTTAGAAACTTAAAAATGAATACTCTCATATCGAGCGGAAAACTTCATATGCGCGATGCAGAACTAATATACATTAGGACTGTCAGTCCAAACCAAGTTATAAACAGCATAAAAACCGATTAGCGCCATCTGTCTGTCGAAGTGTTTGTGTGTATGTTGGTTACTCCTTCATGCTCAAACGGCTGAACAGATTTGGATGAAATTTGGTACCAGGATAAATTATATCCTGGATTAACTTATAGGCTACTTTTCATCATAATCATCATCCATCATCATAACCCACGTGGGAGAAACTGCGTGGCGTAGCTTGTGAATCATAACATTAAGGCCGTTTGTCATGTGAGGTAGTGCTGGCCTCTGGTATCAGACATTGTCAGGCCTCCCGACGGCCTCTGACATGGCTTAACGACTGCTATTAATCAATACCAGCTGGAACCTACAGCTTAACGTGCCCTCCGAAGCACGGAGCGAGGAAAAGGCTAAGCCCGTGATAAAGATAACACTTTATTGCACCTAAAAAGATATATAATAATTTTCTGTATATTTACATGAAAATTATTATTTATATTTACACTAAGCAGGCGTTAACTGGTATAAAAAACCTAAAAATATATTACAATACAACAGAAAGTACATTTCTTAACGAGTAAATTGGGCGGACTTATTATTAAAAGTGATATCTTCCAGGCAACCTTTGCATGGTCAGTATTTAACTGGTATAGAGAAGTTACTAAATTACGTGTTGTATTGTTCTAAAGTTTTTTAATTGTTTCGTTATTTGGAACATTACATATGACTTTAATATTTTAAAACAACTTAGCAAATCCTCATTTAATACATAGTAAAGATTATAGCTAAAAAGTGATATTTTTAACGATATTAAGATAGTATAGGTACATACTAAGCTCTTGCTTGTATTGCTTCTTTACTGGTCAAAAGACTGACACGCAAATCCATTTTAATACGTAGTCCTAAATTCAAATAGGCTGATAAACTGTTGTGTACAATGCAGTAGTAATTGATTGTTTTATTATTGAACTACGAGTACAACATCGATCAACAATAGTAATTGTCGATTAATACAAATTGTGCGGTTTTCCATCTCTCCGACTGCATCTTATATTTCAAAATCAAGAATCTTAAGCTTGTTTGCCTCGTTTTAGGTTTGTTCGTAGTCAGGTTTTCTGTTTTTTTTTATAATCAATTAATTTAATTTTAAACTTTTTAATATATATTTATAAGAACTTCCTATTTTTGAATGGGCATTCAATTTGATACCTCATTCGATAGGTTTTGGTATATATTTTTTTGTTTATAACCAAACCTATCTAACTTTTAATCGTTATATATCCTAAATGGTCGTTCGAAATGAAAAATGATAAGAGAAACCTAAAGATAATTTTCAAATACATAGGTATTCATCAAAATCGGCCCACGTGTTTGGTCTCTAGAGAGGGAGGGTCACAAATAAACATGCATATGTACATACCTACTCATTATCCTACTTTGCGTCGCGTTAAGCAGGTAAAAAAAAAACACATGCCCCGTTAAAAAAACCCAAATAATTTGACGTTTGGTAAGCAAGAGCCAAAGGCGAGTGCTTTTACGAACGTAATAACCTTTACGCCCTAGTGTCATATGACGTGTTTCAATACAGTTGTGAGAGAAACACTAAATAAAAGAAAACTTTTTTTAAAATAAATATATAACTAAGAATACAAAAACAGTTAATGTTACAACTCAAATTAATACAAATAAAAACAGTTCGTTCTTGAAACTACTACAGAGGCACAAGTCACTGCGAATATAAGGGAATGTCGAACATACAGCATTAACGTTTTTTTTATATAAATAATATGTCAAAATCTGCAGTTAATTCAATATAGTTTAAAGAATTTAATTCATTTTTGTAAAGGATAGTGAGCAATTTTATATGAGAGTTGGTCCAAGAGCCGTTTCGATTAGTACGTATGCCAAATGAAAGGGTGTAATGTAGTCTTCAAGTACGCAGATGGGCTTAAAAATCTGTCCGAGTGATTTAGAGTAATAGTATTTAATTACTCAATCATCATTTCTTCATAATCATCATCATCATTCAATCGTCTGACTGGTTTCCCTAATAAAAATAAGCAATTGATAAAATAAAACAAATTATAATGTCATAATAATCTATTATAAAAATGATCTATACTTACGAGTATAATAAAGCAATAGAAACGAAAAAGTCTGTACAAAGAAGATCATATAAAATACTTAAAATAAGCTACTAAACAAGAATATAACATTTTTTAAATTCGTGTCTGTCTGTATGTTTGTTCGCGCATCACGTAAAAACTACTGGACCGATTGCAATGCAGTTTTCACTGTTGGATCGCAGGTGTTTTGAAGACCTCGACAAAACGTATTTTTTGGAGGGGATAAAAAAATTGGAAACTCGCTGGAACAAGTGTTTGGCCGTCAAAGGACTATGTTAAGAAATAAAAGTAAATTGTTTAAAAAAAAAATATTTTTCACTTTTTAAAACGACTTATCAAACAGCCCTCGTATAATAAAGCAATAGGAACGACAAAGTCTGTACAAAGGTCATATAAAATACTCAAAATTAGCTACTAAACAAGAATATAACATTTTTAAAATTCGTGTCTGCCTGTATGTTTGTTCGCGCATCACCTTAAAACTACTGGACCGATTGCAATGCAGTTTTCACTGTTGGATCGCAGGTGTAAACGGCCATTTTGAAGACCTCGACAAAACGTATTTTTTGGTGGGGATAAAAAATTGGAAACTCGTTGGAACAAGTGTTTGGCCCTCAAAAGACTATGTTAAGAAATAAATGTAAAATGTTTAAAAACAATATTTTTTTTACTTTTTAAAATGACTTATCAAACAGCGTCGTATAATAAAGCAATAGGAACGACAAAGTCTGTACAAAGAAGGTCATATAAAATACTCAAAAAAAGATACAAAACAAGAATATAACATTTTTTTAAATCGTGTCTGTCTGTATGTTTGTTCGCGCATCACGTAAAAACTACTGGACCGATTGCAATGCCGTTTTCACTGTTGGATAGCTTGGGGCTTGTCTTAAAAACGGGGATACTTGCTATCTCAATCCGATAAGTAGAAGCCGAGCAATCGATAAAAATATTTTTGACAGCTGAAGGAATTTTGATCAAATGTTGGTATTTTAGAACCTGGAACAGCACAAAGAGTAATTTAACCTAGAGAAATGACCACGCGCGCGAAGCCGCGGGCATCACCTAGTAACACAATATAATCATTATATGCCTTTCAGACATCTACAATTATTGAATATAAAAACTCTGCTGGTCTATGTATAATGTCTTGATTGGTACCGGCAAAGGCCAAATACCAATAAATAAAAGAAATGTTATTTGTTGGTTTAATTTATATTTGTGGTTTTTCGAATAAAGGTGGTAATTTTTGGTTTAATTGGCATACATTAATTTTATCTGAACCCCAGCTCGTAACAATATCATCAATCGATATTGATTAAGTAGATAATGATGGATCTACGAACATTGAAATCAATATTAACCTATGAACCAAAGAACATTGAATTACTCGAAATCACTCGGGTAGATTCAGATACCCGTCTGCTTAGTTGAAGACTACTTTATACCATATTGTTTGGCATAAGTCTTATCTTTGGCGGCTCTTGGACCACATTTCCTCACTGTCCTTAATTGCTTATATTAATCATCTGTTTTCTTTGTATAAAGTCACAGTCTAATTTTATAAAACTCTTTGCTTGTGAACATTTTTGAGAAAAAGTAGAAATCTATATACTTATAATAAAACTGTAACGAGTCCAATTCTGTACATTGAAGATATTTTGTTTTTTTTTGTTGGAGGGTGCTCTATATTCGATACTGAAGCCAAAACAGTATTTTTTTCATTTTGTCTGTCTGTCTGTCTGTATCTTGGCTAGGCATCACGCCGAAACTACTAAATGAATTTAAATGAAACTTGGTATGATTTGAGTTCATACTACGAGGTAGGACATAGGATACTTTTAATCCCGAAAAATTAAAGGGTTCCCGCAGGATAGGCGTAGAAAGTTTAAAACACGTTCCACTCTGAAACTAATGGACGGGGTTTGATACAACTTGGCACCGTCTTAAGTAATATGATGGATTAAATGGAGGACACATTTTATCCAGAAAAAGTGAAGGGTTTCTTTGGATAATGGGTCCAATCCAAAGTTGTGTTAATATTGAAGTAATAAATAATAATTTTGGATGGTTCTCTATTTGATACTGAAGACAAAACTGTTTTACTTTTTATTTTTGTCTGTTTGTCCGTATCTTGACCGCGCACCGCACCGAAACTACTGAATGAATCCAAATAAAATTTGGTATAATTTGAGTTCATACTATGAGGTAAGACATTGGATACTTTTCATCCCGAAAAATTAAAGGGTTTCCGAAATATATGAGTTGAAAGTTATTAAAAAGAACACTTCTCACGCTGAAAGTACTGGACGGATTTTTTGATGCAAATTGACACAGTTATATTTCTAAACTTATAATAAAGCAATAGGTACGAAAAAGGCTGTACAAAGAAAAAAATAAAAGTGCTCTTGGGTGCTTAAAAAAGGTATTGAACTAGAATATAACCTTTTTTTTTAAGCGTGTCTTTCTGTCTATTTGACTGTATGTTTGTTAGTTCATGCATCACGTAATTATTACTGGACCGATTGCAATGCGGTTTTCATTGGTAGATAGTTTAGGGTTTAATTTAAAAACTGGTGTAATTGGTATCTCAATCTGGTGAGTTAGAAGCCGAGCAATTGATAAAAGTATTTTTGACGGCTGAAGAAATGTTGATCAAACGTTGGTATATTGGTCCTGGAATAGAACATTATGGTACTTTGAACCTAAAGAAAAGAGCACGCGTGCGAAGCCGCGGGTACAGCTAGTATGAAATATGTTTAAAAATGCACTAGTAGCATAGACCAATGTATACAAGAAGACTAGCAATCACCATACAAATCATCGTGCACCGATAAGTAATTATCTTCTAGGACGTCAGATGTCGCTAAGTGTATCAAATCGCTTAATTATATTTATTGTGATGGCTTTTTGAACCTTAGAATTTAGGTAAATTAGTAGTAGTAAAAAATAAAATTGTTAGATGACACCATTTAACATACATATTTAAAACTAAAATTAATGCAATAATATTGAATATAGATTTATTAATATTTCCGAATAATTATGAGGACTCGAAGGAAAACTACATGTATTTTTTTGCATGATATACCTACATTATTCATTTTAAAGTTATTTCGTGAACCAGTGTGAGTGCGAGACTGCAAGCGCTTCTCATGTAACGTTGCCAGCTCGTGAAGTCCATGCAGTGCACGCGGGCGACGTTGCCGCTCTAACGATCTACACTGATTTCTGTATATTTGAGATTTTTTACTTTTGACCAAGGAGGTTTAAAAAAAGTCGGAGTCCACAGCTCCGAATCGAAAGTGAAGCATCCAAGATAGCTATATAAATAGATATATATATATATAAGATCGGCCGCCACGTCGCAGCAAGGCCTTGTTAGTCGTGTTATTTCTGTCAAGTTCTCACGAAAATCAAACAATGCAGCCTTTTGTGATGAAATTTCATATCAACCGCAAAATACCACAAATTTTCCACTCAAGCATACATACGCAGCAGCCATTTGCTATGCTTCACTCGTTTGTTTGTCGGTGTGGTTTCCAACTTTTTTAACCTTCTTGCTTATGACGTGAAACGTCTTTAAAATCACACTGAAATATTAATACCAGTACCAGCTGCATAGAATATATTATATGTCTATGACCAACTTGCCGATTCAGAACCTTTCGATAACTCAGTAATACATTTTTGATTCACAATATTAGAACCAAAGATGAATTTGTCGAAATCGGTTCCATACAAGAACAATTTGGAAATTAAAAGTTAATTGATATCACTGAGTGCGGCTGAAGATTGTATATACTTAAGTATATAAAATGTTCGTCTTTGGGTAAATCTAAATTTAAATCATCATAGTAGATATCAAACCGTGTCGATCGACAACTAAGTTAGCGAAAGCTTCTGAATCGGCCAACAGCAGAAATCAGCAGAGAAGTGAACCGTAACGAAAAGGTATATATCGTCTCGCTTTTATAACTCTGTAGCTATAAGCTCCAGAGATCAAATTTTGGTGTAATTTTTTTGCTTATAGTCATTTCAATGATATAATTTTATTTTTGTTAAAAGATAGAGGGGGAGGCACTGAGCAAAATTGATGTTTTTGTGATCTTTAATTCGATATAACTTTAGTAATTTAGATAGGGTATTGATTCATGTGTCGTTGTAAAGATATCGTTGAAAAAATTCGAACATTAATTATAACCTGTACATTAATTATTGGCTGTGCAGTATAGCTCTGCATAAATAGTGTCCGTACCATAGTCCGTATTTCTTTATGTTAGTACATCAATTGGCTTATTTTTCCAGGTTGCGAATCGCCTGTGTAAAATCTGATAATTTTGATAATGCACAACCAAGTAATGTAAGACCCATAGTGTATTGTCCCTGATAATACGAAGCTAACCCACGGAATAATGAAATCAAATTATTGGCCGTACCCAATTTGGTCAAAGAATAAATAATGCTAACAGATAATTATTGGCCGTGCAATACAACGAATAAGTATTTTTACGAAGCAAAGATGCGTCATTTTAATAAGTACCTTTTATGTGTTTGCAGCTCCATCTATCAGTAGCCACATAAATAGTGGTAAATCATGTTTATTAAACAAAATGTACTAAAACGGATTTTGGAAGCAATATAGCACACTTAAAAAAAACTAAACAACTTTTGAGCTCGATTAGCAGAGAAGTAACCCAAATTTATCGGCTTCAAATGCCGAAACGAAAATTTCCAGGCTATTTGGCAGCGCTATCTAGATATAATACAGAATTTTGAGCATTTTGCGACGTACGATCTTTTGTATGGGATTGCTTGTCTTCTTGTATATATTGGTCTATGCTAGTAGATACTTTTTCTTTACACTTTACTGCACAAGGGCAGTAAAATTAACTTTCAAGACATGTTTACTGGCCTTGAAAGTACACTTTTCGAGCAACTGTATTGAAAAATATAATAAATTGATAGGAAACTGATAGATTTCATCAATTTCCATGGCGATGGGGAGTTAATCATCATCATCATCATGTCAGCCTTTAGAAGTCCACTGCTGAACATAGGCCTCCACCAAAGAGCGCCATGACGAGCGATCTTGTGCCACCTCCATCCACCGACTTCCTGCGATGGCTACAATGTCGTCGGTCCATCGTGTGGGGGGTCTGCCCACACTTCGCTTGCTTGTTCGTGGTCGCCATTCGAGAACCTTTATTCCCCAGCGGTTGTCGGTTCTGCGAACTATATGACCCTATATGGGAAGTTAATACGTACCCAGAAACACTGTAAATCTAATAAATTGCTACTCTTTTAAACTATTTAAAAACTCGTAGATTGAATACCAACACAACGTACTGAGTTTCTTGCCGGTTCTTGTTGAGAGGTGTATTCCGCAACAGTGGTAGAGTCAATTTACTTTCAATTTACACCACTTTGGGCACGTATGAATTTGAACCACAAGGAAAAAAATGATAGTCATAATGCGTATGTTTTACATGTGTTCCCATATTTCAGGACATTTGCGGTATCATATGTGCGGTGCTGACATGGCTGCTGATTCTATACGCGGAGTTCGTAGTTATGATGGTGATGCTGGTCCCAGGCGTGTCCACGTATCCGATCTACAGCTACGCCAACATCATCGTATTTCAGAGCCTGGCGTTCCTCGCGTTTGCCTCGCATCTCAGGACAATGTTCACCGATCCGGTAAGGGCCGGTTCATATATATTAAAACGAACCGTTTTCGCTTACTGTCCGTAGGCTTTTGACATAAACGCCATACAAAAAACGTCAAAAAGTAACGAGACGTTGGAAAAACGACTCGTTTCTTTTTTATAGGAATGGGGGGTTAGTGTCTACTAGGATGATGAAGGTCATGGAAAGCGTGGTGACACAGAATAAATAATATGGTGGAGATCGATTTTCATGATAATTTGTACAGTCGTTTTTTTAATAAGTTCATGTGAAGTATCTTCTATACTTATAATAAAGCAGTAAGTACCAAAAACTCTATACAATTAAGATAATTAAAAAAAAAGGTATAGTGTACTTAAAATAGGCTACAGAGCAAGAATATAACATTTTATTAAATCGTGTCTGTCTGTTTATCTGTTTGTCTGTATGTTTGTTCGCGCATCATGTGAAAACTACATGGACGGATTTTACTGTTGGATAGCTTAGGGGTTGACTTAAAAACTGGTATACTTGGTATCTCAATCCGATGAGTAGAAGCCGAGTAATCGATAAAAACCTTACTGACGGCTGAATAAATTTTGATCAAATAGGTCTTGGAATAGCACACTTAAACTTTTACTTTTAACCTAAAAAAATGACCATGCGATGAGGCACAGCTAGACGTAAATAACACAATTTGTAGAAGCGCTGTCGCAGTGGAACGGCCGCGTGACACGCGTGCGCTTAATTTAAAGTCACAACTAGTGAAGAGGAGTCCATCCTGTAACCGAGTTCTGAGACAAGCACAAATTAAAAATGTATATAACGCCCGACTCCCCATTATAGCTAAGAAGCACATCGATCACATCAGTTTTTCAAACATAAAAACCCGCATCTAAATCGGTTCATTCGTTTGGGAACTACGATGCCACAGACACACACACACAACACACACACACACACCACACACACACACCCTTACACGCATGCACACACACACACACCCTAAACTTATAACCCCCGAACAGGGTTAATTAAACATCACTTAAAATATGGTCGCGATAGCGTATAGCCACATGAGCGCGAGTGTCGCGTCACAGCTCTCCAAGCATCTACTTTGAAGGTTCCTTAACTCTTTCCAGGGTGCTGTACCAAAAGGCAACGCGACCAAAGAGATGATAAAGCAGATGAGCTTCCGCGAGGGTCAGGTGATTTTCAAGTGCACAAAATGCTGCAGCATTAAGCCGGAGCGTGCTCACCACTGCTCCGTGTGCCAGCGCTGCATCAGGAAGATGGACCACCACTGCCCCTGGGTGAACAACTGCGTCGGCGAGAACAATCAGAAGTATTTTGTGCTGTTCACGGTAAGACTCACTGATATCTTGCAAGATTGCTAGCTGCGTACGAATACCGTAAAAACAATATAAATAAGTTAATTAAAAACATTAAAAAGCAGGTTTATGCATTAGCCATGTCATGGTGAAACTTTGAACGGGATATTACAATTAAATGCGAATACAACATTTCGTGTGTGTGCTGCCGTACCGTTGCGGAATTCCATATGTAAAAATGCATCGGAACTGAACCAACGTGTAAATATTCAACTGAATAGGATAAGAGAAAGTGGTGATAATTCAGCTTGCAAGATTTGACCTAAACAAGCATGCCTACAAACATTGCAAGTTAATTAAAATATTTTAATACACTCGTATAATAATGCGCCGCGGTCTCCCTCGGACGCCTGATGCTATTGTAAGCGGCCTATTGCGTTGGTACTTGGTACATATACCACAGTCGTTTTAATTTATAAAAAATAAAAGAGGTTTCGCACACAATGTGAATATCCACGTTGTAGCATTAACAAAGTTTTAAATAAATTTTAAAATTAAGTAATCTCTTTTAACCAATTAGTTCAGAATTGTGGCCGCGTCCGAGGCTAAAATTCTGTACAAATTGGTTTGTACAGAACCAATTGACAGTGTAGTTCCGGATCCCTTTAAAGTGTGGGAGGTAGAGTCACCTTCTCTGCTTCCCACGTGGACAATTACTGTGCGGCGCGTCCTAGCCGAGGGGATGGGCACCCTTTACCTCAGTAGGCCAAGGTAAATAGTGGCAAAGTTTGGATAGTTCCCCAGTGCCGTGGGGTCCCAGTATCACGGACTCCAACGGCTGCAAAAGCGGAGATAATAGTTATCGGTCCGATGGAGCGGGCGGAAGGAGCACAAACCCAGTGGAAAGCTGCCCTTGCATATTGAGGCCACAGGTTACACTGTGAATACGCTACCAGGAAGGGTGGTGTAGTAGGGATGGCGGTGGAAGAGACTTTGGTCCAGCGCCGGCACCTAAGCTCTTCAGAAGAGCTACATGTCTTGGCGTCAGGTGGCAACCGGCCGTTGAAATGAAATGACCGTTAAACAACTATATAACCAATACACTTTTCTCCTCACATAAAAATACAACAAAATGAAAAAGGCCAATAAAACTAGGGCGTACCCCCAAAGCGACGATCACTTGGACAATAACAAACATTCGCATTTGAATATTGGCAGACCAAAATTCGCTGCATGGAACTTGGGGTCTCTTACGGGAAGGAGTCAAGAACTGAGCAAAATTTTACATAAAAGGTGCATTAACATCTGCTGCCCACAAGCAACAAAGTGGAAAAGCTCAAAATCAAAAGACATTGGGTCATATAGGTCATATATCACGGCACGGACAATAAAAAAAAATGGATTCACAATATTGTCTTGGATAATAACTTCAAGACCCGCATAATCAATATCACACGAAAGAGCGATCGTCTAATTAAACAAGATCGAGTAATTCTGGAAAGACATGTACGCTTAGTACGGGTTTGCACATTAGGAAAACGGAAAAAAGTTTCGTGAGCTCGCTAAACTAACAGTTTTGGCTGTAATTGGTAGGACGAGTTTATGTTTTCAAATGAAGTTCATACGATAAAAAAAATCGAAGAGCTCGATAGAACGAACTTCACACTATATATTTCTATCTCTCTTCCCCACAAGCAAAAAAAAGAGACAAAATATAGTCCACCGTATTGGTGTTTGACGTTTTGTTTTTCGTATGTCGTTTTTATCTGTGGTTTTATTGGGAAAAAATGATTACCGATATACGTATAATTGATAAATGAAAAATAAAAATTGTGATAAATGCAAAGAACGTATTTTTCTGATTCTTCCGGTACCTTTGGTCTTTAATTTCGTTCAGTACTAACGAAGTTAGAGACTAAAGTAATCCAACAAAACCTAGTTCTTTTATATTGAGTTTATGCCTCAAGTACGACATCTAGCTTCAATGTAATACTTGATTTTTGATAATTACTAGTTGGGAATCCTGAACTAGGTGTTTGTTTCATCAATTGAGTCATATTTGGTGAAATAGAAATCACGACATCACGACGTGACGTCATCACGACATTGAAATTGTAAAGTATGTAGATTGATAGTGTTTCGGCCTACAATTCATGTAATTTTTTTGGTAGTATTATTGTAGGTACATAACTGCTATAAAAATACAAGTTCAAAATAAGATAAAGTAATAGCTTAGGTACCTAACTATTAACTTACCTTGGTCTTAGATGGTCTCTAGAGAGATTCTTTGAGAATTCCTGAGATTGTGTTATTTCCTGATTTGTGTGGTTTTTTTTCGCAGAGTATTAAGTGATATACAAAACCTTCTTTAGTGAGCCCGTGAGCCGATACCGTTGCACAAAGTTAGTGTAAGAGATGTGACTGGGTGTAATTAATCTCCGCCCACGTCAAGCTTCTGTCGCTCCCCTTCACGACGGTCAGCTCCTACAGCCTCCGAGGCTAACATCCACGGAAGATACCATCTCGTTATCATAATAAAATAAAAAATCGCGAGGTCTCATGAATCTCTCACGAAAATTTATCTAACGAGTAACAATACTTTGAAAATGATCGATTTCGTCAAAGTTTACTACCACTAACTTGTCAAAGTGGCAACTCATAATGCTAAAATGCGAACAATAATCGAAAACTTTATTTTGAATTCGAATACTACCATTTGATAAAACCCGTCCTATCAATTTTAGTTCCTACAAGTTTCCGCAAGAAGCGCTGACAGTAAATGTATGAAACTACATACATACAAACTACATTTACTATTACTTTAACTTTTTTTTTCATTTTTTTTTCTACTAGGTGAAACTACATTTCGTTTTCAAAAACTATAAAAACTTGTACTAGGGGTAATGGACGATCTCATCCACGACATACCGCCAAACGAACATAAGTCTATTGGAGGGGATCTGAATGGTCATATGTATTACATGTGGGACCGCACACGGTGGGTTTGGTTTGGGCGAAATTAATAAACAAGGTGAAGAAATCTTGGACTTTGCAGCAAGATACCCGTTAACCTTGATAAATACTAACTTTCAAAAGAAACCAAGAACATTTTATGATCAACATCTTATGAACACGGAAGCCGTGAGCAAAGCTAGTATAGCTGTACCCGCAGCTTTGCATGCGTAGTCATTTCTATTAAGGTACTCTGTGTGCTATTCGAAGACCTAGAATACCAATACTTATACCAATTTGATCAACAATTTTTCTGGCACTAAGTTTTTTTTCTGTTGGTTGGTTTTTTAGTCATTAGATTGAGATACCAATTATCATACCAGTTTTTAAGTTAAACCGTAAGCTTTACAACAGTGAAAACCGTATCGTAATCGGTCCAGTAGTTTTTACGTAATGTGTGAACAAACAAACATACAGACAGATAGACATGTTTGAAATAAATGTTATATTCTTGTCCAGTAGCTTATTTTGAGTACCCTAGACCACTTTTTTTATCTTGGTTGTACATACTTTTTCGTACTTATTGCTTTATTATAAGTAGAGATATTTATTACTTCAAAATTAACATAACTTTGGACCCCTATTCCGCAGGAACCCTTTATTTTTTCGGGATCAAATGTATCCTTAATTTTAAGTCATCATACAATGACTGTGTCTAGTTGCATCAAACTGTCCAGTAGTTTCAGCGTGATAAGTGTTCTTTTAAATAACTTCCAACCAATATCCTGCGGGAACCCTTTAATGTTTCGGGATGAAAAGTATCCAATAAACTATCTCGTAGTATGAACTCTAATCATATCAAGTTTCAGTTGTTTCGGCGTGATACCCGGTCAATATACAGACAGACAGACAAAAAATAAAAAACAGTTTTTGCTTAAGTATCGAACATAGAAGAGCCTACAATTCTTTTTTACAAAATATATTCAATGTACAGAATTGGACCTGTTAAAGTTTTATTATAAGTATAGATAATACTGCAGGCCGAGTGTCACAAATAGACTTTATCAACTCAGACCTGGCTGTCAAGCAAAAGTTCAAGAACTGCAAAGTAATCCCCGGCGAGGCACTGAGTTCACAACATTGCTTACTAGTTGCCGTATGCGCTCTGTCCAAGCCGATACAAACTATGATAGAACACCAAGGACTAAGTGGAAATATCTAGATGGCCCCAAAGGAGAATCGCTACAGGCCGTGATATAGGAATATCTTGAAACTGATATAGGAGTAAACTATGAATTCGCCGAAGATTATGTATTCTAAGTTTGAAGCATACTGCAGAACAAAGGCAGGAGAGATCTTAGAAGTCTCCAAAGGACCTCTTGGTTACGGAAAGGATCCTAACTGATGGAACGATAAGGTGAAGGAGACTGCTAACTAAGAAATACCAACTTTATGAACACAAGGACCAATATAAAGAGGCGAAGAGAAATGCAAAGAAATGCGTAGTGGTAGAGAGAGCAAATATTCATAAAGCCTTCTACAATAATTTGGAAAACGCTTAAACTGCATAAAATTGCAAAATGTAGACACAGAGCCACTTTGGACATAAAAGCTAATAGTCCGGAGGCCTGCTGCCACTTTGAGTGCATTATTTAGAGAAAGGTAAGAATTTGTGCTCTTGTTCATTTATGGCCGGTTCCTATATCTTAATACGAACCGTTTTCGTATTAAGATATGGGAACCTTTTCAGATTTTGACATAAACGCCAAACGAAAAACGTCAAAAACTGACCTCTCATACCTCATACCTATGACCTCTTAAACTAAGGGAAAGAATAATCAATAAACGTCTCAGCGATATCTCTGAAATATCTCTAAATTAGTTTGGTTTCACAGCATCCAAGTCCACTGACGCTATACAGACAATCAGAATAATGATGGAAAAATAAAGGATAAACAACAAAGATCTACATCTTACATTTATCGACCTTGAAAAAGATTTCAACCGAATACCGCGTAAGCTAGTCTGGCAGGCTCGTCGCGCCCAAAATGTACCAGAATATTATATCAAACTTATCAGGGATATGTACAACAATGCTAGCACGAGAGTTCGAAGCGTAGCAGGTGTAAGTAAAGCATTCGAGGTCAAAGTGGGCGTACATCAAGGATCTGCTCTTAGTCCGTTATTATTTAACCTAGTGATGGACTATCTCACCAGGGATATATTGTCTCCATTGCCGTGGACGTTGCTTTACGCCCGCCGACAACATTGTTCTGGCTGCTGAAATCGCAAAACATATGCAGGAACTCCTAAATACGCACGACACGCACCACGACGTGACGACGTTTGACGTGGACGCTCGGTCTGGAAAAATACGGCCTGTGAGTCAGTAGGAGCAAAACTGAATATCTGAAATGCCCCACAAATGATAGTTTAGTATAGTTTCAGGTGTCGCGTTTCAGCGGAAACGCCTGAAACTCTACATTGGGTCGACACCTATTCCCGCTGTAGAAAAGTTCAAATATCTTGGCTCCATGCTCACAACAGATGCCAATGTTGATGCTAACGTGACTCACAGGATCAGCGTCGCATGGCAAAAGTGGCGGTCACTAAAAGGTGTATTGTGGGATCCACGTATTCCCATAAAAACAAAGGGTAAAGTCTATAAAACGGCAGTTCGTCCGGTGTTATTGTATGGATCCGAATTCTGGACAACTAAGAAGACGCACGAACAAAAGGTCCATACCAACGAAATAAAGATGCTTAAGTGGGCGGGAGGTGTGACCCGGCTTGATAGAATTCGTAATGAATATGTGCGAGGCAGCTTTAAAGTCGCACCAATCACAGATAAAATTCCTGAAAATCGTCTCGGATGGTTTGGACACATGAAAAGACGTAACGAATATCATGTGGTACAAATTGCATTAAACCTTCCGGAACAAGAGAGGAAGAGGCCGTACGCCATCGACCTGGAGGTCAAACATAAAAAGAGACCTCAATCAAGCCCAATTGCCAGAACCGACAACCAGACAGACAGATTGACTTGGTGCTGAAAAGTGAGAAGACCCGATAACGGTACCAGGTACGGAAGACAAGAAGATGCCCTGAATCGACATCTAGGGTTAGATCCAGGTAAAAGAATTCTTCAACAGTTAACAGAACGAACACGAAATTTTGTGTACGAATTTTATTATGATAGCCACTTTTAAATTTTACCATTCCATGGTTGTTGCACTTAGGGTTGGGTCCTGACTAGGGAACTCCTCAACAGTTAACAGCACTGATACGAAATGTTGTACATGCCAACCTTTTCTAAGTTTCACCATGACTTGGCTAATGAAAAAAGCTTTTTATACGCTTTATATTAGCTTCACTTGAATGTTTGTATGTTTGTAACCGACTCCTTTGGACGCTATTTTGACCCACTTTAAACGGTCAGATTTCATTCAAATTTTGCACACCTGTCAAAGACCGATGACAATGCAATAATTCGAAAGAAAAAAGTAGAAAATAAATAAAAGAAAGAAAACCAAACTAAAAAATAGAAAATAAATTAAAATAGTGTAAATAAGAAAAAAATGTTTTATTTAAAAAAAAGCGTGGGGTGCTTCTCATATCTGTCAATGAAATATTTATAACTATTGACCCATGCACCCACGACTTTTTTGAAATAAAACATTTTTTTCTTATTTACACTATTAAAATTTATTTTCTATTTTTTAGTTTGGTTTTCTTTCTTTTATTTATTTTCTACTTTTTTTTTTTCGAATTATTGCATTGTCATCGGTCTTTGACAGGTGTGCAAAATTTGAATGAAATCTGACCGTATTTTTTTGTTTTGTTTTCTATATAAAGCGTGTTTTTTAGTTTTTTATACTATTATTTATTTTAAAATTATATTTTGTTAACCTAAACTTAGTTTCATCATGACAAAAAGCTTTTTTTTTAATGTTTGTTAACCAGTAGATCATCGGATAGCGATATATTTAACATTGCGCACTACCACGCGCATAATGCGCGTGCGCGTCGCGGCAAGCAAATGGCGTCAAAAAAATGAGGTTCTCAAGTTGATGCACCTGTATGTATTTAATATTGTTGAAAATGCGTAACGTGTATGTACGAGTATGTATGTTTGTATGCATTTACATATGTATTAGTGTCCAAAATTCTTAGTATTCATAGATGTTAGTCTATATGAGTATCTGAACAAATATACCAAATTTCACGAATGTTTGTATGTATGTTTGTCCACGTATATCTCGGAAACTACAATTGTGATCGCAATAGTTCTTTTTGTAATAGATTCAGTATCTTTCAACTTAGAGAATAGCTTAAGTTTGTATAAAAATTGGTCCAGTAGTTAAAAAGTTTGGAATGTTAACTGTTTCCAGTATGTTTTATTTTTCTTAGCGAACTGAATAAGTAGGTATTACATTTTTTTAGGCCTACTATAACGAAACTAAAAAGTAAGAAAGAAATTCTCTTGATATCATTTACCGATGAATTATTTTACCAATTCCAGTTTAAAATCAAAAGCATTATCTTAGATATTTATTCTATCGGTTGAATTGAATTCAAATACTGTCTCTATCTTCGTGTATAGGTTTTTAGTCATTAGAAATAACCCTCCAAAAATATCCACAAATACGCCCGAGAAAACCCCGCCTCAAGGAATAATGCGTTTGTCGTTCCAGTTGTACATAGCGGCGATATCGATTCACGCGGTCTGCCTGTCGGTGTACCAGTTCGTGACGTGCATCCGGCACGAGTGGCGCGACTGCAGCACTTACTCGCCGCCGGCGACGGTGGTGCTGCTCCTGTTCCTGATCGCGGAGGCCCTGCTGTTCGCCATCTTCACCGCGGTCATGCTCGGCACGCAACTTCACGCTATCTGGAATGACGAGACTGTGAGTATGACTTCGGCAGTTACAGCTCCTGGGCTGCATTAGGTTAGGTTTGGTCTACGCTTCTTTATGGATGGGAAAAGTGGAATAACATTGAATTTGTATTTTAATTCTTTACCAATTGTTTTGTCTTTTAAAATAATAGCTTGGTGGGGTATTTATTTTTGCTACGAGTATATACCTATATATTTGTGACCTGAAATAAATTAACCCCTTTATGTTCCATGGCCCAAAACTACCGCTCTTTAGAATTTCGACGCATTATATATGCGTTGAAACAATTTGCATTTTTTTAAATATTACCTTTCCAAAGATTTAACTGAGAGTTAAGATTCTGTCGTGTGTAGATGCCTAAGTCGATAGACGTGGTTAAAGAATGTCATCAATAATATTTGTACAATAAACATTGAACATACATTTATTATCACAGTGGATTTATGGTCTGGCTCCAAAATTAAATTTTATGTATGGTTCAATAAACAAAACTACATAAAGATGGACATTAATAAGAAAGGTATACCGGCGTTCAAGTAAAGAATTTTATATCAAACTTAAATAAAAAAAAAAACAATTTATGAACTAAAATTTGTCATGTTTAAATATTGAATTCAAACTGTCTAGTATTCTTGCCAACCCAAAAAAATAATGTATTCTGTGCGCGCACGGGCTTTTCGACGGAACCAACAAGCGTACCATTTTACACCGAAAGCCCAACGTCACAAAGTTCAACTTTGCTTGAAGCTAAATCATGTGACTTGAAATAACACGACAGTGTTATGTTCAAGTTAATAGATATTTTTTGTAAGAAAAATTGAATACGAATGTTTGTATACTTTTGGTCACAGAAACTTGTTTAAAATGTTCAGGATTAGCTATTACTAATTGCTTCACTGACTGCTGCATAAAAACAATATCGAGCTAGTACCGAAAGAACCGGAAATCACGGTTCATGCTTAATAGAAGTACCGTAGTCGGTTCTTAAAATCAGTACTGGTTCCGGATACCCTACTTCTAACCCAGAGAAATGACCAAGCGAATTAAGCCTCGGGCACAGCTAGTTTAACAATAATAATGAAAAGAAGAAAACAAAAACACTCGAAAGTCATTGTGATGATTGTAGTATCTTTAATGTTATACTACAAAATTAGGACGATGTAACCCCCGAACTCCATAGAGAGGGCTGTTATCAGTTTAGGGTGTGTATCACTGTATCCGTGTGTCTGTCTGTGGCATTGTATTTCCCAAACGAATGGACTGGTTTTTATGCTGTTTTTTTCTGTTTGGAAGATGATGTGATCGAAATGGTTCTTAGCTATAATATGGGGGAAGGGGAGGGGGATGAGGATATTTGCATCCAAAAGCATGGACCGATTTTGAAGCGGTTTTTATGTTTGAAAGCTGGTGTGATCGAGACGCTTCTTAGCTATAATGGGGAGTCGGGGTTTATTATTTTTTAATATGTGCTTGTTTCTCGTTTGTTTGTAGGGAATTGAACAGCTAAAAAAGGAGCAGGCTCGCTGGGTGCGCAAGTCCCGGTGGAAGAGCATACAGTCAGTATTCGGGCGCTTCTCAATTCTCTGGTTCTCCCCGTTCACGCAGCCCTCGCCCAAGACAAAACTGGAAAGCTACCTGTACAGCGTTTAAACTCACTATGTTAGCGACACTACAGTCATAGCAAACGGTGAGGCATTCTGTAATACAAGTATTACATTGGCGACCACAGAGCAGAAACCAAGTTGCACTTTTTATTGCGGGTCTTGTCTAGAATATTGTTACGCCACGCGTCTTGTGTTGGTTTAAGCTACGTAGGAACATACAATGTGCAATATTGTAAAAGCTCCGTGAGGTAGTACCCTAAACCTTAATGATACGAGGTTATATTAAAAAAAAAGCTTTCTGTCTAAGATTTACCTTAAAAGGTATAATATAGCATTTAATGATTTACCTTAAATGTCATGTTACAAATAAAATAATTTCGTGACGAAATTATTTTATTTTTGCTTTGAGTTTTTGATCGCTAACATGTCAAAGGCTGCAGTATCAAATGTGCTACGTCGAGTTAGAATTTTCTGCAGAATTCCTCACTTTTTGTTACATGTATCTTTCTTTTACTTGCGTTAGTATATAAGTTCACATCGACACTGCGATAGGCAATGACGGTATTAAGCAATAATTTATTTTATGTATAATGTATCGTTTCTATGCGCTTTACGTGATTGTTGTTTGCGATTGAATGCATTATTGTGTAATGCAAGGCTATTCTCTTAGTCTATTCTGCTTAGTTTTAAGAACCCAAGTAAATGCATTTATTAATTTAACTGTTACAAAGTGTAGATCACAAATCGGGTTTTTCGTTTCGAAATTAATGAAGAAGTGTAGGTAAGAAGGTTATTTATTTTTTTGATATCTTGGTACTGGTTGATCAAGTAATATGGGGATAAAATCTTGTATGGTTACAATAATGACAAATAAGTGATTCTTAATAGAAGTATGTAGGTATTTGAATTTACAAATAGTAAAGTTATTGATGCACTTGTGCAATCTTATGTAATCCAATTGGTAACTACAATTAAATACTATATATATACTTATAATAATGCATTAAAGGACAAAAAGTCGTATTGCGTATATATTAAAAAATATAGCATAAGGTATTTGAAATTGCTACAGGGCACGTTTTTTGGAAATTATGTCTGTATGTCAGTATATAAACAAAAAGACAACCATGTTTGTTTATAGTCGCGTCACTTACATACTACTGAACAGATTGCTGTGTTGTTTTCGTTGTTCTAAAGTTAACAGTATAAATTAAAAATATTATAATAAATATTGCATTATCATACTATAAGACGACTTTAGCAATATTATAAAATAACAAACAAAGGATATTTTTCAACCTATTCCATCAACACATGTAGTAACGCGAACGAAGTCGGACGCTGCATCTAGTAATACATTATGAGTATACTTCAATGCAGTATTTGTGAAGCTTTTTGATGCAAATACAGTTTAGCTGATCTTTCAAATTCATTAGATATAAACAATCCATTTCCAATAGATAATAATTTCCTCCTTTTAGTTTTCTGTTAATAACCCCCTTTAAAAATTACGAATGTAGTAAGATTTCTTGAAATGAAAACATATCTTATATTTAATTTGATTGTCTCTTGCAAAATATCACAAAATGTGACATAATACTAAACATTATTAAGTTATGCGTTTTTATTTGTGTGGTTATTGACTTCATGATTCTCAATCTCCTTAATGTATTAAAAATAAGTTTCAATGGAGAGGTAGCGATAAAACAAAAAGGTATTATTGGATAACCAATATCAGATACTCTTTGCCCTTAAATAATATAACATTGTTTAAACGTGCAATACAATAGTAGAGTTTGTTTTGAGATTATACTTCTAAAAGCAGGATTAAAAAGGTTTTGTGAGATCATTGTCTCGCCTCTTCTAATTAGTTAAGGTCTCTCTTGGACTAATATCAAGGATCACACTTGGTATGAACACAAAAATATCTACTTTTATAATAAAGAAATCGAAAAGAAAAAATATTTTTTCTATTATTGAATTGGTAAAGAAACAATGTTTCCCTTGACCTACGATTCTAAATATTTGAAAAAGAAATGATTAGTAGCTGTTTATTCCGTAGGTTAAGAAAATAATCGAAAAATTAATTGTGTTTCGAAATCATGATCACTAAAATTCTTTGTTACTTGTGATTACATTATTGTATTACTTTTGTTAAAATTATTTATCTTTTGTTATGTTGTATTAATGTTTTTTTTATTTCTTGTTTGTGTAATATAATGCGCTTGTTTCACGTTAAGATGCAACTTTGAACGTCCGATGATTATGAGGCATGTGATGGAATTCTAACGCTTCAACTTAGAATCCAACGCTATTGGGTTCGATCCTAGGCTCCGCACCAATGACTTTTCTAAGTTATGTGTGGTTTTCCTCTGCTCCGTGCTTCAGAGGGCACGTGAAGCTGTCGTTCCCGGCTGTTATTGATTAATAGCAGTCGTTAAGCCATGTCAGAGGCCCTCGGGCGGCCTGACAAAGTCTGACACCAGATGCCAGCACCACCTCATACCACAAACAAACAAACAATGTAATATTTAAATGAGGTGAACAAATAACAGTGAAGTTCGCAAGTTGTCGAAACCACAGCAACATATTAAATATTTCGATAGTTAATAGTGATTTACATGGACCGACTTTTTATCAATAATAGCATTGTGGACCAACAGGGCTTCGTTTCATAAAAATTGACCGACAATTGTCAGTCCGCCCTTATTCAAAATAATAAGCACAGGCATGCTCTATGCACTTATTGGATGGGTGCTCGACAATCATCCATCTAACGTAGTTTTATGTCTTTCGGTATTCAGCTCTCCTCATCCATTTTCTTCCAGCCTTCGTAGGTCGTCACTCCACCTGGCCATAGGGCGTACTACACTACGTTTGCCTAAACGTGGTCTCCAATCAAGAACTCGTCTACCCGAACGGTTGTCGGGTTTTCTGGAAGTGTGACCAGCCCACTGCCAGTTTAGCTTGCCTTAGAGCTATGTCAGTCACCTTGGTTCTCCGTCGGATATCTTCATTACGAATCTTGTCCTTTAGAGAAACTCCAAGCATAGCTCTCTCCATAGCTCGCTGAGCGACCTTAAATTTGTGGACTAATTTGACCTTGAGTGTCCACGTTTCGACTCCGTAGGTCACGACTGGTACGGACGCACTGATTCTGGAAGACGAGACGTTTAGTTATACCTATATGTTTTTATTCCAAATAAAAACAAGTACAGGTATATAAAAATAAAGGTTTGGCCTAATTGACTGAGATTTAGCTATGTGGGCGGGCTTAGTAATAATAATATTAAACTAAGTCTATCCCATCTCATCCGGCGGGTGCTGAAGAACCAGCTGAATTGATTTAGGAGTTATTTGAGTTTCTTACAAAATGGGGTCCTGTTTTCAAAAGAATCATCTTAACGTGGCCATAGTGTTGGCTAGCTAACATGCGCCAGGTAAAATAACTCAGTTTGTCGAGCTGAAACTTGATGGATCAAGTATTGAGTATTATCGGAACAAAATTTAAACTAATCTAATAATATAATATTTATTTTACCGGACAAGTGCCTTTCCAACTGCTACAGAACCCAACTAACGTTACTGTTCTAAACATTAACTTATATGTGTCGTTTTAGTTTAAATGCGTGTAGATAGCCCTATGCTCCACCCGCGTACTTAAACATGCAGGCCCTCATTTCCTAAAATGATAAATGTCAGTCGATAACTCAAATTTACGTTTAATTTAACCAGAATTGTTTGTAAAAATGCGTTTCACACTTAGTATTCGCCACTAAGCGTAATCCTAACTTTACGGTTTCACAAGACTGCTTCATTATCAGCCCGTATCACTGTTGGACATAGGCCTCTCCCAAAGCACGCCACTGACCCCGATCTTACTTTCCAATCGCCGCCAGCCTTCTTGCGTATTTCGTCGCTCCACCTAGCCGGAGGGCGTCCTACATTACGTTTGCCGAGTCGCGGTCTCCACTCAAGAACACGTCTATCCCAACGGTTATCGGTCCTTCAGCAAATATGACCAACCCACTGCCACTTCAGCATGCTAACCCTATGGGTTGTGTCGATAACTTTGGTTCTCTGTCGGGTCACCTCGTTCCAGATTCGATCTCTCAGAGAAACTCCGAGCGTAGCCCTTTCCAAAGCACACCGAGCGATTTTGAATTGGTGAACTAGTACCGTGAGAGTCCACGTCTCAGCTCCGTAAGTCATAACAAGTAGGACACACTGATTGAAGATTTTAGTTGGGATTAGGGAATTAATTGGTGACGAAAAGACTCAATGCTGCCCAGCCCAGCTGTATTAATGTTTTTAGCCAACTGCAGCGTTTGCCTAAGATAAACATACTACGGGTACCATGCGATATTTTCACAAGACTTACCGTAATAGAATTTTTCAATGTTTCACCCGTTACAATTGTCGAGATAATTCCACGACTTAGTAGTACTTTTCTTCCTAACAGCAGTTAATAATTGTTAAGATAAAGATGATTTATTTGTGAAAACATGTGTTTACATACAAATTAAGCATGCAAGGTATTAAAAAAAAAAAGATGAGCTACATACATGTTTTGCTTAAAGAGGCTTACAAATGGACAAAAAATTACAAATTATAAAAAATAAAATAAAGCACATAATCAAATATTACAATCAAAGAGAAATATAATTTAGCAATGATAATTATCAATATTAATTATAAAAACAAGAAATTAAAGTCAATAAATTAAAAATTACCGTTTACAAGACAGATAAAAAATTCATACAAGGAAAAATTTACTAATATTATGTTTTTGTCAATAACAGCTAAAAATGAAATGTCAATTTACTTATAAAAATGTTGTCAATAACAGCTAGAAATAAAATGTCAATAAAAAATAATAATAATATATACATACCTAATTACAGTTTATCAGTCAAAAAGTCACTAATATGATAATAACATTTTTCTGTTAATAAATTTTTCAACTTTTTTTTTAAACATATTGGTATTTAAATCTTTAATAGCCCGTGGTATTTTATTATAAATGACGGGTGCCATACAGAAGACGCTTTTTCGCATAAGAGCGGTTTTAGCAGCACGCAAGCGAAGTTTGCTATCGTCGCGTCTGTTACGGGTCACAGTGTCAGCTAATCGTAGAAATAAATTGGCATTTGTTTTAACAAACGTAGCAGTTTCAAAAATGTAGAGTGACGGTAACGTTAAAATTTTATGTTTTTTAAAGAAAGGCATGCAGCTTTCGGTAGATTTTAAGCTGAACATAGCTCGAATACATATTTTTTGTGCCTTGAAAGCTATATACGGCTAAATAAATTCGCGAGCGCCAGCCTTCAATTTTCACAAGAAATACTATAGTACTATTTAACTCTGGGGCAACTCTACAGACAAACTGTAGAGTTGCCCCAGAGTTAAATAGTACTATAGTATTTCTTGTGAAAATTGAAGGCTGGCGCTCGCGAATTTTGTTTCATGAAACGCATTTTATGCGACGTTTGGACAATTATGTGGACTTCTATAAAAAAAAACCTTATTACATTGACTATGACTCTGAAAATTGTCGAGCAATCGTATTTTTATGAAATGAGGCCCTGATTACGGCATTTCCCCATTCTTATAATATAAATTCACCGGACCCTGTCACATTCACAATGGCACACAGTGGGCCTTAGGTGCTTTAATTTAATCACGAAGTTGCAAACATTTGCAATTGTTCATATTATTTCTAAGGTGTAATTCCACTACAAATAGATTAGATATTAATAAAAACTATGTAAGTTAGTGATTTGTGGTGATATAACGACTGTTTAAATTTACATACTTTCCTATGCTTGTATAAATGTGAGTGAATTTAAGTAAACACATGTAAGCCGTGTTGGAAAACAATGAGGCTCAAGTATTTGCTTACTGCTTCATAGGGTGCATCGTTTCGCTTGTTGCGCGAAATTCCAATTTTTTGGTGATTTTTTCTCATTACTGCTCATCAATACTTCTTCTACTTTACTAAACAGATTTTGTGATAATTATGAGACCTACCACACTTGTTTTAATGGATAGTAAACTAAAAAACACTGTAAAATACATTCACGGATATTCGTAGCTACACTAATGATATTTATGTGAAACTATCCAAAATCATAGAGTACAAGAACTGTTCATGAGCTGTGATAAAAACATCAACATATTAGGATTTCGCGCCACGAGCGAAACGATGCACCTTAATACAACATTAAATGTGTACTGGACCCTTATTGGGCTGCTTCAGTCTGACAATTATATTTATTTCCGTTTTATTCATTCGTTTGCTGCTTAAATTGCTTCACGTTAATTTATACAGAGTACAAAAATCAACGTTTAAATGTTAAGAGGCGATGCACCATTTCGGTTTCGACCAGACGAGCACCACTTGACCTCCACTTTTTTGAGACATTAGACTTTTTGATGACTTGGTACACCCGATCTCTTATTTGGGTTGGGTGCCATTGCTACGAATAATGGATTTTTTAATTGTTCTATGTTTTAGAAGCATTATTAGTTCTGTTAAGTAGTCCATAAAGCATTGCAGAATTTAATGCAATGCTTTTGAATTATAAAGCATCGCAGTATTTTAAATCGATCATTGGGTTATAAACAAGAAATTCGATATTTGTCTCGAGTTTTTGATCGAAAACTAGGTGTTTCGTAAGGTTGAAGTGTTGATCAGAAACCGTTAAAAATCTAAATAAACACTGATCATTATAATGCCTACTTTACTCCAATATTTAAATGGCATATAACATGTGATAGATATGATTTTTCAAATTCAGACTATATCGATTCAAAAACTGCATAACCTTATGAAGCACTACTTTAAACAGAAACAGATAAATATAATACAAAGCCAGATCAAGGGTACCAAATTTAAAAAGCTTCATTTTGTCGTATCTTAATACAAAGTGACTTTAATGGATGTCACGTTGTGCTCATCTGAACGGAAATGATCAGGTTTCACCCCTTTAACGTTCGGACGTTGACCGTTGAGCCACTACATAAATTCTGGGAAATGTGACAATCACAAAATGTCGATGACAATTCCTTGTAGAGTCTGGTGGCATTCAGTTTCACAAACTACTATTTCGGCCTTATCTATCGCAATATTAGATTATATTTTGTGTTTATGTGATAGCGTACCTGGTATTTTCAAATGAAGACCCGTAACCCGTTATCGTAAATCTAAGAAGTATAATATTATGTCAATACATGGCTATAGTAGTCACACACAACTCAAACTCCGGTGAACGAAAGTCTACTTAAGTACCAGGGGTCTTGCTAAGCGCTTAGTGAGACTCGTAGAATTGCAGTATTTATCTGGGTACAAACGCATTGTTTAGTGATATATTGAACAAATTATTTGTATTATTACTATGAATAATTCCCAGTTGTAGTAGACGATGCTGTTATTGCAGAATACAATTAGGTAACAGGCCTAAATCTTGTTATGTGAAAAATATTAATTTGCAGGCGCTTCTCACCTTACTGTCACCGTGCCTCAAAATTCTGAACCAAAACAAAAATATTTACCCATATATATATATATTTTTGAATAATTTAATATGCTATACGGAGTTTCAGTAAATGTTAAGTAATCTAGTTGTTCTGCAATGATATAGTTGACTATAATACTTAATTAATTGTAAGATTCCTATTTGACCCTTGCACCGCTTTGAATGTAAGATATGGTCGTCCCTTTTTATGACACAACATAACTGAAAAAATGAATGGGACTGATAGAGTGCATTAAAGTAGCCGGAACAATCATGGTAACAAGTAGGGAAAAGGCTGTTAATTTGGCTAGTCTACAAGTTGTTCGAAAGTATATTTTCTTACTTACCTTACACCAACCAGTAACTCCGAGCTAAGTAGAAACTTTAGAATGGACGAGTTACTGATGATAGAGTTACCCAAACTCCGGTTGACGAAAGTCTACCTAGTACCAGAGGGCCTTACCAAGCGCATTTTAACGAGTATTAACGAAAGTAGAAAGTAACTTTGCTACAGGGGCAGGGCTCTTGAAAAGTACGTCTGGGTAGTTAATGTTGACTGTCTACCAGAGCAGGTCGAGGGAGGTGAGTGCTTTTTTTCTTCTGTGTTTTTTTACTCATATCCGGAATTTCCTAAACCGATATGGATAATTCTTTTTTTATTTTTAAAGGTTAGACTTCCTGTGGTCATATACAAGCGGTTTTTTTTCATTAATCTCTATGGCAGCTATGATAACCGTTAAAATAGGAAGATCTGTATTTGAAGATCTTCTTTTTCTACCTAAAATCGAACGTGAATATACGCCAAAACAAAAAGTTGTATGTTGTTTTTTCTAAAGTTGCTACAATTTCATGTTTTTAATGTATATTTAACGGTTATCATATTGTCATAGAGATTCCTGTTAAAACACCCGGTACCTAAACATTTCATAATAGTTGGTTCTGTCGTTTTTTTTAGTAAATCTGTTAGAAGTTTTTTTGCTCAAAGAGTATTTTTTTATACAGAGCTCGCATCTTCCACCTATGGAGGCATATCACAACATACGATATAAACGACTTAACGGTGTCATTCGTCTTTATGTATGCTATCATCATAGGACTCTTCGGCCCTCTTTTCAATTAGCAACTGTAAGCTTGAAAATGAAAGTTAATACCTAGGTAAGTCAATTAAAAATCATTTAAAAAAAAACGGTTTCATGCAGTAACGATGTCATGGTGAAACTTAAAACGGGCTATCACAATTAAATGCGTATAAGTACAACATTTCGTGTCTGTGCCGTTAACTTTTGAGAAGTTCCCTAGTCATGTCATGGTATAACGTAAGCCGGCTATCATAATAAAATGCGTACACAAAATTTCGTGTCTGTGCTGTTGACCGTTCCTTTATCTGGAGCTAATCCTGGATGTATCCAGGTCATGCTTACCATAAAAATGCATTGTCATCGAAACTGAACCAACATGTAAACTCCGTAGGATAAAAGCTTTTAAAAATGAGGTCTGACAGGCTAGCTCTAAGCTTTGCTAAAAGAAAAGGTTACCGATCTTAAGTATATCTCTATGTCTGAGAAAATGCGACCTATCATGTGTTTTGTGATAGGCCGCCTTACGCCTAACACCGGTTTGACAGACATGTGCAAAACAACCAGTGAGCAAGCAGTGTCGTAGTCCGGTTTGTATTACTGACCGTATTACATAACATTTAAAAACTTGTCCCAAAGTATAATGCCGGCAACACTTTGCGATTTAAAGCTTAAGTGCCATCTTGTCTCACTTTATCAATAACACTATTTAATAGCCTGAATATTCCGCTATTTATAAACCTAGTTATTAATTTATATTACAATAATTGTAATTTATTATTATAATCAGCAAGCAACCTTCAAACCGAAACACAGAAATGGTGTGTAAACATTTGTTTCTGTTTGAAGGGCAATGCTGGGCAATGAGACTTAACGACCAATGTCTCAGGCAGCACCCTGCGCACGAGCGCAGTGCAGTGACGCGCAAGATTTAGCTACCAAAGTTCTGGGTGGCACTGTAACTGATATGGGCACGCTCAAGCGCGGATCCCTGGGCATATTTCAACCAAAGGTTTTTTTAGTTCCATTTGCTATTTTCATATGTTTGTAATCATGTTTATTTGTTCCACTAATAAAAATATCTCAAAATTTCCGCGCTAACTACGTTCGCACCTTGTTATTATTGGCTGCGTTCTCATATGGATCCATAGTAATTTTCATCTTTTGTCATACGCACGACCACAAATAGTTTTGCTCTAGCTTTGCTCGCGCCTTTGTTATATTACCTATTTTCGCAAGCTGAGGAATTCCATTAATGTCTAACTCTGTCATTACCGAACATTTTCGCGCACGCTATACTTGCGTTTGTTAAATGGTATATTCTGTTTCCTCATTCGTATAATATAACGGAAATAGTACAAAATTTTCGCGCTCGCTACGCTCGCGCTTTGTTAATAATATTATATGTATTTTACACATTCTATGTGATCATAAACGTTCAGTTTTTTGATATAACTACACTAATAAATTTATGAGTAGCTCAAAATTTTCGTGCTCGCTTCGCTCGCAGTTCCTTGATTATATAGCATGTTTCGCAATCATAAAAGGTCGGTTACAAATATTATTTATTTCACATAACACAATAAAAATATAAATAAGTGGCTCAAAGTCAAAGGTAAAAAATGTGTTTGTTTTAAAACAAAAGGTAAAAATTTATTACTTACAGCTAGCCTGATTTTGAAAATTGATTTAAATCTAAACTATTCCCGAGTGGCATAGTCTACGCGAGTGATACTGCGAGGAATAGCTAGTATTGTATAATTTTGGAACCCGTTCAGTGTGACCCCCCCCCTGACTTGAAGGCTGGATCCGCCCTTGGGCACGCTTACCATCCGGCGAGCGACCTGCTCGTCAATCAACGAAAAAATACAAATATAACTACTGTATGATATAATAACAATGTAAAATCATTTAAGAATCTTTAAATTGGTGCAAGTCGGTCTAATTATGTTCCACTAGTGCTAACCACAGTCATTTATTTGTGGTTCATCTTTTTGGGCATAGCAATAGAATGCAATATCGTTTATGAAATTAAAATTATTCGTTTTAATTTACACGTATAAAAAGTGCAAAGCAATGGTACACAATTTAGGAACACTGTTGAATGAAAATAATAATTGGTCTCTTTCCTTTTGCAATAATTTAATATGGTTGTATTAATAATTATTTTATAGAGCACATTGTTTGGTAGTATCAATACGATACGACTGTTGTCTCTCGATAGTCAGGGGCAATTTTGATGTAGTTTTTTATGAAATTAAACCCCATAGCAGGAATTTTATACGAAAAATATTACATTTATCTAGACAGCAGTACTTACGTAAGTAACTTGACTAAATATTTAACTCGTTGCATTATAATACTATGAACCTACAAAATGTAGTTAAATTATTGTAATAAAACAACTCAATTTTCTACGGAATTTAATTTATACTCAGTACCTATGTATAATACATATAACGAACATTCTTGTGTTGTTCAGTTTTTTTGTCTAAAATTTAAGATTTTGACGAAAAATATTTCATTAAAGATGAGTATGTGGGAATATTATAGTTTTATTCAAAATTACTCCAAATTACTCCCTGTATCCCAAAAATATTTATTTCATAAAATTACATTTTTACTTAAAATTATTGTAGAAAAGGACTTACTTCAAAGATAGAATGAAAACACGTAGATACATATTGAGTCCACAATTGCGCTCATTATGTCAATTGTGTACGTGTGAAGGACCTTGCACAACGACACAATTCTGAGGCTGCCCGGCCGTTGCGCATTGAAAATGTATTAGAACCTATATACGTGCGTGTAATAGTCCCGCGTCAGTGTGTGAATAGTCGGCAACAAAGGTGTTAGTACCGTAGTAAAGTCGCTGCGAAAGAGAAAGTGTTTTCGAGGAATCCAGCTCGCTTCGCGGGTTTTAGCATGAGCTCGCGCTCAAGGTGACCGAGTGCCTCCGCTGCTCGAGCGACGTTACGTAAGCCGCCTCACGGACACTTGCTCGCAGATCCATCGCCGTACGTGACCGATTCTCTTGCGCGGCCAGTGTTCTATTGTTCTCGTAAACACCAGATTATTTTCAGATGTGGCGTGCTTTCGGCGCGTTGTTACTGCTGGCGCCATCTCTGTGCCGACCATACGATCCGGAGGATGGCGATTTGAAGAGTGTCTTGCCATCTGACGGGACGTTTGAGGCGTTCTACCCGCGCGAGGCGCACGGCATTCCGAATGGCTCGTCGAGGCCGGCGCACGGGCACGGCAGTTTCTATAAGCACCGCAACCCGGCGCTAGTGGACGTGAAAAACGCCGCCGCGTATGGCTTTAGGTTTGACGGCATGAGGAGATTCAACTTTGATGACGAAGATGATTAAATAATTTCATTCATCAAAATATATAATTATTTGGTTACTAACAATGTCTTTCTGGAAGTACTTGGTTAATTCCGCTTTTTGTTATTATGGTTTAACTTTTAGGGTTCCAAAGTCAAATAGCAAAATGGAACCCTTTAATTTCATAGTGGCCTTCTCAGTCGATGCAACCGTTATGACACACCTCAATTATTATTATTTTCGCCCACCACTTCATGTGGTTATCTTTCATTTTTGATAGAACTGGCAATTTTTAAATTACTACCGTCCTGCGTCATGTGTCATGTCTTTGGTAGGTACTCTTATTTATGACATCAAAGTAAAAAAAGTACCCGCTTCGGTTACCAGAGAGTAGCACCTACCCCACCCCAACTCCTGCCTCTCGTTTCTATTAGCCAACCCAATATAAAAGATAAATGCTTTATAAAAAAACTCCAAGTTTTATCAAAATTTATTCAGCCATTACAGTGCTAAACAGTCTTTTGCGTTTATAATGATAATAATACAAGGAGGAAAAACCTAGTTTAGTTGACCTTTTTACTAAATAATGGAGTTTCAAGTAAAGGTGTTTCGAATTATAAAGGATTACAGGTCACTATCCCATGTTGTATCACGTCTTAAAACCCTGCCACAGGATCGTGATTAATAACCAATAACCCTGTATAGTGTAGGTACCAGCAAAATAATGAACATAACTGAACCCTATGGTAATGCTTGGACAGACACACACTTGTCCTCCAATAACACCTGGTTCAAAACCTCGGCAATGTACTAATAACTTATGTGGGCTGCTCCGGAAGTTGTTAGTAAATCCAAAAATAAGGGCAGTTAGCGCAAAAGTTGTCTATCATTTTGTGACACAATTGATTTCTAGTGTGTCTCAAAAAGATAGGTGCCACTCTTGCGCTGACCGCCTCAAATAATATGTACAAAAATGCTGTTTTGTTATTGTACTGTTTTGCAAAATACTTCAATCAAGCCCTTATTGTAGTACCGCCTCTATAGATTTATTTATTCAATTAAACCATTGAAGTATAAGTACTGTACATATCTCTATGAACTAAACCAGCTCTCAAAACATTTGAAGAACAAAAAGAAGATCTTGCGGAAGGTCAAATAACAAATGCCTGCATTTCATCAAATCAATCTTTCATAGCGCTTTTTTTTACTGATGGCTATAAGTTGGATGGAGTTGTAATTGGTCACCCATTAAAAATACTGAAATTAATGAATGATGTAGAAAATTATCACAAGAAATGCTTCAAACCGCATGCTAAACGTTAAAATCAAAAGATGGACATAAAATTCAGTAAAAAGAAAATTTACTTCTTGATGTCCATTAGTTTTATATTTGGTATAAATGCAGAATCAAAATATGAAAATAAATCTTGCAAAAAGTTTCGGAACAACCCAAATATGTGAAGGAGAAGTTTTTAATCTAGTCAGCAAAACTTAACTCCACATTAAAAACGGTAATTTTATCATGTATATCTTTTGTTTTGAGTTTCCAATGTTTCAGCACTGTTGAAAGCGCTATGATCATGGAGTAACTGAAGTAAATTACTGTTTTGTCATGTTATGTATCAAGTTGGAAGTGATATTATGAACAGGGCTGTGTTCACTTACACGCTCGAATCATACGTGCGATTATCGCTCGATCATCCGGAGTTAGTGAACGACTTTGGACGTCCACATACAACTGTCAAGTGTCAGTTTCATACTATTCCTCCCCTCCCCTACTATTTTTCGGATGACCCAGGCGAACGCCCGACGACGCCGTGAACGATTTCAAGTGTACACGCGGGTGATCCGTGCGTCCTCGAACGTACAAGTGAACGGGCCCATGTGGTAACAATGACAATAAAAAATACCCTCTAAATTAAGACCATTTTGTCTGCTAGTAGAAAAATAACACACACCCACATTTAATTCAGTTACTCTGTGATCATGGCGCTTTTACAGTACTGAAATATCTGAAACTCAAAACAATAGATATACAAGGTATGTATCTCGTTTCTAATGTTGGCTTTAAAGTTGTATAATTCTGTTGTGGATTTAAAGGTCATGTCATGAACAGTCAGACCTTTTTTTTGTTGCCTAGAGGCTAGCTTTTGACCATAATATCACAAGTGACAATGTGATTGTAGGTGGTAATCTCGCTAAGCCTAGAAAGGGACTAGCTCTCAATAGCTGCAGCTGGCACACCCTGAAAGGGGTTTGAGAGTAATCACAGTTCAGCGTTTCAATATTATTATACTAGCTTTAGCCAGGAACTTCATAATTAAAGCAAAGTAAGTATATGAAGATTTCATTATTAATGAAATTAAAGACTGATGTATACAGTTAAATCCAGAGGAGGTAGTATCGCGTTCACTTACGTTTGAATCATCCATGCGATTATCGCTCTAACATCCGGAGTTAGTGAACGGCTTTGGATGTCTACATAGAACTGACAATGTCAAGTGTCAGTTTCATACTGTTCCTCCTCTCCCCTACTATTTTTCGGATGACCCAGATGAACGCCCAATGACACCGTGAACGATTTCGAGTGATCGCGTGGGTGATCCGTGCGTCCTCGAACATAGGAAGTGAACTTTAAAATATTCAAAAAAATCGGATTTATTTGATTTAAATCAGTTTTTTTATTATGTTTTCATATTTGCATGTTTTTTAATTTGAAAGTCATAAAAAGTACAATACAATGTTTATTTACTAAACCCTTCCGTGACCAATGTAATGATTGTTGTTAATTATTAATAAAATTAACAACAATCAACATAAATAAAGTCTAAAATGTCAGTCAGTTATAAAAACACAGTAGCTTATTTATTTGCGATCTATTTCTGTCACACATGATTTTAAATGTTTTTTCATTCTCATTAAAGCCCATTAATTCCTTATAACAAGGTTTACAAACCGCTTTGTTATATTGGCTGCAAGCCGACTTTTTTTCATTGAATTAAACCCATACAGCATATTTTTTTCTTCCAGACACCTTGTTGTTGTATTGACTCTTTCATTAATCAATCACAAATGACCGAGCAAAACGGGTGGAATCAGACGCGAGTTTAAATTTCGGAGAATTCCCGAACCGTGTAGGTAAACAAAGCATTGCACACGGGTATAAAAGTATTGATTTAAAACAAGGTTTTTTATAAAAAACGCTTTATATAAATCGCGTTTTTTGACCACCGATATTAATCAAGAGATTAAAATCATCTCAACCCAGGGCTGCGTTCACTTACTACGCTCAAATTATCCATGCGATATCGCTTCGTCATCCGGAGTTAGTGAACGACTTTGGACTTCCACATAGAACTGACAACTGTCAAGTGTCAGTTTCATACTATTCCTCCACTCCCGTACTATTTTTCGGATGACCCAGGCGAACGCCCGACGAAGCCGTGAACTATTTCGAGTGATCCGTCCGTCCTCGAACATAGTAAGTGAATGCGCCCCTGGTAATATCTTAAGTTTTAATAACACAATATAGAGGTGCAGAAGTGAATGCTGCTTGGTAAATTATACCATAGCTTAGCGAATTGAAGAACACACTTCTCATTAAGAATCAAAGAGAAAATAATTGCTATGCTAGGAAGTAACTGCACTTAAAAATATATTGTTATAACCTAAAATTAGAATTTTTTACACAGTAGCATTCGGGTTCACGTTTTGAATGAGCGTTATGTTGTCGCCTTTCATCATAATCCTTCCGATCTGTCGCTTGGCCTTTGTCTTGACGTGGTACTCCTCTGCCTCGTCCATGACGATGTTCATGTATTCGTCGAAACCCACTATGTGTCCCTCCAGTCTTAGATTCACATTTTCGTACAGCCAGACCTGAACTCTGCTTCTATTTTGTAGATATCGGAAGATGAGGTTAATGGGCTGTACCATCACCTTCTGAACTTTCGGTGGTCCCTTGTATGCCATCGTAGTTTTTTATTAGCTTTTTAGATCGATTTGGAAAATAACAGCAGCCAAAATCAACCCGGCTTCCTGAATGAAATCAATCAAACAAAATTATCAAAAGAGAAAGACAAAAGATGATGACGCGCACGCGGACGGATAGAGTTGATTTGACATTGACATGTTTGACATGTGTCAACTGTTAGAATTTGCATTGTCTATGACTACTTTATTGGGCCGTTTGTTTTGGAACAATTGGCGAAAATAACTGTTATAAACGCTAAATATGATCACAATTGGCGTTGCCTTTGGCCATTTGTGGGCGAAATTAGCGTTCTGAACGTTTTCGATCACCGTTTTTTTTGCAAGTTTCGATGACATGTTGACATAGGCAAATAGACTTTATACCGTGAGGGATAGGGTTGTTTTTCATTCAGTTTGGAAAGAATTGGAAGTGTCAAACGTTGCAAAAATGCCAAAAGTGTTGAAAATGACCAAAGAAAACTGCTTGTTAAAAATGTACATTTCGAAATTGCCCACTACGCCCAATCATCATCTCGAACGCAGGGTATGCGATACTGGGGCGCGTTCACTTACAACGTTCGTGGACACACGGATCACCCGCGCGATCACTCTAAATCGTTCACGGCGTCTTCGGGCGTTCGCGTGGGTCTTCCGAAAAATAGTAGGGGAGAGGAGGAATAGTATGAAACTGACACTTGACAGTTGTCAGTTCTATGTGGACGTCCAAAGTTGTTCACTAACTCCGGATGATCGAGCGATAATCGCACGGGTGATTCGAGCGTAGTAAATGAACGCAGCTTGCTAAAGTGCTTCACTTCACTTCTTGTTTTAGGCGTTTGTAGACCTTAAAAAAAGCTAAAGTGTTCTGAAAAAAAAAATGGTTTGAAACTGGACATAGCGTCTGCCAAAGTAACAGATGGTTTGCACAAATTATAATGTATTACGTACAAGTAATGGTTTGTACAGACGAAAAATAAGAAAAAGTAGAGTAAAAGCAGTAGTAGTAGATGGCTGGCGGTAATTGTGATTAGCAGGAATTCAGGAAAAAGTACTTAAAAAAGCCGACAAGAAATAAGTTTAGTGGAGATAAAGGAAGGAAAAGAGCAACATAACAAATAAGCTAAGTACAGATAGTGATTCTTTTAATGTAAAACAGATTGCAAGTTAAAAGCATAATGACGTTCGGTTTTGATCTAGATTTTGTTGTAAGTGCATGAGAACTAATAACAGATGATCGTAGAGAAGTGTTTTCAGTGCTAACCACCAATAGATTGGGTAGTTAAACTTGTCAGTATGAAACAATATCTATTGTTATTGGATAATTAGCAATACATTTGTTCTATTAAGAAGTTATAGCAGGTAATCATAATTAACATGGTTATATGTAGAATTATTAATTATTAGGTAGTTTTCCTATAAATAGATTGAATGTTTTTGGTAGGTGGTCATATATATGACCACCATAATAAACAAAGTTCAAGCATATTTATTGTATTATTTATACAGTTCCTAACATGATACTTTATCACAATGTGTGCCATATCCTGCGTTCGTGATGATCAGATGGCGTTCTGGGCAGTTTCGTAATCTACATTTTTAACAAGCCATTCTCTTTGAACATTTTCAACACTTTTGGCATTTTTGCAACTTTTGACACCGACTACCGATCTCTTCCAAACCGAATGAAAAACGACCCTATGATTGACGAAATAAAGACGATTTTCCTATGTCAACATGTACCATGGCCAGTACTCGGCTGATTCTTTTTCATACCACGACTTGATTTTCCTTTCGTATAAAATTCGCCCTCCAAAACCTAAACCTCGAATCATTCTACAGCGCAGCTTTAGTGGTATGGATCGTGTGGCATTTGTTAATGATGTCAGAATGGTTGACTGGAGTACTGTCAATAATGCACCATCAGTGGATGATCAGATTGCTATATTTAACTCTATCACCACGCAGTTATATGATGTCCATGCTCCTTTGCGTGCAATCAAACTGAAGCATCTCCCTGCTCCGTGGCTTACGGACGATATAATTGATGAATGATGGATATAATTGATGAACAAAAAGGCTATAGCTAAAACTAGATACAAGTTACGACCCACTGAATACAATAAAGCTAAATACGTTCAGTCTCGAAATTGCTACAATATGGTGTGTAGGAATGCGTTACGTCGCCATGTCTATGCATCAGTTGAAGATGAGGATCCAGCCAAAGTGTGGAAGTTCCTCAGGTCTCTGGGAATTGGCAAATCATGACAGGACTCCTTTCCCAATAATTTAGATATTGATTCTCTTAATCATAATTTTTCATCTACCTCTGCCTTGCAAGCCTCGGTAAAGAATAGAACAATCAACTTCCTTTCTGCCATTACAACTCCTGCCCGTCCTCTTTTCGTCTTTAGTCGATTCACCGAATGTGATGTTAAGAAGGCGGTACTGTCTATCTCCTCCAACTCTGTCGGTGGTGATAGTATTAGTCGAAACATGTTGATATTATCCTACCTGTCCTCTGTTTCCTTTTTAATAGTTCTATTTTCAGTGGTGTTTTTCCTGCCGTCTGGAAAGACGCACAGATTTTACCTTTACCCAAGAAATCCAAACTGAAGTCATTTTCTGAGTATCGTCCCATTTCCATCCTTCCATTTCTATCCAAGGTTCTTGAGCGTCTTGTTCACCGATAAGTTAGCCATTTCCTTTTCAGCCAAAATCTTCTCAATCCATTCCAGTCTGGTTTCCGTCCCAGGCACAGCACTATGACTACGCTTGTTAAGATTACTGATGACGTTCGTCTTGGTATGGATAACGGCCTGTTGACTGTGCTGATATTGCTAGATTTTAGTAATGCATTTAATGCTGTCAACTTTGATATTCTCCTTGCAATTCTTTGCTCACTTAACATATCTCCATCGGTGGTCGACTGGTTTCATAGTTATCTATACGGACTTCGGCAGCGGGTTCGCCTGGAGGAGACTTTCTCTGCCTGGTGCAACACGTCAGCCGGTGTACCGCAAGGCGGCGTCCTATCTCCACTTTTATTTGCTATTTTTATTAACTCCATATCTCAAAATCTTACTTCTTCTTACCGATACGCAGACGATCTTCAAATCTATTCCCAGGCCTCAGTTAATGAGCTAGATAAAGCTGTTACAAGCACAAATTGTGATCTGCGTCGTATAAATGATTGGAGTAAATCCTACGGATTAACAGTAAATCCTAGTAAAACGCAGGTCATTATTTTAGGGAGCTCTCGTATGATCTCTAAGGTGAACTAGCTAACCCATCCAAATATTACTTTTGATGGAATTACTATACCATTCAGCGATTCAGTCAAGAACCTTGGACTTATAATGGACAGATCTCTCAGTTGGAGCCCTCAGGTAGCAGCTACTACCTGCAAAATGTTTGCTGCGGTAGCCTCTTTAAGGCGCCTTCGAAATTTCTTACCCACTGCCACTAAGGTTGTTTTCGCGCAATCTCTTTTGCTTCCCATTCTCGATTACGCTGACGTCTGCTATCTCGATCTTACCGAAGAACAGCTGAATAAGCTTGAGCGTTTACAAAATGTTGCTATAAGGTTCATATTTGGCTTGCGCAAATTTGACCATGTTTCTCACTTTCGTGCAAAGCTCAAGTGGCTACCCATTCACCTTCGCCGGAATGCTCATATCCTTAACCTTCTTTATAATATCTTGTTTAATCCTTCTACCCCGAGCTATCTTAAATAACGCTTTGATTTTCTCTACACATCCAACTCCTTCCAACTTAGATCATCCGAAAATCTCGCCCTCAAGCTACCTTTGCATTGCAGCATTTTACGGACGTTCTTTCACGGTAGAAGTTGTTCGTCTGTGGAATAAATTGCCTGTTTCCATACGGCGTGCGCCATCTTTGGAAGTTTTTAAGTGTCAAGTGAAGAGGTTTTACTTGGAAGTCTAGCTAATATTATGTTTATTATCACGTTTGTCATGTTGCTTGTATTACAGTTTTTTTTGTTTGTTATCATCTCATAATTATATTTGGGTATTTATGTATTCATGTAATATATATTTATTTATATATTTATATATGTATTTATATATTGGAAATTTATATTTGAATGTGTATTGTAATATATCTTTTATTAATCATAAAATAGTATTAGTATAATTAGAAATTTGATTTACTATTTCCCACTAAGTAGTATTTTTATATCATAATGCACCCCGTCCCTCAAACTATAACAAATCCTCTCCATCCAAAGGTTGCCTGGAAGAGATCGCTTTTAGCGATAAGGCTAATAAGAATAAGAAGAGTACACACTGTACTAGAAAAGAAAAACACGGATAAAATGAAATAAACGATAAAATTGAAAAGATACATAAATCCAATCTTAAACTATGTACATATAACAATCGCTCGCTCAAGTCTTGTAATCGGTTAATAGAACTAGAATATGCTCTACGAAATATTAAATTTGATATTATTAAAATATCGGAAGTGAAAATAAATGGGCAGTGTATAATAGAAAAAGATAAATATATACTAATGTCTAATGGTGATAAGAACGGAATAAATGGTGTGCGTTTTATTATAGCCTCACATCTAAGGAATTCTATTATGGATTTCAAAACATACTCAGATAGAGTTGCAAGGTTGGATATGCAAATCTGTAACACCACTATAAATATAATTCAGGACCACAGAAAAATCGAAGGAAAAAGAAGTTAACCATTTTTACCAGGATATCCAAAAGGCTCTAGTAGAGACTGGCAAGGACACAATTATTAAGGGCGACTGTAATGCGAAAATAGGAATGCCATTAAATGAAGAACGAAAAGTTTGTGGACCCTTCGGATTTGGAGTAAGAAATAGTAGAGGCGAAATGCTACTAAAAATGCTACGAAAATAGATTTCTAATAACGAATTCATTTTTCAAAAAACATAACAAGCAAAAATGGACATGGCAGTGACCAGATGGAAGAACACGAAACGAGATTGATTTCATACTTGTAAAACAAAAAAATAAGGTAAACAATACTGAAGTTCTCTCTACCAAATTTTCCACAGATCACAGAATGGTTAGAGTTACATATAATATGAACTTAAATATAAAACACCGCTTTTGGATTTGGCCAAAAAAATAAAAACTATACACCTATCGAAATTGATACACTAAAAAAAACTTATGACACATCAAACTCACTAGAAAAAGAGGATATCAATGAATCTTATCATGCCACAGTATCAGCAATCAAAGAATGCATAACAAAATTGACAATATCTAAACACAAAACAGAACCTGAAACTAGAAACATCGAAATAAAGACATTTAGAAGTGAAAGACAAATATTGAAAAATACATATCCACGAACAATAGAACAAAGAAAGCGTCTTACAAAACTACATAAAGTAATTAAAAAGAAGATCAAATTAAACAGACTAAAAATGAAAATACAGAGCTTGGAAAAATAATTAGAAACTCGAAGTTCTACAAAAAGAAGTAGAAAACAATACGGCACTAAGAATGAGTGGATACATGCCATTAATAAACCGATCGATCAAAAAACTACTAACAGGAAAGATATTTTAACAGTAGCAACTGAATTTTACACCTCACTTTATTCAAGCCAGGAATGTATTTCTACAGAATCGTTTAAAGAAGACTGCTTGGTAATTAAATAAGGCCTGTACAGGTGGCACGTGGTCCTGATCATCGAGCGTATTTATAAAAAAGCACATAAAAGTATATGTCAGTATGTATATTTAGAAAAGCACGTACTTAATTATAGGGCCAGAATCTAATACAATTCACTGGGAAGTTTTAAAGTATGCAGTTAATCAGTTATAAAAATGTCTGGCCTTTCTCCCCACTAAATAACTAACGAATACTTTTTCGATTATTACCATTCTCCCCACTGTCAAATAATATATTCCATTGTGGGGAGAAAGGCCATTAAAACTGGTGAGCCTAAATGGCGGGAAGTTGCAGGAATGAGCGCAGCAAAGGGAAGCTATTGGGGGCAGCGGGACGGTTTAACTATCCACGATGGGGTATTGTACAGAAAATTGGAAAATGATCGAGGAGACCACTGTCATTTACAAATGGTTGTTCCTAAAGCGAAGGTGCCTGATGTTCTGCAACTCTGCCACGACGGATTTTCAGATGGCCATATGGAAATCAAAAGGACCCTATCAGAGATACGTGACCAATTCTTTTGGATCCACTACCATGATGATGTGAGGATCTGGTGCCGCAAACCTGCAGGCCTGATAACTGGCATTCCAACGGATTCTCCGCGCAGCGTTGCAGATTGTGCAATTGGCTCGCGTTTTAGGTTGGATGAAGTTTGTAGGCAGGTCGAACGGTCTGGACAGCGGGTGTCTGAGAAGATGTGGGCTCGATATAACCGGAAATTGAGAGATCTGGGATTTGACAAGGGTTCACTGGTTGGATTGCATGATCCAGTGCACGGCAGAGGAGGGTCTCTAAGGTTGCAGGCAGAAATTGGTGGAACATACCCACTATGTGAACAGGATCAGCGACGTTACAACATCAAAGGCGCCGCCAGCCTTTGGTACCTTCAGGCACGGCGCGACATCAAAGGCGCCGCAGATCTTGAAATTTTAAATACCTACGTCGGTACCGCCGGTACATACGAGTACCTTCTGGAAACTTCCGTCGCGGTATAAATAAGGCGCGCATTGGCTGCCTGGAACAGTATTGATTTTGCATTCGGAACGAAATCACAGACGAAATGATCAAAGTGATTCGAAGCGAGTATTCAGTGATAATTGATAAGAGTGTAAAGTCGAGTTAAAGAGTGTTTGAATGTTATTTGTTGGATTAATTTCTTTTTGTGGCTTTTCGAGTAAAAGTATTAATTTTTGGTGTAATTGGCGTACATTAATTTTATCTGAACCCCAGCTCGTAACATTATTAATCTCACGACCAGCAACAGTTCGGAAACAGTGTTCGGTATCGAATCCTCTTAATGCTGCGCGTTACAGTTGATATTGCTTTGAAAATCTGATTGCAACAAATTGCATTGGCTTAGGTAATTGCCCTTCTGATTAACTTCGATAATCGGACGAGAGGCAATGTCTTCAACGATACTCTCTCTACGCTTCAACGGGATATAGGACATTGTATTTATATTCTCTTTGGGACATTGGTAAAACCTAGAGCGAGCCCTAGGTCACAATGTTTCCATAAAAGCTTAAATACTTACGTCGCTCTTTGTAGTAGTTAAACGCGGACGAAGTCGCATGCAAATTTTTAAAATCCGTTCAGTCATTGCAGTGCTGTAGTAGAACCAACATACTCGTACATACCAATACAACTTCCGCATTTATAACATTAAGTTTAAGGATTTCATTAGGTAATTTTAAAATATATTATATAATTATATAATTATTCTATACTAGCTGCACCCCGCGGATATTTTGCTTCCCCCATGCCCTCTAAGACCCCAACACCAGCTTATTTTTTTTACCTACTTCTAGAGCCATTACGTAATTGGTTAATGGGGCAACGACTTGTTGCTATACGTTTAGCGAACTAGACTTGAGTTAAACTAAACTAAACTAAACTAAAAAAACTAGGAAACCTAACTAAACTAGGAAACTACTAAACTAGGAACTAGTAAACTAGGGATAAATATTGGCCACAAATTTTTAGAAAATTATGTAACTGACTTAAACTGAGATCGCGAACAATACGGATATATATGACACTATCTGTACCCGCGGCTTCGCACGCGTGGTCATTTCTCTAGGTTAAAAGTACTCTATGTGCTATTCCAAGACCAAAAATACCAATATACCAACATTTGATCAAAGTACGTTCAGCAGGCAAAAAGCTTTTATCGATTGCTCGGCTTCTACTCGTACTCATCAAATTGAGATACCATGTTCACAAATTTTTAAGTCAAACCATATGCTATCCAACAGTGAAAGCCGCATCGCAATCGGTCTAGTAGTTTAAACGTGATGCGCGAACAAACATACAGACAAACAGATAAACAGTCAAACAAACAGACAAACACGAAACTTAAAAATGTTATATTCTTGTTCAGTAGCTTATTCTAAGTACTCTAGACCATTTTTTTTAAATTATCTTTGTACAGACTATTTCGTTCTAAGTGCTTTAATATACGAATAAGTAGTATTATTAATTATTCTGTGGTATACATAAGGTGATGATGTTAAAATGTAAGTGCTAGATGCTAGCTTATAACCACTAGCGAGTTCGGACGAACGTCAACATAATCCATACCACCAATATATAAAAGTGAAACGTTGTCTGTTTGTTTGTTGGTTTTGGGAGTTTTAACGCGATAGCTGCTGGACGGATTTTGATGAAATTTGCGATGGAGATGGCTTAAAACATAGGATACTTTTTATCGTCATCATCGTCATCATCATACTTCACTCTCAAAAGGCTGTACGGATTTTGATGAAATTTGGAATGGAGATGGCATATATCCTGGAATAACACAATATATAATACTTTTCATTATCATCATCATCATCCCTCACGCGGGTGAAACCGCGGGGCGCAGCTAGTCATGAAATAAAATTTCTAAGAGCTTGAGTGTTTTATTCTCAAGTTGTTGTCATCAGACAGGTCATGTCCCAAACTTTTGTCAGTTTAAGGATTCGATTATCCTCTTCTTATCAAACACTAACTCTGGTAGTTAGATATTACTAAGTTGAGGAACTTGAAAATAGCGTAACATGGCGCCTCATACGTTTTAATCTTGGACTTTCAGGCCGCGGGTGGTTCGTGATACTAACACGATATTATAAAAATACAACTTCGAAAAGATCTAAAAATATTATATTTAGATATTGTCCCACAAAAATGGCTCCATTATCCGAGAGCTCATGATCACCATACGACTCTTCTCTGTATCACAGAATGAATAATAGTACTAAGTCTATATGCGGGAACGACAGCTAAGTTTCTTTGGGCATATCATGTGGTACCAGCACAGGCATGCTGAGTTGGAGAGACTGCTGATTGCTCATTGTGGGTCAAAAGCAGGGGTGGCGGCCCAGGACCAGGTGCGATGGTCGAATAGCAATTATGAAGTAATATTGCTTTTGCGGAGAACCGATAGAAATGTAGACGACGCGACAGTACGAGTATAAACACGTGGTCACGATCCGTGAGGAACGGGCGAAGAAGTTATTACAGCAAAAACATGGTTAGCATTTTTAGTCGCACCATATTATTCGTACGAATTAGTATTATTAAAAAAGCGATTTAGCAATATTTGCTAAATTATCTCTGTTGCTGTTTTCTTTGCTGCTCCATATAATATCATAGGAACCTGAGAACAGCGTTGCTTATCCATACCAACATATAAAAGTGAAACGTTGTCTGTTTGTTTGTTTGGGGAATTTAACGTGATAAAGACTGGGTCGGATTTTGATGAAATTTGGAATGGAGATAGGTTTTACCCTGGAATAAAACAAAGGATACCTTTCATCATCATCATCATCATCATACTTCACTCTCAAACGGCTGAACGGATTTTGATTAAAAATGGAATGGAGATAGCTTATACCCTGGAATAACAAATATAATACTTTTCAACATCATCATCATACTTCACTCTCAAACACCTTAACGGATTTTGATGAAATTTGGAATGGAGATAGCTTATACCCTGGATTAACACATAGGATACTTTTCATCACCGTCATCATGATGTCCAACGCGGGTGAAACCGCGAGGCGCAGCTTGTAACAAATAAGACCACTTAGCTAATTTCGATAACGAGATTTACCAAGAACAACTTCAAAAGATACCATAGTGTTACTAAAGGTTTAAAAAATTCTACAAAAAAAAAACATATCATCTATACACATTTAGGAGTTGCCATTAACTGTCACTACTAATCATTTTTAAAAGTTTTTATTTTACTTGCAATTTATGTATTTACTTATGTAGTATGTATGAAGTTTGATGGTCAAATCTTGCAAGCTGAGTTAGAAGCACTTCATATTATCCTACGAAGATGAATTTTTACGTTGTGGTTCAGTTCCGATGACTATGTATTTTTATCGAAAAGATGACCTGAATGACATCCAGGGTTAACTCCATATAAAGAAACTCTTCAACGGTCATCAGCACAGACACGAAATTTTGTGTACGCATTGTAATATGATAGCTGGTTTTAAGTTTTACCATGATGGTTACTGCACTAAGGGTTGGGTCCTGATTAGGAAACTCCTCAACGGTTAACTGCACAGACACGAATTGTTGTATACCCATTTAATTGTGATTGCCCGTTCTAAGTTTCTCCAAGACGTGGTTAAAGTATAAAAGCTAATTTAAAAAAAATGCAGTAACGTTTTAAACTTTTTTTTTTAATAATTCGTTAATATTGCTAATTGATAAAGTGCCTTTAGCAGTGAAGATAAGTTTTTGTCAGCAGTGATAATAGGCGTATCGAACAAAAAAAAAATTTTTTGCTTCAATTAGGTAAGGACTAACTTTGAAATTGGTACTTATAGGTCTACAAAATTATCAGATTCATCTGACATCAGATAATTTTGATGCGCCATGGTTGCTAAATATCTGAGTAACTCCATATTAGTAAGGCAATAACCTACTATATGTGTAACTAGCTGTACCCGCGGCTTCGCACGCGTGGCCATTTCTCTAGGTTAAAAGAACTCTATTACTATTCCAAGACCTAAAATACCAATATACCAACAATTAAACAAAATTCCTTCAGCCGTCAAAAAGTTTTTATCGATTGCTCGGCTTCTACTCATTGGATTGAGATAATAAGTACACTAGTTTTTAAGTCAAAACCTAAGCTATCCAAAAGTGAAACCGCATCGCAATCGGTCTATTAGTTTTAACGTGATGCGTGAACTGACTAACAGACAAACAGACAGACACGAATTTTAAACATGTTTTTTTTTCAGAAGCTTATTTTTGGTTAACTAGGTCATTTTTTTAAAAATACCTTCCTTTTACAGATTTTTTGGTACTTACTGCTTTATTATAAGTATAGATGCCCTTCACTTTTGGGCAGAATAATAAAAATATGTGTTTTATGTATATTTATATTTTTTTGCTGCAACAGCTAAAATAACATTAATTAATGCTGCTAAATATCTTATTAGTAACTCCTCCTAATCAGCCAAGTCTTGTTGACCGAGCGAGCGCGAAACGCGAGCGAAGCGTCTCCGTTTCAGCTTGGACAAAAATTATTTCGTATGTCCTGACGTCCGGATTTCTGTTCTCCTCTACAGGTGGGATTTCTCAACTGATCTAGACGAAACTTGGTATACAGGTTAAACGAATTTTTAGTTTTTTTTGTCGACGGGGATTTTTGATTGAGGGGTACCTACTTACACCATAAAAGAGCAAAAAGGGGGCTTCTGAATATCTCCGCCTTATTAGGTCCGATTTCGATGGTTCTTTTTTTATTTGCAATGAAATAAATTTAAGTTGGTCTCTAAAAATTTGGTGAAGGTCTGATGAGGATCTTCGGCGTGATGAGCAGAGTAGCACCTCAAAATGCAAATTTCTCTCTTTTAGGTTTCTACCAGTGGATTCAGCCCTTTACCTACTAAATAGGGATTGATGGAGCATCTTCGTTATTAATGTTAGTTGTACAATAAGGTAACTAGATGGCGCTACTGTGCACCGCTTGATTGTTGGCAAAAAAGTTTGTACGTGCGTGGTCTAGCCCACATTCTATATATACGAGTATAGACATACCGCATATTATTGTAAGGTACGAAGTACATTTTATCATACCTGCCTACCCTTACACGAAATCGTTTGTTCACCCAACAGTATCAAATGGATGATGTTGATTGTTTCTCTTAATTTTATGCATGGAAGAGCATGACGAGTCGCAAGGAAGGAGGTTGCCGGTGGGTCGGGACGGTAATGAATACGTCTCGATTCGATACGAGTGTCGGCTGCATCCTTCCCCTGGGGTTACGGTGCACCGGGCCGCAAGCAGCACTATACAGTCTGGGGGAGCTTCGAAAACAAAAAGATTTCAACTATGCACATTGATACGGCTATATGCTATGTTCAACCATGATAACTATGCACTATGTGCTCCTTGTTACGACTAGACGACGAGATTCATACGATGGCCTTGTTGCATGTATCTGCGGCAGCGTAAGGGTTCTAAGTTATGTAGGAGATTCTTCAAATGAATAAGTACCTGGCTAGGAACAGTTGTCTCAAGATTCGGTACTGCCTGCCAAGTTACAATTACCCAAACCTGATCGTTCAACCCGATACACCCTCAAAAAAACTCCATGTCAAAACACTTAAAAGCCGCTCCGAGGAAAAAGTGTGAAATTATCTTAAGTGGCCTGTGTCTACGAAACTCCTCTTTAAAATCAAGCTAATATAACGGTAGGTTCTAAGTAAAGATAGAAGTGTAGATAAGTTAATAAGATTATTATTATAGCTCATGTTGAGGTCGGGGACCGGCTTTTAAGGACGGAATGTTCTGAAACCGTGTATAAAAAACGACTGGACTCCTGGGATCGGTCATTCCGTCGCCGGAGTGGGTGCACGCATCTTCGATCCCGGAATAACGTGGCTTTTTTGTGTAAAGGTCTCTCTTAATCCTTGATTCGGCTTCGATCAGTTCTGAGACAGGGCTCGCAGGGGGTGAACGTTAGTTGTTCAGTTTTGTTCCAATACTGACGAGTGCAATGTATCCGGATCAGAACGGAGTGGTGAGTGTCCTTTGACCATTGATCGATCTTGTTTCAGTTTGCGATCCCCTTCCTAGCTGTTTATTGTTTTAAATGTTTATATTTGTTTATTGTTTTACTCTAGGTAGGTCATATTCTTAAGCAAAAGTATTAAACAAATTACGCGTCGAATTGAAAGCCAAGAAATTTAAATCTATGAATAGGATAAGACGCAGCAAAAAAGAATTTAGAAATTAGATTGGACTCCACTTTTTGGTGTTTATACTGATCAGTGCGTAATGATCATTCATTGTTGGGGTTTTCAATTTATATAGCGGCTATAAGAGGGTAATAACTGGCTCAATGGATCCTGATGAGCTGCATAGTCGTGCAAGTCACGCCGGCTACGCAGTGTTTGGTTAACACTCTGTTACCTCACACCATAATAATTCATAAGTGTGACACCTCACTTATGAATTATTATGATTGAGACATATAAAAATAAACATTGATTTGTTCGTGTTAAACACTTTGTTATTGAATGGATATTGTTAAAGTTTGGGAGATCTCTTTAGTTTGCTGCCCAACTTGTATATCTATCAAACAACCATAGAATTAAATATACTCGTATATGTCTATGCAAACAATTTAGTTTTTTTTCGGTTTATCGAAGTTATTTCAATGTATTCTGACATTTATTATTCTTATGAGAAAATCCAAGGCTAAACTACTGGTATTATAGCTCTTTGACAATTTCTTGTTCAAAAAATTGTACCTATAATAAGTGTTAAGTGACCTAGTCATAACCACATATTTAAAGGATTACGATTGTTAAATGCACGGATGGCTGTTATAATTGTGTATCGTTCAAAAGTATGTTTGAATACAAAATGTTTAGTAAATGAATGTCAATGACCTCCTTGAAATGCTATGAGAGGATATATATGAGTTTGGGACTCGCATGGTCCATTTAACGATTATCCACGGACGCGCTCAAATCACTTTATAATGTTTCTATCTGGCGAATCAGAGGGTCGCTTGATTGCCGCAGGTTATTTTTATAATGTATAATATCAAGAAAAAGTACTTACCGATCTTCTTTTCACTATATTTTTTGTCTGTTTATCATTTTTTAATTCCTTAAACAAGTAAACATATTGTCTTTACCAATATGTGTACTGTGTTCATACTCTAATGAAATATGAGCTCTAGTCGGTCAGCCTGGGCGAATGCTGAGCGTAGCCTAAGAAGAATAGAATATAGTTTTTTCTCACACGACTCACTTAGTATTTAAAGACCATAACGACAAGTTTTATAAAATCAACGTCGCTATCAGTATAGTATCATACCTAGAGATCTGTGTAAGATAGATTAATTTAGAACGTGTATTTCTTTTCAACATGGCCGCTCCCTTGTTGAATGAATGACATGTTAGTCTTAAACATGTAATTAAACCTCAAAATGCCCTGTGAAGACCCATCAATCTTGAGTTATAATGCAGGATCCATAATGGGAGTATTATCCATCAGTGTGAAGCACTCTTATAATATCAGCTCCATATACCTAATGCAGTTTTATAACGCCTAACGACATCTTGTAAATATCAAGAAGAAAGTCTCTATAATCAGTCCGTTATTGCATATTAGTATAATTTATCATATAACTAAATCAAAAACTTCATAATAGAGTATTTTTTTAACCACTATTATAAGTGGTAAACAGGGTTTAATTATTTAGAGCCAATGATATTATTACATTAGAGTGGTTTCATAGCAATATTTACGGTTATGTCTGACCCCAAAGCTCGTATTTAAATTTTAGTGTTACATTTTTCGTTAGGTTGTCACATTATTATATGTTAATAACCACTCACGTTTAGATGTCGGACGAGCCGAACTATGTTAGGAAAACCGAAGTCGTTAGTAGGTCAGTCTAATAATTCTGTTCAGTAACATACCTAGGTCGTCTAGTTTTGGGACCTTAACGTGAGTCATTTGCCATTTATATCATAACTAGCTTTTGTCCGCGACTTCGTTCACCAGGTCTACAGTTTAACGCGATAAAAAGTATTCTATGTCCTTCCAGAGACGAAATTTCATCAAGATCGGTTCAGCCCATTAGTTGAAATTTCAAAATTTGTCAAATTTTGTACTTAAAATAACAATCCTAAATATCGACATTAACATACATGATTTTGGAAAAAAAACGATGGTCCCTGCTATTAACAATATTTATAATGATAATATGACTCTAATAAGTATTGTTAAATGTACTTTTTCCTCGCAACTTTCTAACAAAACCTTTGGTTTTTAGGAAGGTACAAAATATGACCAATCTGGTAACTCAAATATCCTACAGAAACATCGACCCTTGCATTAATGTAAAAAGCGATAGTCTCTCCTAAGAAGTATGCTTCCTGGCAGAGACTAAGAAAATTCCTGGGTATTCGAATTCCTTGCGGTTACAATATTTTCTTTTGGTAGGACATAAAGTAACTAACATAAAGCTTTTTTTTAGACTAGTTTGGAGTCGGTACAGATTCATGTCCCTGCTAGGAAGTATGACACCTATCTAGTAGATTGGTGTCCTACTCATACATAGGAATTTGTTTTTCATAATGAAGTAGGTAGGTAGTACCTTCCTACTTCATTATGACAAAACAAATTCGATTATTCTTTGGACGCTACGTAAGTATAAACATTATACAATTTAATTCAGTAGGCATTTATTGTTGCCTATTATAACTAGTCAAAACTCAACACCTAATCAAAAAAAATGCGTGAAAACCTATCTCACTTTGAATTACTTTCAAGTAGGTCTTACTCGACTTGTCTTTCTTTTGTGTGTTACGTGTGTTCTTGATGTTTTTTCCTTTTTTTGTCTGCGTAATAACATGATTGCATAGGCGAGCAATTGTTGTGTTCCCATTTTGGGTTGATCAATGGAATTTTAAACTACCGTAACTATATCTAACTATCTATACTTTTAATAATCAGTTAGTAAGAAAAAGACTACACAAAGATAATCTACCTATACTTATAATAAGGCAATAAATACGAAAAAGTACTAGGTCTAGGGGACTTAAAATAAACTATATTGAACGAGTTTTTTTTTAATGGTGTGTGTGTGTCTGTTTGTTCACGAATCACGTAAAAACTACTGGACCGATCGCAATGTGGCTTTCACTGTTGAATAGATTATACTTAAACTTACAAATTGGTGTACTCTGTATCTCAACCCTATGAGTAGGAGCCGAATAATCGATAAAAAAGCTGAACCTGCAGTCTCGACATAAATAGTGATTGCTTTACAACCGAAATTGGTACATAACCCGTTGATAATCGTTAGCTTTGACAGTTATTGTCTAAAGCTATCGACTGTCATCGGTATCTGAGGTGCGTTTAAGTAAGTCGGCTAAATTTTCACCGGATAAAAATTAACTAGCGAGGGTTCGCTGAATGAAGTCATAGGTTTATCTGTCAAATTCAATTGTCGACTTGTCAAATTTATGTTCAGTATCTTAATTTATGTCCTCCAGATCATCTTTATATTATATTCGTTGTATAATGTATAGAATTTATGTTACTGCATTAATGGAGATATAGATAGTATTTACGAATAAAACAATCAACATTTAATCTAACCGCGAGTCGAATGACAAGCAGCTGTCAATCTGACAGCAGCATAAAATTTAGCGACCTCAAAAGTTCTTATACCAGCAGACGTTCTTGAACGGGGCAGATTAAATTTAAGTCGGGTTAATTTTTCGCCCCGCGGTGTGCTTGAACGGGGTGTTTGACGTTTAGTCAGTTTAAATTTTATACTGGATAATTGACTTAAACGTACCCCTGTACTGACATGACCAAATATCGTTATAATCGGACTTAACAACCAATTTCGGTTGTAAAGCAATCTCGATATCGAGGCCCTGAACAAAATCTGGTATTTTGTTCTTTATAAGTAGGTAGGTACTTTTTTGGTCCTAGAATAACAACTAAGTATGTTACTTTTAACCCAACGAAGTGACGACAGGGGCAAACTAAGCTAGTTATTAATATTGAAGTAGATAGATAGTTGAACACTTTATTGTACACACCACAATAAGTAACGAGTTGGTTGTAAATGAGTTGATGATCCAGGCAACCTTTGGATACATTTAAAATATAAACTACTGGATCTGTTCCAAAAAATATTTAACTTCTAAAAATCTATAGCGTTGTATGAAAAGCTTTTTACTTTTTACTTAGAACTTCTAAATTATACGAAACCTGTCGGAGCTACTTTCCAAAGCTATAATACGTGGAAAAACGGCTAAACTGTTATAAATACTTAAACATGAAAGGAATGTAGGAAATACGAGTAACTTTTTTTACACGTGTAATGATTTTAAGATTCATGTATGTGTGTACGTTTGTGAGTTTCTATAATCCACCATAACATTTAAATGCCTGAACTGACTTGGAAGTATGGGGTACCGTACATCATCCCGAGTGACATAGACTATTTTTTTATTTTCAAAAGTTCATTATTGTCTTGGCTATCGTGTTTTTTTGCTCCTACCTTGAGGATTTACGTGTTAAAATATGTACTTTAGTTTGGATACTTAATCCGTCGCGAGTTATTTCGCTTATTTCTTACGGAACCTTATCAAAATCTAAACTTAAACTTGTCACATCTGGAAAGTGTTTATATTTGATGTAGATGTTGGGAGGGGTAAATGCGAATTACCCGTGCACCCACTAGTGGGTGAAACCAGTGGGTGGACGGGTCATTGCCCTTGATAACGAGTTATTGAAACTAGATTAATTTGTGGTTATAGGTACTTACATCAAAAACTGTTTAGCCGTAAGGAGCTGAGTAGCAACAATGTATCCTAACATATATCCCGCGTGAACAGTACACATAAAAACTACAACAACACTGCACTGCACAAACTGCACTGTTACAATTTGTTACGGATTTTTCCTCGAAATCCCCACAAGGGAAAAAGCAAATAAAATCCTCAGGAATAGTCAAATTATACTATCCCAAATGAATCGACCAATTTTCCGGGATAAAAGAAGTATGCTATAGATTATTTCAGGGTGTGTTGTAAAGTACCTGAAAAGTATCTATTAGTATTTAATTACCTAAAGTATGTACATACCTACCTAATTACTACATTATCAAAATCTGTTCAGCCGTTTCAGCGCTGATTGGTAAGAACATACTAACAGACAGATTCTCATTTAAGATACGACAACTATATAAGTTAATCTCATTTATGTGATAGAATAACTATAAGTATGTACTTACGTACAATATTGGTCTAAATTTAGATTGTTAGTACGTGCACGGTAGGTGTTAATCTATGTTAATCGGAAACAAAAAAGACCCTCCCTGCGAAGCCGTTTCAATCTGAACGTTTCATTGAAATCTGTGGCCCTATTACAGAACTTGGTTACAATCGACTTTTTCATAGCAATTTCGACTCTATCGCAAGGCTATTAGTGATAGCGATATTGACAATCCGATTGAAATCAAGTTATGTGGTCAGGGCACTGGTGCTGGCGATATGGTTTGTTTGGAAGAAATCGGTGGAACTGTTCCCGAGATATTCAACTAGAAATCTCGGGCACAAAACTTTTATTTGCATTTTTCCTACGCACATAATGTGGTATAAATGATAAGTAGCATATGAAGAACAGACTCAAGGGGATCACAGGCGTTGAGAATCTTTGAAATTGTTTTTTTAACATTATAAATCCTTTAAATTACGCTGTTCGGCATCTATTGATATTTATTTTGAATTTTTCTATTTGTTACAGATGAGGCTCCTCCTGATATTGGCTATAGCAGCATCTTCAGAAGCATTCTTCCTCAAATGGGGCTCCGACACTACGTACGTACCTTATACTCTAACTAAACCTTATACTAGGTACTAATTTGTCTACTATGATCGATTTCGTTAAATTTAAGATGTATACTGCTCAAGCTTTTGGCCACTGCGAATTTTGTTGCGACGTTAATAGCTGATGTTATGCTCTAGTTATTATTAGAATAACTAATACCTACATATCATCATAACCCTATCATAATAATATAAGGAGTTAATTTTACAACCTCTGAACATTATCGTGATATTAAACTTTGAGCTTGGTTTAATTAACAGTAGGTGATAAATATATCCAAATAGTGGTGTGTAGACTTTCATAACAGTTAATTTTAATGATTTACTTGCCTATAATTGTTAAAATGTATACAATCTGCCTTGTCGTGTTATCGCTGCGTTTTGCCAATGTATGAAATAACAAAAACGTTTACTTTCTTTCCTTTGATAATATTGTTTATGCGCATTCTTTGTCAACTGCAGAAGCAAATGTGTTAAATTTTCTCGCTGAGCATGTACATTGTCGATTTATCATTTTGTACATGTGTGGTATATGATTGTTTCAGCAGCCAGGCGTCCGCGCAGAAGACATGGGTGCAGCAAATGTCACCGAGTATGTCACCGGCGTACCGTTATCAGTACTCATACTCGCCGTATGAGACTCGCAAGCTGTACCAGATCCAGAATACTCAGTACGCGCAGCCGGAGATGTCGCTGCAGCAGAGTATGGCGCCGATCCCGATCAGCGTGCCGGCGGGCGCGTCGCTGACGCCGGTGTCGCTGCAGCACGTGCAGCTAGTGCCTTGCATGTGCCCCGTGGCGCCCGAGGAGGCCGAGAAGCTGCAGGAGCAGGTGGGGCCGGGCCCGTACGTCGCGCAGACCTACACGCAACCCGCATATCCTCAGCAGATGACCGTCGCCGCCGACAACACCAAAACCTCTAACAAACAATAAAATCAACGTTATAGACGTCAAATCCCACCAATGATCCATTCTCATATAATTTATTTTTTCGCTATTTATATTAATTATATTATTATACATTCTGAGCTTATATTAAGGAGGCGATATCGAAGACTGATAGTGTAGAGTGTTTATTCTAATAAATAAATTACAGTAATATTTTTTGTTTTATTCATATTGTGTGCGGCTGCGGCGCATTTTTAATGAAATGTTATCAAATGGTTACAGCACGTAACGTCAAACGTGCATTGAGTGGATGTCGTAATGGCAAAATAAGTGGTGTACTTGCGTTCGTTCGGGCCTACGCTCGCTGGGCCGCTGCGTGCTCCTCTTTTTGCGCGAGCGCCGCTCTCGGAAGCGACCGGGAAGTAACATTACGTAAAAGTAAAACACTTTCATTGTTCTCGATATCACTAGAACGGCATTTCATTCAATCATTCCAAATGAGAACACAATTTTCACGCTCTTTTGGTAAGATATTGTAAACCCATTTCGTGGGACTAGTTGGATGCCTGAGGGCAATGATTATAAATTACCTCGACTGGTTCATAATTCTCTCATAATTTTAGATACGGTATTTAGTGTTCGGGTATAATCTACTCTTATCATCCATTATAATTTATTTTTATTAAACTGTACCTTGAAGACGGTATTTTTTTTAAACACTGTGTTGGTTTATATAGTGGGCACTATATTTAGTGCACATTGTGGTCTACTAAGTACATTACGTTATACGGAGGAGGATTTAGCTGATCCCGTCAAAGAGAGAAATTAAATGCTATGTGATGCTTCCTACTGCATCTTATATTTCGAAATAAATAATCTAAAGCTTGTTTACCTCTTTTTAGTTTTGTTCTCGGTCGGGTTTTTTGTTTGTTGTTGTTATCTCTCTACGCCCCAAAATGGGGGTGTCAATTGGAGCGGAATATGTTTGCTAAATATTTTCGAATGAAAATTAATTTGGCGCGTAAATTAAACATTACAATATCACATTAAGAACGGTAGAAACGGCACTTTGATAACTAACTATGATCATATTCAGGGGTTCAGATGAAAGCTTCCAATTTCTGATTCAAAAGGTGTCTGCTGAAAATGAAATATATTTTCTCGGCTATTCGAAGCAATTCAAAATAACAGGCTGGTCGAAAATTTGAAACCTGACATAGAAACTCATTTGCTTGCGCTGGAAGACCAATTTCGACGATACTAAACAGAGTCACCAATATTGTATGTCACCAGAAGCCCATTTATCAATGATTTACAATTACCAGAAGTTCAGAAAGAATTTCTATAAATTAAGGTTGATTCAATAGTGAAAGATGACTGCCATCTCTTGACATTGGAGAAATTTTGAATCAAACGATTCCTTGTTAATTCGAAAGTTACATCTCTTGCTTTACGAATACTTGTTCCTCTTTCTTTGACTTATGTGAGACAGGTTTTTAACTCTGGTTTTAATTTAAACTAAGAGGTGCAGCGTAGACAGGGAAAAGGCGTTTGAATTACTTAACTCCTGCGTCGAAGAAGTGTAAGGCGCCCGCCGGCCACTTGGAGTGACGACTTGTAAAAGACGGCTGGCAGCGACTGGATGAGGAGAGCTGAAAATCGGGGTCAGTGGCGTTCACAAGGAAATGCATCGTCCAGCAGTGGACAAATATGGCCTGATGATGAACCCCTGCGTACGCTTGCCCTCTCCTACAACATTTTCAGTCAAATAATACACTTTTGGAATTCTAAATAACCTTATAAATATTAGATAACCGAAATAATCTTACCTTAATTCCATTGCCCCGTGCTGTTATAAAATAGCCTTTATAACATCCCTCTTCTAAAAATCTTATTTTATTCACTGAAAACAGTGAATAAAAGCAGTTTTGTGTTCTTTGCTGTCATTAGTAAATTGGCACTATTTTGAATACTTAAGTTTTACAAACACGAAGTTTAGTGTTACTTAATAATAAATAGATTGAAAATGCATTCAAGATAGCAAGCAGCATAAACCTGAAGATACCTGAAGACCCATGGACTCCACGCCCTTCAACGTCCAAAGATGTTTCCTCCAGCTGAAAGTTCCGACCATCGACAAGAAATATATATCACTTCACAAGTTGACCATCCTAATAATAATAATAATAAGAAAATTACTCTTGATTTTAGTAATTGTTCTAATTTTAAAGTGCATTTTAATTAATATACCTAACCTTCCTTTTTTCTTCAATAAATGTCAATTTTTGCTTGATATTTATTTTTCTCGTAGTCATGGTAAATAGTATGGTATATATTTTTATGGTATATAGTATGCAACTCTTGAATAAAACTAATTTATATCGAGGGCCATGAATCACTCGCATCGCTCAGGATTCTAAAATTTGAATCATCATGAATCACTCCCTACGGTCGTGATTCAGTCGTTAGAATCCTTTACTTGCTCGTGATTCATATATGAAATATTCACTAATTGCATAATATACTATTTCTATGATCTATCTTCCAATGATAGCTAAAACTATTTTATTAGCACTTTACAATACATTTTTCTTGACAGGTTTTTTACCATTATAATGGCGTGAGGTTAAGGTTGTACCTATTCCCAAAGCAGGTAGAAACTCGAATACTTCGTTTAGGAAAATCCTAATTTCTTGTCTTTGTTATATTCTAAACGCAATAATAAACAAACAATTAGTATGGTACTTTGAAAATCAAGCCTGGTTCTCTGATAATATGGTCGGGTTTCGTACGGCACGATCTTGTTTTGATAACCGTTTCACAAATACAGATAGGTTTTTTAAATTTGTTAACCTTTGCTTGTTTTATCGATATAGATAATGCGTACAATAATGTGGGTTTTTTCTGTTTAATGAGGACATTAGATCATTTGGGTATAGGTCGCTCCGGTGGGGCAAACCCATTAATGAGAATACACATAAAATATATATATATATAGAAACATATTGAAAGTATTGTCTAGCCCTGGATCTACATCAAAACCATCTGAGACGCTTCTACTGCGAATTATACATAGCTATAATTCGCAGTAGATTGGATTATGACAGTTTTCTGTACGATAACAGTTGTAAAACGAACTTACTTATATTAGACAGAATACAAAATCAGGCGCTAGGTGTGATTGGCGGCTATATTAAAAGCACACCAATCTATGTTATTGTTATGCTCTAAAAAATATATGTATATGGTATTATTAATGAAAATTAAGAATATTTTACCAAAAAATCCTGATGGTTCTATAGAAGGAGACGTAGCTTTTTTGGACTCTGTTCAGGTATGTCATATTAAACATAAAATTGATATGAAATTTCAATTAGCACATTTGATTAATTGCTATCGCAGAAACTGTAAGACAAAGGTCTTACAGTCTACATTAGGTAGATAAAATTGTCATTCCACCGATTCCGACCGATTACCTATCAAATATTAGAATCAATCTTAAGTTTATAGTCACATAACAAAAACATACGTCTACAGTGGATTCTACCACAGAGACAATACAAAAAAAAAATTGAGGTGGCGAAACTGACAATGGTAGATGGAATTCCATTGGTGCCATTAATTTCTCTTTTATCAATTTTGTTAAATTGATAAAAGAGAAATGTAGAAATATATGGCAGGAGTATTTTGAAGCAAGATCAAAAGAAAAGGGTAGGTCTTTGTTTCCGAAATATCCAACCGCAGAAATATCCAACCGCAACTAAGCATCCATGAACTGACAATAATATCATGTACTCGTATCGTAAAAATGCTAGTGTAGCTTACACTTCGCTCCACTCATATATTCTATAAAAGAAGTTTCCCATTTTTGATGAAAAAGGTTCCATCTCCCAATTGTGCTGAGTGTATTGAGGATGTACAGCATATTTTGATGGAATGCGTCCGGAACGAAACTACAGAAGATCATGGTTGAATCGAAGTGAAATTATAGACGTGGAATTTTGTAATTTTAGCCTAACGTGTCCAATGTCAGACCAGACACTTAAATTGTATAGATTAGCAGAATTAGGTTCTAGTTACTTTATTGATTTTAGTATTTCTCTACAGGGCGACGTGGTCGCTAAGCGACAAAGCCCATTAATAGTAATAAAAAAAAACATATGCATTAAAATATCTGTACCATACCTTTACCCGGTAACGTTGTGGCCGGAGCCCCCCCGAGGGTGTTTACCAGTTCGAAAGGACTCCTAGCTCACAATATTAAGTAGCAAAAGATTTATCTAATATGGATGATAATAGGCTCACAGCTGACATAACTTTGAGGTACACTTCTTCGAACCCACAGTTTTGGTACTATGGTATTTCCAATTAAAGTAATTTCACCATCAGGAATCGGTGTGAGGTAATAATAAAAACATAGTACTATATATGCAGGTGCACAATTATTATTATATTATCACGAAATCTTGTTTTACAAAATCGCAACTCCTCATTAAATAGTTGGGCCAATGCATGGATGACAATCTAGGAATTACAGGTTATTTGAATTTAGAATTAATATAGACAAACTGTCAAATGGGTATGATTATGATGAAAGAGATGAAAGAGGTTTGACATAGTCAGAACGTGTGGCGCGCTTCTCCAGTTTCCAGTTTGGAAATCCTAACATGTAGCATGCTTCTGGAGAAGTGTTTTTGAAAAATATGCATTTTTTTCGATTTATTTCAAAGTAAAGGCTCCTTATTTGGTTTAAGGTGCTAGTTTAATCGTGTGGCAATCCAATTAAATGCCAAAGTCCAACAAACAGAGTCATTCTTTTTTTTTATTTTTTTTTATGTTATTTGCTCTCTCAAAAGAAAAAAATGTTTACTTTGAAATATTTTGAATATTCTGCAAATATGCCGTAAGTTTATGTGATTACAAGTATTATTTATTAAATTTATCGTTGTTTCAACCTCTATCGATTAAAACATTCATATGAATGAAGCCCCGATTGTTGGCAAAATTTTAGAGCCCGAATGACGTCTGGTAACAAAAGCTGCCAGTCAAAATATTTTTTGATTTATCCAAATTTTATAGAATGTTTTCCCTTTATTTATTTTAGGGTACTAGATAGATAGATAGATAATACTTTATAGTACACCAGTTTTCATAAAAAAAAATACAGCAAATAGAAACAATACGCACGCTATGTACTAGCACAGTACATAGACTATATATGTACTGTGGTACTAGTAACAACATGTAGCAACACATTGCTATCTTTATATTTCAGCTCTATGCTCTAGATTTTCCATAAATAATTTTTAAACATCACGCGTAATTTTTGCCTGAAATTATTTCGATTATTAAAAAAAAACCCTGACTATTTCATTTTATTTTTTTATCTGTTGGAAAGAAACATCTGTAACGGTCCTTAATACAGATAAAAAAACCATAGGTCGCTGAAGATTAAAAATAAAACAATATTGAAAATATCAAATTCATTTCGATTTTTTCAACTGCCGTGTTTTTTAAATAATGTTTTAATATAGTATCGACTAAAATAATTAATGTGCTAGAATTAATAAACAGATAGATCAGAACACAGTGGCCATACAAACGGTGTGTATACACAAGGGTCGCCAGGCCCAGATGGGCTTCCGGCGGCGGCGGCCGACACCCGTTTCTCGCCCTTTTTTTTAACAACCATATTTTTTTGAAGGTTGTCTGGAAGAAATCGCTTTAAGCGATAAGACCGCCCATTGTACCTCTATTTAAGTTAAATGTCTATTCTTGTGTATGATTTATTTGGTGTGCAATAAAGCGTTTATCTATCTATCTATCTATCTATCTATCTACTCGTACATTAGCAGACCAACTGTGAATATGACTCAAGCATAGTAGGAAGAAATTTAATAGGTAGGTACATAATTTAATAGTTTATAGCAGCAGCAGCAGGGCATAGGCTTAGGTTGTTAGGCACAAGCTTTGTAATAAAAATAGATCATCATCATCATCATCATCAGGTCATGTCACTCCACTGCTGGACATAGGCCTGTTCCAACTTCCAATTGGTCTGTTACACTGAGCATTGTTTAGTCATCTTCATAATGGGCTAGTGATCTGCCCCGGCTTCGCACTGGTAGCTAAGGATTCTGTTTATTTGTGAAAAACGTTACATGGGGTTGAGACCTTTCATCACAGAAAAAATATCTGATCGAAGACTTGAACAGACACGTCCGCGGCCCGCCCGCACCCGCGTCACAGAATAAATAATAGTACTAGGTACGTCCCGCACCTCATCATTTTTACAACACTGAATAAACTAATTGAAATCCGCTCATCAAACACATCGTCATAACTCTTCAACACTGAGCACTGGCCCTTTTGCACATGCTATTTTGTATGGCCATTTTTTACATCATTGTGCCAATAAACACTTGGTTTTTCTTTCTTTCAAGCTGATAAGGATTAATACTGTTTAGCACAAAGAGCTGTAGAAATTTGGTTTGTTTAATTAATTATGTTTTATGTTACTAAAACGTTTCTTTTGAGCTTACAAGAATGTTGTCCCGGACTTTTTAGTTGAACTTTTTGAGAAGAACAATCCTTCATACATTTTTTTTTTACATTGAGCTATGATGGCATGCGCAGCGATCGCTAAATACCGCTACCGGAACGGCATTTTTTCCGACGTTATTGTGAAAATTTGTCCTACATTGACATTTAGTCGATGTAGGTATATACAAAATACTCATGAATTATATTTCAAACCCTTCCTCGTGAATCAACCTACGCTTATGTGAAAACTGGAACAAAATCAGTTCAGTATTTTCTGAGATGTTTATGGACAGACAGACAGCGAGACGAACGCGTTCGGCACAGTACATATAATATGTGACCGTCATAATGTATAAATCGTTTTGAAAGTCCTTGGCTAAAAATAAAGAATATTTTGAGTTTTGTAGTCACACCGCACAGTATGTGTCAATTCAGCCGTTTATTCCTCGTTACTCTACTGTCCGTAAGAACAATAATCGGACAGACAGACAGATAGCCAGACGGACGTGTTTGGCACTGTACACATATGTATTACACATCATGTACATGTCTGTCTGTGTACAAATATCTCCCAAAACAGACAGCCAGATGGACGCTTTCTGCACAGTACACATATTGTCTGTCTGTCAGCCATCAGTCTCGTAGGCATCAAACTCGAATACAATGCCTCGATAATCTACTGTCCGTAAGGGCAATATAGGAAAATAATAATAATAAATACGGGACAATTCCACACAAATTACCAAGCCCCAAACTAGGATTCCCTGTAATATGGGCACTAGATAACGGATAAACATACATAAATACAAATATCAACATCCATGACTCGGAAACAAACGTTTCTGCTCATCACACAAATGATTGCACCTTGCAGGATTCGAACCCCCGACCGTTTGATTTCGTTCCTAGGGTCACTAGCCACTAGACCAACCGGTCGTCAAAATGACTGAATGATGGCTTATAATTACTTTGAAAATATTGACTATTGACATTGATCGAAATCTCATCGTTGACCATGATCATATTGATCATACATTAATATGACCACTTCACAGTGGCAAAATTTGTAATCACCATCATCATCATGCCAGCCTTTAGAAGTACACTGCTGAACATAGGCCTCCCCCAAAGATCGCCATGATGAGCGATCTTGTGCCACCTCCATCCACCGACATGCTGCGATGGCTCCAAAGTCGTCCGTCCAACGTGTGGGGGGTCACACTTCGCTTGCTTGTTCGTGGTCGCCATTCTAGAACCTTTATTCCCCAGCGGTTGTCAGTTCTACGAACTATATGGCCTGCCCATTGCCACTTCAACTTGCAAACTCTGAGAGCTATGTCAGTAACCTTGGTTCTTCTACGGATTTCCTCGTTTGCTGAGTCACGTCTATAAGCTGTTTTCGAGAGAAGTTACAAGCTTTGACGACTTTCAGCCGAACAAGCTGGATTCCGGAAAGGCTTTAGCACCGTAGACCACATCCATACGCTCCGGCAGATTATACAGAAGACCGAAGAGTATAATCAGCCACTATACGTTATGCGTATAGCGTTTGTTAATTACGAGAAAACCTTTGATTCAGTCGAGACCTGGGAACTGCTACAGTCATTACAGCGGTACCAGATTGACTACCGGTAGGTACATCAAAGTGTTGAAGTGTTTGTACACAAGGCCACCACGACTGTCCGTCTAATACCTAGAGACATAAACAAATAGTGATTTACGCAGAGTATCATTATATCCATTATTATTCGAGTCAACTCGCTGGTTTCTTATACCGGTGCGAGGCAGCCACAAATATATACCTAACGGTAACACATTAGGGCACTATCAGCCTGGCCCAGCTTCGCCCGGCTCCTTCACGTGATTGGACTATGACTATACTAATACACATTAAAATAATTCAGATCCGAGTATCAGTGAAAACCGCATTGTGGTCCGTTCCGTGGTTCTCATGATTAGCTCAGCCATACACAGTCGTGCGCTGGGGATTTCCTTTGTACTAACTGTAGATACTAGATAGATCTAGTGATTCAAACACCTTTAGGCTGCCATGCCAGACGCAATCGTATGATTAAACATATTATTGCAATAGGTATCAAGAGCCAAGCCAACGATTGCGTCTGGCATGGCAAAAACGTACGCTATATTTTACTATTTACATTTGGAATTTATTATATACCTATTTCAATATTATGTTTAATCATTCGAATAACTATGGCCTTATGATAAAAATGTTAGACAGTGATAACAAACATCAAATTTCAAACTAATTTTATTTTTCTATATGTAAGTTGGTGTATAAAGTTGGTATATACAATTAGAGAGATTGCAATCTATCCCATTCCAAGGTGTGCAACAATTCCTGGTATGCATGTTAATATTCGTTAATATATATGTTAATATACGTTTACATTTGGTATATTTGTTAGTAGACAATTAAATTTTCACATATAAAACATAATTATCTCAATTCAATAATATGGCATCAGAATATCAATATTTATATTTATCAAAAGTTTCAGTCATCAGAATAATATTAAAAAATGTTAAAAATAATAGTAATATGTCAGTATGACCTTATTAGATAATATTTAAATTATAAGAAGTCCTTCACGCTAAAGATGTATTTGTAAACTAAAAACCGTTCAGGTTTGGGTTTCAGTATTGGCGGATGTTTGCATTCCGGCACCGCATAAGGTTAAGACAGTCCTTCTGTTTTGGATTATTACCTTATTTTTTCCGGTGGCAACAAGATTATTTCCAATAACGAAGTGATTATTTCCGCTGACCATATTATTATTTCCAATAACGACGCTATTATTTCCGGTGACAATATGATTATTTCCAATAACGGCGTTATTATTTTTGGTAACGGTGTTACTATTTCCGCGAACTTGGTGACCATGTCCGCATACATTGTTAACATTTCCGGTAACGACGTGACTATTGCCCGTAACGATGTTATTATTTTTGTTAACTCGATTACCATTTCCGCTGACAGAGTTAATATTTCCGTTGATAACGTGATTATGGCCGCTAACGACGTTATTGTTTCCGTTGACGGTGTGATTATTTCCACTGATGACGTTATTTTTTCCACCGGTGACGCCACTAGTAACAATAGCTGCCTTTAAGTATTCGATGCAGAGTGCCATATCTTCTTCATTGGCAACTTCCCCATCGTTTCGGCCGCTAGGGTATCTTCCTGACAATGTGAGGTATTGAGTCGGAAGAAGTTGAGTGAGGAGAAGTCCAGCGTCGTGCCCAGAAGTGGGGGCGCTGGCGTCAGCTCTACGTACTCCGGCTGCGCTCGCAGCGTAACCTACCAAACGGATTTTTTAAAATTAAAATATGTAACATTTAGGCCAGTCACTAGTAATTTAACTAAGAGTTATATACTTAGTAGTAGTACAAAAATCTACGTATGTAGGTACCGAACCGCGAATAGAGGGTATCTGCGACCGCACCCGCGCCCTATCAACAGTTTCTACCTTTCCAAATTTAATGTATACTAATATTAATTAATATTTTAAGGAGGTAAAGTTTGTGAGTCTGTAGGTTTGTCTGGATCTACTGAACCGATTTTGACAATTCTTTTAACAATAGAAAGCCACGTTATTTGTGAGTGTCATAGGCTATATATTAAAATGACCACGCGTGCGAATTAGCTAGTTAACTAGTTATAAAACAAATAAGTTTTAATTATTTTTATTTCTATATTACTTTATTATTATTTATTTATTCTGTGCCCTATAATAAAGTTTCCACCTTTCCAATGTAAAACAAATAAGTTTGACTTATTATTATTATTTCATAATAATTTATTATTATTTTGATATATTTTTTTTATTAATTTTTTGTTCTTGTAAAATCAGTGACTAATCTTGTTTTTATTTCTTGTATATTAAATTAAGAAGGTAATCAGTATATAATATTAAAATAGATAATTATTACTTATTATTTTATATATAAAAAACTTACATAATTCCGAGTTAAGTGCTTGGATAATGACACATAAAGACAAGTATTTGTGAAGCGAAAACATTTTTGTTATAAGGCACTTTTTGAGATTCTTTGCTTCTCGTTTATAAATAAGTAGATATACTATTTGCTTTTTCTTGTGTTTTGCTTTTTATACACAGTTTATAATGTTATCTGCGTGTTTAGTATTCAACAAAGATTATGTTCACCGACCATATGACGTTATCAATTTTCATAGTAGATAAATAATATTATATAGGATGGTATTTAGGACGATATCATAAGCAGGGTTGGCATTGTTTAAAACAAGTGTTTAAAACACCAACATTTTGTTTTAATCATGTATAAAACATACATGTGTGGGAGACAACTATCACCTAAAAGCCCCAAGTCAACGTCACCTGCGAACAACATACGAGGCTCTGACGACCGACCGATGGCGGCATAACCATCAATACAACAGCGTAGCCAAATTCAGGCCAGTGATGGGCAGCAGCGTCACTGGTGCGAGAAGCCACGCCCTGCGGTCGCCAACCCGCTTTCACAGTGTGGCGACTATGGGCAAAAACCTCCTATGCAAAACACAACTAAAAAATGGCCCCCAGTTCCCGGTCGCCCTGCTAGAATGGCAGGGCAGGGGAGGGGGGTGCGAAGAATCCCCGGGCTACCGTAGGCCACACCAAACAAAAAACAACTGACCAGGGGGAGAACACAATAACCCTGGAATCGGGCCACGTATTCTACTCCTGAGAGGGCGATCAGCAGTCTCAGGATGGCGTGGAGTTCCTCGTCAACAAGATCCTCATTGATAATATTGTAGAAATAAATATCAAGGATGTTGACCAGGACTGCGTACCAAAAGGTATAGCTTTAAGGTCGTACAGGTTTACGCACCGACCTCGGCTCAATCTGTTTTTTTTATTTGAAGACATATTTGATGACATATCTTTGGCTCTTCATAACACCACAAGGACCCTCTACAACTTTATCTTGGGAGACTTTAACGCCAAAGTGGGAGAACAGACTTGCAGTGAATCGAATATAGGTCCACACGGCTATGGATACATGAATCACAGGGGGCAACCGCTAGTAAACTTTTTAGAAAAAAGAGGGATTCTGTTTGATGAATTCATTCTTTAAAAAGTAGCCCCAGAGCAAGTGAACTTGGCAAAGCCCCGATAGTGTGACTAAAAATGAGATTGACTTCATCATGACGGACAGTAAGCACATATTTTGAGATGTCTCAGTGATTAGCTGGTTCAATACTAGTACTGATCACCGACTTCTCCGAGGGTCCTTGAATATCGATCACAAGCTTGAAAGATGCCGTCTGGTGAAGTCTACGCTCCGACCCAACCAGCTCCAAGCTGCTTTTGGTTCAGACACAATCAATTCGCTGCCTTGCAAACTACAAATGACGTAGATGAGGAACTCCAAACTTTGTGGGAATACTTAGGGAGGAAGACACTAGATTTTCTCAGCTGCAGCTTAAAGGCACGAAGTCTAAAATATCGGATGAGGCTCTTCGGCTTATGGACAAATGATGGAAACAACAGCAACACTGTCAGAAAAAAGGGATATCAATAAAAAAAAAACAGTAAGCTGGTGCGTCATGACCTCTGATGCTCAAATACTCGCCAGATAGAAAAGGCAATTGAGCAAAATCGGGGGTCAAATATCTTCGCCCAGCAATTGAGTTGATACCATCTGACAAAACTCAAGACGAATAATGGCACAACCGTCGTCTCTAAGCCGGAGATCCTTCCTGAGATCGAAGACTTCTATGGCTGATTGTACGACTCGCATGCTTACTGATCCAATATACTCCAATATCCAATATACTTAATATACTTAATGATTATACGTACTGATCCGCCACTACACTGACAAACAGCCCGACGTCAGCCTAGACGAGATTGAGATGGCGCTCAAACAAAGTTAAGAATGGAAAGGCCCCCGGTGAGGATGGTAAAACTTCAGAGCTCTTGAATGCAGGGAGAAGGCCTGTTCTTTGAGACTTTCTGGGGTTATTTAGCAACGTTTATAACAGTGGGAAAACTCCAGAGGCGTGGAGCAGGTGTTTGGTAGTACTCTTCTTTAAAAAAGGGGATAAAACACTTTTAAAGAACTACCGACCTATTTCACTCTTGACCCACGTCTATAAGTTGTTTTTAAGAGTCATCTCAAATCGTCTTGTAAGAAGACTTGACGAATTCCAGCCCACTGAACAGGCCGTGTTTCGCGGAGCATTTTGCACCACAAACCACATACACACAGTGAGGCAGGTTATACAGAATTCTGAAGAGTATAGTCAGCCCCTGTGTCTTGCCTTTGTGAACTATGAGAAGGCTCCCTTGAAACCTGGGCGGTACTGGAGGTTTTTCAGCGATGTCAAGTGGACTGGCGAAACATCGAAGTGGTGAGATTTTTGTATGATGCCGCGACTATGAGTGTTTAAGTGCAAAACCAGTAGTCTAAACATATCCAACTGCGCAGGGGAGTGAGACAGGGGGATTATATCCCTGAATCTGCCTTACCCTGTTCTGATCTACATTTTGAAGGCCGGCTCTGACACCCTTAGCGCTGTGCCAAGTCCGAACGTTGATGATTCTGATACGGTAACTGTAGTTACCGATACCATGACCATTGCTTCTGGTACATAATTGCATGCTCCGACGATGAAGATTAATTCTACAACTTATTACTAAAATGTAAAGAAACGCGTCCTTGTAGACTTTTATTGGATCGAGGCATTGTATTATATGATATTGTGTGACGCGTGAATCCCTTATGGAGTGGGGTCTTCGTTGGTCGAAAAGACATTGTCTCTGTAAAGAGGCAATCGTGCCGGTCCAACCGTGGATGTGTAATATCTTTGTTGGTCGAAAGGACATGGTCTCTGCAACGAGGCAATCGTGCCGGTCCAACCGTGGATGTGTGGTGTCGTTGATCGAAAGGACATTGTATCTGCAAGGAGGCAATCGTGCCTGTCCAACCGTGGTTGTGTGGTGTCGTTGGTCGAAAGGACATTGTCTCTGTAAAGAGGCAATCGTGCCGGTCCAACCGTGGTTGTGTAGCGCAGTTGGTCGAAAGGACATTGTCTCTGTAATGAGGCAATCGTGCCGGTCCAACCGTGGGTGTGTAGTGCAGTTGGTCGAAAGGACATTGTCTCTGTAAAGAGGCAATTGTGCCGGTCCAACCGTGGATGCGTAATATATTTGTTGTTCGAAAGGACATTGTCTCTGGAACGAGGCAATCGTGCCGGTTCAACCGTGGATGTGTGGTGTCGTTGGTAGAAAGGACATTGTCTCTGCAAGGAGGCAATCATGCCGGTCCAACCGTGGATGTGTGGTGTCGTTGGTCGAAAGGACATTATCTCTGTAAAGAGGCTATCGTGCCGGTCCAACCATGGTTGTGTAGCGCAGTTGGTCGAAAGGACATTGTCTCTGTAATGAGGCAATCGTGCCGGTCCAACCGTGGGTGTGTGTAGTGCAGTTGGTCGAAAGGATTGTTTTCGCAAGAAAGTGATCGTAATCGTACCGGTCCAGCTGCAGCTATACGATGTCATTGGTCGAATATTGGGATTACCAGTTAGGTTGGTCAGGTGTTTGGTTTGAATATGTGCTAAAGGTGCGACGGACGATTCAGGGCGCACGAGGACGTGCGAATGTCAGTCTGGCCGTGACGGCGCATAAATCTTGGCGCCATCCATCGAACTCAGAGTGCAACGCCACTCTGGCGGAACGCCGAAATTTCTCGCGAGAGGCGCGTGTGTCACTTTGATCATCTGTGTTTAATGGTGGCCATGCAAAAATAAGCAGCTCGTGCTCGGCGGATCGCCTTACTATTATAATTTTAATTAAAGTCGTTGATATTGTACTGCAAGTTATATTTTATGTCCTCGCCCACAATACTACCCACGCATAATCATGTCTGAAACTATTGATGCTGGTGATAGACCTCTAGTCCCGTTATATATTTATGGAATGTGCTCCTCAAGGCCTTATAATAAAAATCAAAGTAATTTTGTCACATTTAAAAATGGAGCCTTAGTGCCAACATATTATATTTTTTCAAAAAAACATTTTTGTGTTGTCTATGTTGATGATGTAAGGATTCTAAATTTCTAACGATACCCCATACATCGAAATCTGTTCAGGAATTTATAAGTTACACTCCTTTTTTTGGACAGTGGTGTAAAAACTGAATTGTAAACACATGTCATAGCTACTCTAATGTTTGAGCATGGGTTGAGTTCGGGAATTACCCCAGACCAGACTTTAGAAGCACAAATTAAAAATATATTTTACCCCCAGGCCCCCATTAAAGTTAAGAACCATCTCGATCCCATCAGATTTCAAACAAAAAAAACCGCATCAAAATCGGTCCATTCGTTGTTTGATATAATAGAAAATATAGTCAAGTTAAAACCCTTGTTAAAAATAAAATTTGACCGTCCTTTCGCGACGACGTCCTTTGACGTCTTCTGTTACGAGCTTTATTGTTTAGAACAGCAGGACAATTAAATGTTGCCATGTGCGATATTAAGTAGTGCCGCACCGCGCTCGGTGAATCAAATAAACTGTTAGTTTTAAACAATGTTTAAAACTTGTTTAACTTGTTTGATAATCGGACCAAATTATATTTGTTTGGCAAAATATTATTTCTGTTGCAGCATTCGAAACCAGTATGGATGCCATGAAAGCATCTTGTGTTTATATATTTCAGAACATTTTTGTACCAAGCACAAAATTTCATTTTTATTATTCATTCATTCCCATGGCACCGCCAGGTGTGTCATGGATCATCAATTTTCCCCGCAACGATGGTAGCCTAACGGTTCTATAGTGCAAATAAGAATCCAACGATACCGGGGTCGATCCTAGGCTCCGCACCAATGACTTTTATAATTTATATGCGGTTTTCCATCACTCTTAAGCTGTCGTTCTCAGCTGTGATTGACTAATAGCAGTTTTTGTCAGTGCATGTCAGAGGCCCTCGGGCAGCTTGCTATACTCTGACACCAGACGCCAGCACTACCTCATACGACAAACAAACAAATAAAGTATTCCCCGTGACACAACCCTAGTGATGTTCTGTTTACTTTTTATTGAGTATTCTGTGATCCACGATATCTTGTTGGTAATTGGGAAATACAAAACGCTTAATAATAACATAATCAACTTTTATTATAATTATTATCTTTGAAAACAGATAATAGAATATACAGTGTGAGTCTGATTTAAGTGCACATATGAAATTGGGTGAAACTAGTCCCCATATAATAAACAGAAAAAATAAAAAATAAGATATGATAATTTTTTATTATGGTTTTTTAGACCTTTACATTTTTAAAAGCAACTGACTAATAGACGTTGTAAATTCTGAACAAAAAGGTCTAACATGTTAAAACAAAAACAGTAATGGTTGGAAAATACAGGCAATAACTATGAAATGCAATTTACTTCAGAAATAATAATACCGTAACCTAACAAAGAATTTATCTTAGGTTTCAAAATAATAAAATATAAAGTTTCTAGCCTTTGTTTAACAGCTCATAGCAAACGTTCTGACTATTATAGGAACATGTTAATATAATAGTTAATACAAAAGTTTTGAAAGCTAATACAATAAAGTACAGATTCAGTTGCTTTTAATAACGTAAAGTTTTCATTTTATTTTTTCTGTTTATTAAATGGGGTCTAGTTTCACCCAATTTCATATGTGCACTAAAATCAGACTCACACTGTATATAGGTATGTATGCATGTATATTACAAACCAAAAACCCATCGTCAAATGCCTAAAACAAAAATATACTTCCCTGTGACGAATGTAATCAGTAGAAAAAACCCAAAAAAAAAAAACATAGAGATAGGCCTGAGAGATTCAGGCTTTTATCATTTCGGAAACTTCTCACTTGGACGACAATGAACAGTAATATATACCTACCTATTACATCACTAATAGTCGGGTGTGTCACTGGGAATAGTGATTCCCCATGTCATACCTAGTGGTGTCTTTTTATAACAACTTTTTTTAATAACATTCCTTCTCCTTGGCACCACGCCAAGGAGAAGGAATGTTATTATTGAAGCTGTCTTAATAGGCAGTTTTTTAGTTAAAAACGAAGTTAAATACTTTTATGATGACTATTTAGTCCGAGTTCTGTGAGAAAATATGAAAGCAGAAATATTAGTATGTGTAACATCTTACAGATATTTTTCTTGTCATAATTATCCTATAAAGTACAGACTTAGGAGGTTAGTGAAAAATCGGGACATTCGACGTCCCGATCAAGGGTGAATCTGGACGTGTCACTAAACAACTGAAAATCGGGACGTTCTGCGCAATTTGGGACACCTAGCAACACTAGCAATAAGCATAGCTCAAGTAAACTGTGCGATTAGGTAGAAGAGAAACAACTTCGAGAAGGACCATTCAGCTAGGACGTGGCATTTGGTAAACTTCGTCAAGTCTTCTCGTCGTCCATACCACAGTGCCTCAAGCAAGACGGAAGTCTTTAATGCGTGCGTCCTACCAGTTATGACCTACAGAGCCGAAACTTGGACACTCACGGTGAGACTGGTCCATAAGTTCAAGGTCTATGTCAAAGTGTGCTATGGAGAGAGCCATGCTCGGAGTTTCTCCAAAGGACAAAGTCCGCAATGAGGTAATCTGACAGAGAACCAAAGTAAACGAAATAGCAAGCTGAAGTGGCAATGGGCTGGGCACATCTCTCGAAGAACCGACAACCGCTGGGATAAACGAGTTCTAGAGTGGAGACTGCGTGTAGGCAAACTTAGTGTACGGTGCCCGCCGGCCATGTGGAGTGACGACTTGTGATGAATGGCTGGCAGGAACTGGATGAGAAGAGCCGAAGATCGGGCTTAGTGGCATTCACTAGGAGAGGCCTGCAGTGGACGAATATAGGCTTATGATGATGATGAATAAAGACAAAGGTAAGGTACCTAACACTTGTTAATCAGTGTTTGTAGGTATGTCCTGCTGTAAAATATACTAAAAAGGTACTACTATAAGGTTACTGAGTTAAATCAAATCTAAATATGTTACGACTGTCACTCACGAGTTATTTCGTCGAACAATTCGACCGGTGTTCAGACGTTAAAGACGTCCATTCTCAGGAGTTTGCGCAGTGAGGGCACGACGCGTACTGCAGACTGCCGCGCTTGTGGCCCGTTGCGTCAGTGGCACTGGCGGCGCAGGTGCTGCAGGTGGGGGAGCCCCAGCTCAGATGTAAACACACTCGCGCACGCACCATCATTACTAATGTCGCTGGCGTACACTTAGAATGCAGGGACCTCACAACACTTGTCGACAGTGTCCACCTCGCGGAAAAACGGCTCACTTTCGGTGGAAGCTATATTTAGCACCAGTTTCCATGTGGAAGGTATTACCCAGCCGCAGTCCCTGTTGAAGTTTGGATGGCGATTAATTTCAATGGCTTCCCGTATTTTCCGCGCATGAAAAATCTTTCACTCGCTAGTACGTTAGCCTTGTCAAATCTTAAGAAATGCTTAGTCTCTTCCATCAGAGCATGTTCAGCAACAGAGGATTTGTCAGTGTCTAAATTCCGTATGCTTCTAATATTTTCCTTCCATGAATCAATTAATACTTCGTAAATTAATCGAAATATTTCAAAATAGTTTGAAAAATCTAACTAATAATAAAAAAACAATATCTTACCTCCCATTAGATGCAAATGTTAATCTCAGGTAATATACAATATTAACAAATAATCTAGAATCTATAACAATGTAGCACTTTCCTTTGTATTTGATCGCATTGTGTCTGCCGGACGATTCTTCCGATCCGGTACAGTTGATACGTCCGATTCGGATGATTCGGCGAGGATAGGTGCGCGAGGCCGTTAGAGACTTCGGCTACTTCGGCGCATGCGGTGCGTTCGCCTCCTGTAATGCACGTTTAGCTTTTAAGTTCAAAGTCTTTAGATTAACCCTGAATTACAAAAATTACCTTATGTTTTGGCATATGGTTACATTTTATATGTTGTTATTCAAAGATCACGTACATGAGAGCAAGATACGGAGTTAGTTATTATATCAGCAACAAATCGAACAGAAATGCCCCAGAGATCTTCTGTTTTTTTTGCCTATAATGATTTTAAAGTACGTATAATTGCGGAGCTGGTCGCTTTGTAGAATTTGAATATTTAGGGCATCCATATCTGAACATTTTCCATCATCAAGTTTGTAATATCTGCTGTGTTGGTTGCCAGTGACTTAGTAGTCTCATAGGATATATTACTAAAGATACTCGTATTACGAAGTGCTTAATTCGACTTTGTCGTTATTTTTGTATTTCCTTGCACAAGTTTTTTGAATTTAATTTAATTTGACCTGTTTCTGCTTTAATAATGGACTGAGTTGACCATGTTACTAGATTGTTTTATTTTGTTTAATTAATTTAGAGATTTTGCTTATTTACAGACTACTTTAAATATTTTGCTGTAATCACGTACATAGTTTATCAAGCGTTACACTCATAAATTCTTTCTCGATTGTTTCTAATGCCATTAATTTAAAACTAATTTTATCTAAAAAAAAATACAAATAATGGTAAACATCAATTTATAATTACGTAGGTATTAAAATATCAAATAAAGTGTTACATAAACATGTCATTGGGATTATCATTTACATTACATTTAGATTAAAAAAAAACCTATATATACATTTTACAGATCTAATTTTTGTGCTATTATTTGCTTGTTACGTATTAGTAGGTTGGACTTGTCTCTATTCAGTGGCACGTTAATACTTTGTCCAGAATGATCCGATTTTAAACAATTAAATATCGTTTTAAACAAAACAGTTCAGCCACAGAAAACATTATCGATACATCTTGAAGATGACTCGATAACACGTGTTGGCTTATCAAATTGGGGAAATAGGTTGTAACATTCAAATAGACGTAATGAATTATTTTTAATAGTTGATCCAATAAGCAAATCTACATTGAAGTCACCGAGTATGATTACTTGTTTATTTTTATCGCAGAGTTTTATTAATATCTCCTCAATAACAGTCTCAAACACAGTATAGTTGCCAGTTGGGGATCTGTAAATATTAACTATTATACATCCTATATACATAAATAATTCAACGCAAGAAATTTAAACATTACGTTCAACTGTGAAGCGATTGATATCGTCCCTATTTATACATAGAAATATTTTTGACCACTATCAAGGAAGCATTCCTAGTAGTTTCTTTCTACAAAAACTACTAACAAAGAAAAATAAACAAAATTTTGTAATAATTTAAAGTCAAGCCAACATTCAATCAAACACAATACATCAATGTGAAATCTTTCCAAAAATAAGCAAATCTCCACTACCTTGCCCTGCAAACCTTGGATGTTTTGGTGCACTATCGAAATGCTATGTTTTTGTTTGTCTGATCTAAAAAATGTAACGAACTTAGCGATAAAAAACCTCACCATCTTGATCATTGTAGTTGGGGTTTTTTCTGCATTCTCAATTTCAGTGTGTATTACAAATTTATAAGTGTGGTATTCGTATAAATATATATTAATATTCCACAATAATAATTTGCATTAAAAAACAGAATAAAGGACCTTAATACTGAAAGTATTATTTTTGTTTACATCAACCCAAAGAGAATATAATCACTATGTTTTACATCTACCTACTACATTATGAAACCTTTCACTGCAGGAGGTATTATTAGGTATTCTGTGGCAGAAGGCTAAATTCAAGGAATATAAATACCGTAGAGAGACTATCAAGAACTGATCTAAAAAATATAACGAACTTGGCGATAAAAAAAACCCCACCATTTTGGTCATTGCAGCTGGGGTTTTCTCTGCATTATCAGTTTCAGTGTGTGTTACAAATTTATAACTGTGCTATTTGTACCAATATATATTAATATTTCAAAATAATAATTTGCATTAAAAAACAGAATAAAGGACTTTAATACTGAAAGCATTATGTTTGTTTACATCTACGAGTACCCAAAGAGAATATAATCACTACGTTTTACATCTACCTACTACTACATTATGAAACCTTTCGCTGCAGGAAGTATTATTAGGTATTCTGTGATAGAAGGCGTAATTCAAGGAATATAACTACTAATGCTAAATTATAGAAATGAAAGGAATAATAGTCCACAATGTTACTCTTTAATATAGACCGTATTCAAAGCAATGATGCTGAACTGGTTTTCGATGACTTCAACCATGTCCGATGTCGACGTTTTAGAGTTTTCTTCTTTGATTGAATACGCAGCAAAACTCTATAAAGTGGAATCTTACTCAGTCTGTTTCCACGATGGAATGTTGTTTGATCATGTACTGAGAAATTTGGTCGGCTCGACTAATAGCTTGTACAGTCTGATAGGCTGCCGCATCTTAGATAAGTTCTTAGACCGACAACATAATACAGCTATTCTAATGGTTCCAACTATTTACCATGAGTTCTCTCAGGTAATAACATTTTCATACGTGGCATGGATTATTACGGATGACATACATTATTATTAAGTATTTTATTGTCATATGATAATGCAGGTACGATTAAAGGTGGGCCTTTATGATAAAAGTGGTAAAGTATTCATCCGCCGTCACCGAGAGCAACTTCACAATTATATAACGCAAGCTGTGAAATTACACTGCAGCAAGAGTACCAACCTGAAATCTCTTTTCTCTGTAATAAGCTGCTTGATGCTGGAAGTGCCGTGCGGACTGACAGCTGCGGCAGCCGCTTGCATGGCGATGGAGGTGCAGGACTTCGCCCTGAACGGAGAGAACCTGTCCGCTGTTTGTAGATACTGGATGCACGCTATTGTTATATCGATAATGTCCCTAATCTGCTGGGTGCACAGAGCTCTCGTGCTGTACCGCTACGTGAACCAGATAATCTTCCGCCGATCGAAAGAAGCTCTGCATCTAAATCCTCCACTGATCCAGATCTACAAGATTAGTCGGCACCACGTCACGTGGAACAAGCCTACTTCCAAAAGAAGAAAGATTGGGAGCTGCGCTACGTGTACCTACGCTACGCTACGCTACCTGTGGAAACATTTTCAGGATTCGCAACATCAGGTTAGGACCATCAACTTAAGGTCTATGAGGCTTTTGCCGATTTTCGCTCTTTATCGACTTTTTAACCCCCGAACAAAGAGACGGGTGTTATAAGTTTAGGGTGTGTATTACTATGTGTGTGTTTGTGTGTGTGGTCTGTCTGTGGCATCATAGTTCCCAAACAAATGTACCGATTTTGATGTTTTTTTGTTTGAAAGCTAATATGATCGAGATGGTTCTTAGCTATATGGGGAGGGAGAAGTGGTATCCTATAGCACTCTCGTGATCAAGACGAATCCAATGATACCACATTTATCAAAATCCATCAAGCCGTTTAGGCTGTAGAACGCGCCTAAAAAACGTCAAACAAACATACATACCACCGAAACACATAACCCTCCGTACAGTCGGGTATACATATCTTCACTGTATCTATAGAAGTTAATGTTAAAGTAGTGAGTACTTAAGCAAAAGGTGTTTTTTTCATATAGAGCACTATATCGACGGCCCCGCAGGCATCACTGGGCAAGAAAGCACCGCGTCCATGAATCTACGAAGCTAAAGGTACAACATTATTACGCGTTGCACGTTGGTATGTATGTTGTGGATTTATTTAGTAATGATTGTCTAACTATCCAACATTATCATCACCAGCCCGAAGACGTTCACTGGTGAACATTGGCCGGCCCCTAATGGGAACCCTTAGATCACCGTGCGGCATGCCTTTCGCATAAATAAAATGTATGTGCTAACATTTTTGCGGCGATGGAGTGGTTAATAGGGTGGGGTTATGCCGTAGTACTAATAATTGTTCTGTGGTTTTGCCGTATTCAATTTAAATTTATTCACAGCAAACGTAGGTATGTATTTAAAATCACAGGCACTAAGGTGTTAGTGTTAACATATAACCCTGTCAGGGTATAGCAACAAGTAGCAAGCTGACGGAGCCATTATCTTTTATCAATTAATTGTATTTAAGTAGTTTTATCATTTCAAAACTCGTCGAGGGTAATAGCACTTGTCAATTAGAAAGTTATTTGGGTTATCGAGGAAAATAGTTTGTATTTCTTCTTTCTTTATTATATCGGATAGTATGTCATACATTTTTACTGCCATCTTATTTGTAGCAGAACTAATTTGGATGGTCTTATATGTCGTGGCCATATCGTAGAATTGATCATTTCAAGAAATGGTCGATAATTTCATGAAATAGTTTTATTTCATTTATTGGCCAGCTAAAACTGACCAAATCGTTTAAAAATTTATTTTATTTATATTTACCAAAGGTTTCCAAACAGATAGATTCTTAAGGCTAAAAAAAAAACTCGTAGGCGAAGACGAAGGCGCTCGCTTCGCTTCGCTGCCGCCTTCGCCCTCTAACTTATCACGGCCAAGTTGGGCTTCCGCCCTCGCCTTCTATTTTACGATGTGATCACTAATGTTTGACCATATCATGAAATAGCCGTACGTTTAGTTGTTAATATCGTCAAACGCTGATCATTCATTCATACGGCCAAACCATTTCATGATGTCAACGATAATTACATGAAATAGATATTTTTCATGATGTGTCTAGGCAACTCATGAAATGATCAATTCTATGATATTGCCACGACATATTATACAAATTCAAACATAGCAGGCGTCTTAGAATTTGAAAAACACAGGCACATGCTGCTGGGTAATTCCTGGATTCCCCTGCAGCATCCACGGTGTGAGGAGGGTAGGATGTTAACAAAAAAATCACAATCAGTAATTCTTATTGATTAAACATTATTATAACCAACATTATTATAATTCTTTGGCCCAGAGCGACGGTAGCCGCCTAACGGTTCAATAGTACAATAGTAAACATTAGAATCCAACGATACCGGGTTCGTTCCGAGGCTTTCGGTACCAATAACTTTTCTATGTTATGTGTGGTTTTTAATCGTTCCGTGCTTCGGAGGGCACGTTAAGCTGTCGGTCCCGGCTGTCATTGATTATAAGCAGTCGATTATTATTAGCAATGTCAGAGGCCCTCGGATGGCCTGACAAACTCTGACACCAGAGCCACCAGGGCACCACCAGAGCACTACCTCATACGACAAGCAATACATTTGGCCCAGAAGAGATTACAGAATGTTTTTTTGAAACTGTGGATGGAATTTAATTCCAATTTCATTTGAATAAAACGTAAATTGGTCTAATGCTTCCAAATGGTTACCAATCTGTTACGACTCTCAATCAGTGAGCAAATTATCTGGTTAGTACAAACATAGGAAACGTTACGTTGTTCGCGTGGGTTTTATGATAGTAACAGAAATTACTTGCGTTTTCGTTTGGCCATTAGGTAAAGAAAATATTTCATGCAGGAAACCGTAAATTTGCTTTGTACTGTTCAGTGAGGGTTCTCAATTCAGATGCCAATCTTATTTACGGCTTGTTTAAATAATCTTATCTTGTTATAATTTCTTGTCATATTACAGCAAGTGGAAAATAGACCATTTTCTATGAAAACATCACGACAAGAATGTTTAAAACAAGACGGATTCCGCACTGCCAAATCGAAAGTGAACAACCTAAGATATGACGATCCGCTATTTCGCTTAAAACCCGATTCTAACATTTTTTTGCAAATTTCTATCATTTTTAAACGTCTACGCATTTGTATCTTCTTTTATAGTTGTATAATTGTTTTTTATCTTCTTTTATAGTTAACCCAGAATTATTATATTGGTATCACATCAAAATTTTACATATTATCTCGTAATTTGTGAACATATCAACATTATTAGTATCAATTCACTAGTTAGAAAATAAAATCAAAGGTAACTTTAAGCTTAGAACATTGATTGGAAAGAGATCCCGTCACTAAATGATATCGAAGATATACCAAGAAAAAGAGCGTATTAGTATTGAGAAAATAGTAAGACTCTTTTGTGTTCTACACTTTAGTCTTTCTACAAAAAAACAAAAACCTTAAATTTTACTCCCGAGATGATCTTCTGTTCCGCTCTACTTGATCACGGATGAGAGGGACGAAAAATTCACTGCAACCCAGCTTTAAGCCTCACGCACACACACCATGATATGCTGATCGGTTTTCACATCGCAGCAAGATCTCGACCTTGCGAATCGTGTTAATTATGTCAAGTATTCACTAAAAATCAAAAGCAATGCAGTATTTGGTGATGAAATTGTGTATCAACCACAAAACACCACAAATTTTCACCAACGCATACGTACGCAGTTACCATTGGCTATGCTTCACTCGGTTATTTGGTGGTGTAGACTCCGTATATTTATAAACATTCTTCGAAAACACTATCTTCTTTATATTAAAATATGCCATTCAACAATACCTAAAACTATTGGCAGAAAACGATTCCTTGTATAAAACTCTATAAATTTATACCTCTAGTCTAGAACTTATGTTGCTGTAACAGATTGGGACGAACCGACGGACGATAGACTGGTTGACCTTGCCAGGGCTCCTTTTTGGTCTACCTTACACTCTGGTAAAGAGTAAGCTTCAAAGTCTGGCGCATCGACGTGAGGTAGCAAGCCTGGCGGTATTCTACAGATTGCACTATGGAGAGTGTGCACAAGAACTACACAACCTGATTCCCCCATCACCTTTCCATCACTGTACGACTAGACGATCAGCAAAGCGCCACCCTTTCATGGTTGAAATACCTCGCATAAAAACGAAGCGTTACGCTTCCTCATTTATTATAAGAACTGCAAAGGAGTGGAATGCCCTGCCCTCGTTTCCGGTAAATTATAACCCCGGTGTGTTCAAGTCAAGAGTGAATAGGTATCTACTAGGCAAGCGTGCTACACCTTCAACGACATCATCGCTTTCCATCAGGTGAGATCGTGGTCAAACGATTGCCTAGTCCGTAATAAAAAAAAAACCTTAAAAACAAAAAACCCATAATTATGTAACCAATAAAATTCAGTACAGACTATGGAGTGAAGACTCTATGATTTAACTGTGGAAAATCTTAGCATATCTAAAAAGTCTCAATTGTAGTGAGTGAGACACTGTGATGACACAATGCAATGATTTTTCTAACACACAATTTGCAATTTGCCATACTCGCTGATGATTTTAACAACTTTTATAAGAAAATTTTATAATTAAAATACCGATTAGGTTTAACTCATTACAAAATAAATATAGTGGCATAATAAATATACTCGTTACATAATCATACAACAACTGTTCGAAATTTTGCTGCATTCGTTGAATTTATGTGTAACAAAGTTCAAGGTTATTTTTATTTCCTACTAACAATTAGGTTTCCGAATCTTTTAAGGAATCGTTACAAAAATAACTTTTCGCATATTTATTTATATCTTGGGTGCTTCACTTTCGATTTGGCAGTGCGGAATCCGTCTTGTTTTAAACATTCTTGTCTTGATGTTTTCATAGAAAATGGCCTTTAGTACAAACTTGCTGCAATATGACAAGAAGTTAGTGCGTAATAAGATAAGATTATTTAACAAGCCGTAAATAAGATTGGCATCTGAATTGAGAACCCTCAATGAACACCCAACAAAACTGCTAAATGATGTTATGATTTCAATAGCAACTACGAATCAATTTTATGGTTTTCTTTCGCCATCGAAACGCAGACGTTGTAACTGAGTTACGGAGCGTGTAATGGTTTTATTAAGCTTACTGTTTCAGACACGGATTACCGCAATTATTTGGAAATTCACTTAGGCTGGAGTTCACCAATATTTTCACTGTGGTTAAACCACAGTTAACCAGAAATTGACATATGTTTTTCAAGTAAACTGAGGTTTAACCGTGGTTCAAAACGTTGGTGAGCGTTACTGATATAGTATTTAGGTAACAAGTTCTGGTCACGCTGCAATGGCGTTGTGCCTCGGGTACATACAACAGCTGCAACCAATTTCTGTGGGAAGATAGATTACTTGCCCCGTAGAGACACTTTTATAAAAATTGTGCTTCCGTTCCTTAGAGATCCATTTTCGGCTAGTACACTAAAATAGAAAAGTTTTTAAATCCCTAATTCATTTTTTATTATTTTTCCCCAGAGGTCCACTTTCCAATGGGAACCAAACTGAAAAAACAATAGTCACTTAAGAATCTCATTGTCTCCCTCAAGGAGGATGAGGGGAGACAAGACCCCGTCGCCACTTATCTTTAATAACATAATAATTGAACCTTTGCCTAAAATAAAATAAACTATTTCTATTTTCAAAGGCGAAAAATAAAACTAAATTAATCTATACTTATAATAAAGCAATAAGAACGAAATAGTCTGTACATAAAAGATAATTGAAAAAAAATATGTACTAGGGTACTTAAAATAAGCTACTGAACAGGAATATATCATTTTTTAAATTCGTGCCTGTCGGTTGGTCTGTATGTATGTTTGTTCGCGCATCACGTAAAAACTATTGGACCGATTGCTATGAGGTTTTCATTTTTGGATAGCTTAGGGTTTGACTTAATTGGGGACTGGGGTACTTGGTATCTCAAACCCAAAGAGTACAAGCCGAGCAATCGATAAAAATAACTTTGACGGCTGAAGGAAGTTTGATTAAATGATGGTATATTGGTATTTTAGGTCCTGGAATAGCACATTATAGTACTTTTAACCTAGAGAAATGACCACGCTTGCGAAGCCGCGGGCAACAGCTATTAAACAATCAAATTAATTTAAAATAAATTTATTACAACACAATTTATTTTAGCTGTACAATATACCAACATTTGAACAAAATTTCTTCAGCCCTCAATAATACTTTATCAATTGCTCGGCTAATAACTCACCGGATTGAGATAACAATTACACCATATTTAAATCAAACCTAAGCTATCTAACAATGAAAACCGCATTGCAATCGGTCCAGTAATTTTTACGTGATGCGTGAACAAACAAACATACAGACAAACAGAAAGAAAGACACGATTAACAAAAAAATAATTGTTCAATACCTTTTTTAAGCACCCATGAGCATTTTTTTCATTTGAATTCATTTAGTAGTTTGGGTGCGATGCGCGGTCAAGATACGGACAAACAGACAGACAAAATTAAAAAGTAAAACAGTTTGGCTTCAGTATCGAATATAGAGAACCATCCAAAAATATTTTTTATTACATAAATATTAACATAACTTTGGACCCATATCCCGAAGAAACCCTTTACTTTTTCGGGATTAAATGTATCCTCAATTTTAACCGATCATATAACTTAAGACAGTGCCAAGTTGCATCAAAACCCGTCCGTTACTTTCAGCGTGGTACGTGTTCTTTTAAGTAAGTTTCAACCCCTAAATAATAACCCATAAATTTTTCGATATGTAAAGTATCCTGTGTATCCTACCTCGTAGTACGAACCCATCCAGTAGTTCCGGCGGCGTGATGCGCGGATAAGATACAGACTGACAGACACACAGACAAAAATGAAAAAAAATACAGTTTAAGCTTCGTAATCAAATATAGAGTAACTTCCAAAAAATAACACTATATCTTTAATATACAGAATTTGGACCCATATCCCACAGAAACTCTTTATTTTTTCGGGACAAAATGTATCCACGATTTTCACCTATCTCATAAACTATGTTTGTGCCAAGTTGCATCAACATCCGTCCAATAATTTCAGCGTGCTAAGTGTTCTTTTAAATAATTTTCCGCCCCTATCCTGCAGGAACACTTAATTTTTTCGGGATGAAAAGTATCCAATGTTCTACCTCAAAGTGTGAACTCAAATCATACCAAATTTCCTTTGAATTCATTGCGTATTTTCGCCATGGTGCGCTGCCAAGATACAGACAGACAGACGGACAGACAGACACACAGACAGACAAAAAATAAAAAATACAGTGTTGGGTTTAGTATTAAATATAGAACAGCATCCAAAAAAAACATAATATCTTCAATTTACAGAATTTTGGACATTATCCTGAAGGAACACTTTATTTTTTGGGATAAAAAGTATCCTCAATTTTTACCCATTATATAAACTATGACTGTGCCAAGTTTCAACAAAATCCGTCAAGTAGTTTCAGGGTGATACGTGTTCTTTTAAATAACTTTCAACGCCTATCCTGCAGGAACCCTCTAATTTTTCGGGATGAAAAGTATCCTATGTCCTACCTCGAGGTATGAACTCAAATCATACCAAATTTCATTTGAATTCATTGAGTATTTTCGGCGTAATGCACTTCCAAGGTACAGACAGACGGACAGACAGACAGAAAAACAAAAATTATAAAAATACAGTTTTGGCTTTAGTATTGAATATAGAACGGCCCCCAAAAAAATTACAAAATATCTTTCATTTACAGAATTTGGGACATTATCCCGCAGGAACTCCTTATTTTTTCGGGATAAAAAGTATCAAATTCAAATTCAAATTAATTTTATTTGCGTGAACTTGGGTAGGTATAAAGTGATGTAACATTAAAATATTAAAAGTTCGCTACATTCTACCCCGACAGGGTGTGCAAAAAATAACAAAATTACATGTATTACAAATTATAAATTAAAATCAAATATGCATTAAATTAACAGTACAATTATTACCTACATACTATATTGGAATCAATTACATTATATGGATACATACATTACAAGTCAAACATACGCACACATATCTAATTTATACATTTATAAAAATTTGTCACATAAATAGTCATTAATAGAATAGTAGGGCTTTCCTAAGAGTAAATTTTTTAGCTTGTTTTTAAATATATTTAAAGATTCTACATTTTTAATGCTCATCGGTAGCTTATTATAAATTTTTATTTCCATAACAAATACGCTGTTTCTATACATAGTTGTTTGGCACTTCGCATTGCGTAGACTAGTGTTATGTCTTGTACTTTTTAGAGTGTCGTAGGTATTTATATTTTTCCTAACTAATATTGAAGCTTCGTAAATATACAGTGAAGGGAGTGTTAATAGTCTTAGGTTCTGAAAGTATGGTTTACATGAAACGGTTTGACACAATCCACACATTGATCTTTTTATTGATCATTTATCTGATGCACTTTTTCTGTGCTTTGAAAGCAGCTTCCTTATCTGTAGAGTTACCCCAATGAAGTACTCCAAATTTGATTGTAGAACCTACATAAGCATGATATGCACTCAGTAGTGCAGCTTGATTAGCAACTTTTCTGAGCATGTAAAGTGCATAAGAAATTTGATTTAATTTGGTGCGTACATGTTCTATATGTGTCTTCCAAGACATGTTTGAGTCTATATTGATTCCTAGAAATTTTGTACAGTTAGTTTCAGATAAAAGTTTACCATTGTGAATTATATTAAGCTGATTCGAAATTGTATTATTATTTCTAAATGTCATATAGTTCGTTTTGTCCAACTTTATTTTGAGGTTATTTATATTTAGCCAATTGATAATGTCAGATAAACATTTATTAATTTCCAATTCCACATTATTATTATTATTACTAAAGAGTGCTGTGCTATTATCTGCAAATAAGATCATAGGGTGTTGTATGGCATTGAGAAGATCATTAATATAAACAAGGAAAAGGAATGGTCCTAGTATACTTCCTTGTGGTACACCAAATTTCACCATCCTTGGTTTAGATAAATATTTTATTTCCGTTATCGTTTTACGATATATTCTTGTGATTTTCGTGAACTGTTGTCTATCCTTTAGATATGACTTCATCAAATCTAATGACAGACCACGCACCCCATAGATTTACAATTTTTGTAATAATATAGAGTGATTTACACGATCAAATGCTTTCGACATATCCATATATAAGGCCGTCATTTGTTTTCTATTATCTAAGCCTGTTAGAACTTTTTGTAAGAATTGGTGCAATGCCGTATTTATTGATTTTCCTTTTTGGAAACCAACTTGATTGTCAACAATAATTTTATTTTTTTCGAAATAGTTACTGAGGTTGTTGTACAACACTCTTTCAAAGATTTTAGCTAACACCGGTATTAGGGCAATGGGCCTGTAAAAGTGAATATCTTCCCTATCTTGCTTTTTAAAAATTGGTATAACAACGGAAACCTTCAATAGCTCAGGAAAAATACCAGTTTCTAAGCAGTTGTTTATTATATGACTGATAATTGTAGCTATGATTTTGGACACTCGCTTAATGATATTTGTGCTGATTCCATCGTATCCTGTACTATTAGTGTTTTTTAATGAATTTATAATCTGAATAATGTCATAAGGGTCGGTAGGGTTCATAAAGAACGAATTAGGATTATTAAATGTCAGAATTTTAGAATAATTTATTGCTTGATCCCCACTTATAATATCATCAATAAAAAAAATATTAAATGTTTGAGCTATACTGTAGGGGTCAGTAATGAGTTGGTTGTTAATTTTTATTCGAGTTATCTATTCAGGTGGAATATTATTTTTATAATTATTTCTTATTTTCCAAACCTCTTTTGATTTAGTTTTTGCTGTCAAAATATGGTAATTATTCTGTGACTTTTGAGTTAGTTTTATTACCTGTTTTAGCCTCTTTGGGTACTGTTTAAAATTAGTTTTATCTGAGATGTTACCTGATCTCCTATACTTTACTAAAAGATTTCTTTTACGCTTTGAGCAAAGTTTCACGCCCTTGCTTAACCATTTAGGTTTTCGAACAATGGGAATTTTTACCATAGTTAATGGAAAGCATAATTCATAAAACTGTTTAAACAATGCATGAAACTCATTAAAAGCTTCATTTGGATCATCAGTATCATATATAGCACTGAAAGAAAGGCTTTGCAAGCATTCTATAAATTTGAGTACGTTTTCTTCACTATAATCCCTCCGAACCTTAAACCAATGAGAAATTGTATATGTCTTTTTGACTGGACATTGTAGCAGCTGCGCTGTGTGATCAGAGAGAGCAAGCTCTAAAATATCCACCTTACAACCTCTAATATTATGGGCAAAGTTATCGAGGCATGTTTTGCTGCTTATGCGTGTTGGTTGGTTTATGCACAATTTTAAATTAAAACTAGCCAATAACTGCTCAAAGAGTCTGGAGTTAGGAGTATTCTTCAGTCTATCAATATTGAAATCTCCGCAAATAACGAACTTTTTGTTTCTAAAGCAACGTTTCGTTAGAAGATCATTTAACCTGCTGAAAAACAACTCCATATTTTCTCGTTTAGTTTTGGGAGGTCGGTAGACACAAACAACTATGATTTTATGTTCTAATAGTTCAACTGCTGTGCACTCAAAAACATTACTGACACTAACCAGTTTAGACTCTTGTAAAACTTTTAATTTATGATCGGTTCGAACCAAAATACATGCTCCACCATATCTACTATTTCTTGAGTAATTAGCCGCAAGAACATAATTTGGAATTTTAAGGAGTTTCGTATCCGTCTCTATCATATTGTGTTCTGTAATACACAATACATCTAATCCAGGGGGTGCACTTCTACACCAAGAGTAGCAATATATTTCTTCTCGAACTCTCCAGTCAAATGTCGTTTCACAAAGGTTGTTTTGCCAGTACCGCCGTCGCCAACCAGCACGCACTTGAATGTGGGCATATCATCTGCCATTTTTGGTTAATTTAAATGACTTTATATTTTTCACCAAATGGCGCTCAAGCAGCCTCACAGGAATTTAGCTCCATTGTACCGAACATTAACTGAAATTGCAGCTAAATTACGTAAGCTACCTTGAAAATACAAAACCTATATATATCCCTAATTTTAACCAATTTTAACCCATCATATAAACTAGGACTGCGCTAAATTGTATCAAAATACGTGCCGTAGTTTCAGAGTAAGTGTTTTTTGAAATAACTTTTAACCCCAATCCTGCGGGAACCCTTTTATTTTTCGGGGTGAAAAGTAGCCTATGTCCTACCTCGTAGTATGAACTCAAATCATACCAAGTTTAATTTAAATTCATTCAGTAATTTCGGTGTGATGCCTAGCCAAGGTACAGACAGACAGACATACAAAAATGAAAAAAATACTGTTTTGGCTTCAGTATCGAATCTAGAGCAAGGTACAAAAAAATAATTCAAAATATCTTCAATGTACAGAATTGGACCCGTTACTTTTATTATAAGTATATATATAGATAAGTCATACGATAATGTTATCACAAATAACAAAGAATTTTAGTGATCATGATTTCGAATCTATTATTTCGATGTTTTTCTTAACCTTTGCAATAAACAGCTACAATGTGGAAAGACCGAACCCTATACCCCTGGATTCTAACTCTCACTAGTATACCCCTGAGCTACAATCGCTTGTTATGATAAATTATCATCATAAGATTAGAATATACAAGGGCAATAATAAGGATTTTCAGTCTCGGTAACAATTTTCAGCTTTTCTTCGAGAAGCATGTAGGTTTATGAAGACCTTGGTTTATGACCTAGCGGTTAAAATTGACCAGTACACTTATTTGTCGCATGCAGTATTAATTTAAAAGAAAAGTGTAGCTAATTTCGGAAGCCAATTCAAATAGACAAAGTATGGTCTATAAATATCCCCCAGACGGAGATGATGCTATACAGGGATTGCTCTACAAATCGGGACAAAGCGCATACATTTCTGGATGCTTCATAATACTCCATATGCACTCGTGTGTGGTAATATATAAGTATTGACATGCACAATTGCTTTCATTGTTAGTGTGCTCATAAGTTGGAGTGCATCATTTTCGCGCGAGCGTAGCGCGGGAAAAGTGATTTTCCGTAAAGCTTAGCATTTATTCGCACGCTGCTCTCTGCTTTTTATTATCATTTAGTGTGCTTTCTACTACATTGTAGTCCAACCATGAATTGCCGAGCCGTGGTAAGTGTTTTTGTTAGAACCTTTGAGAGTGATCAATTATTATCATAAACTTGTGTAGTAAGTCATTCACTAAGTTAATTACTTTCCATTAATATGCGATTTATTGTTGAAATTACTCTTGTGGGAATGTGTTTTGTAAAGTTTATGTTTAAGTGCCAACTTGTCAATTTAATTAATTACTTGCATTTAAATATCTCTTTAACTTTTGTCCTACATGTACGCAGAAACTTACTTTTAAAGTTTATGTTCTAACTTATCCATATTCATATCTTTTTATTATTAACTATTAATTTTAATAACTCAAGATAAGCTGTATTTAAATTTTAAAATTTTCATATATCTTTTAAGTGTAGTTGACAAGATTTCTGTTAATTTCAGTTGTGTATGGCTGTTATCCTGGCGGTGCTTGTCGCATACACTGAAGGGTAAGTTTCCTCTTTGCTCATTGTCTGCTATAAGCAGATGTTGCGTGTTATGCCGACTTTTGATTGATGACGATTAATTACTTTTTACAAAACTATTAGTCTATAGTCTATTTAAACGTTTATTTTTAAAGGAATTAATTTAAAAAATTCTCACACTGCAAAATAATATGTGAAGATATGTATGTTGTGTTTAATTTGAATACTGTAAAAAAAAACAAATAGCTCGTCACTAGGATAAATGGTGTTGTATAATGAAATTTACCAAAATTCTGCAAATGCATTTTTTTATATTTAAGACTTATATTTATTACTAGCTGTGCCCGCGGTTTTGCCCGCTTGGTCATTTCATATAAAAGTAGCTCATACGTGTTATTCCAGGACCAAAAACATCTATAAAGTACAAAGTACTACATTTCTTCAAAATTCGTTCAGCCGTCAAATAGTTATTTATTGATTGCCCGGCCTCTAATTATCGGATTAAGATAGGAAGTATCCGAGTTTTTAAGTCAAACCCTAAACTATCCAACAGTGAAAACAGCATCGCAATCGGTCCAGTAGTTTTTACGTGATGCGCGAAGAAACAAACGGACGCAGATAGACAAACAGACAGACACAACATAAAAAAGTTATATGTAAGTGTGATACATTGTAAATAAATCAAATTTATAAATGTGATGTCATTTTAATAACATAACAATAGATAACTGTGCAATATTAATAGCAATTTAAATTTCATGAAAAATCCGATTTGCTTAGTTTTGGTTAAGTCCAGATTAAGGAGAACTTTTGGTACTACAAAGCTTCGCTTGTACTTAAATTAAAGTTAAATAACTGTTCTACAACTTATTTTCCTATAACTTTCCTCTTAGAATGAGTATTATGGCCGATATTCTGCTCGGAAAGCGGATAAAACTACAATTTCGAACTTTTTTCTCTCTGATCTTTCGAAGCTGCAAATTTAGTTTACCCTACTGGTATTTATCCTAAGAACATCCTAAAAAATCAGGACAATACTGATTTTTGCAACCTAAAATGTCTTGTATGCTCGGCCTATATAGATTAATTAATCATCCATACAAATATATAAAAGTGAAACGTTGTCTGTTTGTTTGTTCGTTTGGGGGAGCTTTCACGCGATAACGGCTGGACGGATTTAGATTAAATTTATAATTGGGATAGCTTACATCCTGGAATAAAACATAGGATACTATTTATCCCGGAAAATTATAAGTTTCCACGGGAAAACTGAAAAATATTGATTACTCACTGTAAGGAACGGTTGCCATCACATAATGGTCTGTGGTTGCCATGGAAACGAGTGTCAATGACAACAAGAGAATTGGTGCTATACCTACCTACTTTTGCATTGGTTTTTAATATCCTAGAAGAAAATAGGATGCTTTTTTCGCGATAAACAGTAGTCCGCGCGTACGAAGTCGCGGGCGGGAAAGTATATGATAAAGTGCGAAGGAGAGCCGTATATCCAATATACAGGAACGTTTAAACGTTCCTGTATATTTCAGGTTTCAAGTTTTTTGGATATAATACTGAAGGTTGGGCTGTCTTTAATTTCTGAACTACTAAACCGATAACCTTGAAATATTTACATGACAATTTTTATAGTACCTCCTTTCTAACAAAAAAATATATTAAAGAAATCGGAATTTTGAAGGAATCTGACATATTTGTATATGTCAGATTCCTTCAAAATTCCAAACCAACAATTAAATAGCCCATTCACTTTAAATTTAAACAAACGAAAACGAACACATTACAAAGCAACTCTTTGTTAACAACAAATTAAAATCAAAATTTTGAACTTTTAAAATAAAGAAATACATCGAATATGTATTAGGTTGTATAAGGAGGAGTATCGTACTGAGATTGTCTCAATGTTAGACCGATCTTTGTACGCGGAGAATCTCGTCACCGCGATTCAGAAGATACGTCTCGTGTATCTTCGCCATCTAGTTGAATTTTCGAAGTCATGCTATTTGTCAAAAAATAATGTTAGAACCCATCTTTGAACTCAGAAAATCTTGTCATCGCGTTTCAGAAAATTCGTCTCGTTTATCGTCGCCATCTAGTTTAATTTTTGGACTTGACTGAACTGTCAAAAATGAATGTTAGACCAATCTTTGTATTCAGAGAATCTTCTCACCGCGATTCAGAAAATACGTCTCGTGTATCATCGCCATCTACTTTAATTTTCGGAACCAACCAATCTGTCAAAAAATAATGTAGCATGTCTCGTTTATCATCGTCATCTAGTTCTATTAATCTGTCAAAAAAATGATGTTAGACCAATTTTTGTACTCGGAGAATCTTTTAACCGCGATTCAGAAAATACGCCTTGATTATCATCACCATCTAGTTTAATTTTTAGAACCAATGAATCTGTCAACCAAGAATGTTAGACCGATCTTTGTACACGGAGAATCATATCACCGCGATTCAGAAAATACGTCTCGTTCGACATCTAGTTTTATTTTCGGAACAAACTAATCTGTCAAATTATAAAGTTAGACCCAACTTTGAAATCGGAGAATCTTGTCACCGCGATTCAGAAAATAGGTCTTATGTATCATCGTCATCTAGTTTGATTTTCGGAACTAATCTGGCAAATATATGTTAGAAGGTAAAAATATCGTATTTTTTGTCATCAGAAAAGTCAAGTTTAATCCGTCAGTTCACATAATAAAATAATTTCCCGTTTTCCTGCAGTAATTTACCATTTTACAGTACCTATTTACAAAGTTTATCAAAATAGGATCAGCCGTTTTGACGTGAAAGCCCTAAACAAACAGACAACGTTTCACTTTTAAATATTGGTGTGGATTATGAAATACTTCGAATATGTATTAGGTTGTATATTGTACAGTAATCCGTTTTCTGCAAACCTGAATAAGTATTGCAATATTGTATCTAAACTAGTTAAACATTATAGAAAATTGGTAAGTATACATGATATACATTGGGTTTCAATCAAAACAACTATAACATGGACCATAAGTAAGCGCCTCCAATAAGGCGGATATCCAATGATTCCTGCAGGTCTAGCACCAATAGGGAGAAGACAAGTCGAGATAATCTATCGAGCCTCGAGAAATAGATTTCGGGTTTTCGTAACTATTTATCTGTGTGAAGGCCCTTTAGAGACATGTTGTTTCTCGATGCGTCGGTCAGTGTCAAACACTCTCTTTTATGCTCTCTCCATAGAGATACTACGCTAGCCCCTCATGCAAAGATTTACAAAAAAAAAAAACAAGATTAACCTGGAAGTTTGTCCGCAGGCGTACGAAGAAAGTCGTGATTCACGTTCCTTACAAAGTGAAGAAGATCAAGCACACGCACACGGTTTACAAGACGATCCACCACCACCACACGGCGCACGAGTTTCACGGGGACCACGCCGGCTCTCCCACCGATGAGCACGAGCACTTCCACTACATGCACATCCACGAGGAGCCCCCGAGCGGGCAGCACAGCCAGCCCGTGCCCGGCCTGAGCATCCCAGAGTTTCTCCCGGACGTCCCCGTAGAACTGCCTATGGATATTCCTGACGGCCTTCAGGTTCCCGGACTGCCGAACCGGCATGGGATCCCGCTTTATAGGCGAACTTAGGTATGGTTTATAGACTGATTTTCCACTTTAGGAATCATCCAGCTTGACCGCTCGTGATGCATAAATGGTCCAGAGCGCCAAGACTCCACATGAGAAGCAGGCTGCAGATTGGAAAGAATGAATTATCATCACGGATTATACTTTTTTTGCTATTGTTGGTGACAGATGTAAGTGGTGTACTTAATTGGGCATTTTTGTATTTTCTATTGCAGGTGTGACGGTCTGCCTGAAAAGAAGATACGTCGGAAACGCCATAAAGAATACTAAATTACAAATAACTTATTATTTTTGTCAATATGAGTACATTAGTTTGTCCGTAATGTTGCCTTGTTCTGGATTTTCCTTGCAATCCTCTGGCGGGTTGTTTTTTTTCGGTACTGGCAGTTTCTTTTATCTTTTATTTCAAAACTTTATTTTTCATCTGAGTTTTTGTGTTAGTTTTATTGTCAGAAGTAATACTTACTTCGAGATTAGAGTAACTTATTCACGTACATTTACTTGTAACATAGTTTAAGCTTTCATTCTATATATTTGTAAAACAATTTTAAAGTGGTAGTTAACGTTACATTTTATAATACGACGCATAAAGTAATACGATATAAATAAATATGTATGCCTACACGAAAATCACTTATAGAAAAGTAAAAGGATAGGTACACCATTTGTTTGTGGCGACTACTTTCTTGATGTAGACTAGTAATCCCATATTTAAATAGATACTCTATATATTAAAAACATTTAAAAGATGGGTATTCATATTGTATATTTATTGAAATCATTTTATTTCAACTTGTACCATATACATGTTTATTTCTATTGAGATACTTACTCATAAATAAGGAAACCGAGGTATTTATAAGAGATTTTAAGTGGATTCATCCGTAAAAAATATAAGATAGTATTAAGCTCTCACAAAAATGTTTCCCTCGGGAAACCAATAAATCGGAATGGAACGGATAATTAAATTTTAATGGGCCACGTTTACACTTGGTGGATGTATTTACGGACACAATCCGACGCCTACGAGCTTTATTTATTGGACGCCACCCGGACTTATTGATGCACGTGCTTTTATTTATTTATGTTCCCGCGCTGAGCTCCCTCCCGACGCGGACGGACAATAAGTGGTATTATAAGATCCTCATTTGTCATCACGTAGGTATCGGCTGAGTTAGGTATCTTCGTATGGCATCATCGGTAATGTGGAGACGAGTATGGATGTGTCTACGACTATATGTAGCGTTGGGTGCGAGGAGAATCAGAATGCGAGCAATTCGAATTTTTGTTACGCCATCCACCCTGCCCGCCGCATTTCGACCGAATGCATTGTTTTGGAACGGTAGTGAAATACTTGTTACACATAGTATCCATAAAAAATGAGTCTACACAACTTCCTAGTCCATGAATCGAACTCTGCATCGATGGAAATTAGATCGACAATCGTTTCGGCGCTACCGCCGAGAAGGCCCCGGGCATACTCCGCCGACAATGTCGATTGTTGTCTTTTTGTTGATATTACGGGTTTATTTAAGTGAAATTCGATAAATGGTCATCTCACGATGTTTTGCTATTCAATCCGTTGCGGCGTGGCGACGGTGTGGCGCGCGTGATGCTGTTTGCTCTACTATTCTGAAATAAAACGAATACCGGAATCTAACGAAAGTATAGACTGTGATAATACAAAATGTGAACGTAGGTCCATTCTGGTGTTATTTGTTCTGCTGCCTCGGTAGAGCTGTTGTGGACATTGTGGTGCTGACTGCAGGGACCAAATCATGGATTGGGAGAAATATTTGTTGTTGTTGGTGGTGTTGTGTCTGGAAGATGGAGAGACTGGGGGTCATGGAGAGAAGCATCAGTAAGGACTTTATGTATTTCTTGAATTTTATGGGTCTGTTTACTTATTAAGCTCACAGACCTGGTGAACTACTAACACTATAAAATGTGTGACTTATCATCTCTCATGGGCAATATTCACTGAGATTGTGGTAAAAGTCAAACTGCACCTGCTCTTGCTGGCGTGTCTTCATTATTGATATTTGAATAATACTTATGCCACAACTATATTTAACAACTGATGCAATTTAGTGTCAACTCTTTCTTGCTCGGTTAAAGGTTCTATGCTTTTGCGAATGTAAACATAAGCAGTGCAGCAAAATTAAGGGATTAAATTTAGAGGTAAATAAGTCTTCCAAAAAAACACTACAGGCATCCTCATGACATCCTCAAGGAGATAATACCCTAAGCATTACCATATTTTTTTAAAACAGAGCATTGAGACTTGCGCATTAAAAAAATCTTTTTTGTAAGATTTATTTTAGTTCTCTTTTTACAAACTCCAAATGTTATTATTTTTCAGTGATCACGTCAGAGTATACGTCCCAGAGTTCATCCACCACGATCATCACACGAAAGTTGTAACGATACATCATCACCACCACAAACCAAAGAAAGAGCATCATCATCACCACCACCACCATCCCAAGCCACACATTCCCCACGGCCACCATTATCACCATCATCACAAGAAAGCGCATACGACAAGTCACACGTCTTCTAAAGGTCACCACGGTCATCACGGACATCATGGGCACCATGGTCATCACGGACACCACGGGCATAAAAGCCACGGGCATGAACATCACGGACACGGTCATGGGCATCATCACCACGACGCACCGTCGGTTAGCTACGACCCATCTCCGGTCAGCTACGACCCGCCTCCAGCGACCCCTACGTTCGACGAACATTTCGGATCATTTTCACCTTCAGTACCCGCTTACGGAGGTGGTATCGCTTCACATGGGCCTCAAGTACCACAAATACACGGCATAACACATACCGTGAAACAAGTGAAAGTTTTTGATTCCCTGCCAGGTGTCATACCTGGCACTGGTGCCGCTGGCGGTAGTCACGGGTACGAGGTCAGAGAGCAAGGCGAAGAGGGTGAAGACGACGTGTTTACATCCGTCAATAGTTTGCAGAACTCATTCCCGGCCACATACGGGTATCTTCGAGGAGCGGCGGAGCAGACTCCTCATGATCCATTCGCTGAATTGAATCCCCAAGCTGCGGTGCAGGCGAACAATCACGATCCGTTTGCCGGTGCAATGGCACAACCAACGGTATCTCTAGGTGGTGGAGAAAGCTTTACAGGAATTACTCAGAATGATCCCTTCGCTTCTTCGGCCCCGAGTGCTAATTCTGGTCTACCCAGTGTACAACCTTCGCCGGAATTTCAAGTGAGCTTCCAAGGAGCTTCAGGCTTTGATGATCCTTCGAATGCATTTGTTGGCGACGACGGAGGGAACTCAGCTTTCCTCTCGAGCAATGAAGGAACCGGTGAGAGCGATACTCCAGTTTCATTCCACAGGGAGGCCGGCATTCAACAAACTGTTAAAACGGGGGGAGTAGAAACTGTTGTTTACTAATCTGTTAAGTGTTGTTTAAGTTATTTAGTATGTACCTAGTGTGATTAAGTAACATCCCAAAGTTGACTAGACGTGGTTATTTAGTACAATATAATTAAGTTATTGTTTAAGTTGCAAGGCGATGTAGTTGTCCTGTCTGTTGACCTGACCTATACTTTATTATTTTCGTAGCACTACATCTGAACCTTAATGTGTTATTGTTTTTGTTAATAGATATTTGTTTTAATCGCTTGTTTCATTCTTAATTTGCAAATGTAACTGTCAGCTTACTTCTCAGTGGTTTTGATGTCTGAAATAACTTATGTCACAGTTTTATTTTCAATCACAAAATGCCGTGATTTAATTTGCCCTACATCCGGAATTGCGCAAACTAACAAAACACAATAAAAAACTGAAATACTGGCGTAACAGCAAATAGAAGAAAAGTTACTCGCAGAAATAAGCATTACACAATCACTTTGCGAACGCTTTGTACTCGCAACGTTTGAATGTTAACTATTAGGCTAATTGGAGATTCCAAGTCTTTCTAAAAAAAGAAAACTTCCTCTTATTTTAGCTTCCGGCTTATCAAGGGTTTCCTTAGGATGCTTCTTGTCAAGATGTATTCTTTATTAGTCTAAATTCTAATACTTTTTCTAGCGGAGTCAAACTAAATATGTATATCTTTCCTCGTTTCACAAAACATGAACTTTCACAAAAAGAGGCTTCAATCCATTATAAATCCAATTTATATTAAAATATTAAAAAATAATTGCTGGAGATTCTGCCTCACATTGGAGTTAGTTTTGTTATGATTTAGAATGTCTTCTATTTTCTGTCCTGGTGTCTGTTTTATTTCCATACTTAACTACGATACTACATATTTGGAACCACGAATACAATATTGTGAATTGAACAATTTTGGGTTCAACAAAGTAATCAGTTCTACTTTCAACATTCTGAAGAAACTGCGATCTAGACAATTTGTATGGATAAGCATAGGTAGTAAAAAATATTTTGAGTTTCAATTCTTGCTAAAATTTGCCAAGCGAATTTCATATACGTGTTCAATTTCAACTTACAAACGAGGAATGTCTTTAAGTGTAGACTATTGTCATTACAATGTTCCAACGAAATCAAAACATCGACTTTCGAGTAATTAAATATACGCTTTAATTATCCTGAGAGTGTAATTCTCATTTCACTGTATCTACATTATCGAAAGTTGGGCATTGAGAAGTTGAAAAACTGGATGGATATGGACACTCCACACCGGGTAGGTTAACACTTGCAACTGTGCTGATATATCGGAAACTCAAAACAAAATAAATATCCCGTTTCTAATGTTGACTTTAGAAGGAAAGAATAATATTTCCCACCGATTTTGTTGCAGTGAATTCGAGACGATATCTACAAATAGAGAGGCATTTTTGCTGTGCATTCTTTAAAACAAACAATGCTCACAATTGAATAATGGGAAACGGGAAACTGGTAGCGGGGAAATAAAAAGCAAAAATCGTCTTTCTAAAAAATATACCTACAATGTTAATTGAAATAATGATTAGTATCTTTTCCATAACCTAGTTACCTTAATATACATGGTTTGATAGACGTATATTATCTATTACATACATCTGTACATTAGGGAGATTTTAGAAAAAAAAGACCCATTCATTTAAAAGTAGCCCACATGTGTTATTCCAGGACCAAAAGTACCTATAGATATCAATTTACTAAATTTCTTCAAAATTGGTTTATCGATTGCTCGCGAGATTGCGAGCGATGGTACCCTAGTAGGTTATATAGTGCAACTTATAATCCAACGATACCGGGTTCATCCTAAGGCTCCGCACCAATGACTTTTCTAAGTTATGTGCGGTTTCCCATCGCTTCGTGCTTCGGAGAGTACGTTAAGCTGTTGGTCTCGGCTGTTATTGATTAATAGCAGTCGTTAAGCCACGTCAGAGGTCCTCGGGCGGCTTGACAAGCTCTGACACAAGAGGCCAGCACTACCTCATACGACAAACAAACAATAGATTGCTCCGCATTTAATCATCAGATTAAGATACCAAGTACCCCAGTTTTTAAGACGAACCTTAAGCTATCCAACAGCGAAATTTGCATTACTATGGGTCCAGAAGTTATTACGTGATGCGCAAACAAACATACAGACAAAGAGCAAAAAGACAAGATTAAAAAAAAACTTATATTCTAGTTCAGTAGCCTATTTTAAATAAACTATTTTTTTAAAATATTTTTTTTCATTGTACAATTTTTTTGGTACTGCTTTATTAGAAGTATAGATAGATAGATGTACAACGGGCGGACTTATCGCTTTAAGCGAGCTCTACCATACAACCTTTGGATGGACAAAATAGAAGGAACAGGACTGGGTCGGTTGACATAAGTGTCATTATGTTGCGAGGTGAGGACTGACTAATTGACTAGAGCAGAATTAATATAATTATTATGTGAGGAAGCGCGCGCCGCATGACGCGTTGAAGTCTTTTGCATCGGAAAAATGAACTACGTGCTACTTCTTTGGTTTCTCTTGGGTTATTTATGATAAGGGTAATTACTAACTTCGAATGAATATGATAACTTATGAACTACGTATTCATATAAGGCTACGTCACTTGTAAACATTAGAATCAACTCTGTTCCTTTTAACAGACATGTGGAATTTGGATTATCTAGGGATTTAGCTCGATTTATATTAACAAGACGTAATCGTTATAGGTATCGAATGAATAAAAAACACCGCTAAGTTTTTTTGGCTTTAATAATTGATTATTCATCATTATTTCAGGCATTGGAGCACCCTTAAAGTGATTCCATCATCAGATTAATTATTTAAACGTCAGAATGTAAACCGACGCTTCTCGTACAGGGCCATTATTCTCTATGAACAGTCACACGCGTAACGCGTCTCGCTGTGGAATTGTTCGGAAAAGAACGGCAATTCTCGAACATGCACAAACAATTCCACGCAGGTATCTAAAAGCGGCGCGTTACGTGGCCGAGCGGCAATAGAGAATAAGGTCTCTGATGAATAGGGGTTAAGACACATTTATCGATGGCGTTCCACGTAAAATTTCATACAAACAATATTTTAACTAGAGTTCGGAATTTATGTTAAAGTATACTAGCAGCTGCGCACCGCGGTTTCACCCGGTAGATGATGATGATGATGATGATGATGAAAATGGCATTATGTCTTTTTTAGCACCTAAAGTCTCCGACAAGTGGTGAATAGTAACTCAAACACCTTCACAGATTAGGTGTCACAGACAGCCCCTTGTGCAGAAGATGCACACATGAGGATGTGCAGAAGAAACGGCCACGCATGTACTTTTCGAGCGCGAAATCGTGGCGCCACAAAGGGTACAGTTCCTGGGAACAACTTCCACCCTGAGGGAAGCCTTCACCGGAATCCGTGAGCTGCTGACCTTCCTGAGGGACATCGGGTGGCTGAACTAACTGTCGCCGCCCGTTTCACGCAAAACGGGCCGATGATCGGCCTACTTGCGGAAAAGAAGCCCGACCACCAAGTAGCACCTAAAGTATCTATATATCAAATTTCATCAAAATCTATTTAGCCGTTTCAGCGTGAACAAACGTGCCCAAACTTTTGCATTTATAATAGTAGCATCAAAAGTGTGCAAACTACGAGTTTAAGATAATATACAGAAGTTGTTTGATAACAAATGCCTATTAATATAGAAGTTAAGTGTGTCAACCCTACAATATGATTGGAGTTTGGATCTCTAGATTGATCTGTTAGGTCCTTACAGAAAATTTGAAAACTTTAAGCTGTATTGACCAGGTATGGTTTACTTATGAGACTTTAATGTTAGATTTCTGATCCGACGTTTTGCCGTGCTGCTGTTCCTACTAGATAGATAGATAGATAGTTAACACTTTATTACACCAAAATAAACCCAAATAAAAAAAAACATATAAAATGGGTGGCTTTATCGCTAAGTAGCGATCTCTTCCAGGCAACCGTTGACTTACCGTTTCATAAGTGTTGGAGGTTCTGAAAAGGGTAAGTTTCACACAGTTTAGTATCAAAAGACTAAGTGTCCTCTGATTCTATTCTACGTACTACAATATTAAAAATAAATCCCATCAACAATAAATTACATAGTAAGTACGTGGCTTAGTACTACGAGTATTACAGTGACTGCGAACGCGTAAAACATAAAAGATAAAAAACAAATAATAGTTTAAAAAACTAAAAAACACGCCTTATATAGAAAACCAAACTAAAAAATAGAAAATAAATTTTAATAGTGTAAATAAGAAATAAAAGTTTGTAAAAAAGCGTGGGGTGCTTCTCATATCTGTCAATGAAATATTTATAACTATTGCCCCATGCACCCCACGTTTTTTTTAATATAAAACTTTTTTCTTATTTACACTATTAAAATTTATTTTCTATTTTTTAGTTTGGCTTTCTATATAAAGCGTGTTTTTTAGTTTTTAAACTATTATTTATTTTTTATCTTTTATGTTTTACGCGTTCGCAGTCACTGTAATAGTACTAAGCCACGTACTTACTATGTAATTTATTGTTTATGGGATTTATTTTAAAAGCGTGTTTTTTAGTTTTTTAAACTATTATTTATTTTCTACTTTTTTTTTTCTCGAATTATTGCATTGTCATCGGTCTTTGACAAGTGTGCAAAATTTGAATGAAATCTGACCGTTTAAAGTGGGTCAAAATAGCGTCCAAAGGAGTCGGTTACAAACATACAAACATACAAACATACAAGTGAAGCTAATATAAAGCGTATAAAAATACTAGAAAGCCACAAGTTGTTTTTTTTATTGCTATTCATCGTTGCTTAAGCCATGGACTAAGTAAGGCCGCAGCTGCTCAGAAACTACTAATAAGATTCGGATTCATTATTCTATTTCCATATTCATACAATTCCGCATTTGTGCAATACCACCACGAGTATGTTTAAAGATAATAGAAGAAACCCTTGGACACATGTACATATATATATATATATATATGTTACTTTATTTCAGGTCAATCAAACCTAGTTTATCTTAACATGTGACTCCTAATCTGTTACATAAATTAGTTTAGGTAACACGTGATACTTACTTAACTACTTTAGCCCAGGCAATATCATCATGTCCTGAAAAAAACCTTCTCCCACACTCTCATTAGAGGCATGCATTTTATCTTGCAACCATATTTGCTGCAAGGTTCTGATCAAAATAGACGTGTCATCGGGAAAGATACACTGGTGGTGGCTGAACCCTAAACATGAACCCTAAACCTTGAATCTCTAAGCCTTGCAATCTTCTACAGAATATATTTCAAAGATGTGCTTTGAAATTCTACAGCTAGACTAATTTCTCCATCTCCTTTCCACATCGGATAACAATGCATCTTAAACAAGAAATTCGTATTTCTAATCGGCTCTTCTCTTCCAAAGACTGCCAGCTACCTTGCGCAGATCGTCATTCCGTCTAGCCGGAGGGCGTCCTACGCTAAGTTTGCCGATTCGCGATCTCCACTCTAGAACTCATCTACCCCACCGGTTATCCATTCTACAACAAATGTGACCAGCCCATTGCCACTTCAGCTTGCATATTCTCTAAGCTATGTGGGTTACTCTGCCAAATAATTTCATTTCGGATTCAATATTTCATACAAGCTACGAGCATAGCTCGTCCCATAGCTCGTTGAGCAACCTTGAGCTTATGAACCAGTCCCACCGTCAGTGTGCATGTTTCGTTCCGTAATGTCATTGCGGGTAGGACACACTGGTAGAAGACTTTTGTCTTCAGGCATTGTGGAATGGGCGTCGAGAAGTCTTGTCAAAATTTTGCAAATGCTGCCCAGCCCCGCTAAATCCTACTATGGGCTTTGTTTTTTCTTTTTTTGATGAATGGAATACCTTACTAGTATAATATTTTGTTTCCCCATACTATAATCTGGGAGTCTTCAAGACGAAAGTGAATACGAAAGGTGGATCTTGCCTATCTTCTAGGTAAGCTCCACCATCGACTCGCCATGAGGCGAGTTGACTTGCCTGTTTGGCATTTAACAATATTGTGTAAGCTAAGCTAGTTTATTGTAATACTTGTTGGCCAAACTAGTTCGGCCTAAAATAAGGTATGGCAACATACATTCAAAGAAATTCCTGTGACAGGATGTTTTTATCATACCTAAATAGAGCTACGTTTACCACCATCTCGCCCGATGATAAGTGACGAGCACGCAAAACTAGAAGATCCTTTGACGCTTACCTAAGTAAGGTGCGGTAAGGATCGTACCTAGTATTCAGGAAACTAGGAAGAAGGCAGGATTATCCAGTATTACTGTTGCTAGTGTGTAGTTTCGGGGCTTGTATTGCTCTGCCCAGTGAGAAGTTATTAAAGAAATTAATGAAAGCTAGTTGCTTTTAAAACTACATTGTAAATAAACTTGAATACGTGGAAACATTCCACTAAGTCAGACAACTAAGTAGCATTTAATTTTACAAGTCATGATATTTGAAATAAATCTTAATCACTAGCTATAACGAATAGTAGAAAAGGAAAAATATAAGGCTTGGATAAAAACAGACAAAGTATCATAACAATAACAATAAGTAAATATAATATAATATAACTTATAAGGAGAGTCTCGATTAAACTGAGATAAAAATCACAACACGTTCCTATTGTTATAATACAAAGTCATGTTTACTATTGATTACTATAATGATACTAATACCTATACCATACTCATAAACGATATACTAATGCTGTGCGTTATACATACTCGTATTAAGCAGTCATTTTTAATACTAATCGAGTCGCGGCGTTGAAAGGAGCAGCGACCGCAACGGAATCGAGTCGCGGCGTTGAAAGGAGCAGCGACCGCAACGGAATCGAGTCGCGGCGTTGAAAGGAGCAGCGACCGCAACGGAATCGAGTCGCGGCGTTGAAAGGAGCAGCGACCGCAACGGAATCGAGTCGTCATTATGTCAATATATGGCTACGTAGACAATAAAATATTATGTTTGTGAAACATCGACCACGCATCGAACTTCAAAGATAAAGTTAATGGCGATCACAAATTATAATATAATCATTAAAAAAAATCGGCCGATAGCATCAAATATTTGCGAGCCGATACTGAAAGAACGTCCCAGTTTCGCCCTTTGCGATGTACTCACTATTGAATCAGCCAAAATGTATCCGATAAAAGATTTTCTGTACGTTCAACGAAAAGAAAATCTTTAAAGTAGCTGAAAAAAAGTGATTGAAATCAAAAATAACCTGAGATTTTAATAAGCATATATACATGATTTATGGTATTTTATTCTCAGTTGTAAAGCCATATTTTGCACTTTTTATTTCGTCTTTCATTCAATTTTTACAAGCGTACTCATTAATGCATCAATTTAAACTTAAAGTAACCAATACGTAATAAGTAATAATTACTTATACAACATTAAAAATAAACTCCATCGTGAGTTTGTTTACACATAGCTATCCATTAGGGAGCGAATACGAAAGAGAAGAAATACTACGTAAGGCCAATACGATGACAGACTGACGCACTTTTTGCATCGGCGGTTAAAGCTAGAAACTATTGAAACATTATTTTATATACATCATTTACCTACACTCATATATACGTTTTTTGTACTTGTTATACACTGTTGTCATTCATGAAAAGGTGATATTAAACACGTACGGCATTCACACTAGTTGTTAAGATTACGACAACCACTTCTCTCTCACATACAAACATTTTCATTCACTATATAGAAGTACTATTTATGTACTACCTAAGTACTATTTATACAAATTTTGTCTATTTTAGACTATTAATGAAACCTAAGTAGGTAGGTACTGCTGAATTATCTTATCAAACAAAGAAAGACAAATTAATCTCCCGATTCCTTCCAGAAACTATATTTACATTGGATCTTTCTTAAACGAGTAATGGTGAACTGCCCATTAACTGTAAATGCCTCTTTTTGCACCTTGGTATATTACAAAGTAATGATCATAATACTGAGTAAGAATCAAAACAAACCTCGACTCAACACCTCAAATAAACTCAATCTTTTCATTGATCATAAGGAAGCATTTAAAGTAAGTTGAAAAAATTGCTATCACCTCATTTTCCTTGTCATAAACGCAACTAGAACTGCCTTATCCTCCTTTTTTGTGGTTTCATATTTTACTTAAAGAAAAACTGAAATCATAATAGATCAAACTGTACCTACTGATGAACTTAAATATACGGCAAAGTTAGATAAATCATTGTCTATGGTAAGAAAACTTGATTCATAAATTAGTGCTGAACTGTTCCCATAACTGCCTCTCACTTAATGTCTATGTTGAGTTGAGTTTGAAATGTTATCTAATGATTCTGTTCTGTTCTTCTTTGATTAATATCCCTCATGTCCGGAGCTGTAGTCTTCAGATCCCGATAGTGCGTAGCTGCCGTGGTCGCCACCCTCGAAGCTCACGGGAGAGTCTCCGTAGCCCCCGTCGTGACCTTCGTCGGCAGCATGCCAGCCGTGACCTGAAAGTGTCAATGCAAATTTGTATATCAAGTAACTTTGATAGATAGCAACAGGTAATGGACATAACTGAAAATGAAGAATACAAGTAGATTTACACAAGTCATCTTTTGAAGGGGATATACATATTTTATCCTGTTGTCTCCGCCTCTAATGTATAAAAGAACTAAGATTACCCTATGTCAGCGTGAACATCGCCAGGATACACTTTCTCTAGATGAGGCTACCTTACTAATCTAGCTAATACAAAGGACTTCTAGTAGTAGCATTCTGTTCTAGAAGATACCTCCTATACTCGTAACAGTAAGCTATGTGAAGCTATTTGTCGTAATAAGGTCTATCTATGTCATTGTGTTCAGTATATTTTGGAAAGGAATCATTATTTTGGTTAAGCAGCGTGACGCTACGTATGGTCCATGTACATGTCCATGGTCCATGTATACTATTACTCAATTCCAACAAGTACAAATAAATAATCGCACATCCATCTTATAATTTATACTATTATATCACCAAAATGGTTTAGAAAGGCAGGAAGAACGGAGTTTCCGGTTTACGTGCCTGAATTGCATGATCGTTCAGTAACCATCAGGATCAATTTGTGCATTTGCAGCTATATCTGGTGTATGTACAGTGTTAAGAAACTGAGATTCCGAACATATTCTACTTGTCTCCCCCACGTTGTGGACCGACGACCGGAGAGACTCGCGGGGGAAACCGCTAGATGTAAACAGGGAGCAACCTGGCGGTATTTCTTTCTATGGACGAGGCTAACGTTCAGCAGAGGTTGTATACCGGCTGATGTTGTACCGACATTTTGTACGAGCTTTGAATGCTTTGATCAGTGTATATGTTTTTTTTATGGGAATATATGTGTGTAGGCCGAAATAAGAAGTATGCTAATTGCTCAAAATTACCCATTGATCATTATTGTCATTGAGATAACTATTGTACAAGCAAACAAAGCGACCTTGACACCAGGGACATATAGAGAAAAACTGACATTAGGTCATTCAACAAGGTCAGTTACAAGTTAGAAGTCGGGATTAATTGGATAATTTATGAAGAAAGCACAGAACAGAAATGATGTATACCTAGTACCTACTAAACGAAGATGAAGTAAGCAGTCCCTTTGCAATACTTTTCATGTATGGTGTTTACACAAGTCCAACGTCCAAGTGAGTTTTAAGGCTTTGTAGGTACTTATATACTACCCCTATTTATAATCTCGTGGCTTCATAATTCTCTCTTCCAATAAATATTTATCTTTAGCTTAATTAGCAGAGCTTTTTACCTCCGATTCCATGATGTGGCGCGGCTTTGGGTTCACCGTGCGTGTACCCCAGCACCTCGTAGTGGTCGTCGCCCCCGCCCCCGCCGCTCTTGTGATGCACGTGCTTCACAATCGTGTGCTTATGGTGGTGATGCTTCACGAACACCGGCACGTGGATGATGACCTTCTTGTGGCCCCCACCGTGCCCACCCGCCTCACTCAAGGCCGTTAGAGCTGCAACGAACACCAGCGCCAGCTAGAAATAAGAAGAGACAATTGTCAGAAACAGAATTTGACAAAAATAAATGTTTAAATTACACTTAATATCCTGATTAGTTATGTTCAAAGACTTACGATTTAAATCATTTGTAAAACAGTTATCAACATGAAATAAAATTAGGAAAATATTTTGAACTCAATCTGTTCCACTCTATATGATTGTAACCTCTCATAAAGCTAGTGAGGTAAGTTCTAAGAATAATAAGCTTCTAACATCAAATTATGTCATTCACATGCAACATAATAAACAATCGCAAAGCACATATTATTAAAAACTCGTTAGCTGCAGAACAATAGAATTCAAACAAAATAATTATAATCGTTCGCATTCGCTGTAGGTACTACCATCCAATCTTGACTCAACCCTGATGAGGGAAAAACTTAGATTGTATGCTGGCAATAACAACAATAGTAATGACCAACTGTTTAAAAATAAAGAAAAAACGTAACGTAACTTTCTAAGTCTGCATCTATCTTTACGTAACTATATAAAAAGACAGTGACACGTTCAGCTAATTCAGGTGGACCGACAGAGGCCCCACAAAACTTTTTGTAGAAACTATTTTTGCTTCTTATTGGACGCAAAACGGTAACCGGCACTTGCCTGGTTTTATTACATCGCTATGCGCAAGAAAGAAAGTCGGTGTTTAATTCAGTAAGTAATGATAAAAAACACGAAAATATCTAAATTCAATATCTAAAGTGCCCCATAATTTGAACGCACTAGAATGAAGCAATGCCAATGATTAGAAATCTATTGGTGTTTTTTATTTGTCTAATAACTAACTAGGTAGATATTGTAACACAGCCTTCAGTAAAAAGGTCGCTGTACACAGGAACTCTCTTGGATCTCTCTTTTTAATTTGAACAATTCAGAACTAGTTCAATAGGTCTGGAATTGTTTCGAAAGACGTGTTATGAATATGGTTCATGGAAAAGAAAATAGAGCTACTAAGACCAACCTGTAATATTAACTTTAGATTTGTATATACCCTAATCTATTTAAAAGTGCTGATAGTATATTATAAACTCTGGCTTATGTCTGTTAATAAATTAAGAGATCAGTTAATGAACTTATTAATACTTAGTCATAAACACTTTATTTTCTTTCATAGTTCCCTTTATGGTAAAAGTTATTGCAGAATAGTATGTTACGTCACGGTGTGTTTTGTTGATTTAAATATTAGTGAATGCTTGATGTATGATATAATAAATGTTATTATTTCTTATCACTGTACTCGTACTCACCATAAGTCGTGCAGACATCGTTTGAGAGGTAAGTGGTGATAGAACAGAGAGTGACCGAGCGCGGGAACAGTCAGCGGGTGTGTGATAAAGAAATTATACAAAACTTCCTTTTATATCGCAACGTGGTCGCGTTTCGCGACACTGCATCTCGCCAAATCCGATACGATCAAACCAACGTTAAAAACCGACCAATTTTTATTCTAACGCATCGAAATAGAGTCCAGTTTTCGAAAGCGTGGAGTTCTCGATATAACTCGCTAGTTATTCGTGAATTTTTGACCTGAACACAAAGCTCAATTTCCATGAAATGGAAGCTAGTTATTTGACCATTAATAAAGTAAAATTTCAGTCCACATCGTCTCCGTGGATTGGAAATTCGATTGGAGCAAGAGAGATGAAACTATGTCTGAGATCAGTTGAATCTGAATGAGATGCGATGCGCGTATTGTTATACCCTACTGCCCCTTGCCCTTCTGTAAACCCATACAAAATCTGCCATAGTCTGTATTTTGGCGTTGTCTCACCTCATATCCCATATCTACTTACCTTCAGTCCGATTCTTTTGCCCGGTGCACTGCAAAGATATGTCTGGAGTCATTAAGAACTACTTGCATAATTATTTACAAATGAACTTCATTAAAAAAAACTATATTTTGCAAATGTAAAACCGGAAAGCCATGTTTACATGCATCTAATGCAGAGTTCAAAGTGCGTAATAAATGTTCCTTAAAAATAAGATACACAGACGTATAGTCCTACACAGCTAAGCTTAAGCCATTACTTGAGAACGGCTGGAGTCTGGGCCAATGTAACAAAAAATAAGTAATAGTCCGAAAAACGGAAACGTAAAACGTAAAAGTCCGAGTACGGGAAAGAAAATTTGGAAAACATGCCCGAAAAAATAAAAAGTGTTTTTTGTATTGGATTTTTGTATGAACTTACGATTCGATCGATGGATAAGCGTTATTCTTCTTCTTTTTTTTAAACACCGTCTTTAAAGTGGTGGCAAAATTTGTGGTGGCGCAGCTAGTTTACAATTAGATTACAATCAATGAATTTGCCTGATACTAAAAACTGTACTGATAATGATACTTACAATAAATTCCGCACGCATGACAAATCGGTGTTAGAAGGTAATAGTGAGGCAGTAACCTACTAACTCAGTGCAAGTAAAGGTTTTTTATTACGTTATTGTTATATACCTTCCGGCCGCTAGGTCCGAAGGCGTAGTTCGATCAAGTAAACCACGAGGATTTTTAGGTCCTTGTGGTTCGATTCAGTAATCGAACTATGCAGTTTGCTATTTGTTGCCCAAAAGGATCGATCAAGCGCAATGTATTGTGCCTATGATCATTGACCAAAATGAACAGACAGGTGTCAAATTCCGTCTATTATATTTGTAGCCTTTTATACAATAATCTATATATAAATTAGATGCTGTTCGTTAGTAAGCGCATCCGTTGAGAAAGGCTGGACCTATTAGGCAATTTAAAAAAAAAATAGCCAATGATATGTACTTTTGCGATGTAGACGAATCGATTGATACTTCGCTTGTCAATACCGGATCAAGTTTTTAGTTTGAACATATAACCCTTTAATACCTAAGCAAAAGCAGGGTCAAAAAAAAATGCCGACAATACTCTATAAATGAAGAGTCTATTCCACTATGATCACCTGGGTAATCATCACCTGGGTGACTCTTTAATGTCCTTTGATCACCCGTGCATGTAATCACCTAGGTGATCATAGTCGACTCGACGAAACCATTGATACCTCGCTTGTCAAAATCGGATCAAGTGTTTAGTATAAAAACATAACCCTTCCTTTGCTTCGAAGTAGTCGGGTAAAAAAGTTTTGAACGATAAATATGCATACTTTTCATCATCATCACGCAGGTGAAACCGCGGAAAGGGGTTTGGGAGGAGGGCGTGATTGGGGGTTATTGGTAGGGGCTTTAGAGGGGATCGGGGGGTAAAAATTTTGCACGCAGGCAAAGCTGTAAGGCGCAGCTCGTACATTATATGTATGGATTATGGAATCGATCAACAAAATTTACCATGTAAAAGTTCTGTTTAAAAAAAAAGTACGTATCAGATCTTATAATATGATTGATGATATTTGATGGATGTGTCGCATGCATATCACGATCACAATACAAATCCTGTCCAAACCCCAATTATTTATCCAACCAAATCGTTTTTTTTTCTGTTCTCGTGATACTTTTGCTTATATTTATGTGTACTTTCAATAAAAAGCTTTTTTGTCAGAGAAGATGAGACCTCATTGGCAAACTTCCGGGCCGTTTATTGTCCTTTTCTAACCTAGCAAAGCTCGCTACCTGCGTCACGCTCGATTTGAGAGAGGATGGTCGTTAGGATTTAGTATCATATTTAGTAGACGTAACAATAAAAGAAAACACTACTTTAAATTTCATAATAAAATAGCCGATGGCAAAATCGCACCGAGCATCGATCGTGTTGTTGGATTGAATATGACGCTGCGCCGCCGCCGCCACACATGTCTAGTAGATGCTTCAGCTTAGAAACTTATTTAGTTTTCGGCGAAGGAAGGCTATGTGTTCAAACCAAAAACCGATCCGAACATAATTTAACAAGCGAGGTATAAATCTATTAGCCTTCATCGCAAGAATGTTATGGGCAATTTTTTACCCAACCGTTGCAGGGTTTTAGATTTTGAATTTCTGTCTTGTTTAAGGAGTAGGTAGTATTTTATCACGTAAAGCTAATGGGCCGATTGCGATTATTAGTCTGAACGGTGTTAGGTATTTTGTACTTTATAGTACTTTTGGTCCTGGAATAACACCTATGAATATGTCGCGCTTAGGTTTAAAAACCTATTAAATTATAAATTAACGGATCCTAATTCGTTAGCTAGACGAGTTCTCGAGTGGAAGCCACATTTAGGCAAACGTAATGTAGGACGCCCTGTGGCCAGGTAGAGAACCTGCGGAAAGCGGCTACAAGAAAATGGATGAGAAAAGCTGAAGACCGAGCTCAGTGCATTAGGAGAGGCCTACGTCCAGCAGTGGACAAATTTAGGCTGATGATGTTGATGAATTCGATTGTAAACAAACGAAAAATCGTGAACGGACATGCTATTCGCTAGCTTATGAACCAATCAGTGCATAGTCTTAAAAAACCCAGATACAATCGCCTGTTATATTGTAAACCTTTTCCTGATTGGGCGGTCTAAGTTTGTCACCTTAGAGCTACAAATTGAAAATAAGCTCACGAAAAGGAATCGGAGCACCCCAACCCCCACGTGGTCCGACCTTGCCTTACCCCCGGGTGTAATTCTAAAACGCGTTCCTGAGCGAAATGAGCGCACGAGGCCTGAACGTAGCGAAGGGAGAGGTGGCGAGCGAAGCGAGCCGGCGACTTGCTTAGCGGAGTGTAAAGGTCGAGTATGTGAGTGGAGCGAAGTGACGACGATGCGAGAGTTCTGGCGAGAGTCCGTTTACTGATTTATGATCAATTTTAGTCCACGAGGTCATGTGTCGGTTTGAATGATCTCGAGATCATTTGCAATTGATTGACTATTTAATTTGTAACTCTATGGCGATAAACACGAGTCTGACCAATCAAGGGCTGGTTTACAATTTGTCTGTGGCGATAGAATCGCAGAAATCGGACAAATTGTAAAATTGTGCACTGATTGTAGGGTATTAATATTCGATCACAATTTTTCGTCTGTTTCTGATAAAACGAATTAGAATCCGTCACATTGTAATCTATCGGTTCTTACAATAAACCGGTGACATACGAGTATACACCTATACTGTTAACCCAGAGAAATGGCCACGCGGGTAAAGTCGTGGGCACAGCTAGTTATATAATATGTTGGTTGAAGGCTGCCACATAGGTATTGTGAAGTTTGTACTGTTGCATACAATTACATTATTTCTTATCGATATTTCATCGCAATTTGGTCTCTGTTTAAACCTCTAACATATATACATCAAAAATCCCCGTCGTGCACCTAGTCATTGACGACCAATTGTTGTTTAATTCATAAAACGATCGCTTGCTTGACGCACGGGAGTCTACAATGCTCAGTTCAATTACAAAGATGAGCAATCATACTAAACGAGTGCTGAGTGCAAGAGATGCGCTCTTTTCTGCAAATGTTCGAATGGCAATGGTCTCCTATCCGTAGGCGATAGTGACAGCTGGCCATTAGGCGGAAAGCCTATCACTTCTGCACTCATTAAAATTAAAATAAACGGTATATAAAATAACGGGTATTGTTATAACACACAGCAAATGTAGATAAAAACTAACCTAAAAATCAAGACATTTTTATCTTGCATTGTCATCGAGATGTGAGCTACCCTTAAAGTTTCAGCCGGATAGTTAATCGGGAAGTGCTCGAAATTTGAGTTGCAAGATTCCACCCGGAACGACAGACAGACAAATAAGAAAGTGACTACAAACGTGGTAAAAAGAGGAAGAGATGCGTTGGAAAAGATGTATTATTCTCAAGAAACATTTATGGTTGTGCGGAATCGTCCGCGTGCTCTGCGCGCTAACGGAAGTGCTCTCACTTTTGCTACCATTGCAATTCCGTTGAAAGGGAATCTTAGGTGATTATAACTATAGCTATTGCAATTACCTTCCTGTCGCGAATAGTGTGCAGTCTGGCTAATCAACATTCATAAGTTCTTATGTAAACATGTAATTAGGAAAAAATGCATTTTTGGATTCTTTTACGATTCTACCTTCGATTTTGTGTGGTGGCTGGCCTAATAATAGGACCATCCCTTTGCATATATCGGGTAAAGTGAGAACCAGCGAAGGGAACTGAGGAAATGGAAAACCAAATTTCCGGTGTTTTGACATTTATCACCAGCTACTGCGATCACCGAGGCGCCCGCCAATGATCAGATATGACAAAACCCCCTTTAGATGTGAAAGATTTGATCAATCAAGTATTTGACAAGGGTCTGCGAAATCCTTCTTGTTAGGTGAGGCTTACGTTCAGACGTGGATTATTCAGGTGGATGATGTGCTACGATACTAGCTTTTGCCCGCGACTTAGTCCGCGTGGCCTACAGTTTATCTCAAAAAAACATCCTTTTTTCTTCTAGGATAATAAAAACAAATGCAAAAGTATAAGCTCCAACGCTCTTGATGCTTTTTGACAGACTTGTTATTATTTCGTTTCCATAGCAATCGTTCCTTACAGCGAGTAATCGTAATTTTACAGTGGAAACTTCCCATTTTCCGGGATAAAAAGTATCCTATGTTGCTCTCTATATTGTACAGTACCTATTTACAAAGTTTTATTAAAAGAGGATTAGTCGTTTTGGCGTGAAAGCTCCTCGAACAGACAAACAGACAACTTTTTACTTTTATATATTGGTGTGGACTACCAAGATGGTCTTAGGGCACCCAGAGTAGGTAAATGGACCTGTAACCTTTAACGGTAAAAAGGTTCTCCAAGTTACTAACTCTCCCTAAAATCCAAAGAGCTCGTAATGACAGTCGTTATAAATACCAATGATTCATAACGCTTTTTCAAATGTTTACAGTGCTATTAAGTTCTATAGCAGTAACAAACCGAAAACACGAAGATTGTTAAGTTGTAAACACACCTCGTATATGGACCGCATATACCATCTAACGACCCGTTTGTGGGTCAACAGCCTCCCGAAGCATCAATTAAATAAATAAATGTTTTCAAATAATAAAAGTTAATTATTTTACAGCAATATCGATAGTCTACGGTCAACTTCCGCTCAGTCATCCGTGGCGGGCGTTCGTTAGACTCGAAACAGAGTTTCCTGCGTGTTCGCCAGAAGGTCATGTGAAGAAATAACTATATTACTACACCACATAAAAACAGAACAGTTTCACCTGCATTATTGTCTACCGACCGTACAAACCTTTTTTAAATTAAGTAGGTGCAACATAATTAAAAAAGGTTTGGCTAGCTGGTATAGCGCGGTAGTTTCGTATGTTGCGCGCGTTTTGTTGTCGTTTTCGAGGCATAATTTCTAATTTTATTTAACAGTTAACTCACTTACTTAGACTTTTTTTTATTAAATCTTAATAAGTTCAATTTGATCAAGGTAAGTACTCCATTTTCTTTATCATTGTCTCTTTACATTATTAAAGTAATAATCCTTTAATTGAAATGAGTATTCATGTTACATGAGCACGCAATTAGGTATACCTCACCAACATTCCACCCATACGTCATACAGTGATATAATTCCATTAAATTTAAATACAATGAATACTTAACCACACTTAACTTACAACGACAACTTTATAGAAAACTAGCTGTACCCGCGGCTTCGCGCGCGTGTTCATTTCTCTATGTTAAAAGCACTCTATGTACTATTCTAAGACCTGAAATACCAATATACCAACATTTGATCAAAATTCCTTCAGCCGTCAAAAAGTTTTTATCGATTGATCGGTTTCTATTCATTGGTTTCAGATACCAAGTAACCCAGTTTTTAACTCAAACCTTAAGCTATCCAACAGTGAAAAGCGCATCGCAATCGGTCCAGTAGATTTTACGTGATGCGCGTACATACATACATACATACATACAAACAGACAGACACGAATTTAAAAATGTTATATTCTTGTTCAGTAGCTTATTTTAAGTACCTTATACATTTTTTCTTAATTATCTTCATTGTACAGACTTTTTTGTTCTTATTGCAGTATTATTATAAGTATAGATAGATAACTTATTCAAATGTAAACACGATTTATAACGCTAAGATTAACAACATAAGATTTAATCTAAAGATAAAGGGAATGAGCCGGATATTACATCAACTAAAAAATAAAAATAAGTTCACCATCCCAGTCTTATTGACTAATTACATAATGGGTAGCTAATAAGCGCATGAGCTTTTAGAACACTTTCACGTACAGAACTGGGTCGATCAACATCAGGCTAGGTACATGCTTAAAATCGAATATTATCTTCATACTAATACTCATTTATTCAGGAATCCGTAGGAACATTGGTGAACGCTGGGTTTCGTCAAGCACATTATGGAATCTTTCCATTGCCGGGCATTTTTAAAAGCTTTTATGTAACTTGCAGTGTCTGTGATTTGAACCGATTCAAAGATTTGACCGAATCAAACATACATTGTTTGATTCGTCAATTCGTCGATTGTTTGAGTCAAATCTTCCAAGCTGATCTAGAACTACTTCCTCTTATCCTTCGGAGTCGAATGTTTGCATGTTGGTTCAGGTCCGATGACAATGCATTTTACGGTAAGTATGACCTGAATCGACGTCCAGGATTAGCTCCAGATAAAGGAACTTTTCAACGGTTAAAACCAGTCGATCATCGGGTGGCGATATATCACGTTTACTGCGGCAAGTAAAATCATAATTCTTCATCTGGTGCGGCGGCGGGCCAAAATGCGCCCCCAATGATATTTCCGCCAGTGCGTGGCAGGTCTTTCTAGACCCACCAGCACTAAGATAGATTAAAAATTGCTATTACTTTGTGGAAACATAATGTATACATATTTTTTATATTGTTAGAATGACCTTGAACCCAACTTCCTTAGGTTTGATTCGCCCCGGGATCTGCCAAACAGGAAATGAGATATAAAGCAGGAAAAGCGGCAGGCCGATATCGACCTGAACCGCACTAGAAAGTATTTTTAGTAGTGATGGGACAGAGAAAAATAAGGGTATATCGAAAATAAAACAGAATTATCGTAAAAGAACTGTTTTTTGTTTTATTTACTTATGCCTGTCTTGGAAACATGTTACGCAAAGGTTTTGGTTGCACTTCCTGCAATATTTTTTTATTTTCTTAACTTTTTTTTTTGCTTGGGTACTATTCAATGTTTTCCGCAGTCTGTCGTAGCACCCTGCACAACTTCTTCGTTTAGCGCTCATCTCAAGGACATGGTCATTGTCCTTAGGTTTTACTTGATTTTCTGAAATGATTTTTTTTTTTCTTAATTCCGTGTGATTTATTAACCATTTATGAGTTTTACCACAGAACTCGCGAAACTGAACAACTTTCTCCTGAGAACATAGGTCGAAATATGAAAAAAAAATGGCCCTCCCTTATAAAATTGACAACCAGCTAATTGATTTACTATTACTATGGGAGGTCCAACATTTTTTTTCATACTTCGACCTATGTTCTTTGGGGAAAGTTGTTCAGTTTCATGAGCACATTCACCTCCTTCAGGGTTGATACCCCCTTCCGTTACACGCTGTATAAGGTCATTTTAAATTAAGTGAAAATATTTTTATGGTGTGTTCAATCATTAAACTGAACAACTTTCCCCAGTAAACATGGGTCGAAATATGAAAAAATATTTTTATCTACTAAATCAGTCAGCTGGTCGGCAATTTTGCATGGGAGGCCCATTTTTTTTTTCATATTTGACCCATGTTCCTTGGGGAAAGTTCTTCAGTTTCATGTGTAATGCACACCCTTAAAATATTTGCACTGAATTTAAAATGACCTTATACAACGTGTAATTCCAAATGCGCAAAACCTCTCGTGGGGTAACTCAGCCCATGTAACTGAACAACTTTTGTTCTACGACTTTTGGAGTTCGTAAAAAAAATATGGTTTTTCATACAAAATGAGAAATTGATCGGGCCCATCTGTCTGAAAAATCTTTATTTTTTTCGAATTTCCAAAGTCTTAGAACAAAAATTATTCAGTAACATGGGCTGAGTTACCCCACGAGAGGTTTTGCGCATTTGGAATAACATGTTGTATAGGTGTTAGGGTAATCACCGTTGTCCTTCAAGGAGGTAACTCAGTATCGCTTATACAACAACTTTCCTTATGGAACCCATGTTGAAATCTTGAAAAAATATTTTGACTTTTCATACAAAAAAAAAACAGATTCAGATTCAGATAGTTTATTGCTCAAATACAATTTTTAATCAGTTGATCGGATCGGTTAGTATGGGAAGCCAATTTTTTTTTTGAGATTACGACATAAGTCCCATAGGGAAAGTTGTTGTATAAACGATACTGAGTTACCTCCTTGAAGGACAACGGTGATAACCCTAACACCCTGTATATATAGGTATATAATTATGTATATATGGTGTATAATAAATATAGTAATAACAGGGCCTAATGCCTATTTTGTGCAATCAGGTAGACCACGTAAAGCGTTATTTTTATGATAAATGCAGCTGACTGACCCGAAATAAGAACACGCATCATTTCTTATTGAGTAAGTAAACAGTGCCATAACATACCATAATAGAAGCAGTAGTGCAAAAAACGCCATACATTGCTTGCAGAAAAATAGCGAAGTCAGAGTCAACTTGGAAGAATCGGCGTTTGTATGTATGTATGTATGTATGTATGTATGTATGTATGTATGTTTGTCCGAGCATAACTTCCGAACCGTTAATCCGATCTTCATGAAATTTGATTGGGGGGTAGATAGTATTAGTACAATTTGTTGGTAAGGTTATGAGCTATATCAATAGGGGTATTTTTGAGATATTGGGGTACCAAAGAGGGTAAAAAAAAAAGTGAGAATTTCAGATCAAATGTGATGTCATATGAAAGCCCCTCACTTTGACCTTTCAAAACGATTTTTTATAATTTTTTAACAAAAGCAGTTTTTGAGATATTAGGGTAAATCGAAAATGTAAAAAACCAAAACCTCTAGGGTACTTCCACTAATCCTACAACGCTGAAATTTGGTATGCTGGTAGCTTATATGTCACAAATACTGGGAAAAGTCTAAAATTGAAGAATTTCGAAACATGTACTCCATAAAACAATAACCAATTTGTTGACCTCCCGTTTCTAGGAATTTGCTTATTCTTGATTGATCTTATTTTTGATTGATCTTATTATTTTTTTATACTACTGTAATGACGGAGCAGGCAGATGGCCCACCTGATGTTAAGCGGTAACCTCTGCCTATGAACAGTGCCTCATAGGTCACGTACACCTAGGACGCGCCCTATGTGGCATTGCACTATGCCCTCCACCCTGAGACATAAAGATGAAAAGTCTCATGTGACTGTAATTTCACCGGCACCCTTACCCTTCAAACCGGAACACAGCAATGCGAGCACTACTGCTTTGCGGCAGAAATAGGTATGGTGGTAATACTTCCCCGGACGAACTCTTTCACAATAAAACTCTACTACTACTGTATACTCACGTACATAGATATTTTTTTGAAATAAATAAGGTAACCTACCTAAATCGCGTGTACTTGCGAGGTCTCAGTTCGGGGCGAACCACTAGTAATACTAGCTTAATAATACTCCGCTGCTTAATAATCCTGCGCAGACGAAGTCGCGGGTTACAGCTAGTTAGTTATATAAGTACGTCAAGTGTGAATATAGTATATTGTAGTGTACCTACTATGTACTGTAGTTAGCGTTAGCCGAGTCAGTCGTGTCGTGGGAAGCAATGGCTGAATCGCGCGCGCGCGGTGTTTTTTTTGCGTGTCTCTATCGCTCGGTAATAACTATGTTCTATTCTGTATTTTGAAATCTTAAAACTCAGATTTTTCCTACTTTTAACTGTCGTATCGATTTGAAACTTTATAATGTGTATGTAATTCTGATTCATTATACAATAATGTTTATCGTCGTTGATCTAGTACCTACCTACCTGCTGCATAGGTATAGGTACGGCTATAGGTACTAAGTAGGTACTTAGGAATCAAGGGATTTCTTCTACTTAGATAGAGCTAGGTAGGTAGTAGTTAGGTACCTACCTACCTATGTCAACCATCGAAGTAGGTATTCGCAATATTTCACAAAACTTTCGAATTTTTACGAATTATTCCGAGGTAATATTTTGAAAGTTTTCCCGCGAGCAACTGTAGACACGACTCGACGTGACAAAAATAATGTACCTATGTATAATGGGCGGCCGGTAGGTAGTTATCGCGCGCAAGTACATGGAGTGAAAGAGGCCTGCTGATATATTGATATGTGTAGGTAGTAAACAAAATTTACCGCTTATGCTTCGTTTTCCGTGCACATTTGTTTCCAAATCATTTTTTTTTTCTTAGTGGAAAATATTTCTTCACTGCTGTCACTATCACTGTCAATAACAGCAGGGCGAATTACTCTATTTTCCAAAATTTTTATTTTTCTTTTATTGCTTGTCATCATTGGTTATATCGAACGCTACGTCAGATCAGTTACATAGCACAACACTAACTGGCGGGGCGCGCGCTCTGTGCGGTATCGGGTCGCCAGCTGCCTGTTGGGAGGGCGGGCCGAAATAGGCCCACTGCCGCACTCAGCGGATGTTTTGCACCGTCAGTGCGATGGTAGGTCGATAAAAGCCTGCCGATATGTTTTGATGGGGAACACCTACAATTTTGACCGCAAGATCAAATATATATTTGTCTCTGTCGAATTTTTACAAACACCTGAGATAATCGTTTCGCACAAGCGAGAGGGACAAAGGTTTCTTCGTCCGCACCAGCTGAAGTACCGCGGAAGGCCGATATCGGCCTGTTACGCAGGGAACGTGATATCTAATATTGCGCACTACAGCGAGCATACTGCTCGTGCGCGTCGCGGTAAGCGACTGGTACAAAAACAACAAAATAAGTGCCTTTATTGATTAAAAATGGTCATTAAGTCTAAGCCAGGTTAATTTCCTTGGACGTTTATCCTAATTAGCACGAACAGTCGTACACGTAGGCTCACAGGCTCCTTCGTCTAAGAGACTAGCAAAGATATGCTGCACATGTTGCTATATTAATTTTATCAAGTTTCAAAATTATATATTTTTGACCGTTCAACCAACTCCGTAGTTGGTTGGTTACCTGCTCGAAGAGCTGGCCCAAATACGTACATTTTAAATGTATTAAAAAGATACATTTTGTTTTGTTTTTACTATGGAAAAATTAAAAGAAAAATCTTTCTGTTTTGTGTTTTGGATCCACCTAGGATTGAGAAATCAATTAAATGATTCGCAACCTCGGGCTAAATATTTTTAGCCTGACGTTCGTTAGGGCTCCCAATGCGTGATTTTAATGAGCTTAAAGCAGCAATAGTAAGTCTAAATTAAAAATTGAAATTCTCTAAATTACAAAACAAACTTTTGTTTTGTTGTCAACTTAAAAGATTCCTGAAATCCCCACTGCACTTATAGTGGAGATATCAGTAAAACTTTTTTAGCTATTCCTCGAAATACCCTCTGCACTTATACAGCCTTAATAATAAAGTTTTATTCACTGTGTATACACATTGTATAACACAAAAGCTGACCAATAAAAATATTTGTGGCTTAAACATTGTATACAGTTGGTATACAGATGTTACAATATCCAATGAGGCTATCCATTTTTTACACAGCCAGGGACCCTTGTCTAGCGGGTGTATACGGGGTCAAGCTGGCTATTGTCAGCTGATCGGCGTCTTATCTAGACGTAGTAACTATTATTAAATCTGTCTTATTCTGTGAAAAACGCCATATTTTTGTTAAATTGTGTGTTTATTGATTTAAATGGATTACATAAATTATTTCGACATATTTGACCAATGGGACTGGGGATAGAGTTGGAAAATCAACAAAATCGATAACATTTTAAAGAACGTGTAGATCCATTTCTTTTGAATGATACAGATTTTAAATATAAATTCAGGTTTACGAAAATTTATGTAAAAAAATATGTCAATTGTCAATATTTTGGAAGATTTGTATGGAAACATGTTGATAACGAAACTTGTTGTGAAACGTGTTTAGGTATTACTGTGTCAAACAAGTTTCGTTTAAGCAAGTTATATGACAATGCAAACACAGTTCGATACATTAACAGAAAAAAGAGTTTGCAACATGTTTTTTGTAAATGTTTCTTCAGTGAAAACACACAGTAAGAACTCGTTTCGTCTGCCAATTTGGTAAGGTGACATACCTAGATTGTTCCGTTCTGAAATTTGATTTTAGTCTCCCATTCTAACCGAAAAGATATACACTCAATTAGATCAACGTCTTTAGGACAGGAATATCAAAAAAACAACATAGTTTGATTAATATTGCATTCCTAAAACGAAATGGAATGAGTAATATTAATAATTACTGAGCTTCATTAAAAAAATATTTACGGTAACTATTTTGGTCGAAAACAGTTTCTAAACGAATTGACCAAAAGTTGCCAGACGAAAAAGAAAAAAGTGTTAAACATCTGTGTAAATGCCCACCGCCTTTTCAACGTTTATTAGTCAATCAATGGGTTGACACGTGTTTAGCGCTATTCACTTGCTATTCATTGTGAAACTGTACAACGGTTTAACAGATGTGTAAGCAAATATTTATTAGTAAGGCTAATATTGGGGATATAAGTAAAACTTTTATAGCAATTCCTCTAAATTCTCACTGCACTGATGGTGGGGATATAAGTATAACGTTTTTTCTTTTCCTCTAAATCCCCACTGCACTTAAGGTATATGTATATATGTAAAACTTTGTTAGCTTTTCCTCTAAATCCCCAATACACTTTTAGTGGGGATATCGGTAAAACGTTTTTGGCTATTCCTCACTGCACTTATGGTGGGGATATAAGTAAAACTTTTTTAGTTTTTCCTCTAAATCCCCACTACACTTTTAGTGGGGATATTGGTAAAACTATTTTAGCCATATTCTTCTAAATCCTCACTGGTAGTCCTCACACTTATACCTATATGTACTGTGTTATTATGTAGGTACCTACTTTAAACGTCATTGTTTCACGCAATATCTTAGGAAACAAAGTAAACAATGGCAATTTTTATTTTTTTTGTATTCTGTTTCTTTACTGAAGATTCATTCTACGGATGGAATAGCTCCATAGTCGCAACCAAAGGTGGTGTATTCAATAGCTAAGAAGGCAATTAAATTAATAATAATTGATTATTTTAATTAATTATAATTGAAGGGCATGTTTCCAGATAAATTACTGGTATATGAGCTCTGAGTAATGAACAATGAGTGCAATGAGCTCTGAGTAACGAACAATGAGTGCAATGCAGTTTCGCTCAAGATCTTGCTGCCAAAGTTCTGTAACTGTAAGCAAAATCTCATAATCATCATCATCAACAAACTATATTAGTCCACTGGAGTAGGTAGTTATGATGCAGCTACCCAGTCGCCTCATAACAACAGTCAGCGCCTAGCGGTAGATTACCGAGAATATGGCGTGGGTGGCCGTACCATCGTCCATCCGCTCTAATTGCAACTTAGCATTTTAAGTTCCTTTGTTCTAGTTAGTATTAAGACAGTCGATTCGTGAATCGAATTCTTTGCGGTCGCTCTAATTAAAAATTATATTAACATTTAAAATTTTATATTAAATAATTTAGTTTTTAAAAACTGGCGCAGCCGGTAGGATTGCTGGTTGTTGCCATCGCGAAAGTACGCGTTTGTCTAAAAACGTCCAAACCATCAAGTGTGAAAATTTGGAGTTCGCGAGTGGCATCTGTTGGTGCGTTATCCCTGTGTTTTACATAAATCAGTGAATCGTACTACACAGCAATCCTCGAACCAAATAAATCTGACAAGTTCCGGGACGACAATGGTGACTGGCTGGTGAGTACAATTTTTCACCATCCATTCCCTCACCTTAGTTATTTTTGGAATCGAACTTATTCCACCATAACGTATTTGGCTTTTCTGTATGGTTTTTGTGTTAACGTTTTGTTGTGTTTGTTTAAATATATCGCATAAATTCGAATCTTTATAGCGAAAATAGTTATAAGTATACTGTGTATTATAGATAGAAGTGTTACTTAAAGAGTGCAAAATGGCGACTATCCGCACAATACCGGCTGAGATGCTTAAACTAATCCCCTTGTTCGGTGGGGACAAGAGACAGTTAAACTTATTTTTAAGAAAAAGTGAATATATAATAAATAAATATAGAGGTACCGGTGAAACAGAACAGGATGTGTACGTTATGCACTCTATCACGAGTAAGCTAATAGATGAAGCTGCAGCTCTCGTTAGCGAGCGAGAGGTTGTCAAAACCTGGAGTGAATTGAAGGGATTATTAGTACAGCATTTTGGGGATCCTCGAAGCGAGGAGTGTATCGCTATAGAATTAGAAACATTAAAAATCAAAAGTAACGAAAACTATTTGGATTTTTGTAACCGAATTCAAGGCGTACGTTCTGTTTTGATCTCTAAAGTGAACCAATTGTCTGACGACGAAATTAAACGCAGTAAAGTAATAATATACAATAACACTTCCCTAAACGTGTTCTTATACAATCTACCCGAAAATTTAGTACGCATTGTAAGACTGAAAACTCCTGATACCCTTGAAAAAGCTCTGGAGATTGTTCTAGAAGAAGTAAATATCTATGAACAATATACCTTGCGAAATAAAATGGGAGTTAACTCTAATAAGCCACAACCGCAAGTTATGCAACCCACGCCCAGCGCACCATTCAAGTTTGGTGTAACACAACCATCACCAACCTCCGCACTAGGTTTTAGGCCGTTACAGTTCCAACCTCCACGCCTAAATTTCGGCATACCAAATAACAACCAACAGAGCTTGCCCCAATTTAAAATCAAGGCTTCAGATTCAATAGCCCTCAACCACAGCAGTTTGGTTATAGGCCCCAGCTAGGACCTCAGGGTGGCATGCGCCCCCAACAATTCGGGATGCAACCCTTTAGGTCATCCTATCAACCCCAACAGTTTGGCATGCGACCTCAACCCATAGGTTACCGCCCACAGTTCAACCAACCCCAGTTCGGTTACAAACCACCCCAAGCTATTACTAAGCCCTTGCCTAACGAAAGTACGGATGTATCCATGCGAACTGCAGCCCCTGCGAAACCACAGCAACAGTGTTTTCGCCTCAATGAAATAGAGCTAGATGAAAATCAGCTCTATGATCCCTATGATCAATATCCACAGGAATATCAGGATAATTACTACTACAACTTCAATGATCCTGAAGGCAGTATGTGAAGTAGTAGACGAAAATCAGGGAAATAAGAATGAAAGTGACGAAGCTCAGTGTATCGAAAATTTTCACATATTGGCCTCCACAGTAGGGAACGTGAAGTAATTAACATAAATTGTGACTTAAAATTAAAACTGCCATATGTATATATACCGGAAACAGATGGGAAATTTATGATCGATACAGGTAGCACACGGTCGTTTATTAATCCCGAAAAGGCATATAGATACTTTGGATCGGAAATTTATCACGAACCATTTACTGTGATTAGTACACATGCGTCCAGTAATCATGATGAAGCTATCCAAATTCCTTTGCTACCCTCGTTCAATGATCATGGTCACCATAAGTTTTACCTATATGACGTGGATAAACGATATGACGGACTTATAGTTAATTACAAGCAATAATTGACTTAAAGAATTTAAAGCTCGTCACCAACAACGCGAGATTGCCTATCGTGTATACTACAGACCATGTTATTGAGCTAGCACCCCGTACAGAACAACGTGTTAAAATTCCCACGGATTTGTATTCAGGTGAAGCTATTATGAATTTCACACGATTTTGTGAAGGCGTGCGAATGCCAAGTGCTATCGTTACCTGCCAAAATGGATACGCAACAACTGTGATTCAAAATACACTAGAGACTCCAATGACCTTAACACTTACCACCCCCGCTAGAGTTTTAAAATTTACTGAAAATACCACCAAGGTCAACAGCACGGACGTGGAAATGACTGATTTGGACACAGACTCGATGTTACGTGACAATCTAAAGCGACTGCGACTAGACCACATGAATGACGAGGAAAATACACTTATTTCTCAACTTTGTAAGGAATATAAAGATATCTTCTTTTGTGAACAAATACCATTGACATTTACGAACCAGGTGAAGCACTCCATTAGAACGAAAAATGAAGATCCAATTTATGTTAGGCCATACCGCCAGGCACCTGCACAGGCTGCGGAAATATCCCAAGTCGAGAAATTACTGAAAAACAATGTTGTTCAGGAGTCGTATTCTCCTTGGAACGCACCCGTGCACTTAGTACCCAAGAAAATGGACGCCTCCGGCGAAGTCAAATATCGAATGGTAATTGACTACCGCCGCCTTAATGACATAACAACAAATGACAAATACCCACTACCGAATATCACTGACTTATTTGACAAATTAGGTAAAAGCAAATATTTCACAACGCTTGACCTTGCCAATGGGTTCCATCAGATAGAGGTAGACAAAAATGACACACAGAAGACAGCGTTCAGCACCGAAGCAGGACACTATGAATTTTTGAGAATGCCCTTTGGGTTGAAGACTGCCCCAGCAACTTTCCAACGTACTATGGACAATGTTCTGAGAGGCCTACAAGGATTACACTGCATGGATGACATAATTGTATATAGCACCAGCTTACAGGAACATTTAAATGACTTACGGACAGTTTTTGACAGACTGAGGGAAACCAACCTCAAGGTACAATTAGATAAGTCGGAATTTCTAAGAAAGGAAGTCTTATATTTAGGACACACGATTACTGAAAATGGATTAAAGCCTAACGACGACAAGATAAAAGCCATATTAGAATACCCACTCCCAAAAACAACAACCGAAATCAAGAGCTTTCTCGGACTTATCGGCTACTACAGACGTTTCATTAAAGATTTCGCAAAAATTACTCAACCTTTAACGTCCTGTCTAAAGAAGCGAAATAAGATAATAATTGACCAAAAATACATAGATGCCTTTCAAAGATGCAAAGAAATTCTTACAAACGCGCCGCTTTTGCAATTCCCGGATCAAGGTAAGCCCTACATACTTACAACAGACGCATCCAATGTAGCCTTAGGCGCCGTTCTGTCTCAGGGAACTATAGGTAATGATAAACCCATTGCCTACGCAAGCCGTACTCTCAGTGAAACTGAAATGCGCTATAGTACCATTGAACGCGAACTTCTTGCCATTATATGGGCAGTGAAATACTTCCGCCCGTACCTTTATGGCAATACTTTCACGATTTTTACCGACCACCGACCCTTAGCCTGGCTTTACTCGCTAAAAGAACCTAATAGTAAGTTGACCCGATGGCGGTTACGCCTACAAGAATACGACTTTAAAATCATTTACAAAAATGGCAAACAAAATACCAACGCTGACGCATTATCTAGGATTAAATTAAACGCGATCGGTGACAGTGATGACGAATCCATGAAAGTGAATATTGACAAGGACGAGACGAATCTGCAAAAACACTGTCAAGACGTAATAGACGAATTGGTGAAATTGACTAACAAAGATAAATTGGTTAGAGACAGCTCAGATACCTTGACTATTAGCGACATATCTAGAACAATATCCGACATGAGCATTGACCCTGATTTCACAACAGGACATATGCCCTTGCTCCCGTCGTCAAGTGGTACAGAAACTGCTCACTCTGCTAATGACCTAGAATCTAAAGGCATTCCTATCCTGAACGAGGCCATTGACACCAAGCCAAATCAGATATTAATTTTTGAATGGTTTAAAAATGATATTCAGGTACGTGACTTATCCCGGGACAAACAAAAGGTTTTAGAAGTATTTATGCCGACTAACAATGATGAAATAATAAAAGCGTTTTTGAAGGAATACATTAAACCAAAACTGAAATATTTCGTATTTTTTGAAACCGAGCAATACAGAAAGGATTTTAATAGGATAGTTATTCAGTTATTTAAGGAAGGCTCAGTGAAGTTCCTCGAATGCACTGAAAGAGTAGTTTACGTAGAAGATGAAAAAGAACAGAAAGCGATAGTTTTAAAACACCACGATGGGAAAACAGTTCACAGGGGTTGTTAAAGAAACAATGCTTAGAATCAAAAGAAACTATTATTGGAACAATATGCAGGAAATAATATCAGCTGTTATTAATAGTTGCGAAAGTTGTCAAAAGATGAAATATGACAGAAAACCTCTTAAACCCGCAATTCAATTAACTCAAACGCAAGATGCACCATTCCAGGAATTATTCATTGATCTTTTTACAATAGACAGCCGATACTATTTAACTATAGTATGCGCTTTCAGCAAACTAGCGCAAGAAATTGAAATATCAAACAAATCCACAGGCGAAGTAGTGCGTGCGCTGATAAAATACTTTTCAATGTATGGTGTACCCAAAAAAAATAGTAGTGATCCAGGAACCGTTTTTAATAATGAGCTTGTTAGAGAATTAACGTCCATGTACAAAATCCAATTACACATTTGCACCTCAAATAACCCAAACTCGACAGGTATTGTAGAAAGATTCCATTCCACTTTAATTGAGATTTACATACTAGCTAAATATGACCAAAAATGTACTGACGCCGCATCAGTGATGACGTACTCTATAATGGCCTATAACAACACAATACACTCAGCTACGGGATTAACTCCTTTTGAAATCGTATTTGGACACACAGACGCTAATAAAGCATTTGATGGGGAATTTGAAAAGGCATACACTCAACAACTTTTAAATGATCACGCCAAACGTACAAAAGTCTTGTATCAATTTATAGCCAGTAAAATGTTAGAGAAAAAGCAGAAACTTAGTGGAAAACAAAAGGGAAACGACGAAATCGAGTTAGAAGAGGGAAAAATTATATTCGCAAAAGATGTGAATAAAAGAAAAAGTAAAGACAAGCCCCGATACCATAAAGCAGTAGTTAAGGGCTCAGTCGAAAGAAACGTAGCACAAGTACAGATAGGTAACAGAGACACTACAATTGCCGTTAAAAATATTAAACGTCCTCCACAGGTGGTGCTTGGTCGTGATGACCCTAATCATCCCAAACCAGGCCCTTCATCTGCAAAAGATTAAGGATAACCCTGGCATCTTACCTGTTAGACAAGGAAATGCCTATAATCAAAAGGATCAATGGATAGTTATTAAGGTATTAGACTTAAGCGGCATAGCCAATGACTTAGATTTTAATATTAAACAATATGATGTATTTACCAAAATAATAGATACGAAAAAGGATTTTATAAACGATGGGCACATGGGAATTCTTGGTATAAGAACACAGTTTGAAAACTTACTAGGCAACACGATTTATAAATTCAGGCAATTGTTTCCCTCACACAAAATAAAAAGAGGCTTAGTAAATCCACTTGGTTCATTAATAAAATTAATATCCGGAAATCTAGACCACGAAGATGCTGTTCGCTATGATTCCCTCATTTCACAAATCCAAGCTAAGCAGTTATCGACCGATGGTAAAATTACCTTGGTTACAAAAGTATTCGATAGTTTTATGAATAGTACGGGCACCTTACAGGATAATATGCTTATTTTTAGTAAAAGACTTAAGAGAATCGAAGATTTTGCCACAGCCATTAGCAATAAGGAAAATTACTGCTTATATACATCATATGTTTTGAGCATGTTTGACATGTTTATAAATGTTTTTAGAACCATTTCTAATACATTAAACGAAATAGAAACTGCCTTGGCCTTTAGTAAGGTATCAGTACTACACCAATCAATTATTAATTCTACAGAATTGTTGTCTTTACTTAAATCCATAGAAATGGTCGATAATCTGATGTATGAAGCTTCCGATGAAAACTTGTTGAAGTTAGAAAGAATAATTAATGTGAAAGCATACATAAAGAAAAGCCAAATAACATTTATATTAGAAATCCCACTAAGAGAAAAGGAAGTTTACAATTACTTTAAATTATACCCTATTCCAATTTTTAATGATTCCATGAATGTATCTCTTCTCTTCTCTTGTTTTATTCCCTGAAACCCCTTACCTTATGGTGAAAGATTGGAAATTCCTACCGCTCACTAAACCATGTCAACGAGTAGCCGCTGATGAAAATTTCCTGTGTACCGAGGAAAACGTAGTTCCACTTTCCGGGCCTTCTTGTGAAGAACAGCTGATGACATTCCAGACAAAAATAGACCAATGTACCCCTTACTCAATTGAAATTGAGGACATTAAGGTACAACGCATAAGCCTTGACAGCTGGACTATATTTTGCCGAAACCCAACAGTACTGACGGAAAAATGCGGAAACGAGGATACTCGACAGTCACTACAGGGAACGTACATTACCACTATCAAACAAGAATGCAATATATACATTTCTAAGTACAGACTTAGCTACAGAAAAACCTTAGCCGACAATATCCAGTTCAAAATAACAGCTATAACTGCAATCCCGGAATTTAAAATAGAAAATATCACAAATCTGAAACCCATCAACATAAAAGGAATCAACTTGGAGGAAACACGTCAGCTCATCAAAATTCTGCGGGCTCACGCCAGCAGTGAAAGTGAAGTGCCAAAATTAATCAGTGTCGAAAGTGTTAGTTTTAGTGTATGCACAATTGTATTCTATGCCTTTATTGTGTTAATTATAATTAGTTTTATAGTTTTTAATCTTTATAAACGTTTGCGAAGTTATCGGAACCCGACATCAACTTCTGCGGAACCCGATAATTTCGCACTTGGGGAGGGAGAAGTTATGATGCAGCTACCCAGTCGCCTCATAACAACAGTCAGCGCCTAGCGGTAGATTACCGAGAATATGGCGTGGGTGGCCGTACCATCGTCCATCCGCTCTAATTGCAACTTAGCATTTTAAGTTCCTTTGTTCTAGTTAGTATTAAGACAGTCGATTCGTGAATCGAATTCTTTGCGGTCGCTCTGATTAAAAATTATATTAACATTTAAAATTTTATAATAAATAATTTAGTTTTTAAAAACTGTTTTTGTGCTCCCGCAAACTTATCTAGGTACATAGGCCTCTTCCATGGTGCGCCACTGAGCGCGATCTTCGGTTCTTCTCTTCCAATTATTGCCAGCGAACTTATAATAAGTCTTGCCATTGTTATCATAATCATTATCTCATTGGCAGGGCGCTTGCAAACAGGCGAACGATATGCTCGTCTCGTTATCTATCTATCTTCTTCTATCCATACCAATAAATAACAGTGAAACGTTGTCTATTTGTTTGTTTGTTTGTATGTTTGTTTGTTCGGGGAGCTTTCACGCGATAACGGCTCGACGAATTTTGATGAAATTTGGAATTGAGATAGCCCTGGGATAAAAAATAGGATACTTTTTATCCCGGAATATTGTAAATTTTGATTTAAGAAAATGTTGATTACTCGCTGTAAGGAACGGTTGCCATGAAAACGAAAAAACAAGTCTGTCAAAAAACTTCAAGGGCATTGGTGCTATAAGTACCTACCTTTGCATTGGTTTTTAATATCCTAGAAGAACATAGGATGCTTATTTTCGCGATAAACAGTAGTCCGCGCGGACGAAGTCGCGGGCGGGAAAGCTACTATTGTATAAAACTCAATGGCCGTGCATGAGTCTCGCAAAAACTCGAGAATAGCTCAATGACTTGAATAAAAAAAAAACTGTGTTCGTAATTATACGGAAACCAAAAAAAAAACTCCAATTGTTTTTTTATTGAAATGTATCAGGAGTTGGTGCGTGCGCACGTTTGTGTAAATATGCGTGTATAAGAGTGTGTATCAAGTATGTTTGTTACTTATTCACGCTGAAACGGCTCAACGAGTTTTGAAGAAATTTGGTATGAGATAGCTTATAAGCTATCTGATATCTAAGAACTGATTAACTGATGAACTGTCCTATGTGTCTAGAAACTATGTCCTATAGACACATAGGACAGTTTTGATAATCATTAGCCTGCACATGAGAAACAGCGAAAAGAAGCTAGTTTGTTATACCTAAATAAGCCACAAAAATAATGTATTTACTCTCAAAACATAGCCCTTCTCTGTATACTAGGATCCCCTGTGTCGCGCCCGGGGTAGCATCCACCACAAATGTCCAAGACCCGAGAACAAACATTTGTAATGACACTATAAATGTTTGTCATTAAGATGTTTGCCTCGGCTAGTACTGGAACCTGGGACACTTGTGCACTACCAACTGCGCCAGAGTGTCGTCACATATATGTGTACATAGGCCTTGTTATATCATACATACCACACAGATATTTAAACATGTAAATTAATTGCTTAAAACTATAAGAGAAGACATTTAAATTTTCATTAACTTATTTGAATTACGATATTAAGATTTCCGATTTTGTTTTATTTTTGTTCTGTGGGTGGTATCTACTACCCACTGAGTAGTGGTATATTCCTCTAACCAGTGTCTAAGCTTGTGTAGAAGTTCAAAATCATCCAAAGATCTTTCATTTACTTACAACAACAAGTAATTATAAAATGATTTTACTTTTAAAAGTAGTAGGAGGTCTACACATTTTAAAAATGAAATACAAAGTATCTGCAATGATTATATTATTTTCACTAGGTAACATAGATTTGATTTAATGCTTCCAGTACCGACCTTTAGGAGTAGATTTACATTGTTATTCAATTGTTACAAAAATGCCCGGTGCTGGACAGATTTAGAGAATCAGGTGGTTGGCTATAGAATCAGAGCAAATAGTTTATGCAAATATTTGCCCATAACAAAATGTAAAATCTGACGTAACCTTTTTTATTGTATCCGGACCATTCCAAGAAGCCAGACATCCAAGCACAAAACTTGGGAGATGGAGCACTGACTGAGTTGCACAATCTCAAAGTTGGGGCCGACTCCCCGGGCGCGGTCATCTCGCCGCTCGCTGCTATGATATCCCATCTTTCCCTCCATCTATTTAACTATACCAATTAATTAAGGCCCCCAAGCTTAACTTCGATTGACGGTAGTCATTTGTTGAATGGAAGTGACGGTTATATTGCTCTATAAGGAATGTCTCTGTAACGGGACCCGTAGGGTTTATTTCGTAGAGTTAATATTAATTTAAGTCAGCATTAGTCGTTTTTTTTTGGATTAGTTTTTTTTATTGTTACAGTATAAGCAAGATGGTTAAAGTAGGCATCATTAACTTTTAGGTACCTTTTAGACGGTTTTATTTAGCTGACCCTGTTTGATTTTTGGGTAAAACGTAGTAATTGAAATTTTACCTCCTTCCTGTTGACCGATTGTTCTGAAATTTGAAATTTGGTACACACTTTTAGTTTTGATGACAATACAATCATGTATATTCAGTATCATTGTAAATTCTATATGGGTATCAAACGAAAGAGCTTAACTAGTAGGAATACGCCATGAAACAATTCCAAATACAGCGACAAAAATACAATAAAAACGTGGGGCGTAGTGTAAGTTAAGTTACTTAAGTAACAGAAATTCGACTCGCCCTACGTTTTTATTATATTTTTTGTCTCTAGTACATTATCTGTCCCTCTAGTGCATTATCTGCTTCATTCTTAAGTTTCTTTACAATAAAATCGTTAAACTTAAATATATTTTTAATTGTTTTATGTCTATTAACAACTTAATAACAAATAGTTTACAATATATTCCTACAAAAATGTAAAGTGACATACCTACTGTACCTTTCGTAGCCGAAGATAGGTTACTAGTTTATCTACCTATATAATCCTGTATCTTGCTTGCTGATCAAAATTAAAATTTTAATGAAACATATCTCTATCATTTCAGGAAAACTATTTGTCAAACATAAAACCCAAATCAAAGATGTTCGTAGCTCCTTAGCTAGATGGCAAGACACAGACACATACGAAGTCCATATCAAACAAATAACACCTATTTTCAGGCGGAGTTAAATAATATGAAAGCTGATTATCATATAAATCCAGGGTGTAAGTAAAACCATTAACATAAAATCCAATGACGCTAACATTATCTTAACGGGTTTTTGTGGTGGGTGAGGATGGCGTAATCACGGCATATTTTTTAACAGTTTACAATCGTCATTACCTAAACATATGAAAAATAAGATGTTGAAAATTTATGATCGAAGAAGCAGCTATGTTCTTATTAATTTGAAGATAAATAAATAAACACATAATTTGTCTGACTGTTACCATAATAATCGATTAAAACTTTGATATTGAAGCTAATAAATTGCCTAGTTCGTAATAAAAAAGAATATTATGAATTTAAAGAAAAAAGCACTTGTCACAGAAATAGTACCCCAATTAGTAAACCTGTGGTGTGGTCACATTCGGGTTTCACTGTTGGATAGATACTACCTACCTTGTACCATGTACCTACTTTGTATCTCGATTCAATGAGTCGGTGCAAGACGAGATAATAATTTTAAAAAAACGGGGGTTGTATGTACTTTATGGAACTTTTGGTCCTAAAATAACACATGATACTTTTTACCTAGAAAAATGCGATACGATACTTTTCGTTACATAGCAGCGCCACCTTGCAGAAAGTCAGTGCAACTTCCATGCGAAAAGCAAAAGGCGCAATAGTTGGAAGTAAGAAGTGAACATTGTACACGGAGCAGTGCAGCGGGTTGTGGGTTTCGACAAGCCTGTGATTTAGTTTTAGTTCAGTTAATTATGATTTACTACGATATTAATGACAAGCATAGATAGATGGCGACCGGTAGGTATTTTTAACTGACTTCATGAAATAGGAGGACATTGTATGATACGTAATATTGTCGAAAATGCGTAATATTCATATAAATATGTTTGTCTTTATAGGTATTTAAACAAATGTACCTACCAATTTTCATGAATGTATGTTGTATGTATGTTTGTTTAAGTATTTTTCAGAAACTACAAGTCGGATGCATGTTAAGTAAATCCGTTCGAAATCTTTTTTGTATGAATAAATTATCTATGGCGCGGTCTACATAATTCATAGCATAACTAAAAAGCAAAGTTCATGTGACATAGCTGAAGTAGGTGTATGTAGTACTATAGAAAGCTCGGTCCTATTCCTTTGGATGATGGAAGGTCAGCTTCTCAGCCGATTTACCGTAACACAAAAAAAATGTACAGATAAGCCGCCTTTCTAATACACCCGCTAGACGTCCGGCCTCTCTTCCTTGTACATAATAAATCTTAAAGAATCCTCCACTCTGAGGACTGTTTCTCAATTTGGATACCCTGCTTGGTAATATACCAGCTGATGCCCGTCACATCGCCCGCGTGGCTTACCAGCAGTGGTGAGTGTGCACACTATGTCAAATTGCAATAATTACTAGGAAAACAATGTTGTGTCAAAATGCATTTAATATAGGTCGTTTTTATGGATTGCTCGGCTTCTTCTTGTGGCATTGATAAGCAACGTACAAAGTAATTCCTACGCGATGAAAAACAAACAGACAGGCAACATTTAAAATATGGTAATTTATTGTTCAGTGAATTTTGCCCGCGGCTTCGCTCGCTTCTTTTTTTTCTCGTAGTTACAAGAAACTATTGCACTAACTCACGGTTGCCAGAAAGCTAATGACAAACATTTGACGACCGGTTGGTCTAGTGGCTAGAGACCACTAGACGAAATCAAACAGTCGCGGGTTCGAATCCTGCAAGGTGCAATCATTTGTGTGATGAGCAAAAATGTTTTTTTCCGAGTCATGGATGTAATATTGGTATCTATGTATCCGTTATCTAGTGCCCATAGTACAGGGTATCCTAGTTTGGGGTAAGGTAATTGATGTGGAATTGTCCCGAATATATTTATTTTGAATATATTTTATTTAGTGACGCAGACGAGATGTTTTCCTTACGCGCTGCTAATGCGAGCTTAGACCCGCTGTAAAGGCGAAGCATTCGCAGCATGTGTATTACTTATGCACGGGTGAATTGCATATGGTAAAAAACTAAAAACATTGAAGAAAACACTTGATAATAAATGTGAAACTTTTTTTATATTTGTTTTGTTTGGATATATATACCATAATAATACATATATTAAACTGTGAAAATTTGAACCGGCTGGTGATACACAAACATTTCGTGCAATGATACTGTCACATAACTTTCAACAATGTCAACCCCTATCCCATTGGAACCCTTTATTTATTGGATAAAAGGTATCCTAATTTGTAACTTTGACTTTGACATTTAATTATTTTCAAGATTTCATCCGTTTCGCCAACACTATATTGATAAAGTCATAAAAAAATAATGTACATCACCTTTGTTTAAGCTAAGTTGCATCGAAAGCCGTCCGAGAGTTTCAGCGTGATGAGTGAGTGTCTGTCTCTTTGTCAAAGAGACAGACAGACCAGACAACAATGAACACAAAAACAGTTTTGGCCTTCGTATCGATAAAGTATATTTAGAAAAAATAAGTGCAGATTTGTCTCAGATAGCTCAGCCCTTTTTTATATCACCTGCGGGGTTTATTATATGAAAACCTATGAATTATATATATCTATAATAAAACTGTAACCAAAGATAAATCTGTACATGGAAGATAATTGTCTCCGTTTCAGCTTGGGCAAAAATGCTTTTTTATTTCCGGATGTCTGTCCGGATCTATTTTCTCCTCTACAGGTCGCATAGAATTTTTTAGTTGTCGGGGAAAAGAACCCCGAACGTTTGGTAAAGGTACTGAATATCTCCGCCTCATTAAATCCGATTTCGATGGTTCTTTATTTATTTGAAAGGTAGTAACTTTAAATTGGTGTCATAAATATTTGGTGAAGATCTGATGAGGATCTTCGGCGTGATGAGCAGAATAGCTCCTCAAAATGCAGTAAATTACACTTTTAGGTTTCTACCAGTAGAATCTATCTACTAGGTAGGGATTGATGGAGTACCTTGGTTATTAATGTTAGTTATACAATAAGGTAACTAGATGGCACTACTGTGCACCGCTAGATTGTTCGCAAAAAAGTTTGTTCGCACTAGGTCTACAACTCACAGAGCCCCTTGTTTTAGAAAAAAAACTGTTTTATTTGAGTATATGAAAATAGTAAAATCCAAAAGTATCGTTTGTAGATTTTTTGTCAGTCTGTCTGTCTGTGACTTTATCACGCAAAAGCCACTAGATATATTTTGATGTCGTTTGCTGAACTATATTTCTTGGAGTCTTGCGGAGTTTTTATCTTTGTTTCATCAAAGTCGGTTCATCCAAAAAGGAATTACAGTCATTTTTATAAATTGGATCGTTATGTTAATAATTTTAATTTAAATTCCTTTTTTGTTTTTGTTATTATTCATTTGAAGTTCTAATTAATTCAAGCCTGCATCTTTAAGGCTTAAATATAAAACAACTAACTAATATAGGTGTATTAACTAAACAATACATAAACAGCTCATAAATCTGGACAAGACGTTGAGCTAAATCGTTCGGTAAATGTCAAAGTTTTCAGGTTTGTAAGTAATATTGATATACTTATAGATTCAGTTTCACTCACGAAACTAGTTACTAATAAATTCAATATAGTTGCAACAGTGGGTAGTACATAGTAATTACATGTAAGCTACGTAGTACCTACGTAAATTCTACAATCTACAACGATAAAGTTTACCAAGCTTTACCAGAATGTACATTTAACTTGTTTCAACCATATTAGGAATTCTTAGTCATTACATCTGGTTTAACTATATTTCGAATATGGTGATGGAAAACTCTAGCCTAAATAAACAACACGAAAAAGTTTGACAACCACTGTCTGACATTTTAATGTGGCCTAATAATCAGAATGGGGATAAAAAGTCTCGAGTATACCGGTGGGCTTGCAGGGCTGTAGATTGATGCTTCTCTCGAAGGGACAGCGTAGGGCGCTCTTATCGACCACTTTTTTATCTTTAGTTTGAATATCGCCGCCCGTAATAAGGCCGTGGACTGTACGATGGTGTTGGTATGATACTATCCGATCCGATCTTATATTTTACAATTTCTATTTTGACAAGTACTATCTATGCGACGAGTGCGTTTTTTTTTGAGTTCATGCGCTATTTTTTAAATAGATGATTAAAAGGTTTGCCATGCACAAAATCTATTATAGTATTTGAGGAAACGAACTTTTTATTTTTTTGCATAATTTTCAAAAATAGATCTATATACCCCGAACGGGATACCGATAGCCAACAGGTTAAAGTTCCTTGAATTAGTAATAATGCCCATTCCATAGACAACTAAATTCAACTTGGAGCTATAAAGCGATAAGTGGCAATAGACAAAATTACACACACACTAACTCCATGTCAAAAGCATAACACCCCTTTCTTCAGCCCTGAATCAACAAAATACTGTCTCCGAAAAGTCGTCTGCGGTTGCATTGCACCGTGTCGTGTCGTGTCTTATAAACTTTAATACTATGCGCGATAATGTGAATGAACTCACATATCCACGATGTTCAATGATACCTCTGCTTTATTTTCATGCTGTTTTCATTATGGACTGACTTACGCTTTTATATTGACACTAGCTGCGCCCGCACCTTTGACCGCGTGCAAACTTAGCCACCCTCGTTCACCCCCATAAGGTTAGAATTTCTTATGGGGGTGAAAAATCCCTGGTTATTGCTGATATTTTTGGAGAAAATAGAGGTTATTTTCTCCAAAAATATCATCTCTTGGTCAACTGGTTTAGGCTGTGCGTTGTCTTTCAGTCAGTCAGTAGGTACTATTACGTAGTATTTATGTAGGTACTATTTTATAGGTATAGATAGATGTTTACATATAGAACCGTAAAAATAATATTATTCGCGTTTCACATAAATAATATAATGCGGATTTCATAGCCTAGGGTCTTGGCTACCTAACGGAAATAGTTAGTGCGCAAATTATATAACGATCTATCTAGCGAATTTGTCGATCAATAAGTAACTAAATTTTCTTTTAATAAGTAGCCTTGAAAAAAGCCTATCATTTAACATTGAAGACTAATATCTAAATGTCTTCAATCTACATTATATAATTATGTACCTATCTCAAAATACCTGGCTATTTAAAACTAAAATTAATTACATATAGTTATACGTAACATAAGAATATCATCTGCCTTTAAACTACTTCGCAGTTTGGCGTAATTATTGTTTTATATATTTGCTATGTATATCTACGAGTACCTACTTATAGTAAAACTGTAAGAGGTCCACTTCTGTACATTTCATATATTTAGTAAAAAAAATTTGGAGGCTGTTCTGTATTCCATACTGAAAAAGAAAAAACATTATTGAAATTCGTGTCTGTCTGTTTGTCTGTTAGTCTGTTCACGAATCACGTTGAAACTACTGGACCGATTGCAATGCGGTTTTCACTGTTGGATAGTTTAGGGTTTGACTTTGATGAGTTAAAGCCGAGCAATTGATAAAAACTTTTTGTAGGCTGAAGGAATTTTGTTTAAATGTTGGTTTATTGGTATTTTAGGTCTTGGAATAGTAATAGAGTTATTTTAACCTAGAGAAATGGCCACGCGTGCGAAGCCGCGGGTGCAGCCAGTATAAACTATGGCTGTGCCAAGTTGCATCAAAATCCGTCCAGTAGTTTCTGCGTGATAAGTATTCGTTGAGATAACTTTCACCCCTATCCTGCGGGAATCCTTTAATTTTACGGGATGAAAAGCATCCTATCCTCGTAGTATGAACTCAAATCATGCCAAGTTTCATTTGAATTCATTCAGTAGTTTCGGCGCGTCCAAGATACAGACAGACAAAAAAGAAAAATAAACAGTTTTGGCTTCAGTACGAACATAGAACAGCCTCCAAAAAAAATTGCAAAATATCTTTAATGTACAAAATTTGGACCCCTTTGCCTTAGGAATCCTTTATTTTTTCGAGATAAAATGTATCCTTAATTTTCACCCATCATATAAACTATAACTGTGCCAAGGTGCAAAAAAACCGGCCAGTAGTTTCAGCGTTATAAGTGTTCGTTGAAATAACTTTCAACCCCTGTCCTGCGGGAACCATTTTATTTTTCGGGATGAAAGTATCCTATGTCCTACCTCGTAGTGTGACCTCGAATCATGCCAAGATCCATTTGAATTCATTCAGAAGAACAACTTTAAAATTCGTATCTGTCTGTTTGTGTGTATGTTTGTTCACGCATTACTTAAAAACTACTGGACCGATTGTAATGCGGTTTTCACTATTGGATAGCTTAGGGTTTGACTTAAAAACTGATGTACTTACTATCTCAATCCGATGAGTAGAAGCCGAGAAATCGATAAAAAAATACGGCTACAGGAATTTTGTTTAAATGTCGGTACTCGTATACTGGTATTTTAAGTCATGGAATAGTAATAGAGTTCTTTTAACCTAGAGAAATGGCCACGCGTGTGGAGCTGCGGGTACAATTAGTTGACAAATAAATAAATAATGTTAGATCCACACATGTTCGTATTCTTGTTCTGCATTATTCTTGTTCTTGGTAAGCATGCATTCATCATCATCATCATTGGCCACTCTTTGCAGAGCATAACCGTCCTCGGTCTTCCGCCAATCATCTTGTCTGGAGCCAATCTGTGCCAGGTCTTTCCCACAAACTTATTAATATCATCGACCCATCGTTGCACTTCGCTTTCCCACACGTGGCCTCCAATCTTTGAGAGACCTATTCCACCTGTCATCACCACATCTTTCCCAGTGTACTGCCCATCGCTGCTTGAGTTTATTTATGCATTAGTAGCTCTTAGATGTCCGTATCGTGTATCGTAGGATAGTTGGTTGCGTGCCTGCCCCTCGTATTTCCTGTACTTACGGACTGCGGGGAAATTTATGAAATTCACTTATCGCGGAAATGCTATCGGGAAAGTGATTTATTAACTCGACCAAAAATTCAGTACAACATTGTTGTCACAAGTAATTTATGAAGAATTCTACGATTAGATGTTTACTTGTTTGCACAATTGTAACTTGACACTACTTCGGTTGATTTTACGAAAGTAGCCCTGCGACAAATTCCTGTATATTCTTAGTTATGAAATTGTAAAAAAAAAACGTAAATTTTCGTAGCTAGTTATGAAAAATCGTTATGAGAACAGCACAAGAGGTATAAAATTGCATTAGTACCTATTACCCAACAGACATAACCTAAAGAATTGTCTGTGTAGCATTGGATGATCGGAGCTCCCAACCGGATTCTTCTCGCAAAACTTAAGTTAGCGTGGTTTAAGCTTTGATTGGAAGAAGTCGCAGGCGCTCGCACATATGATGGTCTGAACGATGAGTAGTTTAATATGAATAGCTGAATCGAGGGGATCTGTGGAATAAAGAAACTTTGAAATGGAGTTTTGTACATTACTAGTACTTTTGGTCGTCTTTTTTATTGTTATTTGATATGAACAATGTCTAGGATACAGATAATCTTGTCCATAAGGAATTCGACAGCTTTGCGTACCTAGGTACGCAGTACAAAAACGATCTATTCTCAAAACGCTTACTACTTATTTATGGTTCAGGTCAGCTCCAATATCATCCACAAAATACCACAGATAATTGTTATATCACTACTCGTAAATACACCAACGCGTTAGACGAAAGTGCTTAAAAAGCCCAACTTAGATATCGTTAAATAAAAATAATGTTTACAATAAATATTTGTTTCCACGTCGGTACACTCATAATGAGTGTGTTGTATTAAAGGCTTTTTGATGGGTGCATTAAACTGGGCACCGAGTGCCCTTTTTATGGAGGCTAAAGTGGCATCACTGGAGCGTGGCACGGATTTTAACTTACCCAGGTAACAATTTAATAGTTGCATGGGTAATAAAAACGTTCAGAAATTGGTCACAATTACCTTGGTTACAGCCTCGTAACATTTTAATAGCGACTTCCCATTTGGTGTGGGAACGCAGGATATGACGCGGCTCGTTTGGTTCGGGACGTACCATGCACTTAGCGCTGCAGGGCGGTGGCTCGGGCGGGCGGTCTGTTACGATACTCATTATCTTTATGTTCAATGATACCACAGCTAGTCAATATTCTAAAAGTCTAACCACATTTATATCAACGCGAACGGGCCACTGCCGCCAGCATAGTGGGTACGTTGCCTGGTAGTGGGCAAGATAAATCTATATGTCACTAATCGGGTTATATATTATTCTGTAATGGCATATAGGTAAGTTTGATAGTAAAGGCAATTAAAAATGCCCGTCAAAAAACACACATACACAAGTCTGTTTAAGTAGGTACTTTAATTAGCTCATAGTATCGTGTAACACTAGAATAGTATTTTTTAATTACTCTAGTCAATAACAGTTATAATGTCCATAGTTACAAATTATAAGTGAAAGTAATTTGCCAATCAATGTATAGTGATTTTTACAGTATTTTTGTAGTAGTGATTTTTACCAATCAATTGTTATCTTGAAATTTGTCAAAATAAGCAGGGGAATAGTATATTAAACATGGATGTAGAATCAGAATGAATAGAGCTATAGCTCCGCCGGCCATTCATTCGCCTCGTGTCCAGTTTTGACCTCCTAGGAGGCAACAACATTGCAGCCCGTGTGCTATATTGCACACCGTACCGTGACGTGACGTGTGACGGCCGGTTGGTCTCGTGGCTAGAGTTCCTAGGTACGAAATCGAACGGTTGCGGGTTCGAATCCTGCAAGGTGCAATCATTTGTGTGATGAGCAGAAATGTTTGTTTCCGAGTCATGGATGTAATATTCTTATCTATGTATGTTTATCCGTTATCTAGTGCCCATAGCACAGGGTATCCTAGTTTGGGGCTAGATAATTGGTGTGGAAATGTCCCGAATATATTTATTTATTTATTTATTTATAAAGTGAAATTCTACTGAAATATATTTGCTAAGACTAGACATTCTAGCAAAATAGTGAAACTATGTTGTGGTAAGCTGTGTTTTGTCCAACTGGAACAGCAAAAGGTGGAGTAAAAGATCCAGAATTATCATTTCTCAGTTATGTTTTACTGGCTATTATTATCTTAAATAACGAAATTTAAAAAAAGATATGTACGGTAATTCTAAATCCTCAGTTAATTATCACCACGAGTTTATTTTGTGTCGTTAGTAATGTGTATTCTTAATGTGAAATACATTTTCGCTTTGAAATTTCGATATTTAAGATAATAATTAAAATGGACACGCTACCTTAGCTTTCCCTCTGTCCAATCTGATTCTAGGTCTACGATATTAAATAGTATTTTTTGTGATATATTCGTAGAATTCTATGTATATTTTTAATTATAGAACGCTGACAAAATTTATTTTTTCAATGTGAATCTTCACTTTCATTGATTTCACTGCACTACGTGTCAACAATTATGACAACTGGACGATATAAATCAATTAATACTTTGTATCTAACTCTAGCATGTGAGTGTAGTTGTGATTTACAGTAAAACAGTGCAGTAGTGCGTGTAACTATGATAATGCATTCATACGAGTATCTATATCTATACTTATAATAAAGCAATATGTACGAAAATGTCTTTACAAAGAACATAACTTCAATAAAATGGCCTAGGATCTGTACTTAACATAAGCTTATGAAGAAATATATAACAATTTTAAAAATCGTGTCTTTCTCTTTGTTTGTCTATATGTTTGTTCACGTATCACGTAAAAACCACTGGACCGATTGCGATGCGGTTTTCACTGTTGGATAGTTTAAGGATCTTAAACACTGGGGTACTTGGTATCTTATGCGATGATTAGAAGCCGAGCGATGTATAAAAAACTACATATGTGACGGCTGAACGAAATTGGAAGATATGTAGTATCTGTACTTTATAGGAACTTTTGGTCGGAATAATACGACTGGGCTACTTTTAAATGAAATTACCACGCGGGCAAAGCTGCGAGCACAGCTAGTATATTATAAAGTATCACTTTATACTTCGGCATCCGCATCATAAGGAAATAAATATACATTACCTATACCTATAATAAGGAAAACTGATGTTTGCATTATATTAATATATCTGCCGTTATTGATGACCGAGCATCAATACACGGAAAAAACTGAAGTTAGCAAAGTATATTTTTGGCTCGGTTAATTGCATTTCGTTTATTTTTTACAAAGACACCTTTAAAAATCTTGAAGTAAGCTTGGTAATTATCAGACACGAGCACATTGCTAATTTGCGTTGATCAATAACAACAAATAACTCGTTTAATTGTAAATAAGATAATCAGTTATTCAAAATTTGATAAGTTCACGTAGTAAACTTTAGCAAAAGGTTTGTGTAAATTTTACCTATTTTCAAAGTGTTAAAAATAATTAAATACACTTGACCGCCAATAATCATTTAGCTTTGGTAAATACTGAAAGCACTTATTAGTATTTAATCGGTTATACTCATTTGTTAGGTTCGTTGTGGAGTTTGTTATTTTTGATGATCGTGATGTTTTATTTACGACTGAGTGCTTGTTTAACTTTCAACAAGTAAATTATTGGATTAATTTTAACAAAGTTGCTCATGTAACCACAACCGATTGATATATATTCAAAAGTTGATGAACGATCGTTTAATTACTAGCGGCGAGTTAGCTATTGGTTTAATTTGGTGCATTTTTCATTTATTACTAACCGAGTAAGAATTATCTAGTAATAAAACAGTAACGCTACTCGTCAAACACTAACCGAGATACTTATTTATAACAAAACATATTCAACTTTGTTACGTTACTTCGTTTCGTTCAGAAATCATTAATTTCATTACACGAATTTGATTGGCCCAGTGGTGGTGACGCGTGTGTCTTGTGATTGTGACAATATAACTACCTGCCTGACATAAATGGATGAAGACCAAACCGACTTAGAGCCAAAGGACTTAGAGCGTGGGACCTTGAAGCATAATAATATATGCCTAGAAGGTGAGTTGTTTTATGCAGTTTTTACTGTAGTAGGTAAGTACCTAGTCAAAAAAAATTGCATAGTGATATTGTTCATTATAGTCTTTTTTATCATTTGAAACTCAATTATCTAAGTATGTTATGATAATCCACGGGATAATCCTTGCTAATATCGTAGACAAAATATACAGTATTGTTTGCCTTTGCTAATAAATGCGGAAATGTACCTTTCTATCTTGTCGTCACTGGTCTATAGAATTTAACTGCGCTGATTTTGAATGGTTATACCGTAATTTGTCGGTCATCAGAGCCTCGTTCGTTATTCGGCAGGATGCACCAAGGGCAGGTGAGGTTGCATCTCCCTTACATCTACACATGATAGAAATCTCATGTAGATTTCAACTAGAAAGATAGGGTAACTAAGCGAAAAGATTATCAGATCCATTTTGTGAGCAGTAATATAAACAGACTTGTGTAAATGTATATGTCGCAGGGAAATGTTATTTTAAAATCATAAATGCCTATTTCGAATCGTTATTTTAACATCCAATGTGATTAATAATTAAGACTCAAATAAGGGTACTGTTGGACCAAATCTTTATTTTTATCATTTTCCTGCAACAATATAATAGAGTATTCGATGTTTGATAACAAACAGCCATCCCTGATGCAAAGTTAAGGCTAGTAGCGCATAGCTCAGGCGGAGAAAGAGGGAAGCGTTTACGCAAACGCATTTCTGCGCAAACGTTTCACTATTACTCGTATAATGATGGATTGTAACAATTATCACTTACGTACATATGCATAGTTATGCTGGTTAATTTTTAAGTACCTTCTTATGCCATAAGAAATTTCAACACTGGAATTCATATTAAAAATGATATTTACACTTTTTAAACACTCCACTAAGAATTGACTGACACGTACCTAATATAAATTAATTTGTCAACTTTATAATATCTGATTTTATTATTGTTAATTGATAAGCTGTGACCGTGGCTGTGCTCGCGTGGTATTTTTTCTGAGAATAATGTATCCAATATGTTATTCCAGGACCAATCATAAAGCAATTTATACTTTCTGTATCTACCTATCTATCCATACCAATATATAAAAGTGAAACATTGTCTGTTTGTTTGTTTGGGGTGCTTTCACGCGATAACTCGATGTAAGGAACGGTCGCCATGGAAACGAAATAACAAGTCTGTCAAAAAACTTTAAAAGCTGTTAGTGTTCTACTTTTCTTTTGCATTGGTTTTTAATAACCTAGAAGAACAAGAATGCTTTTTTCGCGATAAACTGTAGTCTGCGCGGACGAAGTCGCGGGCGGGAAAGCTAGTTTATGACAAAATAAATCAGTAGCAAATAAATGTCCTCGCTTTGCGCTTTTTACAAATGTAAAAGCGCTTCATTTGTAATTAATATATTATATGGTCGTACAATTTATAAATACACCCCCTGCAACTAGTCCTGCGAGAGCTCAAGCTGGCACTCCATCATATTCATAAAAACATCCCAATTGACGTCGAGGAGGTGATTAACACACCATTGATACCGCAGGGAGCACTGCAGCACGTTATTGTATAATTTTGGAACCCATTCAAGCTGGAACCTACCCAATAAAACAGATGAACCCTACCTAAGTGTGAAACTCGCTTCCCCCGTAATTTAGTGGCGATCTCGGGCCAACTCGACCGAACTATGTAAAAAGTGGACAAACCACCCTTCTACTTCTCGAAGGTTGGACAATGAGGAGGGTTTGAAGATAGTATGGAGCCATCACAAGCTCATCTGTCGGTGGGATTAGAATAACTTTCACATTTCGAACTACGATTGACGTTGTTTTTCATGAGATTGATGATAGGTCGGAACTGGAGTTTGAATACATTTTGTTAGAGAATTAGGCATTTACAAAAACAAGTATATGACTATCCTTAAGACCTTTTTATTTAATGATACCTACATCTACATCTACCTACTCTACGATACATGAATTGATCGCGCATAACATCGGTTACCGAAGTCGAGCGTGCGCAGCCGAGCGTGGGCAGGCGCAAGTGCAAGCCAGCGGTCATGGTTAGTTGACGTAGTTAATGCGTCCTAATCATTCCCTGTATCTTCACTTTTGAATTCATTGGTAAATCTTTAAGGGTTCCGTTACTCATTATTAAGTGATATTTAAATGTTTATGGGACTACATTGTTGCCTGACTGCATTGGAGACAGGATTTATAAAGTAACATTTGGTACTTGTACGCTTCGTTTTAGAAAGTAAGATACTGCATGAGTGCTTATCGTTACTTTGCAGTGCGTGATAATTTAAACACCTAAATGATTCGGTATAAAATATATATATATATATATATATATATATATATATATATATATTTAGCCATACCCGTGACTTCAGACGCATGGTCATTTTTCTAGGTTAAAATTTCTCTATGAGCTATTTCAAGACCTAAAATACCAATATACCAACATTTGATCAAAATTCCTTCAGCCATCAAAAAGTTTTTATCGATTGCTCGGCTTCTACTCATTGGATTGAGATACCAAGTAGGTACCCCAATTTTTAAGTCAAACTAAGCTATCCAACAGTGAAAACTGCATCGCAATTGGTCGAGTAGTTTTTACGTAATGCGTGAACAAACATACAGATAAACACAAATACAGACACGAATTTTAAAAATGTTTTATTCTTGTATAGTAGCTTATTTTAAATATCCTAGTATTTTTTTAAATTATCTTCTTTGTACAGACTTTGTACTCGTTTTTATTGCTTTATTATCAAAGTACCATAATGTGCTATTTCAAGACCAATATACCAACATTTGATCATATTTTCTTTAGCCGTCAAAAATACTTTTATCAATTGCTCGGCTCCTAACTCACCAGATTGAGATACCAATTACACCAGTTTTTAAATCAAACCATAAGCTATCTGACAATGAAAACCGCATTGCAATCGGTCCAATAGTTTTTACGTGATGCGTGAACAAGCAAATATACAGACAAAGAGACAAAGCGACACGATTAAAAATATAATTATATTCTTGTTCAATACCCTTTTTAAGCACCCAAGTTTTTTTTTAATTTATTTTCTTTTTACAGCCTTTTTCGTACCTATTGCTTTATAATAAGTATAGATATATATATGACTGTGTCAATTTGCATCAAAAAATCCGTCTAGTAGTTTCTGTGCGATACTGTTTCTGTCGTCACCCCCATTCCCCCCCCCCCCCCTATTATGGTAGTTAAGAACCATCTCGTTTACCTCAGCTTTGAAACATGAAAAACTGCAGCTAAATTGGTCCATTCGTTTGGAAAAATACGATTCTCACCACCTTTTCTCACCTCCCCCTCCCTCCTCCCCTCCCCATATATCTAAGAACCATCTCGATCACATCAACTTTCGAACAGAAAAACTGCATCAAAATCGGTCCCTTCGTCTGGGAGCTATGATGCCACAGACAGACACACACACAGTGATACACACCCTAAACTTATAACACTCGTATCTTTGTTCGGGGGGTTAGTCACGTAAAACTACTGGATGAATAGCTAGGGTTTGCCTAAAAAACTGGTGTACATAGTATCTCAATACAGGGTATCCTAGTGTGGGAACTAGAAAGCTCAATGTCAAAGCAGCAATCATTGTAATATTATAAATTCTTAGCTTTAATTTGAATTTAGCTGCTAAACTACCTTGTTTTTTTGGCGAATAAATATTATTATTATATGAGGCTGAAACATATTGTTTATAGTTAACATTGTTGTACACTCATATTAATATAATTCATATAATACTTAGTAGTTCAAACTCAACTTCTTTTATTGTTTAGGCAACATTACTGCACTTTTACAATACACAATCTTAAATGTCTCATATACAAGGAGAAAAATATTTATATTCAATGAACCAAATCAATAAGTAGTTTCTGAGTTTAGCGGGAACAATCAAACAGAAAACAATACTAAAACTGTATTTTCTGGTACAGTGTATCGAAAACATCTATAGCACACACTGTTATAGGCTCGGTTACAGATTTATATTATACTAGCCGTGCCCGCGGCTTTTTTTTATTCAACAAAACTACATATAATGTACAACACATTTCTTCAAAGTTCGTTCAGAAGTCAAATAGCTTTTTATTGATTGCTTGGCTTCTACTCATCGGACTGAGATACCAAGTACACCAGTTTATAATTCAAACCCCAAAGCTATCTAACAGTGAAAACCGCATCGCAATCGCTCTTTTTTATTTCTTTTTTCGAGCTGACAAACAGACAGAAAGATACAATTAAAAAAAAAAAGTTTTTAAAATTGTTTGGCTTATTTTAAGTCCCCTAGACCATTTTTAACCGACTTAAATGAGGTTCTCAAGTTGATGTGTATGTCCGTAATATTGTTGAAAATGCGTAATTTCAAATACAGTAAGTCTATATGGGTGACTAAGCATATGCACCAAATTTCACGTATGTATGTATGTAATATTGTCAAAATAAATGGTCTATATGAGTATATGAACAATGCGAATGATGAAATACGATGCGAATGTATGTACGTATGTATTTATGTTTGTCCACGTATTTCTCGGAAAGTAGAAGTCTGATTACAATAACACTTTTTGAAATAGTTTCAGTATCTTTCAACTTAGGGAATAGTTAAAGTTTTATCAAAATTGGTTCTGTAGTTTAAAAGATATGGATGTTTACTTTCTAGTATGGCTTTTTTGTTAGCGATCGGAATAAGTACACCATTTACATAGGCCTACTTTAACGAAACTACAAATTAAAAAATATAAACTAATTTAAAAAAGTTAAACCGACTTCAAATCGTATAAAACATATAAGAAGGTTTTTTTTTTAGGTATTCTTTGTGCTGTCTTTTAGTTATAGACTAGCTTAGCCCGCGGCTACGCCCGCGCGGTTATTTAATTTAGTATACGCGTTATTCCAGGACCAACAACTACAATTCTTTAAAATTCGTTCTGCCGTCAAAGAGTTTTTTATCGATTGCTCAGCATCTAATCATGGGATTAAGATATCAAGTACCCCAGTTTTTAAGTCAAACTCTAATTTATCCAACATTGAAAACCGCATCCCAATCAGTTTAGTAGTTTTTACGTGATGCGTGAACAAAAGTGCAGACAAACAGACAGACACGATTAAAAAAATGCTATATTCGTGTTCAGTAGCTTTATTTTATGTACCCTAACCACAGATATCCGAACAAAGGAAGATTTAGCGTAGGCGAAATATTGTTCGGGACCGACGCTCGCCTTTTTCTTTCTACTTATTTTACTAACTCATAATCATAAACAATTAGTAGTAGTATCCTCTTTTTTGTCACGCATACTACAAAATAGACTCCCAACACCAATGAAGCAAACATACAACACATTAAAAAAAGCGGCGGTTTTGCGCACTGTATCCACAGAGACATAATACACAAACATCGAGAAATAGAGATAGAAAGTTGCTGTCGATTTAAAAACGATGAAATTTAATATCACAAGAACTGCTGTATGGAATGATTGGTGGAATAAGAAAAAACTATTCACACATGAATCATTTTTTATGTTTACAATACAATACATTTTAAAAATCTACATTTATATGTATATATAATACAAACACAAAAAATGATTGTCCGTTATGGACTTTGAAACCATCCAACCGATGTGCCCCAAACCGATTTCATTAGAAAACCAATAATGCGTAAATGATTTTTAGCGAAATATATATAACGTTTTTTTATATATTTTTTCATACATTTTGTAAGGAAAGGCTTTTTTTGATGATGTCTTGTGAACAAATTGAAGTTTTTGAAGCTTTTGTATCAAACTTGACCAAAATTCTTAAGGTTTTTGAGCTTTTAAATCTAATTTGACCAAAAATCCTAAAGTTAAAGGGTTTTGAAGCTTTGAATGAATTGTCAAAATGACAAGTATCAAAGTGACAAGTGTCAAAGTGATACCCTAATAAGGGTTCAAATGATGATGTCGTCAAAATAGCCCATCAAATTCAATGGAAGCTACCCGGTGAAGTTGTCAAGTACAAATCGATTGACAAAGTTATAGATGAGGAACAAGCTGTCAACTATCCAATAGAGTTTTTTAACTCTTTGGAACCATATGGTTTCTTAACTTTAGAATTTGGTTTACCGTTGATGCTCATTCGCAACGTGGACCCACTGAAATTGTGCAACAAAGAAGACTTTCTGTAGAAAAAGCTATAGCCCAATTTAATCGAAGCCACAATCATCAGCGGCAAATGCAAAGAAAGGATAAGATTTGCTGATACCACGAATTCAAATAATTTGGACTGATTTGACCTTAAATTTCAAGCGATTACATTTTTCAGTGCGTTTGGCTTTCACCATAAGCATCAACAAGGCTCAAGGCCAATCGCTAAGTGCCGCTGGTTTGAACTTAAAAAAAACCTGTTTTTTGCACGGCCAATTATATTTTGTTATCCATTTCTCTTTTATTTTAGGATTCTTTGGATACCTAAAAATTTAAATAGTATATACAACTAGTAGTTCTGCGAATAGTAGACCTCACGATCACAAACTTTTTTGCAACAACGAAGCGGTGTACAGTAGCGCCATCTAGAGACCTTATTGTAAAACTAACATTAGTAACTCAGGTGCTCCATTAATCCCTACTTAGTAGTTAATGGGGCCGATTCCACTTGTAGAAATACTGCTTTACTGCATTTAAGGGAGCTATTCTGCTCATCAAGCCAAAGATCTTCACCAAATTTTTATGAGACCAACTTAAGTAAAAAAGAACCATCTAAATCAGATCTCATAAGGCGGATATATTCAGTAGCCCCCTTTTTGGAGGAAAAATCTAATCAAAGATCTCCGACGATAAAATATATATAATAAAGTAGTAAAACCTAAAACCAAGTTTCGTCCAGAACGATTGTAAAATACGACCTGTAGAGGAGTACCAGAAAACTGACAGATGAAAGAAATTGATTGAACTTGAAGCAGAGACGCTTCACTCGCTTTGGTTTGCGCACTTGGTCAGTAGCAGCTAGGCTTTAAAACAAGTGATGGTGTTATTACACATAACACCCTAGAAAACTGACTTCAGAAAAACGCGCCCGAACATAACATAACGTTAATAGGAAATGCGCAGTTGAACCGTTACAGTTTATATCTTAAAAATTACTAAACCTATTTTGATGAAACTTGCACTGTTCCCTAAGTTAAAGTAAATGTAAGCCAGTAAAAACAATAATCGTCAGAATCCGATTAATATTTTCGGAGAAATGCGTGGACAAACATACATAAATACAAATATACACCTATAACATGTTGCATATTAGTGGTTTGGAAGCCCTAAAATATGTGAATATTTTGCAGTTCTAATAATATTACATATATACGTGTCGAATTGATAACCTCCATTCTTGTGGTCAGTAGTAACATAAAATGAAAAATCTCTAAACGTCTGGACTCTATAAATGCAGAATACCAAACTGTAACTTATGCAGCATATGTAGATATTAATATTAGTAGAAATAAAATCCATGTTTTTATGAATATATACCGATACTTTCTGATAAATAATAATCGTACACACATTTTAATGCAGAATGTCAAATCCATATCATATTTTGTTAGTATTATAACTTAAAATAATTATCTTATTATTCATAAAGTAGATAAGTGGTACTATTTTATATCGCGTCAAATAGAATATCGACAATATGCACGGCGAACCCTTGCCAGGCCACATCTCTACTTCACGGAAGCGAGCAGCGGCTGCACCACTATCATGTCGTTAATGTGGTAGATACCGGTTCCCATTGCGCTTTTCCATAGCTTATTCGTTGATTGATTTGTACTAAGCACGCAATGGTTTTTGAACGTAATGAAAATATTGACTTTGTGTTCGCAAAGTAATGAAGCGGAAATATTTGATTACTGCAGCATTTGTATTACTGATTTACGTGTGCAATGATATGCCATCTTTAGAATAATTCACATTGGAGCTCGTGTATTTACACACGACCCCCGAACAACGTGGCATTTTGACAAAATCGACGGTTTTGGTACGACACGTTAGGTACGACATAAACCAAAAGTACCTCTAAAGTACTATATACTACATTTCTTCAAAATTCGTGCAGCCGTCAAATAGTCGATTGCTCGGCATTTAATCATCGGATTAAGATACCAAGTACCCCAGTTTTTAAGTCAAACTCTAAGCTATCTAACAGAGAAAACTGCATCGCAATTGGTCCGGTAATTTTTACGTGATGCGCGAACAAACATCCAGACAAATAGACAGACAAACAGACAACACAATTTAAAAAAAAGTTATATTCTTGTTCAGTACCTTTAAGTACCCTAGACCATTTTTTTTAATTATCTTATTTGTACACACTTTTTATTTCTTGTTGCTCTATTATAGGTATAGATAGATTCTTGGTCAGTAGCTTATTTTATGTCAACTAGACAAACGTTTTTTAATTGTCTTAATTGTACAGACTTTTTGATACTTACTGCTTTATTTGAAGTACTAATAATATAGAGATATTCAATGTAGGTTTACTTAGAGGTTTATAATATAGACAAATCAGTTATAATAGTGTAGACAACACGAGGATTTTTTCGTTACGGGGCGTAGCGTAGCACACCATATTACGAGTGTCTTCTTTGAAAAGACTTCAACGCATTCGTGAGTGCGTTAGTGGTAATTATTTTCTATATTATTGTAAACAATTATAACACAGCTGTACGTTAAAGGTTATTTAATATATATTTTTAATATTATGTTTAGATACTTAGCCTAAAAACGGCGTCGGAGCCAGATTCAATGTCAGCCTTTAGAATTCCACTGCTGAACATAGCTGGCGACGCCCTTGGACCGCCCTTGGGGAGGCCAAAGGGCGTCGCCAGCCCATGGCCCAGGGGAGGGGGGGGGGACTTACATGGAGGACGGAAAAGTATGAATTGTACGCTCTGCCTACGGAATTGTAGGTGCAGTTAGTACTATTATTTATTCTGTGGTACAGTCAACAAAACATGAAGTGGCGTAGCGTGTTTCCGCCGCCAGGGGCCGAACCGCAATTTGCTACACACTGTTTTTTTTAATTCCAAATCTATTTGTACATCGAAATGATTCAAATATGCGAGCAGAGCGATCGCAAAAATGTTGAGCTATTTCTCTTAGTGTGGAAATTGAAATATAATATACCATCCTGAAAAACCAAAACAAACGCAAGCGAAGCGAGCGCGAAATTTTTGAGCTACTTCTATCAATACTGAAATTAATTGATAATAATCAGAATCATATAAAATTCTTTGTATGAACAAGCGCAAATGAGCGAAGCGAGTGCAAAATTTAAATTATTTCTATTAATTTTTTATTTAAAGTATAGTTCCAAATCCAAAAAAATATATATGCACTGGAATAAGTAACAAAAAGCGCGAGCGCAGCGAGCGCGAAAATTTTGAATTTTTTTCTTTCAATGTACAAAACGAAACTTAATGCCTAATCATAGGAAAATAATGAAAAATCTATTATAGGTACTGATTGAGATCGCGAAAAAGTTGAGCTACCTGCATAAAAATTAAAAAAGGACGAGCTATTTTTAAATGTAATATAATTCTAAATTCCTAATTAGACCTCGTGACAACTAGAACTTGTAAACAAAGTGCGGAGCCGTTTTCGCGGGAAGATGTTTTCGTTCGTGAGTATATATTTAGATAGGTTTTATTACTGTTTAGTATTTTACATTAGGTAGGTATGTCATATATTGTATCATTTGTTGTACTATTCACAAAAAAGTAAGTTTTGTTCGGCGAGTTCCCGCCAATATCTTTGGGTGCTGATATTAGAATTATTATAATGAATGCATATTTATATATTATTTTCACTTATTTTAGAGCGGAAATGTTATAAAGAATCTAAGTAATAACAAATTTGAAAAAAAATGAGTTTACTTAAAGTAAGGGTCATTTATTTCCAAAAATAACACAGTTTTCGAGGTTTTTTCGAATCAAGCAGCTATAGTTAATAAAATAATGATATAGTATGTGATATTATTTTCACTTATCCTTATTGATAATTTCAATGGCTTTTTATTACAGTAATTCAAAACATTATAATCGTAAGCATTCAGCAGGAAAAAACGTAAATAGAGCATGGGAACCCGGTTCAACCCGGATAACTGCATGTTATCGCTATAACCCGTCACACGCGTAGGCTTGAACTTCAGAGGGTATAACAATAGACTGTAGCAGCGCTGATGGCACTTGGAATCGAATAAGTATAAGTCAAATGGAAAAAGATTGTCAAACGACTTGGTTTCTCTGCATTTGGCTTCCTTTTTGTTAATCTCTAGGGGGCATTATTGGGCAGCTGCCCAACCTCATGCCCCCCTGCCCTTCCCCCCCTGCTCTCTCTCTCTCTCTCTCTCTCTCTCTCTCTCTCTCTCTCTCTCTGTGTGCGTGCGTGCGTGCGTGCGTGCGTGCGTGCGTGCGTGCGTGCGTGCGTGCGTGCGTGCGTGTGTGCGTGTGTGAGTGTGTGAGTGTGTGAGTGTGTGAGTGTGTGAGTGTGTGTGTGTGTGTGTGTGTGTGTGTATGTTTGTTAATCCTTCATGCTTATGCTTAAACAGCTGAGCAGATTTCCACGAAATTTGGTATATAGATACTTTATGTCCTGGAATAATACAAGGGGTACTTTTCATCATAATTATCCATCAACATCAGATGTCAAAGTGACAGGCGTCAAAGTGGAAGGTGTCTAATTGACAGGTGTCAAAGTGACATGTTTCAAAGTGACAAGTGTCAAAGGTACAGGTGTCAAAGATACATACAGATACAGATTCTAGTCAATCGCTTATTGAAGTAGTACAGATTTGCAACCTAGAAAAGTATTGGTTGAGCCTATAGGATTGCTTCGTGGTCATTCCTTTGTTGTTTGCGAATTTAACGTAAAGAAAGACAAGTTAATTCCTCATTCTGTTACTTACAGACCAATTAAACATATCTGCTCAGAGTCATTTAATAGAGATTTAGAGATGGTGCGTTGGGATTATGTTTCTGCATGTAGTAATGTTAATGAAATGGTTCATATATTTAACTGCTTCGTTCTTAGTTTGTTCGATGTCTACGCACCCAAGAAGACATGTACGATTAAAGAAAGCAGTTTTCCTTGGATAACTGATAATATTAAAATTATGATGCATTTACGGAACGAGGCCTTGACCGCCTATAGAAACACAAAGTTGGATTGTAAAAAACTATATTATAAAAGTCTTAAGTCATTGGTAAATCAGTCTTTATATTTTGAAAAGGTAGCGTATTATAAATATAACATTAATAATAAAATAAATGACTCTACTTTGGAAAAATTTAAAATCAACACTATTGCCTTCAAATAAACGCCATGAGCTTCCATCGCATTATCGAGAACCAGATGCAATAAACAACAATTTTTTTAATGTCACGGGTAAAACAGAGGTAACGTTATCGCAGCTCACTTATTTTGAGTTCAGTCAATTTAATAGTAACGTTGTTTTCACTATAAAAGCTTCTAATAACATTTTAAAAATAATAACATTTTAAAAATAATCAAAGATCTTAAATCTATTGCGGAAGGCTTTGATCATATATCACTGCATATGTTATTGATGACCTTGCCTCATGCTTTAGAGGCTTTGTCTGCGATAGTGAATACCTCAATTGCCACTTCAATATTTCCAGATCAATGGAAAATAGCAATAGTTCGTCATTTGCCTAAGATTAACAACCCAATACTTGTTAAAGACCTCAGGCCCATTAGTACTCTTCCATGCATTTCTAAAATTGTAGAGAAAGTCGTTTGCAAGCAATTAACAGAATTCATTGAGGACAATAAAATTCTCCCCAAGGTCCAGTCTGGATACAGGAAGGGTAAAAGTACGTCTACTGCTTTGTTGGACGTGACCGATAATATCTTGGCATATCAGGATGAGGGTATGTGCACACTGTTAGTGTTGTTAGACTTTTCCCGTGCTTACGACGCTATTAACATCGCGCTACTTCTTTCTAAGCTTAGTTTTTATGGGTTCGACTCCGCTGCGCTTAAGTGGTTTGATAGCTATCTTTCTAACCGTCACCAGTACGTAGAAATGCATCTAAATTCGGGTGTGTCACTATCCTCTACCCTCACAGCCGTAAAGAGAGGCGTTCCTCAAGGTTCAATTCTAGGCCCAATTTTTTTCATTTTATACAGTGCCGATATCATCAAATGCTTACAAAAACGTAAATATCACATTTATGCAGATGATATACAGGTGTATATACCTTTTCATCCAAAGGACATTGATGGTGCCATACATGATCTTAACGAAGACCTGCATAGGTTAGCGTGGTCTGAAAATAACTGCCTTTTGCTGAAAAAATAGATCGGGTCTATGAGGCGCGTAATCTTGGTTTGAATGTTGATGCTGAACTGAGGTTCGAAAATCATATAGCTGAATCCGTCCAAAATTGTTTCTATAGGCTTAAGACAATATACAAGCTAAGACCATACCTCTCTGAAGAACTTCGCATACAACTTGTCGAATCCCTCGTGCTGTCCAAGTTGAATTATGCTGACACAGTGTATGGTCCCCGTCTGCTCTCGCGAACTGAGCGTTTAATTCAGCGTATACAGAACGCCTGTGCCAGATTTTGTTTTTAAATACCACCGCGAAGTCACGTTACTCCTTTTTTAAATCGGCATTACATTTTGAAAATGAAATCTCGTCGCAAGTTTCACCTGGCATGCCTGCTTTTTGGTGTCGTAAGTTACCAGGATCCCTCATATTTGTACGACAAGATAAAATGGTTATCTGATAGCAAGAAATATTCTAGTAGGCATGGCTCTCAACAGTTGTCAATACCGCGGCACCGTACTACGTCTTTCAAAGGTTGCTTCCGCTATGCTACGACCAAGTGTTGGAATAATCTGCCGCCACCAATCCGGGGGATAAGAAATGTATACTCTTTTAGGCGTAAACTTAGGCAATATTTAATTGAAGGGCAGAGGCAGCATAGCAATATTAATATAGACATATCGTTTTTGTGATATATATATACTTATTATTATTATTATTTTTCCTTGAAATTCATTTCTGCTCACTTATTAGTTGCACGTAATAGTAGAGGTTATTTCGCTGCTACCCACAAGCGTGGTATTCTTAATAGTCAGCGGTACTCTTACGCAATTTTGACGACACTTTCTTCGTCAGTTATTTGACACCATTCAGAAACTACATTATTTGATTCCTTTGTCGTTGCTATATTTTAAATATACTTTTTTATTTATTTATTTATCTATGTTTACTTAAATTACTTATATGTAATTATTATTATATGTATATATATATATATTTATAAATGTATTCATATTTAATTTCATTTTTTATACTCTTATGTTTTATTTTTCCGCTTCCTCTGGGCTTTAGCTGAAAACCAGCGCTGGTTTTCATTGCGTGCCTTCGGCAAACAGCCTAATGCTGAGTTAAGGCCCATTCATCACCACTTTAGCTGAAAACCAGCGCTGCGTGCCTTCGGCAAACAGCCTAATGCTGAGTTAAGGCCCATTCATCACCACTTTAGCTGAAAACCAGCGCTGCGTGCCTTCGGCAAACAGCCTATGCTGAGTTAAGGCCCATTCATCACCACTTTAACTGAAAACCAGCGCTGCGTGCCTTCGGCAAACAGCCTAATGCTGAGTTAAGGCCCGTTCATCACCACTTTAGCTGAAAACCAGCGCTGCGAGCCTTCGGCAAACAGCCTAATGCTGAGTTAAGGCCCATTCATCACCACTTTAGCTGAAAACCAGCGCTGCGTGCCTTCGGCAAACAGCCTAATGCTGAGTTAAGGCCCATTCATCACCACTTTAGCTGAAAACCAGCGCTGCGTGCCTTCGGCAAACAGCCTAATGCTGAGTTAAGGCCCATTCATCACCACTTTAATTATCTACTTTTACCTTTTCTTTGTTTTCCTTTTCTATTGTTCCTACTTAATTTTTCTAATTATTTGTATGTTTTATTTTTGGTTGTGTTGAATAAATGTATTTTCTTTTCTTCTTTTCTTTCTATATGTCGAAGTAACAGGTGTCAGAGGGTAAAACCGCACAGCTAGTACAATGTAAACTAGGCATGTTAATACGATGTTGAAATCAATTTTACGTACTGTTCTGTTATGCATTGAATATCGAACTATAAAGACACGATCATATCAATTACTGATCCATACCTTGTTTCCTGTTTTTGTTGTTGTTGTTTTTGTTTCCATACCTTGTCCCCATTCCTATAAAAATGAAACGAGTCGTTTTTCCAACGTCTCGTTACTTTTGTCGTTTTTTTGTATGGCACTTATGTCAAAAGCCTACGGACAGTAAGCAAAAACGGTTCAGTAATTTGGATAATAATAATTAATGTTAATATGGAGTTGGTACAAATTCATGTCCCTGCTAGGGAGTATGACACCATTTTAATATATAGGAGCCGGCCCTAAATGAACTTGGTGTATAACGTGGAGAGTTACAATTTTGACAAAACAATCTTCATCTACTTCCATTAGGTACTTTTTGTGCAACACACAAGTTTGGTGAATGTTTCAAGCTTGATATATTAAAAATAAAAAGATTAAAAAAAAAAACTATTCTAAATATGAACTATACAATAAATAATTTTATCTACACTCACATCGTAAAATACTGATTATGAACTCAAAAATGGTGGCATAATGATATACATTACGCACGGCACGTCTCTAATAAGAAAAATAAATAAATAATAACACTGTTTTTTGAACTAAATTATGTAATAAGATATTTTTTTACCATAAAAGAACCGGTTGGCTCCACACCTACTAGGGTTTTCGTCATTTATTATCTATGGCGGCGCGTGACGTCCAAATTCGCTGTGGACTGGATTTTGGTGCCATAATTTACTTTACATTAGTAGGTACCTAACCAATTTCATGTGTTTTTGTTTATCAACAGTTATATCCTGATTAAAAATATCCGACAGCAGTGTAAGTGAGGAGAATTTGACTCCACCAGACATCACGGAAACAACAACGAACATGACGAACGAGCTTTTACCAGAAAAATCAAGTTTTTTTTTTCATTAACTGTAAGTTCCTATTGTATGAGTGTAGATAAAGTCGTGTATGAAACGACACATAAATAGTTACTAAAACACTCAAGTGATACTAAAACAGCTACGGATAGTTTTTAAACTCACTCTCGTGTTTTAATACCTCTTATTATGCAACCGTTTCATAAACTACTATTAAACAATGTAATGAAAGCAACCACGCTCTGCTATTTAAAATATTTTGATGATTTTTACCTAGACTTTAATATGCGCGCCATCACTTATCTAATCAGCTAAAAATAATTTCAAAACAATTCGCTTATATCTATATTAATATCTTCGTTACACTACGAGTACGTCTCGTCGTACTATAATGACGATAGTAGTGTACTTGTAGTGTAGTCATTTTTACCCGACTACGATGAAGAAACTGAAAGGTAATGAGTTTAACAGTCGATGTATGTATTTATGTATATATATATGTGGATGTTTCTCCATAGGTCCAATTTTGACAAGCGAGCTATCAATCGATTCGTCTTCAGGATAAAGTGTAAAAGGCAATTTTTTACCCAACTACGTCGAATCAAAGGAAGAGTTATATGTTCAAAATAGAAAATTGGTCCGATTTAGGCAAGCGAGGTATCAATCTATTTGTCTTCATTTATATAGTGTCAAGGGCTATTTTTTACCCGACCGTAGTCGGGTTTTAGTTTTTACCCGACTGCACGGAGGGTAATGTGTTTGGATTGAATGTATGTTTGTTTGTTTTTACGATTCTGAGGCGCGTCATACAGCCTAAACAGCTTGATGTATTTTGATAAATGAGGTATCATTGGATTCGTCTTGATCACGAGAGTGCTTTATAGGATATATGAAGTTTCAAGAAAATTAATATGGCGGCTTACAGACATATTGTATTTCCGATGGGTTGTCTTTTTACCAAAACCTATCGAGTGAGGTAACAAAATAAAGGTTTTAAAAATACCATTTTAATAATATAATTCATGTAACTAAAGAGTAGCAATTGTCATATAAGCTTCTTACAAAATTTTCATTATAGTCTAATGTTGCAATTGCATCTATTAAAGTAAAGTAATATATGTAACTATATAAGAAACATTAAATTTATATAAATAATATATAGTATAGACTAGCTGCGCCCTGCGGTGTAACCCGCGCCCCTCAGGAATCGTGTTTTTTTCGGGATAAAATGTAGTCTATGTGTTTATCCAGGTTATAAGCTACCTCCATACCAATTTCATCTAAATCCGCTCAGCCTTTTGAGCGTGAAGAAGTATCAAACATACACACACACACCCTCAAATACATACAAACTTTCGCCTTTACAATATTAGTGTGATTATTTTTGCGGGCGGTCAGCTCGATTCAATGATTTTGTTCGCAGTCGGGTTTTTTGTATTTTTGTAATAATAAAATTGTACTTGATGAACTTATCTCTTGTTAGGATAGAAAATCCAAGTAATTTTTTCGTTTATATCATTTAAAAATAATATCTAAAAACATGCCACTTAAATACTATTGAAGATTTAAAAAAATAAAGACGTGACTTGTTGCTACGCCCATTTTCATTGGCCACTACGAAGACGCAAATAGTTTGTATTCATGAGGTGGATAGTGCAACGCGGATGCACTCCATGTTTGCACGCGACTTTCCTCGCCTTCAATGCACGTTCAACTACACCAAGTGTTAAGCCTCTTTCGATGAATGAATGCTGGTTCGTGTGTATTACACGCACTTTTGCTGCGTGGAATCAACAGAGGTTACGGTCCGTCAAGTTTGTTAGAATAAATAATGGTACTGCCTGAAATTTACTCGCACAGTTGTCTTGGTACCTATCGGATCAAAATCGGTGGTTAGGAACGAATAAGTACCTACACTGAGAGCAATCTTTATTTCAGAATAAAATTACATTATATATATATTGGTTATATTAAGAAAAACAATAATTGGTTTAAGGATACTCAGTTTTTAAGTAATTTACCATCCTGGTTTATTTTATGTGAGATTTTCGCGAAAAATTACATTGTTACCCTAGGAGTGAAAGTAACTTATTTAGTCCATGGGGCTATTGACGTCCTCGATACGCTCGGGCGGCAAACCCCGTCTAGGGACTAAATAAGTTACTTTCACCCGAGGTAAACACTGTGCTTTTCATTACGAATTCAAGGAAAGTAAAAATAACAACATGAATTAGCTAAAGAAAACATTAGTGAATTTTATTTTACATATATAAACAACTTTGGTGATATATTTATTCTCTGCTATACGGAAGTATATACAAAACTCTAGAACTTAAAAAAAAAATAAGATTGGAATGCCGCTTTGCCGCCTATTTTTATACGCTTTATATTAGCTTCACTTGTATGTTTGTATGTTTGTAACCGACTCTTTTGGACGCTATTTTGACCCACTTTAAACGGTTAGATTTCATTCAAATTTTGCACACCTATCAAAGACCGATGACAATGCAATAATTCGAAAAAAAAAGTAGAAAATAATTAATTGCAATCTGACCGTTTAAAGTGGGTCAAAATTGCGTCCAAAGGAGTCGGTTACAAACATACAAACATACAAGTGAAGCTAATATAAAGTGTATGAAAATAGAAAATAAATTTTAATAGTGTTATAAAAAAAGTTTTATTTAAAAAAAAGCGGGGGGTGCTTGTTAAGATATTATCGAAATGATAATCCTTCTTCTCATATCTGTCAATGAAATATTTATAACTATTGACCCATGCACCCCACGATTTTTTTGAAATAAAACATTTTTATCTTATTTACACTATTAACATTAATTTTCTATTTTTTAGTTTGTTTTTTATATAAAGCGTGTTTTTTAGTTTTTTTAAACTATTATTTATTCTTTGGCCGGCCAGCTATTCAGCCATTATTTTTCATTGTCATCATTGAAGTAATGGTAAATATTTTGCCCAAATCAATGTTATTTTAAAGAAATAGTTGAAAGTATATTATAATGAAGACATTTTAAAAAAAACTTTAATTAATACTTAACATTATGTTATTTCAATATTACATCGGACTGTAATTGAGTGTCTGCATAGAAAGTTGAAACATGGTTCAATAGAACTTTTTTTTTACAATTTGTCATTTGTCAGTTGAATTCGATTCTCCAGAGGGCTGAAAAGTATTACTTTCAACCCGCTCTTCAGGTAACTTCAGACTTACTTTCCGAGTATGAGTAATGAAAAAAATATTTTAACCCTGTCTAAATGCCTTTTCACTGCCTGACACTCACTAATATTGATTGTAATGGAGTTCCACACGAAATTGGAGAAGAAAATGAAGACAATAATGGTAATAATGAGTCCAATTAGGTAGTTGGGACAAATCTTGCATTTTAGTAGTATTTCTGATTTCTTCCGTAGACTGACGGTGCAGAAGCTCGTGCTCCACAAAGGTTGTGGTACTCATAATATTTTTTCTATGTGCTGCTTTTAACCCTGGCTTTCGACATCGAGCTCACAGAAATCCTTCCCTAATTATGTTTGGAATACATATTAAATGATGCCAATTAACATTATTACATTGAGAAGGAATTTAGAATAAAAGAGGAGTTGGTAGACCACCTGCCAGATGGGTCAGTGGGAGAGGAGGCTTATACATATACCCAACCCCAGTAGGTAAGTAGATGATGATGATGATGATATTGAATTATATAACAGTCAATACCCCGATGTTCCAATCCGAACTACAACTGCATGCACATTGCAATATCTGTTTCAACGCCCGCGCATGGACTGATGCAATTCTTTCAGGCGTGAAAATGAATGTTATAAATGATACGCGCACCGCAATGATTTTCATATGAGCTTGAAGGCCACTGCGGTTTCCACTTGTGCTGTACTGTAACGAGAAAAATTAAAAGTTACAATTTTTCCGAGAGCTTCGCCATCGACGCCTTCAACAGCAGAAGGCGACAATGGATTTGTTGAAATTGGTCGGTATCAACGTTTTTCCGAAAATTACAGTGTGTGAGCGTATGTGTAAGTGAGAAAAGTGAATCAAGGACTGTGATAGTGAAGTTATAATATGTGTTCTATACGGAAAAGGATTATGGATTCGAGCAGGAAAGTAGTTGAAGTATCGTGATTTTGCAGGATTCAAGTAAACTATGCGTATAAGATTGTTTCTACAGAGTTAAAGCTTTCTTTTGAGCTTCGTATGAATTTTGACGTTACCAAACTCATTTTTCGAAATGCCTCCATCGTCACCTAGGCTGTCAGTATGATTGCTATAGATGCGGCTTTCCACTCACTTAAAGGCTAAGGTATAGTTATAACTATTATTTTTGAATGAGAATGTTAGTATTTTCTATGTACATTTCATTATCTGTTTTGATACCTAGATAAATTGAATGCTAGTGATGTGGTAAATGAGTCGTTCTCCATGGTCGAAACTGCATAATTGTATTGTAGCTAAACAAATTAATAATTACAATATGTGATGTAATTAAGATTAGGATGTATCTTTTTCGTATCAAACATTGATATGGCTCTAATTAATGAAATTTAAAATACAATACAAACTCATTCTACAAAAATACGTTGTACGAATAAGAAAGTACTTCACCCAATTAGAAAGCTCTTCCAATCGGAACACAGTAATATTTGCACACTACTGCTTGGCAAATTCCTGATAAAGGTGTGATAATTCTACAGGCGGACTCTTCTAGAAGAGTCCTTTTACACCACTACAAAACTTGCTATTATTCACAAAAAATTCATGTCCCCGCATCATTCTCGCAGAAGGGCAATTTTGCCTATTGATTGTTTTTTTTTTTGTCCTCTATGAAATAGATACATGCGTCATTCATGAAACTAGAATAAAGGCTAAAAAACACGCCTGCCCTGTCAAAAAAGAGCTTTTGCCAATAAATTATATAGTGTTGGAATTTGCTTTCAAGGCCTTCAATTTTATACAAATATATTAAATTTTGAAAGAATAAAATTTGCCTGTTTGATTGTGCCATAATGCCACCATATTCAATGTTTAAAAAAGTATGTATAACCTCTGTTATTCGGGGGATGTAAGGATTCTAACGATACTCCATACGTCTAAATCTGTTCGGGCATTTAAACGTTATGGTGGTATAAAGAAACTCACATACACAATACACATGAATGCTAAAAATATACATTAATTTTTTTGGGCAGTCGTGTAATAAAATGGGCGATCTTATTGGACTTATATTGCAATTATATTGCGTTTGTTTTTGATTTTCCTAGAATATGATTAAAATAATTTGTTTTCAGACTCCGGCAAGGATCGATTCCTTAGCAGTACGCTACCTATGTTAATTTCATAAATATTTAATTCATATATTAATAATGTTGACTCTTGAGTCTAAAGTTAAGCCTAGCTGTTGACCCTCGGGTAGGGAAATAATATTTTTAGGCAGACCGTTCATAGGTACGTGCTTTAGTATAATAATTTTTGGTAGCTTAGCATTCGGTTGAGTTAGGAATATTCATGGGACGAATAAAGAAAAGAAAATCAATAAACCGCTGCCGGTTGAGAAAATAATAGAAATCGGTTGAGTAAGGAAAAATATAATGGTCGGATGAGACGTCATAGGATGAATATGGAACAACCCGTTTTATGTTTTGAAATCAATCACATGTTACACAACTGAGGCGTGACAAAAGTTTTTCCAAAATTATGTACCTAAGTACCTATCAAAACTTCATTGTTTTAACGGATTTGCTCAAAAAATAGTTTACTTATCACATCAATGTGATTTTAATTAGAGATACTAATTAATTATATTTGAACACTTTTAATATAACAGGAATAATCAATCAAAAACTTCAATCAATCCTTCAATTTCCTGATTAAATAACAATAACCGGTACGAGTAGTTTGTTGTTTGCGAAATTCCACGGAACAAACTAAACCAGAAAGATCTCAAGAAGCTCGTATAGAAAGGATACACAACGGTCAGGTCAGGAACCATTGTGTCAGGTTGACAAGCAGTTTCATTCGGACATGTCATCTCGGTAATATAAAGGTTGGTTATCTATCCATATATACTTCTAAGCTACTGATCAAGAATATAATTTGTTTTAAACGGCGGCTGACTGCCTTTGTATATGTATGACTGTATGAACGCTGGCCATGTAAAATCAAAATTACGCTGTCACATAGCTTAGGGTTTGAAATACAATCTGGAGTACTTTGTATTTCAATCCGACAAGTAGAAGCCGAGAAATAGAAAAAAATATTATTTGACGACTGAACACATTTTTATTAATATTGAACTTTAGAGGTACTTTTGGTCCTGGAAATGACTTCGAGGGCAAACCCATGGGTACAGATAGTTAATTAATATGACCTAATTATATTTCGTCCGAGTATTATATGTAACCAATCCGCCTGCCAAGCGTGGTGACTATGGCAAATCCCCCCTTTTTGGGGGAGGCCTATGTTCAGCAGTGGACTCCTAAAGGCTGACATGATGATGATGAATTCAACAAAGCAAATCATGGTTTGTTTTCTCATATTCTTTTGGCTTATTAGAAAAATAATAACTTCTTCATAGAATTTACATAAAAATGAGTACTTACAAAATTATATCTTCAAACAAACAAACGTTTCTCCTTTAATTGTACAGTTTGAATCACTACTCGCCTGTATAACACCATCGTGTTTGTTTGTTGCATCAATCATTTTTCCGATATGGCTAGTAACATGAAAGAATGTATAAAAAACATGGTATCAAATAATATTTCAATTATGAAGTACTATCTGCGCCTCGCGGTTCACCCGCGCGGTTGATGATGGTGATGATATGGAAAGGGCCCATCCTATGTGTTATCCCAGGACCTATAGTATCCATATACCAAATTTCATCAAATTCAGTTCAGCACTTTCAGCGCTGGTAATAAGCATACATATATACACACAACTAGGATAGGATAGGTACATGTGTGCAGTAAAAAAGCCCTGCAATTTGAGGTTCGATATTATTATTATCAAATATTATTATTAGATTTTGACACTTCCTATTCCTATGTCATTCTCTGACACCTAATTTATAAAAGTCAATCCAGCCATTTAGGTTATACTACAGGATTCGCAATAAACAAACCCATCCTTATATATATTAGGTACATACTTGCACCCGTATATCATAATAATATATTATGTACTAGCTTTCCCGCCCGCAACTTCTTCTGCGCGGACTACAGTTTATTGCGAAAAAAAACATCAAACATTATTTTTTTTGCTACATATATGTATATATATATATATATATATATAGAATTAGTGTGAATTTGAGCAGTATATTAATAACAATACTTACCTACTAATGTATTTTTTGTAAGTATGAATATGCGGTATTTTATTACAGGAAAAAACTTATAAAAACTATAAATAAATGTTTATCAGTACATATTCACAAAATGTTAAGTTTCAAAATGGGTCAAAAATAATATGAAAATACAAAAAGGGTCTAGTCTGACCTGTCAGCGGGTGGCTATAGTCCTCCACATCCGCGTTAGTCCAGTGCTGGTTGTCAGATTGTTTACCGAGGACTTTTTATAATTAATTGTGTAAATAATCCGTACAACGGGAGTTCAGATGACGTTAGTCAACTTAGACCAGCTTGACCATACTGGTGACCCCGCTAATAGGTACAGACTAGACCCACTCTTACTTAGTAGCGAAAATCGTATACATGCTAACTAACAGCGAAAATTTCGTTTGCGCGATGCAGAACTTTCTATAATAAAATATAACTATGTGCAGATTGAAGAACCAAAATGTCTTTTTGCATGTTAAATGTAAATTCGTTAACAAATAATATAATAATAATGACCAAATATCAACAGATTACTGTCAATGTTTTTTTTTTATAAATGGCTCTCCAGCGCCATCTGCTATAGCCAGCCGGCACTAAGTAACAAAGAGAAGTTGAGGAAGTTATTGGGATTTATACTCATTAATGAAAATGTTACCCTCATGTATTGTTATTGCATATAGATGGTTAATGTACCTGATGCCAGATTCTGGGAGTTTGATTACTTATTAGCCTTACAACCTTATTAACATCTTTATAACGACTTTAATATGCTTCAATATATTTTTCGGTACTACTCATGTGGGACGTAAGGTAGCCTGTTTAACGTTCTTTCTTCAGAGTTTTGATAGCTGAATCAAAACAGGCCCGGGAACTATTTATTAATGCTGAAGTGTTGAAAACAAATAGGTTTCTTAGTGAAATCCAGGTGGTCTATATTCCAGTGTAATGAAGTCACTGAAATAGCTAGTTTTATTTTTATTTTAATAATTACTAGGTATAATTAATAAAGAAATTTAAACAAAAATTAAATAGTGTTAATAATAATAAAAACTTTGAAAAGTCAAATAGAAAGAACAATGACGTAGGTAATAAATAATTATTAACATACATTTACATTAAATGTTAAAGAATCTTTTAATATAAAATAATAAACAACTTTATCACACCTAGGATTCCCGGTGTCACGAATTCCCAAACCAACACACCACAACCATCCAAGACTCGGGAACAAACATATATACACATCACAAAAGTTAATGTCTCGACCAGGATAATAGCCTACATAATAGCTATCAAACATTAATGTCTCAACCAGGATAAAAATTCTACATAATAGTACCAAACGTTAATGTCTCGACCAGGATAAATATCCTACATAACAGCTACCAAACGTTAATGACTTGACCAGGATAATAGCCTACATAATAGCTACCAAACGTTAATGTCTCGAGCAAGATAATAGCTGACATAAGAGCTACCAAACGCCAAAACCATCATGAATCCGTCTAGAAGTTTTGCTATTTACCTAACGAAACCCTTACGAAAGAACGCACAATGTCTCGTATACGCTTTTTAAGAAATATAATCGGTGTGTAAATTCATCTTTATCTAATAATTTAAATAACATCGGATTTTTTCTTCTTTACAGTTCGCTCTTCTGGTTGCTGTTGCTACAGTTCGGATCTCGGCCGAAGGACCTAAGTAAGTTGATGTTAGTTTTAATTATTGACAATTCAAGCAAGCAACCAACTCCAATGTTTGTTGCTTGATCTAATGTTGTGGAAGGAAATAAATATTTTTTTAGTTTTTCATATGCTTTATGCTGGCCGTCTCCGTCGTCAAGAATTTATTTATTGTGTAAGGGTTGAAAATATTCTACATATCCAAGAACTCCAAAACTCAAAGGAATTTGACATTCACCTAACCGCCACTAACGCCTATTACACCCATCAATCAGTGCCCTACCCTGCATTTCCGGGTGTAATAGGTTCCGGGTTAGGTGCGATGTCATGGTAAATTTTAATTTTGAGGCGTCTACCTTGTAGATGTAACTTTATCAGAAAGACATTTCCCATGCCGCCGACTATACTGTTACCTTCATAAAAAGGTATTCATATTTTCTTTCTTGAAATGAAGATCGGTTCAGTGTATTCATTGAACTCCGCCTACTCATTTGTAATTGTACAGCTAATTAGTGACCGTTAGCGTCATTCAACCCTTACGCTGCGAAAGTATTTTCACTCATTATGTCACATTACTGCCATGCGATTGGTACATTGAACATTGTCAATGTCAGTATGCCGGCCGCTGCGAATAATTGTTGTGTTACCGCTATGCGCTAATTGTTAGTTGATCGATAACTTCCGCGTACCGTACGCATATGTGTTAGAAAGTGCAAGTGGACCCAAACCGCACGTTCGTTACCTACTGTCGAAAATATATATGATACAAGGTACGATGTGAGACATTATAACGAGTGTGACGTTGGAAGAGCCACTGCGGCGGCGACGTCGCCCACCGAGAGCGAAAGCCGCTACCGCCTCACGCGCAGCCATTGACACCGCGCATGCGGAACCGCTGCGATCAAAAAACGTGTGCATGCGATTCACCATCCCAAGACGGAATGCTGTTATTATACTCGTAGTTGTTCATTGTTGCAGGAAAAAGATCCGCATACATCTACCACAGAAGGTGAAGCACATTCATCATCACAAGAAGATCTACATAACGAATCATCCGGCTGCATCGCAGTACGCGCCAGCGTATATGCCGAGCGCAGAGAGTGCAATGGCAGTGCCTACGAGGATGGCGATACCGGCCGTCGCGGGCCTGCTGCCCGTCAACTCCGTGGAGATGTTTGAGGAGCCGTCACGGCGGCCCAGCATCGTGACGGCTGGCTCCAAGCTCCTACCGCTGTACCACGCGCGTGACTACTACGGAACTGGGCCCTCCGAGTGGGACGACCAGGAGTACGACCTCTCCCCGCCTCCGGAACCGACGGACCATTCGTACGTACCCACAGGGCCATCGGGGGTGACCGCACCTCTCACCAACTACCACAAAAAGGTTAAGATCATCAAACTGAACGACCCTCCGAGAAAAAAAGGAGTCCGAAAAGGTAAGCCGAACAAACCCAGTGTGCGAGGAAAGCCACAGTTGGATGAAGAAATTCCTGTTTCCACTTTCCATGAACAATTTTATTCAGATTTGGACGGCGGGTCGGCGACCTTGAAAAAGGTGAAGAAACCGCAACGAGTTGAAAAAATAATCGACGGTGATACCGAACACATTCACACTTACAGTGAGGAACATATTCACAAGTTAGTTTATGATGACGGAACGTCAAAATTATTGGATGGCAACCCTGTCGGAAGTATGTCTACTTTGAGCGCACCGCATCCTATATTCCCCATGAAAAATTCACTTTTGGCTCTTTCACCAGGCGCAATGGGTGCGTTTGCATCGATGGGCACTATGGGGGCCCCGTCACATTTAGATTATGGCACTTATAATCCCCACGAAGTCACTCACGACCATGTTTTTCATGATCACGGTGAAATACCCGCTGATACGGATGTATCGAAGGAAAATTTGCCTTACCCACCGAGAGTTTCCTACAACAGTCAAGGAATGCAAATCGGTAGCCTTGAACCGAAAATTCCTAAAAGCTCGTTTCCTTTACATTCATATCATAAAACATCAAGACCGACAGTCGCCAACGATTACTCCTACTATGAAAATATGTTTCCGTCTCACGGCAGACCTCGACTTCCAAGACCTATGTCTTCAACATTTTTCCCCGCCACAACTGAGTCGGCTATAGACTATGACTACGGACCATTTCCATCTTTAAAATTAAGAGATAAGGGACAGATCAAAACCCGCAAAGTATTACCACAACTACCTGGACAGTATTTTGGCAGTAAGCTAGGACCCGATTATCGCACGCAACAGACCAGTGCCCCGGCGCCCTTCGCAGTGTCTTCGACGATCGTCCACGACTACAAGCCTAATAACTATGCCAGCCAGACATCTGCTCTAGGATATAATAAACATAGAGACCCTCTACAGAATTTCAAAGATGACAGTTATAGTAACAATTTCGACTTCGATTCTTACGCTTCAGCATCATCAAATTTAAACGCGCCTGAAAACAAATTAGAGACTCCATCATATACAAGACATCATCACAGTAAGAGAGGTAAGAAAAAGTCTATATCAACCCAAAATATAAGAATTGGAAGTTTAGATCATCAAACTACAGTGGACCATCTAGGGGGCGCTGGATTGTCAATGTCCCTGAATGATGGAGCTCAGTCCGCTTATGACCAGACAAAAGCGATGATAGACTCTGCCTCCTCTACTCCTTTTACGATACGGGAATCATCTTGGATGCATCCCTATTATTCAGCTATGGCAGCAAAAGCTCTACAGGGCGATCAATTGCAGGTAGCGGAGTCGTCAAATAATTTCCAATATGTTGAAGCCCCGTCGACGACAGAGTTCGCGCCAGTGGCGACAACGAGTATTCCACCGGCATCGCTCTTCGATTATTTCGATCAGGAGGGCACAGATCCTATACCCACAGCAATGAGTGAATCAAACGAGTACGTTATAGAAACTAGACCAAAACACAGGTCGAAGGATACTAAACCGAGCGCATCAAGTGTTCTCAAGGACACCAGGCAGAGGCACTCGTACGGCACTGAGTCGTCAGGGGCAGGAAGCCGGAAATATGGAGACAAAATTTGAATACACGTACCTACTGAACTTTGTACCTATCTATAATATAGTTAAGGTGTAGTTGTTATGAAATGTGTTCGTGATCTTAGGTCTACGAAGATATACGGTCGGATTTGCGTGACATTAATGTTGCTCTCTATGACATTTATCTTGTTATTTATGAAATGCTGTGTGTGCTGTGTAAGTAAAGCCGTCGTAATCAATGAGGAGTGTATGATTAGAGCGCGAACGACAGGCGGTACAATGATATTCAAGCATTTTACACGAACTATTAAGCGAAGATGTAGAAATAAATGAAACGAAAATGTTGGATAAGAATTTCATTTATGTTTCTAAAGCTTCATAATGGATGAAATGCATAAGCTACAACAACAATATTTTTAAGTTATTTATTTAAATTGTACCTACCACCTACCGACTGGTCAAACGTTTCGCTATTGTAGGTATTATAGTGTCGACATAGATAGGTAAAACAATAATATAAATTTAAAAACATAGAAATGTGTATACACATATTTATATATGTATATGTATATATACTATATATTCGTTCGTATTCGTTTTATATATACATTTGCACCGATGTACCCTGAGGGTGAGGAGTAATCGGCAAAACAAACTGATTAACTATTTGCTCAAAAAATTACACGATCAACATTTTGGGTAAAATTCTGAGTAGGGTTTCATATAATTATATTGGGTAGGAAGGAAGTAAAATACTTATTTTAAGTTAGTTCAATTTGGATAAGGGTCGGTTAGGGTGGGTTGTTTTTATATTTAATTTTATCGTTTCCTTTTAGCATTAAGTTTGTCTGACTTACAGTTTTGTAAGTAAAGTACGTTTTTTTAACTTTCGTTTAATATAGATTTCCGCAAAGTAACACCTGAGTCTATCAACTATCAAACCTTTTTGGTTGCTTTTAGAGTTCCGTACCTCAAAAGGACAATAATAACCCTTATAGCATCACTTCGATGTCCATCCGTCTGTCTGTCTGTCAAGACCATTTTTCTCAGAAACGCGTGGAGGTATCAAGTTGAAATTAATATCAAATGCTGAAGTCTGCAATCCCTAGGAGCTGTGAAAAAAAAAACTTCACAACGGGATCAAAAGAGACGGCCGTTTATGCTGCATATTTTGACACTCGCAATGGAATCAAACCCTATAGGGTACTTGCCGTTATAGCTACCTAGAAACATGAAAACTGGGAAGAAGCAATTTGTTATAGCACAAGTAAAGAGACGAATCCGAAAGCCGGAAATGTATAGTTATATTACAGAAAAAAATACAAGTTTGTGCGGAACCCTCGGTGCGCGAATCCGACTCGCACTTGGCCGGTTTATTTTACTTTGCATAAATAAAATAGTATAATAGTCTTATTGGAGCATCTTCTTCAAAGGCTTAATAATATGAGGTACATATCTATGTACATTGTTTTTTTTTGATATGGTACTAGCTAATGCCCGCGGCTTCGCAAGCGTGGTCATTTTAATATATAGCATATGACACTCACAAATAACGTAACAGAATTTTCAAAATCGCTTCATTAGATCCAGAGATTACCCCTACAATCTCACAAACTCACAAACTTTAACTTTATAATATTATAGTAGATATAGCAGAAGTAGATAGTAGATCCAGGATCATACTTTCAGTACTTTCAATATGGACATCGTATATTCATATACAATATAATGATGTATTTAACTGGGTACATGGCCGTACCTTTGCCTTTGCTATTGTACCTTGGCCGTAGGTAGGATTGAAACAAACTTTACCTTATTCCTTTTGCATAAAGTGTTATCTTCAATAAGGATGCAGGGTTCACCTTCGGGGATAAAAAAAAATGCAATACATACAGCTCGAGTATCACTCCTAGCTGTTTAGTAATAGCAATATTTGACGTCAGTGCCGATAAATTAAAATACTGTGTTTAAACAGCTAAATTTATTCTAACAGTTTATCTAGGTATCTATATTAGCTTTTTACTACAGCTTATATGCATTTGCACCTGAAAGTATTCTAATCTAACTAAACTGAACATAACATTGCTATTAGTAAACAGATAGGAGTTTCCACATTCCTCGATGATGCTTGAGACGCCAGCTTAATTTAAAATCATTGTACTTGAGTTAAGAAAAGTACTAAAAAAAAGTAACTTATTATTTATTCTGTGGCTAAGGTTAAGTTGAGTTGAAATTCACCACAACGCCTGATGTATTTTTCGTGCTAATAATATTATTACATTAATTTCAGACCACAAAATAATAAAGTAAGTGTAGGTAATTTTCTCCACCGAGTTGTGTTCAACATCGTAATTTAATTTCCATCATCGCCGTCATTAGTTTGTAAGCGGGTAAGTACCTCTTCTTCAAGTTGCACACGATCCTCAGGGAACTTAAGGTACCTACACCTACAGCAGACAAAAAATAACAATGTTACTTTGTTCGGGATCTCGAATTAACTTTATTTAGTGTTCCAGAAATAGAAAATTAGGCTTAAGTGAAATAAGTATTTATCGAGCGTACTAGGAAGTTCATGAGTCACAGGTATTGTATACACTTTATGAGTCGCAGGTGGTACAAGAGCGTGAGAAGTCGCAGATGTTACAGGAATTTTAGGAGCTGCAGCTATCACAGGAACTCTAGAAGCCTCCGGTATTCCAAATAATTTAGTATATTCATACCTAGAGGAGTTTTTATACCTAGATGACCTTAAAACGCTCAGTTACAGGAACTCGTAGGCATTTCTAGCAGGAACTTTAGTGTCGCAGATGATACAATATCTTCCGGAGTGGCAGATAATATAATACGAAGACTTAGCCTTTGGTCTTATTACTGAAGAGTAATCGCAGCTTTTTCAGATATCTTATTTGACGGAGGGAATGCCGTGCGCTTATGGAGACCTAAATTCCGCTAGAGGGTTTACGAGTACATCAGGGTTATCCTTCATGAGGATCAGGTACGGTGTGGAGGCTACTGAGGAGGTCATCCATTTGACCAATGGTCATTTCAATAGACAATTTGTCTAGGACGGTTGTTTTGAAGGGTTGCTGTTTCGGCATAACGGGTACCTATTGCTCTAAATTACGGAACATGAGCATACAAACTAAAAAACGTTTGTACTTTTTGACAATTGACACGAAATATATGAAGCTGTGCCCGCGGCTTTGCACACGTGTTTTTTTTTCTGGATTATAAGGATAGTACTTATGTGTTACTCCAGAACCAAGAATACCAATATCATCAAACTCCGCTCAGACTTCGCTCGTCAAATGGTTCGGATTGAGATACCAAGTACCTACGCCAGTTCTTAATTTGAACCCTAAGGTATACAAGAGTGAAAACCGGTGCGAAATCGGTCCAGTACTTAGTTCTTACGTGATGCGCGAACAAACAGAAAACAGACAGCATTTAAAAAATCTATACTAATATTATAAAGAGGTAAAGTTTGTGAGTTTGTGAGGTTGTAGGAGGTAATCTCTGGATCTACTGAACGATTTTGAAAATTCTTTTACCAATGGAAAGCCACGTTATTTGTGAGTGTCATAGGCTATATATTAAAATGACCACGCATGCGAAGCCGCGGGCATCAGCTAGTCCATACCAATATATAAAAGTGAAACATTGTCTGTTTGTTTGTTTATTTGTTTGTTTGTTTGGGGAGCTTTAACGTGATAAAAGCCGGATGGATTTGATGAAACTTGGAATGGAGATAGCTTATACCCTGGAATAAAACATGGGATACTTTTTATCCCGAAAAATTGTAAGTGTCCACGAAAAACTGGAAAAGTTGGTAAAAAAAGATTACTCGCTGTAAGAAACGGTTGCCATGGAAACGAATTATCAAGTATGTCAAAAAACAGTGGTGCTATAAGTACATACTTTTGCAGTGGTTTTTAATATCGTAGAAGAACATAGGAAGCTTTTTTTCGCGATGAACAGTAGTCCGCGCGGACTAAGTAGCGGGCGGGAAAACTTGTATACTATGTTCAGTATGTTCTTATTGTTCAGTAGCTTATTTTAAGTAAGTTGTTTTTTTTTCTATTATCTTTATTGTAGGTACAGACTTTTTGTTATATATTGCACTATTATAAGTAGGTATAAGAGATATCTATAAGTATACCTAGGTAGATTAGAATGTGGGTGATGATGAGGATTTGTTATTTGTCCAACATTGTTTGTATGGAAGTAATTAAATATAGCATCATGATATACTGCATGCTCAGCTTCCTATTTTATTGTTTTATTCATCATCATCAACAGTTTGTTTTCGTTAAACTTTCTCATCCAATGACTGCCAGCTACATTGCGTCGTTCCATTTAGACGGAGAGCGTTCTACACTACTAAGGTTTTCCGATTTGCGGTCTTCACTCTAGAACCAGTCGTTTCAGTGTCCATGTTGCGGCTCGATAGGTTTTAACCGCGTTCACTGGTGACACTTAATATTTTGAATATACACGTAATTTGAAGATAAGAACTTATGTTTTGAAATGAAATTGTTTTTGTCCGCAGAAAATAATAAGCTGCGAACTTTAAAGAAAACGAGCTTTGCGGAAGCGAAAAGGCAAGGTGTGTTCTCTCAGTCACAGATTAATTAACAATATTATTTGTGTTACATAACAACAGTAGGTGAACAAGGGCAGTTCCACAACTACCGACTAACAAGAGCGGTCGAATATGACTTACTACCGATGATTTAATTAAATAACTCTCAATAAAATGAGGACTAACTTACATAACATATATGAGACACGCTGTCAATTTGTTTTATGGTTATCAAACATAATAATCTGTAGATTTTTCCATCCAAATAGCAGTATTACTGGAGGTTTGTCCATCGTTTTGTATCTCGTACAATGCAGGAATCTCGACGACAGATAAATTACATAGGTACTGATGCTGTTGTAGTTAGCAGAATACAATGTCTTTCCTGATTTATTTTATGATAATAATATATTGTTTCAAGATTCCTGATCCTGGCAGAGCGAAGCGGGGTTTCTACAGTGCCAAAGAGAATATACCCGTATCTCCATTGTAGTTTGTGGAATATAACCATTACTAGGTAGGCACCAAAGAGTATATAAAATATGGTAGGTACGTTACAGTGCGTAGACGCGAGTATGTTTGCTATTACGAGTATCTTTCTACGTTACAGTGCTACAAGGATTAAACGTGACAGTTGAGAGAATTTACGACTCAAATATGACGTTTCAATAGATAGCGGCGTTAGTTCCGATTTTGGCCTCGTTCACTATTATCCTTGTAGCACTGTACATAATAGAAGTTTTAAAACTCACATTAGAAACGGGATATATATACCGTGTATCTAAGCTTCCGATATTTCATCACTGTTGCAAGCGCCATGATCACGGACAATATACCGTTTTTAAGATTTTTATAGATTGCTCGGCTTCTATACATAGGATTGAGATACCTTGTATACCAGTTTTTAAGTCAGAACTTAAGCTATCCATCAGTGAAAACCGCATTACAATCAGTCCAGTAGTTTTTTAGGTGATGCGCAAACAGACGCAGATAAACAGACAGAGAAACACGATTTAAAAATATATGTATACACTGTTACTAAATCAAATTTATAAATGTGATAACATTACAATTGCTAACTGTGCAGTATTAATAAAAATTTACATATCTTGAAAAATCCGAACCGACTTTTGGTCCTACAAAGTTTCGCTTGTGCTTCTATTAAAGTTAAATAACTGTTTTACAACTTTTTCTCGTGATTTTCCTCGTAGAATGAGTATTATAGCCAATATTCTGCTTGGAGTGCGGCTAAAACTACAATTTTGATCTTTCTCGGGAAAATTGCCAATGTTTGTACTGCAAGTACCGCATCTCAGGCTGTTCAAAAAATAACAGAGCTGCGGTTGGGCTCCAATGATAGAAAATGTTGTTTTCTTTTTATGTGTGACAAAACTTTTTTCAGTTGGAAGCACTTTTTAGAAGTTATAAGCCAAAATCAGAAGAAAAAAACCGAAAATTTCGATGTTTTACGAGCACCACGAAGTTAGCTCAAGTCTTTCGAAGCTGCAAATTTGTTTAACACTACTGGTATCTATCCTAACAAGATCCCAAAATACCAGGACTGTACAGATTTTTGAGACCTAACGCGATTTTGGTGTCTACTGTGAACGGCTTATATCTATTGTTTGTTTGTTGTACGAGGTAGTGCTGGCCTCTGGTGTCAGAGTTTGTCAGGACAGGGTCAGGATTGCTATTAATCAGTAGTGTCCTCCGAAGCACGGAGCGACGAAAACCCGCACACAACTTAGAAAAGTCATTGGTACGGTGCCTAGGATCGAACCCGGTATCGTTGGATTCTAAGTTGCACTATTAAATCGTTAGATTACCATTGCTATATCTATTAATCCTATATGATAAAGTGCGAAGGCCAGCTTAAAATGAGCCGTACGTTCAAACATTCCTGTACCTACATATCGGGTTTCAAGTTATTTTGACATTATATTCAGGGTTGTGATGTCTGTAATTAACCCAACCGATAACCTTGAAATAATTACAGGACAATCTTTAAAGTATCTCCTTTCTAACTAAAAAATAATGAATGATATCGGACTATGCGTTTATGAATTGCAAATAAGTACATATTTTGACTTTCATCCCCGCTCCCAAGGGAACCATGTTAAATATGTCGGAATAAAAAGTATCCAATGTACTACCTCGTAGTATGAACTCAAATCATACCAAGTTTCATTTGAATTCATTCAGTATTTTCAGCGAGATGTGTGGCCACGATACATACAGACTGACAGACAGACAGATAAAAATAAAAAATAAAACAGTTTTGGCTTCAGTATCAAATATAGAGTGTGTCCTCCAAAACATATTATTTATTACTTCAAACTTAACGTAAATTTGGATGCCTATCCCGCAAGAACCCTTTATTTTTTTCGAGAAAAAAAGTACCCTCAATTTTAACCTATCATATAAACTATGACTGTGCCAATTTGCATCAAAATCCGTCCAGTAGTTTCAGCGTGTATCGTGTTCTTTTAAATAAGGTTCAACCCCTATCCTGCGGAAAACTTTAATTTTTCGGGATGAAAAGTATATAATGTTATACCTCGTAGTATGAACTCAAATGATACCGTGTTTCATTGTAATACATTCAGTAGTTTCTGCGGTCAAGATACAGGCAGACATACAGACAAACAGACAGACAAAAATGAAAAAAAATACATTTATGGATTCAGTATCGAATAGAAAGTAACCTCCAAAAAAATATTATTTATTACAGACATACAAAAATGAAACAAACTACAGTTTTGGCTTCAGAATCGAATACAGAGTATACTGATCCAATCCAATAAAAAAAACTAAATATTTTCAATGTACAGAATTGGACCTGTTACAGTTTTATTATAAGTATATAGATAAATACTATGAAAAAGTACTTACTAGGTGCTCGTATATTATACTATCACAGAATAAAAACTAATACAAGATACTATTCTATGACTAAAGCTAAACAAACAAAAGAACAATTTATAACAAAATATATTATTTTTTATCTACCTTTACATAAATATTACACTTTAACAATACGAGACCTTTCCTTGAACCTAGTCCATAAAATTCTCACGACGCGGAGTACCCATTGTTGCAATTACAATATCACATTTTAAAAATGAATAATAATTATTCGCTTAAAAGCGATTAACCTTCTATAAACGATCAATTGCGATTGTTAGCATGCATCAAAATCATCGTGGGGTTCAAGTTTTACTGAAACATATACATTTTTTCATGGCGGTCGGCACATACCTCACAGGTGAAATGAAAAGCGAAGTATGTGCGGTAAAATTAAAATAATTGTTGGATATGTAGATTTATTGGTGAGTCTATTGACACAGTTTGAGCAACAATGTTTTTGGATTGTATATTTAATTTTTTTACTTCTATTTCACTTACATTTACCTATACTTACTTACTTACTTTAAATCAATTGCTGGTGGCATGTGAAGCGGGGCTCAAGGAACATAGGTACAGGTATTGACGTAACCGGGTAGTTGTAGGTACTTACATAAGTACTATCTTGAAGAAAGACGTTAAGATTAATTTGAATTTAGTATTTTAGGGAGAATTTAGTATCTACTATCTATACCTATATATGTGAAAAGAATTTTCCAGAAAAAAGACGCAGTCAAGTGTTGAACAAGTCCTGACTGTAGATAACATCAGCCGATAGCGAAATTGATATGAGCCGCATTAACGGAATAATAAAAAATGCGACATTTAGGAATATGGTTCACTAAGTGATACTTCACATTAGATTAAATTGAAAGCTTACAGTTAGAAAACTGGCAAATGTTCATAAAACAAATCAGGATCGAAACAAATGAAAAACAATCGAAACTTTAAATATTTTACTTAAAACAAAAATCAACATTAAATTAAAGCTTATTTACATAACAAAACTTGTACTTGATAACTTACTCTAGATACAATATGACTTAGTAGGCGACATTTAACACCATAAACGACACGACACATGCACCCTTGCATGTAAGGAAGATGTTTATTTTTTGTAGGGACCTCCCCCGTGGCCTGCTCCGATGGCGTTGACGTAACTGTCTCCGCCGCCGCCGAAGCTCCCGTGGCCGCCGTGGCCTCCAAGGCCTCCGCCTCCAAAGCCACCGTGGCTACCGTGACCACTGTCATGTCCTCCGCTGTTCGCAATCAGGCTATAAACGTCGCCACCGAATCCGCCACCACCGCCGCCGTGGTCACCTCCATGCCCACCTCCTACACTGTAGCTATCTCCACCCAAACTGTAACTACTGCCTCCGCCGCCACCACCACCGTGTCCACCGAAGCTGTAACTGTCTTGTCCGCCGTGACCACCTCCACCGAAACTCCCGTGGCCTGAGGATTGATGGGTGATCACCGTGCCGTAAGAATAGCCATCACCTCCTCCTCCTGCGCCACCTCCAGCACTGGAGTACCCAGAAAATCCACCACCGCCTCCGCCTCCATGTCCGTGATCATGACCACCTCCTAAATCTCCACCAATGCTATTGTCATATCCACCGCCTAATGATCCATGGCCACCTCCATGTCCGCCATCGAAACCACCGCCGAAGCTCCCACTGAATCCACCGCTACCATGATCGTGACCTCCCCCAAAACTATCTCCATGGCCTCCACCAAATCCTCCGCTGCCACCGTGAACGTCGTGACCGCCTAAGAAGTAACCACCTCCGCTACTTCCGCCAAAATCATGGCCACCACTGTCTCCTCCTAAATCTAATCCACCGTGCCCACCGAAGTCGCTACCCCCGTGTCCGCCTCCATAGCCACCACTGAAGTCGCTGCTACCGTGTCCTCCCCCATGGCCACCATCATGTCCTCCGCCGAAGTCATAGCCTCCACCGCCATGTCCTCCCCCATGGCCACCATCATGTCCTCCGCTGAAGTCATAGCCTCCACCGCCGTGTCCACCGTCGTGTCCACCGCCGTGTCCACCGTCGTGTCCACCGCCGTGTCCACCGCCGAAACCGCCGCCACCGCCACCGTAGTCACCGCCGCCAAAGCCGCCGCCCCCGCCTCCGCCGTGTCCTCCGTGTTCTTTTAGGTGATCAACAAAACCACCGTGTAAATGATCGGCAAAACCTCCTCCGCCTCCAAAGCCGCCTCCGTGGCCTCCCCCATACCCGCCACCTCCGTGGTCTTCATGAACTACTACTTCCTTCGATGAATGATGTTCCGCGGGAATGTGGACTCTGATGTGCACACTACAACAAAAAGAAAAGCAAGTTCATGACACGGTTTCATCATATTTTATAACATCACATCATTGATCCTTTAATATCTTCGCATCGTCACAATAGCGCTTGACACAAACAATAGAATTCCAATAGTTACATTAGGTAGGTCGCAAAGCAGCGCGGTTCAAACGTGATGCAGAGAAAACAAAGTAACTATATTAAAATACAATAGGCATTTTCACCGTTTACCGCAATGAAGAGACGCGTGAGAATCTTTTATAGAAATCTTAGCCAAATCGCTCCAACTACATCGTTTTTTGCGGTTCCGGCGCTGCCGCACACCACTGTACCGTAACTAATCATATTAATACCCGTGTAGTCTGTGTTTTATAAACGATGTAGTATGGAGAAATTACGCAAATATAAACGAACATGATGATACTAACTGTTCATGTCCACCAAAAGTCGCCAGGCTTATACCAATGCAACCAACAAAAAAGCAGCACAGCAGCTGAAAACATAAAGAGTAGGCTAAGTCACATAATATTTTGTTATTATTCTGTATAATTAATTTCATTCGTGTGCGATAATATCGAGTCTTCTTAGTGTGCTCATGTGTTATGCATGAAATTGAAAGTGGTACTACTACGGCTAGTACTAGATAGAATCTCTTGTTCCGAGTGACGTAGTCGGCGAGTGCTGGCGGCTTGTGCAGCGAGATTCGCTCCGCTCGTTAATCTGTCTTATGTAATCGGATGTAATGTAAGCTAACATTATCTTTGGCATCGGATCCACCGTTAATACGTTAGCTTTGACTAAAGTTTTGACTTAGAGGGAAATTGATTTCATAATATTGTAATAATTTAATGTACTCTTTACAAGGTTACTAGCGATCCGCTCAAGCGCGGCTCCGCACGTTAGTATTATTGCATGTTTGTAACGCCCGCGGCCGCGTCCCGTCCGTGTTCATGTCTTCGTTACACATAGTCATCACTTTCAAACATCAAAACATGTAGTGTAAAAGGTAAAAGTATCTACAGAATAAATAATGATATAGAATAAATAAGTAGGTACATACAAATTAATAAGGAAAATTGATCTAAATAGATAAATTGAGGAAGCCATTTTATCGGATTTATTTTGATACGGTTAGAGCAAAACTGAGACAAATAAAAAGATTATTTTGACGCGGATGTTTTTGCAGATTTTTATGAGAAGAACGCAATAGTTTAGCGAAGTTCCCTTGGGTGGCTAATTTTCATAAAATACATATACATTAATGATACATAAAAGCTTCTTATCCTCACGTGATAACCGGCAGAATAGTTTCAGAAGTTTCTGAGATCTTTCGCACATGGAGAAGCTAAAAAAAAATACACAAAAAAAAGTGATGCATTATCTTTGCAATATTTATTGTTTGATTTATGATAAAAATTGCGGGCTGATAAGATGTTTTTTTAATGAAATAAACAGGCTTGCTCGGTATTATTTATCAGAACGGGAACGTTATAATTGTAACGATGTTAAAGTTCATTACAAATAAACTTGTTGTGTTCGAAGTAGGTGCTTCGTCAGTCAGTGACCCCTGAAGACTTCGTACTCGAAGGCGATCGCTAAGCTTTATAAAATAAATAAACAGAAAGTTGTTGATTTGTATCACATATCAACGTAACACACTATTACATAGGTATCATAATTATATTTATAATATGTACTGTGATATGTCTTTTATACTAATTGCAGACGCGGGTGCTCACGGAAAATGTTGTTTTCCTGGATGAAAATTAGCTGTCCAGGAAATAGGCCTATTTTGACGAGTATTCTTAAAAATCTGATACGTATTTATAATACCTATAATACCTCATAATCCGATGTATGATATTTATTTATCGGATAATAATATATATCAGGATTCTAAATACACGCGAATTTTATCATGTAGTTTTATATTATTACAAGGGTTTTAAAATTATTATTTACTATCATTTTATATTAGCAAACTATACAATAAAATATCATTAATAGATATTTAAGTATTGGACCTCGTTTTACTATGAATTAATATTTTGAATAATTTTGGTTTTCATTAACTAAAAACTACGCTAACTACTTTTTTTTGCTAGGTAAAGAAGTAGTTAGCGCTTCTAATTTTAATAATCAAGAAAATTAGTAACACTGTCAGAGTTAGGCGGCCAGAAAAAAAGTAATTGCAATAAATAAGGAAATCATTCATTAGCACCGACACTTTTGCACCAGGAAACGAAACGGTTTTCACATTTTTTAAATCAAAATGCTTGTTTATCCTTGTAAGATGCATCATATTTTTAGATGTATTTTGCACTCATTTTTAGTTTTTTTTTTAATTTCTTGCAAAATTGCTAATCCCGAATAATACTTTAAAAAAACAACGGAAATCCGAAGAGAACTGCGAAATGTCAATATCGAATTTATGTAATGGGATCATTACATATCCGATTCTAGAATTTCACGGGCGATTGTGACGGGGTTATGGTTATGTGAGGGCAAATGCCAGATAACACGGAACTTATTCACTTTCTCGCGTAATGTGCTGTACTCACGGCCAAGTGGGAAGCCATGGTGCTTGGGAGTGAGAGCAACTGGTCTCGGAACCTCTGCCTCCGCACTAAGTCTTGTTCAGACGAATGCCAAGAATTATATGCCGCAACTTCCCAGACGCCCGCTTTTATATCTCGGAGAATGTCCACCAGGCCCCTACTCCGAACTCAAAAACATATTTTAATAATATCGAGTTCGAGTATAATTAAACTGTTTTGTAAATTAATGAGCCAGCACCCAAAATCAGCGCTACCTACATCTTCTTTGTTGAGTAATTCCATATTGCTCTAGTATAGTATTAGTTCGGATCGTTCTCGATAGAAGTTAGGGATTAAGTGAGTTAATCGTGTGATCGTAGAAAAGTATTTAAGAGCCTGCTTTGAGGAAACGGTCGAGCCACATTGATTGATTGCGCTCCAGCATTTTCCTCAGTAATCTAATAATTCGTATGCATTTTCCTCAGTAGTCTAATAAATTCATGTGCATTTTCCTCAGTAATCTAATCTCATTAACCATTAGGGTTCAAGACGCACCGGACGTTATAAGTAATTGGTATACGAATAAACCGGCCAGGTCCAGTTCATTGCATAACAGCCTTGTATGAATGGACGCCCTCCCGTAATGAGCACAGCACTTCAAGTGTACAAACTTGCATTATTTGTAACGAATACTTTCTATATATTCTTGGGAGTAACTCAAGCTTTATGATGTCTAAAGTTCCTAGTTGAGACATTGTGTACCGAGTTCAAACTGGAGGCTGTATCTGAATCCCAGCCTCAGTTTAGATGATTTTACTATTGTTTGTGGTTCGGTTTACTGTAAAATAAGCATCAACAGGTAAGTGACATGGATGCCTACCTACGTGTTCTGAATTATAGAAAAGAGACATCAGTCGTGAACATTTCGAGATAAGTAATCAGGATAAACATTTGAGGGATGGGACGGGGCTGGTAAAATCTAACTAATAACTAATTATGAACCTAACTACTATTATTTTAATGATCCAATAAATTTGTCAGACGAAAGTAAACAGTCTTCGACTGCATCAGTTGAGATAGCAATTTAACTACAATTAAATCAGAACTAACCATATAGTGAGACACAGAAACTAATATCAAAACTTTTAAGAGTAAATATATTTCGGGACAATTTACGCTAATACGCCCCAAATTTTGAAATCCTGGAATATGGATACTAGATTACGGATAAACATACATAGATACGAACATTACAACTTGGTTAACTTCGCAGTCAGGGTCACTAGCCACTCTGCCAACGGGTCGATTTTGGTTTGTTTTGCTTCGTGATATAGCTATGCACAAGTATCACTATCTACTGCCATCTCCAAGACGCCTGCTAAGGGTAAGGTATTATACCCTCCCCCCCCCCGCGCCCCCCTCCGCGCCCCACTATTATGGGGATGTAGATGATGTGATGATGCCTAGTGAACCCTACCTTTTGCATGCATGATCCGGCACGCTTTCACACAATCAAATAATAGTACCTACTATATACGTACGCTGTTTCAAAATCGATCTTAACATATTATAATAAATAAGTAAGTTAAAAAATAACACAATAAAAATAATAGTCTAGGGTACTTAAAATTAGCAACAAATCAAGTATTAATAAAAAAAACCTTTCTGTCTTTTTGTCTGTCTGTCTGTTCACGTATCATGCTAAAACTACTGGACCGATTGCGGTTCGGTTTTTAGTGATGGATGTCAAAGGATTTCACTTAAAAACTGGTGTACTTGGTATCTCAATTCGATGAGTATGAGTAAAAAACGATTAGACGTTAGTTCAGAGTTAGATGTTTGGCCCTGGAAAACCCATACCTATGATCTTTATAACCCAGAAAAATGACCACGCGGGCAAAGGCGCGGATACAGCTAGTGTTAAAATATATCTGTATTTTCGTGACATATTATATAATACTCTTAATTATTAGTTAACAAGATTGAAATAATGTCACCATAAATTTTTTCAAGAATGTTTTTGTATTTTTTTTGTATTTTATTTTTCATTTTCTCTTATTAAGTTTTTACCTTTTTATGTTTCATTTTCACTTCTTACATTTTTTTTTTCCTTTTTTTTTGTCGTCGGTTTGTGAGCTACCCTGAAGCTACCTTCAGCCGGATAGCTAATCGGGAAGTGCTCGAAATTTGAATGACAAGATTCCAGGACAAAATACCACTGTACCAATGTATCGATGTATACATGGATACATAGATACATCGATACATACATACATACCAGAAGTGAAGATAAAAAAAATATTATAAAAAAGAGGGAATCCCTCGCACAGCTATTAGAAACTTTGACCTTGTGCTTTATTAAAATTACAAGCCTTTTTAGCGATATCTAAAGATCAGTTTCGTTGGCGTTCTTGGAAAAAAATTATAAGAGTCTGATAATGAATGGCATGTGGAGTTATAACACTAATATTATAAAGGCGACAGTTTGTATGCGTCTGTGTGTATGTTTGTTACTCCTTCACAATCAAACGGCAGAACGGATTTTGATGACATTTGGCACAATCATAGCTGATGTTATGAATTAACATTTAGAATACTTTTAATCCCGCAGGATAAGTGTTGAAATTTATTTATAAGAACACGTATCACGCTAAAACTACTGGACGGATTTTGATGTAACTGGGCAGAGTCAAAGTTTATATTATCTGTTAAAATTTAGAATACTTTTACTCCCGAAAAAATAAAGGATTTTTAAGGGATAAGGGTACAAAGTTCATGTTAAATAAAAACATCCGTTTAAAGAACAGTACCAAATTTCGTTGTCCGATCCACGTAATCGACGATCCAGCTAAGCGGTAACTTGTGTGGAAATGTAATCCAGACGTCCGTGGATCGAAACCACGCGCTTCCAGAAATATTTTGCTCCATAATTAAAAGCATTTACATATTTTATGCGTTACTTTTACATTTTTTAACCCCCGAACAAAGAGACGGGTGTGTATCACTGTATGTGTGTGAGTGTGTGTGTTTATTCGTTTTTTTTTTGTTGAATGCTAATGTGATTGAGATGGTAGCTATATGGGGATTGTGAGGGGGTAAGTGAGAAAAAGGAGTGAGAATCGTAGCTTCCAAACGAATGGTCAGATTTAGATGCGGTTTTTTATCATTGAAAGCTGAGGTAATCGAGATGGTTCTTAGATATTAGAGTACGAGTATAGCACAATGGAGTATTTCTTAACACGGGCGTAAGTCTTTTTATGGTAGGACCTCTACACTAGAGAGTGTAGTATCTGTACTTATAATAAAGCAATAAGAACAAAAAAGACTGTACAAAGAAGATAATTAAAGTTGTAACACTGTGACGAGGTCCAAACCTCTTTCATAATAATACTCTTTTGATATCTAAATTCTTTCATAATCCATTTCTTTTCATTTTGATAGTTCATTATTCATTCTAGATACAAATATCCTGTCATTGACATTGATTTTTAGTCAAAATAGAAAAATATTCCACTTTAGTGTTTTCATTGATTTAATTTATAAAATATATCTTTCGTCCTTCCTTCGCTAACACTAATATAAAAAATCTAAAAGTCTGCTGCTCTGGTTTGAGGAACATCATTGAGTTGCAGCGCCCGATCGCGTTGCACTCGATGAACGGCTTCGCGCGGCTTGCTTGATATCAGACTCTGGCCTGCCGAGTCTGCTCCCGCCGTGTGCTAGAATCAAGCGGAAGGAAGTTCCTGTAATTCTGTGTCAAAGAGGTTTGTGTCCTGGAATAGTGGGAGCAACCCAAACCCGGGGACCGCCTCGCGACAACACTACATAATTTACCAGCATCAACACCTCCAGCGCATAAACCAAAAGCATCAAATGCCTCCGATTTAACTAGATGGCGCTGATTGACCTTAAAACACGCAAGCATTTCTATCACTGCATCCAAGCGTACCGCTAAATTCAAATCTGTAAATTTTTCGAATTCGGCTCACACTAGCTTTAGCGCTTTGCCTCAGCTCGACCTCCAGTTCTCAAGTCCTTGCGACTGGAAGTTGTCTGTTGAATTGCCTACTGTCTTGTTGATATCAAATTACTCTGCGCATATCTATATATATACATACAGATCAACCTATTCTGAATATACGTAACTTATACGAACTACGTATTTTCTGAGCTACATCTGCACGCTTTACATCATTCGTTACCTTACCACCCGCCGCACTACGTCGCCTTACCAGGTTTTATTTAAAAACTGGGGTACTTGGTATCGTAGGGCTTGCACGCACTGCCTTGCGGTGGAACGCGGTGCGTTTATTCTAGCGATTATTTCATATTGTATTATATGCGTTTATTTCATCGCAATACGTGCACTTGTATGACACTCCGTACTTCACAGAATATGCGTTATAAAAACGCAAGGCTGTGCGCGCTACCTCTTATTCCGATGATTAGATGCCGAGCAATCGATAAAAACTATTTGACGGCTGAACGAATTTTAAAGAAATGTAGTATAATATTGTACTTTGTAGGTACTTCTGGTCCTGGAATAACACGTGTGGCCTACTTTTAAATGAAATGACCACGCGGGCAAAGCTGCGGGCACAGCTAGTACTTATAAAAAAGCATTAAGTACGGAAAAGTCTGTACAAAGAAGATAATATAAAAAATGGTCTAGAGTAGTTAAGATAAGCTACTGAACAAGAATTTAAAATTAAAAAAAAGTGTGTGTTTGTCTGTACATTTTGTTTTGGTTTGTTAACGCAACAATGTGAACAACCCGACTACGATGCGGCTTTCACTGTTGGATAGTTTAGGGTTTGAATTAAAAACTGGTGTAATTGGTATCTCAATTCCATGAGTAGAAGCCAAAAAATCGATAAAAGTATTTTTGAAGGCTGAAGAAATTTTGATCAAATGTTGGTTTATTGGTCCTGGAATAGCACATAATAGTTATTTTAACCTAGAGAAATAACCACGCGTGCGAAGCCGCGGGTACAGCTAGTTATAAATATAATCGATCTGTATCTGATGTATTTCATGACGAGTATAAAATATTGTTGGTCGATAGTTAAATAAAAACAACCTTATTTTTACCCGACTACAGCGAAGCAAGGGAAGGGTAATGAGTTTAACAGTCAATGTATGTATGTATCTATGTATTTGGATGTTCCACCATCGCCCCTATTGGTCCGATTTTGGGAAGCGAGGTGTCAATCGATTCATCTTCATTTATAGAGTGTTATAGGCTATTTTTTTACCCGAACGGGTTTTAAGTTTTCGAACTTATGTCTTGTTAAACAAACTATGCACATACATGCAAGGAGTCATTTGGCTATTATAGTCAGTCAGCAACTGAACATTTCTCGACACGTGTTTCGCCTTTGCTCGAGAATGCTCAGAAGATGACTTAGATCTTGATATTGTCTGGCGATGGAATTCCTTTTTTTCTGGCGTAGGCAAAATTATTTCATTTATTTGTTGAATTTGCGCAACTTTGCGGAAATACAACGAATAATTGAAATAAGTCTGTGTATATTAATTAACTCCTGAATAGTTTTTTGATACGTCCAGTGTATATAGGTACCATCACGCGCTGCCACTAATAAATTGAGATTATGATATTATAACGAGGTGCAAAATAGCGAGCTGTTTACTTAACGCTTATCAATAATCGCTAATAATCCGAATGTTTTCGTCCAAATGATTCGAACTTTGAAGAATTGTGAAATAGTTAGAATGAGATCAAAGCATTATTAAAAACTGACTTCAAATGGACTCATTCAAAAGTACTATACCAATTTTTATGAAATTTATATCTTATCTATTATATCACCTTTTATTTAAATTTGTATGATTAAAAAAATTAAAATATAATAAAGGCTTCTACGTGTTTTTTCTTATTATATTCAATGAAATTTTTAACATATTCTTTTTCATCTATTTTATATTTTTCATAATCGTGAATGTATTGCAATTGCGTTTATTTTCGTTTCCTTGTTTGTTTTTTTTTCATGCATTTCATCGAGTTGTAAGTTACCCTGAAAGTTTCAGCCGGATAGCTAAACGGACAGTGCTCGTAATTTGAGTTGCAAGATTCCAGGACAGAAATACATACATAGATACATACAAGTGAAGTTAAATAATAAAGATACATCCAAATCTTAGCAGATATACCGGAGATACTCCACAAACAAAGAAAACCACAAACAAAACAAAAAAAACTCAGAGGTTATATCAATTTGTGCTTGTTTATTAAAATGGATAAATTGGTTGGTGGTGAAAAATGTGCACTGCAATGTTTGCAAGGGACTAAAGGAGAAGTCAAGCAGTAGGAAGCGGGGCGGGGTAGGTCAGGGGGAGGGGGGTGTTACTGAAATGTATGTACGAGTACACTCGCGAAGTCAGCTCGGATCAGCTCATAAGCGCATTAGAGGCGTCTTTTTACCAGACTGAGCGGAGGGTAATGTATTTATCAGCATATGTCTGTTCCTTTATAGCGCTCTAGAAACCAAACGCGAGGGCTCATTTTGATTATTCTTACGTCAATCGACTTGTTTTAATCTTGCGAGTGTCACTAAAGATATGACAAATAAAATTCTATATTATAGAATTGTGAAAAAAAGAAAAAAAAAGTCGACGAACTAAAGTATACTATTCAATGATACCCTACTTAATGGTATCATTGAATAGGTATTTGAAAATTATCTCTAGGTTTCCTTTATAGTTTTTCATTTCGAATGACCATTTAGGATCTATATTGATTTTAATGTTAAGCAACCATACTCACATAATTTTTTATCTCATTTTAGTTTTGTTCGCTGTCGGGTTTTGTAGCACTTTCGATTATACTTTTTCTTGTGAGTTTATTTTATGTAGCTTTTAATTCATAAATAAGTATTGATCACTATTTTATAAATTTTTTTTATAAAAGAAGTATTCATTTTAAAATAAATATAAAAATCACTTAATTATACAACCAAAACTGTATATCGAAGAGTCTTTTTGGTAGAAGAAAATGTGGACAGAACGCTGGCTGCATTGTCACATTGAATAGCAATACTGTTTTTTGACCTAATTAGGAGCCAGCATTCTGCTCACATGTCGTCTCCGCCAAACGTTTTGCCAAGTCCCTGTAAATTTCGTGGCCACCTGGTCCCCACGGACCCAAAGTTTCAACACCAAACGGCACAAACATGTAACCCTTGTCGAAGGTCGAAGGAATTAAATAAATTAAAAGTGAGATTATTATACCGTAGTTCATTGAATAAAATACCTCTCACAGGTTTCAGAGAGTGGACTTGGGATTTGAGGGCACAACTGTGCTAATTTACCTCTTTTGTGTAGCGAGTAACACATAGCGCGCTTGATCCATTTTAGTCCTTTTACCATTTTTATTAGTTCATGGTCAAGACTCTGACAGAAAGAAACCAACTCCCGAATACAGTTCGAATAATAGGGTATACTAATAGTATATGTTAGTTCTCCTTTTGGCCAAGTCTACTTTCTTTTAAACAGACTCTATCAATCATGATGCGCGTGACGTCATAGGTACCTTTCATCACCATATGCAAGTAGGTACAAAGAAACAACCTCACATCACGTGTGTACCTGTGACTGTGCTGAGTTGAGTTGCGTTAGGAGCATGCATACCAATATATAAAAGTGAAACGTTGTCTGTTTGTTTGTTTGTTTGTTTGGGGAGCTATCAAGCGATAACGGCTGGACGGATTTTGATAAAATTTAGAATGGAGACAGCTTACACCCAAGAATAAAACATAGGATACTTTTTATCCCGGAAAATTGAAAGACTGTAAGGAAAGGTTGCCATGGAAACGAAATAAAAAGTCTGTCAAAAAACTTCAAGAGCATTGGTGCTATACTACTTTTGCATTGGTTTTTTATATTCTAGAAGAAAATGGGATGCTTTTTTTCGCGATAATTTTGAGTTTTAGATTTTTGTGGAATAATATTTTAGACTCTTCAGCAAGGGAGTATAGTTGTCAGATCTGACCACACAAAGTATAGGTTTGAAATACTCAAGCATCCTTGACTCGAAAACTTTTCATGAAGGGTATTGGAAATACTTAGTTACTTAATTAATTGTCATTGAGATGAGTTTAAGTTTATGTTTTTTTATTAATTGAAGTATTATTATTATTCTTTCATTTCAACTTTTAATTCAAACACATAATAAAGTATTACCTACTAATAGTAAAATAACATTAATATCTCAAGTTCTCAACATTTTCTGCAAACACTTTATTTCCGAGTTTGATGAGACGGTCCGATGTGCGCGATGCGATTATGTGACGGACTACGGGCGGCTAGACTGTCCGGAACTGCGACAAAACCTGTTTGAGAATTCTTATCGCGGTAGTATCCTACTTTATTGATTTTTAAATACAAGTTTAAACTATTAAAAAATAATTAGAAATGCCGATGTAAAATATATAAAATGTGTGTGTGTGTTTGTGTGTGTGAGCGTGTGTATAAACTTATAATAAAGCAAAAAGAATAAAAAAGTCTGTACAAAGAAAATAAAGGCCTAGGTTACTTAAAATTAAAATAAGCTACGAAACAAGTTTTTTTTAAATGATTTACATTATACAAACGAGTCTGTTTGTTTGTCAGTTTGTTTGTATGTATGTTTGTTCGCGCATCACGTAAAAACTATTGGACCGATTGCGATGCGGTTTTCTTTGTTGGATAGCTTAGGGTTTGACTTAAAATCTGGTAAGCTTGGTATCTCAGTTTGATGAGTAGAATTCGAGCAATCGATTAAACTATTTGACGTCTGAACGATGTCTGATGATTTTGGTACTTTTGGTTCTGAAATATCACAGGATCCTTATATCCCAGAAAAATTACCACGCGGGCAAAGCTGCAGGCACAGCTAGTATTTATAGTAAAGCAGTAAGTACCAAAAAAACTGTACAATGAAAATATGAAAAAAATGTTGACCTAAGCTACTGAACAATATTTTTTTTTTTAAATAGTGTCTGTATGTATCCTATTTATTTTAGTACTAGCTGTACCCGTGGTTTCACACGCGTGGTCATTTCACTAGGTTAAAATAACTCTTTGACTATTCCAAGACCTAAAATACCAATATACCCAATTAAACAAAATTCCTTCAGCCGTCAAAACGATTTTATCGATTGCTCGGCTTCTACTCATCTAATTGAGATAATAAGTACGCCAGGTTTTAAGTCAAACCCTAAGCTATCAAACAGCACACAACCGCATAGCAATCGGTCCAGTAGTTTTTTTACGTGATGCTTGAACAGACAGTAGTTTATTTTTAGTACTCTAGATCTTTTTTATTGAACTCGTATCTTCCTTTTACAGGTATTTTGGTACTTACTGCTTTATTATAAGTACGCATAGATGCCCTTCACTTTTGGGCAGAATTATAAAAATATGTGTTTTATTACATAATTTTAATCATGCAACAGTACCGTGGCATACCTACTGACTGACTGACAGACAACGCCCAGCCTAAACCGGTGGACCTAGGTACTCATATTTGAAATTTGGAGGAATATTCCTTGAGTATCATAGAGGTGAACTTCGGAAGTAACTATAAACCATAAAACATGAATACCAACTCCAAATAAAATACCCCTATCCTGTGGGGACCCTTTAATTTACCGCGATGAAAAGTATACAATGTCCGTACCTCGTAGTATGAACTCAAATCATGCCGTTTCAATTGAATTCATTCAGTAGTTTCGGCGTGATGCGCGTCCAAGAAACAGACTGAAGCCAAAACGGTTTTTTGTGTGCTGTCTGCACACAAAAAACCGTTTTGGCTTCAGCACGCATAAAAAAACAGCCTCCAAAAAATATTTACTAAATATCTGTACAGAATTTGGACCCATTTTCCCGCAAGAACCCTTTATTTTTTCGGTATAAAATAGTATCGCAATTTTCACTCATCATATAGTTCCATAAACTACGACTGTGCCAAGTTGCATTAAAATCCGTGCTGTAGTTTCAGTGTGATACGTGTTCTTTTTTTATATGTTTCAATAGCTATCCTGCTGAAACATTTTATTTATCGGGATGAAATATTTTTTCACCCATCATATAAACTCTCACTGTGCCAAATTGCAACAAAATCCGTCCAGTAGTTTCAGAACGGTAAGTGTTTTTGTAAATAACTTTCAAACCCTATCCTGCGGGAACCGTTTAAAGTATCCTATGTCCTACCTTGTAGTGTAAACTCAAATCTTACCAAGTTTCACTTAAATTCATTCAGTAGTTTCGGCGTGATGCTTAGCCAAGATACAGACAGACAGACAAAAAAGAAAAAAAAACATTTTTGGCTTCAGTATGGAATAAAGAACAGACTCCATAAAAAAATACAAAATTTCTTCAATGTACAGAATTTGACCTGTTACAGTTTTATAATAAGTATATAGATGTATTATTATTATTAGCACAATGTATGTATTTTTATATTATCTATATATATTTATTTTATATATTGTACTTTTGGTATGTAGTAGTAGTAGTATAAGTAATATTTTATCGTATTATATTTATATTCTAAAAATACAAATTTGTTCATCTCAGTAAATGTATACTTGCATATATGCACACTATCGTTCATTAATGTTCATGTTCTCGCTTTCTAATCTAAGGTTGCCTGTAAGAGATCGCTGCTTAGTGATAAGGCCGCCGATTGTACTAGGTATTTTAAGGTCATTGTTGATGTGTCATAATTTAAGTTTTTTAGTGCAATAAAGAGTTATCTATCTATCTACCAAAACATAAATAACCTCTTAGTTATCTATTCAGATATTTTCTTCTAAACAGAGTAATAAGGGTCTTAATCTACAAGTTGATAGTTGGAGGTGATATAACTCGGGTGTCGATTGTTGGGATTTATATAAATACACTGGTCTTCAAAACTTAGTACCACACTTAAAATTATTAAGTGTTTTTATTAAATTGCTTGGCTCCTACTCATTGGATAGAATTATCATTGTTTTTTTTATGTGAATTTTAACAAAACCATTTCTGTTTTTGCGATGCGTGATATAATGAATGTTGTTGTATCAGGAAGCTTAGTGTATAACCTTATTTTAAGTAATTCCTTAAAATAAATTCATATTGATAGCAATGGTTCTATAACTGGAATTACAAATGACGGCATCTTGCTTCGTACTTGTTTTAAAGTACTTACCTATTTCATAATACTGGGCTTATTATTTTAGTCATTTAAGTAGGTACGGATATTAAAATGATCAAAAATTGCTTAAAGTGATAAAAGGGCGGATATTTAAATTAAAACGAAATGAACACAACAATAGCACATGTGCATAAACTACGTACTAATAAAAGCATTACATTCAAGGCATACATCAAAGAGTTAACCACGCGAGATTATTCTCACTAGTTTAGGATTACATAAGAGTTCAATTATACCGAATTTAACAGGTTTTAGCATATTTTGTAATACAACTTTCCGCGGTGCGTTAAAATCTAGTTTAATAATATGCGAGTCTGACATAGGTTCTAGCCAAGCTCTTATACCACCAATACAACGTAAGTGCGAGTGCCGTCAGCGCGGATAAGGACCGCAGCCGCATTCAGTTTTCTGATGACCTAAGCTAAGGGATCTTCGTTCCCTTAGGTTATCAGAAAACCCTCAGTTAAAAGTGCCTATTCATGTACTATGTTCTATGACTGGTCGTTTTCCGTAGAAGCTGTTTGTCTCTGGAATGCACTCAGACAGGCTCCGTCACTTGCAATATTTAAAAAGTTAAGAGTTTTTATCTTTCTCAGTCATTGTAACTAGGATCTATTTAAATTTTAGAGGTATCTATGTTGAGGTATATGAGGTGTTGGATTCTATATATATAATTATTATTTTTATTTGTTTAATTTTATTATAGTATGTGTATTTGTATTTAATGGCGTGTATGTATATGTTTATTTATTATTATTTATTATTTCATAAATATTCATATATATTTGTTTTAATTGTTTACTCCGAATCTCTCACTCCATTATTTCTTTCCATCCAAAGGTTGACTGGAAGAGATCGCTTTTAGCGATAAGTCCGCCCGTTGTACTTTAGTTATAAGATTGTTCCTATTTGTTGTAATTTTTTGGAAACTGGAGTACAATAAAGTATTATCTATCTAATTATTCTAATGGCCGACCAAACCCGATGAGCCACAGTTATAAAATTGTAAATATTGCACCTCTTTATACAAAGCATTTTATTTCTACATAACATTTTTATTATGCACTAGCAGCACCCCGCGGTTTCACCCGCGTGATGATGGATGATTATGATAATGAAAAGTAGCCTATGTGTTGATCCAGGATATAAGAAAGCATGTAACCAAATTTCATCCAAATCCGTTCAGCCATTTGAGCGTGAAGGCAACAAGCATACACACACACTAAAGATAAAAGATAGATGTGCTAATCGGTTTTTATGCATTTTATGACGTTTTGTATGGACTGTTATACACGCACACACTGACAGTCCATACAAATCGTCATAAAATGCATAAAAACCGATTAGCACATCTATCTTTTATCTTTAGTGTATCAACAACTTCGTGTGGTAGTGTCGTTTTGAGCGAATAGCTAATTGTAATTTTAAAAAGCACCGAGAATTACTGTAGTCACATATGATGTGTAACATCAAGCTCTGTTTAATCATCACTCGGTTCAAGCTCTGTTTTATCACTAATAGGAAACGCGAAGCTCTGTTTTATCATCGCTGGGCTCTGTTTTATTTTAACTATAATGCCACGCGCACTCATTGGTCAACTGTTACACATGTTACACTTTTCACGAAATCACTCCCATAGATTTCAGGAAAGCGAGAAGAAAGGTGTTACACATCATTAACTAATATACAAAATAAAACATTCCACCTAACATTACATTACGAATTCCCTCAACAACTGTCCCGGTATTCTGATAAACTAAGTTGTAACATTTAAAAGAAACTGAGCATAATTATATTCTTTATTACTTAACGAAGTTGTTTTGTTTTTATTAATGTCTAAGTTTTAGGGACCTTATATTCTAAAACTTTTTGCCTGGGAAGTCCTTTAGATTATTTAAGTAAATAATAATAAGTATTTGAATTTAGTTAATAGTCATTAACTAAATTCAAATACTTAATACCTACACAGAAATGATTATGACAATAAATAATTACTTAACTAAAACTAAAGATCGAATGCACTACTCAGAGACAACAAGGATCGATCTTTAGGTTATCTTAACAGATTCCCTGTCCCATGCATTAGATTTGTATGTAACATCTATCACGCAAGGAATCTGAAGGTTGGGCGTCTTTATTGTCCGGTCCGGCAACGTGCTCAAAATACTGGCCGCGTTGCCTCTGTAGTGTGGCTAATTCTCTGCTCATTTTGGTCACGAGCGGATTCTACAAGCCTTTCCGCTAAATCTTTAAAGATCTTAACGAATCATTACATAATATGTACTTTTATGTTATTGCACAAGGTTTGAATTATATTCATGGAGTGAAAATTAACATAAACCCTGAACGAATTGCTTTATCTTTGGCCTAAGCACCTCTTTTCATTCAACACATGCGGTCTTGCACAGTATTGATGTAATGATTGCAATATAATTATCGTCTTATGACCACATTGTTAGCTAAGAGAAATGTGCTTCTGGTTTTAGATACATTACTAAGTATATTTACTTGTTTTTGTTGCGAATTCTCAAGCATATTGATATAATATAACAATCTGAAAACACGTACTCCACCAAGGAGCTCCAATCCTTAGCGGTATCACACTAAATAGTATAAATCAGAGAAGTCTAGCCACTGTCTAAACAGGCCAATCAAAGCTTAGAGTTTAAAAAATGAATCCTCTGTTTTCTAGCGGTAAATTTCGTATGCGCGATGCAGAATTCCATACATTACATACGATTTGTATGAAGGAGTAACAAGCAAACACATACTTCTGAGATCTATGGTCTCAACGTACCAGTTCTTATAAGCATTCTAATTGTTTCTTTGAATATCTTGAGCTAAATCAACAACACTCTAGTTTTACCTCTTTGTTACATCAGTGCTGATGTAGATAATAAACAAATAACATACATAACAAAATGTCTCTTTCCTAGTTATGAAACCAAGCTTGCACGTAGGTAGGTGGACCTATCTATACTACACTTATAATAAAGGAATATGTATCAGAAAGCATGTACAAATAAGCTAATAAAAACAATGGTACTTACTCAAAAAAGTGACAGAACAAAAATATCATATTTTTAAAACTCGTATCTGTCTGTTTGTTCGCGCATCACGTAAATACTACTGGACCTATTGCGATACGGTTTCCACTGATTGATAGCTTAGGGTTTGAATTAAAAATTGGGGTGCTTGGTATCTCAATCCGATGATTAGGAACCGAGCAATCGACACTAATCATTTTGACGGCTGAATTAATTTTGATCAAATGTTTGTACTCGTAAGTATATAGGTATTTTAGGTCCTGAAATAGCATGTAGAGTATTTTTAACCTAGAGAAATGACCACGCGTGCGAAGCGGCGTGCGCAGCTAGTACTGAATAATCGAATAAACAAAGAACGTTATGGGCCGATGACGTTGAATTATTCTCGCGAGAAGACAAAAGCGTGAAATTAGGCAACAGTTCAACTCTAGCCCACCCATGGCCACAACGGACGAAGGTTCAATTTTAGGGGTGCCCACGGCATCTAAAAACACGAGAATACCAATGCCAAGTTCTTGCTAAGGCACAGGGGTATTAGGGTATGTCGTATTTTTCGGGTTCCGTACCTCAAAAGGAAAAAAGCAACCCTTATAGGACTACTTCATTGTCAGTATGTCTTTCTGTCAAGACCCTTTTTCTCGGGAACAAGTGGAGATATCAAGTTGAAATTAATATCAAATAGTCAGATCTACGAGTACGATCCCTTGGAGCTGTGAAAAAACAAACTTCAGTCAACAACGCAATCAAAAGGCACAGCCATTTATGCCACATATTTAGACACTCACAATGGAATCAAAACCTATAGGGAAGATACTTCCCGTTGACCTAGAATTAAGAAATTTGGCAAGAAATAATGTCTTACAGCACAAGTAAGGGGAAAAATCCGAAAAACATAAAAATAACGCGTATAATCTGCGAGTCTCGATTCCCGTGATAGATGAACTATATACATACCTTCAATTTTTACAGAAAACCCTCGGTGCGCGAGTCCGCCTCGCACTTGGCTGCTTTTTATACAACCGTTCTGTAATAAGTTAGATCCAACCCTTCTATATTAATCATGTAATATACGGTTAAATACGCCTCTAAATAAAGTTTATTACATCAGTAGCTACGTGTTCAGCCACTAGGTCACCAGGTTTCTTGAGCCGCTCTTCATTGCAAATAATCTCACATGGTATTCAGTTCATTGTCATTGAACTAGCATAATGCCAAGAACTCAATAGGGAAAAACAAATGACCCGAAGACATAAGATATGTTCGTTTCGTCGTATCATATTAACATGCTCAAAGTAAAAAATTAACCTCATTATCTTCACAAAGTTTGTGCCCTCCATAAACTTTTAGTACAAAATCCAGTGCCACCCTCCTTCTTACCTACCTTACGAGTGAGGTAAGAAGGAGGCAAAAGCCATTGTATAATTATGTGCACGTATAGCAATAGTGGTTAGTGGTACTCAACACAGACCGAGCTCTACATGATTCGGCTATATTTGGCTACACTTGACACACATATTGCAAATAGTACCTACTTTATCTAAGAGTAGACCAAACATCTCTCAGCCACATCTCTTTTCGAAATCTCTTATCGAATTTACAAAATATGAAATACTAGTTTTCCTGCCCGCGACTTCATCCACGCAGACTACTGTTTATCGCGTGTATCCTATGTTCTTCTCGTAGAAAGATTATGTTCTTCTAGGATTTGAAAAACCAATGCAAAAGAAGGTATAGCACCACTCTTGTTGTTTTTTTACATACTTGTTATTTTGTTTGCATGGCAACCGTTTCTTACAGCGAGTAATCAAATTTTTTCCAGTTTTCCCAGTTTTCCCGTGGAAACTTACAATTATCCGGTATAAAAATGTTTTATTCCAGGGTATAAGCTATCTCCATTCCAAGTTTCATCAAAATCCGTCCAGGCCCTTATCACGTGAAAGCACCCAAACAAACAAACAAACAAACAAACAGACGTTTCACTTTTATTTAATTGGTATGGATTTAGATACTGATAGTATAAAGAAACGCCCGTCAGAACACAAACATTTGAAAATGAGACCATAATGCCATAGGCGAGGGAGAGAGATTAATAATTGATAGAAATCAATTTTGAAAGGGAAAATTTAATAGGTATGCAACTGATGATGAGAATAAAGAGGGGCAATCCTAGAACGAAAACGCAAGCAACGCCGCACGGGCACAGCATAAATAATAGCGCGAGCTTAAACTTGCAATATGGTAGGTATTATTATTAGCCCGATTACGTCAGAGCGCTCACTTTTATTTTTTTGAATGGAAGTTTCCGGTGCAGCGGTTGTGTAACACCGCCCTGCGCTTGCGCCGACATGTGACCTCTGTAATTGCTGCATTAATACAATACCGTCTTATTGTATAACACGCAGGTAATGCGACTTATTTATTTGACTGTCATTTGTAATGTAACCTCGAGCGCGAACAAATGTTGACCTCAATAGGTTAACGGTAAAGGCTTTGCGTAGAAATGTAGATACGTGCTCATGGTGCCCCGGTGGCTCGGTATTGCGGTTTTCAGTATTTTAACAATTTGTTGATGGGCGTATGCAATTTTGGTAAAATTAAAGTAGGTACCTACTGAGTTTCACTGGTGTGTTTTAAAGTAATTTACACAGTTTTAAAGTTGCGAAAAATACGACCTTATTACCCCGAGACCAATTGTCATAGTCGGTGTCCCTTTTTTGTTATGTCACGATCTAGGCAACCGTTTGACCACAATCTCACCTGATGGGTAGCCATGATGTGGTCGAAGGTGTAGCACGCTTGCCTAGTAGATACCTATTCACTTTTGACTTGAACACACCTGGGTTATATTTTACCGGAAACACTGACGAGGGCAGGGCATTCCACTCCTTAGAAGTTCTTATAATAAATGACGCTTCGTTCTTGTGCGAGGTATTTCAACCATAAAAGAATGGCGCTTTGCTATAGATATATTCCTGAACAGCTTCAAAGGGATCCCCTTTGAAGCTGTTCAGGAATATGTTTACCTCGGGCAGACTATGCAGTTGGGTAAGAAAAATATCGAGAGGGAACTAAGTAGGAGGATTCAGCTGGGATGGGTAGCATATATTTTTGTTAAGGTGGCTTCTGGTAGTCCATACCACAGTGCCTAAAGACGAAGGTCTTCAACACGTGCTTCCTACCAGTTATGACCTACGGAGCCGAAACGTGGACACTCACCGTGATGGTCCATAAGTTTAAAGTCACTCAGCGAGCTATGGAGACAGCTATGCTCGAAGTATCTCTGAAGAACAGAATCCGGATTGAGGTAATCCGCAAGAGAACTAAGGTAACTGAAATAGCCCAGAGAATAAGCACTACCTGAAGTGGCAATGGGCTGATCACATCTCTCGCAGAACCGACAACCGTTGGGGAAAACGAGTTCTAGAGTGGATATCACGTTTAGGCAAACGTAGGATACGCCAGCCGCCCAGGTGGCGTGACGACTTGCGGCTGGCACCTGGTAGTGAATGGATAAGGAGTGCCGAAGATCGGGCTCAGCGGCGTTCACTAGGAGAGGCCTACTTCCAGCAGTGGACTGGTTTATAGGCTGATGATAAACAAAATGAGACACGAGATTCAAAGTGATTTACAAAGTTGCGTAGGAATGGATAGTTAGCAAGCGAGCCGTTCGACCTTTTCCAGGCAGTTTTTAACTTTTTTCTATAACTACTTTAATAGAAACAGTCTGTGCTCCAGTGGGACTACGAGACACGGAAAGTAACGGAATAAAATGTGCTCCTCCAGTGTGTCCATCCAGCGTGGATCCACCAGTAGGATTGAGAAAAGAACAGGGGAACCACGAGGATGAGTACAAAGATTTACATCCAAAGATTACCGCAATACGGCGAGGTTTTTAAATCTTTTCTGGTCTCGCTATAATTTCCTACTTACCTGTGTCGATACTTCCATACCTACTTACCTTATAGGTTGTCCGGAAGAGATCGCTTTTAGCTATAAGACCTCCAATTGTACCTATACCTAGGTATATACGAGTATACCTACTGATTTTTGTCCAAAATGACATGTGGAAATAGATATCCTCATAAGTATACTTATATACTTATAATAAAGCAATAGGAACGAAACACTCTGTACAAAGAAGATAATTAAATGGTCTAGGGTAGGTACATAAAATAAGCTACTGAACAAGAATATAACATTTTAAAAATTCGTTTCTGTCTTTTTGTCTGTTTGTTTGTTCGCACATCACGTAAAAACTACTGGACCGATTGCGATGCGGTTTTGTTGGATAGCTTATGTTTTGACTTTAAAACATAACTTATATCTCAATCAATCAATATACTTTATATCTCAATCCGATGAGTAGAAGCCGAGCAATCGATAAAAATATTTTTGACGGCTGAAGGGATTTTGATCAAATGTTGGTATACAGGTATTTTAGGTCCTGGGATAGCACAAAAAAGAGAGAGAAGTAGAGTACTTTTAGCCTACAGAAATGACCACGCGTGCGGAGACGCAGGTATCAGCTAGTGAATTAATATGTCAAGATGTGCTCATTATTTGTGAATTAAGTACTTCTGTTTAAGCAGGTACCTACCTGATTCTAAGACGTAAACTCGAAACTATTAGGCTGATTCCAAAAACATTAGGTATAATATTATGCCATGGTCAAAGCTTTTCATATCGACATTAGAATAACTGTACCTATGTATCATAAATTCACGTATAAATACTTGAAAAATATCGCTGGGAAGAGCTAGTAATTATTAAATTAGAAACGATCACTAAAAGAACCATTTCCTTTTAGAAGTCCATTAAAAATACACTCATACTTATCATATTACTAACACTTATTAGGCACCTAACCTACCTAAGTTTACTTACTTGATTCCACAAGGTACTTGGGTTACGTTAGAAACCACAACTTGAACTCCTCAAATGTCAGGTTGAAGTAAGTGACATAACTATTCAATTCACCTACAAATTAAACGATATAATCAAGTCAATAGGTTACTCAGTAGAATGTGGCTTAGATGAGGGTAACATAGACCTCACATTTATTAACCGTCCGAAGTATCGGCCATCTCTGTACGACATCCTCCCCAAAAATCCCACGTCCCATTTCCTTTAAATCTCTTTTAACTTTTGTAAATACGATATTATATTCAGATACATAATAATATAAATATACAGTAAAAACATATTTCAAAAAATCAATAAATAATCTACTTGGAGCTCTTCGATCCTCCCATATTTCACCAAATAATTTCATTCTGGTATTCTCCCCTATTTTTCGGAACATGACGTACGTGATATTGGTGGAATTGTGGAATGGCAACTCCAAATCCAGTATAACAAGAAGTGAAGTGAAGTATACTCAGTACAAATTCTTAAATCCAAAATTTTTACTCTCTGTCAAGTCCTGTCTGCTGACATTACAACACAACATAGGGTAGGTACTACCTAAATTCTAGAATCTATGGGTTTAGATATACGTTGTTATGTATCTGATATTACAACGAATATCTAAAACGTAGCCTAGGAATGAAACGTTTTGCTGAATGTAGAATAATCATCATCATCATCATCATCATCATGTCAGCCTTTAGAAGTCCACTGCTGAACATAGGCCTCCCCCAAAGAGCGCCATGACGAGCGATCTTGTGCCACCTCCATCCACTGACTTCCTGCGATGGCTACAATGTCGTCGGTCCATCGTGTGGGGGTCTCCCCACACTTCGCTTGCTTGTTCGTGGTCGTGGTGTAGAATAATAAGTCTAGTTGATAGAATCAGGCGTTACTTTGCGGAAATCCATATTTAAAATGAACAAAAAAACCCTACTGAAATACAAGTATCGTAATACTTATATATTTATATACATATATTATAAATACACAACAAAAAACATATACCTCAATCCAAATACCAAACGTCTGACATCAATACGACACGTGTTTCGCCTCTGCACGAGGCATCTTCAGGTGATGTTGACTCGTCGAGTGCTGCAATGTTGAAAGTTTTTTTAATTTAGAAATAAAATAATCTTTAGATTTTCAACTATGCTTTGCCCGCATGTACTATTTATATGTATAGTACAAGCGGGCAAAGCCGCGATGTACAGCTAGTCATTTACAAGGAAGTAATTAACAAAAAAACTTCTTCGTATTAAATTCTAAAACTAACTAAATAAAAATGCAACTTCTTAAACCATGTTAAATTGGAAACCATGTTATTCTTCGCGAAGGAAATGACTATGTACCGTATCTTTTTTGTACGTGTACTGAGTGTTATTCTTCGCGAAGGAAATGACTCTGTACCGTATCTTTTTTGTACGTGTACTGAGTGTTATCCTTCGCGAAGGAAATGACTATGTACCGTATCTTTTTTTGTACGTGTACTGAGTGTTATTCTTCGCGAAGGAAATGACTATGTACCGTATCTTTTTTTGTACGTGTACTGAGTGTTATTCTTCGCGAAGGAAATGACTAAGTACCGTATCTTTTTTTGTACGTGTACTGAGTGTTATTCTTCGCGAAGGAAATTACTATGTACCGTATCTTTTTTGTACGTGTACTGAGTGTTATCCTTCGCTAAGGAAATGACTATGTACCGTATCTTTTTTTGTACGTGTACTGAGTGTTATTCTTCGCGAAGGAAATGACTATGTACCGTATCTTTTTTGTACGTGTACTGAGTGTTATCCTTCGCGAAGGAAATGACTATGTACCGGATCTTTTTTTGTACGTGTTCTGAGTGTTATTCTTCGCGAAGGAAATGACTATGTACCGTATCTTTTTTTGTACGTGTACTGAGTGTTATTCTTCGCGAAAGAAATGACTATGTACCGTATCTTTTTTTGTACGTGTACTGAGTGTTATTCTTCGCGAAGGAAATGACTATGTACCGTATCTTTTTTTGTACGTGTACTGAGTGTTATTCTTCGCGAAGGAAATGACTATGTACCGTATCTTTTTTTGTACGTATACTGATGAACAGCACATACCTAGGTTTTTATTGATTGTCCTTTGGCCGAGAGTCGCAGGGAAAAGAGATCGAAAGACGTGTTCAATTAGGATGGGGCCCGTACAAAAAACTGGAAGTCGTCTTCAAGGCGAAAATACCGCAATGTCTTAAAACCAGGGTCTTCCACAAAAGAGTGCTGCATACCAACTTATGGTGCCGAGATGCGTGGACGTTTACGAGAACATACAAAAAACATGCTCATGCTCGGCATTTCATTGTGAGACCGTGTTCGAAATGTGGTGATCCGACGGCGGACACGAGTGTTTGATGTCGAAAAACGCATCACAGAACTCATGTGAAGGTGGGCCGGACACTTGGCTAGGCAAAAAGACAAAAGCGGTAACGGAGTGGTGGCTTAGAGGACATACTAGACTTGGCAGACCACCAGCGCGACATCATCCGAATTGAAGGTAAAACATGGTGTAGGTTGGCTCAGGACCAGTATGAGTGGTGCAATAAATAAGAGGCCTTTGTCCAGCAGTGGATCGATACAGGCTGATGATGATGATGATATAGGTACCTTCATTCAGCAACGAAAGTCACTGAACATGTACAAGCTTATACTCGTAACCCATTTGTTTCGAAGTAGCGTAGTGAACCCATAATTCACGTATACCATAGAATAACCTAGAATAGCCAACACGTAAACTCGTGTTCAAAAGTAAGCTTGGGAATGTCCATCGACTTTCGTTGCTGACCGTACGTATGATGTAATTCATGTTTCGTAACCTACGAATAAATAAACTTATTCGTAGTTCGTAACTGTAATTATTTGAAACCATATATCTATAAGTATCTATACTTATAATAAAGCAATTAGAACAAAATTCAGTACAACGAAGATAACTAAAAATATGGACTAAGCTACTGAACAGGAATAGATCATTTAAAAAAATTGTGTCTGTCTGTTGTTTGTTTGTTAGTTTGTTTGTCTGTATGTTTGATCGCTCATCACGTTAAAACTGCTAGACCGATTGCGATGCGGATTTCACTGTTGGATAGCTTAAGTTTGACATGAAAACTGGTGTACTTGGTACCTCAATCTGATAAGTAGAATTCGAGCAATTAATACAAAACCATTTGACGTCTGAACGAAGTTTGATGATTTTGGTACTTTTCTTCTGAAATATCACAGGATTCTTATATCCCAGAAAAATTACACGCGGGCAAGGCCACGGGCACAGCTATTAAAGTATGATAACTCTAGATTAAAATAATTACGGGAACTTTGTTAAAAACAGCAAGAAGGTTTAAATAAAACTTTATCCAATATATCTTCTTGAAAAACAGGTGAAAATTTGAATAGGTGTAGTTAAAGTACAAACTACAGGTAGAGCCTAGAGGAAGGCTTTATCTAGCAGTGGATATATGTGTCTCATAATGACAATAATAATGATTTACTAGAATAGGTAGCTATATAGTTGACTAGCGACCCGCCCCGGCTTCGCACGGGTAGATATATATAGAAAATTAGTAGGTACTTTATTTGGACAAATAGAACAACACAATTTCTTACACAAAATGTTTGTACGTACCATTTCGTCTATAGTATTATTCTGTTTAACGCAAGGAGGTTGAATTACGGTTACTATTTCGTGTATTATTAGCATAGATCATTTCCTACGTCAATGATTAATAGATGTTCTGAGATTTTGTTTCCATGGCAACGTTCCTATACAAAGACCCGTATCTCCTTCTTAGTTTGTGATCTTACGTAGTATTTATTTACTCTTTGATTTGTGATACAAAGTAATCGGGTTTTTTGCAGAATTTAATACCTCGGTTTTCATTATTGCAATTTTCGAAAGGAACGCTAACTTTTTTAAAAATAAAAACCTGCTAGTGTTTCTCGCTGATAATTTAGCTTTCTTTATGTGAAAGAATTTTTAAAATCGGGTCTGTATTTTTTGAGTTTATCCATTACAAACCAACAAACAAACAAACAAACAAACAATCAAATCTTTCCTCATTATAATATTAGTGTAGATGTAGATGTAGATGAAGCACCGACCAATCTCAAATGTTTAAATTTTATATGGGCACGTGGCAAGAACAAATGTCGGTAGAAAGCGCCGCGCGCTCACACAGCCAGGAAGTGCGAAAGGCTGGACTGGACGTAAGTAAGACATAATAGTACGGCCCCGAACCTGTTCTCTATAGCTACAAACTTTGAGGAGTATGCTCTATCCTAAATAGAATAAAACATTTATTTAATGGAGCGCACTCACTTCTTTATGATTGAATTAAAATTTATATAGGTCAAATAAGTACTATAATGATACTTAAAATATAAGTACTTACTTAAATAATTAGTTTAAGCAAGTATGCACTATGGTGATGCGACGATAGCTGATCATGGCTCGTGATCACATCATCAGGCCTTCTCTCGGCAAGAGAGAGGATGGCCAAAATCCACCATGCGGGTTGGTGGATGTCACTTGTCCTTGAATTGTAAGGGTTTTAGACACGGCGGTATCCTCACGATTTTTTCCTTCGCCATTTCTTTGATAGATGGCTTCGAAATCTGCAAATGGGCAGTTCTAATAATTGTAAACTAAAAGAAAATCTGAAAAAGACAAAGTATAAGTCAAAGTCCGGTTGGTCTAGTGGCTAGAGACCCAAACTAGACATTTTTTAGCTATTTGTATCAATGCTGCAATTAACTGATAATAAACAGAATCATAAAATTTAATCTATGGACAAGTAAGCACGAAAGACACGAACGAGCGAAGCGAGCGCAAAATTTGAGTTATTTCTATCAATATTTAATTTACAATATAGTTCCGATTCCAAACAATATATATGCACTGGAACGAGTAATAAAAAGTGCGAGCGCAGCGAGTTCGATTTTTTCTTCTTTCAATTATAAAACGATACATAATTCCTAGTCAAAGGAAAATTATGAAAAAAACAATAATAGGTAGTTACTTATAAAGATCGCTAAAATGTTGAGCTACTAAGATCTGCATAGAAATTAAAAAAGTGCATAAAAGAAGAGCTATTTTTAACTGTAAAATATTAATAATAAAAAAAAACTAGAAAAGCTCTTGACAACTAAAACTAGTAAACAAATTCCGTTTTGGCGAGAAGATGTTTTCGTACGTGAGTATATTTTTAGATAGCTTTATTACTGTTTAGAACGAAAAAATTGTGTTTATTTAAAGAAAAGGTAATTTATATTAAAAATGACAGTTTTTAAGGTTTTTTTGGAATCAAGCAGCTGTAATTAATCAAATTGTTAAAATAATTTCTTATCTATGTATGTTTATCCGTTATCTAGTGCCCATAGCACAGGGTATCCTAGTTTGGGGCTAGATAATTGGTGTGGAAATGTCCCGAATATATTTATTTATTTTATTGTTATTTATGTGATATTATGATTACTTATCCATATTGACAATTTCAATGGCTTTCAAGAACAGAAACTCAAAAGATTATAATCGTAAGCTTTCAGCAGGAAGATACGTAAATAGAGCAAGGGAACCCGGTACAACCCGGATAACTGCAGGTTACCGCTAACCCGTCACACACGTTTTAGGCGCGCGTATAGGCTTGAACTTGTAAGGGTTTAACAATAGACTGTACCAGAGCGGATGGCACTTGGAATGGAATGAAAATCAAATGGAAAATAATCAGTCAAACAATCAGCTTATGACATACATTGGCTTCTCTGCATTTGGCTACCTTTTTTAAATCTCTAGGGGGTGGGGCAGCTGCCCCCCCCCCCTGCCCCCCTTGGCGACGCCCTTGGTGCACATAATGAATGTAAATTATTAACATATTATTTTTTCACATAATTACAGGCTCAAAGCGAGCGCTCGTAATGATTGTTTTTTTGTCATTTTAGTAATATTAATATTACCTATTTTCGAATGCTGAGGAATTCCATGATCCCCACTGGCGGGGACGGTCTGGTGGGGATTTCGGGAATATTTCCCCTGTGGTATTCAGCTAACATTTCAAAGACGAAGGCTTGCTAACGAGAGGCTAAAAAAGGAAGCATGAAAACTTTTGTCCTGTTTAGTTCATAACTTATGGTTGCCTTTTTAGAACGAGACACAGCTCCTTAGTAGTTAGTCTCTGTCGGACCGCGTTTCTTGTAACAGTGATCCTTCCGGTTACGTTAGTATAAAAATCCTTGGATTTAGGCACGGTAAATAACATTACCATGATTCAGGCGTTATTTTCAAAGAGAATATAATTACTACTTTATATTCTCTTTGGTAGTCCTTAGAAACCAAGAATCTTGTATACCTACACTGGAGATTTCACCCAGAAATATAGAAAGAAGACCAAGGTCATTCACCCCTATTATGTTTTCTATTCCTCTCACACTATCTGAAATTACCATGATAAAAACAAAAAATCCCAACCAGAACGAAACCAGAAACCAGATCCTGACCTTGCAAAATCTTGGCTCATCGTGTGATGAGCCAAGATTTCGCAAGGTCAGGATTCTTTTCTGATTTTTTGGGTAAATGTCATACGCGTCAACTAGCAATTTTTGGACGTCAGTAATAAAATGTAGAAAACAAAAAATATAATCAGGCCTTCCCTTTTTGGGTGTGCGTTTTTAAGTCAATTAATTATCCACACCAATATATAAAACTGAAACGTTGTCTGTTTGTTTGCTTGGGAAGCTTTCACGTCAAAACGGCTGATCCGATTTTGATGAAACTTTGTAAATAGGTACTGTACAATATAGAGACCAACAGCGGGTACTTTTTATCCCGGAAAATGGTAAATTTCCACGGGAACACTGGGAAATGTAGATTACTCGCTGTAAGGAACGGTTGCCATGGAATCAAAAAAATAGCAAGTTTTTCAAAAAGCATGAAGAGGGTTGGTGCTATACTTTTGTGTTGGTTTTCAATATCCTGGAAGAACATAGGATGCTTTTTTTCGTGATAAACTGTAGTTTGCCCGTACGAAGTCGCGGGCGAAAGCTAGTCCAATATAAAATTATACTGACCAAACGTCAAATACTCCGTTCAGAGACACCGCGAGGTGAAAAATTAAACCAATATAAATTTGAACCAATGTTGGGTGTCCACTGGAAGTCTTCACCTGACTAGGATAAATATTAGTGACTTTTTGAGGTCACTAAAGCGTCTACTGTCAGATTGACAGTTGTTGATAATTCTATTTAATCGGTACAAGTGTTGATGGTTATTTTGTTCGTGAACAAGGATAATACTATTGTGTTGTAATTTGTAACACAGTAGTAGTTAAATAGGTTATTTTTACTTTATTCGAGTATTTTACTTTAAAAACATGTTGAGAGTTGAGTTGAGCAGCTAAATGATAAGATGAAAATTAAATTTGACAGCTAAAATTGATCTAAAATCTATATATATGAAACCGTTCAGTGAAATCTCACTCGTATTACTTTTATCTAACGAAAATTTTACTATTTACTTGTTTACTTCAACGCACCCCTGATTGTTGGTAGCTGCAATTTTAATATTTATAGCAACACTGAATTAAGCCGAACAGTCAAAGATTTTCTATCGCTTCGAATGTTAATATTTATATGAATAAATAAAAGAGTATTCATGTTAAATTCTCAATATAAACAATGTATTGTATTGTGCAAAAGTGTAGAAGTGTTTAGAAACTAAATTCTAACATTAAGTTTCACAGGTGATTGTATATTTACGCTATTAACCGTATTTCACCATATTCATACGTTTTTACTTTAGAACCTTATGAATTATTAATTTTAGTGTGATGTGTCGATAGATTAATGATATACTTATTTTATTCTGTACCACACCATGTTTTTCGAACCATATTCATCAAATATAAATAAACGGTTTATATTATGTAGAGTGACCATTAAAACTGCACTTGAGATTTTCTAAGGAAGGATATGGTACTATACTATGCAAATACGTAATCAATAGTCATTACTATAATCCTAACTTGGACCCAGGGTTCCATTCTAATCCAGTCAAGTTCTATGAGCTGAAATTTTAATTATATTTTATATTTCAGCTTCCCAAAAGATGGCGAAACAAGAAATACTTGGTTATCAATCATACTAAAAAAAGGTAAAATTTATTTATTGGGCAAAATATGTAGCTAACATTTTAAACCAGATGACTATTACCCAGAAAGGCCAGGAAATCTTCTAAATAGTGCTCATCGTACTTAAAACACACTAAAAAAACTAGGATATTAGAAAAAAAAAGACAAAGATTATACAAAACTATCATGTTTTCACGTTAATGAATATCTCCTTTTTAGTTTGTTTTGTGTATTAAGTATGCTGTTCTGTTTTTCTGATGACTTAGACAAATGTATTCCTCGAATAAAATATAATAAACATTATGTTAGTGAAAAACAGATTTGCCATATTGCTGTTTTTCATATTTATTTATCCCTTTTAGTACCGTATCCCATAAAGGGATACATTTTAAATAATATATTCGTATTGTATGTGGTGGCGGATTGTCGTTTGGTGTGGTTGCTGTCGTAATGTCGTTCAAGGGGGGGAGGCCAGCAGTACCCCTAGTACAAGTTTTTATAGTTTTTGAAAATGAAATGTAGTTTCGCCTAGTTCCATACATTTACTGTCAGCGCCTCTTGCGGAAACTTGTAGGAACTAAAATTGGTAGGACGGGTTTTATCAAATAGTAGTATTCGAATTCGAAATAAAGTTTTCGAGTATTGTTTGCATTTTAGCAGTACGACTTGCCACTTTGACAAGTTAGTGGTAGTAAACGTTGACGAATTCGATCATTTTCGAAGTGTTGTTACTCGTTAGATACATTTTCGTGAGAGCTTCATGAGATCTTGTGATTTTTTATTTTATTATGATAATGAGACGGTATATTGCGTAGAGGTTAGCCTCGGAGGCTGTAGGTGCTGACCATCGTGAAGGGGAGCGACAGGAGCTTCATGTAGGCGGAGATTAATTACACCCAGTCACATCTGTTACACTAACTTTGTGCAACGGTATCGGCTTATGGGCTCACTAAAAAAGGTTACGTCTATCTCTTAATACTCTGCGGGAAAATACAAATCTCAGGAACTCTCAAAGAATCTCTCTAGAGACCATCTAGAGACCACGGTAGTTAATAGTTAAGTACTTATGTACCTACTCATATCTAGCCGACCAAAATACTTTATCTTATTTTGAACTTGTATTTTATATTTTTGTAGCACTTATGTACCAACAATAATACTTCCAAAAAAATTACATGAATTGTAGGCCGAAACACTACCAATCTATCTACTTTACAATTTCAATGTCGTGATGACGTCACGTCGTGATGTCATTTCTATTTCGCCAAATATGACTCAATTGATGAAACATACACCTAGTTCAGGATTCCCAACTAGTAATTATCAAAAATCAAGTATTACATCGAAGCTAAATGTCATAGTTGAGGCATAAAATCAATATAAAATAACTAGGTTGTGTTGGATTACTTTAGTCCGTAACTTCGTTAATACTAAAAGAAATTAAAGACCAAAGGTACCGGAAGAATCAGAAAAATACGTTCTTTCCATTTATCACATCAATTAAACGTAAATCGATTATCATTTTTTCGCAATAAATCTACAGATAAAAACGACATACGAAAAACAAAACGTCAAACACCAATACAGTGGACTATATATTTTGTCTCTTTTTTGCTTGCGGAGAAGAGAGATAGAAATATGTAGTGTGAAATTCGTTCAATCGAGCTCTTTGATTTTTTTTATCGTGAGAACTTCATTTGAAAACATGAACTCGTCCTCCGATTACACCCAAAACTGTTAGTTTAACGAGCTCACGAAACTTTTTTCCGTTTTCTTAATGTGCAAACCCGTACTAGGCGTACAGTTCAGCAGTGGCTGCCTGCCGCCTGATGTGCATGTGCTGCTGCATCCTATGTTTTAATTTATCTGTACTGTGGGCTGACCAAGGATACTAACTGTAATGGTAATCGCACTCAATTATACTCAATTGGACATTTCTAGTATGAGAAAAATGGCAAACACCATGGTCATCTATGGCATAGGAAAAACCGCGGGGCGCAACTAGTTTTTCATAAAATTTTGTAAACCTTACATATGTACCTAAACTTAAGATCCAACGTGGTCACCCTAAAAAAAGAGACAGAAAACATACGTGACGCCATTCAAGGTCATATTTCTTTGCTTCAAGGCATTTTTTGGTCTGCAATCTCCAGTGTTAGTTAGTATATAATTATAAGCTTCTTGTTAGAAACCAGAGCTCCAGATCTCTTAATTTTATAGTTTGACGTAGTGGTTATATTCTTTTTGTTTAGTTTGTGACAACGACAGCAAGAAAATGGTTATTCAGATCCATGATTGGTATTGTGATTGGTATAAACTCCATAGAGTGATAATCCGTATCTTTGTAGTTTGTGGTGATGATATTCTCATCTCCATGATATATTAACATACAGGTAAAATCAAGGTAACCTGACCCTGTGCCTAGGAGAAACCCATTTCAGTTCGCTGGTTATAAAACCTTGCATCTTTTGAAAAATCTTTATAGATAGGTCTATGAGATAGGTACTTAGATAGCTACATAAACTCAGACCAATATGTATTAAGGATAATTAGTACCTACGCGGTCCCCAATTTCAACACAATGTTGGGAGATTCGCAAAATAATGCCCCCAAAGTGCTTACAGAATTGTTGGTAAGAGTCATCCTGTTAGTGGTAGTTTTCATTATGCATGCCAATATTCAACCGCATATACAGTACATGACCGAGACAGAATTATTGCACGAGTACAAACGGCTCAGAAAAGATTCAATAATACCTTCCTGGGTCGCAATACTATTAATAATTTTCGTGCCTCTCGTAATTATTGGCATGATATCATACATACATACCAAAGATTACGCAGACTCAATTCAAGCGTTACTAGCGTGGAGTCTAGCTTGTGCCATTAACGCCTTCATAACAGAAACAGTAAAATTGATTATCGGCAGACCACGACCTGACTTTTTCTACCGTTGCTTCCCGAACGGAAAGATGACGAAAGATCTTCGCTGCACCGGTGATTTGGAAGACGTAATAGAAGGAAGGAAGTCGTTCCCGAGTGGACACAGCAGCTTTTCTTTTTGTTCGCTTGGATTCGTGAGTGTCTGGATGTGTGGAAAGTTAGGGGTACTGTCCAGAAGACGCGGGCATGGGATCAGAGTGATAGCGTGTTTGTTTCCGCTATTTGCGGCGAGCGCCGTGGCCATGAGTCGGTACTGCGACAACCACCATCATTGGGAGGACGTGCTAACCGGCGCTATTATCGGCTTCACACTATCATACTTTTGCTACCGACAGTATTACCATCCACTGGACTCTGAGCTATCTGGCACGCCGAACGTTATCATCGTAGAAAGTGCATTGTTTAATATCAAGTCCGAATACGAGTGCTGCACAAAAGATTTGAAAGTCAACTGTATACTTGATAAGGAGAAATGAAACGCAAAAATAAAACTACCCAATTTATGAACCTTGTTTTTTCAGTATACAATATATTCTTATTGTAGGGGATAGGGGAATTGGCCTGACTCTGCGCGGCACATGCTCTATGCCAATTAAACCACCTGTACCTCTATCTCGAACTCCAAATTCATCCTTCAAAGGTCAGTGTTCATATCGGCTGGCCGACGGACCGATGAGAATCCTAAAATGATTTATTTTTAATATTTTGTACATACGCCGTGAGGTATGATCCCATTTGGATTTTTATTAAAAGGACTAGCTGTACCCACGGCTACGCACGTGTGCCCATTTCTCTAGGTTAAAATAACTATGTACTATTCCAAGACCTAAAATACCAATATACCAACTCTTACCTCGGGTTTCTGAAACGTTTGTTAAATTTGACAACAGATTAATTCTAATGCTGCCTTTCATCATCAGCCTATATCTGTCCACTGCTAGACGTAGACCTCTCTTAATGCACGCTAATGAGCTCGGTCTCCAGCTCTCCTCATCCGTTTTCTTCCAGCCGCTTTAGAATAGAATAGAATAGAATAATTTATTGGCCATATAACAAAGAAAGTTACACAAGACAAGTCACATTTTATAATTCATTAATAATAATATGAAAAAGTAAGGCACAAATTAAAACATAAAACATTATATAAAAAATATTTAAAAAACGAACTAGACACACAACATAAAAAAATATATATTAATGTTTGGAAAAATTTCATTAATTATTGATACGTTGCTTTATCATTCCAATGAGTCATTATACAAAAATGGAGATTCTATTAATCGCATGGCCATAAATTCATTTACAGAATAAAAAGGAATGCTTTCAAAAAAAAAATTGTTGTTTTTTTAAAAGCATTTAAGTTTAGTTTCGTAAGTCCAAGGGGCAATTTATTATATAATTTAATTTTAAAATAAATGCCCTGCTTCTGCACCTTACTTAACCTTGTCCTAGGTTGATACAATTTTTCATTATTGCGCAAATTATAAGCGTGCATATCCTTATTTTTCCTCAAGTTTTTCTTTTCTTCGTGTATCTCCAGTAAACTATTGTAGATATACAGTGATATTACTGTCATGATCTTGTTTTCTTTAAAGTGCTCTTTAGCAGAGGTACGCTTCTTCAGACCATTAATAATACGGATAGCCCGTTTCTGTCATTTTAATACCTGTAGGATTTCTGCAGCATTACCCCAAACCGTAATACCGTATCTTATTAAAGAATGTATATGCGCGTAGTAAACTGAAATAAGAGTGTTTTAATCTAATAATGGTTTCAATCTTAATAAGGCGTAATTACCACTAGAAATTTTCTTGCAAATTTCGCAGGCAGTCAATCCACCTGGCCACATGGCGTCCACACACACACACTACGTTTGCCTAAACGTGGTCTCCACTCGAGAACTCGTCTACCCCAACGGTTATCGGTTCTTCGGGAAATGTGACCAGCCCACTGCCACTTCAGTTTGCTTATCCTTTCAGCTATGTCGGTTACCTTGGTTCTCCGTCGGATATCTTCATTACGAATCTTGTCCTTCAGAGAAACTCCAAGCATAGCTCTCTCCATAGCTCGCTGAGCGACCTTAAATTTGTGGACTAGTTTGACCGTGAGTATACACGTTTCGGCACCGTAGTTCATGACTGGTAGATTTTTGTCTTTAGGCACTGTGGTATGGACCACGAGAAGACTTGACGAAGCTTGCCGAATGCTGCCCAACCTAGCTGGATTCTTCTGTTGGCTTCCTTCTCAAAGTTGTTCTTACCCAATTGCAATATTTGCCCAAGGTAAACATATTGTTGGATAAATTCAAGAGGCACACCATTAACTGCGATCGGTTGCGGGTCAATAAGATCAACATAATCTTGGTCTTATCTATGTTCATTCCGAGACCGATCCGCCGAGAGGTCAGCATACTTTTTAAGTCTTGCAGCGACTCCGCCCTAAGGACGATATCATCGGCAAATCGTAAGTGTGAGATGTTCTCGCCATCGATATTAATGCTCATTCCTTTCCAATCCAGCGTCTTAAACATCTTCCAGGGCATTAGTGAACAGTTTCGGGGATATAACACCCCCCTGCCTCACTCCCCTGCGCAGTTGGATATGTTTAGACTGCAGGTTTTGTACTTGGACTCTAATAGTCGCGGCGTCATACAGGAACCTAAGCACTTCGATGTATCGCCAGTCCACTTAACAACGCTGCAAAAACTCCAGAACCGCCCAGGTTTCAACGGAGCCAAAGGCCTTCTCATAGTCCACAAAAGCATGACACAGGGGCTGGTTATACTCTTCAGACTTCTGTACAACCTGCATCACTGTGTGTATGTGGTCTATGGTCCTAAATCCTACGTGAAACCCAGCCTGCTCAAGAGGCTGGAATTCATCAAGTATTCTTGCGAGACGATTTGAAATGACCATCGAAAACAACATATAGACGTAGCTCAAGAGTGAAATAGGTCGGTAGTTCGTTAAAAGGATTTTATCCCCTTTTTTAAAGAAGAGCCCAACTCCTGCTCCAGGCCTCTGGAGGTCTCCCACTATTAAGTACGATGCTAAATAACCCTTGATGCTCCCGAAGTACGGGTTTCCCCCCTGCTTTCAAAAGCTCCGAAGTTATACCATCCTCACCGGTGGTCATTCCATTCTTAAGTTGTTTGAGCGCCCTCTCAATCTCGTCTAGGCTGATGTCGGCAGTTCGTCAGTGTAGTGGCGGGTCAGTATTGCGAGGGAATCCTCTGTGCTGGGTTCGGGTCTAGAAGCATGTGAGTCGTACAATCGGCCATAGAAGTCTTCAGTCTCAGAAAGGAGACAACAGTAAAAAATTGAAGAAAAAAACAGTTTTGAGTTCAGTACGAATTTTTAAATAAATATATTCATTGTACAGAATTTGAACCCATATCCCGCAGGAACCCTTTATTTATTCGGTATAAAAAGTATCCTCAATTTTCACTCATCATGTACGAAGTACGTGTAACTTTTGCTGACGCCCGCGATTCCGCGGGCGAGGCGTTTTGTATCATTTTTTATTAATAAATCAGTCTTCGTTTAGCTACGAACTCGAGTGGTTTTATTTACGCCGATCTTTCAGATTATCAAAACTCTTCCCGGACTATCATCCCTTAGTGTAGAGACTTACAACCCCTACATTATTTTGGTCCTTCGAGCACTTGTGGTGCGGGAATACGCGTATTTTTTTTTGACCTTCGTGCGTGTTGGTCGAATTGTCATACTTGCGTGTTTCACACTGTGAAGTTATCATATCAGTGCAGCGAATATCGGAGTGCAGTAAATTTACTGTGGACATTATCATATATTATCAAGAGTCTTGGGTTAGGAGACCCAAGGCGCGCAATTCAGATAGCTACATTCATGTAATATTTGAATAAAACATAATAACACGGTGTCATCGATCTTATTTCCAAGATACAATATTTTTTCTGGAAAATCACCCCATTTTTGTCTTCATATTTTTTCCGAGGTTATATTTCCATAAATAATATTTTCTTATGTCTTTGGTTCGGTTTGTCAGTGGCAACATATATTCAGGCAACCACAGGCCAAGTTTTGTGCGATTGCGTCAAACCATTGAGTAAGGAATGGAAAATGAGTTTTACGGGACCGCAGCGACGAGAATATTTTCGCGCCAATTCGCCCGTAGTAACTATTACTTAATCTTAGCAAATGTAAACAAAGGATGTGCATAAGGTTCAAAATGCTTTAACCGGTTATACTTTACAATAATGGAAACGCTTATTCAAAGACAATCAGACATCATAGCCAATATCATTAGTATCAAGGTAAATTTTGGAAAAGATTCGGCGGTTAGAAAAACAACCAATTACATTAAAAAACGTCTAGAGACAATCGACAATCTCTGGGGAGAGTTTCAGGCCAACCACACCAAAATATTGGATGAGGTGGCTGATCATGAGTATCTCACAGTAGATACATATCAATTAGGCAAGGATCTATATGATGGTTTGCGTAATACCTTATCAACTTATGGCAGAAGAGATACATCTACCCAACCTGAAGGAGAGGTGGATAAATTATTATCTCTTCAAAGGACACATTTCAGAGCATTTGACAGAACATTGAGATGCATAAACCTAGAGCAAATATCAGAGAAGTGGGAGATAGAAGGCAAATTAAACAAAATTCAGAGTAAGTGGAAGGAGATAGATCATCAAAATTGACAACATCTATGTGGAAGTGATATCACATACGATGAAGAGTTTGAACATTTTGAAAAATCTTTCGACGACATAGAACGTACCTTAAACAGAAAATTATCATCAAACATTCATCTGGATAATTCAACAATACAACTAGATATCCCTATTTTTACGGGAAAATGTACTCAATGGCCTACCTTTATTGATTTATTTGGTGAGGCGATTCACAACAACAACTCGCTAACAAAGGCGCAGAAACTTCAATATTTAAAAAGTAAAGTGCGAGGGGAAGCTGAGCGACTCATTCAGCATCTTCACATATCAACCGAAAACTATGATACTGCATGCGAAATCCTGGTTCATAGATATAACAATAAAAATGTTCTCTTTTCCAAACAAATTGAGCTATTTTTAAATCAGAACAATATTCACAAACAGACAGCATTCAAATTGAGAAAATTATATGACATAACAACGGAAAGCATTCATTCCATACATAACCTTGGCGTGGATACATCCTCATGGGATCCACTTCTAGTCAGCGTATGTCTGTAAGTCCAACTTTTTGCAAAGTAGGTGACTTTGCAAAAAGTTGGACCCACAGACATACGCTGATTACAAGGAATCTTGAAAATCGCCCAGACATTTGCCAACTTTAGACGAGTTCTTAGCATTCATAGAAACCAAATTTATTGCTTTGGAGCCCATTTCTAAAAGGGAGAAAGAGGTACATCCAACTTCACAATCAAACATTACAAAGGTTTCGTCTACACATAATTATCGTCCTTATTATCAGGCCAATAAGAACAGAAATACCAGTAATTATCAAGTCATGACATCGCATATAAAGCGGTGCCCTTTATGCAATTCTGAGCATGATTTATACCAATGTGTAAAGTTTCGTGACATGACACCGGAGATTAAATATAATACCGTTCAGAAACTTCGCATTTGCTTAAACTGTCTATACAAGCATAATGGAAAACAATGCACTTCAACGAAGCGGTGTAAAAAGTGCAATGGCGAACACAACACAATTTTACACGAAACGTGTGAACATTTTGCGCCCTCGAATCAAAATTTAGAATCATCAACTCTATCAAAACAGCCAAACAAACATCAACAAAATGCTATTATCAAGCCTGGTCCATCATCGGCATCTCATCAGTCTAGCAATCAACGGAATGTATATCATGTTGCCACTGAAAACAGAGAAACTCTTCTGCCGACTGCAGTCGTCCAAATTCAAGCTGCTGACGGTACATTTATTACAGCTCGCGCTTTATTAGATCAAGCTGCTCAAGCGTCACTCATATCCGAGAATCTAGTTCAACGCTTAGGTTTGAAGCGTCATCATCCTTTGGGGTCAGTATCAGTATCAGTATCAGGCATCGATTTATGTGAGAAAAAATGCAAGGGTATTATACAAGTTCGAGGAAAGTCCGTTTATGACGATCACAGGTTTGAAGCTGAGGCATACGTCGTGTCCAAAGTTGCCTATAACTTGCCTCAATTTTCCTTTGAACCTGAATTGTTGTCGCATCTTCAGAATTTGCCGTTAGAAGATCCACATTTCAACGTCTCCCAAAAAATTGATCTGCTTCTTCATAGTGATGTCTACTGAGAAGTTATCAGAGAAGGTCTTATCAAAGGTCCACCAATCGCACAGGAGACTAGTTTGGGATGGATTTTATCAGGAAGTATGAAAACAATTAATTGTCTCGCTATCACGAAGAGTAACCTTGAGAGTAACTCACTATCAGTATCAACTCTACAACAACCTCAGACTTTAGAGACGGATTTATCTAGATTCTGGGAAGTAGAGGACATCATTAGTACAACGTCCAACTTGACAGAAGTACTGTGAAGATTTTTATCAGCAAACGACAGATCGTTTGGAAGATGGTAGATATGTGGTAGCATTACCCATGAAACAAGGCTACGAGGATCAGTTAAGGCGATCAAAATTAAAAGCAGTTACTCAATTTAGGCAGCTCGAAAATAAACTGAACAAAAACTCATCATTTTCCGAAAGTTACAAGCAGTTTATGCGGGAATACATCGCTTTGGATCACATGCGCCCAGCCGATCTTTCAGATCAAAATAACGTATTTTCACCACATCATGGAGTAGTGAAATCAGAGATATCAGACTCAGAAACTGCACCGAAAGCAAAAATTCGTGTGGTCTTCAATGCATCATCAAAAACTGCAAACTCGGGGAAAAGCCTTAATGATTATTTAACGGCGGTCCTAACCTTAAATAAGAATAAGTGTTTGCAGATCTTGTTTCAACAAGATCTGCAAACACTTATTCTTAAATGGAGGACACATAAATACGTTTTCACAGCTGATACAGAAAAAATGATTCGTCAAATTCTGATCAGAAACTCCGATCAGCATTTACAAATGGTGGTATGGCGAGAATCACCACGTGACCTCCTGCAAGAATACCAACTAACCACGGTTACATATGGCATGAAAGCAGCTCCATTTCTAGCTATGAGAACATTACAACAGTTAGCCAAGGACGAAGTCGAAAAATACCCACTAGCTGCTGCTGCAATAGAAAATTCGTTCTACATGGACGATTTGCTAACAGGACACAATTCGCTAGAGAAGGCAAAACAATTGAAACATAAGATCATACAAATATTTAAATCCGCGCAGATGAATTTAAGGAAATGGAGTAGTAATGACCAGCAGTTCTACACAACCTGTCATCAGAACAGCTCAATGAGAATTTTGAATTTAAATGCATCGAATCACGGAAGATGCTTGGGCTAAAATGGAGTCCTACAACTGACAGTTTTACATATCACAATCAAGGATCTCAAGGAGATCGGAGATTTTAAAATATCACGACATCTTGGAAACACAGAGAAAGAATGTCACCTGCATGCATTTTGTGACGCAAGCCAATATTGTTTTTCGAGTGTTTTGTATTTGGTGACAAATAATAAAGGAGCATTCACATCAACGCTTATAGCAGCGAAAACAAGATTGGCTCCACTGGCAAAAAAGGTGTCTCTACCCCGACTAGAGCTTTGTGGAGCTCTCTTACTATCACAACTTTTAAAGAAGGTTTTAGAATCGTTCCACGGAATAGATATCAAGATACACGCTTGGACAGACTCAATGATTGTATTGGGATGGCTCAATTGAGACTTATCTCGTTGGAAGCAATTTGTTGCGAACAGAGTGCAGCAGATAAATGACGTCATTCCTCTCCCGTGTTGGAGTCACGTTAAATCAGAGAAGAATCCCGCTGACTGCGCAACACGCGGACTGACGAAAAAACAACTAACAGAATATACATTGTGGTGGGAAGGGCCTAAATGGTTGCCTTCATTTAAATCAAATGACAAGGACATAATTTATCCAAGTCCAAACCTTGAAGTGAAAAAAGCATGTGTACACGCTACGTTACAGCAAAACAATTTGTCCTTTATAAACGACTTACTTATTCAACACAGCTCACTCACTCGAGCTACAAAAGTACTTGGCTGGGTGTTACGTTTCATCGCCTATGTACGTAACAAGCAAGGTGCATCGCGCAGTGAAACTCTGACGTCATCGGAACTAAATGACTCTTACAACATAATTATCAAAGAATCTCAACTACAGGACTTCAAGGATGACGTAGATAATATCAAGCAACGTGGACATGTCAGTTCAAAGAGCAAGATCGCGCCTTTGAACCCATTTATCGACGAAAAGGGTTTGTTGAGGGTCAGTGGGAGATTGCGAAACGCAAAAATATCAGACTCCGCAAAATATCCTATCATTTTATCAGCCCACGGCAGGCTCACAGACCTCGTCATACATCAGGCGCATAAAACGACACTTCACGGCGGAGCTCGGCTGACACTATCATATATCAGAAACAAATTCTGGATTATCAGTGGAATACGCACAGTGAAGCGACAGCTGAGGCAATGTGTTCGCTGTCGTAGATTCAGTAGCGAAAATTCGCAAAATATCATGGGGGATCTCCCTCAACCAAGGGTTACCCCATCCCGTCCTTTCTCTCATACAGGAGTTGATTTCACTGGATTTGTAGAGTTGAAAATCAACAAAGGACGAGGAGTGAAGACTTGAAAGGGATATATTGCAGTGTTTGCTTATCTACAAAGGCAGTTCACTTAGAACTAGTATCAGACTTCAGTACCCCGACATTTTTGGCCGCATTTAGACGTTTTTGTACGCGAAGGTCTGTCCCTCTAGCTATGTACAGTGATAATGGGTACCAACCTATGCGGTGGTCATCGTCTTCTGCAAAAGGATTACAAAGAAATTGTACAGAATATCAACACTGAATTCTTCAATGACATACAAGAGTTTAACATTGAATGGCATTTTAATGCCCCGGCCAGAATGCCAGTGCAGGCGGTTTATGGGAGGCAGCGATCAAGACTATGAAAAATCACTTGAAGAAAGTTCTGGGTGATCAAAAACTCACATATGAAGAATTCTCTACTCTAATCTATCAAATTGAGGCCTGCATGAATTCTAGGCCCCTTTGTAGATTATCAGAGACCTTCGAAGACAGCAATGACAGCGTCCTTAGCCCAGGACATTTTTTGGTAGGTGGGCCACTGATATCTCGTCCACAAACCAGTCCAGAGTCTAGCACGTTATCAAAACGTTGGCAACTGGTCCAAGCGATGAACAACAGCTTTTGGAAGAGGTTGTCGTCCGAATACCTGCAACAGGTAGCAAGCCTGGCGGTATTCTACAGATTGCACTATGGAGAGTGTGCACAATAACTGCACAACCTGATTCCCCCATCACCTTTCCAGCACCGTACGACTAGACGATCAGCAAAGCGCCACCATTTCATGGTTGAAATACCTCGCACAAGAACGAAGCGTTACGCTTCTTCATTTATTATAAGAACTGCAAAGGGGTGGAATGCCCTGCCCTCGTCAGTGTTTCCGGTAAATTATAAGCCCGGTGTGTTCAAGTCAAGAGTGAATAGGTATCTACTAGGCAAGCGTGCTACACCTTCGACCACATCATCGCTTTCCATCAGGTGAGATCGTGGTCAAACGATTGCCTAGTCGGTAATAAAAAAAAAAACTTCAGACCAGGTCAAAGTGGAGAACTCAAAAAAAGAACCTTGAGATGGACGACGTCGTTATCATTAAGGAGGATAGCTTGCCACCGGGAAAATGGGCACTAGGCCGAGTCCAAGACACCTTTCCGGGACAAGATGGAGTAGTACGCGTGGTGTCCTTAAAGACACGCAACAATATCATAAAACGGCCAGTCAGTAAACTGATCGTTTTACCTATCCGAGAAAATTATCAGAGCATAGACAAGCAGGGTCTAGATCAGCCTGATTATCAAGCATCATCGTCGACACATCAAAACCAAGGATCAACAGATCAACATACATCTCGCACAGCTATGCAATTATGCAATTAAGACCAAGGCCGAGAGCTTTGAACTTGAGAAACTTCTTTATGGCAATTATGCTGAGGTTTGCTGTAATCTCACCAAGCTTCCAGCAAGATTACGATCATGCACTTTACAATAAAACGACATTGGACAACACACAGGCATTATTTTTCGACAAGGTAGCAGATCTTTACTACATTAAAGATAATTGGAAAATTGTTGTGTATTATAATCTAACAACATATTGGCAAGGCATGACAACCATCGAAAACTATATTGATCATTTGCAAAAAATATCCGGAAATCAAGTTCCGCTTTTAAGAAGTATCACGCTGCAGTTAAAGCAAGAGTTGAATGAAATTGAGCATTACAATGCCCTTTTAAGGCGACAGACAAGAAGACAAAAGAGAGGATTGATCAACGGCATAGGCTACGTAGCAAACTCATTATTTGATTCTCATTAGATGACACATTTGCAGAGCAGTACAAGGAAGACTTAAAAAAGATAGAGCAGAACGAAAATCACTTACAAGTATTACTGAAATATCAAACATCGATCATTGAATCAGAGTACAACATTCTACGAAGAAACGAAGATATGACAAAACAATTTCAATTTATCAATGAACGACTAAGGAATGTATCTCTGAAAATTAGTCGCGTTCAACTTGATAATGAAAATGCTTTATATATCACATCATCAGCATTAGCAGCAAGTATCATCCTATCAAATTTAAGACACATGCATCAGACTTTAATGGACACTATCACAGACATTTATCACGGACACATCAACACGCATTTATTACTTCCGGAGCAGCTGTACCATCAGATAAACATAATTTCGGGCCAACTACATGGGAACCTAATGCTACCCATGGATAGCGATATCACGGACTTATACAAATTACTTAAAGTATCAGCGATAGTGATTACTGATTACCTCATCATCGAGATCAAGATTCCACTTCTCAGCAATGATGTATTTGAACTTGATAAAATTATCTCCATACCACAACAGAAGTACAACAAGACCTATCATACTACACCAGTTGTACCTTACATTGCCTATAATCTGAAAAAAGACGTCGCTTCTTTAATGTCTGAAAACGACCTAATGACGTGCACTTATATGTCTAACACTAAAATATTATGTCAATTAGATATGCCATTTTACAATCTAAAAGTTAAACAATCACTGTGTGACATTCAATTAATAAACGCCGCCGCTGATAAGGCCTGTTCTACAACAATAGCAACCTGTCGAGATCAGTGGATCAAGTTACATAACAATAACCAGTGGCTGTACTCGTGCTGCGCGGAATGCCACGTCCGCATTCATTGCCCAGCTGGGATGTCGCTAGAAGATTTAAATGACACTGGAATAATATCATTACATAATGGATGCACACTAATGGGAGAGAGTTATTCTGTATACGCACACAACAATTTACACAGTAAAATGAACATTAAGCAAACTATCACGGCCCCAGAGATTTCAATGTTGAATAAAATGGTTAAGACTCGTCTCTCCGAAACAGAGCCCGTCGAGCATATACCAGAGTCTGTTTGGAATAAGCTGAAGGCAAAAATCCAAGAAGCTAAGGAACAGTCTTCCAACAGCCTAAGCATTCACGACATCCACCATTATTCCATGGTGTACATTATCATCACGTTGGTGCTCCTCGGTGGCGCTATCATCGCCTACTGGAAGCTCAGGAGCAGAGGCCGTGCACTCGTGGCGCTGCCGCAGCCGGCATGTGCCAGGCCGCAGCAGCGCCCATGCCGTCGTGACTCCTGTGTTAGTGTTAGTGGTGTTAGGGAGTGTGATGTGGTGCAAAGAGCACAAAGTGCCGAAAGTGTATAGGCACGTCGCCTATGCCTATCAAGGCGCGTTTCGGTATCAGTGAATCGTGAGTGAATGAATGAGACTTGGACTCACTTTTATTATCAATTTCCTTTTTGTACTAACACTCATATATTGTTTATCACCTTGTAACACCTAACTTTTAATTATATCATTTCTTTTATTGATTACCTTTATCAAATTATGTATCATCTTAGGCCTATTCGAGTGAGCAAGATGTTTCAGATTATCAAAACTCTTCCCGGACTATCATCCCTTAATGTAGGGACTAACAACCCCTACACATCATATAAACTATGACTGTGCCAAGTTGCATCAAAATCCATGCAGTAGTTTCAGCGTGATACGTGTTCTTTTAAATAACTTTCAATCCCTATCTTGCGGAAACCTTTTAGTTTATCGGGATGAAAAGTATCTAATGTCCTACCTCGTAGTATGTTATGTATGTATGAACTCAAATCATGCGATGTTTCATTTGAATTGATTCAGTAGTTTTTGTGTGATGTGCAGCCAGGATACAGACAGACAGACAGAAAGACAAAAAAAAAACAGTTTTGGCTTCAGTATTTAATAAATAACAGCCTCAAAAAAAATATCAAAATATCTTCAATGTACAGAATTTGGACTCCTATCCTTCAGGAACGCTTTATTTTTTCGGGATGAAATATATCTTCAATTTTCACCTATCATATAAACTATGACTATGCCAAGTTGCATCAAATTCCGTCCAGTAGTTTCAGCGTTATAAGTATTCGATGAAATATCTTTCAATCCCTATCCTGCGGGAATACTCTAACTTTTTGGGATGAAAAGTATCCTAAGTCCTACCTCGTAGTATAAACCCAAATCATGCCAAGTTTCATTTTAATTCATTCAGTAGTTTCGGCGTGATGCACGTCCATGATACAGACAGACAGAAAGAGAAAAAAAAAGTATTGGCTTCAGTACGAAAATAGAACAACCTCCAAAAAAATAATACAAGATATCTTCAATGCAAAGAATTTGGACCCCTATTCCGCAGGAACACAATTTTTGGAATAAACAGTATCCTCAATTTTCACCCATCATATAAACTACATATGTCTGTGCCAAGGTGCATCAAAATCAATCCAGTAGTTTCAGTTCTTTAAAATAACTAAGTGTTCTTTTAAATAACTTTCAACCCCTATCTTGCGGGAACTGTTTAATTTTTCGGGATGAAAAATATCCCATTCCTACCTCGTAGTATGAACTCAAATCATACCAAGTTTCATTTAAATTCATTCAGTAGTTTCGGCGTGATGCCTAGCCAAGATACAGACAGACAGAAAGACAAAAATGGAAAAAATACAGTTTTCGCTTCAGTATGGAATATAGAACAAAACAAATTTACAAAATATCTTCAATGTTCAGAATTGGAGCTGTTACAGTTTTATTATAAGTATAGATAAGTTCTAATTATAGAGTAAATACTACGATCGACTACTACGAGGCTCTCTAAATATAAATGTTAAGCTCTGAAGAACCCGTCTGATAAAGTCTACGCTCATACCTAACCAGCTCCAAACCGTAGTAGGATCAGAAAATTTACAACATCATCTGGAAAACTGATTTGATGCTCTGGAAGCCATAAAGAAACCACCATCGACGAGGCCCTATTACGAGTGTGGAAATCTTAAGGTAAGTAGGGTTAAGGTTCTGTCAGCTACAGGGTACTGGTACGAAGTCCAAACTCTTGGCAGAAACTCTTGGGCTTATGTATGAGAGAAGAAATGATGTGCAGGCCACTTCGCCAGAGAAGCGGACCCTCAATCGAAACATCAGCAAACTGGTGCGACTAGACCTCCTATGCTCCAACATTCACCGTATAGAAAAGCAGAATAAGGAGTTTTTGCCACGTCTATAAGCTATTTTCGAGGGTAGTCTCGAATCGTCTAGCGAGAACACTTGATGAGTTTCAACCTCCTGAACAGGCATACAAAAGTCATACAGAAAACCGAAGTGTATAACCAGCCCCTGTTCTTATAAGAGGAGAGGAGTAACGGACAAAATTGGATATCTTTTACGGTGGAAGTACAGTATCAAGGCGTTTTTCCGACCTCCGGGTTTGCTGAGACAACATTTACGTTCACCAAAAGACAGAGACCCTTTAAACATGCCCGGTGTACATAAAATACCTTGCGATTGTGGCAAGAGTTGGTGAAACTCGACGCAACATCACAACTAGACTTTCCGAGCACAAACGGAGTATTAAGAATCTGGACACAGCTGGGTCGGCCATTGCGGAGCATGCGTGTCTTTCCGGTTCGTATCATTACATAAGATTCGAGAAGGCTTCGGTACTAGCTCGAGAGAAGTTCTTTGTACCTCGAAAAGTGCGTGAGGCGATAGAGATCTCTCGATTGCCTAATTTCAATCGGGACCATGTGTGGACTCTGCCTCCAGCTTGGAGAACAAATCAAATCAAATAAACATTTATTCGCTAACAGTGTTTATTCGTATTCGTTAACAGTGCTTAATGTTTCCTCGACGCAGCAAGTGGTAGGCAGTCTAGTGTGACACGGTCAGCATTGTGTGTCGCAGCACGTTTGGCGATGATGCAATGGATAACGGAGTTCCATCGCCACCGCCAGTAGGAGTTCAATCTCCATCGATGGCGGTGCAGAGCAGTACGAGCACCGAGCGTCCCCGTTCCCAGACGCCGCCGCATCTCACGCGCCGCTCGCAGCGGGCTGCAGCCCGCTGTGCGCGTTGGGATCTCGCGACGTGAACTCCTGAGGAAGAGCGTCGGATACGCTCGAAACCTAGGTCGATTATATATCACGTGTATAGTGTTCGACAATATACACGTGAGTCATAGCCGGTATTGATATTTTAAATTATGTATCAGGTTTACGAAAACTTTTACACTAAAATATAGCTTATACCCTGGAGTAACACATAATATGATACTTTTCATAATCATCACCATTATACTTCACCCTCAAACTGCTGAACAGATTTTGAGGAAATTTGGAATGGAGATAGTTCATACCCTGGAATAACACATATGATACTTTTCATCAACATCATCATCATCTTCTTTCTCAAACGACTAAGCGCATTTTGATGAAATTTAGAATGTAGATAGCTTATACCTTGGAATAACACATGCGATGCTTTCATCATCATTATCATGTAATTTACTCTCAAACGGCTAAACGGATTTTGATGAAATTTGGAATGGAGATGGAAATCTGGAATAACACATAGGATACTTTTTGACATCATCATCATTATCAACATCCTTAACGCGGGTGAAACCGCGGGGCGCAGCTAGTATTCAATAATTGCTATCAATTTGCTAGTTTCACCATTTAAAGTTTTTGCGCGCAGAGCTGTTGCGGCTGCAAGCCGCGCTGCGTAGCCAAATCCGTATGGCCCTGAGAAAACACCCCGCTGCTGCCATATATTAAAAAAAACGTTACTTACCCGTAGCACAACTGCGTGACACTACCAGTTGTGCCTTGGGGAACTACTATTTCTATAAGCACTACCTGTTGTGCCAAAGGGAAGTATATACGACTGAACGGAGCGGAGCAAAAGAGTACAAAGTGTTACAAAAGTGGTCGCAGAGTTAAGCGGATTCCTTAAGGACTTCGTAAGAACTCCGCTCGACTCGCAACGCTAAATTTCATAGAAGTGCTTCCACCATGAACGAGTAAGCGAAGCGGACTGAGCGAGTTAAATTGGGTCCGCTGTCATTGAGTCGCGCTAGTTTTGAGCGGATTCCGCTTACACCTCCAACCACCTAGCCCGCTTTCGTCCTATGTTTTGTCAGTCAGTTCCGGGCGCCAGCGCGGGTCACCCTGGATAGGTTTGTAACTGTGAAATAGCTGAGCGGAAAGGAGTAAAATAGTCCTGGCCATCCATTAAGAAAGAGTTACAGTGACAATTAGGTTTTGTCTTCCATTGCCGACGGGCTTTGCGGTGTGAGCTCGGCAGGAAATGAGAGGAGTCAGATGAGCGCATTGTTTGCCTCCCACTGCCAGCAGACGCGGCGCGATTAAAACTCTCAGTGCCAGGCGGTCCGCAAAGAAAGCAAGTCGCGCCATAAATTTTGTGAATAATGATGTCCGGCGATTCTATTGAAGATAACTACGTAAATATAAATAAATGTTTACTACTCTACAGATATAAGAAAAAGAAGCGTAACAAACGAAGATTTTGGTTCAGCAACCATACTAGAGAGAGACATATCAAGGATGAAGACGTTTCGCAACTGCTGGCGTCCTGAACTGAGTGACAATAACGAAAGCGGGCGTTGTATGTAGGGGAAAGGGACGGTGAATGGGTTTGAAGTGTAAACAGAGTCCGCTCAAAACTAGCGCGCGACATATTGACACAGCGGATCCATTTTTAACCCCCGAATAAAGAGACGGTTGTTATAAGTTTAGGGTGTGTATCACTGTGTCTGTGGCATCGTAGATCCCAAACGAATAAACCGATTTTGATGCGGTTTTTTCTGTTTGACTGATCTGATGAAGCTGACGTGATCGAGATGGTCTTTAGCTATAATGGGGGGTGTGGGTCGGAGGTTACATAAAATTTTAATTTGTATTTGTGATAGAGCGATCGCAGTGCACCTTTATCGCTGGCGTATACTATATACAACAGTGTCCCTAGACTAGTTCCTTTCACTTTCGGTTGAGACTATATTGCACCATCTATGTTTAAATGAATAGGGATGCTTAATAGCTACCTATCTTAACATATCCTATAATTTCACAATAAATAATGAAGTAAAACAAGAACTTATTGATCAAATTAGTTTATTAATTTTGTCTAACATACTCGAGCCGGAAGGTAGTATTACAGCCACATAGAAAAGTCAACATTATTAAAACCCACATCACTTGCTTTCTCTGAAAATATAACGAGTATTAAACTAATATATAATAATAATGTTAATATAAAATAACTAAATAATACAGTAAATACAATAATTTTCTATTTATCAGTCAACATATTCACTGCAAGTTACAATAAAAATTACTTTAGATAACGACTGATAAAATACTGGAAAATATAAATTTATTATCTACGTGTACATTTAGGAAGATCAATTTAGCCAATTCTATTGGATTTGAAATACATCAATGAAATTTAAAAAAAAACTTTTTTTATTTATTTGTTCTATGGAATAAGGCGCTGTTCTAATTAATGTGTGAATGTGATCACGCGAACAAAGACAGTTCGCGCGAATTTTGTTCGTACCAATCTGCGATTAAACATACTGTTGTATAGAGTAGAGTTCTAATCGCGTAATCACATTCAAATAGGATGACCGCCTTAAGGTTCACTTTGTAAAGATTACAAAACGGCGACCTTAATATATTTTGTAACGTCAAGAAGGAATACATACAGAATAGCTAATTGACCTTCCTTCATGTACCCAAACATACTAATGTGTATCCAATACGAATCAATCAACTCGATATGTAAAAATGCATCGTTGTGATAATGGAAGCCCGTTACTTGTTTTTTTTTACATTAATTTTTTTTCAGCTTTTCTCTATCTTTTTAACTAAGCTCATAAAGAAACCCTTCGGGCTAGTGCTACAGTCCGTCTTGGCCGTCTGGGGAATATCATATAAAATGTATAAAAATGGAGTACCTACTGCTATTACTGTTATACGTGAGATTTGAAAACCACAAAAGACTTTAAATTACTAAATTACAAAAATATTATTAAAAAGTGACACTACAATATTGTTTTTGAATTATTAATGCAATTTATGTACATTGTTTGTCTTTCCGGTTTGCTTACATCATATATAATAAAATGTAATCAAACCGGAAAGATATACAGAAGGCTGATCAAACCTTTTCTCGAGCATTGTTTTGTTGCCATTCTTTAATATTCCCAGGATTATATTTTAATATTTGACTTCTGGTTTAACCTCTAAAGTTTATTACCGCAGTGTATAAATAAAAAAAAACGATGTTAGTACTTTCGCGGATGTATAATAATTTAATAACAGCATTATATTAAATTTGGGCTATGAATATTTTAAAACATGTAGGAGATTCCGAGTTGGTTTCTTTTTTGGTATTAATAATAGACGTTCAATTTTACCGAACAAATTAAAACAAAGATTAGGAAACGCTGAATTGACAATAAATATATTTATAACTGTACATTAATGATGTTTAAATAATAGTTTGGAATATTTAAACAAAATAACCGGTATTTAAAGGCTTAAATATTCCAATGTGATATCATTAACGATTATACGTACTATTACAGCATACTTAGTACGTAATATTACAGCAGTACTCCGAACAAAGTAGGCACTCATATCAATCAAAAATCATTCTTGCAGTACGAAATTATTAGTTATTTTATTAACGTAGAACACTGAATAGGCTTACGTTTTAAAAGTGCTTATTGTATTTGAAGCGCGTACTGTATTTTTCTTTGCAAGAGACAAACTAAACAACAGATGCGGGAAGGGGGGAGGGGGAGGGAGGGGGGATAACTCAAAAACTTCGCGCTCCGTGATCTCGCACTTTAGATAATACAACAAATACACATTTAATACGATTTGAAGTTTCATTTTATCCACACTGATAGAAAAATAGGCCCTCTTACATATAGGGGCGCTGGACGGGTTTTTGGCCCCTTATGTCTGCTATCACTGATTGTTATAGCAACAGGGACCAACGGGTTAATATGCCCTCTGAAGCACAAAGCGATAGCTAATATATACTTAAATAAGTATTGTGCCCCTCCCATAAATAAATCCTGAAGTCACCTTTGACAGATGTATAATTTTCCCGGTACGGATTTTTTGACGTTTTGACGAGCTTTTTTATAGTTTTATTGTGACCGACCTTGAGTCAGGTCGAGAGTAGCCACAATTTACTAGTCGAATATTCGCACTGAAAAAATGATCTACTACTATATTATAGTTTATATGGTTACAAATAATCATCGGTACGTACTCGTCAAGTAAAAAGAACGCTGGAAGAAAGTGGGGTGTGAGTGTTTGCGCATGGGTACACTCGCGCACAAAAGTACTACGCCTATTGTTTTAAATAATGATTAATTAGCCTTTCGCTCGCAGCTTCGTATACCACCCGCCCCTCGCCGCCTCTCATACCACCAAATAGACCGATAAATCGCCTAATGCGCAGCCTAACCGCCAGCATTCTTTTTACACGACGCTACCTATACTAGATGACGTAATCTTCTGTTCTTACCGGTTAGTGCTATGCGTACCGTCTATGTCAATTGTAATATACTTCAAAACACCTCTGTCTTCAATAAATTATTGCTTATATCACTGGAAGTTGAGATAATTCATTACAACACAAGAAGTTAAGTACTTAGTAGTAGTTAAGTACTGATCGATCAGATGAAATGATTCGCTTGAATTTCTCCGGTAAATATAACGTGTCGTGCTGACTAGCAGCTGAACGTATGGAGCTGTCGTACAGTTCGCACATTATAACTTCATTGCTTCTATGAACTTAACAATAGTGAAGCCTTCTGAGATGTGATTACAACACCACCGATACGTTTTTTACGTATACGTTCTAAAGTATTATGTCCTTGTTAAGAGTGTGACACTTATCAGCACAAATTGAATCAGTTCGATATGCAGTTTTCTACTCAGTCCAACTTCAACATCGTGCCTTTGCCATTACTGTGATGTGATATGGCAATTATAGGTTATTGCTTAAGGATTAGCAAGACACTGGATAATCGCACACGACGTGTCCTCGATCCTAGAGTGTGGAGACCGCGACTTGGCAAACGTGGATTAGGACGCTCACCAGCCAGGTGGAGTGACGACCTGCGCAAAGGCGGCCGGCAGAAACTAGATAAGAAGAGCCGATGACCGGGCTCTGTGGCGTTCGTCGGGAGAGGCCTATGTCCGCAGTGGACGAATACAGGCTGATGATGATGATTGCTTATTTGTAATGTATAAACGTATGCCCTGAGAGCGCATTTAAGAGCTTCCGTTCAGAGACAGAGATATGCTCCACTAACGCAGGAATCTACTCAGTTATGCTCTACCCTAAAGGGGTGGCGTAGCCCTGGTTAACGTAAATGGGTTCATAAGTATAATACGGCATAGTTGAAACTATTCACTATTTCATTGCCTGTCTTCGTTTTCGAATTTAGTTTTGTTTCTGTGGCGTGTTGACGACTAATTTACTAAGTACATAAAAATGCATTTTAATTAATATAGGATATTTTTACTAGCGCAATGACTATCATTACTATAAATGCCTGTATAATTCTTAAATATTTTTTATTTAATATAACGCAATAGACGCATAGGATATAAAACTGTGTGACCAAATTATTAAAAAGTTAGTGTTAAAGTCATATCCTTTTATTTATACCTGTTTTTTTGTTTGTGTTTTCCAGATAATTGAAAGAAGAGAGAAGAAGGGAAAGAAATATCACTTTTTTAGAGGTCTGCTATGACTTTAAACAATGGTTAAGAGCAAGATCGAAGTAAAAAAAATACCGAATTCTCGCAAATCAACGAACCAATGAGTTTTCAGTCGCTCACTAACACTAGTGCTTACATTACGCACAAGGTACTTCATTAGAAACTATTAGATCTCCGTGGATATTTAAAAAACAAGTATAAAACGAGCTATAATAATAATTTAAGTATGTGCAACATTTTTGAAAATTTTGCAACCAGTATAGCTTCACAGCTAAGTGCTGTGAAGCATAACTCCGATTTTAGTTCCTAACTTAAGTTTTCAAACACCGCAATTCGTTAGGGTTTTGACGAATTCGTTGATAATTCGTGCAGTACCTAGTTTTAGAGTTTAACGGCAACAAAATAATATATTCTAAAACAGACTTATATTCTGAAAACTGTGAATTAGACTAATAAGAAAATTTACTTCATTAAGAAAGGGACAACATTTTATTTTTCTAGAATACTCCCAGTCTCTGAAAAAAATAATGCTTTCAAATATATGAAATTTGCTTCGATCTTTCCCTTAACAAATCAATTTAGTTTTAGGATTTACACTTCTGTAGACGGTTCTTAAATTATCACTTATAAATATACAAAAAAAACTGTATAAATCTAGTGATATAATCTATTATTAATTTGTATAAGTGTACATAAATTTTAGATTACTTATCCAAATTTTATAAAAAAGTACGTATAACATATTACAAGAGCGTACAAGTTAATATATTTTATCATTAAAGTACTTGTTTATTTACCTATAATAAATATCTGCATGATTATAACAGCATTATTGTTCGACACATCACTAACGATTTGTAATCGTTTATAATAAACAATATAGACCCGAATTTGCAGTACTTTTTACGCAAATTATTACTTTGTAAATAATGCGCCAGAAATGTGTTTTATTTTTAATAATGTAAGTTAAAATTTTAGCAAAATACTCGTATAGATATATTCTAAAGCAATTTGTGCAGCAATTTTTTTTTTTTTATTTTCTTTTTTATAGGCTACTTAACTACGATATGAAACTTTAGAATAGAACGCCTTAGCTTTCGTAGTTTAGTATGTTTGATTTTTGATTTTTCGTTAGTATGTTTGATTTGATATCCACTAAACCAGTAGCTGCAGCAAAAGCAATTATGGCTTGGCAAATATATAAAAATAGATTGCTTCGTTCTTGTAAGAGTATATAAACGTTTTCCACAATTTACGGAAGGAAAGAACACGGGAAGAGGATTGTATGAGATTTCCAATTGAGAGTGAGCTTTTTGACGGTGCTGTGCCGGTACCTATGTATTATGAAAATACTTTGATGGTGGAATTAAATCGAAAAGCCCTTCAGATATTTTTCCTTGTGATCGATTTCTATCGGTCGCTCTGTTGTTCTCAACAGAGCGACCTGAAATATCGTACCTAGTATTGTTGATTTTAGGACATTTCATTGGCACTTATGAATTTGGCAATATTTTTTCACATACACAAAATGATATACATGTGGTGTTTTTTGGTGCTACGAGTATCTTATCTAACGGGCGTATGTCCGAAATACTGGAAGAGTCAGAAAAGAGTTTTATTTTCCTGTGTCAGGTTCACTCCTGTATTATTACAAGAAAAGAAAAATTCCATGAGAAAACTCAAAGTATAGTTTGTTAAATAATTAAGAGGGTTAATTTAATATAATATTTCTTTTTTCTCTTAATTTATGAGATTTCATAATTAGACTTTAATAAAAAAAATGACTTCTTAGATTTATTTAAAAAGCAATTACGCAATTAATATAATAAAGTGTCTAAATACATGCACGGTAATGAATTAAATGCAAACACACTACAAGCCCCACAAAAGTGTAGAATTCCGATTTGAAATAAAACTTGCGACATCTCTTTCATATAAGACATCACTTGACAAAGATAAACCACCATAAGAAAAAATAATTTAAAAGTAATATGTTTAACAATATTGCAAATCTTTTAAAATTTCTGTTAAAACGCAATTCTACTCTTAGGGCTTATTACACCAAATACTATAAAATAAAGTAACTCAAGCAGCTGCCGCGATTCAAAACAATTTGGTTTCGTTTGGTATTTTTTACGGTATCCTAAATATGTACATTGAATGTTAATGTTTCTTTTGCTACTTTTAATTATTAGTAACTGTGAAAAGCTGTACTTGTTACTCTGTTGTAAGTATTTGGTCACACTATCAATACAAATGCTTGATTGTCTAAGGCACTGATATTTATTATATTCGAATACGATATCTCAGTCTTAATGACGACTGATACTTAACTTAACTTTTTATCACTTTTATGATGTTTTATTAAACTCACTTTTGCGAAAAACGTGTTGGTCGTTTCGAATTAAGACTAAATATTATCCTTTGACCAATTAGGTCAAAAAAGTAACTAATTTCGAAGAATTTTCCAGAATTTTTGATGGTGGTGTCCTCCTAAGTCTAGTAGATCCCAGTTCAAGGATTGGGCTAAGGAGTTTGACCTAAAATTAAGCCTAAAGTATATACAATTTTAATCAGAGGTCTCCGTGGTCTCATGGTTCAAATTCATAAAATCATGTGAACTCTAACTTTACTGACTTAACTTCAGATCCCAAGTTACTTGCTAAACAACTAAAATCCCTATAAAAAAGGCCATCTTTGATACACTATTGCAAATTGTAGTGGATTAAAGAGATAGGTAACGATTTAAGAAGACAAATAAAACCATGCAATGTTTTCTACGTGACGCAGAATTCAGGGTGACTGTGCGTCACGCTGGTAAAATACAAAGTCTGTGCGCAACGAGTATTATTCAGTTGTTAGCGTTACTGTGTCGTATTAACTCGTCCGTGTTAATGTTTGACGCCTATCGTTTTCAATGAATTAGAATTTTAAATTTCTGTCCCTAAAGGCGCTACTCCTCTAACTTTGCATCGCCAATAAGATTTAATCTCGTATGAAAAATATATTCAGCGACATCGAGAACCAAAGTATAATATCAAATGTCTTGTTCTAAAATGAGTTTCTATAGACATTACTAGTAAAAAACTATCACCGCAATAGACAATCAAGACCTAATAACTGCACGGTGGCCTAACAAATCACAATTCGTCCTTCACCTTGGCGTATCCTTTGCAGAACTTGATCATGTCTTCCAAAGTCCGGTCTCCTTCATACAAGGCGAGTTCTTTTCCTCCGCCAAATATTTTAAAAGTGGGCAGCGTCTGTATGTTGGCCAAGTCTGCGACTTTGCCGTTCTCAGCGGCGTCGACCGCGATTGCGTTGACTGGTATTTTGTTATCCTTGAAGTTAGTCGCCAGACGACTGAACGCGGGCTTCACCGCCATACAGTGGTCGCACCCTGCACAACAAATGATTGCTATTGCTTGCTTGTCGTATGAGGGGTTTCGCAGAGACTTGTCAAATACTTGATTGGTCAAATCCTATACAAGTCAAAAACTTAGTTTGTCAAATTAGAAACTGGTCAAACCCTAAAATAGACAAATAATTGATTCGTCAATTTCCTAAATCGTCAAGGCTTTAGGTTGTCAAATTAGCTATTAGTCAATCACGTTTTGTACAGTCAAGAAGAAATGAAAACTATAGGAAAAAATAAAAGCAAAAATATCGTCTTCTTCTTCAACACTTTATAAATCTAAAACTTAAAATAACACAGTGTGCCTTAAATAACTAAATATTATTGAAACTAAAATTCCAACTAATAGTATAAATGCGAACATGAGTTTGTTTGTTTGTTACGTTTTCACGCAATAACCACTCAGCCGATTAATCAGACATTTTGTACACATGTTGTCAGGGGTACAAAAAAGGACATAGCAAAATTACATTAGATCCGATTTGGGAAGAAAAATAATATCCAAAAAAAATGTACGGAAGTTGCCACTATGGTGACAGGTGTCCAAGAGACAGGTGACAAAGTGACAGGAGTCAAACCTAGGGGTGCAATATGAAGGGATTATTTGAAAATTCATTCCTAAAGGGGTGACGGGAGTTGTAAAGTTTGCACGCGGGCGAAGGTTAGGGGCGCTGCTAGTAACTAAATATTAATGGTAACTATAGAACAAAATTAAATATTTTAAAGAAAAATTACTCCTTCATCAGACCCTTAAAAACTTTACGTGTCATAAAAGTTAACTTCGATAAAAAATAATTTTGCTGTAGGTAATGAAAATAACGGATGCAGGTTGTGTCAGATTGTACAATGATTTGACGAATTAAGTAATTAACGAATTTAGGGTTTTGACGAATAACTGATGTGACGTATTAAGGGTTTTGACGAATCGCGAAATTGACAAATAAAGCTTTTGACTTGTGTAGCATTTGACCAACCAAGTATTTGACAAGTCTCTGCGAAACCGTATGAGGTACCTATGTTACGAGTATCTCTGGTGTCACAATTTGTCAAGCCGCTTGATGATCTCTGATTAAGTGGTGACGGAGGATGAATCGTCCATTCAAACGTAATACCAAAATCGTGGTTAAACGATTGCATAAAAAGAAAAAAGAAATGCAGCATATTTTCACCATAATATAATTTTACTCGAATTTGGATAGTATTTATTAAGTAGGTTACTAAATGTTTTTATAAAATAAAACTTGCATTTTGCATAATCACGACAAAATCATTTTCGTTTCAGGTATTTTGAAAAATAATTTCAGTTAATAAAATACTATCCGAATCATAATATGGTGGAAATATGCTTCAATTACAAATGATTTTGGAATTACCTTAGTATGGACAATTCATTGTCCACCAACTTCTTAACGACTGCTACTAATCAATAACAACGTGGACCGACAGCTTATCGTGCCCTCCGAAGCACGGAGCGGTGGAAATCCGCAATACAGAAAAATCATAGGTGCAGAGTCGAGTATGGAACCCGGTATCGTAGAATACTAACGAGCACTATTACACCGATCGGCCATCATCTATGAAAGGGTTTTGTTTGATTTTATATTACTTTTTGTGAAAACTTGTCTAATACTTACAGGAAGCATAAAACATGACGAATGTGGGCGTAGCGGCCGCAATGATTTGTTCGAAGTCCGCGTCGAAGGCCAACTTGACGTTCCCTCCGAAGCCGGCCTCCTGCGGCGTGGCGGCGGCGGCTTGTTTAGTTTCGTGGTGGCCCATCTGGCTGTGGATGAAGGACACGAAGTCTGCTTCCTGTAAATATTAATCATCATCATCATCATTATCAGCCCGCACCAGTCAATATAGGCCTCTCCCAAAGCAAAAAACCCGACTGCGAACAAAATTATTGAACACGAGCTGACCGCCCGCAAAAATAATCACACTAATATTATAGAGCCGAAAGTTTGTACGTATTATGTAGGGTGTGTGTGTATGTTTGTTACTACTGATCGGATTTGGATAAAATTTGGTATGGAGGTTGCTTATACCTTGGATTAACACAAGGTTTACTTTTTATCCCGGAAAAATGCACGGTTCCTGAAGAACGCGGGTGAAACCTTGGGGCGCAGTTAGTATTTTGTTACTTTTTTACTTACATATTTTAGTTTACTCTAATAGTGCAAATTTCAACATTAGACTATAGTATTTACATCAACTTGAATAATCTAAAATTTAAAATGTTGATATCATCATCATCATCATCATCAGCCCGTATCAGTCCACAGCTGGACATAGAACTCTCCCAAAGCACGCCACTGAGTCCGATCTTGGGCTCTTCTTTTCCAACCGCCACCAGCCATATTGCGTGTGTCGTCGCTCTACCTAGCCGGAGGGCGTCCTACATTACGTTTGCCGAATCGCGGTCTCCACTCAAGAACACATCACAACGGGTATCAGTCTTTCGACAGATATGACCAGCACACTGCCACTTCAGCTTAGTAGTGTGTGTGTGTGTGTGTGTGTGTGGCATCGAACAAACCAATGGACTGAATTTGATGAAACTCGTTTTTTTTTGTTTTTTCGGTTTGAAAGCTGATGTGATCGAGAAGCTTCTAAGCTATAATTGGAATGGTTCATCCTTCACACGGGTGAACCCGCGGGCTAGTCTGCTATAAAATGTATCTACTGTTTATGAACATAAGAAATGATTGACCTCGACCTTGACTTTAACATTAAATCAGAGCACGCCTACAGCCACGTGGTCTGACTGTGCCCTACCCTCGTTTGCAATTCTAAAGCGCGTAGCCAGAAACTCGAAGGAGCCGTGAGCGAAACGAGTGCACGCGACTTGAACGAAGCGGAGAGCGAAGCGAGACAGCTATTTAAAGCTGAGCAAAGGTCGACTGTGCGAATAGTGCTAAATAAGAGTTTTGAATTCGGTACCAAAGCGAGCCATAATTTTTTGAGCTTATTTCAAAAATAAGCTCTAAATTACAACTACTCATCGGTTAGTAATCCTCCATCCTTATCAATCTTATTGAGCTGTCCCACTGCTGGGCAAAGGCCTCACCTCGATTTTTACATTTTTTACGGTCCTATGCTGTCAAAGGTGTCAACATCAACGTCCCGACATATTTTCGTGGTCAACCTCATCACCTTCTTTGCGTGCTGGGACGCCACTGAGCGGTTACTATTTGGCCCATAGCACCTCGGGCATGCGGCAGTCGTGGCCGGCCCAGTTCCACTTCAGCTTGCCGGCTTTACCAATGTGGCTTCTGATGGACTCAATGTCCATAGACAACTGCATAGTACTCCGTATAGAGGTGAGTGGTAAGCCCAGATTGATTTGGCTGTGACTCTCCGTGAGAGCCTGCATGTAACGCCGTAACCGCGGAGCTCCTCCACCATTACAATTCTGTACATTCCAGCCCGATGTACAGCACCCGTGCCCTGCCTGCAGTGAGGGGTTGTTGCTCTTAATACATCAGAGTAGACTGTTAAGTTTGTTCGTTCAGCCTTTTTTGATCCACGGGAAGTATTTAATTTCCCTCCTACCCTAAGACACAGTAGGTATACATATAGTCCTTACGTACAATAGAAAAACGAGGAGTAAATGGCCGAATAGACGCACGCGGTGTCATGTGTGTAGTATCTGTGTCTACTCTGTCTGTGTGGTAGTTATGAAGTGCCTTTTGTATAGAGATCTAGTAGTGTCCGGGGTGTTACAGGTTTTGATTCCCTTGCGAGTGTCAAAATATGCGGCATAAACGGCCGTATCTTTTGATTACTTGACTTAGAAGTTGTTTTTTTCCACGACTCCAAGAGATTGCAGGATTGAGTATTTGATATTAATTTCATCTTGATACCTCTACGCGTTCCTGAGAACAAGGGTCTTAACAGACAGACAGACAACAATGTGATTCTATTAGGGTTCTTGGTTTCCTTTTGAGGTACGGAATTCTAAAAACAAAACAAAAAAACACGTTACCTTCCTCCCGCCGCTGTAGTCGCTCATCTGCTTGTCGAAATAGCTGAAGTACTTGATGGTAGGGTAGCCCTTGACACCGTAGTTTTTGCACAGATCCGCGGCTACGGTGCAGTCGACGGCACCGAACGCTACAATCAGTTCATCGGCGAACCTCTCGGCAGCCCTCACGAACTCCGGCTTAGTGCTTTTGCAGTGGCCGCACCCTGGAATATAACATTACTTTTTTATTGAGTACTAGGCAATGGTTTGGCCACGGTATCATCTGATGGAAAGCGAAGTTGTGGCCGAAGGTGTAGCATGCTTGACTTAGTTGACTTGAACACATCTGAGTTATGTTTTACCGGTTTACCGGAAACACTGACGAGGGCAGGGCATTTCATTCCTTGGCAGTTTTATAATAAATGAAAAAGCGTACCGCTTCGTTCTTGTGCGAGGTATTTCAACCATAAAAAGGTGGCGCTTTGCCGGACGTCTAGTCGTGACGGTCAGATTGATCGTCAGATTGTACAGTTCTTGTGGACACTCCATAGAATATTTAATCCCCGTCGCAAAAATATATAAATAATAATAATATAATAAAATGTTTTCTTGAATTTTCTTAAATTAATCTAAATTTAACTACTACTATTCTGTGATATGTACTTCAGGTACAACTGTGCCTGAAAAAGTATATATCACAGGCACCACCACCTGCCGAAAGGATTAAAAGACTTGTGTACATAAACATTTACAACGGAACTTGGTTATCTTTCCAACGACTAAAGCGAAACTATGAAACGAAAATAGGCGGGCTATGAGTTTAATGGCTATAATAATAACTGTTTGAATGTGTCTGTTGCATAATACCTCCCAAAGGAATAGACTGATTTCACGAGCGATGGTAGTAGAAACCTGAGTTAGCTCGCTTGGGTTCGGTCCTCTGCTCCTCACCAATTACTGTTCTAAGTATATTATTTCGCACCTTGCTTCGGAAGGCACATTAAGCATAAGCCCTCAGGCGGCTTTACAAAGTCTGACACCAGGGGCCATCACTTTCTTATACAATAAACAAACAATTGGGTTTTCTTTTCATTTCAGTTTTTACGTTTCCCCGCAAATGGATACCCTGGAACATATTTAAAAAAAAAAAAAGTTCTAAAAAACTTGGTATTTTGTCTAAGGTTAGGCGGTACTTCACACCGGCACAGCTTTTGAATCTTTATCAAGCACAGGTCCGATCTTGTATGGAGTACTGCTGCCACCTCTGGGACGGTTCTGCCAAGTATCAGCTCGAGTCTTTGGATTCAATTGAGAGACGTGCTATCAGGCTCATTGGGGATGACACTCTGGTAAAGAGTAAGCTTCAAAGTCTGGCGCATCGACGTGAGGTAGCAAGCCTGGCGGTATTCTACAGATTACACTATGGAGAGTGTGCACAAGAACTGCACAACCTGATTCCCCCATCACCTTTCCATCACCGTACGACTAGACGATCAGCAAAGCGCCACCCTTTCATGGTTGAAATACCTCGCACAAGAACGAAGCGTTACGCTTCTTCATTTATTATAAGAACTGCAAAGGAGTGGAATGCCCTGCCCTCGTCAGTGTTTCCGGTAAATTATAACCCCGGTGTGTTCAAGTCAAGAATGAATAGGTATCTACTAGGCAAGCGTGCTACACCTTCGACCACATCATCGCTTTCCATCAGGTGAGATCGTGGTCAAACGATTGCCTAGTCCGTAATAAAAAAAAAAAAGAAGTTCTTTGTCATCGATTTGTGAGCTACCCTGAAAGCTCTAGCCCCGATAGCTAATCGGGAAGTGCTCGAAATTTCATTACTTTTAACCTAGTAATTTCTCTAGGTTAAAAGTACTCTATGTGCTATTCCAAGACCTAAAATAACAAGATGCCAATATTATATATTAGATACCAAGTAAACCAGTTTTTAAGTCAAACCCTAATCTATCCAACAGTGAAAACCGCATCGCAATCGGTCCAGTAGTTTTTACGTGATGCGCGAACAAATATAGACAAACAGACTAACAAAGAGACACGAATTTTAAAAATGTTTTATCCTTATTCAGTAGCTTAATGAAATTACCCTAGTTTTTTTTATTATCTTCTTTGTACAGACTTTTTCGTTCTTATTGCTTTATTATAAGTATAGACAAAAGTTTCTTGTCGCGTATGACGTTCGTCGTATGCTGTGGTCTTACAAGGAGCGTAGAACATGATGACGGCGTGCTTGATCTTGCGCAGGGCGGTTCTGAAGTTCGCGGCGTCGAGGTGGCGCACGGGCGACTCCTCCTCGGCCCAGGGCTTCTCTGGGGGCGGCGGTGGCGGAGGCTCGCTCGGGTCCTGGAAACATTCTCATACTTACACATCAAACTAGCTGCGCCCCGATTTAGCCCACGTGTGATGATGATGATGATGAAAAGTATCCTATGCGTTTACTAAACCAATTTTGATGAATACAGGGTATACTAGGTGTATATAAATTAAGTTATGAGTTTTAAATAATATCTCCCTTTGAGAAACTTGGGAAGTCACAAAGCGCTAGAGACGGTTCTTGTTATTCATAGCAGTAGTATAACGGAACAGACTTCAACTGGTCTACAGACCGCCTGTAGTATTTTAATGTTCGAGTGTCGCAAAATGAGATCCGTTGAGGTAATTTTTTGAGGAAAAGGTTTGGTCCTGCAATAAGGTGGATACAAATGATTTTGGTATTACATTTGTATGAAAAAGTCATCCTCCGCCGACTTCTTAAATCTTAAATTACTCACCTCGTATATTACCTGTGACCGGAGATCGTCTTTAGTCAACTCACCTTAATGAAACTAAAAATCTGGTCTTCTTGCCGAACATGGCCGGCATCGTACTTGAACTCCCCCTTATTAAAGTACTTCAAGGTGGGGTAGCCCTTGACGCCGAAACGGGAGCCCAAATCTGAGTGCTTGGTCGCGTCTACAGCTGCAAGCACGCCGTTTATCTGAGAGTAAAAGATTTTGTTTAAAAACCATACTTAATTGTAGTATTCAACGCAAGGTTGTAGATACTGACAGTGAAAAGATTTTAACTTGGTTCCGTACCTCAAAAGGAAAAAAGGAACTCTTACTTCGTTGTCCGTCCGCTGTCCGTCCGTCTGTCTGTCTATCAAGACCCTTTTTCTCAAGAGCGCATGGAGGTATCAAGTTAAAATTATTTAACAAAAACTCAGGTCTGCAATCCCTTAGAGCTTAAAAAAACAGACTTCTAAGTCAACCCAATCAAAAGATACGGCCGTTTATGCCGCATACTTTGACACTTGCAAGGGTATCAAAACCAGTAGGGTACCGTTGACCTAGAATCATGAAATTTGGCAAGAAGCAATGTCTTATAGCACAAGTAAAGGGAATAATTTGAAATCCATAAATTTGTAGTTACAACGCTTTTTTTTCATTTGTTAAGCTGATCGCGACCTATGTCGATGTATGGAGACAACTGTTTTCCAAAGGCAAAGTTAAGTTTGTACGGAACCCTCGGTGTCTTGGCCTGTATTTGTTAATTCTACAAATAATTTGGTGGAACTGTAGGTAATCTACATTTAAGTTTTTAGCTCTGTCAAACAATTTGTCACTTTTAACCTCATGAAAACATAAGGGATACCACTAAAGTTGAAAAAATCTACCTTTTCCGACTTTATTCTAGCAGCTGCCTTCTCAAATTCTGGTTTGATGCGTTTGCAGTGACCACACCAAGGCGCGTAGAAAACCACCAAAGCGTTTTCCACTTTCGATAGCACACTGTCGAAATTTGCTCCTGTAACAATACACGTTACACTTTAGGGTCGTGTATGAACGACTAACCGTGCTTTAAAGATCGCTGTCACGAATAAGAGATCTAGGCCGTGGTCCGAATCGAATTTTATTACTCAAACACGTTGGCGGAAATCACTGCGGTCCGAATAAAAAAATGAGCCTTTGACAGCTCACAGTGCTGTCAGCGAGATTTTGAATCGGACCTTCCTTTGATCGAGGATAATTTTTCTCTTTGTCGCGGACTCAATCGATCTAGCTTGTTCGACTTCTTGCAGCGTCAAACGGAGGGTGAACTGCCTCCCGGTGCCTTCATCACAAAATTATGATTTTATTATTTAAATTTTCTCCATTATTTTAAACGCAGGTAGCAATGATCATAAGAGATACGAAAATGTACCTATATAGTAATTATATTCTTTAGTCTCAACTCAACTTATACTCAACTTTTTTGACTTTGACATATGGCTCACTGTGATTTCACGCAGGAACTTAGTCACCGTAAGTTCAATATGGCGACAATAATGACGTCATCTATGACATCACACACTATATCGTCAGTATGTCGTTGGCGCGCTTACGCTGAATCGAACCGCTTATGAGCGCGATAATATCGGTTATTGCCTGATTCGGACCGCACCGCTATACTTTGCAATTTGCAATACAAAAACAAAGACTACGCTATGAGAAGCGACGCTAACTTATCTTCAGCGTAAGGCGTTTTCGAGGCGTGATTTCGTGTTAGAGCAAAGCATTTTACATTAGTGATGTGTTTGACTAGAGACTTTTTTTTTACCTTTAATGTATTTGTGTAATAAGTAACGATACAATTGCATAATGGTGGATAAAATATTACATTCTACTATAACCGGAACACAAAATAAATTTATTGTAATTTGTCAGAATGACAGAGTAACCAAAGAGACTCTTCAAATCTTGACAACTCATTAGTCTTTGGTCACTTTGTCATTTCACAAAAGAGAACATAATTATAATCAATGTTACCTTTGATCAAGGAGGTTGAATTACTTTTACTGGCGTTTTCTCAATACCTTTGGTAATCATGCCCAAAATAGGTTGTCAACAAGGAGGTAGAATTACGCTTACTGGCGTATTATGTGATTGTAAACATTTCTCAAAAAAAAAACGTGTTTCTAGGAGCCTGGGGTCGTGATAATTATTAATATGGTCAAACTACGAAGACAAACCTGTCAGATGCACTACGTCGCTATCCTCCGACCAGCTCTCGTCAGCAGCTTCCTTTTTCTTCAGCTGCTGAGCCGTCGGGTCTCGCATGAAGTCCACGATAGCTTGCCGCTTGTTATCGCTGTTGTACGGGAAACGGAACTGGCCTTTTCTGGAAATTAGTATCGGCCATTCGTCACATAGAGTTCCCGAGACCGCGAAGGAGTAAGGCCTTGATCGACGAATCAACGCTGTAAGCCACGTACCTACAGCATTATCTGACGCCAGTCGCAACGCAACCTACCTGTGTACTAGTACTATTATTTATTTCGTAACTGTACTGAGGTCTTACTCTGATTCAAGAATGTATCAGTCGATCGTCCGAAACCCCGAAACTTCGTACTTTTAAATCAGTGCATAGGGCTGCCAACTTTTGTAAAAGAAATACTGTAAATTATGGAGGGAAAAGGAAAATAAACAGTACCTAATTTGGAAAAATAAACAGTATTTTATTGTTTTAAAGATATTAATTTATATTTATGGGAGCTTCTCGTATAACTTAACAATCCTTGTTTGTCGTACGAGGTAGTGCTGGTCTCTGGTGGCAGTTTGGCAGGCCGTCCGAGGGCCTCTCACATGGTGTCTCCTCTCACTATTGACGTGCCTCCGAAGCACGGAGCGAAGGAACACCGCACATAACTTAGAAAAGTCATTGGTGCGGACACTAGTACTCGTTGGATTCAGTCGCACTTGTATACCGCTAGGCTGACATCACTCTTGACAAGTTTAATAAGCCTCACTTTTTCTCTTTTTTTTTTTTTTTTTTTTTTGTGTGTAAGATAAAAAGTATTTTTTGCAAGGCAACCTAATGCTGAGTTAAGGCCCATTCATCACCACTTTAATTATCTACTTTTACCTTTTCTTTGTTTTCCTTTTCTATTGTTCCTACTTAATTTTTCTAATTCTTTGTATCTTTTATTTTTGTGTATGTTGAATAAATGTATTTTCTTTCTTTCTTTCAACCTAAACGGAGCAGTAATTCTGTAGTTGGTTTAAAGTGATGATGAAAACAAACAGTATTTTGCATATTTTTATTTTTGTTGAACCGTAAATAGTATTAGAGACCGAAAAACAGTATAATACTGTTTTTAACAATATGGTGGGCAACCCTAACTATGCGCCTTTGTATTGTCAGGGCAAAAAGGGACCACATTTAAAAAAAAAACTTGTATTTAACTTCCTTGTATGTATGTATCTATGTATACATGTATCTATTTATCTATGTATTTTGTCTGTCCTGGAATCTTGCAATACAAATTTCGAGCACACAAACCGAAGAAAAAGCAATAAAAAAAAAAGAAAAAAAAGGTAAACTGTGAAAATGCAATAAAAAATATTAAAAAGTGACATTCATTACAAAAAATCTCTCAAAAGCATATTTTTTTTATTATGTGACTTTTTGTTTCTCTATTGCTCCCATGCGCTTTACAGTTGCCCGTGCTAGGGACTTTATGCGAACCAATACGAGTACATCGTCCGCGAAAGTACAGGTACTGTGTACAGTACAGGTACTTACGTTGCAGTGCGATGTACACCACACGACGAGAAATTATTTACCAGACAGTCCTGAAGATATATGGTAACGTCGCGTCGCCATGGAATTTGACAACATTTATGTTTAATTTGTACAATCTATCCATGGCGTAATCATCTGTTTAACATAAAGTTTATAATGCAGTTTGAAAATATAATAAATCTATAGCATGATGATAAAGACAGAAAAAAACTGGTAACCATATTACTAAACTTGAAAACAATGTCATTCAATCTTGTGTCTTTTCGATCTTTGTGCGACAGAGCTCACGGTGGTATGCTCAATCTTCGTCACTTCCGACGTCACTTTGCAATACACAACCATCATCCGTCCATTTGTCCGCGCGGACTACTGTTTATTGCGAAAATAACATCCCTTGTTCTTCTAGGATATGAAAAACAAATACAAAAGTAGGTACAGCACCTATGCTCTTTTTTTTTTTAACAGACTTGTTATTTCGTTTCCATGGCAACCGTTCCTTGCAGCGAGTAATTATCATTTTCCAGTTTACCCGTGAAAACTTTTCATTTTCCGGGATAAAAATCCTATGTTTTATTCTAGGGTATAAGCTATTCCCATTCCAAATTTCATCAAAATCCGTCCAGTTTTTATCGCGTGAAAGCTCTCCAAACAAACAAACAAACAGACAACGATTCACTTTTATATATTGGTACGGATTAAAAAAGATAATTTAGATTTGGATTATCTATCTCTAGATAGTATCTCTACAATCAATTACATCCGCATTCTCTCTATGCACAAATAAGTAAAGGCAAGGTAGTAGTTATTCCGCAACAGGAAACGGACATGTGTGTTTTTCGAAATTTAATCAATATCAGCAAACTGAATAATGAAGAGCGCGGTCAAATGCAAGGCGACATTTTACAATGAATCAAAAAATATCTAAAAAGGCTTTGTACTCACTCATAATAGTAAAGGGTTGGGAAACCGGTTATGTTGTACAGCTGCCTGATTTTAGAATTGCCCGGTTTGGCCACGTCGATTGCTGCTAGCAGAGCTTCACCCTGTAATTGACATATCACAACATTATACTACTTAAACACTACTAGAAGTAGTAGGGCCCTTACAGACGACTGCGGTTCCGCGAATTCCGCGCGCGGGCCTCTGACATGGCTTAACGACCTATCAATCAATAACAGCCGGGACCGACAGCTAAACGTGCCACTGAAACACGGAGCGATAGGAAATCCGCACAAAGAAAACTCATTGGTTCCAATTTCTCACTGTTACATCTGAAGACCGAACCTGGTATCGTTGTTTTCTAACGCGCGCACTAGTGTACTGCTCGTCTACCATCTTTGCCAATCAGGAACTAGAGAACCAGGATCCCATACACCCAGACTCAGGTTATACCTATGGTTCACACAAATATTTGGCCTGTATATCGAACCTGCAACATCAGGCTTCGCGGTCGGCTCATCAGTGTCATCATCATCATCATCATCATTATCAGCCTGTATCAGTCCACTGCTCTAACAAAACATGCCACTGAGCCCGCGATCTACGGATCTTCGTTTCTAACCGCCACCAGCCATCTTGATATGTCGTCACTCCAGTCTCCACCTAGCCGGAGGGCGTCCTACATTACGTTTGCCAAGTCGCTGTCTCTACTCAAGAACACGTCTACCCCAACGGTTATTCGGTCCTGCGCCAAATATGACTAGCCCACTGCCACTTCAACCTGTCAGTGTAGTTAATGTTAATCATCTGCTTTTAGAGTGTGTTGTCTGTAATATAATTTTATGCAAAGATCGTAGTAAAAGACAGTCAAAGGACTCAGGGTGTAGATGGAGAAATACTTCAACCAAGCCTTTAAAAAAAGTTGGCACTGACATGTTGGTATTTTTGGAAACTTTTGCACTGATCGAGGTTTAGCTGGTATATTTATCTACATACGTACTTCACTGTATATATATATTTCTTCACCAACCTTTAAATCTGCTGCTGCCTGCACATAGTCCGGCTTCATTGTCTTACAGAAACCACACCAAGGCGCATAGAACATTATCATACACTTCTTGTATGCTCCCGCTCCTTTCTTAAGAAATTTTGTTAAGGCCTGGAAAACAAAGGGAAATCATATATCGAATATTTGCAGATGAAACCTCTGTTTTTTTTGTCTGCATTAAAATTCAATATTTTGTGAAAGAGCGCCTTTGATTCTCGTCCGAAATGTAAGTAGGAGGTTTTTTGATATTTCTGATACTTGTAACTTGTAATACTTTATCCTCAGTTGATCCATTTTAAGAAACTTTTTAAGTAACATCATCGATTGGCACAATATAAGGAAAACGTGAGGATTGTCTTTTTTCTTGCTGACTGTACTATATTTTCAAAATCTCTGAATGTATAAGGAAATTACTGCAATAGTTTAGGGATGGTCTTTCTCCTGTAGCTATAATAGTTTAGGTAGGTACCTTTACTGCACCGTCTCACCCCCTTATTACCCCCCTATACACCATTACTAGTTAGTGCAATCAAAGTGTGCAATCACTCTTTGTGGCCTTCGGCGTTCTAAGGGGAGGCCTATGCTCAGCTGTGGAATCATGATGGTGATGATAACAATAATTTTCCCATAGATTTCACTAAGTGGACTTCAAATATCCTTGTAGTAATTATATGTACATAAAACTACATGTACCCGCGGCTTCGCACACTTGGTCATTTCTCTAGGATAAACTTACTATCTATATGTGCTATTCCAAGACCTAAAAAAACAATATACCAACATTTGTTCATAATGTCTTCAGCCGTCAAAAAGTTTTTTTATCAATTGCTCTGCTCCTACTCATCGGATTGAGATACCAAGTACCCAGTTTTTAAGTCAAAGCCTAAGCTATGAAACAGTGAAACCACATCGCAATCGATCCAGTAGTTTTGACGTAATGCGCGAACAAACAAACAAACAGACAGAAAGCCATTATTTTAAGTACCCTAGACCATTTTTTTTATTATCTTCTTTTTACTTAATTTTTAGTACTTATTGCATTATCATAAGTATAGATAACATTCAACAATGACTAATTCGAAGTAAAACAGCAATACTGAAAAAGTAACTATTGTTTTGAAAACTCTTTGCGGTAATTTCACATACATTTCAGTTTCACAGTTAATTTACTCTATGAGTAATTGAAAGACATGGTTGGTTTACTTAGCATGTAAGCACAATTATGTAGATAGAATGATAAGTATAATTCTAAGCCTTGTCACAATAAGTACTTATTGTGACAAGGCTCACAAGGCTGGTTCCTATCCCGGATCATTAATTTGCTAAAACATGGCTGTGATAGACGAAGAAATTCGTTCTCTATCGCTCGCGCATTGTGCGAGCGCAAGGTCAATACATATTTAAGCGCGAGCGAAAGAGATAAGTAGTGAGGGGTCAATGTACGAATTTCTTCCTGTATTGCGGCCATGCTTTACCATGTTATCGGTTTATATGGAACCAAGCCATAACCGGGGCAGACACCCTCCTGTGTTGTGAACTTCTAGGCTTAGATCATATTCATGACCAGTGTAATTCAACTCTAGGTGTAGAAAAAAAACCATACAAACAGCAACTGAGTCAACTGGTCCATGTTTAAAACCAGGAAGAAGCTGCTTCATATAAACCTAGGGTAAAACTAACCTCTCCGTCTGCTAGATGGAAGATATCCGTTGCTGTTGGATCTTCTTCCCATGGCAAATCTCCAGTTGGGTCTCGCAGGAAGTTTGACATAGAACTGAGAGTCTCACTTCTGTCATAATCTTTGTGGAAGTCACCATCTTTGTAATGCTTTATGTAGTATGGCTTATCAGATCCTACTTTTAGTTTTTTACAAAGTTTCTTTGCTTCACTGTAAACAAATAAGATTATATGAATTATATTAAGATTTCCGAATGCCAAAAGGCATGAGACACACAATAATTCCAAGTACCAAGATAACCTCGATTAGGAATCCCATCTTGAATAAGAAAAGAAATGCACAATACACCATAGGCGAGATGATAGTGCAGCCCTAACCACCCTCATCTCTTTTAAACACACAGCCTCCTCAAACTCACTTCCTGAGATTACGCTGAAATGTCTGAACAGATTTTAATGAAATTTGGTATATAATACTTTAGGTCCTGCAACATCACATAGGATACTTTTCATCATCATCATCATCCACTCGGGTAAAACAGCAAACGCATCTAGACAAAAATATGTTTTGGAATCCAAAAATCAACTTTATAAAAGTTTACACAAATATTTGGACTACACTGAAGGTCTACTCTTTCAATAATCCAAATCCATTCAGAAATCCTGGAGATATGAGTGAACATAAAATATATACAAAAATAAAACAAGGTCAAATTGAGAATCCTTGTCACGGACAATTAAAAATTGTTTAACAATTGTTCAAATACCCAATAGCACTTGTTTCTTGTAAATAACTACTTACAAATCTGTTGTTGATAATACTATGATTATGTAAGCATTGCGCACTCAGTGTAGTGAAGTTTGGGCACTTGGGACTAAAAACCGAATGAAATCAGTATAATATACAAAGAAGTGCCGTAGAGACATTGCAAGTAAAATTTACTGCAAATGCATGATTCTTATACTGTGTGTGTTTTCTGTACAGTATCATTTAGTTACAGTACTGAAAACACACACAGTATAAGTATATACTTATTTTTATTCTATTTAATTAACACGGAACTGTTAAATGAAATGAATGCATAAAAACTGCAAAACTATGTTCCCGTGACTTTAATTAAAAAGTAGCTCATATGTGTTATTCCAGGACCAAAAGTACCTATAAAGTACAGTATACTACATTTCTTCAAAATGTGTTCAGCCGTCAAATAGTTTTTTATCAATTGCTCCGCATCTAATCATCGAATTAAGAACATTGAAAAACGCATCGCAATTGATCCAGTAGTTTTTACGTGATGCGCGAACAAACATACTGACAAACAAACAGACAGACACGATTTTTAAAAATGTTATGTTCTTACATACTTTTTCATTATTATTGCTTTATTATATGTATAAAATTCCACTGAAGGGTGGTAAAGCCTGTACTAATGACACACATGTTATGTTTTCTTTTTCTACCTGCTTAAATTTACCAGAGTTACTTTTTTTATAACAGAACTATAAAACTAATTTTAATTGTGTTCATTAGGAGCTACTCCGAGGTCTACCCTTACAAATACAATAAGAATCATCTAAGTCAACTGAGAAGATTCGAGGAAACCAGTGCACAAAGATTCAAAGGCAAAGTAAAAGCTTAGGGTCTTACCTATTATAGCAATCAATAATAACCAGAGTAGCCTGTCCCTTCATTGCATCTGCTGTATTTTTATACACTTCGACTATTGGTTGGGACAACTTGGCTTCATTGACAAATAACACCATAACATTAGTTTTTGTCCTTAACAACTTTTTGAACTCCTTTATATCACTAATATCAGTGATTACCGAGTTCTTTTGCTTTTTAGCTTGCATAGATATCTGTACTAATATCATTAATATAGGTAGTAATATCTGAAAATCAAGAAAATGATGGGTAAGTAAATTAAACATTTATTTCATTAATGTGATTTATATAATGTATTTAAACATTTATTTCATAATTAAATCAAATCAAATACATAAACAAAAGCAAAATAAATGCAGGTACACCCAATTTCATCATCATCATCATCATCATCATATCAGCCTTTAGAAGTCCACTGCTGAACATAGGCCTCCCCCAGAGCGCCATGACGAGCGATCCTGTGCCACCTCCATCCACCGACTTTCTGCAATGGCTACAATGTCGTCAGTCCATCGTGTGGGGGTCTCCCCACACTTCGCTTGCTTGTTCGTGGTTGCCATTCAAGAACCTTTATAACCCAGCGGTTGTCGGTTCTGCGAACTATATGGCCTGCCCATTGCCACTTCAACTTGCAAACTCTGAGAGATATGTCGGTAACCTTCGTTCTTCTACAGATTTCCTCATTTCTGATTCTATCACGTAGTGAAACACCGAGCATAGCTCTCTCCATTGCACGCTGTTAATAGTTAGCAACCACGTCTCAGTGCCGTATGTCATCACTGGCAACACGCACTGATTATAAACTTTCGTCTTGAGGATCTGCGGTATCTACGACGAGAAGATATGGCGTAATTTCCCGAACGCTGCCCATCCGAGTTGGATTCGTCGGTTGACCACTTTGTCGAAGTTGGATCTACCCAATTGGATCGTCTGACCCAAGTAGACATAGTGATCAACAGCTTCAATAATATCGTTCCCTACATAAACCAGCATGGCTACGACATGGGCATTTGACATGATGTTCGTCTAGCCCATGTTCATTTTAAGACCCACCTGTTGGGAAACAATATTGAGGTCACTGAGCATTGTGCTTAAGTCTTCTAGGGTTACAGCCATGATGACTATATCAATAGCAAATCGAAGGTGAGTGATGTATTCGCCATTGATGTTAACACCAAATCCGTTCCAGTTCAGAAGCTTGAATATATCTTCCAGTGCAGAGGTGAACAGTTTCGGAGAAATAATGTCTCCCTATCTCACCCCTTTTTGCAACTGGATAGAATTCGTGCTCTGATCCTGAAGATGAACTGTCATGGTGGCCTTGCTGTACAAACACTTCAACACTTTGATGTACCGGTAATCAATCTGGCACAGCTGTAATGATCTCGACTGAATCAAAGGCTTTCTCGTAGTCCACAAACGCTAGACATAGTGGCCGATTATACTCTTTGGTCTTCTGTATAATCTGCCGGAGCGTATGGATGTGGTCTATGGTGCTAAAGCCTTTCTGGAATCCACCTTGTTTAGGATGCTGAAAGTCGTCAAACCTACGAGCGAGACGGTTTGTAACTACTCTCGAAAACAGCTTATAAACGTGGCTCAGCAGTGAAATGGGCATATAATTCTTCAAAGGGTTTTATCACCTTTCTTAAAGAACAAAATCACTACGCTCCTGTGCCACGCCTCTGGCGTAGTACCCTCGAGGATGACAGAGTTAAACAGCTTCTGAAGGACTTTAAGTACCGGTGTTCCACCCGCTTTCAGTAGCTCTGTCGTTATTCCGTCCTCCCCTGGTGCCTTGTTGCTCTTAAGCTGATTGAGAGCCATTCTGATCTCGTATAGGCTGACGTCCGGGATATCTTCGGTATAATGTCAGGTCAAATGGGCACTTGCATCGCTAGTCCTGCTAGGAGGACTACGCAATCTTTTTTTGCGGGGGGTCTTAAAAAACTCCGACCAGATCGCGTGGACAATTTCCACCAGCCTGTTATTTAATTCGTCCACTGTATCGCATTCGGTAAGGATTTGGAAGCAATGTTGGAGCTCCAACTGAAAGCTCTCGGGGTTTTGGATTTGGTCAGGACTTGGGCGAAGAGTAGATCTCATCAAACGAAACCTCTCCAGCTTTACGTTGATATTCAATGAGCCTCTTACCATGCGGTGATCACTGCCAGTCTTAACCCTGTTGATCACAGAGACATCATTAAATATATGCCGATTGGTCGTCAAAATGAAATCTATCTCGTGCTTATGACTGCTGGGGTTCAGCCACGTCCATTTCCTGAAGAGTCCCTCCTTCTCCATGAAGTCGGCCAATCGCTGACCCCTTTAGTTCCGCTGTCCAAATCCAAACTGCCGCACTCTTAGTTCATCGCCATTCCTCATGCCCAGCCGTGCGTTGAAGTCCCCCATCACCACTGTGAAGTGTGTTTTCGGGGCATGTATGGCATTAGAAATGTCGTCATACATAGTCTCCACTTCATCGTCCGGGTCCGGTTACACCCAATTTAAGAAAGCACAACTATAAAAGGAACAAGACAGCTTGCTTCAACTTTAAGACTGGCTGCATAGTCATAAAAATAGTTAGTTAAATTTGTAGTGGTAGGCCTCTTGCGCAAGAGGCCACCTGGGGAAGTACCTTTGTTAGATATTCAACCGCCAATCAGTAGTGTGTAAACATTTTTGGGTTTTGGTTTGAAGGGCAATGTTTCCAGCGAAATTACTGGGCAATGAGACTTAACAACCAATGTCTCAGGGTGAAGAAGTGCTGTGCAGTGACATGCAAGATATTGAAACCAAAATTCTGGGTGACACTGCACTGATGTGGGCAGACGTGACTATCAGGCGAGCGACCTACCTATCTTGTCCATCAAAGAAATAAAAAAAGCCATTTTCATTCTGTCAGAATAGACCTAAGCCAAACGGCATAAGCTAGAAAGTTGAAATTTGTCACATAGTATTTTTGTTTTATGGCCAGTGGTTGAATTGGACTCACTTTCTAACTGGAGATTCTCACCAAAGTCATTTAATTTTTTACTAAAAATGTAATTATTCATGTATATGTTTAGGTAAGTACATTTTTATTACTTAAATGGGCATAATTAAGCTTCAATGAAAAAAATTAAATCATATATACAAAATATAGTAAAATATGCACTAATACAGTCAAAAGTATGAGAAAAGAGGGGGTACAACAAATAAAACTTTGCAATCCAAAATGTTAAGAGGAAAACTTTTAAAAACCGTAACATGATTTCACAAGACATCATGGCATTCCAGACCATTTTGCGCACTGGTTATGGCCCAATGTGTGTGGCTTTCAATATGAATAAATAGATTCGTATTCTTAAACAGGAGGGTAAAAATAAAAATAATACCTCCATGAGTGATGTCTATATTGTAAGCTAGTGACTTTAAGAAGATAACCAAAAATTTAACATTCATTAAGCATAATGAAAAATACAAAAACTTAAAATATTTGAAGTTTTAGTTCATGAAAAAAGGGTATTTTTAATAAGATTACAATAAGATTGCTGCAATAAGATTTACAGTAAAATCAAGTCGTAGATCGGTACTTGTACCGGTGCTTTCATGCTTACCTTCCAAAATACTTTGCAATGCATGATTACAAACTGCGAGACGAAGCTTCATGTAGCACTTAAATCTAATATACGATAGTAATTTTATTAAAAAAAGTTTCTATGTAAGTGCAAACAAATTACTTCGGGCCGCTACAGCTTACTTTTGAGAAGAAAGAACACAAGCAGAAAGGAAACCTTGTTCACAGAATCATCACCACCAAACAAGATTCAATTCATTCAATTTCAAAATTCTTGTCATAGAAACTTTGATTTGACGTTTTTCTGCCAACCAAACCAATACAAAAATTGACAGTTGACATTGATATTGTATTGTATGCATAACCTGCGTTCGTGATGATGAGATGGTGACTGGTGTAGTGGGCAGTTTCGAAATGTACATTTTTAACAAGCCGTTTCCTTTGAACATTTTTAACACTTTTGTCATTTTTGTAACTTTTGACACTACCGATCTTTTCCAAACTGAATGAAAAACGTCCATATCGCTGACATAATAAAGTCGCACTGCCTCATAGAGTAACTAGAGGGGCTTTATGGTTAAAAACCATTTATATGTTAGGAGGCCCGACCACAGAACTTGGCTTCAATCAGATTGTCACATACACTCGATGTAGATATCTTTATTCAAACTTCCATTGTTATCTCTCGCAGCAACACTAAGTACCGTTCGTATCGTACTCATTTTGGCAACTGGGCTGAATGTTTCATAGTAGTCTATACCTTCTTTTTGTGAATAGCCTATAATGACTAATCTAGCTTTATAGCGATCAATTGTGCCATCAGGATTTTTCTTCACTTTAAAAATCCATTTGCAAGGGATAGCTTTTCTGCCTGGTGGTAAAAAACCAGTTCCCACGTATCATTCTCTCGTAATGATTTGATTTCATCGTCCATGGTAGATTTCCATATTTTTCTGTCATTGCTTTGAATAGCCTCTTGATAAGTTTGGGGTTCTGGAGTGTCATTCATTTCATGAACTGCAGTCATAACAAAATTGTTAAATCTGTTAGGGGTTCTTAATTTTGAACGATTTCTCACTGTCATTCTTCCCTGCACTTCAATTTCATGTGGTGGCGTAATATGGCCGTTCTCAGAATCGCTTACTGCTGCTTTCTCTACTCTTTCAACTTCTTCTCCAGACAAAAATTCCTCATCCTCTGACAAGTTGTCAGACTTAACCGACTCAGAATTGGAGGATGTCTTCAAAGTCTGCTCATCACATCTCGAATTTCCAGGTTCTGATAATTACTCATTCTCCATTGGTATATCTACGTGATAACTGGACTTGATAGTATTCTCTTCAAAAATAACGTCTCTAGAGCGCATCAGTTTGTTTGTTTCTTTAATCCATACTCTGTACTCTTCGTCGTTATCGTAACCAACCAAAACTCCTTTTATTGCTCTTTTTATCTAGCTTATTTCTTGTTACTTTTGGTATGTGTACATATCATTCACTTCCAATGATTCTCAAGTGTCGAATTCTAGGTTTTTTGTTCCACCACATCTCATATGGAGTCGTATTTATTTGGGTTGGACCTGTCCGATTAAGAATATAGACTGTGGAATTTACCAATTCAGTCCATAGTCCATTAGGTAGGTTTTTTGAATGCAATTTTGATCTCTTAGCTTCAACAACCGTTCTATTATCTCGTTCAACACATCCATTTTGTTCCGATGTATATGGCATTGTGAGTCGCTGCTTAATTCCATACTCTTCAAGAGTTTAAGTTTCCTTATCTCTCCATTATCAAATTCCCCTCCATTATCACTCAAAATCTCTTTGACGTTATGGCCCATAGCTTTTGTCTCACCTAACATTGACCTCAGTTTTTGATGCACTTCTGACTTGTGTTTCAAAAAATATACGTGACGATACTTTGAGAAGTCGTCTTTGAATAATACGAAGTATCTGTACTTTGACATTGAGAGCTGAAAAGGCCCACAGACATCAGCATGGATAAGCTCTCCAGCTTCTGTAGCTCTTTTTCTCGTTCCGAATTTTAGCCTATGGGCTTTGCCGTAAATACATCCTTCGCACAGATCATTACCATCTTCCTTCAGTTTGATACCAAGTTCTCTTTCAATTACTGTCTTCACATGTTGTTTGTTTTGGTGTGCTAACCTCTTGTTGCAATAAGATTATCAAAAAAGATACAATTGCAATAAGTTTGCCGAGTCTAGACCGTTTATTTCAACAGGTACTATACTTTGTAACATTAGCTTGTATAGACCACCTTCTTTCTTTCTGGTTCCTATAAGCTTTGTCTTCCCATTTACTGCCAATTTGCAAGACGAAGCATTAGATTCAAACATACTATTTAAAAGTTTATCTTGGGTAGCCAAGACCGAAAAAAGATTTCGATTTATGCTAGGGACGTACCAAACATCAGTAAGCAATATCGCTTCCTCTCGATCTTCTGAATTAGCCTGAACTTTCAAAGTTCCTTTGCCAATTGCTTCCACAGATTGTCCATTAGCAGTTGTTACTGTTTGAGAACCATCAAAGTATTCGAAGCTTTCATAAAAATCACCTTGATTTGTAACGTAATTAGTAGCACCATTATCTACAAACCAACTATTGTGATCATAAGCTAAAGTTTCATCAACAGACATCACACTTATATTAGCATTATCATCACTTGTAGATGTCGATGGTTTCGGTGGACGTCCATCATTAATCCATTTGAGGCACTGTCGCACTCTATGGCCAGTTTTTCCACAGTAAAAACATTTTTCCTTTTTATGACTAATAGATCCAGCTACAGTTTTTTTGTAAATCAAGAGCTTCTGTACTATTATCTACTCCATTCTTTTAACATAAAGTTCTTTCACAAGCGCTTAACTGATTTGTCAAATTGTCTATGGTTCTTTCAGATTTTGATATCAGCAACCAACTGAATTTGAAATTAAAGTGATCATCAGGAAGATCATCAGGTATCTAAAATCTTGAATTTAAAAAATATTATAATATAATAATAATATTATTATTTTAATATTATTTTATTATATATCTCTGGTAACTCCTTTTTTTCTTCCAATTTAAGCATTTCTTGCGATACCTCAAACCAGATATTTTGTTATTCTGACAAGTGCCTAGTAATGTCATCTCCTGGTTGCTTTTTATAATCGAATAACTTCATGCAGAGGTCCAGCCATACCTCCCATGCCGAAGAAAATCGAACAATCTTTTGCAGTACTTCATCTGACAAATTTGGCGTTATCACTAACAATGCGGTACTGTCTGCTTTTCTAAAGTTTTCCGCTTCTACTTTTGATGCAGCTGATTCAATCATCTCTGGTTTGCTCGTTCTACCTTCAACACATCCAGCACTCCAAGACCTCGTAGTTTAATGCAGATTTTAAATCAATTTTTTGTTTATGCGATTTCCACGTTATTGGATTATTATACAGTCTTATTATAATTCCTGTCGTAGATTTCCTATCTATTTTATCTGCTGGCCAGTCAGCATCCACGTATGCATCAAAACTTTCATAATGATCAGCACTGTAATTAAGTTTCAAATATTTGGTCAAACATAAATATTTTAAAATACGTAATGCATATTTGTAGTGGATGTCACATTAACAGTTTTTAAAGCGACTTCAATAATTAACAGCATATGACACATCTGGTCGCGTTCCACTTGCAACATATAAAAGTACTCCAATTAAGTTTCTGTATTTTATAGATGTATTTACTCCATCACTGGGATCAAGTGAAAGTTTTAATTCCATTGGTGTTTCTAATTTTTTGGACTCCTTCACATTACATTTCTCCACTAAACTATCTATATACTTGTCTTCTCTCTCAGTGTATTTTTTTCTCTTTCTGTTTATAATCAACATCAATTCCTAGGTACTGCTTCACCATTCCTAAATGTTTCATACGAAAACGTTTTTTTAGAAATTCCTTGACCATCTGAAAAGAATCACTATTTTCGCCACAGATTAAAATATCATCGACATAAAGAAATAAATATACTTTATTCACATCATATATACATCTCGTATACAAACAATAGTCATAATCAGACCTTTTAAAATCAATGCTTAAAGCAATTGTACCAGTCACGGGGGCTCTCCCTCAATCCATATAAAGCTTTTCGCAGCTTGCACACTTTATTATCTTCCACAATATAACCATCAGGTACACTTCTGATTGATATATATACACTTCTGATTTAACTTCTCCATTAGGAAATGCAGTTTCAACGTCCATTTGTTGGATATCACATCCTTTGATGCACGCTGCAGATAGCAATGCTTTCATCGTTGTCGCTCTCGCTACAGGTGAGTATATTTCTTCGTTATCATCATACACTTGTTGAAAGCCTCTTGCTACTACACGTGCCTTATACCTTCCAATTGTTTTTAATCTAAAAATCCATTTCACTTGTATTATCTTTTTTTCTGTTGGCTTGTCAACAATTTCCCACGTTAAACTTTCATCTAAACTATTAATTTCTTCATCTATAGCTTGCTTCCACTTTTTTGCTTCTAAGCTGTTAACTGCTTCTTCATAAGTATCTGATACTCCAGCATCACGAACATTTACATAAACGACATGATCATTAAACTTTTCGGGTAACCTTCTTTCTCTTCTAGGTCGTCTCGGCGCACTCACCTCCTCAAACTCAGATTTCTTTCGTTTATCTTCTTTATCTTCTACAGTGTCATAAAATTCATCAATTTCACTGTTTTCTATTTTTTTTTGGTTCAATATATTTTTCTTGGTTTCTGTTTTCTTTGATTCAATATTTCATCATTAAATTTAAATTCATCATTTTTATACGAACTTCTTTCTGCAATTTTCATTTTATCATTTGTTTCTAGATCTTGAAATCTGATCACCTCTGCATCTGGCTCTATGAAAGTAACCTGGCGACTAATAACTATTTTGTTATCTACCATTATCTTGTATCCCGTATCTGTGTAACCAACTAAAATCCCTTTCATGCCTTTCAGATTTTACTTTGAAGTTATTTTTTCTTTGGGAACTCGAACGAAACATTTACTACCATAAATTTTTAAATTTCTTGTGTCTGGTTTCCTGCCATGAAATATTTTATATGGACTCTTTTTTTCTGCTGTATTTGCAAAAATCCTGTTTCCAAGGTATGTCGCTGTTAAAACACATTCTAGCCAGTAACATTTGCCTATCTTTGCTTCCGTCATTAAGCATCTGGCACGATCCATTACCGTTCTGTTGAATCTTTCAGCTAAACCATTTAATTGATGTGTGTAACTGTGTATGCTGGACCTGGCTTCAAATATATCCCCTGCTATTTAGGAAACTCATAAAAAACCCTATTTATATACTCACAGCCGTTGTCACATCGAATCTCCTTCACTCTTTTGCCTGTTTGGTTGTGCATCACGTTCACGTATGTTCTAAAACAGTCAAATACCTCGCTTTTATTTTTAATTGCACACACTGAAGCTTGTCTACTGTAATCATCAATAAATGATACAAAATATCGTTGACCGTTACTACCTGTTGGAGTTATTGGGCCATTAAAGTCCATATGAATAATTTCCAATATTTCTGTTGCTCTACGTCTATTGTTTTCAAAAGGTAAATTTGGCATTTAATTCTGCAAACAAATTTCACACTGCACGTAACTTTCTTCAAACCTCTCAGGTAAACCATCTAAAACTTTATGCCTACACATTTGATTAAGCTTTGAAAGTTTGCATGACCTAATTCGGTGTAATTTCTCTTTCGCTGACATTGTCTTTTCATTTGTGTATGTATCTACATTTTCTTTTTTAGTTTCATTACCTACCTTGCCTTCTAATTCATACAATTTATTATTTTTCCTAGCTACTGCTAATAATTTGTGCTCAGCATTGAAGATCAAATATAATGGAAATTTGCAATTTCGTACGGAAATACCCAATATTCTTTTCCCAAAAAGTAGACCAGCCTAGAAGATTCGCAACTAGGAATGGATATGATCTAGTTCTACCTCCTTCCAAATTAAAAATTCACAGTTCTGGAACGAATAAAATGGCAGTAAAAATTTATAATAAACTACCTGATATAATAAAAAAGAAGAAAAACAAACTGTAGCGTGTTAAATCATGACTCCGAAGGAGTTTTGTTATAATCCCGATCAAATAGAATATATTGGGTACAACGCCATCTGAAGAGGAGGGACGTCTTCTCTTCGAGATCGCAAATAATGCCGGCGTTAGCAAGACCTATTGGTAGGAGCGCCATCTATTGGATCGAGGTGCGTTTTCTCCTCAAGTGGAAACCAGTCTCCAAGTTTGGTAAGAAACGCCGAACGACCGTTCGGTGCGCCACTTACTTCGATGAAGGATCAATGAAAGCGTTTCTTTATTGAAGACTGAATAATGATGTCGCCTTTCTAAAAATCAATGGATGATGGTTGAATCTGCCTCTGCAAGCAGAAGGGCAAAGTTTTCATCTCATGACTCAAAAAGTTTGAAATGTTACCATTTCAACCAATCCACGCAGCGACAGCTAGTGTCGAGAGACATGAACTGGAAGGAAGGTGTAAACGATGCGGAAACCTCTGTCGGGAAGTAGTGCAACTTTTGATGATACCATTATAATAACCGTTTCAAGGAATATTTTCAGGCCCTGGATAGCTTCAAACAAAGGGCAAAATATTTGGAAAATCCGGATTAAGTCGTATCTTTAAGTTGGCGAACAAATCAGAAATTCAAAGGGCAGCGATTCATATGTCGAAAATAATTTACACATACAAATCGCTTGCGATGGTCACACAATGGAATGTTTTGACAGATTGAGTAGAACACAAGAAACTTCCAGTTCGTTTATTTTTTTTATATGAAGTTGAGATAAATAACAACTTAATCTCGGCGGAACTTGACTGGAATGTACCAGAGCTTGCTGGAGGACAGTGACATGTATAGCTAGGCCGACAGGGTCTGAATTACGATGCAAGCTGCAGTGTTGTTTTCAGAGGCTTCTGGAAAACTGGATGTAGTTTCGGGCTGCAGTTTTGCTACTCATAGTAAAAACCACAAAAGGAAGGCCTACTGGGAGATTTCCAATACGGACAGTGAATTAGTTAGTTTCACATAGTTGGCACGTGTTTGAGATCGGCGCAGGCAGCAGCGGGCAACGCAGTCTTTTGTGTAAACAGAGCGACCGAGATACGCAGTCCAAAACGAAGCGCGGAAACCGTGACTACTTGGTAACCGGCGAAATAAGTATACGAATGCAAAAGCCAGGAAGTAGTCGAACATTAACGGACGGCCGCTACCGTCACCACTGCGAGCTGCTGTGCGCCGATCTCCCGGGGGTCACCAGCCAATCTGGGGTGACGCACCATCTGTCCTGTGGGACGCACCATCTGTCCCGTGGAAGACACCGAACGAGAGAGACACCAGACACAGACCGTGGGAGATGCAGAAACCGTTCGAGAGAGCGGAAGGCACTGTTCGTGGAGAGTAGGAGGAGCTGAACGAGTGGAGTAAAGGAGGCGATCCGCGGCGGCACGCGAGTCGACAGTACGGTGACCCGGGAATCTTCCAGGTTGGTCCGTTCCAGAACATTTCGAGTCAGTGAGCTGCGGTAGTGAGGGAAGCCTTCGCCTTATTGCCTGTTAGGATACAATTTGAAAGATACTTTCTGTTTTAAAGTTTTACATCCCTCTGGGAAACACAACCTTACACACACACTCCTAATTGCACAAGTACTCTTTTAAATTAGAACGTGCTAGGCATAGACGACAGTATTCCGTTGCGTTGTGACCAATATATGATGAACTGCTGACCACTGTCTCTCTACGTTTTTACTAGCCTAGCATACTGCAGTTCTAATGTAGATTCATATCGTACAGGCCGAATTTATGTACTATTTATGTAAGAAAATTTTGTAATCATATTTGAGTATTTAAATCTTATGATAAGAATTTGCTGTGTAGATCATATTTTTGATGCAGAACAAACATTGTTAAGTGAAAAAATACTTCTTTTAGAATTCCTCAGTAAAGGGGAGGGAACCAAGCTTTGATAACAAATGTGTGTTTTTTTTATACTGTAATAAAGCCCTTTGTTATTGAATTAACCATCTAGTTTTAATTACCTCACGTTTACCTGAAAAGGAGGTCTGTTTCCTTAGCCGGGCAACGGTATTTCATTCAAACAACACAATTTCGGGCAACATTCCATAGTAACCTAAAGAACTTTTTAATTAATAAATGCTATTATAACTACCCTTGACGAGTATTTAAATGATAAATCTACACATATAACTGATTGGTATAATAGATTATAGCTCGGTCTGCTTGCTACTTTTTGCTATACTCTGTGAGGGTCATATGTTGTCAATTACACCTTAATGCCTGTGTTTTTTATTTACTATGTACATATGTTTTCGCAATTAATAAATTGAATTGAATTGATGCAGTTTCATTTTGAAATTTAATGATATTATGCTTATTTACTATGCATGATACGCTTAGCAAGTTTATTTTCATGCTTGAAACATAATAAACATTTTCCATGTCAATTTTATGTAATTCTCTACCTGCATGACAATACACAGTTATGTTTCCTATAATTTCTGACTTTAAACCGAATCCATCTCCTACTCTTATGTTTACTGGACTATCTAATTGTTTGTACTTACAAAAGTATTTGTCATCATTCACAATGTGGTCGCTGCATCCACTATCAAGAAGCCAATTTATAGAAGCTGTGTTCACTCCGGCTGCCATTGATTACTTCTACGTTGATAGCATCGGAAGATTTTCCAGAAATATAATCATTGTAAGAGTTGTTACCTTGTCCTCTGTTTCCTCTGTAGTTACCTCTACGTCCTCTATAGTTTCGATGTCCTCCTCGTCCACCACGACGATACGATGAGTACTGTCCAAGATGACTTTTTTGGTTTGTCAACCTGGGACAATCTCTTTTAAAATGCTCTTCACGATTGCATTCATTGTATTTCTGTGAATTGGAACTGCCGCTAGCAAATGTTTGTTCCACATTTTCCGTTTCATTTTTCTTGTATTCCAAAATAAGCTTGAACTTCACATATCCAACAGTGCGTTCCTTTAATGGCATAGCATCCACAATTTTCACAATGTGTGAGAATTTTTCAGGTAATGACAATAATAAATAATTTAGTCAATCTTCTTCTGTAACTGACTCTCATGCACTTTTGAGATCATTTATCTGTTTTTCAAATACTTGGATGAATTCAATTGGATTTCCTTCTTTAAATTTCGTTTCTAATATCTTCCTTTTTATCAATAGTTTGTTTGCGCATCTTCTATAATCTTCTTCATCTAATTTTTTAATCATTTTATATGGCGTTACTTCAGAGATGATAATGTCTAACTGTGAGTTACTGATACTGTTTACAATATAGTTCTCTGCTTTCAATTCAATTTTCTTCCACTCATGCTCTGTTTTTACTCACTCCCTCTGGTTTTACTTAGTTTTCGATCGCCTGATCACAATTCATCATTTGCAGGAAAAGTTTCAATCGAAATTTGGATCCATCAAATATAGGTAAACGGAACTCTCCTTTACCTTCCATGGTTTTCTTAATGTTCCTGCATTGGTTTTGTCCTTTCAAAATTAATTTCAACCAAGGTAACGAGTAACGACAATGAAGAAAGTGACTTAGGTAGGTAATAAAAACGTGCTAAAAGGAACTAGTACAGACTTATCTCATCATCAGCCTTTATTTGTCCACTGCTAGACGTAGGCCTCTCCTAATGCACGCCACTGAGATCGGTTTCTTCAGCTCTCCTCATTCATTTTCTTCCGGCCGCTTTTCGCAGTTCGTTATCCCACCTGGCCACGGGCTTCCTATACTAGGTTTGCCTTAACGAGGTCTCTACTCAAAAACTAGACTACCTCAACGGTTATCGGTTCTTCGGGAAATGTGACCAGCCCACTGACACTTTAGCTTGCTTGTCTTTTGAGCTATGTCGGCTTAGCTCGCTGAGTAACCTTAAAGAAAAAGGGTGAAATTTTATGTGATAAACCTTGCAGCGTCTTGAAATATCATTTCTTCAGAACTTAAGTAATTATTTTTCTACATTTTGTCAACATAGAATAGGCGCGTTCCACTTAGAACAAAATGCTAGCAATGTTAACTTTTTTAGCCCCAATGTCATTCCACAAGCCCTCCGATGCTAGCACAAATAACAAATGTCATACGTTCCACAATACAAAATGTTAACATTTCTAGCTTCGGAAGCTAGCATCGTCAGACCCATGTTGTTTTGTGGCTTCGAAATGCTACTTTTTGAAAGTGTCAAAATTTAGCGGCAGAGCATGTAACTTTAAATAAAAAAAACATTGTTTTGCTTGGCCTTTCGGTATAAGTGTAAGCTTTTCGATAATTATTTTCATTTCCTAGTTTTAAATTAATTGGGATGAGGGAATGGTGTACAAAATTTAATAGAACAGTAATGCTATTATCTATCTTGGTTTTGTTGGTGTATATACTTTTTGGTCAAGCAAGACACATAGTTTTTGAATTGAGATGAAAAGTGGTTGCTTAGTTACGGATTGACTGAAAGTAATATAACGACTATGTCAGTTGTGAAAAATAATTAGAGCAAATTGTATTGAATAAATTTGCTAAATACATGTGATCAGTGTTTAAGTTCCTAAAGGACTATTCTCAAATGTGATTTTTAGTGTGGGCCATTTAGCCTCTTTTACCAGCTTATTTCACAGTATTGCATGGTACGTAACTTCAATAGGTTGTGGGCTAGCACAAGTTTGGAAAAGTTGGTCAAGATGGAACATATAACGTCTAAAATTCAAATAAGTCAGCTCGAAGGCAGTAAGAACTGGGCTACGTGGAAGTACAAAGTTTCCATAATGCTGAGAGACACAAAAAGTGCCATGGAGGCCGCTGAGGGGAAACTCAAAAAGCCCATACTGGGATCAGGTGATGGTGCGCTGATGGCCTATGATGCAGAGCTTCTGAAATATAGGAAGGCAGATAGCAACGCCCTGCTCATCCTCACGAGTAATATTACTGAAGACACGTTGATGAAAGTTATGCGCTTTGAAACAGCTCATGAAGTGTGGCAAGAGCTTCATCGTTTGTTTGATGGGCAGTCAGAAGACAGGGCATACTTCTTGTGTATGCAGTTTTTCAGTTTTAAAAGCAATTCCGAAAATGACGTCGCAACATTAATGTCAAAAATTAAAAATATTTGGAACAATTTAAATGCTGAAATTATAAAGACTGATCAAAACATGAAGCTGCCAGAAATCTTCTTGATTTGCAAAATTTTGGATAGCCTGGATGAAATTTTTTTCAATTTTAAATCAAGTTGGATGCTGTTGACTAAGCAGGAGCCAACAATAGAATCACTGACGTCACAACTATGTGGGTATGAGAAAGCATTAGTGGGACATAAGGATGAAACCAAAGAAGTGCTAGCCTCTACTTCTAAGGTGCAGACTAAACCGAAAAACAGGGACGAAAATTTAGTATGTAGATATTGTTCGGTGAAAGGCCACAGAATTAGATACTGCAGAAAGTGGATTAATGATGGAAGACCGAAAAAGACTACAGAGTTGTCCGCCAAGCAGCAAGTTCAAAACATAACCTTGATGATTTATACTTGCTCAGAAGAAAAAGATTCTGACAATTGGTACGTTGACAATGGTGCTACTACGCATGCCTAACAGGAGCGATGTTTTTGTAAATTTTGAAGAATTTAATTCAAACCACACTGTCACAACGGCAGATGGGACTGTAGTTCCTGCAAAAGGGAAAGAGTCTGTGGAAGTTGAATCAAATGTCAATGGCAAAAAGTCAAAACTCACTTTAAGCGATGTCTGGTATGTGCCAAAACTGACCAAGAATCTATTTTCGGTATTAGCAGCACAAGATAAGCTGCAGAACAGTACATTTATATCCACCACTAAAGAGTGCAGGCTGGAATTATATGGTGTTGAAATTGTGCTAGGAAATAGAAAGCACAACGGAGGACTGTACATGCTTCAAATGAAGACAGTCCTGCCCAGTCATTCTGTAGAATTGAACGCTGTTACTCCATCGAGACAACTTCAGCTTTATCATGAGAGATTTGGTCACCAGAATAAAAGATATGTTAAGGATCTTGTTAAGAGAGAACTGGGGATTGACCTTAATCAAGAGGATGAATTACAATGTGAAGGCTGCATTTATGGAAAGGCTCAGCGATTAAAGTTTGGCAAGAGAGATAGAGCTTCAGTGCCTGGAGAGCTCATACATAGTGATGTATGTGGACCATTCCCCGAAAGTTACTCGAAGTATCGCTATTTCGTTTTATTCAAAGATGACTACTCTGCGTTTCGTCACGTCTATTTCATCCGTAACAAGAGTGACGTTAAAGACAGATTACTTTAATTCTTGAAAGAAGCAAACAACGCTGGACACGTCGTCAAATCACTGTTGAGCGATAATGGCAGCGAATTTGATAATAAAGCCATTCACGAGATACTTAACAGAGAAGGAATAGAACAGCGGCTTACCATGCCATATACCCCTGAACAAAATGGTTGTGCGGAGAGAGAAAATAGAACCCTTGTAGAAACCGCTAGGTCATACATGCACTCAGGAGAGGAATTTCCGCAAGCTCTGTGGGCAGAACTTATCAACACAGCTGCTTACGTCTTGAATCGTACGGGACCCACAAGAGTAGATCGGAAAGTACCCTATGAACTATGACATAACAAGAAGCCTAAGATCTCGCACTTGCGTGTAATAGGTAGTGAATGTTACTTCCACATTCCTAAACAGAAAAGGAAGAAGCTGAATAAGAAAGCTTTCAAAGGAAGACTTATCGGATATGACATCGATGATGGATATCGTATCTCGGACGGAAAACAGACTGCTAGATCTAGAGATGTCACATTCTGTCCTGGACTGGAATTAAGAATCTCAACTAAGATACCTGATCTTCCGGGGGAGATCACTCCACAGCTGAGGACCCAAGAGGGAGAAATCATTCCAGAAATGATAAGTCAAGATGCAGAGGGAGAAATCATTCCAGAAGATGATATTCTGTGGGAAACTGATTCTCAAAGACAGTTAGAAGAACAACAAAACTGTGAGACTGAACGTGCTCTGGAGGGAGAATGTGCAGTATCTTATAAAGAACCTGCTGTGACATCAGATCACGTTAGTGACTTTGAAGAATGTATAGCAACCGATGATGTTCCTACTATGACATCAGATCATGTTGATGACTTCGAAGATGAACAGTTTTTAGATGCTCAAGAGTATGAGACCAGAAAACCAGATGTAGAACCCAGATACAATTTGAGAGACAGAGGTACACTCAAACCACCGCAACATCTCAAAGACTTTGTCTGCTTGTTAGATTCTGACAAGTTTCCAGAAACATATCGAGAAGCTATGGAGAGAGAAGACAAGGACGAGTGGCTCAAAGAAATGCAGAGTGAGATGAACTCCTTACGAGAAAATGATGTATGGACTCTCTGTCAGCTACCACATAACAGGAAGGCGTTACCATGTAAATGGGTTTTTAGAATAAAGAGAAATCCAGATGGAAGCATTGACAAATACAAGGCACGTTTGGTAGTAAAGGGATTCAAACAAAAGAAGGGTTTAGATTATGATCAAACTATTAGCCCCGTTGCAAGGCTGGCAACAATAAGAGCACTTTTAAGTGTGAGTGCTCAGGAGAAGCTTTATTTAGTTCAATTTGATGTCTCAACCGCGTTTTTGAACGGCAAACTTTCTGAATAAATATATATGAACCAGCCAGATGGTTTTAGAGATGGATCGACAAAAGTTGGCATCTTAATCGCAGCTTGTATGGTCTCAAGCAAGCCCCAAGGTGCTGGAATTCATGTTTTGAAGAAATCTTATTAGATATGGATTTTAAACAGAGCGAAGCTGATTGCTGCTTATTCACAAAGAAAGTTGATCAAAAGAAGATACTGATAACTCTTTATGTTGACGATGGCCTGATAGCAGCTTCGGATGCAGATCTAGCAAACAGATTCCTTGACGATCTTAGAAAAAGATTGAAAATTACCGTGAAATCTGCGTCATATTACTTAGGCCTTGAGATCGAGAAAGCAAAAGACGGATCCATAACAATAAAACAAGAATCCTACACAAAAAAGATTCTACAACGTTTTGGAATGGCCGATTGCAATCCAATCTCTACTCCGATTGAGAAAGAAAGTGTTCAAGCAGGGAAAGTGAACATCTCTGAAAAGGAAAATAAATTTCCTTATAGGGAAGCAGTAGGTGCTCTCGCTTATTTAATGGTCGGAACCCGTGCAGATATAGCATATGCGGTCGGTGTAGTCTCCCGTAAGTTGGAAAACCCTACGAAGGACGACTGGAACAAGGTGAAGAGAATATTTCGGTACCTCAAAGGAACAATTTCCCTTGGAATCACTTATAGCAGCGGACCTAAGCAATTGTTAGGCTATAGTGATGCTGATCATGGAGGAGACTCTATAACTGGACGTTCAACTACTAGCGTAGTATGTTTGTATGCCGGTGCAGCTGTGTCTTGGCTGAGTCAACGACAGGCCACAGTTGCTATTTTCACCACGGAAGCTGAGATTGTTGCCGCAAGTGAGGCAGCTAGAGAACTGGTATGGCTTCAAAGACTTTTAGACAGATTAACGAATGTGGATGACATGATGTCATTGAAAGTCGATAACGAGGCTGCCATCAGATTAGCACACAATCCTGAATTCCACAAAAGGACGAAGCACATCTGCTTGAGACATTTCTTTGTTAGAGAGATGGTGCATGAAGGCACCCTCACAGTCTTGAAAACAAGTTCAGCGGATCAGTTAGCTGATGTACTAACGAAGGCAGTTACGAGACCTCGGTTATTAGATTTGCGTACCAAGATTGGACTGTGCTAGGCAATCCATTCTTCACTCAATTAGGGAAAGTGTTGGTGTATATACTTTTTGGTCAAGCAAGACACATAGTTTTTGAATTGAGATGAAAAGTGGTTGCTTAGTTACGGATTGACTGAAAGTAAAATAACGACTATGTCAGTTGCGAAAAATAATTAGAGCAAATTGTATTGAATAAATTTGCTAAATACATGTGATCAGTGTTTAAGTTCCTAAAGGACTATTCTCAAGTGTGATTTTTAGTGTGGGCCATTTAGCTTCTTTTACCAGCTTATTTCACAGTATTGCATGGTGCGTAACTTCAATAGGTTTCAATCCGATTTTCAATATCACTATCACTAATGCGTTGCGATAGAGTCGAAATTGCTATGTAGAAAGTGACAATCTGATTGAAACCAAGTTCTGTAATACGGCCACAGTTGTGTTGAGCAGCAACACGTTTCACTTGTAGATGTCAACCGTGCTAACATTGCTGGTTTTTCGTAAGAGAAACGCTGATTGAGCGCTAGTAATTCGTGTTAACACAAATGGTATAGCATTTGTAGGTGGAATGCGGCACATGTAAGGTAGTAAAAGCCAGGTTGACAAATTAATTTTATGAAACATTAAATTGAAACTTCATTTCCTTCCTATAAATTTTTACCGGCCTTGTTGCCATCGGATGAAAAAAAAATACAATGACGTTTCCGGTTCGGACGTCAAAATCGTCAAAACAGTATACTTCCCACACGATTTTTAAACCCAAGGAGGTTGAATTACGCTTACTTCCCACCCGGTTTTTTAAGAAAAGGAGGTTGAATTACGCTTATTGGCGTTAAGGCCAGGCTCCAAGGTTACATTTTCCCACTCCCCACTTCCCTGCCACCTACCCTACACTCTGCCACCCGCTACCCGCAATAAGCACTGAAGTGCCTGCGTAACAAGGTTGAATATCGCGAGCGCTGTTTGAACACACAATTTAGCTCGGAACTAAATGACGTATGTCTCAAAAATTATTTATTTTATTGGCAGGCTAATAATTTGTTAGGTAAATTTTGTCTCAGCCTTAGATAATAAACAATATTTTCTTGCTGTGAGATTTATTTTAGATATAAAACTTAACCCGTTGAGTAGAAAAATGTAAACATTACCGAAAATAACGTAATTTTTGATAAGAAAATGTATCGAATGAAATTTTGTTAATCATGTTTTTGTCTTAGTCTTAGAAAGTTAAAGATCTCAAAAACATGTTAAGTTTCACATTTATCAGGTTTGTGGTTGACCCAGCATATATAAGCAAAAAACCCTTAAAAAGCAGAGCCTGGTCTTAAACCTTTTATATACTATTTACATCCATGACTCGGAAACAAACATTTCTGCTCATCACACAAATGATTGCACCTTGCAGGATTCGAACCCGCGACCGCTCGATTACGTATCTAGGATCTCTAGCCACTAGACCAACCGGTCGTCAAGTTTATGGAGGATGTATGAAGGAATTTTTGTAAGGTTAGGGTTGTTATTATTTAGTGTAAGGAATTGTTGCAAAATATTTGTGCTAATATTGGACGACTGTTTCCCTGCACAATGAAACAGCAGCAACATATCTCAACATATTGTTTTGTAATCTTGCTAGGCAGTAACAGATTGAAAATAATTATTATTCAAGAGCCTAGTCTGTTAAAATACAACATCTTTAAAAATTATATTTATCACGCATAGGTAAGTACTTAATTGCCTACCTAATTAAGCAGATAAAATGATTAAATTCTATAAGACTTGTTTCAAAAGTCGTTAACAGTAACATAACCTTACCTTAACAGTAAGTAACAAAACTTTGAAGCCTAATAATGGCCTAATAACAATTGTTCCTGGCGTCCCCAATAAAAAAATCTTAGACTAACAATCTCAGGAAATGATGCTGAATTACTAGCGGTATTTTTGATCTAACGACGCCGTGAATTCTTCTGACATAAAAACATGTATGGGAGTTCGCCATTGATCTTGTAGACTAATTTGACAGTAAGTGGCCACGCTTCGGCTCCGTAGGTCATGACTGGTAGGATGCAATGATTAAAGACTTTTGTCTTCAGACACTGTGGTATGGACGACGAGAAGACTTGAAGAATGCTGCCCAATCCAGGTGAATTCTTTTGTTGGCCTCCTCCTCAAAGTAGTGCTTATTTAAGTTCAATATTTGCCAAAGGCACAGAATAAATAATAGTACAGTACCCAAGGTAAACATATTGTTGGACAACTAAAAGAGATACATCATTGACTGCAATCGGTGCCGGCTCTACAAGATCGTTTAAGATGATCTTGGTCTTATCTACGTTCATTCCAAGACCAATTCGTCGAGAAGCACCATCTAGCAGATTCTCCGCCATTAGGGTTATATCATCGGCAAATCGTAAGTATGAGATGTTCTTACCATTGATATTAATGCCCATTCCTTTCCAATCCAGCGTCTTACACATATCTTCCAAGGAATTAGTAAACAGTTCGAAGATAGCACATCCCCCTGTCTCACTCCCCTGCGCAGTTGGATATGTTTAGACTGCTGGTTTTGTACTTTGACACACATAGTCACGGCGTCATACAAAAATCTCAGCACTTCGATGTATCGCCAGTCCACTTGACACTACTGCAAAGACTCCAGAACAGTCCAGGTTTCAACAGAGTCCAAGGCCTTCTCATACTTCACAAAAGCAGGGAACAGACACAGGGATAGGTTATACTCTTCAGAATTCTGTATAACCTGTCTTACTGTGTGTATGGCATACACGAAGTGGTCTATGGTTCTAAATTCTCCATGAAACTCAGCCTGTGCTGGAATTTGTCAAGTCTTCTTGAGAGACGATTTGAGATGACTCTAGAAAACAGCTTATAGACGTGGCTCAAGAGTGAAATAGGTCGGTAGGTCTTTAAAAGGCTTTATCCCCTTTCATAAAGAAGGGTACTACCAAAGTCCTCCCACTGTTAAGAACCGTTCTTAATAGCCTCTGAAGTTCTCGAAGTACGGGCTTTCCCCCTGCTTTCAAGAGCTCTTAAGTTATTCCGTCCTCTCCAGGGGCCTTTCCATTCTTAAATTGTTTGAGTGCCATCTCAATCTAGTCTAGGCTGACGTCAGGTAGTTCGCAAGTGTAGTGGCGGGTCAGTATATTGTGTGGGAATCCTCTGTGCTGGGTTCGGGTCTAGAAGCTTGCGAGTTGTCCAATCGACCACTGAAGTCTTCGATCTCAGAAAAGATCTCCAGTTTTGAGAGACAACAGTTTTGCCATTATTACTCTTGAGCTTTGTCACGTAGGAGCTACTCAGTTGCTGGGCGAAGACTTTTGACCGCCGGTTTCGTTCAATTGCCGTTTATAGCAGGCGTGTTTTTGAGCACCGGAGGTCACGTCGCACAAGCTTACTGATCTTCTAATTGAGCTCCCTTTTTCTGACTGTGTGGCTTGCTGTTGCTCCTGTCGATTGTCTATAAGCCGAAGAGCCTCATACAAGATTTTAGCCTTTGTGCCCGTATGCAGCAGCCTACCAAATGTAATGCCTTCTTCCCTAAAGATTCCCACAACTGTTTGTAGTTCCTTATTCACGTCATTTATTGTTTTCAAGACAGCGAATCGATTTTCCAACTTGAGTTGGAACTGTTCTAATCCAACAGTGGCTTGGAGCAGGTTGGGTTGGAGCGTAGACTTCATTAGACGGCATCTTTCAAGCTTGTGTCAATATTCAAGGAGTATCGATCTAGTTGGTGATCACTACCGGTATTGTACGTCATGATGAAGTCAATCTCTTTTTGGTTTTTGAACTTAATGTATTGTTCAAGATGTTATCCAGTCACATACATTTTCAAGCTAGATATAAAACTATTTTTACTTTTTGAATGTTTAATTTTAATCAATCCTGATGATCCATTTACATATACAAAATCTAAGAATATATACAAAACTATTTAAAAATGCTATGATACTCGTAATAGGTAAGTAATTAAAACTATTGCCACCTCCGGTATGTAAAGAAATTATAAAAACAAGAAAATTAATTACGAAATTAAACATAAACCGACACTAACACAAAACTTAACAACTTAAAACTTATCATACGTAATTATCCATAAGCATAAGTAGGTACCTATATTAAAGATTCGCTATGTACTTATGAGGCAATTATTTTCAACAAAATCTTAAAAAAGAATTACGTTTTATGTAAATACATATTTAACTTTTACAATACATAGTAAAATAGACCACATGTTAGGTACCTATTATAGAATGAATCGCTGGAAGTTAAAGTTAGTTAATTTTATCTAAAACTAGCTGTTTCCCCCGCGTAGATGATGATGATGATGATGTAAAGTGCAAATAAAATCCTTTTTTTTACCCTTGTCGTGTCATGTCATGAAGCATAATGCCAAAGTTCTACTATCAGCGCCAAAATGGTGATAATCAATGATAATTGCTCGTAATGCGATGGTACCAAAAATGGTACCAAATGGTACTGATCAATGGTACTTCTGACGTAAAGGATAATTAATGTCCTGTACAATATAGAAGTTAGCTAGCAACCAACTCCTATATTAGTTCATTAGTTTATTATTTCTTTTATATTAGTTCTATCGAACTAATTGGACGAAATGGTCTCGTTAGTTCCATCCTTCAAAAAACAGAAAGTACTCAGGTCACTTGTTTTAAAGTAAGGAGTATCCCAATTTTTCGTGACAGCAACTAAACCAAAAAAAAACTAGTCGTGATGAGATTTATAGTTAACAAGCCGCGATTTAAAATAAAAACAAATCAGGCGAGACAAGCAAAAATGTAGCAATTTTTATGAGTAGGTAAACTTTGTATCATGCTTAATTTGTCCTAGATACTTTAATTAATAATAATCAGGCAATAGATCAGTAGCTGTTGGTAAATAGGGGCTCTTGACTAGTTACAAAGTCTATGCAAGAAGACGATAACATGCTCTAATTAATAGCTAGAAAGTTATCAAAGATACCCACACCTTAATTTACGTCATTAAGTGTTACGTGCTCGTGTAGATACTTAAAAGGTCCTTTATACATAACAATTCTTAATCCTAGGGAACAGACAGCTGCAGAGCTAAGTAAGTACCAACCCCCAAAAGTATAGTTACACTTTTTCTATTTATTTTATGTGTAAGTAAGTAATTGTCTCTAACTCTACATTATGGTTCAGTCATAGAGATGTGCAGTGCTGTGATCTAACTAAAATCCATAGAAAAATGGGGCTGTCTGTATTAATTAAACCAAAGCTCTTAAAACATCTAATGGTTGTAACATCAACCTTACGCTCTATGGCAGCTGAAAAATTGTTCGTCGACCAACTTCCATCGGTTGCGTCTATTGATTCTTTAACACGGCGTGTCCCAAAAACGGCAGATATTTTATAACAGGTTCTCCATAAGACAGCACGTCCCTCACTGGCTCGAACCATGATGCGAAGAATGACAAAACAAACAGCCAGAAGAAAATTTTTACAATCCAATCCAGTACGTACAAGCTGGAAAATACAAGAGTATATTAGAAAACGGTATGGCTGTAACATAACGTGTCGTGTTTTAATCCTGGGAAAACTTCAGATTATTCAGATTGGGATGACCCCTCCTTTCTTATTGAAATGCTTAAAAATAATGAAGTGGACTGAATGCCTAAATGGAGATGGACAAAAGACATGGCAATCACAAAGTAGGGGCCACGGAAAAGTTGTAAGGCAGACGAAGATTTTTCCTCTCTCTAGTACTCACAAGTTATGATATGTTCGGTTCACGGCGAGCTTTGTGGGGTCTTCTTTAAAGCAGTAAAGACGGCCACCTTCGACGCAGTTTTCCATGTACTTGTTGCGGTCTACGTCTGTAATATCCGTATTGAAGATCTCCTGCTCTTCCTTGTTTAGCTTCCCCTGGATGCTGTCGTAGTTCGGACAGGGGAAATTCCATGGACGCATGGTGAAGTACTGAAGGACCTTGAGCCCTTGACTAATTCTGTCCTGGATTCGAACCATACTGGAAATACCAAGATTTTTTAATATTTTCAGTGTTCAACGGAACACTAGGTATCTAAATAAATAAAACAATTCGGGTTATTTACACTATTTATGAATAAAAAACGGCTGGATCGATTTTTATGATCTTTGATATTTTGGATTTGCCTCCGCCACGAATACTATTAAAAAACAAAAAAATATAAAGAAAAATTTATTTTCTCATACATTTTGCATAGAACGGTTTTTTTAATGTAATCTCATGAAATTAATGGATTGTGGGGGTCAGGGGTTGTTAGTAAGAGTTTTAGATGGTATGGGGGTAGGGGGTAGGGGAATGGTAGGGGAGGGAGAAGGAGAGGGGGGGGGTAGTGGGTGAGAAGGGGGGGTAGTGGGGAGAGAAGAGGAGGGGGAAGGGTGGGGAGGGCTAGGCAAAATCTGAACGCGTGGAAAGCCGCGAGGCGCAGCCATTAATATAATAATACTTCTCACTTCGCAAGGACCAACTCACAAATTACAGTTTTTTTAATTCTTCTGTATACCGAAGATGCAGTTTCAAATTAAAAAATTATAAGTCTAATCTTGTTTAAGGTCAAATCGAAGGATATTTCCAAAATAAGCTAAAAATTACTTTGAATTCGCTTATAGACTATGCTATGGTTGTAGAAACAGATGGTGTTAGTAGGTAGTTTAGGTATCTACTACGTACTTAGGTACTTACAAAGTCTTCTGCCCCAACAAAAACATCAACAAGTCAATGCAGTAAGCCGGCAGCATATGGAAGAAGATGCGCCTGAACTCGTGCAGGGTATAGTTCGTGGTGATGTCCCCATTGGGGTACCACAGGGGCCAGGCCAAGGGGTACTTGCGACCATATACCTTTCCGACATTTAGCACGTCCCCCCAAGTCGTTGGCTTTTGGTGACCGATGTTGAGGTTGTACACAGGAATCACTTCAGCTCTGGAAATTGATATACATACATATAACAAGCAAAATTATAGGTATGAGCTAATATGAGGCTTCTTGAGTATTTGTGACTATTTGAGGGACTTCTTCAGATCTGGTTGGTGGACCGTCTGTAATGTAAAAAAGACAATTCCTATTTTAACATTGAATAATCAGATTCAGAATTCATACATTCAAAATAAACCTATTTTGATTGATTTAGATTTATCAATAGACTAGCTTTCCCGCCCGCGACTTCGTCCTCGCGGACTACTGTTTATCGTGAAATAAAGCATCGTATGTTCTTTTAGGATATTAAAAAACCGAAGCAAAAGTAGGTATAGCACCAATGCTCTTGATGTTTTTTGGCAGACTTGTTATTTCGTTTCCTTGACAACCGTTCCTTACAGCGAGTAATCAATATTTTCCAGTTACCGTGGAAACTTTCAATTCTCCGGGATAAAAATTATCCTAAGTATGTTTTATTCCAGGGTATAAGCTATCTCCATTCCAAATTTCATCAAAATCCGTCCAGCCCTCAGACAAGTAATGTATCCTCCTAGGTCCAACCGTTATCGCGTGAAAGCTCCCCAAAGAAACAAAGAAACAAACAAAAACAGACAACTTTTCACTTATATATTGGTATAGATGACTCGCGTGTAGACACAGAATAAATAATAGTACATGGTGCAGATGACATGTGAGTCATTCAATGCTTGCTTGCTTGTCGTGTGAGGTAGTGCTGGCCTCTGATATCAGAGTTTTTCAAGCCGCCCGACGGCCTCTGACATGGCTACCGACTGCTATTAATCAATAACAGCCGGAACCGACAGCTTAACGTGCCCTCCGAAGCACGGAGCGATGGAAAACCGCGCATAACTTAAAATAGTCATTGGTGCGGAGCCTAGGTTTTGAACCCGGTATCGTTGGATTCTAAATTGCACTACAGAACCGTTAGGCCACCATCGCTCTATTCAATGTTGAATAGAGATTTAATATGCCATTCATTCATGAATGTTTGTACTAAATATTAAAGTGGGTAATAAATAAAATTGCATAAGCCGGCAAAGTATCACAACACGCACGGCAGCAGTTTGACAAGGCAATAAAATATGGTATCATCTATTCTTATAATAAAACAGGTCAAATTCTGGTCCATTGAAGATATTTAGAATTTTATTTTGGAGGGTACTCTATGGGTGCATTCCGAGACACGCTATCGATAATATCGCGCCAACACGCGTACCGAGTCACCGTGAGCGCGACAACGATATCCTTGTGACGTCACGGATTACGTAATTACATCCGCCATTTTGCGATTACACCGACAATGCCCCAAACCGATATCACCGTGAGCGCTACTGTCAAAGTGACAGACTGACGGTTGTTTGCAAAGAAAACTGTTGTTGGAATTCACTTGTGTGTGATTTTCGTACATTTTTCCAAATAATACTACAGACAATTAACCAATTTTTACATAGACTACTTTCCCCACTAGTAATACTATGTATTTTGAGAAAATTTTGAGGTTATGTTGTTGTAATCTTGTAATCAAACTCACGAGCGTTCCGAATCAACTGCAGCACTCAACTGTCATGAGCGTGATATCTAAATCGGAATGCAAATTAGCACTGTGATCGCTCACATCGAGTTTATCGTGTCTCGGAATGCACCTTATATTCGATACGGAGGCCAAAACTGTTTTATTTTTTATTTTTGTCTTTCTGTATCTTGGCCGCGCATCACGCTGAAACTACTGAATGAATTCAAATGAAAATTGGCATGATTTGACTTCATACTACGAGGTAGGACATAGGATACTTTATATCCAGAAAAATTAAAGGGTTCCCGCAGGATAGGGGTTGAAAGTTATTTAAAAGAACACGTATCACGCTGAAACTACTGCACGGATTTTGATGCAACTTGGTTGATAACGGTTGGACATAGTTTATATGATGAGTGAAAATTGAGGATATTTCTCATACCGAAAAAATAAAGGGTTCCTGCGGGATATGGGTCCAAATTCTGTACATTGAAGATATTTAGTAAACATTTTTTTGGAGGCTTTTCTATTGTTTCTACTGAAGCCAAAACTGTTTTATTTTTTTCTACTTTTTGTCTGTTGTCTGTCTGTCTGTTTGTATCTTGGACGCGCAGCACGCCTAATCCACTGAATGAATTTAAATGAAACTTGGCATGATTCGAGTTCATACTACAGGTAGGACATTGGATACTTTTGATACCGGTAAATTAAAGGGTTCCCTCCCCGCAGGATAGGGGTATATTATTTGGAGTTGGTATTCATGTTTTACGGTTTATAGTTACTTCCGTAGTTCACCTCTAGGATACTCAAAGAATATTCCTCCAAAGTGGAAGCAAAGTAAGTAGGTCTTTTCTGTTAAAGACTTTCAGAGAGGGCAGTAATAAGATTTGAATTTGAAAAATGAATTTGGTTCATTGGGTAACGTGGAACGCTGTCAGTATTTAAAAAAATACATCGCGAATTACGATATCGTCAGGGAGACAAGGAATATTGACAGTGCAAAAACTAAACAATTTCACGAAAATGAGTTCATAAAGTTCAAGTAGCAAAAGTATTATGCTACTTACATCTGAAAATATAAAAAAACTACGCGATATGTGACACAGAACTTATTACGAACTAAATCCCAGTAAAAATATGGATTATTCTAAGTCTTTTTCCCATAGAGCCCCTAAGGGGCTCTGACCCCGACTGCGTCTGACTTGCCCCGAGAAAAGTCATTGGTGCGGAGTGGAGCCTAGGAACGAACCCGGTACCGTTGAACCGTTAGGCTACCATCGTCATTTAATTTATCAACTGCTGAATTATATGTACTTGATATACATCTAATTTAGATCACCTAACTTAACAAGTCTTTATTTTGTTCCTTCATATGGTCTTAGCTCGTACCGTAGCCTGTATATACCAAGTAGTAAGTACACTAATAAAATAAGGCAAGGAAAAACACCAAATGCGAGCGAAACACAATGAGCCATTTTACTGAACGCGTCACGTAGCCTCCACAAAGCAAAGAAAATGACGAGAGAGAACCGCGTGAACTTACAACTAACCTGTCTCATAATAAATAATAGCTGCTAATTACTAAAATACTTATACCTACCCTTTTTATACCTTGTAATATACCTAACCTACTTGGTGTGGCAGGTTGTAATTACCTGGTCGCACGAAAGCAGTGTGATATGAATGCAATAATAGTAGATTATATGACAAGGGAGCAAAATCATATTTTGACGGCGAGTGCGCTATTTTGAGTCCAGAGCGCAGTGAAGTTTTCCAGAATCCCGAGTGAAACTCCGGATTCTTAAGTAAAATCCTGAACGCTTGGTGGAATTCACTATAAGTCGCCCGAGAGAAAATAATTTTGCGTCCGAGTGATACACTCTACTTTTAGCTTTACGTGCCCTCCGAAACACGTAGCGATGGAAATCCGCACATCATTTAGAAAAGTCATTGGTACGGAGCCGAGGACCCCGTATTGTTGGATTGTAACTTGCACTGCAAATTTCTCGGCTACCACCGCTCCTTTCGGCATTTGCGTTGATGGGTTCCGGTCGACGAACGCCGCGTAGGCGTTGGATTGGCCGTGCGGCCGATGACCCAATTCATCGTGAACTTATGCGCTGCGAGCTGGCGACCATGTTATACAATAATTTATTTCTATTCAAAGGTTATCTGGAAGAGATCGCTTTTAGCGATAAGACCGCCCATTGTCAATATTTTCTAGGTGTTTTGTGTATGTCTGTATCTTTTTTCTTGGTGTCAATAAAGGGTTCATCTATGTATCTATCTATCAACCTTTAGTGTCAAATGTAGAGCAGTAGATTGAAAGAATGTCAATGTTTTCGATTTCAGCATTCACACTAACCTATCCTTCCTCGTCCCCTCGATCATGCCTATGGCCAGTATCGCGTTGATGGCCACGTCGACCGGGATCACTTGCGCTGTTAGGCTGCCGTCACACAGCATGGTGCGGATGACGCCCTTGCCAGCGGCCATCATAACCCCCACGGGCCCGTTCAGGTTGTCCACCCATCCCTGCACCGGATCCTTGTACGAGGGGCATACTGGAATAAAACAACTTAAGTGGCCGGCGAACAATGAATTGCCCGTACAACATTAGGATCAATGCCGTGCAAACGTAATTTCGGATAGTATTTATCTAGTTCTCCAGCTGTATTTTGTTTTCAAAATACTTACCTGAAACGAAATATAAGCCAATTATGTCTGTCGAAATAAGGTAAATGCAATATATGCTTTCCATCAAACATCGCAAACGCGTATCTATACCTACGTTCTATTAATATCATTTAGGACCCCTGAGAGTAGTTTATACCCAAGTTTGCAACACGGAAAACCCTGTGCTACTTTCGTGGTGATCAAGAATCTGGCACACATTTCAGTTTTTTCGAATAAACTACCTGGAAGCGTTTCTCGTGTGGCGTCATTTCCAAGTTTAGCGACCACTTATGAAATTAGTATTATTAAAAAGAGCTTTTTCCAGTAACCAGATTTTATTTCTACAGTACATGTCTAAACTATATCCGAGCCGAGATATTCGACTCGAAAATCACAAAAGAGCGCTAACGTGTTTTACATTTATCAAATATAATTATAATCTAAGTACCACAAGATGCATCTTGACGAACAACAAACGAGGCTCAGTCTATCGACTGATGGCGGTACAACCATCACAACAGTGGAGCCCAAACTCTCGGCATTTACCCAGCGGCTTTGTTTTTTTTCGATTTCAAGTAATAGGTTAGCTTTAGAATCCATGCGCAGACTTTCGGAATTGCCAGGAGTTCTTTTCCTTTCCGGGGGGAGGGGAGTATCATTGAAAACCGCTATAATAAGTGCAAAACTTAACTTTTACTAATTGTTTACTTAACTGAATGTTCCAACGCTTGTATCTCAGCTCTAATATTACTTAGAGCAAAACTAGCTTATTAGTTCGTGCAGGACTACAAAATAATTATAATAGCTAGGCTGGTCTCTTACAAAAAATGTGACGCCACTCTCCAAATAAAATTACCCAAACCCCAAAATACAAGTTCAACCCCAGCTCTCCAGGTCCATCGATTGCGAAGGTACATTTTGTCAAAGACGGGCATTTTTTTCAAGAAGTGAATATGTTTCGGTAGGGTAATTTCCAAGACAAATACTGGCTTAAATAAATATTAAAGAGAAAAGACATGAGAGAAGAATTTACATTCGATCATGTTGGTACAGTATTTTAGAACGTATGTATTAATTTCTATGAGTACATTGCTAGAAATAGTTAAAAAAATCATACACGCTTCGCTCGCCTTCGTTTTTGTTTTTCAGTATGTTATTACATTATTTTTAGTTTTATTTCTTCAGCATTTTCACGATCTCTCTGCTCGCGTTTTTTAATCATTCCTATTAATACAGATAATAGAGAGCGCCAATTTTCGGCTTGACACCGAGCAGCAAAAACTCACGCTACACCACAGTGACACCTTTGTCAGATATTCAACCTCCAAGCAGTAGTGTGAAAACATTTCTGTGATACACGGAAATGAAGGAAAATGTTTCCAGCGAAATTACTTGGCAATGAGACCGATTAAAAACCAATGTTTCAGGATGACAAGCGCCAACATTATTCGACCAAAGTTCTGGGTGGCACTACAACCGTTATGGGCCAGCGTGACGCTTACCATCAAGCGAGCGACTTGCACGGCTCGTCAGTCAAAGTAAAAGACTATTGTCGTATTATTTTGGTCAACATTGCTAATTTTATGATGGAATCTGGACTTATAAAATAAATATAAAATTTGAATAATTCCAAAAATATAAAAATCCTGGTTCCATGGATAGGGATAATTCAGGAAGGTCTTGGAGTCATAAAACTCCCATTTTTTTTATAAAACACCCTCTTTAGCACAATAATCTACTTACCTACCGTACGAGGCCGCAGGTTAGCAACGGCCAAGGTAGTTCAACACAATTATAACATAATAACTTAATTCATAGGCCACAGCAATTAACAGTCTCACCTATGCTCGGGCGAGCGATGACAATAGGCAAGTCAGCGTAAGCGTTTTCCACCACGTTCTCAGCTAACCGCTTGGAGAAGGTGTAGCAGTTTGGATGAGGGCCGAGTAGCGAAGGTGTTAATAGCTCCATCTGCTTGTCATTCAGCCACTCTATCAGCTTCATCACGTTGTCGGGCTTCACTGGCGGCGCGTGCAGCTACGCAAATACTTGGGATAAGCATAGACCAATTTTGGTATATGGGCTAAGTCAGATCGTAAGTTCGTCATTTAAAAATTCTTAACGATTGAGACGATGATGATTTAAAATAGTTAAATCATCATCAGCATATATGTTATTAAAGCAAGTCAGGCATTCCAGAGATTTCATCAATAATCGACGTAGATACTAAAAGTTAATTATAATAAAAGCTATTCAATGTTAAAATTATAATTAGCGTATAGGTATAACTAGAGTTCCGTGTCCACTCCAGACCCCCCTAGGCATCAATTTCACGAGCATGCCTCTCTCGGATTCTTGGCAAAAACCGTAAAGTTCCTTTACACTGTATAATTTCTTTACACTGTATCACGAAGGGTTTATCTGTATACAAAGTAACATGGTCGGGAAGATACCCTACCTCTCAGATCTAAGTACTACCTATAGAAATGTATAAATCTAATCCTTACATACCTTTTCTCCCAAAACTTCATAGTCTGGATAGCAGAATGCAGTCGACAGGTGCACGAAAATAACCAGATTCTTCAACCTTTTCGCAACTTTGATAGTCCTAAAAGTTCCCGACGTGTTCATGTTGACATTGTCCCTGAGGGGCGCTTCCAGGCGCAACGTGGCAGCGAAGTGGAAGAGCACTGATACTTCTTTAGATAGGTTTTCTATTTCCAGATTCGATAACCCGAAATCTTCGAATAGTACGTCCCCTTGTATGAACTTCAATTTGTTTAGCACACTGGGCCGCTCGTTTCTTATGCGGTCGAACAACTGAAAATAAAATGAACGGGATTTAATACCTACCCATTAATTAACCTTTCGCGAATTGAAATCATGATCTTGACTATTCGTGCACGAAACATCAAAATAGTATTTTCAAAAGGAATTTTATCGAGGTATTCCTTAGGTATTCACTAAACCTGTTTATTGAACAACATACACAGGTATCTTCTACATAATATACTTTTCACCTCACAAGCTCGGAAAGATTCTGTTTGTCATTCGAAATCTGAGTGCAAAATTGCATTTTACCCGCTAGCGTGGAAAGAGTTTTTAAAATTCGAACCTTTCTATTGAATAATTTTCTATACCGACAATTCACTGAGAATACTTTATTAAGTACTAATTTATATTCTATTATTATCCGATCCGATTTTACTCTACTTGACTCTATTCGCCTCTTTTTGACTCTACTCGACACTACTCGAGTCTAATCGGCTCTACCGACTCTACTCGACTCTACTCGACTCTACTCGACTCTAATCAAGTCTACTCGACTCTATTCGACTCTACTTGACTCTACGCAACTCTACTCAACTCTACTCCACTCTACGAGACTCTATTCGTCTCTTTTCATTTTCAATTCTATTCTACTCTGTTCTACTCTGGTCCACTCTGTTCTACTCTGTTCTGCTCTATTCTACTCTGTTCTACTCTGTTCTAGTCCGTTCTACTGTATTCTACTCTATTCTACTCTGTTCTACTGTATTCTAATCTCATCTACTCTATTCTACTCTGTTCTACTGTATTACTACTCGACTCTATTATTCCCTACTCGACTCTTCTCGACTCTAATCGACTCTATTTGACTCTTTTCAACCCTATTCGACCCTATTCGACTCTATTCGTCTCTTTGCGAATCTATTCTATTCGATTCTGTTTGACTCTATTCTATTATGTTTACACATCTGCCAGGAATCCCGCGACGGCTCATTTTTTATTATTATTATAAACACTAATATAATATATTATTTTAGCTGTTTTTCTTGTACCTAGCATTTTCCTCACTGTAGTGAGGTGAAAAGTTTTGTGTTGCGCACGGCAGCAAAGTTATTTGGCGTCTCGTAAAATCACTTTGCAGCCTTGCATAACAAATAACTATTGTTAAGTATACTTATATAGGAAGCAGTACCTAAGTAACATAAAGACTGAAAAAAGTATTTTTTTATTTTGGCGTCTGTCTGTCTGTCTGTCGGTTTGTGTGTGTTTCTGTTGTCTATTCGCGCATCACGTAAAATTAGTACTTATATGATTAATTGAAAGGATGGAAGATCAATGGTTATAGACAACGCAACAAAATTGGCGTATATGCTTCGGAGTAGACGTCTTTAGCAACGTGAGGCACGCGCTGTGCGTGCGGTTTGGACGCGTGCTTTGTGCTGTGAAGAGAAGAACGGAAATACGGCACTCTAGAATATTAGTTAACGCATAGACATAGTAGTACAATACTATTAGTTCAATGGCTTTACATAAACCTCGTCTCCTTCCATCAATACTCACGGGCAATCGCTGAATGTCCTCTATCCGTTGAGCTACAGACTTCCCTCTCTTCGGCCGCATGAGGATGTAGACATTGCCAATGTCGGGCACGGTGTACAAGAGCTTCTCTATGAGCACCTTGCCCATGAAACCAGTGCCTCCCGTGACCAGGATGCTTCTGCCTTTGTAGAACTCTCTGATGGAAGATGTCGACTCCATTTCTGTAAAAAAATATAGAAAATTGATCATCGTTCTCATGACTTTGATGGCACTGACTCAATAATAATAATATTTATTGACAGTATAAAAAAGATTACAAAATGCATTTGATCAATACACTCCCCACTAGGATTCCCTGTCTCGGGGGGTCTATTTCTCTTCCAAAAGTTCCAAGAATAAAATAAAAATAATCTTAATTAATTGAAGTATGTAGTTAGTTTTTTAGTTTAATTTTAATTTATTTAATTATATTTGTGTGCGTGTATATATTTATTGAGTATTTGAGGGTGCATGTTGTGTGTATGTTGTGTGAGAGTGAGGGTGAGGTTTATGATTTATGTAGACCTTTATATAAAACAGAGGAGAAGTTGCTCTGTCTCCCTATAATTTTTATTTTGTAACCAATTACAGAGTTTATTGTTGCATTCATATCTGGAAAGGTTAATTATGTTTATTTTTTTATTTATTTTATTGTACAAGTATAGACCCAGATATGAATGGAATCTGTAACACTTCCTAGCAGCTGAATTTAAGAAACCGTTTTTAGAATAAGAGCTTAATGTTTAAAACAATGAAATTAGTGTTCATCGTGAGGAAAGGCAATAGCTATTATTTTCTTTTCACCCCAGAAGAATGACCTCGTCAGGGTCGCATTCGTCTATTCCCGTTGTCCCCCACTAAGTAATAATCAATATAATAACGCAATAGAAAAGCTCATTAAGCACACTAAGCTCAGAGAGTGGAAGCACGCGCAGATAATTTTCATGTATATCTAATACGTAAATATAATAATTAATGAGGCAGAGATAAGACTCTACGCTCCAAGGTACCTAGGTATAACGGCGGGAATAGCGCTAAATGACACTGCAGCACACCTCTCGACACCCTTTAGCCATCCGCATCAACGCATCCCGTTTAGGGCAAGTCAATCAACAGCCTAAATATGTTCACATGGGACGGAAGTAGCAGGTGCTGGAGTCTTTTACCATAGACCGGTTTTATAATCCATAAAAAAAACACTCCCATAGACCCTCATATAAAAAATAAAAACACTCCCACACCCTTATATTTGTAAAATTTAAGTTAAAATGCCCTCTTAGTGTTGGTTACGGCTCCACTAATACTATCCATACCAATATATAAAAGTGAAACGTTGTCTGCTCGTTTTTTGTTTGTTTGGGGAGCGTTCACGCGATAACGGCTGGATGGATTTTGATGTAATGTGGAATGGAGATAGCTTATACCCTGAAATAAAACATAGGGCACTTTGTATCCCGGAAAATTGAAAGTTTTCACGGGAAAACTGGAAGATATTGATTACTCGCTGTAAGAAACGGTTGCCATGGAAACGAAATAACAAGTCTGTCAAAAAATTTCAAGAGCATTGGTGCTATACCTACTTTTGCATTGGTTTTTAATATCCAAGAAGAACGTAGGATGCTTTTTTCGCGATAAACAGTAGTCCGCGCGGACGAAGTCGCGGTCGGGAAAGCTAGTACCTATATATACTAATAGGTAATATAATATACTATACTAATACTATAATATACTATGCTAATATTATAATATACTAATAGGTACAATATATGCCTATAGGTCCGGGCATAGACCCAAGATGTTTAATAAAAAAACATGTATAATTTATGTTCAACTAGCTATGCCCGCGGCTTTGGCCACGTGGTCGTTTCTTTGGGATATACAGTACGGCCGATGATTCGTGGCAACTGTACTTCGTGCAAATGGCTGCGCAATGAACATTTTATACGCTTTATATTAGCTTCACTTGTATGTTTGTATTTTTGTAACTGACTCCTTTGGACGCTATTTTGACCCACTTTAAACGGTCAGATTTCATTCAAATTTTGCACACCTGTCAAAGACCGACGACAATGCAATAAAACGAAAAAAAAAACACTCTTATAAATAAACCATACTAAAAAGTAGAAAATAAATGATAGTTTAAAAAACTAATAAACACGCTTTATATAAAAAACCAAACTAAAAAATAGAAAATAAATTTTAATAATTTTGAATTAATAATAGAAAAAAATCTAGTAAATATAAATGAATAATAGTGTAAATAAGAAAAAAATGTTTTATTTAAAAAAAAGCGTGGGGTGCTTTTTAAGATATTATCGAAATGATAATCCTTCTTCTCATATCTGTCAATGAAATATTTATAACTATTGACCCATGCAACCCCCGTTTTTTTTTAAAATAAAACCTTTTTTTCTTATTTACACTATTATTCATTCATATTTATTAGAATTTTTTACACTATACTTAATTCAAAATTATTAAAATTTATTTTCTATTTTTTAGTTTGGTTTTCTATATAAAGCGTGTTTTTTAGTTTTTTTAAACTATTATTTAATTAGAAACCGAATGGCGGAAAGTGGCGACGCGACGTGCACGGGGATGTGGTCCAGGCTAGAGATGCACCTCGTTCCGACATTCAGTTCCTAAAAATGTTCACTGCGCAGCCATTTGCACGAAGTTCAAAGTGGCCACGACTTATCGGCCGTACAAGGTACTGTAAGTAACTTAGTATGTGTTATTCCAAGGCCAAAAGTACAATGTAGGTACACAAATTCGTTAGCCGTCAAAACGTTTTTTATCGATTGCTCTGCTTCTACTCATCGGATTGTGATACTAAGTACACCAGTTTTTAGACAAACCCTAAGCTATCCAACAGTCAAAACTGCATCACAATCGATCTAGTAGTTTTTACATGATGATCGAATTGACAAACAAACGGACAGACAGTATTTATAAAAATGCTATATTCCTGTTCAGAGCTTATTTTAAGTACCATAACCAATGATGTTATATATAAACTGAGGAAGATACGTTGTACTCCGCTCTGCGTGGTGAAGTAAACACAAGCTAATCAGCTTTTGTTGACTTAGTCCCAAACAGATTGGCATCGACGCAACACGTAAATACACGCGACTTCCGAAACATGAAAAATTAATCAAAAATGCCACCTGTTGTATTTAGAAAGCGCACTTCATACACTAGGATGACTGTGAAAGGCAGGAAGGATGTATCTTTTCATTTTTAAGTACCGTTTACGGTATTGAAAATGGAAAATATTAAATTTCATTTTACTCTAAATCAACTGTTGCGATGCTGCCGCTTCGCCACTTACACAAACGAGACAGGTAGCGGGTTACGTTTAAGAGCGACAGAGAGAACGTGATAATGGCGCGCAGCGTTGTTATTTCGTATGATGCTAGGGGATGTTGGGGCTTACCAACGGCTGACGATCGTAAGGCTGCGCTCCGACTCATAAAAGCCACGGATGACGATCTTTAGTCGGGGAGTTGCAACCCTATTTGTACTCAATTAGGATAGAGTATTGTATTTATGTTACATATATTTGAAAACAGCTTGAAACGAGCAATTTTATTGGTTAATAAAGTGGTTCGCTCCTAATCGTTTTTTTTATGAGTTCATGTTGTCCTAGTGAGATCATCGACCGCGTAGTGAGTGATTGTGATTTTTTATTTGTGTTGTTTTTAGTGATTTATAGCTTGTATTTTGTGTTATTACGTCTAATAATACTGTAAGGAAGATATTAAAATAATAATGTGTTTAGTGTCCCACGAGTGACAATTGTCACTAAGTGCTTTAACGTGCCTTTCGTCTCTTTTGGCGGGAAAATGTTAACGTGAATATATTTTTAATAGTTTAATAGTTTTTTTCGATGTTCTTTATTGTTTGAGCTATAAAATGGTATATAACATTATGTAATTAAATTTTTATTTTTTTCCGGGATATATATCACCTATCATGTGCCTCAGTAATGTCCTAAACTCTCCCAAGTCCTAAGCTCTCTCAGTAATATTTTATACAATAAGCAATTCACAAAAAAAAATTAACGCGCGTGTCTCAAATGTCCGGTGAACATACGGGTGTTCTCCGGGATATATAGAACTATTATTATGAAAGTATTTGTTTTTCATTTTATTTTTGGCTTGAATTAACCCTTCTATCCATTTTGCCCCAGTTTACTCTAGCTGCTGGCCGACGCACGTGACTTCACAGGCCGTTATCGGCGGTGATTGGCGATCGGCCGCTCACTGCAACTCACTGTAACTGAGAACATATGTTTATCTCTTTCTGACGACGCGGTTTTGTATATCTCTGTGATCTTTTAGCCTCTTCAGTGATGCAAATATAGTTGCTTAAGTTCTATGTAAGTAGCTATAGTACCATTTCGCCGTGTTTTTAGTGTTTTATAATGGGTATGACGTCTCTATTGGTAAAATCTCATTGACCATAACGACCTGAGAAAAGCGGCCGGAAAAAAATGGATGAGGAGAGTCCGAGCTCAATGGCGTGCATTAAGAGAGGCCTACTTCGAGCTGTGGACAAATATAGGCTGATGTTAGCCATTACTTTTTTAGTATCTTCTTTGTACAGACTTTAGTTACGTACTGCGATATTATATGTAATGATAAATGTTTTTTGAATATAAAGAAAGGCTATAATGGAAACATGTTAAAACTAAAACACACAATCAGCATACGTGATGCCGGGGAAAACCGAAACAATGAGATATTCAGTTAACCCCTAAATACTCTATTGAAGTTTGTGATTTTAAATCAATGATCTCTAAAAATAAAATCATGTAGAAGGTCGAAAGCCTACTGACTCTATCTGTTACTCAATACGTAGCTATGGCGTTTGGTATTTTGTGTAGCTATGAAGGTTAGATGGGTATATTTCATATTACAAGCTCTACGCTTGTACTTATTAGGTTGTGTTTGTTTTGAAACAGAATAAATTAACATAATAGCAAACCAGATAATTTATCAAAACCATCTACAGTATAAAAATGTTGAATTGACGCAATCTGCGAGAAATATTTGATAATCTTGAATTCTAAATTGTCATCGTAGGTACATAGGTAGGTTAGGGTTGCCTTCTCAACCAACTTGAGTTTTTCAAAGTATGGGTGTCCAGGGGCCGTGACCTCTATTAAGTCAATCCGTTTTTATAAGTCCCCCATCCAACATAATTACTTGTAGAATGGGCTGTACTTTAAGTAGATTCCTACCTATCGACTTTAGGCGCACATAATGCACAAGTGAATAATGATATCTAAGTAGGACAGTAAAATCGTTAGGTAGGTACGTCTGCTAAAACTATGATGATTTGTTTTTTCGAGTAAAATGCAGTTAGATACCTACCGCATCGGCAATGATTCACGCCTCGTCTAGTCATACAGTTCGCTGAACTGAAATACCTACAACAATGCTTATATTCTAAAAATAACAGCTCAATTTCGGCATTCGGATGGATTGGTAAGAACGTTCCATTCTACTTTCACACGATTCAAGATAATTAAATATTTAAATAGGTACAGACTAGGTACGTGCAAATACTTTCGGTCAGTAAATACTTGATCATAGTTTGAGGATTTCTTGATCTGAGACTTTTAATGACCTAGGCTTGTCATGTCACATAGTGAAATAAAAGTGGGCATCATCATCATTAAAGGGCCATTATCCTGTGCCACCTGAGCACAAGTGGCTCTGTGAGCAGTAGACCTCGCGAGTCTGTCTTTGCATAGCCTAAAACTGAATAAATGTTCCGATCAGTTTTTGAAATAGCTGTTATATGTTATTGAAGTGAAACTTCTAATGCGACTTCCAACATGGTGCGTTAAACGTTCAACGCTACCATGGAGGGTTTATGAAAGCACTGTTGCGTTAAACGTTCAACGCTCCTTTATTTCCACATTACGAAGTTTTTTTTTAAAGTTTTCAACCCCCATATATCAGCAATTAAAAAACAAACGTAAAACTGAATCGACAAAAAATACCTCATAAAATTTCACGAGAATCGGTAGAGAAATGTAGTGTAGTGGAGAAAAGCCGGACATCAGCCTTTTAGCCCAAGAAATAGAGAGGCTTCGCTCGCGCTTCGCGCCTCCTCAGTTCGGTCAGTAAGACTAGACAAGCCTAAGTGTAATCCGCATTACTGTATTAATAAATAATGTAGGTACCTACTTATTGTGTGTTCTCTACGACAGTAAAAGCTTCCTTTTCTATTCTTTTCTATATGGCACCATCTGCTTGTGTCTTTTCCCTTTCCTGCATATATACAATTTTTCTTTAAGTAGTTTTTTTTTTTTGGGGTCGACGATTTCTCAAGTGGAGACCACGTTTAGGCAAACGTTGATGGTAGTGACCCACTGTGGCCAGGTGGAGTGACGACCTGCGAAAGGCGGCCGAAAGAGAATGGATGAGGGGAGCTGAAGACCGAGCTCGTGGCGTGCATTAGGAGAGGCCTACGTCCAGCAGTGGACATATATATGTAAATCTAAAATCAATTTTTCAAAGGCATTTGAACCATATTTTATTCTACAGAACAGTTAACTTGAAATTTGTCATACATTTTACAAGGTTACTATGTTTATCCATGTTTTAAATCACAGACTCTTAGGTACCTTGGAAAATTAAACCACTTGTTTAAGGTTGACCTAACGTACTACTGTCAATTTTAGAACTTTTTATAAGCCCCCGATCTCGCCGAAGCCTTGGTTGTTAATTTAAGTATAGGTAAGCTTCTATAGAATTTATTTTTAGTTACCTATCTTTCGAAACTCTAAAGAAATACCTAATCCAGCCAGTTCACCACAATCTGACCACCGTGCCATAGTACGATATTATAATAATTTTAAACACCCGCCCCATATAGCTCTGTGGTTGAAGCGTTTATAATAATAGTTGTAGGAAAGTAGGTAAACCTCATTTGCAGTTTGTTGGATGTAGGATAAAGTAAAATGTGATGAAACTGTGCTTAGATTTGAAAAAAAAGGCAGATGTTAAGCGCGGAAAACGATAGTGAAGCCAAATATAAAATACAACACACACACACACAACATTTGGACCTAGAGAACTGAAATTTGGAGGAAATATTGCTTGAGTGTCTTAGAAGGATTTTCTGAAATTACAAATTGGGGCAGCAAAGTTTGCATGCGGGCGAAGCTACGGGGCAAGCTAGAATATATACATACCTACTGCGTAAAAAAAATAAATTTATATATTAACTTCCATGGTTCCATGTACGTAATGTTCAGTTATATTAAATGTATTTAAATAATATTATAAAGGGAGACCTTCAGACCTCTCTGAAGCGAAAACTCATCGACATGACATGTATATCCTGCCCATTCTAACCCACACGGTGCCCAGACTTGGTCACTTACTGAATGTCAGAAGTCCCGACTCAAGGTTTGTCAAAGGGCAATGCTGCGCATTCTATGTATAAAGCGAATTGATCGAGTTACAAATACCGTTCTGCGTTCCATGACAGGTATTGCAGATGTAGGAGAAAAAACTGCTAATGGGATTGGGCTGGTCACGTGAGCAGGATGCATCCCGAAAGATGGGCAAAGATCGCCACACATTGGGTGCCCAATGGCCGACGAAGGCGTCGAGGCCGTCCAAGGAAGCGGCCGCGCGACGATCTCGATACTTTCTAAGGCTTTATAGCGGCTTTAGTGTTCTACTCTATAGTGGCTTGAGCTTACAGAGGATATATATAGATGGAAGGTATTGGGGGAGACCTTTGCTCAGCAGTGGGACACTACAGGATATGTAAAAAAAAATAAAAAATATGTGACTATGGGTAAGCCTTGGTCAAAAGTTTCAAAATAGTAGATCCATGAGAAAACAGCAAGAATTCCCTTCCGCTGTCGTCTTGTAGGTACATTTTGTTACTTCCATCCTCGATGGCTTTACCAGTAAGTCTAATTGAAAGTTTCGTGCATGCATATATGATTTATGTATGTTTGTCCACGTGTTTCTCTGAAACTACAAGTCCGATTGCAATAATTATTTTTGTTATTATTTCAGTATCTTTCAACATAGGGAATAGTTAAAGTTTCATCAAAATCGATTTATTATTTTAAAAGATACAGACTATTAAGTAGGTATTTACTTTAGTCTTTACGGGCGTCGATATAAGTTCAAAACCTAAAACCCGACTACGGTCGGGTAAAACATAGTCTAAGATACTCTTGCGATGAAGACAAATCGATTGATACCTCGCTTGTCAAAATCGGACCAAGATTTTAGTTTGAACACATAACCCTTATTTTGGCTTGGCGTAGTCGGGTAAGAAAAAATAGCCTATGACACTGAAACTATACCTGAAGCACACCTGAAGATCCACATACCCACATACATAATAGATACTTACAAACATACATACATATTCTGTTAAACTTATTACCTTTCCCTTGCTTTGCTGTAGTCGGGTGAAAAAGCCTGAACCCCAATCGTGTTGTAGTTATAAAAACGTCACTGAAATCTTGCATGTGGTAGGTCGTTATTATCACACTAATCACACTATGTTAATCAGAGAAGTGTACCCACTGTCGTAAACAGGCCAATCAGAGCTTAGAGTCCGGAAAACTTCGTATGCGTCATGCAGAACTCCATACATTAGAACTGACAGTCCATACAAAACGTCATAAAATGCATAAAAAATGCTTATCGCCATCTATATTTTATCTTTAGAAGTGTGTATCTGTATCTGTGTACGTTTGTTACTCCTTCTCGCTTAAACGGCTGAACGGATTTGAATGAAATTTGGTACCAGGTTAGCAGGTTATTCTGGACTAGTTGATGCCCGCAGCTTCGCACGCGTGTTCATTTCTTGAGGTTAAAAGTACTCTTTGTGCTATTCCAGGACCTAAAATACCAATACACCAACATTTGATCAAAATTTTTTCAGCCGTCATTAATATTAAGTACGAGTATTATCGATTGCTCGGCTTGTACTCATCGGATTGAGATACCAAGTATCCCAGTTTTCCAAAAGTAAACCCTAAGCTATACAACAGTGAAAACCGCATCGCAATCGGTTTTGTAGTATTTACTTTTAAGTACCCTAGACCATTTTTTCTTTATTGTCTTTATTGTACAGACGTTTTTCGTTCCTATTGCTTTATTATAAGTATAGATAGATTAACACATAGCCTACTTTTCATCATCATCGTCATCCATCAACATAAATCCAGTTTGTACCCAAGTAGTATTACTTATTCTGTGGTTGTACTATGTGTACTATGTGGTTGTACGGCTGCGATAACCTTCGATGCCCATCGCCGTTGTTGGGTGGGGTAGCGCCACAGAATAAATAATAGTACTACGTGGCGCATCAAGACATAAATAAATTATTACTCATTTATAATTTGTTTACGAAATGGTTCCATCATCTTCACGGTTATGGATAAAGCTTTTAATTTCGTAATCTCTTCGTAAAAGAATGCATAGTTTTCAATCGACTCCGAAAAGGAGGTTCTCCATTCGACTAGGTACATTTTATTTTGATGTATGTGTGTATTTTTCCGTTTTTTCACTTATGTAGGTATCCGAGATTAGAAGCTATTTGTATGATATTTTATTATTATAAACTAGCTTCGCCCGCGGCTTTGCCCACGTGCAAACTTCAAATATGATAATAAGTCTTAGTGTCTTTTGTTTTTTATTTGTTTTGTATATCATTTTTGTTTTTTTTATTTTCTTGGCAATAAGCCCTCGTGGGCGTCTTCAGAAGTCCCTACCTCTTTGACTCCTGTTATTTGATTTTGACAAAAGCTTTTAAAAACATTCAAAAGCTTCAAAAGCGTCATGCTCAAAAACCTTAACTAAGCCGACTTATTTTTTTAACAAAATTTTGGTACATTTCAGTAAAAATTCAAACTGTTTTTTTATTATTTTTATGTTTTTAAACCTCATCGGTACAGTTATGAGCACAATAAAAAAAGTTTTATTCAAATCTTTCGAGCCACTGTCGAGTTTCAGCGAGACTAATGCACGGAAATTGATTTCTCTAGAGATATAAGATATATGGTAGGTACTTATGTAGGACCCGGTCATACTTAGGTATTGACTAACCCCTCGGTATATTCTGTGCCTCGGTGGACCAGAGGATAGAACGTTAAAGCGTTCTAGGGCAGAGGGCGTCCACAGTGATTTTCCATCTCGTCCTATCTTGGGCTAACATGCTTACATTAGTTGATGAGAAAAGTAAGTACCTACCAACTTCCTTTTTTAGAACCTACCAAAATTAATTAGAATTCGGCTTTTGGTTCAAATTGGTAGTTTGGCATGTCATGTCCGTCTGTAGGTCACAGTCGTTTTATTCAGTCACTATTAACCATTCAGATAAATGTACTACACTATACTATACTATGGGGCGGAGCGCTTTCGCACCCGCCTCACCGTCCGCTGACGCTAGTCAGGTCAGGTTATTGACCAACAGAAATCCTTCCTAAAATATATATATATATATATATATGTGTTTATAAATAAAAATAAATAAATAAATATAAATATATTCGGGACAATTCCACACAAATTACCTAGCCCCAAACTAGGATACCCTGTAATATGGGCACTATGTAACGGATAAATATACATAAATACGAATGTCAACATCCATGACTCGGAAACAAACATTTCTGCTCAACACAAATGATTGCACCTTGCAGGATTCGAACCCGCGACCGTTTGATTTCGTTCCTAGTATTACCACAGAATAAATAATAGTACAAGAATTACTAGCCACTAGATTAACCAGCCGTCAAATATATACTATACTACTATTTTTATTCAATATATCGACGCTATTAACACCACAAGGTTGAAATTTAGCACCTGTACATATTTTAGTATGGCTTCCATATAACAAAAAGTGAAGAAGAAAAAAACACCTCTATTAATTTAAAATCAAATTTTGTTCTTCATAAATAAAGTCATTATTTTGCAGACTGCTGCGGATTTTCTTTTTTTTCTGTGTTGTGATGGCGCCCTCTCAAGTATCTGCGGAGTTATCCATTTTTTACCAGATTATTAGTACCTATACCTAACATTATCAATATTTTGTATTGCGAAAATCACTCTTCTGGCATGTTATTGGCAAATTGAATGAGAGACAGATTTATTATTATTTTGGGAGCTGCTTTAGATAGGCATATTTTTAAAAATGTTGACTACCTTTGTCGTCATACTTTTTTTTTCCAATACAGTAGCTCAAAATTTAACATAAAATAAGTGATTACTCCAAATACCATTTTTCAATGATATTTAGACAAAACCTGCAACTTCTAGTCATAATTTGTAATGTGTATAAAACCCTGTGTATAAACCCTGTGTAGCAAACCCTGACATTCAAGTATAATATCAGTTTTTTTATTGATTATTCTTCAATTATGCAAACGTAGTATCCACAAGCACAAATTAAACATTTAACCCATCAGATCTCATCAGCTTTGAAACAGAAAAAACCGCATCAAAAATCGGTACATTCGTTTGGGAGCTCCCAATCGAAGACAGACACACACACACAGTGATACACACCCTAAACTTATAACACCCGTCTCTTTGTTCGGGGTTTGCACATAGACTTAGGTTTATGAAACCCTAAATCTAAACGTACCTACAATTGGCTATTTTTTTTAGTACCTTGAAACTCTAGGTACCTATTTTATTCATACTTACCAACACTGTACCGCTCAAGACGTGTTTACTCACCTACCAGTATATAAGTGCCCAACGATCAGAGGTCGAATTGAATAAGGTGAGGCGCTGTATTTAGTAATCTGGTGGTTGTGGGGCTATTCAAACGATGTTGTTTCTCTTCTTTTGCCCATTTTGTGTCACCCAATGCACAACGCTGGATCTTAATAGCCGGCTATTTGCCAGATTAGCATCTCGATGTAGGCAATACGTTCAAAAATTACTAAATGTAATAACGCTCACGCGCGCTGTCAGTTAGTTACGACACCGACGCCATGAGCACTAGGGGCACGGTGGAACATACGTAAGAAGTCTAAAAAGTAAATTTTTAAGATGAATGTTGGACTGTCGTTTTGTTGATGTTTGCAATTTTTACGTTAAGTTTTTTTTTTTTTGTTTTTTTTTTTTTGATCCAGTTTAGGCAATCGTTTGACCACGATCTCACCTGATGGAAAGCGATGATGTGGTCGAAGGTGTAGCACGCATGCCTAGTAGATACCTATTCACTCTTGACTTGAACACACCGCTTATGTTTTTTTGTAAAATAAATCACTAATTACATGCCTAATATACAACTACAATGTCAGTTATCAGTAGCTACGGTATTTTGCATAAATCGGAAAACATTACACGTGAATTTAGAAGAAATGAAGGCCGAAAAACCGATGTTCCAAGATAATTAACACGCAACTTAGTTTTGACAAAAAAAAAAACGTTGCCGCTTGTGTACTTGATTATGCTGTCAATGAAAACAATCGAAATGTTAGAAAAGGAGCAAGTCATCGAAAAATTCTCTAAAGCGTCACTACTGTGGACTCTTTTTATTGGATGAATGTTTCCAGCAAACCGATCGGTTTGCTGGAAACATTGCCTAATTAAGTACTAATTTAATTCGATTTCTGTCTGTGTTTTGAAAGCTATTTAGAATCGGTAAAAATAACTTTCTTAGTTACATACATCGCCTATTTAGTAAATTGCATGGTCATTAAGTTAAAAATTCATCCAATAAAAAGAGTCCACAGTAATGACGCTTTTGGAGAATTTTTCGATGACTTGGTCCTTTTCTAACATTTCGATTGTTTTCATTGACAGCATAATCAAGTACACAAGCGGCAACGTTTTTTTTTTGTCAAAACTAAGTTGCGTGTTAATTATCTTGGAACAAGCGGCTATGTTAATTTTTTTGCCTAGTCCGTATTAAAAATTAAAACAAATAAAATAAAAACGTAACGTAAAAATTGCAAACATCAACAAAACGACAGTCCAACAAAGTACCCCAGTTTTTAAGTCGAAAAATAAGCTATCCAACAGTGAAAACCGCATCACAATCGGTCCAGTAGTTTTTTAAGTGATGTGCGAACAAACATGCAGACATACAAACAGACAGACACGATTTTTTAATATGTTATATTCTTGTTCAGTAGCTTATTTTATGTACCCTAGACCATTTTTTTAAATTATCTTCTTTGTACAGACTTTTTCGCCCCTATTGCTTTATTATAAGTATAGATAGATATATTTCTCTAATAGATGCGTAATACCTATTGAACACCTAATGAGGCAAAAAATAACATCCGAATGGTTTTTGTTCGTTTACTTATTTGAGGCCCCAATAGCCTTGGATATTCTCAGACTTCCGCATCTCCATAGAATAGAGTATTTTTGGCTCTGCAAATAAGATAAAAATGTGATAAAGGTAACTTAAAAACTTGTAAGCTATAAGGTTTCATTTACAGGACGATACTGCCTGAAACTTGAAAAGATCGACTATGCTAGATCTCTTCAAGTTTCAGGGCTTAGGAAGGCAGGACCCTTGCAGCATCAAGATTTGGGAATCGAATGTTGAAATGCATTTATTCAGTGGATTAAAGTGGAACAAGTGGCAATTAAGTACCTACTATATATAACTATAAAACAGTACCGTGACATACATATTGACTGACTGTCTGACTGACTGACAGACAACGCACCACCTAAACCGGTGGACTTAGGCCCGGTTTCTGAGGTTGTCGAGAGTTTATCTTTTCAAAATCCGACTAAATCTGATTAATATCCATAAGGATCAAAATCAACCGGTCGTCAATGTTTTGTAACTGACCTGTAATGTGTCAAAAGATGAAAATAAAAGATATGAAAAGAAATTATAAAGTTATTGGGACTGTGTGTCTGTTATGATTTAAGTTTCGTGAGGAACGGTTAGGGGTGTAGAAATATTTGAAAAAATTGTCGCATGATTTGAAGCAAACAAACGAACATACAAGTGAAACTAAACTTTTTTTTTTAATATGACTCTAAGAACTTGATTAGGCTAAACCGGGTCAGGGAATTCTTCTAATCTTATAAAGCCATGCATAACAATATATGAGTTCAAAAACTAAAACCCGACTACATGATCATCATCATCATCAGCCCGTGTCAGTCCACTGCTGGACATAGGCCTCTCCCAAAGCACGCCACTGAGCCCGATCTTCGGCTCTTCTCTTCCAACTGCTGCCAGCCACTTTGCGTATATCGTCGCGCCACTTAGCCGGAGGGCGCCCTACACTACGTTTACCGAGCCGCGGTCTCCACTCAAAAACACGTCTACCCCAACGGTTATCAGTCCTTCGACAAATATGACCCATTGACCAGCCCACTTCAGCTTACTAATCCTAAGGGCTATGTCGACAACTTTGGTTCTCTGCCGGACCGGATCACCTCATTTCCGATACGATCTTTAAGAGGAACTCCAAGCATAGCCCTTTCCACAGCCCCCTGCGCTGATGACCTTAAATTGGTGGACTAGCCATACCGTGAGTGTCCACGACTCGGCTCCGTATGTCATAACAGGTAGGACACACTGGTTGAAGACTTTTGTCTTTAAACTTTGCGGTATTGGCGACGAGAAGACTCGACGAAGTTTCGCAAATGCTGCCCAGCCCAGCTGTATTCTTCTGCGGGTCTTTCTCTCTCGAAGTTGTTTTTACCTAGTTACAAAGTTTGGCCCAGATAAACATACTCCTGAACAACCTCGAGACCAATTCCGTTAACAGCAATTGGTTCCGGAATAACATGTACGTTGAACATAACCTTTGTTTTGTCCAAGTTCATCAGGAGACCAATGCTTTGAGAAGAATCAGCTAGGCTGTCCAACATCTGTTGCAAGTCTTGCAACGTTTATGCCACAATGACGATGTCATCTGCGAATCTCAAGTGTGAGATGTTCTCACCGTTAATGTTAATGCCACATCCTTTCCAGTCCAGATTCTTAAATATATCCTCCAATGCATTTGAGAACAATGTCGGAGAAATGACGTCCCCTTGTCTCACACTTCGATGCAGGGGGATATGCTTAGTCTGCTGGTTCTGTACTTGGACAGTCATTGTTGCGGCGTCATACATACATCTCAACGCTTAAACATACCGCCAGTCGACTTGGTATCGTTGTAGGGACTCTAAAACAGACCTAGTCTCGATAGAGTCAAAGGCTTTCTCATAGTGCACAAACGCCAGGCACAGTGGCTGATTATACTCTTCTGTCTTCTGTATAATCTACCGCAATATATGGATGTCCGTGGTGCCGTATCCTCCCCGAAACCCGGCTTGCTCAGTTGGCTGGAATTCGTCGAATCTCCGCGCAAGACGATTCGAGATGACTCTCGAAAACAGCTTGTAGACATGGCTCAGGAGGGACATGGGCCGATAGTTTTTCAAAGGGTCTTATCACCCTTTTTGAAAAATAGAAGAGAATGAAGCTCTTTAAGCGTGGGCGTACCTCCTGCCTATAGGAGCCCCGTAGTAATTCTGTCCTCACCCGGGGCTTTTCCATTTATGAGCTGTCAAACCCGACTTGGGTTGGTTAAAAAATAAAATATGAAACTCAATACATGAAGACAAATTGATTGATACCTCGCTTATCAAAATTGGACTAAGTTTTTGTTTTAACACATAACACTTACTTTGCCTTGCCGTATTCAGGTAAAAAAATACCATAAGACACTCTGTACCTGAAGACGAATCGATTGACACCTTGCTTGTCAAAATCTAACCAATAGCGGCGACGCTTTGGTGGAACATCCACATAACCATACACATAGATTCATACATACATATATTGACTGCTAAATTCATTAACCTTCCCTTGCCTTGGTATAGTCGGGTAAAACGCCTCGCTCTTTAAAAAGGTCATCAATTATTTTAATAAGTGTATTCTTGCTGTTGTAATTAGCGGTTTGAGTAGATAACAATGTTGTAAGTTTGTACCTAGTCATTTCTTGCCCTTCAAATTTTTTATGTGATGCTGACTTCAAAGTAACTTTAATTATATTTAGGTATAATTGAGTACCTAAATCAATCACCCTAATAAGTGATTTATTAGGTACATATATAACTGGTATGGTCTTAGTATCTTTGTATAAAATATTACAAGACTGCGCAAAAAGAATAGCAGGTAAATCTATAAATTGTATAAATTTACAAAAAGTAGGTACTCACATTGCAAAAATGTACATAACTAGCTTTTGCCCGCTACTTCATCCGCGTTCATCGCGATAATAGTATCCCATGTACTTCCACTGGGTTCAAACTATCTCCATACCAAACATCAAAGATTACCCAAATCAAATAAGCGAAAAAAGAGGGTCAACATCGGAATATGATCTAATAAGCTTGAAACTTGTATAGACCTTTATTTTGGCATTCTAAATTTGTACCAAAAGTCATTTGCATGGAAAAACAAATGAACATCAGAAAAAACAAATGAATGTCAGAAATGAAATGAATAAATAAATAAAAAAAAGGTAGTAGTGACAGATGTCAATGTAAAAGTTTGTAGGGAATGGGTGGAGAAGAGTGGGGGTTGCTTTTGATTTTCCAGCCTTGCATTTGGCTGGAAAATGAAAAGCAACAAAGCAACCTAAAAGCACAGAACACCTAATAATAACGTAGGTATTGCTTGCAGGTGAACAATATGAGAGTGTGAATACGCTGAAAGTAGCGCTTGTTCGGGTATGGGACCGAATCCCACAACAAACGCCTTCATGCGGCGCGCGATGCCTTGGTCAAAGTAGGTCATAATTGAACTATAACTTTGGGTTTCCCTGAAATGTACTTTTTGATAGCATTTTCGATGTACTTTTTTTGTGATATTTCGATAATTTGTTTGCCATTTGATCAAATTACAACATTTTCAATTAGTGACACTTCTAGTGACGGACCCTTTCCATAGATCCAGTCCTACAAAAGCTACGACATAAAAATAGTATTTCTTTTAATTAATCGTTTTTATTGTATGTACTAAAAGCTAAAAAATAAAATATAATCGTGGAGCGAATCGAATTTCTGTTACTCAGGTTACGCTACAACCCACGTTTTAAAAAAAAACTTTTATTACATTAATAAAACCGGTTAATTATATAGTTTGTTTACACTTGGGTCTGTGGTTGAAATGTAGGTTATCTGTGAAGTGGCCTACAAAGAACCTACAGCCTAGCCGCCACGTATTTATTTTCTTTTCTGTTATCGATTGACTGGATCATGCCACCATTCAGTTCAGAGATAATTTGGTGGCACTGTAGCTAACGCGTCCAGCCTGACTAGGTATCTACCATGAATGAAGTCGAAATCCGTCCATTGGCCTCGTAACGGTGCAGTGCGTTTTAGTAACTCTTACTGGACCGGCTTGCTCGCAATTCGGAGGTCAAGTAACTAGACAAAAATATACCCAACAGCTATTAGTTCGGCCTTGAGAGTTTTGAAATGCTTTTAAGTTAGATATTTGCCTTAGACTTCACTCGCTGTGTAAATAACTGTCTTTACTTAGGCCTTTGATTATGTGTAATTATTATTAGAGCTACCATTATTAATTCTGGGGTCAAAGTACTGTTGTATTTTTTATTAAATCTCGAGGCTTGATAAGCTTTTGTACTACTTAGACCTACCAGTAAATGTTTTTTCGACGCATGTTAGGCTTTTTCACTAACATGAAATTATTTTTTCCTTAATAATTATTTCTGGAATAATGTAAACCGAAAACACTGAAGAAGATAACTTTTTGAAAATTTTGAATTCTTTCTTACAATATTATTCGAGCGTTAACATCCATACCAATATATAAAAGTGAAACGTTGTCTGTTTGTTTGTTTCTTTGGGGAGCTTTCACGCGATAATGGCTGGATGGATTTTGATGAAATTTAGAATGGAGACAGCTTATACCCTAGAGTAAAACATAGGATACTTTTTATCCCGGAAAATTGAAAGTTTCCGCGGGAAAACTAGAGAATATTGATTACTCGCTGTAAATAACGGTTGCCATGGAAACGAAATAACAATTCTATCAAAAAACATCAAGAGCGTTGGTGCTATATACCTACTTTTGGATTGGTTTTTAATATCCTAGAAGAACAGAGGATGTATTTTTTCACGATAAACTGTAGTCCGCACGGACGAAGTCGCGGGCGGGAAAGCTAGTAAGCTATAAAGTTTATAAGTAACCGTGTATTATAAACTAGCTCCGGCCCGCGGCTTTGCACGCGTACAAATTTCGCCTTCCTCCCTCTCTCCTTCACACACTTCCCGTCTCCCTCCCCCAACCCCTTCACCCTTCTCCCGCCCCCTTCCCCCAAAACCACCCCACCCCCGTCCCCTCTAAAACCCTACCAACAACCCCCGACCCCGCCCCACAAAACCCATTCCATATATATATTTTCTTTTCCTTTGTCAAGGAATCTTCTCGAGACCAAGATGAAAAAAAACAACGAAATCAGTCAATCCGTTCTTGAGATATCATCAAATAAGTTAATTAAACATAATTAAAGAAAAAGGTTTTATGCTGTAGCCATGTTATGGTGAAACTTAGAACGGGCTATCACTATTAAATGCGTATACAACATTTAGTATCTGTGCTGATAGCCGTTGAGGAGTTCCCTAGTCAGGAGCCAACTCTGAGCAGCAACCTTATCATGGTAAAGCTTTAGCAGCCACTGCAGTTTATTTGTTAACAGGATCATAAAACAAATACGTAAACTATAAGTGAGCTATATATTGGCTCTGTGAGCTGTAGACCTCGCGAGCACAACTTTTATGCAAACAATCTAGTAGTGTGCAGTAGCGCCATCTAGTTACCTTATTGTGAAACTATAAGGTAACTAGATGGTACCTAGTACTTAGTAGGTAAAGGGCTGATTCGACTGGAAAAAACCTAAAAGTGAGCAATTTACTGCATTTTGAGGAGCCATTCTGTTTATCACGCCGAAAATCCTAATCAGATTTTCACCAAATTTTTACGAGACCAACTTAAAGTTATAGCATTTGACTTTTCAAATAAAAAAAACCCTAATAATCGGATCTAATAAAGCGGAGATATTCAGTAGCCCCCTTTTTGCCCCAGCAGCTCCCTAACTATCATCGACATCCAAAATTTAATTACACCACTTGATAGCTAACGGATCCAAGAATTCATTAGAGTCACCTCCACTTATCACTATTTTCTGGGACAACAATTATAGGTAACTAAATAAGACCATACATGTGGCCCGTGATCATCGAGCGTATCTATAAAAAAACACATAAAATTATATGCCAGTACGTATATTTTGAAAAGCACGTACTTAATTATAGGGACGGGATCTTATGCGATTCACTGCAAAGTTCTAAAGTAGGCAGTCAATCAGAACTAGGTACTGATTATAATCAACGTCATAATTTGTCGTAAAACACAAGTTTAATTTGATGTTGCCATTACATAATTTACATACTAAAATGGTTCAGAGACATGTACTGATCTACTTATGACATTAGCACAAGGCTTACACTCGACAATTCTGTTGAAATCGATAACAGATTAATCTTCAAACAAAATCGATTTATTTCCACATTATCTAATCGTCACATCACTATTTTCATTCAAGTTTTTCTAGTTGAGTAAATATTTGTTTTTTTTATGAATACTACCAGAATGCTAGACAATTTCAATTTTCAACCTTTAGTCCCAGACAAATAATCAATAAATGCGTATGTTTCACAAAAAGATGAAAACATAGTCAAACAAAAGCCTGTGAAATGATAATTAAGGGCGTTCTTTCCTATATTTTAAGTCTCAGCCTCTTATATCGCACTTCACCATAATTAACTTATTTTATTTTATTTAGACGTTATCAAAGAATATTTTTATTTCGAAATATTCGTAAATTAGTTTGTAAAAAAACTGAAACGAGTCAAAAAACGAATATAAAATGGTTGCTAGCTGCATCATACAAGTAGCATCCGATAATATTGTATGGCATAAAAACCTTAAAGCCCCTCTCAGTTACTCTATGGTATCAGTGGCATCGGTATGTACCGTAGATACGAGTATGTTTGATATACTCTTTCTACGGTACGTACAGATTTCGGTTCGGCAAAGCAATCACTATCTATATGTCGAGTTAGCATAACGCCATGACTGTTACCAAAAAAAAAACGACGTTTATTGACACTACTGACGGCCGTTTTTGCATCAGGAGTGCGATTCAGCTAACAAACCTACCCGCATTACAACGTTATCGTAACTAGTATGTAGAAAAAATAAAAAACTGGGAAAATGTAGGGAGATGTCGGGGAAGGTGGTGCTAAGTGTGGCAAAACTGAAAGGAAAGGTGGGAGAAGAGTGTGAGAAAGGGGGAAGGGTAGTGGGAAAATGAAAAAGTGTAGAGGCAGGTCGCAGGGAAATAAGGGAAGGATAGGAAGAAAGTGGGAAGGGTGAGGGGAAGTGGGGGAAGGACGACAATTTCACTTTCCACCCACCTTTCCCTCTTTCTTCCACTTTGGCCCCACCCTTCCTTTCGGTCTTCCTTCACTTTGTACCTCCTGCCCAAATCCAAAAAATCCAAATCCCTGCACCCTTCCCCGACATCCCCCATCATTCGTCCACTTCGCACTACCCTCCCCTAAATTTCCCACACCTACCCACATTTCCCCAAACCATCATCCCCCACATTTCCCCAGTTAATTTTTTTCTAAGTGTGGCAACACCACCATGCTTTCAGCGATGGTCAAACAATAAAAGTAATATCAAAAAATTTAAATTTCATAAATAGCTTAATGTGCTTTAAAATTTTCATGCGTTGCCATTGATTTGTGAGACCCTTAGCTTTTATATTTTTTCATATATATTTTATTGCTATATCACTTTTAAACTTCTTTTTTTTCAACCATTCATTGATAACGATTTGTGAGCTACCCAGCGCATATTTTTTTTCATTTTTTTTCAGAAGCAAGAAGCTTTTTCACTTTTTTAATAAAATTATTTCATGCATTGTCATCGATTTGAGTGCTACCCTGAAAGTTTCAGCCGGATAGCTAGTCGGGAAGTGCTCGTAATTTGAGTTGCAAGTTTTCAGGAAATACAGAGATACTCGTACATACATACATACATAAATACAAGTGATGTTAAATAAAAGCTTTAAAAAAAGCCTTTTTTTTAAATTAATCTCTACTACAACAGCTAGGTGTTAAATAGAGAATGAATACCATAGTAGGTATCGCCCATTTTGCTTCACTGGGCAGATACGATATAATGGAAAGTCATTTCTTATGATGCGACATAAAGTGTGCGGAAGCGGTGTTGAAACAGAGGCAGTATAAGAGATTTCGCAAATCTATTAACATAATAAAAACTTGCTTCTGTCAGGCAACCACACAGTTATGCACAGAATCACAGATATCCGCCTATATATGTGATTTTATGTACACGAGAGATGGTGTATACACAACTATGACAATATCTTGAGTCAAGTACTGAACCCAAATTTTTACAAACTAAACTAACAAAGCAGCAGGAGACAGGTTTCACCTGAATACCACCCTCCAAAGTTTGACAACCAGTTTGGCCTGGGGCACAGTGACCCTGACTGAAAGTCAACGGTTGCAGGTTCGAATCCCTTATCAAACTAATATTTTAACCGTATTCATGACCTAAAAATTTGGGTTCAATACTTGACTTTTCCCGATCAACTCCCGGCTTAGCACGGGAGTACATAGTTACTGGAAATATTCTGTGGCTTAACTGTCTACACTCTCGACCTCGATAGACCATGGTACATAAAAAATACCTTCTCAAAACACTCAATGACCACGGTTTTATTACCTACCTATGGTCGGAGTTTTGTTTTTGTTTGTTTATTCACTGTTTATTAGTCTAAAAACATCGGGTAATAACAGATTCGTCTTGTTATAACCTCGTCTTCTTATAATAGATGTCTAATATATTTTTAATACATTTTGTTGATTACACGACTGCCCAGAAAATGAGTGTAATGTTTTAGGGTTCATGTATGTATATGAGTTTCTTTATTCCACCATAACTTTTAAATGACTGAATAGATTTGGAAGTATGGGTTATCAATAGAATCCTTACATCATCCCGAGTGAAACAAGCATTTTTTAGTGATAGTCCATACCAATATATAACAGTGTAACGTTGTCTGTTCGTTTGTTTGTTTGTTTGTTTGTTTGGGTAGCTTTCACGCAATAACGGCTGGACGGATTTTGATGAAACTTGGAATGGAGATAGCTTATACCCTGGAATAAAACAAAGCATACTTTTAATCCCGGAAAATTGTAATTTTCCACGGAAAAACTGGAAAATGTTGATTAGTCGCTGTAAGGAACGCTTGCCATGGAAACGAAATAACAAGTCTGTCAAAAAAATCAAGAGCGTTGGTGCTATACCTACTTTTGCATTGGTTTTTAATATCCTAGAAGAACAAAGGATGCTTTTTTTCGCGATAATGTAGTACGCGCGGACGAAGTCGCGGGCGGGAAAACTAGTATTAGATAAACTCAAATTATCAAGCTTCTAGGCATACATATTTTTTGGAATGTAATCTAGATCATAACACTTACTCTTAAAATATTATCATATAGGTAATGATTAATATTATCATATAGGTAATGATTAATATTATTATATAGGTAATGATTATTTTCTGTTTTGTGCTAGTAAATAAATAAACAAATTCTGAAAAACACTTTTGTTACCCGACTTCGGCGAAACAAGTGAAGGGTAATGCGTTTAACAGTCTATGTATGTTTGTATGTATCTATGTATGTAGATAATATGTTGATGTTCCACCAAAAAAAAAAAAAACGCCCAAATTGGTTTGATTTTGACAAGCGAGGTGTCAATCGATTCGCCTTCAGATATAGAGTGACATAGGCTTTTTTACTCGACTTCTGCGAAGCATAGATAGGGTTATGTGTACAAACTTAAAACTTGGTTCGATTTTGACAAGCGAGATATCTATCGATTTGTCATCATCGCAAGAGTGTCATAGGCTAATTATTACCCGCGTTTTAGTTTAAACTTATGTCTTCTTTGACTATGTGATCGTATTTTGTCGCATACCTTGATGGTATTGTTGTTTTCCAGTTTAATCAACAGTGTAGTGTATCAACATCTACTGCATACAACAGCTGCCAAGCGTGGTGATAAACACGTGGGCACCCTACCTCACACAAACCAACACAACCTACATATGTTGAGAAACCCATTCCCCCATGAGAAATCCTACTAAACAATAATGCAATAATAATCATTATGTAAATCACCTATTAAATGAAACTATAGAACTTGCACAACACAAATGAAATGATTTATACACGAATTTATAACCAAGCCCAACTAGTGAATTTTAAGATCCCATAGCATTAAGCTTTTACGAAATTCAACACGTTGGGTATTTTCCATGGAAATTGTTAGTTTTGCCATCGAATAATTTTTATGACGTTGTGGCCACGTGTTGTAGCCATGTATGGCGCATCATAGAACATTACATACATTTGTTTATTACCTGACTGCAGAGGGTTATGTGTTAGGTTGTATGTTTGTTTGTTTGTACATTTTTTTGGCGCGTTCTAGTGCTATAGAATATATGAAGTGCCATGACTATTCATGGCACTTCATATATTCTATGCTAAGCTAAGCTAGCTGTAAGCCGCCCTATGTCGGCTTACAGCTACCATATTGTATTTCCGACGAAACAAAAAATGACCAAAACTTATCGAATGATGTATCAAAATTAAGGTCTTTAAAAGACCATACCAAAAAATTGTAAGGGAAATAAGGAATATTATATTTTTCCTTTGCGGGACAACACCTGGCAAGCTACTCCTCATGTCTCCCACTGCATTTTATATTTCAAAGTCAAGAATCTAATGTTTGTTTGCCTCATATTAGTTTCGTTAGCAAAAGGGCTTTTTTCGTGTTTTTTTAAATTCTCTATCCTGCGCAAGGAACCGAGGTACAGGTTGAAGTTCGTGCTCCACCCCGTCTTTCCAGAGGTACCAGTGACGCCTGACCGGCCGTCGCGTCGTTTCGGCCTTCACACTTCGCTCGCTCCGCTCCCGTTCTCTCGTCTGGTGGCCGAGCCAGCGAAGTCTGTGAGATTTCATCTCGCCGTTGATGTATGCTCGGCCATTAGCTCTTCTATCTCTGTCTTTCTAACCCTTCATTTTCCGCCCTATCTTCTAGTCGGCTCAAGAATTTTACTAAGTATTTTTCGATCAATAATTTTACTAAGTAGAAGTTTGTTTCCTTCCAAGACAGAGAAGAGTTGCGTCTTTTGGCCAAGATTATCTATGGATCCCTGCGCCAATCTGATTGATTGATTCTTGATTTTTGCATTTAGCTAAATCAAAAATTTAATTGGTGGGCCTGATAATAATTCCAAAGACAAAAGGGGATAGAACCTACGTGGCATATTGGCCCGCCCGCCATTTTGTTTAATTTTCAAAGTTTCTGCTTTCGTTTTAAGTAGTATATACGGGTAGTGGACACTTATACAACCAAAAAATGACACGTATAATACAAAAAAGCCCTAAAGTGTCACGTTCCCGATATATTTGGAGGCAAAAGGTGGCCATATGAGAAGAATTATTTTTAATAAATAGTACAATCAACCTGGAAACTATTATTTGAATACAATTGAATGCGTATACACACGTAATTACTGCATTTTTAAGTATTGTAATTAATCTCATAATTATGGCAATTTTTACCCCCAAATATTTCGGAAACGTGACACTTTAGGGTGCGTATTACTTCACATTTTTTGGTTCTATAAGTGTCCTCTACCCATATATACTACTTTAATCGTGCGCGGAAACTTTGAAAATAAAACAAAATGGCGGGCGGGTGGATATCCAGCCAGCTTCCATACAAAAATGTTCGGACCCCTTTATAAAGTCCACGGAAATTAAATAAATCTAATTTTGATAGCCAAAGAGCCGGCTCCTGAGTGGAGCCGATTAACGTCGGAGGTAACGTCGCTAGCTTTTTCGGCACCTGAGGTAGTCGCTGACGTTTATTGTGTTTTTATTTGTTGTTATAGACCTCCTTCCTAACAAAATAATAATAATTTAAATCGGACAAATAAGTACTCATTTTGACTTTCTTCCCCTGTCCCAAGGCAATCGTGCTGAATTCGGGATAAAAAGTATCCAGTATCCTCGTAAGAACTCAAATCATGCCAATTGAATTCAATCCGTTGTTTCGGCGTGATGCACGGCTGAGACATAGAAAGACAGTCAAAAATTAAAAAAAAAAAACAGTTTTAGCTTCAGTATCAATTACAGTTTGACATCCAAAAAATACTTGGAACCTGTTACAATTTTATTATAAGTACTAGCTGTGCCAGCAGCTTCGCTCGCGTGGTCATTATGTTAAAAGTACTCTATGTGCTATTCCAAGACCTGAAATACCAATATACCAACATATTATGATCAAAACTCCTTCAGACGTCAAAAAGTTTTTATTGATTGCTTGGTTTCTTCTGATCGGATTGAGATACCAAGTACCCCAGTTTTTAAGTCGAGCCCTAACCTATCCAACAGTTAAAATCACATTGCAATCGGTCCAGAAGTTTTTACGTGAAGCGCGTACAAACATACAGACAAACTAAAGGTTTTTTTTCTATGATGTGTTTGATGTGATTACAGGAAAAACTATATGATATTAATTTGCAAGAAGGTAGAGTTTATTTAATGTTCTGCGTAGCTAAATAATATACAATATATACAATAGATTTGCAGTGTCATTTTAGTACATCTCTAATCAAATTATTAATAAAAACACGCTGATTCTCGTATTTGAAGAAAAGTCAAAATCTATGGAGTTGATATATTCAATATATTTTTGTTCGAGATCTTCAGCGACGAGCTATAGTTTTTTTATCTGTATTTAATACCGCCACAGATGTGCTTTTCAAACAGGAAAAAAAAAATCGACTAAAATCGAAAATATATTTGGGCAAAAATCATGAGTGATATTTAAAAATTATTTATGGAACATTTAGAGCATAGAGGTGAAATATAAAGTTAATATTGTGTTGCTACATGTTATTACTAGTAACCTTCATTAAATAATGATCCCTAGATGCGAAAACTTTTAAATAAATCGAAAAAAATTTCATCTGGCAAATGTTCGGGGCTTGGCTCATTCGGTCTTTAATTATTTTGCAATTAAAGAAACTTTATTGATACGAATGATTTAATCGATAGAGGTTGAAACAACGATATTTTATATATTGTTTATTGTTATAACATAAACTTAAAATAAGCTACTGTTTACACATCACGTAACTACTGAAACGGTTGCGAAGCAGTTTTCACTGTTGGTTTGAGTTAAAAACTGGGGTATTTGGTATCTCAATCCGATGAACAGAAGCTGAGCAATCGATAAAAATATTATTGACGGCTGAAGGAATTTTGGTCAAATGTTGGTACAGTATATTGGTATTTTAGGCCCTGGAATAGCACATAGAGTATTTTTAAACTAGAGAAATTACCTCGCTTGCGAAGCCGCGGACATCAGCTAGTTACAAAATACAAGTTTACTAGCACTCTGCTTCGAATTCTCTTGCGTATATTTTACAGAACCCTAACTTTTTGAGAACAAACTTAGTATCATTTCATCAGTAATCTGACATAATGTGCCTTTCTAATAGTGAAAGAGTTTTTGAAATCGTCTATTAGTTTTCAAGCGCAACAATCACTGTCTTAAGGTGCTCCTAAATAGGAAATATTTGCCCTGCAATAATATGTGACTGCAATGTTTCCAGCAACGTCAGCATTACATTGCAAGTTAGAAAAATTATAAGTAGCCCGACAGAATGGCCAATCATGTTGACTATTTTTGATATCATGTTCACAATATTGCCCACAGCAAAGCTGGAAAGAAAAAATGTAATTCTTCTAATCAATTCACAGCGCTAATATTTTTAAATGTAGTTCTCTAGTCTTTTAACTAGATTTTCACGTAAGGAAAACACGATTGTACTATATTTTCTTGACCAAAGAAGTTTTAAAACTTTCTTTTTTAGCGATAGCTAGCGAAATTATCTTTAAAATTATTATGAACGGACCTGGAATATGCTTTGTTAGATAGTTTTAAAGTTGATGTAGGCTAGCGATTTTTCTATATATCTCGTATTTCGTTCAAAATTAATGAATTTATCCAATATCTGCTCCCGAGCTGCATCACCTATCCCGCTCAAACTGGACCTTGAAATTTTTGTACTGCTCGTCCAGAGCAGTCCAGACAAAAAATTGAGATCGTAAAGCGCGGCAATGCCTTTTAACCCCTACCGTGGAATCTTTCAGTTGCGATTTGAAGTTTGATGGTAGTAAACACCTGGTTTCTGGTTGTGTTCATTGCAGAATAAAGGCCGCTGCAACACGAATTGTTTCATCAGCCATTATTGCCATGTAGAAGACTAGATTGGTCATACCTGCTGTTGCACACATATTGCAGAGATATACATTTTGCCAGCCATAATCTACAACTTAATGTTGATATGATGGCCGAGATGTTATAGTTGATAATATTGTAGTAAAATATGGCCCGTAATAATTCGCTTGCTTTTAGGTGCGGCTTTGGCCGCATGTGTTATGGACAACTCTTTCTTACTATGGCAGGGACATTGCATAGCTGCGAAAAATGTCATAGTATACTCGTACTCGTCTTTTCTCAAATTAAAATTAAAAATGTGGAATTGGTCTGTTTGTAATGCTTTCACGCCCAAACGACTGAACCGATTTTGTTGAGATTTTGACAGCAATAGTGTACACTGTACATACGCTGTAGATTCAATTAGGTTAAACATGAAGCTGCAGCTGGAGGAAACTTAATATGAGTTTATTCAAATAATTTAATCAATTAATGTTAATGAAATTTATATATTTACATGTTACACAAAATACGAACATGCAAAATAATGAAAACGATTTCCTAATTTGTGTTGACACTTTAATTTTGCATAAGTAAATATATGGACGGAGAGCATATAAACTATTTAAAAATTTTGCAACATTTCTTATTGATAAAATTGAACAGATACCTTAATTGACCCAATCGGCCCATTGTAAATTATTGAACAAAATCTAAATTTGAGCATAACACATTTATCGCAAAAGAGCACACGCCTGAAAAATTTGAAACTACATTTTAAATATCTCGTGGGTCTCGGTAGATAGGTAGGATACCTACTCTAAAATATGGCTATTAGGTAGATACGGTCTAGCACAAACTGATGCATTAACATTAACATGTATATTACTTATTTAGTATGCAGATTAACGTAAAAATTAGGTATGATGGCGTAAGAGGGAGGAGGCTTATGCCCTGCACTGGGCGGAAATGGGCTGATGATGATGATGATGAAAGTAAAAATATTCACAAAATGTAACACACAACAAAACGTTGGGTAGGTATATACGCTGTCTACTTTGATTTTTGTTGCCAAGTTGGTCAAAGGTTATCGAGGCTCATGTACAATGTGAATATTATATTATAATTTTTCTAAAATACCGTTTTGGGTTTTTTTCAGATGGGATTCGAACCCGCGAATATCCATGTCTGATATCCATTCTGTGCGGCACGTCCTCTGATCCAAAAGCCACAGTGAGCTTGGGCTACCAACTTATTCCAAAACATTACAGGATTTAATGTTCTGGAATATGGGTTGTGTTAGGTAGTTAGTTGTATGAGGTAGTAGTTAGTTGTATGAGGTAGTAGTTAGTTGTATGAGGTAGTAGTTAGTTGTATGAGGTAGTAGTTAGTTAGGGCATTACCAGTGAATATAAGAAAGCAACAAAACTCGCAAGAGCTTTACAATATTCGCATTGCTATTACACTCTATTTCATAAAATCAAAGAGTACACTTCAAACTCTTTATCAAAATAAAAGTGCCATATTTTCATTATAATGTGTCACATTAAGCGCTCTATCCATTAATAAACATATCAGATTGATGATTAGGTAATAACGATCCCTACCTGGTAAGTTTTACTTAATTCAAGGTCCCACACTAATTGTATACCAATATACTTTGTAGCGACATCTTAGTTGTGTATGGTTTTCAAAACATCACAACAAAGTAAAAAAAGAAAACAGTCACAGCAACGGAGGAACTTTATGTGTTTAAATGAAGCTAAATGACAATGAATGATGCTGAAGGCCATCATATATAAAATCGAGCGATAAGTATTTAATGTATTATCCAGTGCTCTGCTAAGACATATAATATGCTAAGCTACGACGATAAAATAGAAAATAGAATTTAAAAATACAGTAGTAGTTGTACCCAAGTTGTTGACCAATTCATTGGTTTGCTTCAACAAAACGTCAAAGCAATTTACCTTTATCTGAAGCCAGTCAGTGTAGGGACGCGCAGAATCCTAACCTAAATCTAAACCATCCAGATTTTACCGAGCACTTCACATTTTTTCTACGACTACATTTTTTACCTACAACCACAGAATAACATTTTAAAACCAATTTTATCACAATATTTGTGCATAAATCACTAATGAATCGACAAATCTTGTAATGTGATATGATATAATAATTAAAAATGTCGATCAACTAAATAGTTGTATTTGTGTGTAGGTAATTTTATTTTGTTATAGTCGTAATAATTCATAGATAGGTTAATTGTAGGTATTGTTTCGAAAAGTTTTTTGTATGAAATATGGAAGTGGCGTTTTTTAAATAGGTGCATACCAATATCTCAAAAATTATTAATACATTTTAGGTTAAAAGTGTAATTATACTCGCGTCTACGGAACAGAAACAGAAGAAAGTAGTTTTTTGGCATAAATAGCCTAATAGTATTTAAAGAATTATAATGGCTTAGCGCTCTTATTTATTATTTTACAATTATTAATTGTCTAAACAATAATGTATGTTGCCATAATCTCAAAAACAAGCAAATACAGACTTAGACAACATTCAAAGGGGCCAAATTGGCACTTGGCCCTTGGACGTTTAATGTAAAAAGATTGGATACAATGACTATTGTTAAATAAGTTCTTATCTTAACGTAGTGTTCAATTTTAATTAATTTCGCACATAAACATTTCATTTTAAAAGAGACATCTATTCCATTAATGTTTTTTGTTTGTTTATTAACTTAATAAGAAAACGTTCAACGGAATCTTTGTAGTTACTTAATAAAATGTTAATAGAACAAAAATTTTGCTTTATATGAAACCTCGGTAAATGCTATACAAATTAATTGTAGTATGACATGTAAACTGTCACTTAATAATCGATTTAGTCGTTTTAATTTTATTACCTAACCATCGATCCAACAATGAAAAGTGATTGGTCCACGGCACACGAAAAAGTGATGAGTACTTGTTGCGTAAAAATCGATTAAGTTGTGTACTTACTTTTCAGTGTAAGTTGCGCGCACGATCTTGAAGACGTAGCTAGAGTCGGGAAAGCTTGCTTTAAAGGCTACTCAGGTACAACCTACCGAGAGTGCCTCTCGCGGCTAACTGAACTTCAAAGTGTGAGACCTGCGCCGGAGCAGCCTCAACACGTAAACACCTTCTACTATCTAAACTGTACCACAGAATAAATAATATTATGTATAACCTCTTGTTACTAATTCTGAGGTTGCGCACATTATGAACTAGCTGATGCCCGCGGCTTCGCACGCGTGCTCATTTTTGTAGGTTAAAAGTACTATTTGTGCTATTCCAGGACCTAAAATACCAATATACCAACATTTGATCAAAATACCTTTAGCCGTCAAAAATATTTTTATCGATTGCTCGACTTCTACTCATCGGATCGAGATTTAAAATATCCCAGTTTTTAAGTCAAAACATAAGCTATCCAACCAGCGGAGAATATCCACCGCTGGGTCCTGCCTGAGGACGTGAAGAGGCTGGTGACGACAAGGAAGCAGCCAATTACAGCTTACGATGCATTCCCCAACGCTGAACGCAAAGCCACCTTGAGCTACTACCACCGCTTGGTCAGGTCGCGCATTAGCGAGCTGCGCGCACAGCGTTGGGAAGACTTATTATCCGAAATCTCCCCGACCCACCAGACCTACTGGGGGTTGGCGAGAAAGCTTAAATCCAACACCATCACCGTAATGCCCCCTCTCAATAGAATCGATCTTCCGCCAGCATTCGAAGACGAGGAGAAGGCCGAATTCTTGGCGGAGAGCCTCGAAGCCCAGTGCACCCCCGCTAATGATCACGTTGATCCTGTCCACATCGCTGCGGTGGACTGCGAATTAGAACGTAGGAATGCCCTACCTCCGACCGACCCCCCCCTCCCCTCCCTCAGGACGCGTTAAAGCCGCAGAGGTTGAGTCGATCATCAAGGACCTCAAAGCGCAAAAGGCCCCTGGCACTGACGGCATCAGCAACAGGGTCCTCAAGCACTTTTCTGTCCCGTTAGTTTATCTCTTAGTCAGCATCTTTAATGCAGCCTTGAGCAATTGTTCCTTCCCCGACGCCTGGAAGAGTGCCGACGTCATCGGCATTCACAAACCAGGCAAAAAGGCATCCAAGCTCTCTAGCTACCATCCTATCAGTCTCCTCAGCTCTCTGGGGAAGATCTACGAACGAATCCTTCTGAATCTACTCCGGTCCGTCGCGAAAATCAAAAACTCATTCCGGATGAGCAGTTCGGCTTTAGAGCGAGACACTGTTGCCCTCAGCAAGTGCACCGCATCACGGAACACATCCTTAAGGGTTTCAATAGGAAACCAAAACCCCAAACCTCGATGGCCGACTTCCTAGACGTGGTGAAGGCTTTTGACAAGGTCTGGCACGCCGGGCTGATATACAAGCTGTATCAGCTCGGGTTGCAAGATCGTCTTGTGCTTATAGTACAAGACTACCTCACCAGCCGGAGCTTCCGCTATCGTGTCGAGGGCGACCGATCATCCCCCCATCCCGTCAGAGCCGGAGTCCCTCAGGGCTCCGTGCTGTCTCCACTCCTGTTCACGCTTTACACAAGCGATTTCCCCCGCACTCCCAAAGTAGAGATGTATGATGATGTATCATACATCTCTTTGCGGATGACACCGCGATCTATTCCACCGGATGGAAACCAACCGTTTTACAAAGAGCCATCCAACGAGCGCTCCGAGCGCTCGATGGATGGTTCCGCAAGTGGCGAATAATGGTTAATCCCGAGAAGAGCGTAGCGATGCGTTTCACTCACGGGGTTAAACGCTATTTCCCAATTGACAGAGTCACGATTAAAGACCAACCCATACCGTGGGAAAGGTCAGTTAAATACTTAGGAGTCACCCTTGACTATCGACTCAACTTCAATCAGCACATCAGCACCGTCCACAAAAGGGCGGCATTCTACCAATACCGCCTCGCGTTACTCCTAGGTAGGCACAGTAAAATGTCTCTTAGAAATAAGCTGACACTCTACAAAACCTGCGTCCGACCGACAATGTCATACTCGTTCGTAGTATTTGCTCACGCCTCCCGCATTTCCCTAGAGAAACTTCAGACCTTGCAAAACAAATTCATCCGATGTGCAGTAGATGCCCCCTGGTATCAGAGGAACATCGACCTGCAACAGCGATCTCGAGCTTCCCTCGATAGTTCAATATATGAAAAATGCCTCTCGCCGCTACTTTGACGCGGCACCCCATCACCCCAACCCCCTAGTAGTTCAGGCCTCTGACTACACGACAGACGCGACAACAGACGCACGGCCCCTCCATAGACGCCCTAGACACCTTGAGCGATCCGGACGATGAAATCGCTGCCGCGGTGCAGGCAGCGATAGATTCGCCCAATCCGTCATCTTCACCATCTTTCAACACAATTAGACACAGACACCGACCTCACCGGCGAGGTCGAAGGTCCCGTAATTAATGTCAATTTTATTCGCCTTTGAGTTTCTTGCCGATTCTTCTCGAAGGTGTATTCCAATTCGGTGGTCAGTTATGCAATAAAGCTTTTAATAAAATCAAACAAGCTTTAATATCAACTCCTATTTTAACTTGCCCTGACGTTTCTAAACCCAATGCTGTTCATTGCGACGCATCCGCTTTTGGACTTGGAGCAATGCTTACCCAAGACTTCGATGGAGTTGAAAAACCCATAGCTTACATGAGCAAATTACTAACATGTCCCCAAATAAACTACTCTATCACTGAACGTGAACTCTTAAGCGTTATAACAGCATTAGAGCATTGGCGTTGCTACCTAGACAATGGCAAAAAGTTTACTATCTATACCAATTATTCTGCACTTCAATGGTTCTTACACTTAGATAATCCTACAGGTAGACTTGCCCGTTGGAGCATACCCTTAATTTTGACATTAAATATAAACGTGGCAAGGAACATTTGGTCCCAGATACTTTGTCTTTTGTTGGATCAGAATTAATGTGATTAATTATGATCCAACACATATTTCTGATTTGTGGTACACTTCCGTATACTCCAAGTGTAGCACAAATCCCACATCAACTCCTGATTATATGATACGACATAATAAACTCTACAGGTACACCATTCGTTACCAACAGCAGCTCATTTTGGCACTTTTAAAACATACCATCGTATTAAGGAAAAATACTTCTGGCCAGGAATGTACAAAGACATTGCTAGCCATATTTCTAAATGTGAAACATGCCTCGCTTACAAGCATCAGACTCAAAATACCATTGGTCTGATTGGTAAACCCAAGAACTGTTCTCGTCCTTTCCAATGCATATCTATTGATATTGTTGGTCCACTTCCAATGACACGTAAACTTAATAGATTTATTTTTGTAGTCACACGTTGTTTTTCTAAATATTGTCTTATATTCCTAATGAAGCGAGCTACCTCTTCTGTAATCAAACATATACTTGAGAACTTAGTTTTCATGGTTTTAACACCCCCCGTTACTGTCCGCAAGTCAATACTGTTGAACGTTACAACAAAACAATTATAACACAGCAGTTGCTTCTTTTGTTGATAATGACCATCGTCTTGGGATTTATATTTAAATCAAATCCAGTTTGCCATAAATTCAGCTGTTAATGAAACTACTAAATTCACACCAGCTTTCTTAGTATTTGGTCACGAACTTGTAACGTATGGTTCGGTATACTCGTATAATGCTTCGGATCTAACTGAATAATTAATTGATATTTGCTCCACGCGATGAATATGAAGCTTTCTAGTAGACTTCCAAAATTTACTGAAATCTTTCGAGGCTCTTTGGTTAGCGATTAAATCCATCTTAATCTGGTCCTGGTTGTTTTGGCACCACTTCAGTCGACCTTTAAATTGTTTTCGAGATTCACACATTTGTGTGTATACTTGACTAGAAGTTGGGCGATTATGCAATATCCAGTTACTGAAACAAAGCCTGGCCTCCCGATGAGCTTCACGAACATGCCTGTATCATCCACACAGAACCCTGCCCCTTCTAGGTATATCACTACGCTTCTCACCAGTCTCCACAGCGGCCTCACACAAGGTTCCTACGATGTTAGCTTAGAGATATAGCCCATCTATAACAATTTTATGTTCAGTTGAACCGCATGACCCATAACTGCATTCTAAAAACTGTTGAGGGAAATCAATTTCGCGTAATCTATTATGACATAGATTATGGTAACTATTAATTTGATACTCATCTCTATCTATACTATAATAAAACTGTAACTGGGCTAAATCTGTACATTAAAATTTTTTTGAAAATTTTAATTGAGATGAACTTCAAAATCAATATGGAGTGCAAAAAGGTATTTTTTTTTATTTTTTGTCTGTCTGTCTGTCTGTCCGTCTGTCTGTCTGTCTGTTTGTCTCTTTGAACACGCATCACGCAGAAACTACCTGACGGATTTTGATGCAATTTGGCACAATCATAGCTTATGTTATGGATTAACATTTAGAATACTTTTTATCCCGAAAAAAACAATGCTTCCCGCAGGATAGGGGATGAAAGTTATTTAAAAAAAACACATATCACGCTGAGACTACCGTACGGATTTCAAGTAACTTGGCACAGTCAAAGTTTATAGTATGTGTTAAAATGAATGATACTTTTAATCACGAATAAATACGAGATTCCTGCGGGATATGAGTCAAAAGTTATGTCAATTTGAAAGGAATAATAATTGCACATCCGTTTATAAAACGGTACCGTGAATTCGGCTCTTATGCCACAAGTCAGAGTGGCACAGTAGAAGCGGTGTCCGCCTTGCAACCCAGAGGCACATGGATCGAATCCACGCGCTGCTATGAATGTTTTGCCTCAATATTTATAAGCATTTACATATTTTGTGCTTTTTTTTACATTTTCTTTGTTTTTTTTAAGGCTTATGTAATTTCCTGAAGTAAACCGTCAAGTTTTGTTTAAAAACAATATATATAATGGGATCTATCCAAACGAATGGTCCGACTTAGGTGCGGTTTTTTATGTTTGCAAGCTGAGGTAATCGAGATGGTATAGTACGAGTTTGGTACGAGTAAAGATAGCACAATGGCATCAACAACTCAAGCGAATAAACCAAAGGCATCAAAGTTCTCCCTCCGATTTAACTAGATGGCGCTGATTGACCTTAAAACACGCAATCATTTCATTCCTGCAACCAAGGGTGCCGGTAAATTCAAATTTATCAGGTTTTTGGGATTCGGCTCACACTAGCACTAGCACGACCTCCAGGGGCCTAATTCTCTAATTTTAAGACGCCAATTCCTCGCTGCCTGCGGGGAAATTGGAATCAATCACGAACAAATTCCACGTAGGCATGGGTCATTTTCGCAATATCCAATAATTTCAAGTACGTCTATCTTCAAACACCAGGGCGAAAAACCAGGGTTCAAAATACTTTCAAGTGCTTTCTGTAGAAACAGATTAAAGCCTTGAAAGTAGAAAATACTTGCATAGGAAATTGATTTTTGCCGTCATATAAATAAGGAGAACAATCGTGTTTGCAAAATAAAAGTACTTGGAAGCCTTGAAAGTAGAAAATACTTGCATAGCAAATTGATCTTTGTCTCTATATATAAAAGGAGCACTATCGCGTGTGTGAAAAAGTACTCTAAAGCCTTGAAATTGTTTGTTTGTTTGTCGTATGAGGTAGTGCTGGCTTCTGATGTCAGAGTTTGTCAGGCCGCCCGAGGGCCTCTGAAATGGCTTAGAGACTGCTATTAACCAATAACAGCAGGGACTGACAGCTTAACGTGCCCTCCGAAGCACGGAGCGATGGATAACCGCACGTAACTTCGAAAAGTCATTGGTGCGGGAGCCTAGGTTTTGAACCCGGTATCGTTGGATTCTAAATTGTACTATAGAACCATTAGGCCACCATCGCTCTTTTGAAATGAAAGTAAAAAAATACTTGCATAGGAAATTGATCCGTGGGTATGCATAAATAAAGACCACAATTGCTTTTGCGTAAAAAATACTTCGAAGCGTTGCAAGTTTTCTGAGTATGTATATACATTATATGTACTACGTTTTTTTATTATGTTTCTTCCATTGAGATATTATAATGTACTACCTACGTACCTACATAATTTTATAATTATATCGGAGGTTTCTTCATAATGTCTTACTGGCAAAATGGTTAGTTGTCGGTATTGAAATGTGTACATACAGAGGTAGGTACACAGGTACACTTCACAGAGAAAGTATAGAAAACTTTTATTTTTTCAAATCAATCCTCATATCGTGTTGAAAAAGCTCAAAAAGTAGGTAGGTAGGGTAGGTAATTATTAAGAGCCAGTTAAAGTGCCAGTAAGTAGGTACGTCGTTCTGTGAAACATCATTAAAAATAATTTGTACTAAGAACACAATGTTTCGATGCATTAAAATTTGTTTGTATGGACCTCACAATAATGACCTACCCTTGATGCCCCATACAATTTACCTCACCACCTTAATTACTCTCTAATCTGTGCCACCTTACCTTCGGAGATAATTTTCTCTACCCAATAACAAGACGGTCATGATAACAAGTTACTTCATTTAAACTAGATGGCGTTGTCTACCCTTAAAACACGCAAGCGGTTTGTTACGAAGTGGTTTGAACGTTGAATGAACTCGAGCAATACGTTTTCTTCTTTTTTTACTTTATGTTTCTTAGAGGCTCTTAAAACGTATTGAGATATTTTTTGTGTTTTTTGATAGAATAAGTCGACTTCAGTTGTAAAACGCGCAGCGAAATTAAGCTAATTATTTATAGTAAAATAGTAATTTATTAATAAAAAAAAAAACTGTTATAACGCATATTCTGTGAAGTACGGAGTGCCGTACTTCACAGAATATGCGTTATAAAAAGGCAAAGCAGTGCCTTATTCCGATGATTAGATGCCGAGCAATCGATATAAAACTATTTGACGGCTGAACGAATTTTGAAGAAATGTAGTATAATATTATACTTTGTAGGTTTGGTCCTGGTCCTCCTGGTCCTCTGGATCTGGACCAAACCTACAACTGGTCTGGTGGTGGTTTGGCTTTTGGTCCTGGAATAAAACGTGTGGGCTACTTTTAAATGAAATGACCACGCGGGCAATGCCGCGGGCACAGCTAGTCTCTAATATACTCGTATAACCTTAATATTATTTAAGGTTCCTCTATTTTATGAGTTTTATTTCCAAGGAATGGGAATAAGACTATGAATGATGATGAATGAATGTGTGATTTATGAATTTGAATGAACCTAGGAATCCAATCAATTGTATATTGACATTGTAAATAAACATGTCCACCAAAAAAATTAAAGGCGATAACCCAAATTGGTCAACAACAAAAATTCAAAGGAGCTTGTGCAAGTTTCTTTGAAAATTGGCCAGTCTAAAATTTCCTTTTCAGCTCAGCATTTCCATTATTTTAATTAATTATTTTACTATTTCAACTTTATTACCCTTATTATATATATTTTTATTATTAACTTTTACCTTTTTTTATTTTTTTTATATAAACCTAATGTTTTGGGATACCAATAACATCATTTTTTTTTGTGTATTATATCATAAAACAAACTCTGGGGATGCGCGGTATTGTGACGATGTCAAACCTCTTTCAGAAATTATTAATTCTTTCATAATCATAGATAGATAGATAGATAGATAGATAACTCTTTATTGTACACCACATAGAATAAAAATACATTAATAACTAAAACATTTATACAAAATATATGGGACAATGGGCGGTCTTATCGCTAAAAAGCGATAAGACCATACCCATACCCATTTCATATAGTTTGTCTATGTTAATTCTAAATTCAAATAACCTGTCATACTTACATTGTCATTGCTTGGGCTCATGTCCATGTTTTTACAAAATATCTGATAAAAAGTGGTAAATAAATTATTATTTTATCTATCTATATCTGGCAGTTTAAATAACTACTTAAATACTACCTACCTAAAATAACGGCCAATAGAATGCCCACCAAAATGCTGACTTCTAGCTTGGGGCGTGTTTGTGTTCAGTAAGGAAGGACCAGCTATCTCTGTACATGGTCATCTTCTGCTACAACGTGTCCACGAAGGTGAAGCCGCTGTTTATGAAAATCTCCATGTGCTCCTAATTGTCCCTGTACTTTTATGTTGTCCATTGAGGTTTGGTCCCTGAGCTAGTGGAACAAACCCAACCCCAAGGATCGCCTCGTGACAATGCAATTCATTCAAAGGGCTCCAGCCATTTTATCAGGGCCCCCTCGATCACTACCTAACAGTAGAGATCCAGGGGTGTTTAGTTCGATACTCCCCAAGTAATCAATGAGCGCTTTTGCGCCCGCCCCACAAACATACAGACAGACAAACAGACATATACGAATTTAAAAAATGTTATATTCTTGTTCAGTAGCTTATTTTAAGTACCCTTATTTGACCATTTCTTTTTTAATTATCTTCTTTGTACAGACAATTTCTTTCCTGTTTCTTTATTATAAGTATAGATATTGACAGATGTTTGTTTGTTTGTCGTATGAGATAGTGCTGGCCTCTGGTGTCAGAGTTTATCAAGCCGCCCGAGGGCCTCTGACATGGCTTAACGACTGCTATTAATCAGTAACAGCCGGGACCGACAGCTTAACGTGCCCTCCGAAGCACGGAGCGATGGAAAAGCGCACATACCTCAGAAAAGTCATTGGTGCGGATCCTAGGTTTTGAACCCGGTATAGTTGGATTCTAAATTGCACTATAGAACCGTTAGGCCACCATCGCTCTTTATTGACAGATATATAGAATAGATAGATATACCTAGATTATTTAAAATTCCATTATTTATGAGTGTTTGCATCAATTGCATGCATATCTTATGTCGAAATACACGTAATACTAGAATTGAGGAGTTGACTAAAGAGCAAAATGTTTAATAATAAATAGTACAATTCTCTACTATTATTAGCTATTTATGTTTTTGGGTAATAGGTAGAGACTAAATAGTTTTTTTTCCGTAGGTCGGTTGACCGGACAACTGAACCGTACAACGGACAATGAGTGAAAATTTCCTTTCGAATACGTTCCCGGTTCTATTTGCTTTGGTTGCTCCAGCAACGACTTTAACATGAGAACAGGTCACACGTCACACATCGCGAAATAAAGCTTATTACACGACTGCCCAAAAAAGGAGTGTAATGTTGTTAGGATTCATGTATGTATATTTGTATGTATGTATGTATGTATGTATGTATGTATGTATGTATGTATGTATGTATGTATGTATGTATGTATGTATGTATGTATGTATGTATGTATGTATGTATGTATGTATGTATGTTTGTTTGTTTGTATGTATGTGAGTTTCTTTATTCCAACATAACATTTAAAATGCCTGAACAGATTTAGACGAGTGGGGTATCGCTTGAGTCCTTATATCGCCCCCCCCCCCCCCCCCCCCCCGTGTAAAATAGTTTTTTTTAATATTATTTTTTTTGCAGTATGGCTCAACTTTCAATAGCGAAAAAAACTTCTTAGTCTATTATCTATCTATATCTATCTATAAGTACTTATAATAAATCTGTAATGGGTCAAATTCTGTACAATGAAGATATTTTGATATTCTTTTTAGAGGGTACTCTCTATTTGATACTGAAGCCAAAAATATTTTTTTTTCTTTTTTGTCTGTCTGTCTGTATCTTGGCTAAGCATCACGCCGAAACTACTGAATGTATTTAAATTAAACTTGGCATGATTTGAGTTCATACTTCGAGGTAGGACATAGGATACTTTTCATCCCGAAAAATAAAAGTGTTCCCACAGGATAGGGGTTGAAAGTTATTAAGAAAAACATTTACCACTCCCAATCATACTTTATATGATGGGTTAAAATTGAGGATAGTTTTTATCCAGAAAAAAATTAAGGGTTCCTGCAGGATACAGGTCCAAAGTTATGTTAAGCATGACGTAATATTATTATTTTCGGAGTGTACTCTATATTCGATTCTGATATTTTTTCTTTTTGTCTTTCTGTCTGTCTGTCTATCTGCATGTTTGTATCTACCCTGCGTATCACGCCAAAACTACTGAATGAATTCACATGAAACTTGGTACGATTTGAGTTCATATTGTATACTTTTCATCCCAAAAATTAAAAGGTTCCCGCAGGATATTGGTTTAAAATTTATTTTTAAGAACATGTATCACGCTGAAACTACTGGGAGGATTTTGATGCAACTTGGCATAGTCATAGTATATATAATGGGTTAAATTTGATGAAGATTTATATCCCGAAAAAAAAATGCGAGATAGGGGTCTAAAGTTATGTTAATTTTGAAGTAATAAATATTTTTTTGTAGGGTACTTTATATTGTATACTAATACTGAAGCCAAACATTTTTATTATCTTTTTTCTTTCTTTCTGTCTATATCTTGGCTAGGCATCACGCCGAAACTACTGAATGAATTTAAATGAAACTTGGTATGATTTGAGTTCATACTACGAGGTAGAACAAAGAATAATTTTCATCTCTAAAAATGAAGGGGTTCCCGCAGAATAGGGGTTGAAAGTTATTTATAAAAACACAACACTCTGAAACTACTGGAAGGATTTTGATGCAACTTGGCACAGTCATAGTTTATATGACGGAGTAAAATTGAGGATACTTATTATCCCAAAAAAAATATAAAAAGATTTCTGCGGAATAGGGGTCCAAATTTATGTTAATTCTGAAGGAATAAATAATATTTTAGACGGTACTAGTCCATATTCGATACTGAAGACAAAGTGTTTTTTCTTATAAGCTTTTATTTAAGTTTGCAATGTTTGTGTGTATGTATGTATGTTTGTTTAGGTCAAATCTTGCAAGCTGAATTAGAACCACTTCATCTTATCCTACGAAGTTGAATTTTTCATGTTGGTTTATTTTCAATGACAATTCATTGTTATGGTAAGCATGACCTGAACCGACATCCAGGATTAGCTCCAGACAAAGGAACTCTTTAGCGGTTAACAGCACAGACACGAAATTTTTTGTTCGCATTTTATTATGATAGCTGGTTTTAAGTTTTACCATGAAATGGTTGCTGCACTCAGGATTGGGTCCTGACTTGGGAACGCCTCAACGGTTAACAGCACAGATACGAAAACACAAAAAAAAAAATGTTGTATGTTGTTTTTGTTGTTGTTGTGTCGAAATGTTGTACTTATACGCATTTAATTGTGATAGCCAGTTCTAAGTTTCACCATGACATCGTTACTGCATGAAACCATTTTTAAAAACGTTTTAAGTATACTTAGTTTCATTTTGTCTATCTGTCTGTATCTTGACCACGCATCACGCCGAAACTAATGAATGCATTCAACTGAAACTTTGTATGATTTGAGTTCATACTACGAGGTAGGACATTGGATACTAAACATCTCGAAAAATTTAAGGGTTCCCGCAGGATAGGGGGAAAGTTATTTAAATAACACGTATCACGCTGAAACTATTGGACGGATGTTGATGCAAATTGGCACAGACATAGTTTATAAGATGGGTAAAAATAATGTATACTTTTTGTCCCGAAAAAATAAAGGGGTCTTGCGGGATATGGGTCCAATTTCTGTACATTTAAGATATTGTGACATATTATTTTTGGAGATTACTCTGTATTTGATAATGAAGCCTAAACTGTATGTTATTTAATTATTATCTATATATCTGTCTATCTGTATCTTGGCCGCGCATCATGCCGCCGAAACTACTGGATGAATTCAAATAAAACTTGGTATGATTTGAGTTCATACTACGAGGTAGGACATTGGAACTTTGCATCCCGAAAAATTAATGGCTTTTCGCAGGATAGGGGTTGAATTGACACTTATTTAAAAGAACACGTACCACACAGAAACTAATGGTCGGGTTTTGATGCAACTGAGGACGCATTTTATCCCGAAAATGTAAAGGGTTTCTGCGGCATATGGGTCCAAAGCTACGTTAATATTGAAGTAATAAATAATATGTTTTGGATGGTTTTCTAGATTCGATACTGAAGCCAAACTGTTTTACTTTTTATTTTTGTCTGTCCGTTTAGTAACGGATTTTGATGTAACTTAACACAGTTATAGTTTATATGAAGGGTTAAAACTTAGGGTAATTTTTATACCGAAAAATTAAAGCGTTCCTGTGGGATGGGGTCCAAAGTATGTTAATTTGAATGTGAAAAATATCTATACGTATAATAAAGCAATAAGTTCGACAAAACCTGTACAAAGAAGATAAAAAAAAATGTCTAAGGGTACATAAAATAATATACTGAACAAGAATATAAAATTTAAAACGTGTCTTTCTGTCTGTTTTTCTGTATGTTTGTTTGTTCGCGCATTACGTAAAAACTACTGGACCGATTGCGATGCGGTTTCTTTGTTGGATAGCTTAAGGTCTTACTTGGTATCTCAATCCGATGAGTAAAAGCGGAGCAATCGATAAAAATATTTTTGACGCGACGGAAGGAGTTTTGATCGATTGTTGGTATATTGGTATTTTAGGTCCTGGAATAGCACTTAGAGTACTTTTAACCTAGAGAAATGACCAAGCGTGTGAAGCCGGGGGTTTCAGCTAGTACTTATAATAAAACGGTAATGGGTCCAATTCTGTAAAAAGTTGAAAGTTATTAAAAAGAATACTGAACGGTTGTTTTAATGCAAATTGACATAGTATTAGTCATTTATTATACTTATAATAAAGCAATAGGTTTGAAAAAGGCTGTATAAAGAAGATAAATAAAAAAATGGTCTTAAAACAGCTACTGAACAAGTTTTTTTTTTTTTTTTGGATCGTGTTTTTCTGTCTGTCTGTATGTTTGTTTATTCACGCATCACGTTAAATCTACTGCACCGATTGCTATGCGGTTTTCATTGTTAGATAGCTTAGGGTTTGATTTAAAAACTGGTGTAATTACTATCTCAATACGGTGAGTTAGATGCCGAGCAATTAATAAAAATATTTTTGACAGCTGAAGAAATTTTAATCAAAACGCGTGCGAAGCCGAGGGGAAAACTAGTTTACAATATGGGTATCAAATTGAAGGCCTTGATAAGCACTACTTCCAACTATTATTATTAATATTAGCCTGTACTGTCCCATTGTTGGGCAAAGGCCTCCCAACATGACTGCCAGATATTGCGATCTTTTGAAAAATTTGGCCAGTCGTTATTAAAAAGGTTGTGACGATGTCAAACCTCTTTCATAATAATACTCATTTGATCTCTTAATTCTTTCATAATCCATTTCATTTCATTTGATAGTTTGTCATTATTAATTCTAAATTCAAATAACCTTCCCATATTGATTTATCAGCAAATACCTAATAATAAATACCTAAATAAGTTTATTACAACTGGAGTCTTTTAAATATATATGATAATACCTTCGTAAGTGGTTGTTTCGATCCATATTGTTGAAGCACAAAAAGTCTGTGATAATAATGCTCCTATTGTTCCTGTACTTTTGTGTCCACTGAGATTTGGTCCCTGGGCTAGTGGAACAAACCCTAGGACCGCCTCGTGACAAGGTCAAGCTCGTCCCGCCATCTCTTCCGAAGTCTGCCGCGGCGCGCGTCGCCTTGTTGTACCAGGGCTCCACTTTGTGGCGATTTTGGCCCACAGCTCATCTGGCATGCGGCAAACGTGCCCTGCCCAGTCCCACGTATATAATTTGTTGGCTTACGCTATTTTTTTTGGCAGGGCAGGCGTGTTTTTTATCTTTTAAGCTAGTTTATGTCATTACCTATCAATATTGTCTAGAGTTGCCTCAATTCAAATGAAAGAATGTCATAGCTGAATATTTTGGTTGCAATTGGCCGGGTCATATGGGGCGTTGAGTGAGCACGCTTACAAGCGTTAAACAAAAAAAACCTTCTCAATGCTTTCAACTATTATTTATTCGATGCTTTGAACACGCAAATATTATATTAGTTACAACAAATTCGTAGATGAAATGAAAGGAGATTTCAATAAAACAGACCTCTTATAGATTAACACTTTTATAATTTTGTACATTTTTATAATCACCTTTTTCTATTAACTTGTTTTCATTACGTACATTTTATTTTTAGCACAATTTATGTCATTCATATTATTAAGCTTAGATGTTTACTGCCGCACTCATGATCGTCAATTAACGCTAATCAAGCATGAAGTCAAAAACGATAAAAAACAAGCGATTTAATGCTTTATAATTATTAATTTAAGTTACGCATATACTTATCTAACTAAACTTAGTATCTATCTTTACTTATAATGAAGCAGTAAGTAACATACATTTAGACGTCAATTAACGCTAATTAGTATTAACATCTGTCAAAATCTATACAAAAATACCGATTTAATGCTAGTTTAAAGTTGATTGACATATACAGATACGGCCAAAAAAGTCTATACTTCTTTGTATCTACTTAAAATGATATACTGTTTTTTTTATATTTTGTTTGTATGTATGCCTGTAAAATCTGAACATAGCACAGGATCCCGATCTTAAATAGGTACAACAAAAGCAAAGACACAGAATATCAAATACCACAAGGTATAATTTCTGGTCACTATGCGCCTATACTAAATTAACAATTGTATTAAAGTATGTAACTAAATATACACGACATATAATATAATTGATGTCATACCTTCATATACCTAGTCCACAGTGAAATAACCAAATTAAGTTTCATCCATTATGAGCTGCCTTCCGCGTCAACATTGTCGTACTTATGATATATAATTGAGTTTACAGATACGTTAGGAAGATCTATGCCGGTTATACGCGAAGTTTCATGTCCCCCAGTTTGTGCACTGGCCACATGCATTCGCACCCGGCTGGAATCACCAAGGTCCTCGTTTCCCAGCAATCACTGAAAGGAACAATTGAAGATCATTGTAACATGTTTTTGTTAGACTAAGGGCTGGTTCCTATATAAAAGGAACCGCTTACTGTCCGTCAGCTTTTGACATAAACGCCATACAAAAAACGTCAAAAGTAACGAGACGTTGGAAAAGCGACTTGTTTCATTTTTATAGAAATTGGGGTTAGTTTATTTTTTGTATATTAGCTTTTTCCCGCGACTTCGCTCGAGTTGTAATTTTCTTTTCCCGTTGTTTCTTAGGTACAATATGTATTGAACTAACTCACATTTGCCAGAAGGCTAATGAAAAACATGGTTTATTAACTATGCAGCCGATGTTTACCTCACGCGCTGCTAACACGCCCTGCAAATGCCATGCATTCGCAGCCTGTGCAAAGAACACGTGAATTGCACAATATGGTTAAAATAAACCTTTAACCATTCTTCAAATTAACATCCAAATGTACCCATTTCCCACGGAGAGAAACTTCGTGAATACAAACGCCTTGCGACTTAGTTCAGTGAGTCAGTTCAGTCACTGGCCTTTCACTGGCCTCGTGTACGATTACTTTTGAAGACAGTTCAGTGAGTAGGTACGTGTCTACAAATGTATTCGTACACGAGGCCAGTTTGTGAGTCAGTTTAGTCACTGGTCTTTTACTGGCCTCGTGTACGAATACATTTGTAAACACGTACCTACTCAATGAACTTGTTTTTCTGGCCAGTGAAAGGCCCAGTGACTAAACTGACTCACTGAACTGAGTCACAAACTGGCCTCGAGTCCGGCGGATATCATTTTACGGAATCATTTGCGTAAATCCGACTCGCAATGGACCTTTTTTTTTTGGTATTTTGCTATAGGCACTCCAGTTTGGCACTTGTATATAGGTATTTATTATATTACTAGCTGTACCCGCGGCTTCGCACGCGTGTTCTTTTTTAACGTTCAAAGTACGTAAGTATAACGTGCTATTCCAGGACCAACTATTACCACGTAAAAACTATTGGACCGATTGCATTACGGTTTTCATTGTAAGATAGCTTAGGGTTTGATTTGAAAACTGGTGTAATTGGTATCTCAATCTGGTGAGTTAGAAGCCGAGCAATTGATAAAAGTATTTTCGACGGCTGAATAAATATTGATCAAATGTCGGTATATTGGTCCTGGAAGAGCACACTATGGTACTTTGAACCTAAAGAAAAGACCACGCGTGCGAAGCCGCGGGTACAGCTAGTCGATAATAATGATTGCAATCGATCCAGTAGTTTTTACGTGATACGTTAACAAACAAACATACAGACAAACAGGATTAAAATTAATGTTATATTCTAGTTCAATACCTTTTTTAAGTACTCAAAAGCCTTTTTTTGGTCTTCTTTGCACAGCCTTTTTCACACCTTTTGCTTTATTAGAAGTATAGATATATGACTGTGTCAATTTGCATTAAAAAGAATCGTCCAGGTAGTTTTAGCGGGATACGTATTCTTTTTAATAACTTTCAACCCCTATTTTGCGGAAACCCTTCATTTTTCGGGATGAAAAGTATCCATCAAAGTATTATGATACTCGATAAATTCAAATAAAATTTGGTATGCCAAATTTTATTTGAATTTATCGAGTAGTTTCGGCGGCGTGATGCGCGGCCAAGATACAGACACACAGACATTCAGACAAAAATGAAAAAACATACAATTTAGGCTTCATTATCGAATTTAGAGAAACGTTCAAAAAATAATTTTTACATTATCTTTGATGTACAGAATTTGGACCCATATCCCGCAGGAACCCGTTACTTTTTCGGGTCAAAAAGTATCCATAATTTTCACCTATATTATAAGCTATGTCTGTGCCAAGTTGCATTAACATCCGTCCTATAATTTCAGCGTGCTACGTGTTCTTTGAAATAGTTTTCCACCCCTATCCTGCAGGAACTCTTTAATTTTTCGGGCCGAAAAGTATCCAATGTCTTACCTCGAACTATGAACTCAAATCATATCAAATTTCATTTGAATTCATTGAGTATTTTCGGTGTGATGCGCTGCCATGGTACAGACAGACAGACGGACAGCCAGACAGACAACAAAAATTAAAAAATACAGATTGGACTTAAGTATTGAATATAGAACGGGCTCCAAAGAAAATTACAGAATGTCTTCATTTTACAGAATTTGGGACATTATCCCGAAGGAACTATTTATTTTTTCGGGATAAAAGTATCGTTAATTTTTACTTATTATATAAACTATGACTATGCCAAGTTGCAACAAAATCCGTCTAGTAGTTTCAGCGTGATACGTTTTGTTTTAAATAACTTTCAACGCCTACCCTGCTTTCCGCAGGGTAGGCGCTCTTTATTTTTTCGGGATTAAAAGTATCCTATCCTACTACCTCGTAGTATGAGTTCAAATCATACCAAGTTTCACTTTAATTCATTCAGTAATTTTTGTGTGATGCCTAGCCAAGATACAGACAGACAGACAGACACAAATGAAAATAAATACTTTTTTGGCTTTCGATACTGATATCGAACATAGACAAAAAAATAAATATCAAAATATCTTCAATGTACAGAATTGGACCCGTTACAGTTTTATTATAAGTATAGATAGAATTTAAAAAATATATTTAATGTACAGATTTGGCCCAGTTACAGTTTTATTATAGTATAGAATTTAAAAAATATATGTAATGTAAAGATTTGGCCCGGTTACAGTTTTATTATAGTATAGAATTTTAAAAATATATGTAATGTATAGATTTGGCCCGGTTACAGTTTTATCATAGTATATATTTATATATTGTGGGGTTTCAATAAAGAAACATAAATAAAACGGCTAAAAACTCACGAGTTTTTTTTTCTCGCGAGATTTAGCCGTTTTATTTATATTTAAAATGAATTTCACTCGCGTTAGTTTTCAATAAAGAGTTCATCTATCTATCCATCTATCATTTGTTTTTAAATAGGAAAAATTAAAGATGACGCGGCGGTCATACGAACTTCGCGAGTGCTTTTAGTGTTTACCATGGTTTTCCAAAGACCAAAGCCCCAATTTTATGAGATTTTGATAATGATTATCAAAGAAAAGAGGAAAATTTAGGGATACTAAAACGCTTATATAATCTTATGTATCAAAAAAGGGGGTGCAATTTGTTTTTTTTTTAAATATAGAAGATGCCTAGTATATGCCTAGGTGCTTCGTACTTACTTCCACTTAAATGAGTGAAATATTTCACTCATTGTTCGATCCTCCCGCCAGACACTAATGAACATTTACTGGGAGAGTCGGTGCGATTTCATTTAGAAAAAGAAACTGTTTATGCAGTGAAATCACATAAAATATAAATTACTACAAAAAAAATGTGCACCAAAAACACATTTATTATAGAAGTATTCAACTTTCTCGTGCACTTCTTGGCAAAGAGATAAAAAAACTAAAATTATTTTTTGTGGCGCCATTCCAGCTGTTTAGGGTTTACCAAGGTCTTGAATGCTATTTAGTGCTATTATTACTCAATGTTTTTAGCTACGCAAAAATGAGGGTTATTAAAAAGAGTTTCATTTCTACAAAGTAACGTCTAATTCCATTGAATCTTATGGATATAATGTTCTACCCCCACTTAATAAAGGGAAACGTTGCCTGCTTGTTTGAGGACCTATCACACTATTGCGGCTTGGCCGAATTTAATGAGAATTTCTGTGTAGATGCTGTAAATCATAGATACTATAGGATCCTTTTTGTCCCCGAAAATTGTACTTGCAGACAAAGCTGCGGGGTGCACCTACTACAATATAAAAGCGAAAAATTACGCACAGATTATACACGAAATATTAAAAAACTACTTAACCTATGAAACTGAAATTAGACAGGTAGGTACAACATAGGTAGTTAATAGGTAGCAGACGTCAACCAAGAAAGGATTTTGCGAATTCATAATCATCATCATCATCATTTCAGCCTTTAGCTAACTGCTGAACATAGGCCTCCCCCAAAGAGCGCCACGATGAACGGTCTTGTGCCGCCGTCTATCGTGTGGGGGGTCTCCCTACACTTCACTTGCTTGTTCGTGGTTGCCATTCCAGAACCTTTATTCCCCAGCGGTACTCGGCTTTGCGAACTATATGGCCTGCCCATTGCCACTTCAACTTGCAAATTCTGAGAGCTATGTCAATAACCTTGGTTATTCTACGGACTTCCTCGTTACGGATCTTATCATGTAGTGAAACTCCAAGCATAGGGCCGAATTAAGGGGGTCTAATGGCGATTGAAAGTTTATATGAAAATCTATGTTTTTTGCTGTTAGAGGCAAGAAATTTGGTATTTAGGTTAATAATGTAAAATAAATAAATAGTTTTTTCGACAGGGATGGATTAAGGTGGTTCAAAGATGATTTGAAAATCCAATGTTTAAATGTTATCGGCTAAACGGATTCTGATAAAATTTTGTACATAGATACTTTAAATTTTAGAATAGCACATAGGATACTTTTCATCATCATCATTGTCCACAGAGGTAAAACCGCGGGCCGCAGGTAGTAATATTATATCATAGAGAGTATCTTACTACTTATGGATCAAAAAGGAGGGTAAGCTAGAACACCTTCAGGCTAACAAAGGAATGTTAAGTACGTTCAGCGATTTGTAATAGTTTAGAACTTACAGAATATTTTAGTTTTTTAGCCCATTCCAGATTTTATTAGAAATTTTGTGATTGTGACCAAACTAAGAGTACCAACGTTGTGTATTTTTTTCACGTAGGTAATATAATAATGGGTAATTTAAAATAAATAAATACCTTCTTGCTGCAATTTTTAGATTTTGTGAAAAAACTTAACCAGTGAATTTTTTACCTCAAACAAAAATGTATTTTCCTCTTTTGAATTAACTTTTTGCTGTGTTGTCTTAAGTTTAGGCCAACTAAATGTACCGATGACATATAGTCATTGAATCGGGGAAGTTTTTGAGATATTAATTTAAACAATATATTGTTACTTTTCAAAATTATACCCCTACAAACATTGAAGACAGTTTTTATTTGCGATACACATTTCAATTGTTATGTTTTTTCACGGAATCTTAAAAATGTGATGCAATAGTATTACTGTATCTTAAAGAGCCCATTATTATACTACCTATACAAAAAAACACATAGTTTGATCATAATTACAAAGTTTCTAATGAAATCTGGAGTTGGGCTAAAAAAACTAAAATGTCCCGTAACTCCTAAACTATTCCAAATCACTGAACATATATGGGGGGATTAAATCGATAGGCCTGGCGGTGTTCTAGCCTACACCCCATTTTGATCCAACAGTATTAAAACATTCTGTATAAAGGATGTCCCAAAAACACAGGGTGGACAGGGTGGATTCTTACTACTACACGCTAGCGAAAATATGTATACACGCAGTTTGTATATGCTATAGAGCGCTAGGGATGGTGAATACAGCTATCAAAGGTTTGATATTTGCGTAAAACCTGACATCGTACGATCGATATAAATACAAAATAAATATTACATCCATTTTGGAATCCAAAATGGTGGACATGTTGTATTTCAGTAACGTTTGCTTTAAATTTCACTTTAAAAATACAAGTCCGCCATCTTCGATTTCATCTCATTTTAATAATAAGCACCCGTAGAAAGCCAAGCTAGAAAACGACATTTTATTACAATTAAATTATTAAATCATGTCCACCATCTTCAATTTGAAAATGGATGTCACTTTCGTTATAAGCACCTCGAGTAACCTTGAAAATGACACCCATGTTACTCTACTAAAAAAACATGTCCGCCATCTTGGATTGGAAAATAGATATTTTTAAGCAACCTGAGAAATCGAAATTGGCTCATCAAATAAGCATTGCTGTTAAACGGAGCAATGCCACCAGCATAGTTGGGTACGTTTATGTGGGTAAGAACAATTGGACTTCCATGGCATGCGGGTTATCCCACTGTTTCATGTTTAGTACCATTATTTATTCAGTGGTAATAGTTGTATTTTTAGTAGTTAACAAAAAAAGTACTTGTACCATAGATTTATATTTTGTAATTTCATGTTATATTTTTGAACATCCAAACTAAAAAGTGGTAATGTTTTGCATAGTCTCTATGTAATGGTATCACTCGCGTCAAAAAGTGCCCAGAACCTGCTTCATAAATTGAAATGAGCTCTTTATTGAAATAAGGCCTCTAGATAACAGTGTATATATTCAACCTCCTTGGACAATAGTAACTATTTCAAGATATATTAAATAAAATATATTCTAAAACCTCAATTATTAATTACAGAAATTACGTTTAATTATGTTAACAATAATTAAGTTTCTCTCTCCTCAGGTCACCTTTCCACGCAAACGTGAGTTTTTTTAACCTTGTTATTAATAGATATAATTATGGTAATAATAATTTAACAAAAAACACTATATTAACACTAATACTATACACCAAAATCCTTCTTAATCTAATGAACCTACCGTAAGCAATGAATAACGTTTTCTCGTTTATTTTTATTATTTTTTCTTCCTAAGTATGTGACGAGGTCAAACCTCTTTCGTAATAATACTCATTTGATCTCTTAATTCTTTCATAATCCATTTCATTCCATTTGATAGTTTGTCAGTATTAATTCTAAATTCAAATAATCTGTCATATCCCATATTGTCTTTTGGATTAGCAAAAACTGCAATTTTACAAAATAATATGCTATAAAATACCTACATAAGTTTATTACAAATATATATGAGTCTTTTAATTATATATAATACCTTCGTAAGTGGTTATTTTAATCCGTATCGTTGAAGTTAAATTGAGAGAAGACTGAATAGAATAGTCAAGTGCAAGATCTCTGTCTTTCAACATCTCCATGTACTCCTTCCATTGTTCCTGTAATTTTGTGTCCACTGAGGTTTGGTCCCTGGGCTAGTGGAACTAACCCAAACCTGGACCGCCTCGTGACAAGTAGATTATATCGTTTGACCACCATCTCACTACATAATACTTATTTATTCTGTGATCTCACCTGGAATATCGTCTTCTTGTCAGATGTATGGTTTTATTCCACTGCACGCACGAGAAACCAAGGCTGGAACAGATCTGTAAGTGTGAACAAAATAAGTACTTACGTAAGATTAGGAAAAAAAATATCATTGGAAAAATTGGTCAAGTTTATCGTAATTTGACTGCATACATATTTGCCTATTCACAGCGCCTTGACTAGAACACGGAAATAATAATGTGTACTGACCGTTTAGTCTTCCGTTTAAAACGGTTCCGATCACAGACCTTGTATTTCTTTCACTTACCCGGCCCGCCCACACCGCGTGTGTCAATTTGGTCGTTTACTCTACTGTGTAAGGAGGTAAGGATATTATGTGCGTAGGTACTATGGCTGGGAATACCATCATCACAAAGATCTGTAGTTTAACTATCGCGCTATTTATTCTGTGTTTATGGTTCAATGTTGTCCCAGCACATAATAAACTAACCTCATTGGTGACGCTGATGTCTTCGCCTGCTGTCATGCTACACCGCACCTCCTCGTAGTAGGCCGGGCGATACTCGTACTCCTTGTTGTTCAGTTTCCTGATCTTCCTCTCCAGGTGGCATATGGGGTAATGCTTCTGTTGACAAAAATAACAATTTTAAGTCATTATTTTTATATAAGTAGTAAACATTAAATGTTTCTCAAATGTTTGCTCACGGAAGTCATGGAATAGCCAGAAATTATTGTTATGACTTTTAATTTTTCTGGAGGAAATATTTAGATTACGGACGGGTCTCGATCCCGCCACAACATGTTCTTCTACTAATATTATTCTGTGCTTCAGTGTTTTGATATGTCTTATGGGGACGGTATATGGTGTCACGGTATCACTAAGCAAGCGTAACTGCTACAATCTTAACTTATTATGCTTTTAGATTTTATGTGATACTTTCGATAGAAGCTTGAGATTCAAACCTCTGACAGCTGCTATCGGTTGCTGTGTTGAGTAAGCGCAAATTCTACGTAGACATGTCAAACTGGTAACATCCGGGATTTCTTGGTGTTGAGAGCTGGGACTTTTTATTGTATTGAGTAATGAGCATTTAAGAACCGTGTCAACCGTGTGCAAAGATCGCCTAAAGTGGGATCTATTAGCAGATGGTTATTGGGTCTTTTAGGGGTAGGTATCTCCCAACTTAATGAAAATAAAATAAAATTCCCGCACTTCATAATATGAAGTGCAGGAATTTTGTTTTCATCCCAGCTATTCAAAAAACGCTGATTGGTTTTTCGAAAAGTAGGAGCAAAGTAGGTTTTTCTGTTAAAGATTTTCAGATAGAACAGTAATAAGTTTTTAATTTGGAACGTGAATTTTGCTCAGACATTTCTACGTACATGGAATTTAGTTCATTGGTTCGTGTGGCGCGCTGTCTGTATTTGAAAAAATGAATCATGTGAATGTACGGCGTAGACAACAGAGCCTATCCCTAGAGATCAGTGTTGTACGGAGAGGAGGAAAAGCTAAAAAGCGCGGGAATTACCATATCATCGTCAAGGAGACAAGGACTTTGCAGTGCTTTCTAAATAATTTCACGAAAATTAAGGTCTTTAGAAGACCATTCAAAAAATATATAATTCTTTAACCTAAACAGAGCAATTGCCTTTCAAGCTTCTTACAAAATTTTCAATTTTAGATTATTTAATTTATGTAAGTACCTACTAGTTCAATGTTGCAATTGGAACTATTCAAGTAAAGTAAATTATGTAAATAAATAAGAAACATTACATTTTTCATACTATTATTTTTGCCGGCGGTCAGCTAGCATTGCGTCCGTCCGTTACAGCAGCTGAAAAGCGAAAACGTGACCTGAAATGTTTTTTTTTCTAGTTTTGTTCGCAGTCAGGTTTTTTGTTTTTATAATATTTTTTACTTGTTACTGTAGGTACTTACACTTTTATTTGTGGATTATGTGAATTGTTTGTTTGTTTGTCGTATGAGGCAGTGCTGGCCTCTGGTGTCAGAGTTTATCAAGCCGCCCTAGGGCCTCTGACAGGGCTTAATGACAGCCATTAATCAATAACAGCCGGGACCGACAGCTTAACGTGCCCTCCGAAGCACGGAGCGATGGAAAACCGCACATAACTTAGAAAAGTCATTGGTGCGGAGCCAAGGATTGAACCCGGTATCGTTGGATTCTAAGTTGCACTATAGAACAGTTAGGCTCCCATCGCTCTTTTATTTGAATTATGTGACATTAGTATTCAAACGACATTGACCATTTTGTTTTGACATTGTTGAATTCGGCGGAGAATTGCATTTTGATTGAGGTCCTGATTATAGGGTTTGTGTAAAGTGGGCTTTTTTTTCAAAAATTATTAAATTGTTGCATTGTGTGTTTTTTGTTTGCTTGTTTAATGGGCTTTAACAGCTCGGAGTGCAGTAATGACTATTATAATCTCTTTCCTACATCGCAAGCTGTCAATCGAACGAAACTCGATGACTCAAGGCATGGACTCCTTATACTAGCAATAAAGCTAACTAGTAAAATTATTAATACAGTAAAATTATTATTTGTGAACAAAATATATACCCGCTGACAAAATAATCACCCTAATATTTGTAAGATGCAAGGGCATGTTTGTGTATGTATGTTTGTTATTTCTTCATGCTTAAACAGCTGATTGGATTTGGTTGAAATTGAGTATGGAGGTAGCCCTGTAACTATTAACCCGAAAAAATGCAAGGTTCCTGAGGGACGCGGATCAAACCGCGGGGCGCAGCTGGTATTTATTTAAATTTAATGTTTTTTATTTACTAACACATTTTACTTTAATGCAAAATTAGACTATAGTATTTACATTTACTTAAACAATCTAAAATTGAAAATTTTGTAAGAAGCTTTAAAAACATTTGCCACTGTTTAGATAAAAGAATTATATATTTTTGAAATGGTATTTTAAAGATCTTCTTTATGATATCTCACTTGACATGTTTGGTGTTTTTTTTCCGTCGGTTATACAATATGGCAGTTGTATATCGCCATATTAGTTTTCTTGATATTTCATATATCCTGTAGCACACTAGTGATCAAGACGAACCTACCTCAACCTACCTACCTTGATATATTTTGATACCTCATTTATCAAAATGTATCAAGCCGTTTAGGCTGTAGAATGTACAAAACCAAAACATACATACAACCCAAATATGTAACCCTCCGTGCAGTCGCAAAAAGGAAGATAAAATATTGATTACTTACTTTAGTTCATATCAAAGTCCGTTTGAAGCCGCGGGTTGCTGTATACAAATAAGTTGTTAACATTAACTAAGATGGAGTTGTACGAACCTGTGTTCCTAGTTGTCTGAAATCTCTTTCATGCGACGCCTGTAGAGACTCTGTATATTCTGGTAAAACCTGAAAAGGGACAATAGCTCGATAATTATGTAAGTAAAGTATTCGTGATACCTATTTAATGCTGCTATATTTTTGCTTTTGTCTGCCTGATTAGCTTTAAATGTGTCGTTTGCATATTGTTTATTTTTTTCACATGGCTGAGTTGGGCCTAACACCACAGAATAAATAATAGGCGCAGCGAAATTATGTGTCTCGGAAGTTATCTCCTAGTGGCTGCGCAAACTACAACTTTCAGGCGTAATCCCAATGTTGAAGGTGAAGACAGCATTGTATAACTGCCTCGCTCACTCGCGTACGTTTTTCGCTGATTCTGTCTCGCTTTTACTTTATGCTATTTTATCCCCACAGCAGTACCTGCGCAATCTTCACAGAGCGTAACTTGACTAACATATACATTGGCTGAGACTACTGTACTTAGTTGAGACTAGTAACTCCACCTGCTAACGAAATTAAAAAGAGGCAAACTAGTTTCTAGATTTTGAAATATAAGATGCAGTCGAAAGCATCATGCATACATAATTTCACCTTTGACGGGATTAGCTAGAATCTTGTATCATGATGCCTTCAACAGCTATTATTTAACTAGAAACGTGGTTTTAAATGAAAATATTATTAGAATAAAGCCAACTTCACGTGATAATTAATGACTTATAAAATGACTCAAGTAAATAATTCATTTTTCTTTGTACTTCCCAATTACTTACCTCGGTAGGGTCGTCGCAATCCAAATCATCGCTGATAGGCTGCCTGTTAATGCCCTGTTGTCTATTCCTCTCGAGGCGCCCGAGGACAGAGTTCAGAACCTTGTCCGGATTGGGGATCCTCAGGACGTGTTCGATGAAGTCCCGAGCCATGTCTTCGTTAGAGCTGGACGATGAAGCCAGACATACGGATAAGCATAGAGCCTGTAGACAAGATAACTTTAGATAGTGATGAAAAATAGAGCCCAATAACAGTTTAATATGTGTACCTACGTAATAGGTACAACCATAGATGACTGCATATTACTCCGTACTCTAGACAGGCTTTTGACGAACGTAGCAATGAGAGTATTTGATTATGATCATTTTTGAACTGATAGCAGTAGTTTGGCAGTAGGGTGGTTCACGGAACTAACTACTTGTGTGTTTTACTTGTTCTATTATTTATTGTAATTATCATTAGTTAAGAGGCGCTTTGAACTAGCACGAACGAAAGTACCGCAGGGCAAATCTAGATGAGTACAACCCATCAATCAATCAATGCTGGTAGATATAACCAAAGATTTTAGATTACGCTTACTAACATAGATATCAAGTCCCATATACTTACGTTGAACGTACCTACCTAACTTCCTTGCATAGATATAACCAAACCCAAAGAGAAAAGAAACGTGACCATAAGTTTTTTTATAAATGTTTAGATTTATAATCTTCATATTCAAGTTCAATTTTTATTGCATTCCATACGTAATAATTAGAAGGATAACAATACAAAAAAATAGATCGATATGGACCCTGTCAGGCACGGCAATTAGAAGTGAGGAGGACTTCAATAACAGTCAAATCATTATTATTATAATTAATTATTGTTTAAATAACAAACAAAAAATATTTATAGTGGATCTTTATTTAATGTTAAATTATTAGTATTAGAATATTGATTTTATATATTTCATGCAATTCATGTTATTGTAATTAATTCTAGTATCATCCATTAGAAGGGAGATTCTATCCACGTGCAAAAAGAGGTGAGACAGGGAGAAGTTATTTCTCCGAAACTGTTCACCTCTGCACTGGAAGATATATTAAAGCTTCTGAACTGGAACGGATATGGTGTTAACATCAATGGCGAATACATCACTCACCTTCGATTTGCTGATGATATAGTCATCATGGCAGAAACCCTGGAAGACCTAAGCACAATACTCAGTACACCTCACCTCAATATTGTTTGGTGGGTCTTAAAATGAACATGGGCAAGACGAACATCATATCAAATGCCCTTGTCGTACCCATGCCGGTTTATGTTGGGAATTATATTATCGAAGCTGTTGATCACTATGTCTACTTAGGTCAGACGATCCAACTGGGTAGATCCAACTTCAACAACGAGGTCAACCGACGAATCCAACTCGGACTTCCTGAACGCTGCCCGCGTTCGGGAAATTACGCCATATCTTCTCGTCGCAGATACCGCAGAGCCTCAAGATGAAAGTTTATAATCAGTGCGTGTTGCCAGTAATGACATACGGCACTGAGACGTGGTCGCTAGCTATTGGTCTCATACACAAGCTCAGAGTTGCGCAAGTGCAATGGAGAGAGATATGCTCGGTGTTTCACTACTTGATAGAATCAGAAATGAGGAAATCCGTAGAAGAATGAATGTTACCAACATAGCTCTCAGAGTTTGGAAGTTGAAGTGGCAATGGGCAGGCCATATAGTTCGCAGAACCGACAACCGCTGGGGAATAAAGGTTCTCGAATGGTGACCACGAACAAGCAAGCGAAATGTGGGGAGACCCCCCACGCGATGGACCGACGACATTGTAGCCATCGCAGGAAGTCGGTGGATGGAGGTGGCACAAGATCGCTCGTCTTGGCGCTCTTTGGGGGAGGCCTATATTCAGAAGTGGACTTCTAAAGGCTGACATGATGATGATGATGATCCTTTAGAAGGGTGTTATGTTTAGGATGTGTAATTGTATGCATCCGTGTGTCTGCCTGTAGCGTATCATAGCTCCCAAACGAATGGACCGATTTTGATGCAGTTTTTACTGTTTGAAAGCTGATCGAAATGGTTCTTAGCTGTAATGGGAGTGGAGGTCGGGGTTTACATATCACGCAATTGCGGGATCCCGCATGAATTGTGCAGGATCAGTAATGCAGAACGACACATGCGGGATCTGCGGGATTTGAGAGACTGGAAAAATAGTCAAATATAAAAAATGGATTAGCTATATGCGCATGTGAACGTAGGCAATCCCACACACGGCTAGGGATATAATAATATACTACGAACTACGAAGCATCCAGCCTAGTCCACTCCGGATAATAAACCCTATGAGTCTCGGCATGTGAAAATGAAATCAACCAAATAAGGACACTGAAACAGTGAAAGGATCGATACCGATATTGCATTAAAAGTATTAATACCAAGATAAGTATCGATAAAAATGTATCGAAACCATTAGAGATCGGATACTTTTTATGATTTATAGTTAAAAAAAAGAAGTGTGATTATATTAATAATTATGAAGTATAGTTTACCACTATGTAGTACGTGTATGTACTATGTGTATGTAGTCATGCTTGTGTTCGGCAATCTTTTGGAAGGATATCCAAAACATCATTCCTGAACGCAGACGACATTAATCACAAAATCTATTTATTTTCGAAGGAAATGATAACACTAACATAGAAAATGAAGAGCACAATGCAACTAAGCAATTTATTTTATATCTATGTAATACATAAATACAAGTTACAATTACAGATTAAACGCTGAAAATGTTACTAAAATACTATGTCTGATTTCTTACTAATATTGTTGTACTTATAGTTTTTACTTTACAACGAATCAAAATATTTGTTATCTGCACTTCTACATCTACATCTACATCTACACTAATATTATAAAGAGGAAAGATTTGATTGTTTGTTTGTTTGTTTGTTTGTAATGGATAAACTCAAAAAATACAGAACCGATTTTAAAATTCTTTCACATAAAGAAAGCTAAATTATCAGCGAGTAATACTAGCAGGATTTTATTTTTCAAATAATTAGAGTTCCCTTCGAAAATTGCAATAATGAAACCCGAGGTATTAAATTTTTCAATTACTTTGTATCACAAGACAAAGAGTATATAAATACTATGTAAGATCATAAACTAGGAAGGAGATACGGGACTTTGTACATGGAAAGTTGCCATGGAAACGAAACCACAGAACATCTAATAATCATTGACGTAGGAAATGCTCTATGCTAATAATACACGGAATAGTAATCGTAATTCAATCTCCTTGCGTTAAACTGAATAATACTATAGACGAAATGGTACAAGAGTATAAAACCTATTAACATATACATTTTGTATAAGAAATTGTTGTTGTTCTATTTGTCTAAAGTACCCATTAATTTTATATTTCTATATATCTACCCGTGCGAAGCCGGGCGGGTTACTAGTTGTTATTGATTTTAATCATGTTTGTGCGCCGATAAACCTGTTTTAGTTTCATAACCATAAATTAAATAAATATTATTTTGTTTGAGCTCCCACAAGTCACCGCAGGCCTGCGGGTTTGAGATTTTGATGAGCGCGTTTCCTAGCAATGACCGACTGCATTAGGCTTTGATCCCTTTCTATGTCTATGCCTAGTTCTTCTACTAAACTAGGCCAGACAATGTAGCAAGATGAGCTCACACACGGTACACAATAACACAGTACATACATAGTCCTTACGGAACTATAACATATATTATATCACTAGCTGTACCCGCGGCTTCGCACGCGTGGTCATTTCTTTAGGTTAAATGTACTCAGTGCTATTCCAGGACCTAAAATACCAATATAGCAACATTTGATCAAAATTCCCTCCGTCCCTTCAAACACATTTTTATCGATTGCTCCGCTTTTACTCATCGGATTGAGATACCAAGTACCCCATTTTTAAGTAAGATCTTAAGCTATCCAACAAAGAAAACCGCATCGCTATAGGTCCAGAAGTTTTTGCGTGATTCGTGAACTAACAAACATACAGACAAACAGACAGACAGACGTGTTTTTAATGTTATATTCTTGTTCAGTAGCTTATTGTAAGTACCCTACACTTTTTTTTAATCTTCTTTGTACAGACATTTTCGTACTTATTGCTTATCTTCTACTAAACTAGGCTAGACAATGTAGCAAGATGAGCTCACACACGGTACATACATAGTCCTTACGGAACTATAGAACTTAGAAACTTAGAACTGGCTATCACAATTAAATGCGTATACGTGTCTGTGCTGTTAACCGTTGAGGAGTACCCTAGTCAGGACCCCATTCTGAGTGTAGCAACCATTTCATGGTAAAACTTAAAACCGGCTATCTTAATAAGATGCATACACAAAATTTTGTGTCTATGCTTTCGACCGACTAAGAGTTCCATTATCTAGAGACCATATGTCATCGTAAAATTTAAAATCACCTTTCACAATAAAATGCGTACACAATAAAGTTTGTGTCTGTGCTGTTAACCGCTAAAGAGTTCCTGTGTTTGGAGCTAATCCTGGATGTCGAGTCAGGTCATGCTTACCATAAAATTAAATTGTCATTGGAAATAACCCAATATGTAAAAATTCTACTCCGTAGGGTTCTTATGCTAACTTCCTCTTGGAAGTGGTTCTAATTCACCTTGCAAGATTTGTACTAAACTAACATACATACATACATACATACATACATACATACAAACATTGCAAGTTAAATAAAAGCTTTTAAAAAAAACAGTTTGGCTTCAGTATCGAATACAGGGTAGTACCCTCCAAAAAATATAATTTATTACTTCAAAATGAACATAACTTTGGACACCTGTCCCGCAGGAACCCTTTATTTTTTCGGCATAAAAATTATCTTCAATTTAACCCAATATATAAACTATGACTGTGTCAAGTTGCATCATAATCCGTCCAGTAGTTTCAGCATTAAACGTGTTCTTTTAAATAAATTTTAAACCAATATCCTGAGAAAACCCTTTAATTTTTCGGGATGAAAAGTATCCAATGTCCTAAATCGTAGTATTAATTCAAATCATACCAAGTTTCAGTTGAATTCATGCAGTAGTTTCGGCGTGATACGCGATCAAGACACAGATAGACAGACGGACAGACAGACAGAAAAACTAAGAAAAAAGTTTTGGTAACAGTATATACAATATAAACCGCAATGTCAATGTATCTGATCTTCCTTCTCTTTCTTACGATGGCTGCATAATTCCTTTTTCTTCCACCGTCAAAGACCTCCTTTGTTGGTCGGAACACGTAAAATAAATTTCTCGTAAATTCTTCTCTTCCTTTCACTCTATTATTCGGCTTAAAAACTTCCTTCCTATTACTACCAAAATCACCCTCGTTAATTCCCTTCTCTTGCCTCTTATAGATTATGCTGACGTTTGCCTTGTCGACCTCTGTACTTCTCAACAAGTTAGATCGTCTCTTGAACACGTGCATAAGATTTATCTTTGGTCTACGTAAGTACGACCACATTTCTGAATACAGAGCGAAACTTCGATGGTTATCTATTCGTGAGCGAAGAAATGTTCGGATTCTTGGCATTCTTTTTTCGGTACTTAATGATCCCAATACTCCTAAGTATCTCAAAGAATCTTTTCAATACCTTAGTAACACTCACGAGCGTCATCTTAGGTCCTCCAGTAACCTACTTCTTGCTACTCCTAAGCACCTTTCCTCCTTTCTGAACAACTCCTTCTCCGTTGTAGCGGCAAGACTGTGGAATGCTTTGCCAATAGACATAAAAAAGGCAACTTTTAAGAGTATGTTCAAGTTCCAAGTTCGCAACTTTTATGTCGAAAAGGTTCATCATTCATAATTTCTCTATTTTTTTATTTTTTTTTAATATTTTTTCTTATATGTTCCTAGATATAGTATGGATTCTTTATAAACTGTTTTTTTTTATTATCTTCTTTCTTTTCTCCTGTCGTACTTAATGATAATAATATTATTATATATTTTTTATATATTAGTGTATTTCTTATAATATTCTTATGTATTCTTTTAATTATTCTTATAATTTTAGTTTATAGCTAGGTACCTATTTCTATTCACTTTCGTTTTTTTTTACTGCACCGCTACCATTTTTCTTGCACTTCCAGGTTGACTGGTAGAAAATGCTACTTAGCATTGAGTCCTCCTTGTACATTTTATTTGTGTGCTAAAGAATAAATAAATAGATAAATATAGAGTACCCACCAAAAAATATATTTATTACTTCAAAATTAATATAACTTTAGACTCCCATCCCGCAGGATCCTTTATTATTTTCGGGAATAAAAGTATCCTCAATTTTAACCGAGTTTTTTATACTATGAATGTGCCTAATTGCATCAAAATCCGTCCAGTAGTTTCAGCGTGATACGTGTTCTTTTAAATAAATTTTAAACCAATATTCTGCGGGAACCCTTTCATTTTTGGGATGAAAAGTATCCAATGTCAAATCTCGTAGTATGAACTTAAATCATACCAAGTTTCAATTAAACTCATAGTAGTTTCGGCGTGATGTCTAGCCAAGATACAGACAGACAGACAGACAGACAGACAGACAGACAGAGAGACAGACAGACAGACAGATAGACAGACAGACATACAGACAGACAGACAAAAATGCAAAAAAAAACAGTTTTGGTTTCAGTATTAAATATAGAGTACCCTCGAAAAAGAAATTTCAAAATATCTATAACTGGAGACTCACCCCAGCTTCGCACGGGTAGTGCCACGTGCACACACCGCGGCATTTTTCTAACTTAGCATTTTTATACCCGACGTAACTTCTACAAAAATACGGCAGTAAGCGTAATTCAAAATCTTGGACAGCAACGATCGTGATGATGTTTGACGATAGACAACTGCATTATTACTCACGTACTTGACAGACTTGTAATTATTTTGTGTTTGACCATAGACAACTGCATTATTACTCACGTACTTGACAGACTTGTAATTATTTTGTGTTTGACCATAGACAACTGCATTATTACTCACGTACTTGACAGACTTGTAATTATTTCGTTTCCATGGCAACGTGTAATTGTTATTTCGTTTTTATAGAAACGTCATTCTGTTCTGTATATTTGATACCTTCGATTACATTATTGTAATTTACGTAGGGATCTATATTTTTTTGAAAAATAAAATACTGCCCACGTTACTCCAGGATAATGTATCTATAGGCGAAATAATTTTTAAAATCGGTTCAGTATTTTTTGAGTTTGTCCATTACATACAAACAAACCAACAAACAAATAATCAAATCTTTCCTCTTTACAATATTAGTGTAGATGTACAGAATTGGACCCGTTACAGATTTATTATAAGTATAGATGTAATGTGATAATAACCGACGACCGCGACCGACGATCGAAGAAACTTCAGAATATATTAAAATTGGAATGTCGTTCGTTGAACTGTGCTATTTATTTTAGCTCTAGGTCGAATGGAGGTTTAGCAAGATTTTACCTACACAATCTTAAAACATTTGCATATAAAGGTGTTCTAGACGCCGAGCCTGCCCGCGACAGCATGAACAAGAATAGCGAAGCCACGCCCCTTTTAACTGCGGCATATAAGTACACCGCACTAATTGTAATAGTATAAAATTGTATATATAGAGAATAAGTTTGATGAATAAATGTAGTACGATTGGCACTGGCATAGTAGTGAACCAGAACTTGAACAAGCAACAGTTTCTTTCATTGAACATACAGTCCACATCGAACCAGGAACCTGAACAACTAGGAGCTAGGAACCGAACTCTCCAGTACATCGTGTAGACCTTACGAACCATCGTCTACAAAATGAGTTTGACGAATCGCGAAATTGACAAATTAATCTTTTAACTTGTGTAGCATTTGACTAATCAAGTATTTGACAAGTCTTTGCGAAACCGTCCTTGTATTTTACAACGACTAACATTAATAACAAAGGTGCTCCATCAATCCCTACTTAGTAGGTAAAGGGCTGATTCCACTGGTAGAAACCTAAAAGTGAGAAATTTACTGCATTTTGAGGAGCTATTCTGCTCATCACGACGAAAATCCTCATCAGATCTTCACTAAATTTTTATGAGACTAACTTATAGTCACTACCTTTCAAATAAAAAAAGAGCCATCGAAATCGGATTATATTCAGTAGCCTCTTTTTTCAGGGGAAGTAACCCCCCCGCCCCTTCTCCCCTTTCAGGTGTTCCGTGGACTGAAGCAGCATCTTTTCTTACCTCAAATGCTCATTTGGTAGCCCAGGGGCCTAATTAAGACGTCAATTCCACGCCAGTTCCACGCCTCTTGCGTGGAATTTGTTCCGTGATTCCACGCAGGTGGCGTGGAATAGGCGTGAGTGGTCATACAGAATACAGGCCTAGTATAGAATAGTAATAGGTAGGTACTTACTTATTAAGCAGAAGCATAGAATTTGTAATTTAACGATATTTGTGTTTTTTTTTTCACCGCGCTGCTCGATATAATACTTGATTATATTTTGCTCTTAATACCACAAGCAAGGACACGTACTCTTGACCTCTCCTTTAGACACCTAATTTCGATGAGAATCATTTTGTTTTTTAATCGACTTCTAAAAGGATGAGGTTCTCAATTTTTTTGTATGGTTTTTTGTACGTTTATTACCTCATATCTATAATACTACCTACTGAACCGATTTGAATAATTATATTTTTGTTTGAAAGGGTAGGACCCCGCTTGGTCCCATTTTTCTAATCGAAATTAGTTCAGTAGTTTTTCGTTGTTTTTTTTCTAAACTGATTTGGATTACATTGTATTGTTGTTATATTGAAAAGAGTAAAATTTCAATACAGTCCCATGATAACTTCATCAAAATTGGTACAGTAGTTTTTTATTAAAAAAACTATTTGTTTTAATATTTATGTTCTTAATTTCTTCGGAATTTCTGAACAGAATTAGAAGAATAATTTTACTTGTAAAATACACCGCCAATGTGGTATTGTATAAATTGGTTTATTAGCTTTTTACTAAATTTTATGTAATTTTCTGGGTTATTATGCTTGGGACAAGTTTGCAAGTCAATTTTGAACCATTTAACGACATCCAATGAAGCTGAAATTTTGCACTCAGGTGTAGTTCTGATGACAATACAATACTATGGTAGGGCAAAACTTGGCTAATCGATGATAGATTGATTATTTGATCACAGAATTTTATTTCTCGAACAGAGAATTTGCAAATTTACTACGTAAGTGAATCTATTACTCATAATACAACTGTAACAGGTCCAATTCTGTACATTGAAGTTATTTTGTAATTTTTTTTGAAAGCTGTTCTATATTCGTCCTGAAGCCAAAACTTTTTTTTTTTTTCTGTTGTCTGTCTGTCTGTCTGTATCTTGGACGAGCGTCACGCCGAAACTACTAAATGAATTCAAATGAAACTTGGCATGATTTGAGTTCATACTAAGAGGTAGGACATGGGATACTTTTTATCCCGAAAAATTCAAGGGTTCCCGCAGGATAGGGGTTGAAAGTTATTTCAACGAATGCTTATCACGCTGAAAGTACTGGACGGATTTTGATGCACTGGGCCCAGTTATAGTTTATATGATGAGTGAAAATTGAGAATACGTTTCATCCCAAAAAAATAAAGGGTACCTGCTGGGTATGGGTCCAAATTCTGTACATTGAAGACATTTAGATATTTTTTTGGAGGCTGTTCTATTATTCGTACTGACGCCATAACTGTTTTTTTGGTCTGTTGTCTATCTGTCTGTATCTTGGACGCGCATCACGCCACACCTGAATGAATTCAAATTAAACTTGGCATAATTTAAAATTAAATTAAACTTGGACATTTTTCATACAGGTAAATTAAAGGGTCCCCGCAGGATAGGGGTATTTTATTTGGAGTTGGTATTCATGTTTTACAGTTTATAGTTACTTCCGTAGTTCACCTCTAAGTTACTCAAGGGATATTCCTTCAAATTTCAAATACCTAGGTACACCGGTTTAGACTGGGCGTTGTCTGTCAGTCAGTTAGTCAGTCAGTAGGTATGTCACGGTACTGTTTTATAGGCATGATTAAAATAATGTAATAAGATACATATTTTTATTTTTCTGCCCAAAAGTGTAGAGCATCTACTACTTATAATAAAGCAGTAAGTATCAAAAAATCTATAAAATGAAGTTATTTAAAAAAAAACTAGAGTACTAAAAATAAGCGACTGAAAAAGAATAAAACACATTTAACATTCTTGTCTATCTATTTGTCTATTAGTCTGGACAGATTGCGATGCGGTTTTCACTGTTGGATAGCTTAGGGTTTGACTTAAAATCTCAATACAATGAGTAGAAGCCGAGCAACCGATAAAAACTTTTTGTCGGCTGAAGGAATTTTCTTTAAATGTTGGTATATTGGTATTTTTGGTCTTGGAATAGTAATAGAGTTTTTTTAACCTAGAGAAATAACCACGCGTGCGAAGCAGCGGGTATAGCTAGTATCTAATAATATTGCAAATACTAAACTGACAAAATACAAAACACATTTCAATAGACACAACCTAAAATGAGGTAATTCAGTGATACCATAGATAAATAATAGAAGGTGATACATAAGTAAATATGTGATACAGGCTTGGTTATCACAGAATTACTGCATAATTATCACCAATTAGCCAAGTTTTGCTCTACTATTGAGCTAGTTTGATGATGGAGCCGGAAGTTAGTCACAGGAACGCAACAACAAAATGATGGAACCCCTTCGAGTTTGGGCTCATTTAGTTTGTCTTCGTGAGTTTTCTGGTTTATGTGGTATCCATGGTCTGATTATGGAGCCGGAAGGAAGTCAAAGGAAATCCACAATCAAATTATGGAACCCCTTCGAGTTTGGGCTCATTTCGCTCTTTAAATACAAAAGGGCCACAAATTGAATATTTTAAAAACTCTTATTTTGTAAAAATCGCACCTAAATCGTATATATTTTTATATGAACAAAGGCACCCGTGACTTTAGCACTCTGTTGGTACAAATAACACACTCGCCCCTTTTGCATTTTCACACTTTCGTTGCTAACTTCAGAGCAAAGCAGCTTTGTGAAAAAGAGCCACAATTCCTAATTTTACCAAAGTTTATTAAAGTTATCTATCTTCTATACTACCGCTTCTGACACAGCGAAGTCGGGGAAATCTTCACGTTTTAAGCGTAAAAACGCCCATGACGTGCAAGAGTGGCAAAATGATTTAAAAAACTTTAAGGATGAATTCATGACGTTTCTGGACACTTTAAGAACAGACATGAAATCGGAATTTACTAAAATCAAAAAGCAGTTTGAAAGATCTTTAGAGTTTCTCACTTCACGATATGAAGATATGGCACAAAAAATCAGCAACTCTAATGAAAAAGTCAAGGAGCAAGACTTAATTATTCGCTCACTCCAAGGAAGGATCGAAGACCTCTCACGTAATTTTCAAATTTCTCACGTCGAGATCCGCAATGTTCCACCTAAAGATAATGAGACTAAGAATGACCTCGAGAACTTGATTCTTAATATGTCTAGAATGCTCCAGATTGAGTCCTTCCAATTACGAGATATCTACCGATTGCCAGGAAAAAAAGACGGCAGGCAGATTATTGTCGCTGAACTAAATAACTCCTCCGCAAAGTTTAACTTGCTGAAGGCAGCCAAGATTTATAATATGAACAATCCAAACAACAAGCTAAATGCGTCTCATCTGGGCTTTAGCACTAATACGATAAATCCTATATTTATCGACGAACATCTTACAGCACACGCCAGGAGACTATACTATCTTGGAAGGCAGCTGGTCAAGGCTAAAAATGATAGATTTTGCTGGACCGTAAATGGTAAAGTCTTTCTAAGAAAATCTTATACGTCGCCAACTATACAACTGCGCGACGAAGATCAAGTCGACAAACTGAAAATTGACTGACTGCGTGCTGCTTTATTTAATGCCTACTCTTTTAAGTTAAAGTGCCTGTGTAATCTGCATTATTGTAAATATTGTAAAGATCTAAAGAAATCAACCCTATTTGCACCTTTGTTTACGGTAGGCATGCACTTGACATTGTACTTATCGGTGGGTGGCCACCATCACCATGCAATAGTGTTCATTTTCCGTTATCATTGTGAAATAACTGACCTGCAACTGATTATTGTCCAAGCGTGTATTTTCGGGATGTATGTGCACATTCATCACTTGAACACATCACTAACTATTTTTATATGTGTCATTGTAGCTAAACTATCATATTATATCTCGTTTACTTTGCACTATAGAAATATAATCTCAATAACCTCTATGAGGCTAACGAAAAAAACTTTTAAGTTTTACATCGTAACTACCTACTTAACCAAACACCAGCACTGTACTAAGCGTGATTCTTCATCTATACTATTATTATCTAAACGGTATAAAAAACGTGGACGTATTTGTGTTTATAAACTTGCATTTAACCGATGCACTGCCCATCGTTTACTATATTACTTAAACTTTGTTTACGAGTATACTTCTGAATGCTTAAATTCTGACTATTTTAATTTTTTGCTATCCACTAAGCAACTTTCTACTCATGATGGTGTTCAATGATAACATAAATATGGACCTAGATAATTTTAAAATAGCGACAGAAACCTCATGCAAACCTGAGGATTGTATACATAATATAGGAGTCCAAAGTCATAGTTTAAAAATCATATGTCTAAATATAAGAAGCGATTATAAAATTTTTTTAGGCTTTGAAATTTTACTAAACCGACTTAAATTTCATGTGATATCGCAATTTTAACAGAATGTTGGATTCACACAGATAAGAATCCCCCATTACTGGAAGGCTTTTCCATGCATATGACTCAGAACTGTCGTTATCAAAATGACGGTGTTATAATTTATGTTCATTCTGGACTTGAGTACGATGAAGAAGAACCACCATTTCAAGATGCCAACTGCCTTGCACTCAAATTAAAACCTAACATGGTTATTGTCGGTTTGTATAGATTCACAACTTTTCACAATTTAAATAACTTCCTAAATTCACTTGATACAATACTAACGGCCTTAAAACATTATACAGATGTCGCTGTATTGGGTGATATTAATTTAGATATTAGAAACAATGAACTAGAATCTAATGTATCTAATTATTTAAGTCTTGTTTTTGAGGCAGGACTACTCCCAGCACAAACTCTACCTACACGACTTGAAAATTGCCTGCATCATGTCCTCCTTAAAACATCTTACTCATCTTTTGTTGTAGTTATTGAAACACATATTACTGATCATCGTCCTGTACTTCTTAGCTTGAATATACGCAGTAATCCCAACAAACCTCCACGAAGTATAAAAAAAACTGACTGGAACTCAGTTCAGCAACATCTTGACAATACAAACTTTGATACCATGTTTACCTCAAACGATCCTGATATTATTGCGAATGATTTTATTTGCCTCTTGTCCAACATTATTATCAAAAATACAAAATGTGTCAAAATACCTAAAAGATTAAGAACAAGTAAACCCTGGATAACACCAGGGCTATTGCGTTGTATACATCATAAAAATAAACTACATCTTGACTTCAAAAATAATCCTAACGATGAAAAAATTAAGACTACGTACACTAGATATAAGTCATTCTGCCATGAAGTAACAAATAAAGCTAAAAACACGTACGATAAAAATAAACTGAAAAGCAGCTTAAATGATCCTAAACTCGCTTGGAAAGCTATTAAAGATGTCACACACATGACAAAAAATAAAGTTGAACCTGTCGAACTTCTGAATGTTAAGTCATCTCAATCTGAATCTATTCAAGAAATTAATATATATTTTTCCAACGTTGGTCAAAAACTAGCTAAAGGACTCACACAGAACTACCCTAATAAAACAGAGAAAGTTAACGAAATTAATTCTCAATTAAACTCACTAGTAATTTTGCCTACTGATGACTCAGAAGTCGAAAACATTATTTTTAGCCTGAAATCAGACTCAGCCAAGGGTTGGGACAATATACCCACTAAATTTCTTAAGATGGCTAGACAAACCTAGTCAAACTATTAAATCTGTGCATCGAATTAGGTAAGTTCCCAAATGTTTTCAAAAAGGCTATAGTTCACCCTATACATAAGGGTGGGGACAGATACTTAGTAGGAAACTATAGACCTATATCTGTTCTGCCAGCCATATCCAAAGTATTAGAAAAAAAAAAAACTCAAGACTCGTGTCATATTTAAACAAGTACAAACTGCTTTCCGATCAACAATTTGGCTTTAGGGCTGGCAGATCAACTGAAAGCGCTGTCACTGAGCTATCCACTTCCGAAAAAGGTTCCGGTTGAGTTATTAGACAAAAAACTAAAATGCTTGGCTATGTTTCTTGACATAATAAAAGCGTTCGGCACGGTGTCTGTTCCCATCCTCCTGACAAAACTTGAACGGCTAGGAGTACGGGGAAAATGCTTAGAGCTTTTTAAAAGTTACCTCTCTGACAGAACCCAGTGCGTCAAGTGATTTACATTAACGATTTGTGCTCCATGCAGTTGAACCAAGCAGAAATCTTTACTTACGCTGATGACACTGCCATCGTATTTCAGGGAGAGACTTGGCTTATTGTGTATGAATCCGCTGAGAAAGGCCTCAAGCAAATCACAACTTGGTTGAAAGACAATCTCCTAAGTCTTAACGTTTCGAAAACAAAATATGTAGCATTTGCTTTAAGAAGTCCTTTTGGGCCACCCCCAGAACTTACTATTAAGGTGCATAACTGTGACAGTGATCTTAACTGCAACAATTGTCCCTGCCTTGATAGGGTCAAAGAAATTAAATACGAGGATAGTACCTCGATCAACGCATGTCATGGCTCGCACATATCAGCATGCTTACTGCACGTGTCGGAAAGCTAATCTGGATGTTTAAAAAATTAAGACACATTGCATCTTTTAAACTTATTATCTCTATATACTATGCACTTTGCCAATTTATTCTTTCATATTGCATAACAGCATGGGGTGGTGCCTTTAAATCCAATATACTTTCCCTTGAGAGAGCCCAACGTTCGCTCCTTAAGGTTATGACTTTTAAGCCTTTCAGATTCCCAACTACAGATCTGTACAACTACTGCAAAGTATTGTCAGTTCGTCAAATATATATACTTAAAGCTGTTCTCACACCACTTCTACTACTTCTTTTGACCCACTTCTATTTCAGAAAAGGCACACACGTCTTATTGGCATTAAAACAAAAAAATATAGAACTAGTTTCATCCGTACCCAATTCTGTTTTTTGGCACCATTTTTGTATAAAACCGCAAATAAAAAGTAGATATTTTTTCATTACGGAAAACGCTTTGTAAAGCTAAAGTCAAAAGTTGGCTTATGACCCTGACTTACATTGAGACTGAATCTTTACTGAAACTAGTCTGTTAGGTGCTCCTATGGCTTATGTTGGTGAAGACAAACTCATAATTAAAACTAAACGTCCTAGGCTAGCTTAAGGTAGAATACCTATTTAAAATAACACTACAGACTACACTTATATCAAAATTAATAATATATTACCACTAATATAACATCATTTTTTTTAGTTTTTTTTTTAAATTTGTTAGATATATTCGTTTATTATTATTAGCATGGATTTTGGCATGATATGGTGGTCATCTACAAGTTGCAAGTTATTCTGTACATAATTAAGAAATGTTACCTCGTTATATTTGTTAAACTATTCTAAAGTGTTTATGGGCATTGAACCTACCGTGCTGTATTACTATTAGAGACAAAGAAATCCTACACTCACACCAATTGACAGTGACTTAAAACCGGTTTCTACTCGTAGTCACGACGTAAAATATTTTTACCTAAGACGGATGAAAAGTATCTACGGCGCGGTGATATCGATGCTCGTGTGTTTATATTATATCTACATTTAATATTATTATCAGTGTTATATTCATCACCTAGCATGAGGATAGGTTTTGTAATACTTTGGTCATATTTTGTATAAATACACTCAGTTAGTTTTATGCCTACCTGCTTGACTTCTCATTCACTTTGGGATGTTCTCAGGCCGGTATGGTATTTATTATACCTACGTAACTCTTGTGAAGACTGGAGTCACGTGCCAAAAACACTGGCATATTGTTTTTATTTCCTATGTTGTATTAATAGGTAGATCGTTTCTTTCCTTTTTTTGTAGTTCTACCTACTTCTAATGTTTTTTTCTTTTTAAATTATTATTTTTACATGTTTATTTTGTTACACAACTTAGTCGCAGGAAGAAGTTAGTACCCGGGATACAGACTTTCTTGTCCGGGTTCTAAGGCACCATGTAAATTAAATACAATTATATAATCAAACTTATAGACTTATAGAAGGTATCTACTTATATAGTAGTACTTCTGAATTGACTGTAACTTTCACTTTGTACCTACTTTTTATTTTAACTTTGTATGTATGCACTTGTATTTCTGAATAAAATTTAATTTTCTGAACAAATTTAATTTCTGAATGAAATTGTCATTTTATAATTATTGAAATAATAAAACCGCCAATAACTATGAAATTATAAATGTAATCAATCAAAGTATGTACGTACCATTGCTTTTTTCTAATATTTATTTAAATGGAAGTTTTGTCCATAGTGACCATGTCACCCCCATAAGTAAAATCATCTTATTATAACTTAACGACTAGGTACTAATGAGTGAGTATGGTTACGGTCTCACATAACACACAAATAAAGTTTAACCAACATCTTGGCTTTATCCGATAGCGGGGAAGCCAAGATGCCGTTACACATACCAACATTATTTTTACTATCGAATATAAATCACGTCCTGTAGCTGGGCCTCATTCCGAACACATTCTGTCAGCACATAGTGAACATCTTCCACAACATCACACTCTGGGCAGTTAGGTGTATACCATAACTATCTATGCACTTTTGCCATTTCATAGGCAGTGCATTGATATCTTTTGCTGAGGAAATTGTGGGAGCGATAATCAATACAATCTTTGAAGGCTGTTTGGACTGCCTCATCGGAATATAATATTTTTCCTTGATGAAAAAGTGGTAATCTGTTGTTGACAGTACACATCTGCCATAATTATTATTGTCTGGACAGATCTTAGGAAGATGTAGTGGATGACAGCAGCACTGGTCCTCCAAACACTCACCAGTACCTTTTTTTGAGTCAACTTTTGCTTGGGGCAGAATTTGCCGGGTTCTCCTGGATTCAACCATTGAGATTAGCGTTTCCGATTATCGAACAGGATCATTTTTTTATCACAAGTAATAAAACAATAAATAAAAATCCCCTCATTATTGTGCCGGTTGAGTAATGTAACGCATCACTCGACGCGTATTTGTTGGTGTCATTAACTCAAATCATGCGGTACCCATTTTTCGTGCTTTTTTGATTTTCCAATGTGTTTCAAGTGAATTAAAACTGTTTTATCACTTAGAACTTGCAATGGATCCGCTTCTACGGTCGCTTTTAATTCTTCGTTATTAACTTGGGTCTCCAGCCGTTTAGGGAGCTTGTTCTGTAGGTCAAAATTTCCAGAACGGAAACATGTTTGGTACACGTAGGTTTCATGTTTTCTTTAGCAGTAGCTGCCCCATACACATCATTAATCCTTTGAGCTGTTTCTGTAGCGCTAGTGCCACGGTGGATGGACCTTGTGTTCTTCAATAACTTGTGGATGGACCTTTTGTTCTTAAATAAGTCGAGTAATGCTATGATAAGTATTTTAATTTAAGTTTTTAATATTCTGCTGATCTTTGCTGATAGCTTGACACCGCTGATGACAGACAGAATGCACATGACGTCATGACGACTTGGACTTTTTTTTAAATATACGTTATGTGCAGAATATTTTGGGCAATTTCATCAAATTTTTCATTAATGAAACACAATCGAGAAAACGAAACGTTTTTCATCTCCACCCTAAAAAATCGTCTATGGTTTCGATATTTTATATCTACCGGTCGCGAGAATAGCGTTTTTTAGGCAAATCGATAATTTCGCGATATTTCTAGTTGATAAGACAGGAATATATCGGGATTCGATAAAATATCCCTAATTCGTGAATTGCCCTCCTGTAGTTTGGTATGACCAAGGAAGTTATATAAGTATATAGAACTTCCTTGGATATGTTCAAAGATTTTGAATTACGCTTACTGGTGGGTATGATATTCTGCGGTTCCTTGTTTATGGCAATATGTGCGTCAGTTTTGTAACAAATTCATTACATTTAGTATTTGTTGGTAGTATTTGCTACCTTCTTGATTTTCTATATTATAAATTACAGCTAATGATACAAAGAAAATGGTCCGTTTTATTTAGATTTAATCTATCTGCTTTAATAAAGGGGTAAATAAAATCCGAATTTATCTAAACTGCCAATGTCATAATAAAATAAACAAATAACAAATTTCACTACACAAACAACTTGTCGTTCTTTTGATTCGCTCGTGGTTTGTGTATTTTTATGGTAAAACGCTGTTTTCACCTGCTTTTGATTACTACGTTCAGTAGAGTAAATATCAAAAGTTACGCGAGCACCATCTCCTGACGATAAAAGAACTAAACTGACAATGCCTAATGGAAAACTGCTCATTGCCGTACATGACTTTAACTCTGTTTCGTATTTAATGTGTCAGTGCATGTTGTATTTTGTATCTACGAGTATCTCATTTCGTCCTATTCGTGTTCCTTAATCCACTACTGCAAAACACAACGTTTTACGAAGAGGTTGTACGTTGAATTTTATAAAAAAAAAGTGTAATAATCTGAAATGCAAATTGCTTACGTTCGGCATATTTTAAGGTTTTTTAAATTATTGCTTGGGAGAACTTTATTTTTGTGGAGTAAAAAAAACCTTTCGTATATTTAATTACAGAATGAGTAACAGATCAAGAGCAATTGTGGTATTGGTGCTCTGCGATACAACTAAATATAAGGAATTGGAATTTGATAACGATGATCCACGGGCCTTACCCGCCCACAACACGACGTTTCATTTTGATACTAACTGTTATAGTGTTCAAAAACTATATTTTTATGAAGATTTGTGATGATTATTATAAGTAACTAGCCTTTCCACCCGTGAATTCATCCGCGCGGACTACTGTTTATCGCGCAAAAAGGATCCTATCTTCTTCTAGGATATTCAAAACCAATGCAAAAGTAGGTATAGCACCAATTCTCTTTATGTTTTTTGACAATCTTGTTATTTAGTTTCCTTGGCAACCGTTTCTTACAGCGACTAATCAACGTTTTTCCAGTTTTCCCGTGGAAACTTACAATTGTCGTAAAAAGTGTCCCATGTTTTATTCCAGGGTATAAGCTATCTCGATTCCAAATTTCATCAAAATCCGTCAAGCTGTTATCGGGTGAAAGCTCCCCAAACAAACAAATAAACAAACAAACTAACAAACGGACAACGTTACTTTTTCATATATTGGTATGGATACAATTACCTACAGTTTAAAATTGATCTCGTTTTTCCTAAGAAAATTATAACAATATAAAATTTTGAGGCTATGTAATTGTTATAACTGTATTTATATCAAGGCATTGTGATGATTACAAAAGTAAATTTAATATAAAAGAACTTACTTAATTAAAGTTTTAAGGCGTGTATAATAATTATTATCAATTTATTATAACCTAACTGTGACATTTTCCATAGAGAATGGAAACATTTTGTTGGTAGTCTGATTACTTGTATTACAGTTTTGTGTTAAAAGATAATATAATGAGGTTTTTTAATTATTTTTCTTCGAATAAATCAAAGTTTTATAATAAAATTTGTTTTTATTTCTTATATTTCTTATGATTTTGGGCGAAATGTTAAAAGCAAAAGGGACTTTTGAGCTATTTTATACGCATGGGTGAAAGTTGTTACAAAATATATATTTCTCATAGATGCAGTAAAAAAAAACGCATCTAATGATAATTATATATACTTATATATTATATACTTGATATATAATGATATATTAATGAATGTAAGTACTAAAAAATTACAAAAATAAATGTTTTTTTTGTTTTGGTCGTCCTGTAAAAGTTACGATTTCCGATTTGTGGCCCTTTTGTATTTAAGAAGCGCTTTTTTTTATTGATGAGTTTTCTGGTTTTATGTAGTATCCAAGGTCAGATGCTGGAGCCAGAAGGTAGTCATAGAAACTCAACAACAAAATGATGGAACCCTTCGAGTTTGGGCTCATTTGGTTTGTCTTGATGGGGCCAAGGGGCGATGCTATGGTGGAACATCCAAATACCCAAATATATACATACATAGAATGTTAAACTCATTACTCGGGTAAAAAACTATAATCCGCTCTCGTGGTCTGTAGTACCTACTATATTATTTCATCTGTAGTCCTGGTCCCCAATAACGTCTCTTACACTCCCATAATACTTTCTCGGTGACTTGCAAGCTGAAGACCGAGCTCAGAGGCGTGCATTAGGAGAGGCCTACGGTCTGCAGTGGACAGATATAGGCCGATGATGACTTGCAAATCAAAATCGGCTCCAGGGAGAAGAATTAAAAAAAAAAGGTCTAGTGTACTTAAAGTAGGCTACTAAACAAGCATACATGGGTCTATCCGACTAGTCTCATCGTGTTGGCTCGTGACGGGACAACTGCCACAATTATGACCCGGTAGTCCCATGGGACAAGTGACATCAATATTTCGGACCCAGTTCATGTTGAATTGTAATTATTTTATCCTTTTTAGTGGTTTTTTACAAAAGATCATTTCTAATAGGATGTCGTTATTTTTTTGGAAAAAATATTTGATTTTTATACTACTGCCCTAACAAGGAGTGTAATGTTTTTAGGATTCATGTATGTATTGTTATTCTTTTTTTTTTATGTGAGTTTCTTTATTCTACCATAACTTTTAAATGCCTCTACAGATTTAGATGGGGAATCGTTAGAATCCTTACATCCCCCCGAGAGTAACATAGGTCTTTTTTAAATGTATTATGCGCCAGTTTATTTTTTTCCTTTTTCGAATGCTAAAATATTTTTTTTCTTTTAATTTTTCAATATAGGTACCAAATTGAAGGCCTTGATAAGAACATTCCAACAGTATATAATTTATTGGCATAAGTTACTTTTTAGCAGGTAGGCGTGTTTTTTAGCTTTTAAGCTAGTTTTGATTTTGAGTGTCTGCAAACATCGGATACCACATTAGACCAGAAAACACATACGTTTTCGCTTTCTGGATTTTAAAACATACTCGATGCCAACCACAAACCTCTATAGATTCATGATGCCAACACTGACAAAAACACTATACTCGTATCTTTAATGTACAGAATTTGGACCCATGTCCCACAGAAACCCTTTATTTTTTCGGGACATAATGTATCCATAATTTTCACCTATCTTATGAACTATGTCTGTGCCAAGTTGCATCAACATCCGTCCAATAGTTTCAGCGTGCTAAGTGATCTTTTAAATAATTTTCCACTTCTATCCTGCAGGAACACTGAATATTTTCGGGATGAATAGTGTTCAATGTCCTACCTCGAAGTGTGAACTCAAATCATACTTAATTTAATTTGAATTCATTAAGTATTTTCGGCGTGGTGCGCTGCCAAGGTACAGACAGACAGACGGACAGACAGACAGACAAATATAAAAAAAATATAGTGTTAGCTTTAGTATTGAATATAGAATGGCCCCCAAAAAAAAAAAAAAAAACTTTAATTTACAGAATTTGGGACATTATCCCGCAGGAACTCTTTATTTTTTCGGGATAAAAAGTATTCAATATTTTAACACATTATATACATTTTGACTGTGCCAAGTTACATCAAAATACGTCCAGTAGTTTTAGCTTGATACGTGTTATTTTAAATAACTTTCTACCCCTATCCTGCGGGAACCATTGTTTTTTTTCGGGATAAAAAGTATCCTAAATGTTAACCCAGTACATAAGCTATGATTCTGCCAAGTTGCATCAAAATCAGTCTGGTTTACAGCGCGTGATTTCGATCCACGTACGTCTGGATTACGCACCCATGCATCTGTCCAACTGGGCCAGTGAGCCTCGTAGCAGAATGACAAAATTCGGTACCAGTCTAGTCGTAAACGGATGTATGAAAAAACCATATCACGCTGAAACTACCGGACAGATTTTGATGTAACTTGGCACAGTCAAAGTTTATAGTATGTGTTAAAATTAATGATACTTTTAATCACGAAAAAATACGGGATTCCTGCGGGATATGAGTCTAAAGTTATGTTAATTTGAGAGGAATCATAATTGGCGCTTATGCCACAAGTTAGAGTGGCACAGTAGAAGCGGTGTCTGGCCTACAACCCATGGCACATGGACCGAATCCGCGCGCTGCTATAAATATTTTTCCTCAATATTTATAAGCATTTACATATTTTGTGCGTTTTTTAACATTTTATTTGTTTTTTTAAGGCTTGTGTAATTTCCTGAAGTAAACCGTCAAGTTTTGTTTGAAAACAATATATAAAGGATATTGATCATTTATAACCCTTTCGATGCAATATACCAAAAACGTAAAATCCCAAAGACGTAGAATGGTACGATAAATGCCAAATTTTTAATTATGCCATTATGCGCGAAAATCGCGAAATACCAAATGCTCGACGATGCCAATGTTTTAAATCATCACAGTCACAATAATTCCACTTCGGATTATATAGAAAAAAGCTCAAAAACAGAAAACAATTCTGTCAATTAACTTTGTAATATTTATTGACTTTGTAAATTTCTTAATTTTACTTAAAGTACATGTTTTATTTACAATCCCTCATAAAAAGCGCCCTCTTGCTGCTGTATTTATTGGTAACCAAAATGCTTCATGTTTTACATGTTGTATTAACAGAACTGTCTGATGCACTAACTAAAGGAAAGCCGACGTCGTTGCATATTTCGAATATATACATTACGTACACAACGCTCTTGACGTCAGAGACCGTGTTGGCATCATGAATCTTGGAGGTTTGTTGTTGGCATCGAGTATGTTTTAAAATACAGAAAGCGAAAATGTATTCTTCGAAAGTACACCGTAAAGGTATACATTCGAACATTTATGACGTCACTGGCCGAGCTGAGATCGGTAGGTATACGTAGTTTTGAATAACGCTCCACATAACGCTATTCTATTCTATTCCACAAAGGGTCTTGGTGGCTGTACAAACATCTATCTATACTGTAATAAAACTGGAACTGGGCTAAAAAGTTAGTAAAAAGTTATTTAAAATATCACGTATCTAGCTAAAACTACTAGACGGATTTTGATGTAACTTGGCACAGTCAAAGTTTATATAATGTGTTAAAATTTTGAATACTTCTTATCCCGAAAAATTAAAAGGTTCCTGCAGCCTATGGGTCCAAAGTTGTGTTAAATTTCAAGTGATCATACATCCGTTTACGACTAGACTGGTACTGAATTTCGTCATTCTGCTACGAGGCTCACTGGCCCAGTTGATATGGAGTGCATAAAGGTTATATTTTTATTTTTTGTCTGTGTGTCTGTCCGTCTGTCTGTCTCTTTGAACACGCATCACGCTGAAACTACCAGACTGATTTTGATGAAACTTGGCAGAATCATAGCTGATGTACTGGATTAACATTTAGGATACTTTTTATCCTGGAAAAATCAACGGTTCCCGCAGGATAGGGGTAAAAAGTTATTTAAAATAACACGTATCAAGCTTAAACTACTGGACGGATTTTGATGTAACTTGGCACAGTCAAAGTTTATATAATGTGTTAAAATGTTGAATACTTTTTATCCCGAAAAATTAAAAGGTTCCTGCAGCCTATGGGTCCAAAGTTGTGTTAAATTTAAAGTGATCATACATCCGTTTACGACAACTGGTACTGAATTTCGTCATTCTGCTACGAGGCTCACTGGCCCAGTTGGACGGATGCATGGGTGCGTAATCCAGACGTACGTGAATCGAAATCACGCGCTGTAGAAATGTTTTCCTCCATAATTAAAGATTTTTACATTATTTATGCGTTATTTTTTACATTTTCCTTGATATCTATCTATACTATAATAAAACTGTAACTGGGCTAAATCTGTACATTAAATATTTTAAGAAAATTTTAATTGAGATTAACTTCAAAATCGATTGTTTCTTCCATTGAGATATTATAATGTACTACCTACGTACCTACATAATTATATAGTTATATCGGAGGTTTCTTCATAATGTCTTACTGGCAAAATGGTTAGTTGTCGGTATTGAAATGTGTACATACATGTATTCACAGAAAAAGTATAGAAAACTTTTATTTTTTCAAATCAATCCTCATATCGAGTTGAAAAAGCTCAAAAAGTAGGTAGGTAGGGTAGGTAATTATTAAGAGCCAGTTAAAGTGCCAGTAAGTACGTCGTTCTGTGAAACATCATAAAAAATATTTTTTACTAAGAACACAATGTTTCGTTGCATTAAAATTTGTTCGTATGGACCTCATAATAATGACCTACCCTTGATGCCCCATCCAATTTACCTCACCATCTTAATTACTCTCTAATCTGTGCCACCTTACCTTCGGAGATAATTTTCTCTACTCAATAACAAGACGTTCATGATAACAAGTTACTTCGTTTAAACTAGATGGCGTTGTCTACCCTTAAAACACGCAAGCGGTTTGTTACGAAGTGGTTTGAACGTTGAATGAACTCGAACAACACGTTTTCTTCTTTTTTTTTACTTTATGGTCCCTAAAGGCTCTTAAAACGTATTTAGATGTTTTTTGTGTTTTTTGATAGAATAAGTCGACTTCAGTTGTAAAACGCGCAGCGAAATTAAGGGAATTATTTATAGTAAAATAGTAATTTATTAATTAAAAAATAAATTTAACTCATTCATGTCATGAATCTTTCATTATAAAAACCAGGGTTTAAAAATACTTTCAAGTGCTTTGTAAACCGAAGCCTTGAAAGTAGAAAATACTTGCATAGGAAATTGATCTTTACGCTTATGTAAATAAAGAGCACAATTGCGTATGCTTAAAAAAACTTCGAAGCCTTGCAAGTTTTTTGAGCGATGTATCGGCCACCTAGCTTCTTGTGACCCGGCTGGCCGAGTGCGGCCGAATTCAGCCAAGGCCATGCCGAACCCGCCACCGAGTATGTACATGTAGGTGCGGACGGGGCGAAAGAGCGTAAAATACTTTGAAAGTCTTGCAAGTCCAGCATTCGACGAGTCAACATCACCCGAAGATGCCTCGTGCAGAGGCGAAGCACGTGTCGTATTGATGTCAGACGTTTGGTATTTGGATCGAGGTATATGTTTTTTATTGTGTTTTTATATTATATGTATATGAATATATAAGTGTTTCGATACTTGTATTTGGGTAGGGTTTGTTTAGCTTGGGGGTTTTTTATTGTGTATATATATTTATATATATTATTTGTATATAAGTGTTTTTTCTGGCCTCCAGGCCTTAGCTTTTCTTTCATTTATATTTTTCATTAGTTCAATCTGGGGTAGGGTTTTGTTTAGCGTGGGGTTTTACTTGTGTTAATTTTACCATTTATCATTTGTCTGACTTACAGTTTTGGCGGAAAAAACCTACATATTTTTATTTTGTTCATTTTAAATATGGATTTCCGCAAAGTAACGCCTGAATCTATCAATTATAGTCTTGCAAGTATTGCGGGTCCGCACCAGGGCGGCGTACTTACAAGCCAAAACCTGGTTTAAAAACCTGGTTGCGTAAATACCCACCTTCCCTAATTCCACGCAGGTGGCGTGGAATTGGCGTGAGTGGTTATACAGAATCCAGGCCCTGCTCTCAAGCCCTTGCGACTGATTTAAAAACTGGGGTACTTGGTATCTTAGGCCTTGCACGCACTGCCTTGCAGTGGAACGCGGTGCGTTTATTCTAGCGTTTATTTCACATTGTATTATATGCGTTTATTTCATATTTTATTTTATGCGTTCATTTCATTGCAATACGTGCACTTCTATGAAGTGTAATCGAAGTGAAAAAGGCAAGGCAGTGCCTTATTCTTATGATTAGATGCCGAGCAATCGATAAAAACTATTTGACGGCTGAACGAATTTTGAAGAAATGTAGTATAATATTGTACTTTGTAGGTTTGGTCCTGATCCTCCTGGTCCTCTGGACCAAACCTACAACTGGTCTGGTGGTGGTTTGGCTTTTGGTCCTGTAATAAAACGTGTGGGCTACTTTTAAATGAAATGAACACGCGGGCAAAGCCGCGGGCACAGCTAGTTAATAAATAATAATAAATATATTGGGGACAATTCCATACCGATTACCTACCTAAGCTAGTTAATTAATATATATTCACACTAAGTACCTAGCCCCAAACAGGATACCCTGTAATATGGGCACTAGATAACGGATAAACATACATAAATACGAATATCACATTCATGACTCGGAAGCAAACATTTTTGCTCATCACACAAATGATTGCACCTTTCAGGATTCGAACCCACGACCGTCTGATTTCATTCCCAGGGTCACTAGCCACTAGACCAACCTATTAATTATTTATTTGCTATTGCAACACATATAGATTTCTGCCAACAGCCTTCAGTGGCAACCCGACATGGCCGTGAATAGTTAGAAGACGAAGGCGAGAGCGAAGCGTGGCGAAGCTTAGCGAACTCCCGCCTTCGTCTTCTAACCTATCTCGGCCATGTCAGGTCACTACTGAAGATCTGTATGTAATGCAATGCAATTTTCACTATTGGATAGCTTAGGGTTTGAGTTAAAAACTGGGATACTTAGTATATTAATCTGATGATTAGATGCCGTGCAATCGATAAAAAACTATTTGACGGCTGAACAAATGTAGTATATTATTGTATATTATAGGTACTTTTGGTCCTGGAATAACACGTATGAGTAACTTTTAAATGAAATGACCACGCGGGCAAAGCCGCGGGTACAGCTAGTAGTTTATATAGTAGGTAAAATGAAGATACTTTTTATCCCGAAAAAATAAAGAGATCGTGCGGGATAATGTCTCAATTTCTGTAAATTGAAGATATTTTGTATTTTTTTAGGAGCCCATTCTTTATTCAGTACTAAAGCCAAAACTGTATTTTTTTTATTTTTGTATCTGTCTGCCTGTCCGTCTGTCTGTCTGTATCTTGGCAGCGCATCATGCCGAAACTACTGAATGAATTCAAATGAAACTTGGTATGATTTGAGTTTATACTACGAGGACATTGGATACTTTTTATCCAGAAAAATTAAAGGGTTACCGCAAGATAGGGGTTGAAAGTTATTAAAAAGAACACGTATCACGCTGAAACTACTGGACGGTTTTTTTTTTATTTTTTATTACGGACTTGGCTATTGTTTGACCACGATCTCACCTGATGGAAAGCGATGATGTGGTCGAAGGTGTAGCACGCTTGCCTAGTAGATACCTATTCACTCTTAACTTGAACACACCGGGGTTATAATTTACCGGAAACACTGACAAGGGCAGGGCATTCCACTCCTTTGCAGTTCTTATAATAAATGAAGAAGCGTAACGCTTCGTTCTTGTGCGAGGTATTTCAACCATGAAAGGGTGGCGCTTTGCTGATCGTCTAGTCGTACGGTGATGGAAAGGTGATGGGGGAATCAGGTTGTGCAGTTCTAGTGCACACTCTCCATAGTGCAATCTGTAGAATACCGCCAGGCTTGCTACCTCACGTTGATGCGCCAGACTTTGAAGTTTACTCTTTACCAGAGTGTCATCCCCAATGAGCCTGATAGCACGTCTCTCAATTGAATCTAAAGACTCGAGCTGATACTTGGCAGAACCGTCCCAGAGGTGGCAGCAGTACTCCATACAAGATCGGACCTGTGCTTGATAAAGATTCAAAAGCGGTCCCGGTGTGAAGTACCGCCTAACCTTAGACAAAATACCAAGTTTTTTTGCAGCTACCTTGGCTTTGGATTCAATATAAGACCCAAAATTGAATCAGGCCGGATCAGCACGACTACCCTTCTTTGGTACTGATTGTACATTGGCAAGCTTCCAGCTCTTCGGAACTTTACCTGAGTGAAGAGAGAGGCGGTACAAACGCGTTAAGATGGGAGACAATTCGGGCGCACAGTTTTTCAACACAATCGCTGGAATACCATCAGGACCACCGGCCTTGTTCACATCTAGAGCTCGAAGCGTTCTGAGAAACTCCTTCTGGCGAATGCGAATTTCGAGCATACAAACCCCGCAATGAGGAAGGCAGGAAGGTGTCTTGCCAGAAGCATCTAGATGCGAGGCTTCTGCAAAAAGAGAAGCAAATAAATTCACTTTGTCTCCAGCAGTGTGAGCTAGTGATCCATCAGGTTTCAGCAATGGTGGCAGTGAGGGGCGGCAGAAGTTTACTTCGACCGACTTGGCCAGGGACCAAAAAGCTTTGCTACCCACGGGGTATGAAGCCAGTTTGGCCCCAATTCGACTTACGTGATCAATATGTACGAAAAAGGCTGTACAAAGAAGATAAATAAAAAAATGCTCTTGGGTGCACAAGAACAAGAAAGAAGGTATTTAAAAAGAATATAACAAAAAAATAAAATGTGTCTTTCTGTCTATTTGTGTGTATGTATCGTCACGCATCACGTGAAAACTAATGGGCTGATTGCAATGCGGTTTTCTTTGTGAGATAGCTTAGGATTTGATTTAAAAACTGATGTGATTGGAATCTCAATCTGGTGTGGCCGGAGCCCCCCCGAGGGTGTTTACCAGCTCAAAGGGACTCCTTTCTCACAATAATTTAATTGTACTTAGTAGGTGCAGAGGAAACTTAGTGGTGCGAGCCTTCCTTTTACCTTTGGATTGTAGATTCTCTCTCAAAGCAGATAATAGGCTCGCAGCTGAAGTGGCTTGAAGATCTTGCTATTTTTGAAGAAGTGAAGAAAGAAGTCACAGATTACAGATAGTTCGGTTTATTTTAACTCACATTTTTACTGGTATCCACATATAATATATCGTAGTATAGTATAGTAATATATAGTAGCAAACACGTTGCAATACTTAGTGAGATGCATATTAAACTTATAAATCGACAAGGAGTGATGAAACAAGACAAAATATAATTAAACTCCTGCAAACTTTTCTAGTCGCCATCAAGATGAGACAATTCCCTCACAAATGTAGGAGATGACAGGTTATTTGAATTTAGAATTAATATAGACAAACTGAGAAAGAAATGAGATTAAGAGATCAAATGAGTATTATTATGAAAGAGGTTTGACATCGTCACACCGGTAAGTTAGAAGCCGATCAATTGATAAAAGTATTTTTTACGGCTGAAGAAATTTTGATCAAATGTTGGTATACTGGTCTTGGAATATCACATTATGGTACTTTGAACCTAAAGAAAAGACCACGCGTGCAAAGCCGCGGGTACAGTTACTTTACAATATGGGTATCAAATTGAAGGCCTCAATAAGCACATTCGAACAGTATATAATTTATTGCCATAAGTTCTTATTTGGCAGGGCAGGGCGAGTTTTTTTTATCTTTTATGCTAGTTTTTTTAAGCAACTTCACAAAAGGAGATGGTTATATGTTCGATTGTATGTATGTTTTTTTATGTATGTCGGTCGATTTCTCCATCAACGGCAGACCGATTTTAAAAATTCTGTTTTTGTTGTCCTCACCTGGACTCCCATATAAATTGTATCAAAATTGGTCCTCTAGTTTTTCCTGAATAAAGAGTTTTTTGAGTAAATCCATTAGATTTTGGGTTTATATTGCTTTGATTTCGTGTTTATCTCTAAGATTTCTAAACCAATTTAGATGGTTAATTTTTTATTCAAAAGGGTAGACTATCTGTGTAGTCATCAAAATTAGTTCAGTAGTTTTATTAGAAAATCTATTTGTTTTATAGTTAATGTTCTTTAATATCTTGGGATTTCTAACACGAATTAGATGATTGTTTTTACTTGAGTAAGAAGACCTCTAGTGTGGTACTGTATAAATGTCATCAAAATTGGTTTAGTAGCTTTAAACAAGCTTTAATTTAATTCACTGTATTATTTTGCTTGGGACTGGTTCGCAAGTCAGTTTTGAACAATTTAAGGACGTCGAAAGATGCTGAAGTTTTGCACATGGGTGTAGTTCTGATGAAACTCATCACTGACCTGATCATGGAGCCGGAAAGGTGAGGTGGTTTTAAGGTAGTCAAAATAACTCAACAATCGGATGATGGAACCCCTTCGAGTTTGGGCTCATTTGTTTTTTTTGGATGGGTTATGTGTTATTATGTGGCATCCAAGGTCTGTTGATGGAGCCGGAAGATAGTCAAAGGAACCCAGCAATCGGATGATGGAACCCCTTCGAGTTTGGGCACGTTTGGATTGAATTGATGAGTTCTCTGGTCTTATGTGGAATCCAGAGTCTGTTGATGGAGCTGGAAGGTAGTCACAGGAACTCAACAACAAAATGATGGAAACCCTTCGAGTTTGGGCTCATTTGGTTTGTCTTGATGAGTTCTTTGGTGTTTTGTGGTATCCAGAGTCTGATGATGGAGCCGGAAGGTAGTCACAGGAACTCAACAACAAAATGATGGAAACCCCTTCGAGTTTGGGCTCATTTGGTTTGTCTTGAAGAGTTATCTGATGTTATGTGGTATTTAGGGTTTGATAATGCAGCCGGAAGCTAGTAATAGGAACTCAACAATCAAATAATGGGAACTCTTCTAGTTTGGTTTCATGGGGTTTATCTTCATAAGTTATCTGGTGTAATGACGTGTCGATGGTCTGATGATAGAGATGGAGTTATAGGAACCCATTAACCAACCATCAAATGAAGAAACCCCTTCGATAATAGGCTTCTTTGATTGGTCTCGATTAGTTCTCATGTCTTAAGTGGTACTGGTGGTGTCTCGTAAAAGATTGCTTTAAAAAAGGACACATACAATCATTACATGGGGATCATGACTCCCCCCAGAGCCTATGTCAATCATTATTTTTTCATTTCTCTTTGTTATTTTCATATGTTTTGTTATTATTTTTATTTTGTACACTGATAGAAATAACTAAAAATTTCTGCGATCGCTGCGCTCGCGCTTTTGATGGTCTGTTTTCGTGTTTGTGCAATTTCAAATTATGTATTAGTTTTACACTGTAGAAATGCTTCGGAGAGCACGTTAAGCTGTTGGCCCCGGCTGGCTGTCGTTAAGCCATGTCGGATGGCCCTCGGTCGGCCTGACAAACTCTGACACTGGTGTCAGAGTTTCCCAAATTGGTCTCTGGAGGCCAGCACTACCTCATACGACAAACAAAAAAACTAAAGAAATAGCCAAGAACTTTCGCGCTCGCTTCCGTCGCACTCATAACCTTGCCCAGGGGCTTCCATCTTTAACTATTTTAAGGTTTCTTCTAGAGAAAACCTTACAATTTTAGCCCCCACTTCGATTCGCTTATTTGAAAAAAATGTATTTATAAAGTAACGTTATCGTAATCATAACGTATTCGTTATTTTCGCTCTGCCCGTGGTCCACCTTCATTGTTCACCTGGTTGTACCAAGGGCAATTTTTTCTTCCCGTGGTCCACCTCAAGATTTCTGGGTGTACCAGGAGTTTTTATTTCTTTCCATGGTCCACCTTAGTTCACCTGGTTGTACCAAGGGCAATTTTTTATTTCTGTGGTCCACCTCAAGATAGCTGGGTGTACCATGGGTTTTATTTTTTTTCCGTGGTCCACCTATGGAGTTATTAATATAAGGTTTTTAGAATGTATTGCCCGTGGTCCACTTAGAAAATACCGTTTGTTCCCAATAGTTTCGTTACAGAAGTTCCGTGACGGAACTAGTGATACTTTTTTCCCAGTAGTTCCGTGGGAGAAAGAACACATTAAATATAGTTTTTTTTCCCGATAGTACCGTTCAGTCTGTTTAAGACTGAACGGTACTTGCAGGAATAAAAAATGATTTCAATGATTACCATGTGGCATTGTCCCCCACTACTTATTTATTATAATATTACTGTTTCATATCTATAGTGACAGGTGTAAAAGTGACAGGTGATAAGGAAGTTGAGGAGAGGGTGGGGTAAGTTGGGAAAAAGTGAGAAGAGGGTGGGGGAAGTGAGGAGGGGTGGAGGCAGTTGAGGGGAGGGTATGGTAAATTTGAAAACAGTGAAGTGAGGGTGGATGGTAGAGTAAGTTGGGAAAATTTAAGGGGAGGGTGTAGGGAAGTTGGGAGGATGGAGGAAAGTTGGGGGAGGGTGGGAAACATAGAGGATGGTAGGGGAAGGTTGAGAAATGTGGGGGAAAGTCAAAAGTCGGTAGTAACGAATCGCAAGTCAAAATTCGCAAGTCATCAGTCTTAATTTTGAAATAATTTTGAAGACGTGTACATTTAAAAAAAAAGCGTCACACGATTTTGACTCTTATTGACATTAATCAGATTAAGTCAGATTATGCATTTACTTTGTTAATTTAGTAATAATACTTTATAAAACAAGGAATTTAGCTCATGTCAATAAGACCGAAAATCGTCTGACAAATTTTCAATGATATTGGAGCAATTATTACATAAATTAGCGTCACACGATTTTGACCCTTATTGACATTAATCAGATTTATTCAGATTCGGCATTTACTGTGTCCGTTTGGTCAAAATACGTTAAAAACAAGATACTAAGCTCATGTCGATAAGGTCGAAAAAAGTCTGACACCTTTTAAATTATTTTGAGCTATTTACATTACAAAAATTAACGGCACACTTGTGGACTAGCAACTTTTACTTTCTTTGGCTGACTAACTTTATTTTTTCGTGATGACGCTGTCCATCATTACGAAAAAAACGAAAAATAAATTTAAATAAATAATTTGTATTTATCTACTAAGGTGGACCACGGGGAAAAAATATTTCCCTTGGTTCAGCCAGGTGAACTGAGGTGGACCATGGAAATAAATAATAACCCCTGGTACACCCAGTTATCTTGAGGTGGACCACGGGGAAAAAAAATACCCTCGGTACAGCCAGGTGAACTAAGGTGGACCACGGGCAGGGCGCGGTTATTTTCATATTATTTGGAAAAAAGCTTACAATTTTTGCACTCCCTTCGCTCGCGCTTCTATGAATTTATACAAGGTAGGTAATCGGTTAATTTCGTAAGATTTAGAATTATTCCATTTCTACACTGAAAGAAATAGCGCAATAGTATGCACGCTGCGTTTGCGTGTTTTGTTCTTATCATTGCATATTTAAATGTTATTTGGAGTTATGTTTTTAGCAATATTTAACAGGCAGAAGTGTTCGTTTGCTATTACTTCGCTCACTTTTGGAGTCCTTTTTCATTATTTTCATCTGATTTGTTTGATATTATGTTTTGTTCTAAAAAATCTATATTAAATTAATTTAAATAGCTCGCTACTTATTGCGCTCGCTTCGCTAGCGCTTTTTGTTTATTTCAATGTTTGTTTTTTATGATTTGGAAATGTTATTTCACTTTTACACTGATCGAAATAGCTCAAAACTTCTGTGCTTGCTTCGTTCGCTCTTATTTTAGCTTTTTCATTAATGTTTGATTGATTTGTTATTTTTTTTCGTTTACTACATTGTTAGATGTAGCTGAATATTCTAACAATCTTTACTCTTGAAAGTTCAAATCATGTCAGTGCATATTTTTACATGGTTTGGAATGATATTTTATTTTAAAACCGCAAATTATTTGAATTTTTGGTGTTATTCAAAAAAAAATTGCGCTCGCTGCACTCGCGTTTTTGATATTACACTAAATGCATACTTTGTACGAATTGGAGTTTCGTTTTATTAACCACACTGACAGAAATAACTCAAACTTTTCCCGTTTACTACTCTTGCGCTTATTTTGTCCTGAAATTTTATGATATAAATATCTCTATAAATAAATGGATCCGCCCTAGGGCGCGCACCGCCCTACGCGAGTGAAACCGCGGGGAACATCTAGTATTGTATGATTATGGAACCCATCCAGGCTGGATATTAGTGCGTGACCCCCCTCCCCCCTGACACTCGCTCACTTTAGACTCAAAGGAGTCTAAAGTGAGTGAGTGTCTACTATTTTTGTGATATATTCTTTCCGATGTTTGCCTAGGCCACTCAAAATAAAAAACAAAACATTTAAAAAAAAGAATGTATTAAAAATTTTTTTTTATAAACAACCACTAAAAAGAATAAAATAATTACACTTGAGACAGAACAGTATCACTTTTTCGAAATTACCAACGTTTATTACGTTGGTAACCTCGAAATTGTATTGGTATGCAAAAATACAACACAAATTAACAAAGAATTTTTTGAAGGGGGTACCAAACCCAGGCGTCATATAAATCTAAAATCTTTACAAAATTAATACATACCTATCTACGTACGAAGTAATATGCAGTTGTCTCTGCCGCACCCTCAAACAAAACACGAAACACAGAAGAGACCAAACAAGAGACTCACACGATTTTGACTTTCACACGTTCACAAACCGATTGACACGAATACAGCAATCTAGTAAATGATATAGTTTTTGTACATAATTACTCTAATAGCTTATTATTTTATAAGCCGTTAGACATTATCTTTTTGAATAACCTCAACCATTGTAATAATTATGGCTGGGTTTTTGACCGCCTTCAAAAAACTCTTTCTTATCTTATGTTGTATTTTTGCATTATTGTTACGTTGGTAATTTCGAAAAAGTGATACTGTTATGTCTCAATTGTAATTATTTTATTCATATAAGTAGTGGTTGTTTACGAAATAACATTTTTAATACGAAGTCGTTTTTTTTTGGGATATTATTGTATTGTTGATTTATTTCGATTTCTACTTCAACAGAAACAGCACAATTTATTCCACTCGTTGCACTCGTGCATTTAGATCACTCATTAACAAACTTTCGTATGAGTTAAATTAGAATCTTTTAACTAATATATTCATAGAAACGGTGCAACATTTTTGCATTTATTTTTCTTAAGGTTTATTTATGATCGTATAATCTTTAAATAGTTACAGAATTTCAATATGATTTCAAGTTTCTACACGGATAGATTACGCAAATTTTCGCATGATTTGGGTTAGTTTCGTTTAATTTGTATTTGACAAACTAAACGAAAATAAGATCACGAAGGTCTTATTATAAGAGATAGAAATATATCCAGAAATTAATATTACTGAATTGCGGTACTGCGTCATACCTTTAGATGGTAAAACAACTAATTAAATTAGTTAATTCAAAAGTAGTTTATGTTAAAATGCTCGGACAGAAAACTTTTGAAATCGTTTAACGCTAAGATAGTGATATAGAAAAACCATTTTAAAATTTTGTTTTACTTGCTCTGTATTCGTATAATGTAGCAAGTTTAGTAGTCTACGCGGCAAAAAGTTTTGGGACTTAGGTATGCTCTGCCTATAACATGAAGCGTGGCACACGTCCTATGAAAGTATAATATGACTATACTAGCTGTGCCCGCGGCTTCACACGCGTGGTCATTTCTCCAGGTTAAAAGTACTCTATGTGCTATTCCAAAAACTAAAATACCAATATACCAACATTTGATCTTTTTTTTTCAGCCATCAAAAAGTTTTTTATCGGTTGCTTGGCTTCCAGTAATTAGATTGAGATATCAATTATATTAGTTTTTAAGTTTCACCTTAAGCCATCCAACAGTGAAAATTGCATCGTAATCGGTCCAGTAGTTTTTACGTGACGTGCAAATAAACATACAGACTGACAGACATGTTTTAAATAAAAGTTATATTCTTGATCAGTAGCATAGTTTATGTACCCTAGACCACTTTTTTATGTCTTCTTTGTTGAGACGTTTTCGTACTCATTGCTTTATTACAAGTATTGATATTTATTACTTTAAAATTAACATAGCTTTTGACCTCTTTTCCGCAGGAACCCCTTTATTTTTCCGGGATAAAATGTATCCTTGATTTTAACCCATCATACTAACTACGACTACGTCGAGTTGCATCAAAATTCGTCCCGTAGTTTCAACGTGATACGTGTTCTTTTAAATAACTTTCAACCAGTATCCTGCGGGAACCCTTTCATTTTTCAGGATTTAAAGTATCCAATGTCCAACCTCTTACTATAAAATCAAATCATACCAAGTTTCAGTTGAATTAATTCAGTAGTTTTGGCGTGATGCACTGTCAAAATACAGACAGACAGACAGACAAATGAAAAAAAAAACAGTTTTGGCTTCAGTATCAAATACAGAATAACTAACAAAAAATATTATTTATTACATCAAAATTAACACAACTTTGGACCCCTACCCCGCAATAATTCTTTATTTTTTCGGGATAACAAGTATCTTTAATTTTAACCTATCATATACTATGACTGTATCAAGTTTCGATCATAATCCGTCCAGTAGTTTCAGCGTGATACGTGTTCTTTTAAATAATTTTCAACCAATATCCTGCGGGAACCCTTTAATGTTTCGGGATGAATAGTATCCAATGTCCAACCACATAAATTAACTCAAATCTTAGTAAGTTTTCATTTATTCAGTAGTTTTGCTGTGATGCATGGCCAATATACAGACAGACAGATAGACCGACAAACAGACAAAAATGAAAATAGATATAGTTTTTACTTCAATATAGAAAATTGAACAGCCTCCAAAAAAATATTACAAAATATTTCAATGTACATAATTGGACCTGTTAATGTTTTATTGTGAGTACTAGCAGTACTTAACAGGCTTCGCACGCGTGGTCATATCTCAAGGTTAAAAGTGCTCTATGGGCCGTATTAATAAACCGACCTCAACTCTGAGAGCGCTATTGAGAGCGATCTCAATATGCTAATCTAATTAATAAACATATCTTAAGCTGTTGATTGAGATGCCGTAATCAGCTGAGTTAGTGTTTAATAACAAATCAATCTCGACACTCCAGAGCGCACTTGCGATGTGCTTTGAGATGCAGAATGTTGAGTGCAGTCAAACCGTGACTTGAGAGCGTGATTGCCAGTTGCTAGAATCAAGGATTTCGAAAATATTATGTGTGAAGTTGATATAACCATCATTATAAGAATGTTTTTATATTCCTCTGGAAATAAACAAATTTATTTGGCATAATTGCGAAAAGATCCGAAGATTTGGTAGATATCAGAACCTGGCGAAGACTCGCTGAAGTCTAAAAAGATCCGAAATCGTAACCAAAGGATACGCGCTGGAAATACTGCATGGCTAATGAACGAATATTTATTTTCTTAAGTTATAGTTATTTGTTGATGAATTGCGTTAAGTTCTTTAATAGATAGTGTTACTTTGAAAATATAGACAGATATTATGGCTTATATCCTTCTACAAAAAAACTAAAGTAAGTTTATGATAATTATGTAGAAAATGAACATTACGTTTAATATAATCGCATTTAATTTAATTCAACTACATCGAAGTAATACATTTTAACCTTACGTTATATCTTATTTGAGCAAAAACCGAACTTTCACTAAATAAAATAAATCGTTCATTCGTAGTTCATTCAATCTTGCTCTCAAGCTCTGGTTCGTGACGTAGCATCTTGAGATGCAGCTCTTGAAAGCGACATGATCTGAGATGCTCTTGAAATGTCTTTATTAATCAGCGGATGCTGATCACAACTTGAGAGCGTATCAGTTGATATCGCACTTGAGAGCTCAACCAAGAGCGATTTATTATTACGGGCCTTTGTACTATTCCAAGACTTAAAATACCAATATACCACCATTTGATCAAAATTCCTTTTGCCGACAAAAAGTTTTTATCGATTTATTGGCCTTTACTCATGAGATTTAAATACCAAATTCACCAGTTTTTAATTCAAAACATAAGCTATCATCAGTTATAACCGCATTACAATCGGTGCAGTAGTTTTTACGTGATACGCGGACAAACAAACAGACGCACATAAACAGACATACACGATTTAAAAAAATGTTATATGTAGTAGGTGTAATACAATGTAAATAAATTAAATTTATAAGTGTGATGTCATTTTAATAACATTACTATAGATAACTGTGCAATATTAATAATGATTTACATTTCTTCAAAAATCCGCTTTTTGTACATACATTTTGTAGATTACAGGGGAATTTTTGAGAACAGAGTCCACCGTTCCGCAGTGAACTAAGCTATGAGATAAGTGGATGATTTACTCTCATTCGTTGTACTACCTTTAATGCTTGAAGTATTTTTTTCCATATGAGACAAAGGTAGTAAATGTCTTAAATGCGTATCTGCAAAAATAGTGGCTCACATTTAGACACAATTGATTTTCAAAATGTGAGTAGTTTGAAATTTAGAGCACAAAATAAATCAGTTTTAAAATTAAGATTTTTAATTAATACCTATTAAGTCCATTTATTCAGTCATTTTTCAAAATATTGAACTTTTCTTATATCTCGTTGAATAGCGTAATTTTTAAAACGTTTTGCCGGTAAAGTTACTAAATGTTTTTTTGTAATAAAATTGCATTTTTTCGTACAAAACCGCATTTTTTTGTTATTTTTTTATGCTTATTGGGGATTTAGCAGACGACTTGATCATCTGCCGAAAATGCCTAGTCTGGGTTAGTCAACAGGTTAAAGTGAATGCATAATTTGCTATGCTTAGACGATTTTCCCTTTCTAATCACGATATAAATTAATAAATTAATACGATTTCTAGCTCAATGGAAAGATAGAAATACGTACAATTTTTTAGTTAAGTAGTCTGCATGCCTAATGTACAAGTGATATTTTGAAAAAAAAAACATTTTAATGAAAGAGGTTAATGAAAATCACTAGGATTTGATGTTTCCATCTCCCATTTTAAAGTTTGCCCAGGTAGTTTTAATTTTATTGTTGATAACAATTCATTGTAATATTTTCAACGTAAAATAATTTTAAAAGTTTATCTACGACTGTTAGTCTTTTTAATTATAATTTTTAAAATAGCTCTCTCCATATTTTCAAAAAATATTTTGTACTGGCTTTCCCGCCAGCGACTTCATCCGGAATACCGTTTATCGCGATAAAACATCCTATGTTCTTCTAGGTTATTAAAAACCAATGCAAAAGTAGGTATATCACCAGTTTTTTGACAGACTTGTTATTTCGTTTCTTACAGCGAGTAATCAACATTTCCAGTTTTCCCGTGGAAACTTACAATTTCCATAAAAATCCGTCCAGCAGTTATCGTGTGAAAGCTCCCCAAACAAATAAACAAACAAATAACGTTTCACTTTTATATATTGGTATGGATATATTTATATACACACCGGGACAATGAATTCTACATTTTTCTTAAATATAATTATGTATTCAGTCCATGCAACAGAATGTATCTGCAGCACTAAATATGAATATTATATAACTGATAAATAACGCAATCGGCATTATTAAATTAGTCAACTTTCAAACTTGTTAACCCTGCGACATGAGAAAACCAATAAACAAAGTGAAAATCGCGCGCCTGGCGAAGTTCCCGCGCCGCGGCCGTGTAGCGTGATGAGTGAAATTGACAATTCTTAAGGGTAATAACTTGTTAGTCAGTTCTTTTTATTTTTTAAATGAATGCTATAGAACGAGTCTAAATAATGGACTAAACACATACATTTAAGAAAAATATATAATTCAATGTCACGGTGTATCTCTCTCTCTCTCTCTCTCTCTCTCTCTCTCTCTCTCTCTCTCTCTCTCTCTCTCTGAGAAAAGCTGTGTCCTGTCCTGCAGAAGAAATGTAAAGCTGATGATGATAAAAGCTTTTAAAATCCGTTCTATGCAAAATATTTAAGAAAATGAATTTCCTTCATAAATAATTTTTACGTGATTTTTTTAGAAGTTTTAATAGCTAATTTGCTATTCGGGGTGGAGACAGATCCAAAAAATGAAACATCATAAAAATCGGTCCAGCCGGTCTTGTGTTGTGAATTGTGGAACTAATCCAGCTTTGCTTTATATAACTAGCGAGACATATTATAAGGATCGCCAACGCTATCTAGTTTCGTTTTGGGATAGGTACTAAAAGCCAAAGAAGTACGGCGAAAAGTTAATCTATGTAAGTAAATTACAGTTTTTTTTTATTTACTCTGTATATAGAACATAATTATTTAAGTTACTTACTGCCTTACTACGTAGTTAGAACCTATATACCTATTATATATTCTGTGGCGAAACTAAATATAAAAATAACTGTAACTCCTTTTTGGATGTACGGATTTTGATGTAACAAAGATAAAAACTCCGCAAGACTCCAAGGAATATAATTAAGCAAACGGCATCAAAATTCGTCCAATGTTTGTGTGTGATGAAGTCACCGACAGACAGACAAACATTCTAAAAACTATAAATGTGGTTTCAAAATTACATTTTCATTTGTTCACACACAAATGAAAATGTTTTTTTATTCTCTTCCATGTACAGATTTCACTTCGGTTGGTTACAGTTTTATAGATATAGAGATAAACACTTCTGAAATATCATGTAATCAATATTTATTAGCGTTATGATTGTCTTTTTTTTTTATTAATATTAATTGAATTTAAGACATTATTATTTTTTGCATGTTGACATGTAACAATTTTTTTATGAATAAATAAACATGAATATAATGAATATACGGATATTAAAGCAAAAAGTAAAACCCGACTGCGAGTGTTTGTGTTTGTATGTTACTTACTTCTTCACGCTTAAACAGTTGCTGCCTGACCGCGGTTACAAATTGTAATGGTAATCGCGCTCAATTAGACATTTTGCCCTTACTATAAATGTCAAATTCAATACATTTACCGATGGTGGCCTATCAATTCTATAGTGCAATCATAGATAAATCATACTATAGAACTGATAGGCCACCATCGGTAAATGTATTCATTTCATGTAATAATCTATGATTTATCTATGGTGCAATTTAGAATTCAACGGTACCGGGTTCATAAGCTAGGCTCCGCACCAATGACTTTTCTAAGTTATGTGCGGTTTTCCATCGCTCCGTGCTTCGAAGGGCACGTTAAGCTGTCGGTCCCGGCTGTTATTGATTAATAGCAGTCGTTAAGTCATGTCAGAGGCCCTCGGGCGGCTTGACAAACTCTGACATCAGAGGCCAGCACTACCTCATACGACAAACAAACAAACAAACAAACAATACATTTACCGTTACGATGCGTATCCGTGGTCTCCCCGCTGAATGGATTTGGATAAAAATTGGTGAGGAGGTAGCTTATACCCTGGATTAATATACTTTTATCCGATAAAAATGCACGGCTCCTGAGAGACGCGGGTGAAACCGCGGAGTGCAGCTAGTATAAATAAATGCTGACCTATAAATTTAATGTTTTTTTTGTTTACATATTTTACTTTACTTTAATAGTTGCAATTACAACATTAGACTATAGTATAATCTAAAATTGAAAATTTTGTAAGAATCTTAAAACACACTGTTAGTCATAAGAATTGTATAATTTTAAAATGTTATTTTTAAAAGACCTTTACTTTGATACTCGATAGACATTTATTTTGATACATGTATGTATGACGAACGGAACTGGAAAGTCGATAAGTACCTACACATTGAGCACGACATTTCTCTGAGAGCACGACAGATCAAAATTGATATCAGTGCATGGAGGCTTTCAGAAGGTAGTTAATTGTATCCCGCAAAAGCTTTGCCCAATAATAAACAACTCTTTAGTAAAATTTCATCTCGAATATATAATCGAAATATAAGGATCAGTTCCACAAACTCACTCAAAACCTTTACTTACAGAGAACACAAAATAAAGTTATTACAATCTTACTCCCACTAAACAAATCTAAACCAAAAACTATTCAACCTGACGCAACAATATAAATAAAGCGCTATATTGTGCTTTATTTATATGTTCGCTCTATGCTGGATTTTAGGATACCGTTGTGAGCTCCAGAACTTCTTCATTCCACAAGCCTCATCTTTATTTTAGTATGGACTTTCCGGGCACTGCAGTGACTTGTGATTTTTACATTTTTCTCCCGTTCTTTTAGTTTTAGTCTTAAGTAATTTATGTGAACTTTTTCATTTTTAATTGAATTCCTCAAGGAGATCTATACAACAACATCCGAATCAATACGCTACACTATGTAAATCACGAGTAATACCGAATTAAAGATCACAAAACCATACATTTTGCAAATTTTGATCTTTGTGTCCTGTCCCCTCCCCACTTGGTTTTTTGTCAAAAAATAAATATTACATCATCGAGTTGACTCTAAAAGCTAAAAAATGACACCATAATTAGATCTTTGAAGCTTATAGTTATAGAGTTATAAAAGCGAGACGTTATCACCCGTTTCGTGACGGACCCATTTTTTAATCATGACACCCAGGATGTATTGCTGTGATTTATATACGTTTCTAGACAAAACTGAACAAGGAGCACAGATGTATAATGAATTAAAGGATTACAGCATAATTATGTATAGATATAAACTTAATTAGCACTGTATACCAACCAGCCAGAGGACTATCATTTTATAAGCTAATACGTTTTGTATCTCATTCAATAGTAAGAGAAATAAAGTTCTTTAGACCTATGACGAAAGCACCTACGCTAATTGCCCCATTTGTATGATGAGTTCAAGATTATCCGCTTTTCGCCTGCGAGCTAAGCCGTGGGTGATATGTAGTTAAAAACATAATGATTTGCTCACCCTGACTAAGAATTCTTTCAAAGACATGTCTGGAGTTGAATGTTCCTTGTTATTAAAACAACACTACCCGATCCGGTTGTTGGAATTTTATGAATCAAGTCCTATTTCAGTTTTCCTTTTTATACGGCGAAATGTAATCTCAATCCGTTAGTATTGTCAAAGTGTTTTAATAAAAATGTTCTAGTTAATCTCCGCTATGAGAAAAGTGTGGATATGACCTTTATTTTTATATTTTTACGCAACTGAAAAGGGTTTACGAGTACTGACGGAGTACAAGCGGGTGCGGGGCCCAGCTAGATTTTTATAAACAGACACATTTTGATCAGAATTCTGAATTCTAAACACATATGTTTTAAGAATTACTTTACAGTAGTTTTCCCAAATCCGTCCAGCCTTTTTGCGTGTACCCAAACAAACAAACAAGCAAACAAACAAACAGACAACGTTTCACTTTTATATATTGGTATGGATTTGAGCCCTCCTACGGCATTGTTACAATATTTATGAATAGGAAAACACAAGCGTATAAGCGACGAAAGTTTGCTTGTGACTGTAATTAAGTTGGTAGTAGGTGTACCTAGGTAGTACATCTGACGCAGCATGTATTCTAAATGTAATGAAGAAGTTTGAAGAGTAGGTACTACCTGCCTGCGTAAGGGCGTGAGACTTAGAGACGTGCCTGGGTCAAATCTTTGTAGCCTGTGTATGCTTTTATGTAGCGCTGAGATCAAAGAAACAGTGCTACATTTATATTTCATCATCATTATCATCATCCACAGCCTTTATCTTCGCACTGCTGATTGCCTCTCTTTTACCATGCCATTCTTCTCGGTCCTGTGCCATGTATTATTGTGTGACGAGGTCCAAACCTCTTTCATAATAATACTCTTTTGATATCTTAATTCTTTCATAATCCATTTCTTTTCATTTTGATAGTTCATTATTCATTCTAAATACAAATAACCTGACATTCTTAAATTGTCATTGATTCGCTCAAGTCTGTGTTCTTGGACCTAACTTTAAAAAAGAAACAGAATACACACGCTATATATACTAAACTAAATATATTTCATTTCAAAACCTAAGTTTGCTGAATATAGCTGAAGGAAACGTGTACGTATGAAGACTAGCAGCTACGAAGCCTCCGCTGCCCGTTGAAAAATGAAGGCTCGCACTACTAAGTACAATTAAATTATTGTGAGCAAGGAGTCCCTTTGAGCTGGTAGACACCCTCGGGGGGGGGGGGCTCCGGCCACAATTGACCATTACTGAATGTAAGAAACCGGTTGTGTTTGTTTCTTATCCACAAACACAACCGGTTACACATACATATTCATAAATTACACATGTACCGAACAATGTCGAAATATTTATTGATGTTGTTAATTTTGATGTTTTTATCTACCTACAGATTGAGCAAGATACCTCAAACCTTTTTTACCTGCGACCACGAAAACTACAAAGTGCTCGAACGTCAGAAAAACTGTATAAATCTCAATATAAAACCTTTATAAAGTGTTTTTAATGAGTTACAAGTAATCCAAAATACTAGCAGAAATAAATTGCATAAATATGTTGGTAAGTATCTATTTATATGATAATTAAGAAAACCGGAAACAGCGGAAAAAAACATGCAAAAAGTTACTGTACTGTATGTATATCTGTGGGTATTTTTGTTTAATTAGCCTATGGGTAATAATAAACGAGCCATTCATATCAATGTAAAGTTTTTACACATGCAAAAAACTGTAAGTAAAGGGCAAAAAGTCTGGACATTACGAATATTGTGTTTGAGTTTGAAGGCTTATCCATGGTTTTTGATCGAGGAGGACGTTGTTTTAATTTTGTATATTAGTCGACACTTTTCATTAACAGCTGATTAGCCGTTATCAAGTGCCCACTCGCCCCGTGATTATTCCGGGCAATAACGGAATGAAATGTCAACCTTTGATCTACATTTTCATTAACAATATTACTTAAAATGTCGTCAATCATTTTAGGATTCCGCAAACAGTAATTTAAAATATGCCCGAACCTAATGTGTATGTAAGTATCTATTAACAAAATGTGTAAATAAAAATGTGTACATAAGCTGATAAACAAAAAAACGCGAGAATAGGAATGGACACAGGTACAGTAGTCGCAGTCAATATAATATGTTTGTGAAGTTAGGCTCTGTAACGATTTCGATTTGCTTTGGGGAGAAAACAGCATAAAGTAAGACCGAGATAGAATATGCGAAAAACGTGAGCGAGGCAGTTATACAATGCTCTCTTCACTTCGCCTTCAACATTGGGATTGCGCCTGAAAAATAGCAATCAGGAGGGGGGGGGGGGGAGGTCACACACTTATATCCAGCCTGGATAGGTTCCAAAATTATACAATACAAGTTGTTCCCCGCGGTTTCACTCGCGTAGCCTATGACCAAGGGCAGTTCCAGAAATTATTAATGAGAGGGGCAAATTACCTATGTATGTTTACGTATATTTGACATCTCTCTGTGCTTCGGAGGACATATTAAGAAGTGTCGATCCCGATTGCTAAACAATAATTGATAGCAGTCGTCATGCGGCGCCAGGGAGAAAATAACCGTCCAGCTCCCCCAAGTGCAAGAGGCCCACCAGAGAACGATAAACATGAAAGAACAGACGCGCAAAAATATGGAGCTATTTATATCAGAAAATTGCAGGACATTATAAGGGCGAGCGAAGCGAGCGCGAAAAGTTTGAGTTATTTCTATCAGTGTGGGATATTAAAATGAAACTCCAAATCGTATCAAATAAGCATTTGGTGCATTACTAAAAGCGTGAGCGTAGCGAGTTCGAAATTTTTGAACTATCTGAATTAATACACAATTAAATTAATCATAGATAGACAGATAGATAGATAAACGCTTTATTGCACACCAAATAAATCATACACACAAAAATAAACATTTAACTTAAATAGAGTACAATGAGCGGTCTTATCGCTTAAAGCGATTTCTTCCAGACAACCGTTAAATGGAGAGGAATACATTTCATTGTCATGGACGGTGGTGCTGAATAATAAACAAAAATAAATAAATCTAAAAGGTACAAGAACTGAAACAACTAACCTAGTTCTAACTTAAAAAATAACTACACATATACAAATATATTAAAACACAATACATATATATATATATATACATACAAACAAAGTAAATGAACACAATAACTTAATTTATTCCAATTTGCAATAAGTCAAATATTTTTATCCGTTCCTTAAATACGTTTAATGATGGAGACTGACGTTTCAGGACTGGTAGACTGTTCCATAGTCTAACAGCTTGTACAGCAAACGATGCATCATAGAATGTTGTAACGTGCAAGGGTATTTTCAACTGTAGATTCTCTGAAGACCGCAACGACCGGGAATGCTCTGAGTGTAGAAAATGGAAGCATTATTATAATGATGATTTTCTTATATTTCTTATTATCTTATCATTCCAAATTCCACATGTAAAAATATGCATTGAAATGATCAAAAGTTACGAAAGTAGAGATTGTGAAAGTATTGAGCAATAATATGTCAATAAAAAAATAAAAAAATAATAAAAAAAAATACATGAAAAAATATGAAATACAAAATATGAAAAAATAAAAAGTTAAATAATATTTTCCAAATCATATAAAAATAAACATTGCAATAAATAAAAAGCGCGAGCGGAGCGAGCGCAAAATTTTTGACCCGTTTCTTTAACACAATCCTAACAACACGATTGAAGTATAATTCTTAATCATATTAACTTATGTATTGAAATGATCAAAATACAACGAGAGTAAACTCGAAAGTTCTGAGCTGTTTAATTTTATGATAATAAAGAATTTCCGAAAAAAGACATGAAAATATTTTAAAGTTTTTTCCAAATCATATAAATACTAGTGGCTTGAATAATAGTTTTTAGAAAAGACTGAAACATGTTTATTTTTATGTTTCAAACCCCATATTATCTTCGCTATTTTGAAAAGTTTCGAATAACTGAATAGAATTATCGAACCTGCTCACAAAAACATCACTGGAAATGATTCAAAGAAGCACGAGCGAAGCGGGGCAAAAAATTTAAGGTTTTCTATACAAGATAATTTTACATAATTCAAGGATGATTATTTGCAGTGGGTGGTAAATTGAAAATCAAGAAGCGCGAAAGATGCAAGTGCGTTCTTTTTTCAATATAGTTAGGTATTCCGTATCACATAAAAATGTTGCAGAAAGCGCGTTTTGTTTACGTAATACATATTTATTTCAATGTTAAAAGGAAAAATAATTCCAAATCATATTAAAATAGTTAATATGTTGCATTATCCCTTAAGAGCGCGACCGAAGCCATCGCTAACATTCTTGGCTTTTGCTTTTTCTATACCTAGTTGGTTTGTCGTACGAGGTAGTGCTGGCCTATGGTGACTGAGTTTGTCAGGCCACCCGGCTCTGTGGCTTAACGAAGGCCATTAATCAATAAAAGCCGGGACCGATAGCGTGCCCTTCAAAGCATTTCCAAAGGGCAAAACAAAACTAAAAGATAATTTGAAATTGTCCAAAAACTAAAATAGATCACCGCGAAGATATAATAATTTTTTTGAAAATAGAACAATGTTGTGAAGATGACTGCGCTGCGGATCTGTGTTGAGAAAAATATTGAGCATCATTTCGGACAAGGTACAGGTAATGCAGCAGATATGAATCATTTAAAAATATTAGTCAGTTTATTAAAATAAACATTTTCCTTAAGTTTGCCGTATGTCATTTCTTCTCAGAATTCGATCCTTATTAGCGACCTACGAATAAATAATAAGTCAGGAACTCTAATTCAGAACAAATGTCACAATAAAAGTGCCCCTACTTCAAACCAAAACGACGTAAGATTCAAAGTACGAATCACTTTCGAGGTTACAAATAGACATGCTTGGTGATTGGTTTAAATTCAGAACGAAAGCAGGGATTGGTTCACGCGCGTAATGCAATGTCTGCTATGACAGCTGAGTCATAGCGGCGTGGACGATGTTATGCAATAAGTGGACCGGACAAAGTCAGTAATAAAACAACATTACTGTACAATGTTTTTTTTTGGCTCACTTTTTACAATTCATTAAATTCTTTGTCCCACGAAATATAATTAATTTATTAAGTGTTTGTCCAGAAGACATTAAAAGAGAATCTTTCTTCGCAATGTAGTGAAGACGGATTCTGAGAAATTTAAAACGGAATGTCCTCCTGTCAGCTTGTGAATTTAGAGCTGAGGTTCAAGTTCAGTAAATTATTTTTATATATTTCCATAAACTGTCAGGCGTTTGGGTTATTGTTACAACGGCCGTGATTGCGGATCACTCCAAAAACAACTCAATATGATCTTGGCTTAATATGGTTAAATAAATTTATATATTTGTAACTCTACTAGCCGTGCAAAAAGTAATTTAAAACTTGAAATACATATGAGGAGTCCTAGAAGTCCAGTTTTGGACTGAGTTTTGGTCACTGGTTTCAAAGAGTTAGTATATACTGTTACTCTTTGTCCATTTACTGTTCGAGTTTTTTTTTGACTGCACATTGATTTAGAGACCTTTAATATATTTTTCGCCTTGATCCAAAACGTCATGTAGTTTTTCTTTTTCTACCACTGAAAAAGGGTGTTTAAACCCGTATCGGTCGGTCTTGAATTTAGTATGTCGAAAAGGTTGTTAAACGTTTCTAAAAAGCTAACAGTTGCATCTGTTTCTTGAAAATCAGGCATGTTTAACTGTTGCAACCAAACTTAATCGCATCAGCTACACTTTGACTTAAGGTTTGAATCGCTAGTTTCACGTTCATGATATTATTTCAGAAGTATAGATGCCGTTTTGACAATTTATTCCCAAAATGCAATCCAACGATATCTTGAACATTTTTCAGTTTCTGCAAATGTGCCCACTCAATTTTTTTTCTTGTTTTTATCTACGAGTGTATTTTTCCTCTAATGTGTTACGCACAAGTTTCACCATATGAAATGGATCTAATATTACAACTACTGGGTCTCCGGTAGATGGGTGGTCAAAAAACGATTTTGAATTGTTTGTGTCTTCAAAATTGCAACCCAACATCTTAGCCGTAGCGATGTTAGATGCACAGCCATCAAAGATCAAAGTAACTTTTGACTTTTTCCTTTTAAGGGCTAAAACTATATCGTCCGAAAAATCATTCAATGCAGTATTTTCTGTAGTATCGCCAAATCCATTTTTCTTCAATTGGGATAAAATATTTTAAGTGAAATATTCTTCATAGTTAATCTTTTATTTGGGCGTTGTAGATTTATTTCTGATCTGTGATAGTCGTTATACTGCCAAAATAGTTTTTTTCTTAGTTTTTGCTCTAAAATGTGTGTTTTAGGAGTATTCAGAGCAGATTCAATATCTGACGATGGTATATTTATCGGCGTAACGCATGATCCTCTTTCTTCAAAACTAAAGACTTCGGTTGTAATAAGATTCTTTTTTAATTTTGTTTTTCTTGGTTCTTTTTCTTGGTTGGTAAGGTTATTTTCAGGAGAATAATATCAACACTGAATGTAATGACGGTCTTCAACACCGTCATTACATTCAGTGTTGATATTATTCTCCTGAAAATAACCTTATTGAAGATCAGTTTCAAATCTATGAAAGACTGTCTCTAATTGAAATAGATACACATATACAGCTAAAATAAAAATTCCTATCAAACCTAAATATTAAGTGCAAAAAAAATTTGTGAAATCTTACAAGTTGTTGTGCCTTATTCCTTGAGGGTTTGCATTATTTGTTTTTTTGAGCAACTCAGGTAAATCAAACACTTCAAAATTTCCAGAAGGTGAATTTTCATTAGCCTGAAAAATTAAACGTGCTTTAATTCGATCAAACTATGAACTGTTTTGTTAATGCTATTGTAATTACCATGAGTCGAAAAAGCCGAACCTATATTACATACCAACTGTAATCGTTAATTATTTGCTTATTTGCTCATTTTGTTTAGTATTCTCCTAAATATGTTGACGTTTCTTAGGTATGAATCATCTGCGTGAAAAAAATAACAGCTTTATTTCAAAATTTCATCGAGTAGAAATTAAACTTTAGTGCAAAAATTTACTGACTTCATTTTGCATAGTATTGACCATCGCGGTTTGATAATATATTTGAACGTTTTTGAATATAATTATAATTTTGCAACTACTACTAGTGAAAAGTGATCCCTGGACATTTTAATCTTGTATGGCTCCTGCACCACTTCAAAACACATGCTGGCATGATGATTCACAGCTGTAGTTCACAATGATAAAATTAAAACGTACGCGAAGATATGACGTGTGCTCGCTTGCATGAAAAATGTACGACTGATGACGCGCTGGACACGACTTTTAAGCCCCACCTACTTGGGCACGACTTTTGTTGGGTCATTTTATTAACGCTGTTACGTTTCCTGACTTATTACTTATTCGTAGTTAGCGACACATTATTAGCGACATCGAATGGTGTAATAATATACAGTGTGTTTTTTTTTTCAAATTCATCGTTCCTGGTGAATATTGATTTTTCAAAAATCCAAAGAAGCAGTTTTAGTTTTCATCAAAATCGGGCTCGAGTCTCAAAGGAGTCTCGGTAGGTACTCGTAGTATGTTTGTAGGTGTGAATCTGGGTCGTGGGACCACAGATTATGATGGAGCGGGCTTAAGAGCGGTAATGGTTACATCCAGGTCGTAGCTCCTGAATGTATGATGATGCGGTGCGGGGGAAAACTAAGGTAATGCGGGGGCGAATGAGAAGAGAAGAGAATGAGAGATACGAGCAGATTGTTGCGCACCAAAGTAGAAGATAGCCGGAGGGGCAAACGAACTCACCGTTGATCCAAGCAACCTCGTTCCTCTGGTCCGGCGTATCTGATGGCAGCAAGCGTCGAAGGCGTTAATCCTCTTCTCGAAAAGTCACGGAAAGTCTATGTTACACGTCACCAAGATGGAGTTCCGAAGTCAGCGCGACTTCATTCCAACGCGGGTCGCGGCGGCGATAATTATAAGCGGAAGATACGTATTTCGTATCAGCGGATGATGTCGACTCCAGCGAGATTGAAGGTCGACTCCAGGATGCGAAAATAGATTCTGGAAGCGCGGATGCAAGAGATGTCGGCTCCAGCGAGGTTGGAGGTCAACTCTGAATGTCAAGGTGGCGTCGTCGTAGCATGCGCCGTGCGTGCCAATCTTTCGCACTAACTTCGCTGCGCTTGCATCGGCTGCAGCGCGCGGCCATAGGGCAACGAGATTAGCTTAAACACAAGCGGTTCGCTGCATTTACCCCAGATGGCATCCTCTACGGTTAGTGCGAACAAAAACGGCGTAACCATCTTCCCCGGCTTGGAAGTCCTTAGGACTTTCAAAGGGAAAGATGAAAGAAGATGCGAGAAACCTAGAAAAGGTTGAAGCGGGATGATTTTAAATAGCGAATCATTCAGAGTAAAAGATGCGGGAAATAATAGATTATGCGGGAATACAAATATTGTGCGGGAATAATAAATATAGAATAAATATAATATAAATGCGATTATAACTTAAATCTCATAATAATGCGAGTGAAAATTTTAATTATTGCGACGGAAGAGGACACAGTTTCACCACTGGACGCTTAAATGTTCCAGCAGTAGTACGCACTGAGGCAACACGCGTGATTCCATCTTTGCCCGGGAATACTTGCTCAATAATGCCTGTTGGCCAGCGAAGCGGCGGCGTATTATCTTTGTAAATGAGAACAAGAGTACCGGGTTGAATTGGGACATCAGGAGTATTCCATTTTTGTCTTAATTGAAGGGTGTGCAAATAGTCTACGTGCCTCCGTTTACGTTGTCTGATTATATTTCGCGTGGAGATGATCCAATCCCGTTTCCTTAATAAAGACATGAGAACTTGAGAACCGGTATGATAGTTGGAGCGGTGACAATCGTCAATTATTAAATCTACTATGTGATCGCGGCGTGGTAGTAGGATAGGATGGCGACTTTCGTATGGTAAGTCGGCACTAGCTAACCTGCCGCCAACGCGAAGTAATCCACTATCATTATCTACGAACGGATCAAGCTTTCTCAAAGCGGGCGAAGGTAAGTTACCTTTTTTAATATTTTTAATTTCATCAGCAAAGTAATTGCTTTGCAAATTGCGCAGAAGCACAATTTCAGCGGCTTCTAGATCCGTTTGAATAGAAGGCGCGCGCGGTAGCTGTTTTATAAAGCGTAAGACGTAGACAATAATGCGTACCAGTTTTTTCCACGATGAAACGCGGAGAGCGAGCTCACGAAGAGGCGAAATATCTACGTCGGATATAGTGGTCAGTGTGACTGAGGGCTTAGCCTCAGGTGCAACACCTTCAAAGCGGGATGGCTCAAACGGCACGATTGGCCATTCGGCGATTGGATCCAAGACGGACCGTGCCACCAAAGTGGGTGATCAATTAATTGAAAAGGCAATAATCCTCTGGAAATGCAATCACTGGGATTTTGAATTCCGTTTATGTGAAAGGAGCGGTCAGGAGATAAAATTTCCTGTATCTTAGATACGCGATTGGCAACGAATATTTGCCACCGGTGCGGTGATGAATGAATCCAGGACAGAGCGATCGTGGAATCAGAAAATGCGAATATATTCTTAATAGGATAGCGGTCATGAAACACAGTGTGAACTTGTTTTACAAGTTTAGCAAGAAGTAGCGCAGCACAAAGTTCAAGCCTTGCTAGGGATATAGTTTTTAGTGGAGCGACTTTGGACTTGGCGCATACCAAGTGAATGGATATGTCACGGTTAGGATGTATCACGTGAAGATAAATTACGCAGCCAAATGCCTTCATGCTTGCGTCTGCGAATGCGATTATGTGTACTTCACAGCCAGCAGCGATGCCTAAGTGACGCGGTATCTGCAGCTTTGACAGCAACGGTACTTCATTTTTAAAATCTATGAAGCGTGTAGTGATGCTTGCAGGTGGTTCCTGATCTCAGCCTGTCTTTGCGAGCCAGAGCTCTTGCAATAAGAGCTTTGCATACAGAATGACAGGTGCGACCAAACCCAACACGTCGAATAAGCGAGCGATGGTCGAAAGTATCGAGCGTTTGGTGTTAACATTTGATGTAGCGGACGTAGCAAACGTGAATGTATCGGTAACAGGTATCCATTTTAAACCTAACACCTTTAGCGTGTCACTATCATCAGTGAACTGAATAGACGCGCGATGCGACTCCGGTAAATGAGCGATAAGTTCAGGCGCGTTACTTGCCCACTTTATCAAGTCAAATCCACCGTCTTTAAATAGAGCGATTAGTTCGTCCGCTAAACAAATCCCATCCTCAGCCGTTTGTACTGAGGTTGTCAAGTCGTCCATGTAAAGTTCATGAGTGGCGACCTTTGCAGCGAGAGGGAAGCGTTCGCATTCATCATCAGCTAATTGGTGGACAGTTCGCATAGCCAGGAATGGACTAGAGCGGAGACCGAAAGCTACGGAATTAAATAGTAAAATGCGAGTAGGTTCGGTGTCGTTAAAGCGGTATAATATTTTTTGATATTTGCGATCATTCTCGGATAAAAGAATTCTTAAATAAATCAGTTGCACATCCGCAGTTATAGCGATTTTGAAATAGCGAAATTTAAGAAGGAGTGAAAATAGATCTGTCTGTAGATTAGTTCCCGTATGTAACAGATCGTTTAGAGAGACGTTTGTATCCGTGGGAGCCGACGCATCTAGAACTATGCGAATTTTCGGTTTATCGGGTCGTACCACGGCAGCGTGCCCTATAAAATAGCCTTCAGCTATAGCGGCGGACGAGTAAGGTATCTCAGACAGATAGCCTCTATTCATGTAGTCAGTAATGACGTCATTGTAGGCTTGCCGTAGTTCGGGAAGTGCGGAGAACTTACATTCTAATGCAGTCAAACGACGCCGAGCGTGCGTAAACGAGTTACCTAAAGACGTAGGGTCGCCTTTGAATGGAAGCGTAACGATATAACGGCCAGAAGGGCTTCTGGAGACAGTCGAAGTATACAGCTGTTCGCATTCCTGATTTTCTGGACTTACAGTACTCGAAGAAGGCAGCTTTTCACGTTCCCAGAATTTAACTAGGTTCTTATTTAGTTCGTCGACTAAAGGGCCGAAGGACCAGACTATATCCTCAGGGATGTCAATAATCTCACCCATGACAATATAGCCAAGCGATGTTTCAAGAGCGTGAAGCGCGGAAGAAGCGGAATCTGAACAATCAGAGCGGGCGAGCGGTGGCGCGGGCGCGATAACTTTACGTCCGAGCATAATGAATGCGAACATCTGGGTACCAAGAATCGCGTTAATTTCCCCAGGTAAATGCCAATTTTCATCAGTGAGTGTCAATTCCTTAAACCGTTTCACCGTTTAACCGTTTCCTTTTTCCGTTTTCGTTTATTTTTTTGAAATTTTTCAAGTGATCCATCAACGAGGCATGGACCTCGCGAGTCGGTAACATTTCCGTGATATGATCGACTACTAGAAAGGTCAGAGTATATTCAGCGTCCGAAACGCGCGATTGGATCGTCAGCGTGACGTATCCTTTATAGGTGTCGAAATTGACCCAACTGTTTTTAGCGAGGAATTGACAAGCAGTTTAATTATTAATTTTAATTCATTGCAAGTTGCGAGCATGATAATATTATTTTGCGAAGCACTATCGATAAGACATCGTATGATAGCCTTTTTCCCATCCCTAAAAGCGGCGAATACTTGTGCGGTCGGCCAAACAATCAGTTTATCTGCAGTGCGATTACGTAATGTTGATCATGACAGTTTCAAGCAGTCAAATTCAATAATCTTTGCGATAGAGTCGATTTTGCTATGAAAAAAGTGACAATCCGATTGTAGCCAAGTTCTGTAATAGGGCCACTGACTGCCTACTACAATAAGTCCCTTTATTATGCGTAATATGAGAACGGAAGGTATCAACGTCAGCGTTAAAAGCGCGCGAAGCAGACGCGTCTTTTACTTTTATGCCGGTATCTGAGACGTCAGTGAAACACGGCGGTAGGATGCTAACTGTTTATTTCCAAGACCAATGCTTATACGTACTTATATCTACATACCTTACACTACCTCCCCTTTAGACTTATAATTATTACAATTTATCTCCCCCAAACTTTTTTTTTATTTTTTTTTTTTATATGGTATGATCGATTTTTCCCGGTAATACAGATGTCGTCAAGGAAAAAAATGATATTAGGGATGCCCCGAAGCGTTTCCTCTATAATTTTTTTGAAATTTTTCGGGTACACCACTTAATCTATACGGAGTGTGACGAAAGGCAAAAGTGCCTACATGTGTCGATATCGCGGTTACTACCTGAGACTCATTATTTAGGGGCACTTGTAAATAGGCGGTCGTAAGGTCAATTTTTGTATATTCGTCCCCCCCACTTAAAGTTGCAAACAATTCCTCTATGCGCGGAAGGGGGTAAAAATCTCTTTTGAGTTTTGGATTAATAGTAGTTTTATAATCACCACATATTCTTATCTCTCCGGATGGTTTTATCACTGGAACAATGGGTGTTTCAAACTCAGATTGTTCTAAAGGGTAAATAGAACCATTATTTTGCATACGTTCAAGTTCTCGTTCTACCGCTCCGCGCAATGCTATCACGGCACTAGAAAAATACCAAAAAAAAAAAGACGAAATGCTGGCACGGGTCGCGCGCGCACAAATACCGGTTCTTTGTCTGTGAGCTGCAAACGAATCTCTTTTTTGCATTTACCTAACTCATTTGTAAACTACACTTCTCTTTCTACACTTGGGAAATCTCTTTTCAGCTCATTAACAATTTCCTCTCGGTTTTTCTTCTCGTCATGAATATTATTGATTGACAACTGATTAATATCAAAATGAGGCATCCAATTTCTACCTAAAATGGGTCTACTGAATATCTTTTACAGATTTTTTGGTACTTAATGCTTCATTATAAGTATAGATGCCCTTCACTTTTGGGCAGAATAATAAAAATATGTGTTTTATTACATTATTTTAATCATGCCTATAAAACAGTACCGTGACGTACCTACTGACTGACTGACTGACTGACTGACAGACAGACAACGTCTGTACGGGCTCACCCGTACAATTGTATTAATTAGCAATCTAAGCAAAATGTATCAATGAATTAAGTACCTATTAAACCATCAACAGACAAGCACGTCTTTTCATTACTATCACGCGACCCGGTTAGGTGCTCCGATCATATCAAATAATGGGTGCGAGCAGCAGCCCCTACATGGTCCTTCGGAGTGAACACTGAAACCAATTTTTAGAAATGTCGCCTGCAAATAAGAAGCAATGCATATCTATAAATAACCTATGCCAAAACTGTCTTTATGATCATAACGGTAAGGCATGTTTTTCTACAAAACGATGCAGAGAGTGCAATGGGAATCATAATACAATCCTACATGAGGTTTTTAAACAAGAAGCTTTTTCTATTCAAAGTAATGAAAGTCAAGCAGCAATATAATGTACACTCACACGTGGCACAGCAACAAGAAATGCCCGAAATTTTGTTATCTATATTTTTATTCAAATTTTTCTATTAATATTAGAATCAGCAGTTGCGGTTTACGATGAGGAATAATTTTATTTATTATCTCTGTTTTTTTTTTACATTATTTTTTTGGGGACCAAAAAAACAACAAGCTATGGTCAGGGTACAAAAGGCTGACGGAAGCTATCAAATTATGAGAGCTCTTATCGATCAGGGCTCGCAGACTTCTCTGATCACGGAGAACGCTGCACAGCAGTTAGCGTTACCTCGACGGAAGTGTAAGGGAATTATCAGTGGAATAGGAGCAAGGGATAACAGCTGTAAAGGAGTTATCAATATCAACTGTAAATCAATGAGTAATAATTATCAATTCGGGACGGATGTATACATAATGAAAAACCTTACCAAGCATTTACCAAACTACTCCTTTTCTAAGCTATCATGGGATTATTTGGACAATATTCAACTGGCAGATTCGGATTTTAACATCAGTCGTCCAGTCGATATTTTGTTGGGTGCTGATGTATACCCAAACATCATTTTAGAAGGTATATGCCGATCAGAGCTTAATTACGAATATAGGACAGACTCCAAAAAGTTTACAAAATATCTTCAATGAACAGAATTTGTACCCCTATCCCGCAGGAAACCTTTATTTTTTCGGGATAAAAAGTATGCTCAATTTTCACCCATCATATTAACTACTAGCTGTACCCGCGGCTTCGCACGCGTATTCTTTTCTTTGGGTTCAAAGTAGGTACCATAATGTGCTATTCCAGGACCAATATACCAACATTTCAACAACATTTCTTCAGCCGTCAAAAATACTTTATCAATTGCTCGGCTTCTAAATCACCGGATTGAGATACCAATTACACCAGATTTAAATAGAACCCTAAGCTATCTAACAATGAAAACTGCATCGCAATCGGTTCAGTACTTTTTACGTGATGTGTGAACAAACAAACATACAGACAAATAGAAAGAAAGAAAAGATTAACAAAAAAAAAATGTTCAATACCTTTTTTAAGCACCCAAGAGCATTTTTTTTTCATTTGAATCCATTTAGTAGTTTGGGTGCGATGCGCGGACAGACAGACAAAATTAAAAAGTAAAACAGTTTGGCTTCAGTATCGAATATAGAGAACCATCCAAAAAATATTTTTATTACTTAATTATTAACATAACTTTGGACCCATATCCCACAGAAACGCTTTAATTTTCCGGGATAAAACGTGTCATATAACTTAAGACAGTGCCAAGTTGCATCAAAACCCGTCCATTACTTTCAGCGTGGTACGTGTTCTTTTAAATAAGTTTCAACCCCTAAATAATAACCCATAAATTTTTCGATATGTAAAGTATCCTATGTCCTACCTCGTAGTATGAACTCAAATCATACCAAATATTATTTAAATTCATTCAGTAGTTTCGGCGAGATGCCTAGCCAAGATACAGACAGACAGACAGACAGACAGACAGACAAAACTGAAAAAAAAACCGTTTTGGCTTCAGTATCGAACATAGAGTAAGGTCCAAAAAAAAATTCAAAATATCTTCAATGTACAGAATTGGACCCGTTACAGTTTTATTATAAGTATAGATAGATGACTGTGCCAAGGTGCATCAAAATCCGTCAAGTAATTTCAGTAAGTTTCAGTAAGTGTTTATTTAATAACTTTCAACCCCTATCCTGCGGGAACCGTTTAATGTTTCGGGATAAAAAGTATCCCATTTCCTGCCTCGTAGTATGAACTTATATCATACCAAGTTTCATTTATATCCGGTTAAAGCATTTTGAACCATATGCACATCCTTTGTTTACATTTGCTAAGATTAAGTAATAGTTACTACGGGCGAATTGGCGCGAAAACGTGTCAAGCGTGCGCTCGATGAGTCGCGCGCCTTGTACTTAGCGATAGAGCACCTACTTACGTAAAGTTATTGACAAACTTTATTCGTGTTTTAATTATGAGTACCAAGAAGAAAGCTAGAAAGTACTGCAAAGCATTCGGCTGTTTGAATAGTGATAGAAATGACGAATTGTTATTCTTTACGCTTCCAAAGGATATTGAAAGGTAATAAATTGTAATACCTATAATAGGTCCTAGTTATGTAGTTAGATATTGATATTTTTTTATTACGTAGGTTCCTATAGTTTATGTTATTTCATTTGTGTTCCATACCGAAGCTACGCATATTTAACGGTTTTCCGCGCAGAAATAAAGTCGTTTATTAAATCGATCAACGTAATTAGGTATTGTTGATCGGAAAATGAATTACTGTGCTGTTAGTAAGTAGCCTACATACTTTTAATACCTTTTATTACGTAGGTAGCAATTTATTTTTCACTCATTAAAAAGCATGGAATTCAGACAGGCAATATAAACAAATTTTTTTTATTCATCAAAGTGCAATACCTATAGGATATAATCATAATCAACCAACGACACGTAGGTAGGTATCTCACTAAACTTATCGGTGTTCTGAAAACGGGATAGGTAGGTTGTAAAAATGAGGTAGTCGGTCTATTCTGATAAGAATGTCATTGTATGTAATAGAATTATTTTAATTTATAATAATAAGTAATAACATAATACATGATTACTTATTTATTCTGTTACAATATCTAAGTCATAACATATCACAGAATAATTAGTAGTACAAGTACCTAGTCATATCTTAATACAACCCTACCTAGCGAAAAAGGGACAGAGCGATTCTGAAACGGTTAGAGCAATGGAAGTTCTTGCGCGTTGTGATACGGTGCATTCTAGCCTGCACGCCATGGGCGAGCGCCTTCTAGGTAAATATAATTGAAAGCTCGCAGCGCCGTGCGAGTTAAATTGCACTTTATAGCGTTGTAGCGAGAGTCACTATTTATTTAAATGACTTTACTCAGTTAGCCTTCTGTACTTGTACTATTATTTATTCTGTGCTTCAGTAAGGCGTAGTGCGAGGACAAGTTGAGTAAATTGATTAAACGAATGATGGAATGAACGTTAAATTATCTCAAAATGACGAGTGTTACTACCTAACAGATTATTTTTCAGTGAGTATTAAAAGTGTTTTAATCTACATTTAAAAAGCGATATGCCATTCACTCTCTAAACACTTACAAGCCTGAAATTTTGCCTGTTAGTATGATATAGGCTGTAGGTGACAATTACGAAGGGATGTTACAATAGGCCAGATTAAGTGGGTGAAAAATTAGTTCTGGGTTTCTATTAAAGTTCATGTTATTTAAGTTCGGGACACAACACGTTTGGTATTAAGTTAATAGTTTAGATAATTCTGAACTACACTCGAGAGCAATGAATCCGGGTCACTTAAAGAAACCTATAAATCTCGGAAACTAAGAATACTATCTTAATGAAATAAATTGTGTTTAATAGACAATTACATCCTGACTCCATGACTCCTTAAATTAAGGCATTTAAACTTCTTAGTTATTGTAAAGTTATGTCATAAAAAAGAACAAATTTGAAACAGGGAGACTTTCGAAGATGGAACTACGAAATTACTGGATTTGTTTTTGGTTTTGTTTCTAATCTGTCATTTAAGAGGGTTTATAAACCATATTGATAGTGTTCAGTATTTATTATCCAAGCTGTAATCATGTCGCTTACACCTGAAGAATGCACCATAATTCTCACAATGCTCGAAACTGGCCGGAGTCAGCGAGATACAGCCAGGACTGTCAGTGTGTCGCTGTCAACAGTACAAAGATTTCTTCGACGTTACGAGGAAACTGGCTCTAACTTATTTAGACCAGGAACAGGCAGAACCAGATGTACCATAGCACGAGAAGATCGATACTTGGTGAACACCATGCTTCCTAATCGCTTTCTCACAGGAAATGAATTTACAAATCAGTTTCGACGCCTCGAAGGAAGTAACTCAAGCACATGGACAGTAAGAAGACGACATTGCTCAAGCTAACTTGAAACCACTTAGACCTGCAAATGCCCCTAAACTGGAGCGTGGGCATCGTTTTTCAAGACATAGATATGCCCAGAACCACTTAAATTGGATTGAAGATTGGTCAAAAGTTATGTTCTCCGACGAATCAAAGTTTATGCTCTACAAGCACGATGGAAGACACAGAGTGTATAGAAGACCAGGAGAAAGATTCAAGCAAGCATGCATCGAAGAAAAAGTAGCCTACGGTGGTGGGTCTGTACTTGTGTGGGCCGGAATTTCATCTGAGTGTCGCACAGAACTGGTGTTTATAGAAAACGGCTCTGTAACTAGCGTAAGATATGTGGAAGAAATCCTTAATGAACACGTTGGACCATTTATGGTAAATTTGGGTGAGGATGCTATTTTTATGCATGACAATGCCCGACCTCATACAGGTTGGATTGTGAATGACTACCTTCAAGAGATGAACATTACTCGTATGGAGTGGCCAGCACGCACCCCGGATATCAACCCGATCGAGTATGCTTAGGACGAGCTAGGGAGATGCGTAAAACAACGAAAGCCTCCCCCAATCACGCTTCGTGAGCTCAAAATTTCTCTCATAGAGGAATAAAAGAATATTCCCCAAAATCGTATAAGGAACTTGGTGTATAGCATGCCCAATCGCGTAAACGCAGTAATTGAAGCACGAGAAGGCAATACAAAGTATTAAAATTCAAGAAAATCGTAATGAAGTTCAAAAAATGATATGTTTCCTATTTTTGTTTTAAAACGAGATTTGCAGTTTTTTCTTTTATGCAATTTATAATAAATAAAATTGATTGACTCATAAATTTTATTACTTTCATTATATTGTCTATTCTAACTAGCATTCTTAGTTTCCGAGATTTATAGGTTTCTTTAAGTGACCCGGATTCCTTGCTCTCGGGTGTATTAACCTGGACGAGTGCGTTTTTGGAGTACCAGCAGGCTGATTCCATAAGGAGTGAGGTTGAGTGATTGCCACCGAGCACCGATTGTGGGTGCGCTTGAAGGTCGTGAAGGTTTTGGAATTCACTAAACAGTTAACGCTCACCCGTCAAGCACCGCAATCAACACTAATACCGGGAAACCAGCAACCATGCGACAGAATTAAGCTAAACCTAGCCTACAAATACTTCTAGCAGAAAAAGGACTTTTCTAATTTTGCCGGGTTTTATGTTCTAGTGATTATCTGTGGGTGGCGCTCCAGCCAACCAATGGCGGCAATCGTCCTCCAACAATCATCGTCTGAATTTATTTTCTGTTTTATTCTCTCTCGCTTTTTATCTATCTAAAATGTTGTTCCCGTGTAGATATTAAGTATAATTAAAAGTTAATTAGCATCGTAAGTCTTGTAGTGATCTAATAATAGGCCAATAACCAGTTTGTAGATTGTACGTCTCTGAAAGAAAATCTAAACATTGATATTATTTCGCAGCATTAATGTACCTACTTCAAATAATTATTACGACTGCCTATTTAAAAATACCATGTTCCTATAGGTATAGTGACTATAGTGCTTCTCAGGTAAAGTTAAACTTCGACAGAAAATAATCTTTGCCGTCGAGTAAAAATGCTGTGAATGAAAACATGTCATTCCTTGTACACTACTTTTGTGCAAAACAATTAAATCAATAAATAATTAAAACGCCAAAAAAACGAAGAAAGAAATATATTTGTGATTTTGAAATGTATTTCTTATTATATAAGTATAACATTTAAATCAATTATGAACTGTACATAAAAAACCCCTTTAAACGGCTGTATCTCAAAATGCGTTTTTCGTCGATGGTCGCTTTCTGTTTAACTACGCTTAATTTGATGTCCTTGTCATTACATAATTTACACACTAAAATGGTTCAGAGACATGTACTGATCTACATATGACACTAACACAAGGCTTACACTCGACAATTCTGTTTAAATCGATAACAGATTAATCTTCAAATATAATTGATTTACTTTCAGAGTATCAAATCGTCACTACACTATTTTCAAAAATGAATCAAAACTGCAGTGCGATTACATAATGTTGATCACGATGGTTTCAAGCCGTCAAATTCAATAATGCTTTGCGATAGAGTCGATTTTGCTATGAAAAAAGTGACAATCTGATTGAAGCCAAGTTCTGTGGTCGGGCCCCTGCAGCCCGATTCCATAACTTGGCTTCAATCGAATTCTCAGTATCGCAACCACTAATGCCTTGCGATAGAGTCGAATTTGCTATGAAAAAAGTGACAATCCGATTGAAGCCAAGTTATGGAATCGGGCTGCAGATACAATAAATGGTTGCTACGTAGAAGAGCTAGCTGCATCATAGCAACAGATAACATATATATGGCTTATACTTACCTTATAGCCCTATTGGTGGATATACCCACCGATTTTTATCGTTTAACCGGGGAAAAAAATGACCACCCCCAAATATATATGATAAATAATGTTACTCTATGCTCCATGTCGTTGGTGATCACCAATCACCAATGGCGAAGGAAATGTCCGAGGAAATTCCTTACTCTATCTATGGTGATCACTAACTCCGTCCGTCACGTCACGTCACTCACCCGTATCTTCTTTGTAGTTTGTGACTCGCAAAATGGCGGCCGTTGTAATTAGCCCGGGTCCGTGGCCCAATAGTGTACTTGATTACAAACTTCTAGACGTTATCGGTATGTATTAAAAACAACTCACCGAGTAATATTCTGTCCATTTCGGTTTACATTTTGTACGTGACAATGCGTACATAAGTTCTTGTTTAAAAAAGTCACGTTCGCACATCCATTTGATTTAGTGTCACAATTTTACAATTATTTATTTTCATAGTTTGTTGCTTATGAAAAACTTTAATTGCGCTGTCTTGTTTTCTTAATCATTAACAGTTTTATTTGCCACCTTGAGGAATTGTCGCTCTTTGATGTTGTTAACTAAAGTTTTGTTATGTATTTTTGTGTACTTTTTTTTTGAGGAATATGGACTATATTCTTTGATGTGGATTGTTTTGTAGGCGTCGGGGCAACGGCTGTCGTGTTTAGCGCGTTCTGTCATCCGAGAGAAGAGAAATGTGCCATCAAAAGGATAAACCTGGAGAAATGGAATACTTCTATGGATGAGCTTTTGAAGGAAATACAGGTAAGTAAGATTTTTTGGCATTGTTTGCAAATAAATGTATTTGTATCTAATATCTACTTTCCTTTAATATTTTCAGGCTATGTCAAGCTGCAACCATGAAAATGTGGTCACTTACTACACTAGCTTCGTAGTGGAGGATGAACTGTGGCTGGTTCTCAGACTGCTTGAAGGTAAGCTTATTTCCCGTTAACCTCTTGCTCGAAAACGAAATCCCCGTTAAAGGGTTTGAGGTATCAACTTAGCGCCGCAGCATGCTGCGGAGTGGCACGGAAGTTGCGCTCCGAGCCACTTTTGAGATTTCTCAAAATTGGTAAAACCGTGATCATTAAAATTGCCATTGCGCTGAACCGCTGGGAGGTCATCAAGTTTGTATAAATTAGCGTCTCTATTCCAGTGTGACCCAGAACTTTAAAAATCAAAGTCCGTAAGCTAAAGCTGCAGAGCTTCACGCAAAAAAAGTTTAATCTTAGGTAGTTTCTTTCATTAGGAGCAATAACTTATGTTAGATAAGATAGCCTTTATTACTGATTTATATTACATTCAAAATCTACATAATATTCAATTGCTTTGCTGTTTACTTTTACTACTTTTTGGATACCATTTGTCATCAGTTTTTTTTTTTAGTTTTTGGAAGAGATTGCAAAGGTGGGTTTAAGTATGAATACTTAAACCCACCTTTGCAATCTCTTCCACTAGCTGTTGTAGCATTGCCTGGAGTGTATCAGGGTTATCCGTTAATAAGATGAGATCGTCAGCAAACCTTAGGTGATTAAGTTTAGCACCATTGATGTTCAAGCCATATTGGTCCCAGTCCAGTCCTTGACAGATCATCTCCAAAATGGCAGAGAACAGTTTTGGTGATCAGGGATCACCCTGCTTCACTCCTCGCTTGATTAGGAACTCTTCACCTTCTTTTTCTAGTCGTATTTTTGCTGTACTACCCAAGTATATTTGTTTAATTATTCTGATGTACTTGCTCTGCACTCCTTGTTGTATGAGTGCTTTCCACAGTTGTTTGTGTTTAATTGTGCCAAATGCTTTATTATAGTCGACAAATCCCAGATAGTATATTTTTCCATATTCATTTGATTTCTCAATGACTTGTTTTAATAGTGTATATGTGGACCATTGTTGAAAAGTTACTTCTGAAGCCTGCCTGCTCCCTTGGTTGGCATTCGTCTAATGTTTTTGTTATTCTGCCGAGAACTGTTTTTGAAAATATTTTGTATATATTTGAGGTTAATCTTATGGGCCGATTATTTCCTTTTTGGTTTTTGTCTTCTTTTTTGTGTAGTAATGTAATAATTGACCTCATCCACTGTTTTGGTATGTATTCTGTTTCCAATATACTGTTGAAAATGTTAGTTATTGGAACAAGTATATTAAGTATATACTTCTAGTTTCTTGAAGTAGTTCATTGTTAATTTTATCATCTCCTGGGGCTTTATTATCTTTTTGTGTTATAATAGCTTGGTTGACTTCATTAGTTGTGATATAGGGCACTGCATCTTCGCGCATCGTAAGATGGGCTTCCTCTTTGCAGTTGATGCTCCTGATTGGTTTTTCATATTTGGGATCCAATTTTTGCTCTCTTTTAATTCTTTTTCAGCTCTTTTTATTCCCCGGGTTCTTTTTATATGTTCTAATATAGTTTTTGTTCTAGCTTCTTTCCAGAATTTCCTTATACTTTCGTTTATCTTTTTACTGACTTCTGCCATTTCTTTTTTATTGTCCTTTCTATTAGTGAGTAAATGTTGCCGTTTTTCTAATAAAATTCTAGCTTCTTCACCAATTTTGTCATTTTCTTTTGATTTTGTTAAAAATTGTTCATTTAGCTTTTTGATTTCTCTTCCTAATACATTATATCTTCCTTGAGTCGATGCTGAATTAACTTCATTCATCAAGTTCTGTAAGTACAACGCTTTCTCTTCCTGTATGGTGTTCAAGAGGTTTCCTTGCTTTTTTGGGTTCTTTATATTCTATGATACATCTTACTGCACGGTGATCCGAACTGAAATTTAATGTGTTAACTACATCAATATCTTGTACAACTTTTAGCTTGTTGGTAAGTATGAAGTCGATTTCGTTGTGTGTTTTCCCATCTGGGGATCTCCAAGTCCACTTCCTGCTCGGCTTCTTCTTAAAGATGCTGTTTGCAATGATAAGATTATTTTCAGATGCAAAGTTGATTAATCTCTGTCCATTGTTGTTTCTTTTCCCAAAACTATACTTGCCCCTAACTTTCTCTTCATTCTTGATCATCTCGCCTATTTGACTATTGAAGTCTCCCATTATAATTTTATTTTTATAAGTATCATGCATTGCTGAAGTTAATTCTTCATAAAATGTATCTTTTTCTTCTGTTGTTTTCTCCAGTAAACAATTTCTAGGTTTTTTGTAATCTATGTTTACAAACCTGCGGGCATAAACTAGTAAGTACCTAATTACATGTAAATTTAGTTACAAGTAAAATCTAAATGACCAAGAACTATCTAAAAAAGTTAAAAGTTCTCTAGTAAGTTATCATTCTAAGGCTGAAGTTCATCAACATTGAAACCATTATTACAATTTCAAGTTGACCACAGTTATCTTTATTGTTGGTGAAATCCAATGTATGTTTATCCATTATCTAGTGCCCATAGTACAGGGTATCCTAGTTTGGGGCTAGGCAATTGGTGTGGAATTGACAAGTTTTTATATTTCACAAGGCAATGAAATTCGAAAACCATTTTGAGATATTTTGCATTGCTGATAAATATTCTTATTTTTCCAAAAAATTTAGTGATGTAACTACAAATATATTAAGTAATAACTTTCAACTAAGCAGAGTTCGGTGGATTAATAAAACACACAGTTGCATGCAAAGAAAAAAAAAACAACACTAGAGCCTGACTTTGACAATAGTTATACATTTGTTATTGTTTTCCATTCCAGGCGGTAGTCTTCTGGATGTGATAAAACACAAGATGAATGTATCCAACTGCAGACACGGAGTATTTGATGAGGCAACCATTGCCACTGTGCTGAAAGAGGTCCTCAAAGGCTTGGAGTACTTTCACAGCAATGGACAAATTCACAGGTAAACTCTTTCAGTTGAACAGTTATAATAATGTATTTTAAAATGATATTGTTATTCCTGCAAGAGGATTATGATGAAGACAGGAGCTGGAGATGCTTGCCATCCTTAGATTTTGCCACTGTTCTACTAATATTATAAATGTGAAATGTCTAACTTAAAAACAGGGTTAATTTGCATCTGCATATATTTAGTATAAGCCGAGAAATAAACCGCGATTGAATGTTAAATGTTATAGAAAGCAAAGACTATGTAACACCTGAATGTGTTTTGATGACACTGGTCCTGGAATATAGTATACTTTTTATCCAGGTAAAATTAAAAATAAAACATACATTTATGATTTAAACATGAAACTTTTATATTCTACAATAAAACTGTGAGACTATTCAGTCTCAGAAATTAAGTCTCATCACATTGGATCCTGTTGCCTTCATTCCTCTTCGATTAATAGGAAGCGGGCTATGAGCACAACATGTGAATATGTTTTAATGCTTTTTTATTAACCCCTGAACAAAGAGATGGGTGTTATAAGTTTAGAGTGTGTATCACTGTGTGTGAGGGTGTGTGTGTCTGTCTGTGCATTGTAGTTTTCAAACTAATGGACCGATTATAATGCGGTTTTTTATGTTTGAATGCTTGGGTAAACAAGATGGTTTTTTAGCTATAATGGGGGTGAAGATTGTAGCTCCCAAACAAATGGACCGATTTTGATGCGGTTTTTTGTGTTTGAAAACCGATGTGATTGAGATGCTTCTTGGCTATAATGGGGTGGGAATAGAGGTTTGTGGTTTTTTTTTAATTTGTGCTTGTATAATTTCAAATCATCTAGACATGTTTGTGAATATGTAGCATATAGACAGAATAAAGATATTGGTATGTTATTCATGAATGTATAGTTCCTAAGCCTATATTGCTTATGCGATTGTAATTGAAGCACATTTTTATCTGCATGCTGCGACATATTTTTATGCTGTGTTTGTGTTATGTAAAAAAGCGACTGCAAAACATGATTTTACATTTTTTGACAATAAAGAGTTGTTAGTGTTTACATAATAATGTTGCCCATTATTGTGTAACTTGTTCCGAACATCAGAATAAGTTACTACTAAATAGTAGTAAATATCTTACTAATATTCGAAATGCGAAAGTCTGTGTGTACCTTTGTTCGTTACCACTCAGCGCTTAAGCAACTGTATTGATTCTGATATAATTAAGTGTATACTTTAGGTTCTTATTAAAATCCACTCAGGTATAAACCGTGGGGCGTAGTTAGTAACACAAAAATAACTTTTTATTTTGCAAAATTACCGCACGGGCAAAAAATCCTATGGCTTAGTCCTTAATAAAAATGTTTTTTTTTGGTAGTTGTTTTAATTAAGTATATTATAAGACTACCCGCGCCCACTGTGCTCGCGGATTTGACCGCGTGGTCATTTCATTTAAAAGTAGCTCGCACGTGTTATTCCTGGACCAAAAGTACCTACAAAGTACAATATACTACATTTCTTCAATATTCGTTCTGCCATCAAATAGTTTTTTATCGATTGCTCGGCATCTAATCATCAGATTAAGATACCAAGTACCCCATTTTTTAAGTCAAATCCTAAGCTATCCAACAATGCAACCGCATCGCAATCGATCTAGTAGTTTTTACGAGATCCGCAAACAAACGTACAGACAAACAAACAGACGGAATTTTCGAAAATGTTATATTCTTTTTTAAATTATCTTCATTGTACAGACTTTTTCGTATTTATTGCTTTGTTATAAGTATAGATAGATATATAAATAAACTATTTACTAATTTTAATGCTTGTATTTCTGATCTTATGATTATTGTGTGCCAATATCATAGTAATCAAGAACTTGTTAAGCTCTATGCAGCAGTAGTTGTTGCAGCAGTAGATTCGAGAGTCAGTCCCATATTGTAGTCTTATCATATTAAAAACCCTCAAACACATACTATAGGTAGAACAAAACCTATTGCATCTGATAATCGTGTATAGTTTAAACTATCGCTGGCCGGCCGGGACATATAGCCCCAAGCGTGTATGCGTAAGAATACGCGTGTGACTCATCGGCCTTCTAAGAGTTAAATAGAATTAGAACAAGTGTCATAACCATAACGCGAGATAATCAATTATTTGCTCTGTTTCATAAATTCCGCATAGCTTTATCAGAATAGCGTTCAGTTATTATTAGCATCGCAACAAGTGTTTAGTGAAATTAAATGCGAATTATATTTCCAGAATTTCTTTTATTTTTTTTATTTTTGTGTTTCTGGATAAAAATATAACAAGTAAAAAATAATATGACTGTGTTTTTTCTGCATTTGTTTGTTAACTCGTTAAAAGTACAGATCCGATTGTAGTAATATTAACATTGTTGAATGGTTTATGTGGCATCAACGTATATTTAGTATAACCTGAAAAATATACTGCGATTGACTGAAGGAATTTGTGTTAGTTTGTAAATCAAATGCTATAGAAAACACAGTCATTCAGATGTCTTGATTATAAGCTTCGTAAATAAATGTCTGTACTGCCCCAAATGCGCCCACGCACTGTCTGAGCGACATTTGATTGAAAACAAAATATTTATGCTATATTCTCCAGGGACATAAAAGCTGGCAACATTTTGCTTGGCGAAGATGGCACAGTTCAAATAGCAGATTTTGGCGTGTCCGCGTGGCTGGCCACGGGGCGCGATATATCCAGACAGAAAGTTAGACATACGTTCGTAGGAACACCTTGCTGGATGGCCCCTGAAGTCATGGAACAAGTGAGAGTGGTTTTATACCTAAATGAATAAGGCCCACTTGCACGAAAACAAAACAAATTATCTAGTTAGTGCAATAATTATTGTTATATCTTTCGCGCTACTGTCTACGCATGTCTATCCATCCTACTTGTCTTACATTTTTAGCCCAGACTAGACACTAGCCCGGGGTTAAGACAGCTGTGCAAGTGGGCCTTATACTGTTAGGCTTAGTTATGACCAATTATGAGTTGAGCCTATTAGTACAGTGCTCCACTAAAATATTTGATACTCATGGACAAATTTAGGGGAACGCAAAAAAAAGTGTAGCTAAAACAAAATATCATGATATTTGAGTCAATTAAGTTTATTAATTTGGGCTTTGCATATTATTCGTTAATTTAATGTTGCAAACGTTGAAAAAACAAAATCAATCAAATAAAGAAAAAAAACAGGAGGCAACATATTTTTGGGCATAACATTTTAGTCATACATGCTTAGGAAAGACTGTAACGCGGGCTATAATCAGTACTTAGTGTTACCACCTCTAGCTTTTCGAACAGCTTCCAGTTTCTTGGCATAAAAAAACTTGAGAGGTTGCGTTCTATTTTTCCTGCAATGCGTTTTTAAGATCTCTCAAGTTAGTGGCGGCAGGATTTCTTTTCGTAATTTGTCTTCCAAGCTTATCCCATAAATGCTCTTGGGGGTTTAAGTAAGGTGGCCAACCCATAGCATTGATTTGAACCTCTTGAAGGTATTCGACAATTACGGTCGTTATAATAAAAATATATAATCATTAAAAAAATTACTAGTGTGAAAAGGGCAAATAGCACCACAGTATCTTCCAAAATCTCAGTTACATATCGTGCCCCTGTTGCTGTAATCCATTCTCAATAAAGCGTAGTTCTGTACGTGCTCCAATACAAATACCTCCCCTTACCATAACTGACCCTACACCATATGCCTCTTTTACAATGTTGTTGCACTGAGCGTACCGGGCGTCTCTACACTTTAATCCTTCCATCATCTGGCTTCAGGCAAAATTTAGACTGATCTATGAAAAGATATTGACTCCAAGCTTCGTTATTCCGATTTTTGCGATTGCAAGCAAAATTAACTCGAGCTACTCAATAGCATGAGGCAATAAGGGGGCCCCTGGCAGGCAACTGTGCATTTATTCCAGCCGATTTCAGTCTTCTCACAGTTTTTGTGCTTACTGTAACCCCTCGAACTTCTTGGCGCTTTGTTCTTACTTCAGAAGAAGTTAAAGTACGGTTTCTAAGCACGCTGGTAATGATGAACCGGTCATCTCTGGCTACGGTTTTGCGTTTACGTCCCTGTCCTACGATTCTCGTATACAGTCCTGCCAGCCGATACCTCTTGACAACTCGGTGTACCACAGATTTTGATGCTCGTAATGTTTGGGCCACATTTTTGTAGGTGTGCCAAGTTTCAATTAAAGTGACAGCCCTAGCAGCCTGAGTGGCGTTTAGATCTATCATTCTCAGTTTATCTGCAGTAGCAATTCATACTTAACACGATAAACAAGGCAGAGAAGGAAAAAAATATACTCAACTTCAAAAGTGGGCAAAAATAACGCAGTAAGCAAGAATGCAATATCACGCAATAATTACATAACTTCTCTATCTTTCATTTTTTTAGGATTTAGAGCGATGTTAGCCTAACGGTTCAATAGGGCAACTTAGAATCCAATGATACCGTATTCGGTCCTAGGCTCCGCACCAATTATTTTTCTTAGTTATGTGCAGTTTTCCATCGCTCTGTGCTTCGAAGGGCACGTTAAACTGTCAGTCCCAGCTGTTATTGATTCATAGCAGTCGTTAAGTCATGTCAGAGGCCCTCAGGCGGCCTGACAATACCAGAGGCCAGCACTACCTCGTACGACAATCAACAACAATATAGAATTTACTGGATAGCCAGCACGCTCGATAACTACAAGGAGAATTATTATTTTTTACGCGATTCTATAATTTTGTCCATGAGGTAGTTTTGTTATTAAGGTCAATTTGTTACTTATGTAGTTTTAATTTGCTAATTCCATATTAATTTATAGTCAAGACACAATTCAGTAGGAAGTTGAAAGTTAGTTTTGTAGTCAACATTTGAAATAATGCTAGCGATTCGGCCATCCCCTGAACTAAACTTAATTTCTTCAAATGTAATTTAAACCTTGTTAGCTTCGTAACAAGGTATATTTGCCCCTGGCATCTATACCTCACTGACTAAACTATCACTAAAGCCTGTCAGCGTAAAATAAACTGTTTCCACGCGGTGAGAGTCCTGATTTGTCAACAAACGCTGTCTCAGAACGTGTCCGAATTTATCCAAACGCTGTTAGACAGCATGCTAAAAACCTGTTTTAATTACGTTATTTTAAGCGGTGCAGCTTAAATTGACGTAATTTTAGAATAGAAGCTAGGGGCAAAAAGACCTTGTTGAAGTTGACAAGGTTTAAATTACATTTGAAGAAATTTAGTCTAGCTTAGTTTAAGGAGTAAAATGATCGAATTGCTGCCAGTGTGTCAATATTATAATCTAATATGTTTTTTTAGGACCATGGCTATGATTTCAAAGCCGACATGTGGTCCTTCGGCATAACCGCTATAGAGATGGCAACAGGCACAGCGCCATACCACAAGTACCCACCCATGAAAGTGTTGATGCTCACTCTACAGAACGATCCGCCTAGTTTGGACACAGGTTTGTAGCGTTGTCATAGAATATATATATATCATGGCGATATCGTAGAATTGATAATTTCGTGAAATGGTTCTATTTTAAAAAAAGCTCAGCTAAAAATGTCCATTTTGTTGAAACATTAACGTTTAATGATATTTCAATCTACATTTGGCCATATCATTAAAAAACATTAATGTAGGGTTTTCATGACACCAAAGATGTTCAAACAAATAGGTAACCATTTAAACAATTTTAATAACTATGATAAAAATTACAAAGTTGAAGGGCGGGGTATGATCACGGTAAGATGGCGCTAACGTAAATATCTGCGTTTATTATTTTTTAGGCCTTGCTTATGATATATAAGCAAGATATGTGATGCTTGCTATATCGATATGATAAGTTTATATTTTCAGAGCGATGGTAGCCTAACGGTTCTATAGTGCAACTTAGAATCAAACCATACCGGGTTCAATCCTAGGCTCCGCACCAATGATTTTTCCAAGTTATGTGTGGTTTTCCATCGCTCCGTGCATCTTAGGGCACGTTAAGCTGTCGGTCCCGGCTGTTATTGATTAATAGCAGTCGTTAAGCCCTGTCAGAGGCCCTCGGGCGGCTTGACAAACTCTGACATCAGAGGCCAGCACTACTTAATACTACAAACAAACAAACAATTGTACAAGAATTTTGGTCAGATACAGTTTTATTAAAGTACCAGCTGTGTGTTATAAGTAACCTATGTGTTATTCCAGTACCAAAAGTACAATATACAACATTTCATCAAAAAATTTTGTAAAAATTTGTAAAAAATGTAAAAAATTAAAAATTTCATCATCCGAAAAGTTAGTACTAGCGAGGTCTACAGCTTAGAGCCACTAGTTTACTCAAAACACATTGATGAATTGTTATATTACATTCCAGTATTCACAAATAATTAGGAAACATGTAATTTTATGTGTCACACCCCAACTAGTGCGGGAAGGTAGTTTTAGTCACTTTGTATACTGAGGGTTAAATCTTACAATTATTTTATTTTTAAAGGTTCTGATGAAAAAGACCAGTACAAGGCGTATGGGAAGACTTTCAGAAAAATGGTCACAGAATGCTTGCAAAAAGATCCTTCGAAACGACCGTCGGCATCAGAATTATTAAAACATGCATTTTTTAAGAAGGCCAAGGATAAGAGATACTTGACTCAGACATTAGTTGCCATTGGACCAAGCATGGAAACTAGGGTGCATAAGGTATATATTAATTATGTTTACATTTTAACATGCTAGAAGATGCAATTTCTAATATTAAGTTGTGGTTAAGTAAATGAATCGTTTGGGGGAGGCCTATGTTCAGCAGAAGAATTCTAAAGGCTGACATGATGATGATGAAGATGATGATGAAGTAAAAGAATAACTATTTCTGACAATGTATATCTAATCGGTACAGTACCGGGCATTTTTATAACATTAGAATAACAATGTAAGAACGTCAGTTGCGGTACGGGACGGGTTACACGAGATAAACGGTTTGCACAAAACAGCCTCATTCTCTATCCATATCAATATATAAAAGTGAAACGTCTGTTTGTTTGTTTGGGGAGTTTTATCGCGATAACGGCTGGACGGATTTTGATGAAATTTGAAATGGAGATAGCTTATACCCTGGACTAAACATGGATACTTTTCATCATCATAATTATCATCATCATACTTCATTCTCAAACGGTTGAAAGGATTTTGATGAAATTTGGGATGGAGATAGCCTATACCCTGGAATAACACATAGGATACTTTTCATCACCATCATGATACTTCACTCTCAAACAGCTGAACGGATTTTGATGAAATTTGGAATGGAGATAGCTTTTACCCTGGAATAATACATAGAATACTTTTCATCATCATCATCATCATCATACTTCACTCTCAAACAGCTGACCGGATTTTGATGACATTTGGAATGGATATAGCTTTTACCCTGGGATAACACATAGGATACTTTTCATCTTCATCATCATCATCCCCTTCGCAAATGAAACCAGTGTATAATAATTATTCGACTTAAAAAAATAATAGAAGATTATCTATTTCAATTGAATGTACGAGTGTGTTTTTATTTTTAATCCCCGAACAAAGAGACGGGTGCTATAAGCTTATGGTGTGTATGTGACCCTGTGTGTGTGTGTGTGTGTGTGTGTGTGTGTGTGTCTGTGTGTGTGTGTCTAACTGTGGCATCGTAGCTCCCAAACGAATGGACCGATTTTGTATGTTTTATGTTTGAAAACTGATGTGATCGAGATACTTTGGGGGGGTCGGGTGTATATAATTTTTAATTTGTACTTATTAAAAGCTTTTATTTGAAAAATGGCCCGCGTGGCCAGAACGGATAGTACCAAAATCATCAAAATTCGTTCATACGTCAAGTGGTAGTTTATCGGTTTGCACGAAATCTGCTCATCAGATTGGGATACCAAGTACACCAGTTTTTAAGTCAAACCCTAAGCTATCTAACAGTGAACACCGCATCGCAATCGGTCCAGTATTTTTTACGTGATGTGCGATCAAACACAGATAAACAGACTAACACAGAAACAGACTCGACTTAAATAAAAACTTGTTCAGTAATTTATTTTAAGTACCCTAGACCCTTTTTTTAATATCTTTTTACAGACATTTTCGTACTTTATTCCTTTAAAACAATAAGATCGAAAAAGTCTGTATAATTTAAAAAAGTATATGGTTTATTGTACTTAAAATAAGCTACTGAACAAGATAGCGATGCGTTTTCACTGTTTCATAGCTTAAGGTTAGACTTAAAAACTGGGGTACTTGGTATCTTAATCCGATGATTAGATGCCGAACAATAAAAAAAAATAATTGACGGCTGAAAAAAATTGGAATGTAGTATTTGTACTTTAAAGATTTTTGGTCCTGGAATAACACGTATGGGTTACTTTATGAAATGACAACGCGGGCAAAGCCCCGGGCACACTTAGTAGAAAGATATAGACAGATGCAAAGTATATATGTTTGTTTAGGGCAAATCTTGCTAGAAGAATTAGAACTACTTCCTCTTATCTTACGTAGTTGAATTTTTACATGTTGATTCAGTTCCGATGACAATGCATTTTTATGCTAAGCATGACCTGAATCGACATCCAGTATTATCTCCAGATAAAAGAACTCTTCAACAGTTAACAGCACAGATACCAAATTTTGTGTACGTATTTTATTATGATACACCATTCTAAGTTTCACCATGACATGGCTACTGCATTTTTTTTTTTAAATAAGTGTATGGTCAGTTAGGAAGGGATATTTTGGATGTGTAACATTTTGGGAAAGGTTCGTTTTGTGATCGGGATATTTAGGACAATAGATATTCTGAGAAAAGGGGCGCTTTGAACCTAGGGGACATTTTGGGAAAGAGACTTTCTGGAAAAGAGTTGTTTTAAATTCAAGGAACCTTTTGGGAAAGGATCATATTGAACCTAAACAATAAGAATTTCATCAAAATTGGTACAGAAGTCTCTTAATAAAACAAGTAAATGACGATTTTTAATTCAAACAAGTATTTATGGATCCTTTTGTCGGTAGGCAAGCAAGCGGCAGCCGGGCACTTCTGGTCGCTTGCACCGCACTGTCACGGGCGAGTGGGTGTGGACCGAGGAAGATGATCAGCCTCATGCAGCAGCTGCAGCAGATTCTTCTGATGAGGAGTTGCCAGCTCAGGATAGCAGGCCCATGAATGAGCTGGTGCGAGCTGATTCAAGTGGCAGTGAGAATGAAGAGGTAACTGAAACTTGCTTAATTATTGCCATCTCGTCAATTCAACCTTATCTTCATCTCCGCCACCATTGTCACTGGAGCCAAGAACACACTCCATTACATAAAGGAGTTGGGATAGCTTGGGTAGAGGCTGGCGGGGGGAAATCCACAATACACTTACCCCAAGCGGGACGTCAGTGCAGCGGGCTTACCCACACCTTTCCATCTCCAATAAGAATATCTATTTGAATAGATGGCTGGAGGGTAATTCACGATTTCGGGATATTTTATCCAATCCCGATATATATCCAGTCTAACATATCGACTAGAAATATTGCGAAATTATCGATTTTCCTAAAAAACGCTATTCTCGCGACTGGTAGATATAAAATATCGAAGCCATAGACGATGAGTTTAGGGTGGAGATGAAAAACGTTTCGTCTTCTCGATTGTGTTTAATTGATGAAATATTTGAAGAAATTGCCCAAAATATTCTGCACGTAAACGTGACGTATATTTAAAAAAAAGTCCAAATCAACATGACATCATGAGCCATCTGTCATCAGCGGTGTCAAGCTGTTAGCAAAGATCACCAGAATATTAGAAACATAAAATACTTATCTTATCATCGCATTCCTCGACTTATTGAAGAACACAAAGTCCATCCACAAGTTATTAAAGAACACATGATCCATCCACCGTGGCACCAGCGCTGCAGAAACAGCTCTAAAGATTAATGATGTGCCTTTTTTGCATCAAAGTAGCCATGCTTTCTACAGACGAAGGTGCTTGGTACATTCCAGTCAAATGTTACAAGGTGCATTGCGGAGATTGTCAGTGCATTGAACCATTTGGATGTTTTTGGACAGTGGGTTCATTTCCCTGAAACATTCAATAAATTGAACAGAGTTTTAAGCAGAGTTAGTAAATTATACAATCTGCTTAATTTTCATCAACACAGTACCTAGCTTTCAACGCATCTAATGGTGCGTTAACATTAGGTTGGTTTGGCCGTACTCGACTGCAGCCGTCTTTGGTCACCATATGAAATTCCAGCTAAATTTCACTGCAAAGATCGATCAAATTTGGTCACCCACCTAATGTAAATGTCTATGTTACCTACATGAGATGGGAATAGAATCATGAATCTATGTTTCAACCATCAATGTTTGTTCTATCAACTGAAGAAGTTGTGTAAAAGTTTGTAAATAATTTGCCATGTGATACCCCTTCACGCTCACGGGTGCTGTAAGAACCAGTAAAGGAAAACATTAAATAGGCGGCGCGTTTTCTTGCAAATTATCAACAACTGTGATTACTAAGACGCCTGCCATGCACAGTGATTATGGAAAATCCCCAAATGTCTTATCGGGAAGCCCATGTTCAAATGGCAGTAGACATTTTAGGCCTCTTGATGATGATTCATGATGATCATATGCATCATAACTAGGTATCTATAAAATATGTTCTATTATGCCTGGTAATAAATAGCTTGTGCATTGGTAGAGTGAGTCGCAGTTACTGTTGTACCCATCAATATCTAGGCATCCAATAGTCATAGGCTCATTCAATTGAAATCATTGGGTACCCTCAGACGTACCATACGGTGGAGGTATACATAGTTGGTAAAGCGTGCTTATTACAAAGTGCAAGTACGGACCATCATCTTTAGATCAAGGCTACTTCGAGGCAATAAAAGGCTCCACAAATGCCAAGTTGTGGGAATTGTGGCAGCCAAAACCTTTTCTGAAAGCTATTGTCGGAGATATCCAACGGGTCTTTCACGTCACTACCAAGTGCCTTCTTTGCACCTCAGCTTGCAATCGGGCGTCTCCGACGTCAATCATAAAAACTGTTATATAATTTCCTCCGCCGTCATCATAAGAATAATAATCTCAAAGCTACTATATGTAGCTGTATACTCTAAAATACAATACAAACAAACCTAAACCCAAACTAGATAGCGTGATGTGTTTATCCTACAAAAACCTGTTTATCCTAATAAATATCTATGGTGATATTGCGAGAATAGCAAAAGACGCTGTCATTCGATATCCACCATTTTTTTCGATATTTATCTATTGTGATAATTATATCACTTCGTGAGAATTGCCCTCCTGTTCGTCTGATCAAATCGCTATCAAAGCTGGTGTTCCTCTGGTATTGGTTCTCTCTGCAACGCTGTTCTTACTGCCCATTAAAGACCTTCTGAAACCCGGTACCTTTGGGTATGCAGATGACAGTAGTGTAGTTGAGAGATACATTTCCAATGCTCAAGCCAGCTGCAACGAGAGAGAGAGAGAGGCTATGGTAGACCGCTTGATCTTAACCGTGCAAGCCGTGTCCGTCTAGGGCGACGCTAACCTGGTTAAGTTGAATGCTACGAAAACAGGCGTGTTTGTTCTCTGCTAAAAAACCTTCTAAATCTATCTCCGTCTTCCATAGTGTAACAATATCAATAGGCGACCATATATGGAGCCTTTGGATGTTGAACTCACATTGAACCTGAATTGATATTCAGGATTACATTATATCCAAAACCAAAGTTAGGTGCAAATAAATTTGGTATTTTCTCTGAGTTCTGGCGGTGCTTCATACCGGGACAGCTTTTGAATCTTGTATGGAGTACTGCAGCCACCTTTGGGTTGGTTCTGCCAAGTAGCAGCTCGGCTTTGTATTCAATCGAGAGTCGTGGAGGCTCCTTGGGGATGACACTCTCGTAAAGAGTAGGCTTCAAAGTCTGGCGCATCAACGTGAGGTCGCAAGTCTATCGGTATTCTACAGTTTGCGCTGTGGAGATTGTACGAGTATGTACGACCAGACAATTGGAAAAGCGCCACCCTTTTATGGTAGTAATAGCATACACAAGAACGGAGCGTTACGCTTCTTCATTTATTTTAAGAAATGCCAAGGAGAGGAATGCTGTGCCCTCATAAGCAGTGTTCCCGGTAAATTATAACCCCGTTGTACTATTATTTATTCTGTGCCCTGGTGTGTTCAAGTCTGAAGTGAATAGGTATCTAAGAGGCAAGCTTGCTACATCTCTAATCACATTATCGATTTCCATCATGTGAGATTGTTGTCAAACTACTGCACAGTCATTTTTATTTTTTTTATGTCTCGACTGCTCTGCGGAAACGAACTAAAAAGTTAAAACCAAGAGATAAATAAAATTAACATTGCAGTAGATTAAGAATGTTCCACGGTAAAAAGGTCCCACAATTTTTTTATTCGTTATTTTTATTATAAACTTTTTAGTGACAAGTGTTAAGTTATGCCAATAAATGATACATTGTTGTTTTGTGTTCATCGAGTCCTTCAATTTGAACCCATATTGTAATATTCAAAGTATTTTTTTGCCTTTGAGAATAGAGCCGTTATGCCTACATATTGAAACTATGTTAATCGGGATGATGTAAGGATTCTAACAATACCCTATACATCAAAACCTCTTCAGGCATTGAAATTTATAGTGGAATAAAGAAACTCAAATACATACAAACATACATGAATCCTAAAAAAACATTACACTCCTTTTTTTGGGCAGTCGTGTAATAAAAAAGAAACCGTGCACCTGAAATACTGATAATACTGCATTGTATTCTTTACAGGCACAACCTAGTAGGAAAGACAAGACTGCTATTGTAACTAATATTATTATTTATTTATTATTAACTCACATTATTAGATTTAACAGTCTTTGCCAGCCAGTTCCAATCTATGTTTAGAATGTTTACCACCTTCGATTAATCATCAAATGCTTTTTTAATAGTAGTTTATGAAACGGTTGCATAATGAAAGGAAATAAAACACGAGAGTGAGTTTAAAAAACGAGCCGTAGGCGAGGATAAATTTGGTTTCTGGTCACTTTTATATGGTTCAAATGCACACAAATGTAGTTTTTTTAAATTTGTTTTATATTTTCAGACTCATCTTCGTAATTATAAAGGCAAAAGCGTAATTGAAAATGGGATACTCTTCTTGTTGCAGGAAAGGCGAAAGGTTACGAAAGTGACAGTTAAATTGAATCCGGACATACCAGTCACGGTAGAAATAAAACCTTCGCCCGGTTCCCAACATGCACCATTAGATACTATCGAACTATCGAATGAAGCTAAGATCAGTGAGAAACCAACAGTAGCGACAGGACAGCCTTTGGAGTCTAAACCCATTGAGAAACCAGAATTGAAACTGACGCTGGAGCCTGAGACGTCGCATATCAAACTAGTGCTTAGATTGAGGTTGGTATTTTCTTCATCATCAATGTCTCTATCAGCAGGAAAAATCCACTCAGAAAATGTCCACTGCTGCCCTTGAGACTCACGCACAATAAAATCATGTCAGGAAGCACAGCGGGTCAAGTCGGGCCTGAGCGAGTTGTGATACAAGGAACAATATCATAAACCGTAATACATCAAAATAGGAGCGCGGGCCCGCCAGTGACCTGCCTATGACGCGCGGGCCCTACCTTTGGAGTTTACCAAGTCAAATTTATATCTGGGGATGACAAAATTAATTTAAATAAAACGGGAGCAAGTTTCTAGTATGTGACTCGGCTGGGAGTTAGATAAATAGATAACTCTTTATTGACACTACCTGCGGCCTAGGCCGTGACTCTGGCCGCCACCATAGGCTGCTTCTGTCTGTGAAACCCTTAAATATTTTGGCACATTCAATTCAAGACGGCTAACGCACCGGTCCCTCGAGTCGAAAATTTGGATTCATCAGAAAGTCTGGTTTATACTATGGCAGTTGACTGGGCCCAGTGTCCTGGAATTTCGGAAACAGTCACTGGGTTCATTTAGACGAGATCGGCAGTAACCACCCATTCCTATAAAAATAAAACGAGTCGTTTTTCCAACGCCTCGTTACTTTTTGTCGTTTTTTGTATGGCGTTTATATTAAAAGCTGACGGACGGTAAGCAAAAACGGTTCGTTTTAATATATAGGAACCGGCCATATTATGTCAGTTTGCTGTGGATTATTGATACTTTCAGAGTTTCATTTTCAATTAGTTTACGTGACATGTTTGCTTGAAAACATAGCGTGGACTGACTTACTGTACTGTCTCGTTACTGGGCCTTATAAACCTGCCTTTAAGACTTCATTACCTAAGCAAAACAAATCAAAACATTTCTACTCCATCTTTTGTAGGGCAAAAATACGTATAGACTGGCTTATTATTGTTTTGTAGAATTTATAACTAATATGCAAAGTTTTTCTTATGCTGCTGGAAATCACAAATCACAGAGATATGACAGGAGAAAACATTGATTGGTAAGCATCAAAATTTAATTTATTTATTTACTCATTATTATAACGCGACTCGGTTTTGCCCGCGTGGTCATTTTTCGGGAGAAGAAAGTATCCTTATTCTTGGTGCACACTATTTCCTTTTCTTCGTCAATTTTCGGTTCGGTGTTTAGGCGTTAAAAGACAGGGACACAGAATGCCATTCGCATCTAAACTTATAATAAAGCGATAAGTACGAAAAAGTCTGTACAAACGAGATAATAATAAAAAAAAGTCTAGGGTACTTAAAATAACATTATTAATTAACTGAACAAGAACATAACTATTAAAAATCGTGTGTGTCTGTTTGTCTGTCTGTTTGTTCGCTCATGACGTAAAAACTACAGGACCGATTGTGATGCGGCTTTCACTGTATTTTTTATTAATTATTATATTTGTATGAAGTTTAGTTTACCTTTAGTGATAAAGTTTTTCAACAGGAACATGCACCGCGAGTTGAACGACATCAAGTTCGAGTTTGTGATTGGCAAGGACACGTCGGAGGGTATCGCGGCGGAGCTCGTCGGCGCCGGGCTGGTGAACCAGCAGGACGCGACGCCGATCGCTTCCAACCTTTCCAGGCTTCTGGAGGGGCAGGGGTCTCCTAACGCGCCTAAAGCTATTACATTCCATTTGGTGAGTTTCGTTGTCTTTTTTTTTATTACGTACTAGGCAGTCGTTTGACCACGGCTCACGTGATGGATGATGGAAGCGATGATGTGGTCGAAGGTGTAGCACGCTAGCCTAGTAGATACCCATTCACTCTTGACTTGAACACACCTGGGTTATGATTTTCTGGAAACAACGATGAGGGCAGGGCATTCCACTCCTTTGCAGTTCTTATAATAAATAAATAATAGTTTTAAAACAAACTTTATAAAGAAAACCAAAAAAAAAAATAGAAAATAAATTTTAATAGTGTAAATAAGAAAAAAAAAATATTTCAAAAAAATCGTGGGGTGCATGGGTTTATAGTTATAAATATTTCATTGACAGATATGAGAAGAAGGATTATCATTTCGATAATATCTTAAAAAGCACCCCACGCTTTTTTTGAAATAAAACATTTTTTTCTTTTTTACACTATTAACATTTATTTTCTATTTTTTTGTTTGGTTTTCTATATAAAGTGTGTTTTAGTTTTTTTAAACTATTAGTTATTTTCTACTTTTTAGTTTAGTTTATTTATAACAGCGTTTTTTTTTCGAATTATTGCATTGTCATCGGTCTTTGACAGGTGTGCAAAATTTGAATGAAATCTGACCGTTTAAAGTGGGTCAAAATAGCGTCCAAAGGAGTCGGTTACAAACATACAAACATACAAGTAAAGCTAATATAAAGCGTATAATGAAGAAGCGTACCGCTTTGTTCTTGTGCGAGGTATTTCAACCATAAAAGGGTGGCGTTTTGCTGGTCGTCAAGTCGTACGGTGATGGAAAGGTGATGGGGGAATCAGGTTGTGCAGTTCTTGTGCACACTCTCCATAGTGCCTTCTGTAGAATACCGAATTGAGAGACGTGCTATCAGACTCATTGGAGATGACACTCTAGTAATGAGTAAGCTTCAAAGTCTAGCGCATGTATGTTTATTGACGTGAGGTAGCAAGCCTGTCGGTATTCTACAGATTGCACTATGGAGAGTGTGCACAAGAACTGCACAATCTGATTCCCCCATCAACTGTCCCTTACCGTACGACTAGACGATCGGCAAACCGCCATCCTTTTATGGTTGAAATACTTCGCACAAGAACGAAGCGTTTCGCTTCTTCATTTATTATATTAACTTCTAAGGAGTGGAATGCCCTGCCCTCGTCAGTGTTTCCGGTAAAATATAACCCAAGTGTGTTCAAGTCAAGAGTGAATCTACTAGGCAAACGCGCTTCACCTTCGACCACATCATCGCTTCCCATCAGGTGAGATCGTGGTCAAACGATTGCCCAGACAGTGATTAAAAAAAAACTGACCCTGTATACCATAGATAACTCTTCAAGACAAATCAAATTAGCCCAAACTAAAATAGTTTTTTTTCATATGATTGTTGGGTTTTAGTGACTACCTTCTGGCTCCATAACTAGTAGGTACAGCTCAATGACACCATATGTATCGTATTGTCATCAGAACTACATGCGTTTGCAAAATTTCATTTTCATTGGATGTTGTTAAGAGATTTCTAAATTGACAAGCAAGATTTGTTCCAAAAATACAAATTTCATCCCTCCATACATACATTGAGTTATAATAAATGATTGCAAAAAGATACTAGTATATTGATATGAAATGTTTTGAATTCCAGAATTCAACTGGACCAAACGAGGAATTTGACGACAAGGCCCTGATTGGTTTCGCCCAAATTTCTATCACCGACTAAACCGCAAACACTTACTCTGGGTACTGTGATGATAGCAAAGAATGTGATTTGTATTGATCTGGTAATATTCTAGGCAACTTTTGTAAATGTATGGTGCTAGGCATGTGACGGAATTTAGTTATTCTATGGGCATGTTTAGATCTATGTTTGTGATTATGATGCTTCGTTTGTTGTTCAGATCTCATCGAAAAGGGTAATAAGATCTATTATTAACTAATAAGTTGTAAATACATCCAGTTCTTGAATGAATTAACGAACAATGTAAAATCCAGGTCTTATAATAATATGGAATTCTCGTATCTCAGCCATATACCAATTGGCCATAAATAATTTCCAAAGAAAATTAGTCCTGAATAGCACTGATTCTGTTGATCTGTAGTCGCTAAGATATATTTTTACGTAAGCAAGTTCTTACATTATCTTACCAGCCATTTAATATAACTATTACGGCCATATGTTTTAGGTTTATATATTATTCGGTAATACAGGCATAGACACAATGATTTGTGAGCTACCCTGAAAGTTTCAGCGGGATAGCTAATCGGGAAGTGCACACTAGTATTTAAATACTATACATATAAAACGTATATAACCTATTTTAAATTTATAATTTAAGTTATGATAGTCATTTGTCGTGTTGGTGAAATCAGTTAAGGACGAGTTGTTGCTCCTACACTCAGAAACGTCGATTAACGCAATTAATCGTATGTTAAAATCCACACAAAAAGATGACCGTAAAAAGAAAATTCTACCTAGAATAAGTACTCCATGAAGTATTAAAGAAATAAATTAAAAGATAAATATAAATCTAGTTAAAAAATAATAGAAATCTCTGAGACGGCAGTAAGGGACTTAAATCATAGTCAGATACAAGTCTCTGTAATTATTCCAATGTAGGTTATAGATAGATATTTGTGTAATATGTACAATTATCCAAGTATTATTTTTGTTTCTTAGTTTATTTAAACATATAAGTGTTATGTTTAAATAAACTAAGAAATAGGGCGATCCAATAATAGTGCACTAATACTGACGTATTGATATATTGGTCGAGTGATTATCTGTAACAAGAACAAATAAAAAAATTATATAACCCCCGACTTCCCACCCCCTATTACAGCTAGGAAGTATCTCGATCACATCAGTTTTCAAACATAAAAAACCGCATCAAAATCTGTCCATTCATTTGGGAACTACGATCCTGATCCCCATCCCCCCCCCCCCCGCCCTTGCCCCCATATAGCTAAGAACCATCTCGTTTACCTCAGCTATCAAATATAAAAAACCGCAGCTAAATCGGTCCATTCGTTTGAAATTTACGATTCTTCTTCTTGAAAAACTATAAAAAAAATTAATTAAACCCAGAACACTATAATATAGTGGTCTGGTGTTTATAGATATGTAGAAACTTATATACTTATAATAAAGCAATAATTACGAAAGATAATTAATAAATAAAACATGGTCTAGGGTATTTAAAATAAGCTACTGAACAAGAATATATATATATTTTAAATCGTCTCTTTTGTTGTCTGTTTGTTCGCGCATCTCGTAAAAACCACTGTATTGATTGCGATGCGAATTTTCTCTGTTGGATGGCTTAGGGTTTCACTTAAAAACTGGTGTATTTGGTATCTCAATCAGAAGAGTAGAAGCCGAGCAATCGATAAAAATCTGTTTGACGGCTGAATGAATTTTAATCAAATGTTGGTATATTAGGTTCTGGAATAGCACATATAGAACTATTAACCTAGAGAAATGACCACACGTGTGAAACCGCGGGTACAGCTAGTCTATAATACTAGACTTACAATACTACATCAAACAATAACTAAATATGTAAAATGTTAGGACACGAATTACATTAAATTAGACTATAATTTTTCACATTTCGTATCTCGTTGATTCTGTTATTGCACAATTATTGGACGCCCCTTTTAATTATTTCCACAATACGTGATGTTATTTTATTTTTAGTTACTACTAACTAAATTTTATGTTATAAATGTTTGTTTAGTTTATATCCATTCTTATTTAATTAATATGAACATTGATTATTCTATAACGAGAGCCTTAGTGAAACTATAGCACACCCTCAAACCATACACACCAACAATAAGTAACTACTCGCATCTTAATGATGGTTAGGGAACATTGTGCTTAATCATAACTTAAAGTAGGATTTGATTAGACAAATTAAATTGACAGCTTTTGGGTTGCTACTTTTTGATGAAATAAAAATGGTACCATGAATAAACATTAATAAAATGTATAAATATCATTGTTCACATCTCTAAAAATTATGTTTTGAAGTGAACTAGTTCATATCACTATAATTTTAAAGCCGGTAGCATTATTTTATTGAAATCTCGACCAGTCAATTTGCTTTGTCTAATTAATATATAAAATTCATTAAAAATCTACACATGCAAACATTCGCTTAGTTTTTTAAATCAAACTGATATAAATGTTGATACTTATAAGTAAAATAAAAAAAAAGTATCCGAATACGCCCGCGCCCTCGTGACTTTTTTTTTTTCATGGCACTATTATATAATATTGTCATTTACTAATATTGTCTTTTACATGTAGCAACCGAAAAGAAACATCTAAAAGTTGAATAACGCTTTCTTTTTTTTTTGCTGCCCTAAATAGTAACATTAAGAACTGTCACTATGTGGTCACGTTTGTAGTTTCACTGTTATTGTCTCCGCAAATTCCGAACCGATATAAATGTTTTTTTTTATTTGTATGGGTAGGCCTTTAGCATGATCGCATACAAATTTCATTATTATTGGTTTAGTGTAGTTGTAGGTTTAGTATCGTAATAAATCCATATAAACTACTTTTAGAAAAAAAGTTTATGGTCAGATCGTAAAGCGAAATTGCACACTGTACGTGTATACTTAGTTGCCAAAAAGGCACGATCTGTGGACCTCGGTACTCGAAGAAGCTTGATCATCAACAATCGATGTGTGGACTATAAAGTCTGCCCTATGAGTATCATTGCATATTATTGTGTCTTAGGTAAAACGACTAGACTTCGCGCGTGTCTTATAAAAAAATGCATATTTTTCTCGAAACTTTTCTTAAATCACGATTAGAAATAAAGCTTTTATGAACACTTTACTAACAGTATACTTACAAAAATAAAAATACTTCACTTAAAAAAAGACTGAAGTTTTTGCTTCGACATATCAGTAACAGAATTAATAATTGAATAAAAATGCCTTATATGGCGACTTATAAAAAGTGAACTCAAAATAAAAATAACTGTACCAGTATTTCTTTTGACTGAAGCGCTATTCTGTATTTGTCTTATGCCAAATACATATATATATATATATATATATATATACTCATATCGTAAGGTACAAATGTTTGGACGCAATATTTTAGCATGTTAAAATTCTATATATGTAATTCTATGTGCTAAAATATTGCGAATAAAATATAATTTTTAAAATGTTGTGTACTTATGTATTTTGCATCTACTTATTCATTTAGATGTTAGTTTCGATATTGCCGTTCGAATTCAATGTATAAATGCTCTTAGAACACTTAGTTTTACATCAGCTCCTCTTAGCTAAATCCTCAGGCTCGATCAATGTCAATCACACATATTCTTGTCACGACGCTGTATGTACTTTACATTCATGAATTCATTGCTATTTTTCTGCGGATGCGTGTTTATCTACCGGCCGTGTCTGTGGTCACTTGTGACGCATTTCGCGTTTGTAGTATCCGTTTTTATGTTTGTTTACTTTGCCCGCGTGCAAGTTTTGCTACCCCCGTTCTCCCTACCCCCATTTAGAGATGTAATTTCAAAATTTCCTCCTTAACCCATCCCTAAAGAAATATTTCCCTCCAAATTTTGAATCTCTCCGCAGGTCTAGACTGCGTTGTCTGCCAGTCAGTCGGTAGATATGCCACGGTACTGATTATTAAATATAGATTATAGAAAATACCACCCTGTTTAACCGCCTCAGGGGTTGATTTCGAACATCCTCTCATTACACCTCTACGATACAAAAATAACATATACTCCAAATTTTCTTGGATCTACGACTAGTGGTTAAGGCTCTGCGTTGATCTCCCAGTCATTCAGTAAGATTTTCTAAACAAACTTTATTTATTTATATATAACCAACTTTAGGTATAATTTTGGTAAAACAATACAATCTAGTATTATCTTTGAAGGTATTTTTTTCTAAGTGTTGAGTGAACCGAACCAGGAATTAAAAAGGGAAATATCTATGCAAACTGTACTACCCTTTTGAAAATAATTTTGAATAAAAAAAAAACATGGTTCTTTATTTACGTTGAGAGCTTCAATCAAATAAACGATAGATACTCAGTCTCTATGAAAATCAAACCTCAAAAGTGTCCCCGCGCCAATGTTTACTTGTACTTATTTAATCTGTGCTTGTACAGATATATACCTCTCTAGCTAATTTAAAAATAGTCCACAAGCGGAGAGAGACAGCGAGAGTACTATTGCTAATATAAAAATAGTCGATAAGCGGAGAGAGAGAGAGAGAGAGAATTCTGTAGCGACTGAGAGCAAAACAAGGCATATGCCTTGTTTTGACGGTGCCGTTTTTCGAGCGGCGATCGGGGATCTACCCTATATTTCATCGCAGGTTAAGAGGTTGTTTATCCAAGTTTTGAAATAATTGAACCAGGATTTACATTTTCCCATACAAACTTTACCATCCTGTTTAACCTCCTTAATTTAAACTCTGCGTTGATGTCTGAGTCAGAGAAAATTCACTCTACGTCACGCTGGGCGCTCGCTACGTGGCTACAACAAAAAAAACACAACACGTTGATTTAAAACAAGCACATATTAAAAATGTATATAACACCCCACCCCTCACCCCCTATTATAGGTAAAAAGCATCTCCTTTGTATCAGCTTTCAAACATTACAAAGTTTAGAAACCGCATCAAAATCGGTCCATTCGTTTAGGAGCTACGGTCCCGACCCTCCCCCCTTTCCCCATTATAGTTAAGAACCACCTCGATCAGCTTTCAAACAGAAAAAACGCATCAAAATAGGGTCCATTCGTTTGGAAGCTACGATGCCTCAAACAGACTCAATGATACATACATACACACCCTAAACTTATATCACCCCTCTCTTTGAGTTCGTGGGTTAAAAATAACTTATCTGAATTGTGTTATTTAATTTTAACATTGAAATAAAATAAACATTCATTTACATTTTGGTTTCAAGGTGTGGTCGCATACAAAATCAAGACTAAACTAAAACTAATAATATTATTAAGTACCTACTCTATAAATCTACATATTAATTATACTGTGAGTAAGTACTCTACATTAATCTCTAGTAAAGTAATGTGCTCTACATAATCAGACGAGTAGGTATATAATAAACAATGACTATACCATATGATATACCTACAGATAACATTTTACATTACAATTCATGTCAGAGACCCTCGGGCAGCCTGACAAACTCTGACATCAGAGGCCAGCACTACCTGATACGACAAACAAACAAACATTACAATTCAGACTTAAACATTCATATCATTTACAAATGTATACATCATATTCCTTACCTCTGACAAAAGAAAACATTATAAAACATATAACTCCACAAAATAGCATATATCTTCACAGAAATTTAGCAACTGTACTGGAAAGAAAACATTGTTTTCGTGATTCCCAATTAATGTATTTTTTTCCCAGCTTTACAATAAAGCCCGTATACGAACGTCTGTTTTCAGTATTTCCCAACTTGCGTCTGCCATAGCAGTTAAGTTCAATTTCCAGCTTTTATAAAATATAAAGAATACTTAATTGTCCCAGCTAAATTACGCAAGAATACTCTTACACACTGATAAATACATACACATTCCCATATCCCACTGATACTTATTATCATTTAAATGAGTTCCGCTCTTAACAAATTTTTCATTAAGCTTTCTCAAATGTTGGTCTTCCTTGTGTAGTCATCTATCATGGCACACACACATCAGCATAGATCAGCTCAAGAGGCTGGGTAGCTCGCCGAGCCTCTCCAACCGGAAACTGCTTGGCAGCCATCCTTCCCTCTAAGCACGGGATACATTCCTTCAACTCCTGATCATTATCAGTCTGAAACAGAACACCCGTTGCACTACCATTCTTTAAAGTACACGTACCCTGTATACCTAAGTGGCTCTCCTAGTGGCTTTCCTAGTGGCTTTCCTAGTGGCTCTGAGTCTCTTGTGCCAAATATCTACAGGCACAACATGAACAGCAACTTTTGCACTCTGAACTTTCTCTCTATCACAAAGGAGAGAAGAATTGACATGTTGCGAGTATGTGATAGACTTACACTTACACCAGAAGCTATATTGAGTTGCAGCAATTTTGCTCTTCTCATCATAAATAAAACATCCCCATTTTTTAATACTATGGAGAAAGACAACTGACAGACAACAAATCATGAGGAACTTATTTAAAGTTTTCTTAGGTACCACATTTCCAGTTTTTATGTGTATAATTCCTTAACACTGTAACTTCTCATCATTGGCTATACTAACTGAATAACTAGTGTCTTCTAACTCAGAAATATTTCCACATTGTTACACATATCCAGAATCGACGAGCCAGTCTTGTGATTTAGCGAGGAATGCCGAGGCCACAAATGACTTTTATTCAGGCTTCTTGCTATCCTTCTTCAATTTGAAGCATTTTGATTTAATATGACCTGCCTTCCTGTAATAGTGACATATGATCTTACTTTTGTTTGAGTTTTGTTCAAAATGTTTTTGAGTTCTGTTCCAACGTCATCACGCTTTCAATATTAGTCATTGAGCTAAATTGACTGTATTCCATACGGTGCAGCTGTCAAAGTAATGTAACACGTCTGTACACGGCCTGTGTCTTCAAATAAAGTAGCCAATTTAACCCACGCATTTTTAGCTGTTTTGCTTAACCGCATATGTTGAAAACATGCCTGTTGTACACTAAAGCATATGAAACCTAAACCCCTCTGGTCGCGTGTCTCGCCATAGTCAGCGTCGCCTTCAACACAGCTCCAAAGTCCTTCACCAGCACCATTTTTAGTTGAAATTTTCAAAAGAAAGGTAATTTGAAGTTCTTGTTAATTTGTCTACTTAGTACTTGCACGCCTCCACCGAGCGTCATAAAGCCGGTGCCAGACTGCATATTTCCTGCAGTAGGCTGCATATTTCCTGCAGGAACAACGCGATCGACAAAATCGTTCGTAGGATTGCCGTCCACCATCTTGTGTCCACGCGTGCACCACACCACACATTTTTAGGTTACTTCTTGATTTCGGCGAAACCACCACGCCCCTTTTGTTGTTATTCTTCTCTGAATGCAGAACCTATTTTCGAGGTCAATGTGGATCTCTAAAGGGTGAGAATAAAATAGCCAGAGCACGACCTTGATTTGGTTGGTTAGTATGGTGCGTAACAAATGAAATATGAAATATATTTGTTCCTCTTTATTGCTCAGAATAAAGATGAATACACAAGTAGTGTTAGTCGTTATTATATATGTATAAATTTAGAGGAATCAATAATTTATTATTAGATATAACTCAGAGCAAGCTCACCATCTTGGTATATCAGAGATAAGAGAGAAAGATAGAGGAACGTCAAACTAACAGCAACAATTAAACGTCAGATCAGTGTCAAGTAATAGTGAAGTTGCCAGAGAAATAATAATATTGTAAGGAATAAAACATTATTTCAACAAACTTTAGTTTCCCTTTTGTAACACAACGTCGGAACAACCTTGAAGAAATAAAACAGGAAACATATTGAATGACATTGACATTTGCTTTTTGAACTGGGACATCTACAAATTAGGTCACACAAGAAATTCATTTTTGTTATTAGCTTATTGTTTTATTAGACGTCACGATGTTGAATAACTTACCTTCCATCCCTTGTCACACTTTGTGGACCCCCTTCATCCGATATATAATGGATGTTCGGGCCAAATATCATCAATAAATAGGTAACTGAACAAAAAATGTAACCAATGTGCGTAACTTTTATGTAAAAATAAAATAGTTAAGTACATTGTATTATCATATCACACATTAGATCGAATCGCATGATCGAGTTTGCGAAGACTCCGAGCATTTGCACGTAGCGGAAAACGAGTTTTTTTCTTTTTTTCGTTAACCAATTGCGCGTTGGCTAATATCGCATTTTGATAAATACCTATAAGCATTCAAGTTTGTATCCGCAAACTTGTCTCAGCTTCACGATTTACAACCTCGGTGTCGCAGATACCATGGCGCATCGAACATCCACTACTGGAAACCCGTCCCATTAAAAAAACACATTGGTCAAACTATATAGAATAGTCAAAAAATAATAACTCATGAAATAGACATGCCTAAAGTCACAACTAAAAACAAAAAAAGCCTAAAACATACATAAAAGGCTCCATGAAGACCATGATGCTGCCAGTTTTATCAATATAAAATATTATAAAGGGATCCATACATTTTACTATGTTGCCTGGCATACGGCATTTTATTTAAATGGTTTAACGATATCTTAAAAAAAGGCGACCACTGATCAAACCTTAAAAAATACGGTTAAGCCTAAATATGTAGTTTGAAATTCACCTTTACACATTATTGGGTAACATTTTATCAATACACTAGATGTAGGTATTTTGAAACTTAGCAATATTATATGTTATTTGTGAATAGTTGGAATGTCATCAAAATTATCACGTCGATCTTTTATTAAGTACTTTATAAAATGTCTAGTCTGGAGAGTCATTCAACACTCATTTTACTTGAGGCTGCCGTTAAACGAAGTATTGTACTAATATATTAAAATTATATAAGCTGAAACATATTATAATAAACACTATTATAATCAATCATATAATTATTAGTAATAGGTATTATGCACTCTACTCTGATCTTGTAACATTTAGATATTAGTGAATCAATTGGAAATGTAGTCCCATATTCCCGTGAGCGTAGTTGTATGTATAAAAATAAATGTTTTGTTGACGACACGTTACAAACCATTTCCATACTAAACCTTTGTTTTGTAACATCAAAAATTATATTATCAGAATTTTAGAACGCTGTCCCAATATTAAGTTTGCAAGCTTGTTCTAAACTTCGGATCAAACTGTTCGGCTGGATCAAAGGATATCGTAGGTACTTCGAGTATCCTTTGATCCTGCCAAATATCTCATTAAACAGGTCGATAAGGTATTATGTACTTTATTACATTTCATATTCGAAAACAACAAGCAGGGGTGCGATTTTTGAGTATCACCGAATGGATTAAATATCACCGAAATGATAAAAAGTCACCGATTTCCCAAAAGTAGTTTTTTTTTTATTTCACTGGGTGGTAAAAAATATCATGCGTATGATTTCGTTTACGAGTGCCTCCCCCCACTCGTTTTGAAATCACTCGGTGATATTTTTGCAATTTCGTTCATAGTTTCTTATATTCAACTACTTTTCGTGTGTTGTTTTTCCTAAAATACGAACAACGAATGAGATAATACTAGCAGCAAGCCTAGTAGCAATACTAAAGATGACTCGTCAGATTAAGATACTGCGACTACAGTTATGCTATGCATGAAGAGGCATTCTCAATGTCCGCTAAGACATTGCCTCTCAAATTTACTGGCTTTCGAGGATGTGAGGCTTTTTTCAGTGATAATAGGACAAGCGGCTTCCCTTCTCTGTAGAAACAAAGGTAAGCCAATGTTTCATTGTCTTCTCCTATTAGCTAGCACTAGCAGCCAACACCCAGTTGATTCTTACCTGTAGACACAGATTACCATAAATACTTACCTAGGTAGGTATCTTCTTTTTTACTAGGTTAGGTGGTATCTGTAGGTACCCACAATACAGGGGTAGCCTATATTTAACATGTAACCCTATTTTGTTAGTTTAGCGCTCAGACTAATCTGAGGTCTAGCACATGTACCTACTTATTTAACTGTTCATTTATATATTTTTCAGATGAGTGGATAATTATAAAGCCTTGGTAACAAGTGCCAATTCCTGTGCCATAAAGTCATTCCGAAGAAAAGTATGTCTTCAAAAGTGCCCATGCAATATAATATTGTCAAGGACAGTTCCGGAGTGCTCTAATTGAGGAGAATGCATATATAAATAAAGTTATTATGCTTCATTAAAAAGAATGTATACCACATCCAGTGGTGGTTGTTTCAGAAGGGGTTGTTGGGAATCTATAGGTAATCTGACGACTGATGTTCTATACGAGTTGATTTTAGCCTCTATGATGTGTCCCTGTGTGTGGAAGACCAGAGTCAGTGACTTACCTATCTGCAATCTCTTTGTGCATTGATTGTTTGAAATTACAATAAAGAAATAAAACATCATTTGATTTTTAATTTTAATAGTAGATACTTTGTAGAAACGTAGAATCATATTTATGTCACAATTTACAAAATAATTGCCATGTGGGCAGCTTCATAATAGGTGCACTCATTCTAACCCCGTTGGTGCTGTGAGTGCATAGGGAATTCAGGAAATGGGCAGCAGCATTTTTCTGTAAGTATCAACATTTACTGCGGTCACCGCGCTACCTCCAAACGTGGTGATTATGGTAAATCGCCCCTATCATCGGGGAGGCCCATGTTCTGCAGTGGATTGTAGTCAGGTGCATTGGTGAATTATTGCTGGTTGCTGGATTTGGTCATCTTCAACTAAAACAAGTTTTAAATGTTCAATTATGTAGTAGATTTATGTCACTGCAGAAGAGCTGTGGTGTCAAGTTGTAATAAGTATGTGCACTTTGAAATTCAACAACACCGGGTTTTATCCATGTTAAGTGTACATTTGCCATCAATGCATGCTTCAGAGGGAACGTTAAGCCGTTGTTGGAACCGATCAAGCGCCATTACAGACCAAAATATTCGTGGCGGACTCGTGTCTCCCCTGATGGGGCCCCCTTCGGGGAGATATCAGAACTTATTTTAAAATAATATTTTATGTATTCATGTATCCAAGTTCAAGTTTCGAGTAGCCAGTATATCAAGTTTAGACATACTGGCTACTCGAAAATAAATAATTATTTACGTAATACTAGTTGTGCAAGCGGCTTTGCCCGCATGGTTATTCCCTAATGCCCCGTCCACCCACTGGCTTACCCACTAGTGGGTGCACGAGTAATTTGCATTTACCCCTCCTCCCACTGCACTAGAATTGGAAACTAATGAAGAAATAATCGACATATATGAAGAAAAAAATCAACATGTATTATAATTATGTAGTAAGACATTTTAAAGTGACAGGTGTCAAAGTGACAGATGTCAAAGTGACAGATGTCAAAGTGACAGATGACAAAGTTCCATATCAAATTTCAAAGTCATACTTCAACACCTGACAAGATTTAATCGATATCTTCGTTTTGGATGACAGCTGTCAAATATAAAAGGGCTATAACTTTGAAACTAACGATCCTAGACTATTAGTTTCTTTCCAGGAGTGATAGATTTCATTAACATCTTCGTTTTGGATGACAGCTTTCAAACTTAAAATGACTATCCTGTACTAGTAGTTTCTTTACAGAAGTGATAGATCTCATTGAAACATCATTTTGGATGACAGCTGTCAAACTTTAAAGGGCTATAACTCTGAAACTAAGTAATAACTAAGAAACTCTGAACTAAGTTTCTTCTGCAAAAAATCTACTAGTCTAGGATCAATAGTTTCAGAGTTATAGCCCTTTTAAGTTGACAGCTGTCATAGAAAATGAAGACATCGATGAGATCTATCACTTACCCTCCCCTCGCCTTTCCCTACCCTCCCCGTGCCTTTCACTACCCTCCCCGTACCCTTCTCTCAGTTTTTCCCATCCTTCCCTCACCTTTTCCTAACTTCGCCTACCCTTCCCTCACTTTCCCCACCCTCCGATATTTTTGTCCCAATTTACCCCACTCTTCTCTCACCTTTCCCCACTCTTCTCTCTCCTTTCTCCACTCTTCCCTCACCTTTCCCCACCCTTCTCTCAGCTTTTCCCACCTTTCTCTCACCTTTTCATAACTTCGCCTACCCTTCCCTCACTTCCCCCACCCCCTTATCACTTTTTCCTAACTTACCACACCCTCCCCACTTCACTTTGACTCCTGTCACTTGAGCACCTGCCACTTTGAAACCTGTCCCATTGGCAACTGTCACATTGACACATGTCACTTTGATACCTTTCTCGTTGACACCTGTCATTTTCACATCTGTCACATTGACACATGTCACTTTGATACCTGTCTCGTTGACGCCTGTCACATTGGCAACTGTTATTTTCACACCTGTTACATTGACACATGTCACTTTGATACCTGTATCATTTTCTTTTTCTTGACATTTGACATAATTTTATTTTGATGGTTTCAATGTAATATAATACAGGAGTACTCCAAATATTATTTTTAAAGTAAGTACTGATATCTCCCCGGCCTTGGGGAGACATCAGGATTTAAAAAGTCCTAATGTCTCCCCAAGGGGGGAAATCAGGGGAGACACGAGTCCGGCACCAAAATATTATACAACAACGATGGGCTATAATGTATTTGTACCCTATCTTGCAGTGATGGAGATATTATGACTTTAGAATCTGTACCTCTACTCCGACAAACTGAAATAACCAACTAGTTATGCAGAATGGAACCCGATGAAGCATTTATTGATGTAGTTGACATCCGCATGTTTTGGAAGATATACATGTCCAAATGTGCTTGGTAGCAACGATTAGCTAAGTCAAAGGACTATATGACTAGATAAATATTATAATGGTAAAACAATTGTTACATTGGTAGGTAGTAAAAATGATAATTACCTCCTCTCCTCTTAATCTTTCTCGTACAGAGTACTTAATAATAAGTTCCTTGACTTTGTATACATGCTTTCTTGGTGCCCAGAATGGTATTCAGACGGCTGGCAAATTCCTTCGTTGTGAATGTTGCAGTTAAGACTTAAGTTGTCATTTCTTTCAATAATTTATTCTGATAGAGATCCAACAATGACCTAATGTAGCAATGTCTTTTTGTCCAGAATATGGCCCTCAACCTTTCTTTATGGTATTGTAGCCATCATGTAGCGTTTCTGTATATATAGCTCTTTGTTATACTAATTATCACTTCTCTATCACGTCCGTCGTAATAAAAGTAAAACAAACATAATTTTTCGAAGAAACAAAAACTCAACATCAATCAGCCGATTTAGAACCACAGATTAGACCATATTTAGTTTTAGGATTTGGCAGATACGTTCCGTTTTACGTTTTACTGTCAATTCGTATGAAAAATAAAACCCGGTATCTAGTACCGATAAAAATATTTGCTGCGTATTTGTAACGTAATCATATGATTGTCTATTAGCAAAGCTGAGCAGTATTTGTATGTTGGTAGACGGTATGATATTCAAAAATACCACTTTTGAGAAAAGCTGAATTCGAAATCACCGGTGATCTTTTTATCACCGGTGATTTCGAAATCACCGGTGACACTCAAAAATCGCACCCCAGAACAATTACTGCAACATTATAATCTTTTATTTTTTAAGTCGACTTCAAACAGGTGTATTTTCTAAGTCAACTGTTTTTTTGTTTATGATTTCAATATTTAAAAAGGTAGTCCTCCAGGGTCCGTACATATGACATCAGAATTGGTTAAGTAGGTAAGTGGTATATTTTATTATCATTTGAAGTCGATTTTTTGGTTAATGAATTTTTCTTCCAAGAATTATGTTAAATTCCCTGTATTTTACTAGTATTATGATAGTGACGAATATATTTAAATCGCATCTTTTTTATCATCTATAATATTAGTTTCGTCCATACCTTAGCCGTGTCTAGTAGCTGGTGAAACCAAATGAGGCTGTGTGTAATAGTCAATTATATTTAAACCTCTATTTCAGGGCGGAGCTATAATGTGTAATCGACATATTTCGATGTGTGTGTATTGTAGTTTTAAAACATTTTATAAGGTATTGTATTTAAAGTAGTACTTAACGCTTACACAAACGCCCAATCACTCACTCTTCTAAATAACCGTGGATTATTGGAACGTTGGTTGACAACTTTGACAACAGATTATGGGAGTTCCTTTACGTTTAAATGGTTTAAAATCTTATTCTTGCAAATGTAGAGCATTTTCAACACAACATTCAATTGATTGTTTTATAACCAAAAATAAGTTTTAAGCATTGATATAGCAACGGTGAATCTACGACGGTAGATGCATAATAATTTTCTAATGGAAAAATTTGGCTCACCACCTCTCATCATCATCATCTCTGTGTGTTACCGTCCACATAAGACGGGTTCAAAGAAGCTAGTGGAAAGATTTGGATGACGACGCATTGGTCTCGGTGGCCGAATTTGTAAAGGCATGTGCCGCGCTGAGGCACAGTATGCGAGTCTGGTCAGTGACCCAAATTTCTCCATTAAATAATTATTATATATATTTACCCTAAGCAGGCGTTAACTGCTATAAAAATCATAAAAATGGTAGATGCACTTGAATGAAAATAAATCTACGTTTGTATGAATGAATACATTTCTCTATCGTTGTCTTTGTCTGGCACTAAGCAAGTGACAAAGACAGCAATATATTTTGCAACCAATGTTCTGGGTGGCAATGTTAATTGTGATGGGCATACGTGAAGCTTAAAGCGCGTCACAGAAAAAAATACGATAATATTTTATCTTAAGATAAAATATCGTTTTTTTATCTTAAGATAAAATATTCTATTTTTATATTATTATTTAAAATATTATAGTTTCGTATTTTTTATCTTAAGATAAAATATCGTTCGCTATACAATTTGTATGAACCATCACAAACGGCGAAGATAATATATATTTGCATCTTACACAGTATCTTATGATATCGAGCGATATGGAATTTATTAAAAGATGTCATCTTAAGATACGAAATATATCGTAAAAGATACAAAATATATATTAATATACTATCTTAAGATACAAAATATATCGTAATATGCTCTACAGGTTGCTCTGTTTTGTATTCATGACGGGTTTTTTTAACCCCTGAACAGAAAGAGACGGGTGTTATAAGTTTAGGGTGTCTATCACTGTGTGTGTGTGTGTGTGCGTGTGGCATCGTAGCTCCCAACGGAATGGTCCGATTTTGATGCGGTTTTTCTGTTCGAAAGCTGATTTGATCGAGATGGTTCTTAGATATATGGGGAGAGGGAGGGGGGAGGTGATAAAGAAAAGGGGGGTTGAAAATCGTAGCTTCCAAACAAATGGACCTATTTGGCTGTTTTTTTAAATGTTTAATAGCTAGGTAAACAAGAAGATTCGTAGCTATGGACTACTAGAATGGACCGATCTAGCTGCGGTTTTTTATGTTTGAAAGCTGAGGTAAACGAGATGGTTCTTAGCATACTGCAAGTCGTTGTTCGGTACAAATGCTCCCGCGCATGTTCGTATTTTTTTTCACTAAATCTTCCTTAATCAAATTATGAATTTCGAGAAAAGTTTCCTTGTAGAAACATCTGCTTAAAGATTAAATTAACCGCGGCTTTTTCTAAATTTAATGTGATTTTCTCACCTTTTACAGTGCGCTAATGCAATTTTCATATCAAATTCAAAATCAGAATCGTCGTCTGATGAGCTATCTAATAAATCTAATAGTGAAACCGTACTACCCATATTTTATCATTCTGTATATATATGTGTGAAGAAATACGTGTGGCACCTACGACGGCCTGCGAGCGAATGAATAATTTCAATATATTATCGTATCTTAGCCGTGTGTGATACCCTAAGATGCTATAATATTTTATATGCAGATATCGTAACATCAAATATTATAGTATCTTAATCGTCTGTGACGCCCTTAACACTAAGCGAGCGACCTATAAAAATATAGTTATAACAAACTATTGTTAGACTTGAATCACACGATCAATGCACTCGGAAACGTAAATTAACACTAATCAACCTTCAAACTAATCTCTTGCGTTTGTACGCCTTAAAATACGTACTTTAGAATACCACGCGATCACGACAAATTAACTGCCGTCTCCATTCGGCAGATAATTTGTACGTAATCGTGTGATTCAAGCATTAGTTAAGTAACGCGGGGAGAAGTAAAACACATTCGCCTCGCTCTATAGATAGGGTTCCAATTTATGTTGTTCCTAATTAGCTTATTGTAGTATTGCGCATTAATGAAAGAAAATTGTAAGTAGAAGATTGATGAGACCGAATTTGATATGAGAATAAAGAATGAGCATAGTATTTTACATTATTTTATTTACTAGCTAACGCCCAATGTGACGAGTACGTGAGTAATAATGCAGTTGTCTATGCAACGCTTCAACGCTTCCAAGAAACACAAATCCAAACTTTCACATTTATGGTAATTATTAGTAGGATTTTCTATACATATAGATTTTCTGTTATACATCTACTATCTATAGTATATAGGTAATACATAGAGCATAGTGCCACCATTCGACAAGTTTTTTATTTTTCTAATGCGATAGTAAAGTAAGTAATATATGATATGACATGTGTTATTAATGGGTGTAGGGATAGAAAAGGAAGGCTTACGAAAATCGCTGATTTACTGTGATCATGGCCAGGTAGGTATATTAGATAGATACATTTTATATAGGTATATTAGATGGATACATTATAGTCGCATCCACAGTACACCATCTGCCCACTGACAACAGTTTTATAGGTATATTATATGGGTATTACATACACAAACAATTAGTTCTGGATACGATCGTTAATCTACCGGCCATGACCCATTTTTGGTGTTTCCTGATGTTACTGAATTATATCCAATACAGAAACAACCAGTCAGTGCATCAAGTTTGAATAACAATGTATGTACAGAATATAGGGTGGATTTTTGAGACGAGACGGTAAGGGTAGGTACCTTAACCGTTATAGTTACAGGAAAACGTTCCTAGGAGACCGTCCATTAGTTTTTGAGATATTCTAACCAACATTCACAGATTTTGGAAAAAACGTACAGTCGGCAAGAAAATGGTAATTTTACACAAAAACTTTTTTGATGCCAATTGATCTTGTTTCTTATGAGTCTCTACTGGACCAACTCAGGTTTGACTACTAGAAATGTCAGAAATTGCGCAAAACTTTTGCCATACATTTTTACGAAATTATCTTAACCGTTGCAGCTAAGGAAAACGTTTTAGACGGACAAAAAAAAACAGACACGAATTAAAAAAATGTTATATGCTTGTTCAGTAGCTTATTCAATGTACCCTAGACCTTTTTTTTATTATCTTTGTACAGTTTTTTTCGTTCTTATTGCTTTATTATAAGTATAGATGTCTCAACATCGTTGGTACGAAGAGGGGCGAGATACCCAGCACGTAGTACTAATATTTATTCTGTGCCAGCAACCAGACCTAAACCGCACGTATGTTCAAATATCACAAATACGTAACTCTGACCCTACGAATAATTAGTTGTGACCAAAACAAAAGCACCCAAATTTGTTTATATCTTTATTTTTTGTTTCGAAAGTCATTAACCCACCTAATGTGAAAAATATATATTTATTGTACTAATTTATATATCTAATAGTCAATAGTTATTTATTCCTGTAAATATTTACATATCGACAAGGAAAAATCCATACCAATACGAGTATATAAAAGTGAAACGTTGTCTGTTTGTTTGTTTGGGGAGCTTTCACGCGATAACGGCTGGAGAGATTTTGATGAAATTTGGAATGAAGATAGCTTATACCCTGGATTAAAACATAGGATACTTTTATCCCGGAAAATTGTAAGTTTCCACGGGAAAACTGGAAAATGTAGATAACTCGCGATGAGGAACGGTTGCCATGGAAACAAAATAAGTCTGTCAAAAAATATTAAGAGCCTTGGTGCTATACCTACTTTTGCCTTTTGCATTGATTTTTAATGTCCTAGTAGAACATGGGGTGCTTTTTTTCGCGATAAACTGTAGTCCGCGCGGACGATGTCGCGGGCGGGTTATCTAGTAACTAATAAAATATCTAGGTGGAAAGTCCACTTTCGTAGTTCCAATATAGTCCTCTATACCTACACCTACCTACATCTACAGTCAAATTTACCACAAAAAAGGCAATGGAGCGTAAGAGTTAAAAGTTTAAATAACAGTTTTAATAAGAGTACTCGTAAAACTAGTTTTATTAGGTATAAGCTCTCCTTTGTACAACTACTATACTATGTTTTGACTGTGTTTTAAGTGTACACTATAGAATATATGAGTAAATGGAGTTTTTAATAATATATTTCGTTAACCGTTATAATTCCCGTAACTCTTTAACCATCCAAAATTGCCGAACATTGATGGTTGTCTAGAAGAGATCATTTCTAACGATACTATAGTACAGTACAGACTGGTAATAGTACTCTAATATTCATATTCTAAGTATATCCTAGCGTGTATTCGTTGTGTGTATGGTGTGCAATCCTTGGGGTGCTCTAGCGCCCCGGTTTTGACCCTTTGATGGCGAGGAACTCGGTAGGTATATTGTGATGTCGGCAAGTCTTGAATGAAAATACCTGGAATATACATCATTCGGCTCTCATGTGTCTCGGTGCATCGAAACAGCGTAACAGGAGACAGCGTAACACGATACTCAGCAAGTTTCTAGAATGCTGTGAGTGTCCACAAACGCACTTAAAACTGTGTAATAAAATTGTCACATGAGCGGGAGGTTCACAGGTCATCAGTGCGCCTCACAAACACATTCTCAAGGTCAAGTGCGTCTCAATTTATTAACGTTATCATAAATGTTTATTTCCCCACTGATCGACATACTTACCTTAATAGTTATTACATCATAATTTAGCCACACTGTACTTATTTACTTTCCCAGTGATCTGATAGGCCGCGGTCTTTCCCGAACTTATCGAGCTTCCATCGGCAAAGTGGGGCAAATCTAATTTTACGGATGATGCGATAGATAAGGATTTAACATTTTGTTTATACACAAAATTCTTCCCGAGTAACATGATATGCCTTTGTAAACATGCTCCACGCCTCGGCCGGATTGTTACCTGGATGGATTCAATAACAAGGGCTTTCAATATTTGAGGTAGCGGATGTTCAATAGCATTCAGTCTCGTATTACACGCACGTCACATTAAAATGTTACTCACAAACGTATGTTCATTTCATACACTATTAAAAAGCAATAAAAAATGATATCGCTCACGTGATGCTGCAAATATTCGAGGAATAGATATCTGTGTGACTTTGTTGACGTTCTTGGGGTAATTTTTGAATGATTGTAAGGTTTCACTGTGTAGAGATAGCAAATTGATGCAATTTCTTAAATGTAGCTCGTGTTCTTAGTTTGTGCGCGAGTACCGGTCGCATGCGCATCTGGTTGTGTATCTTTTCGCGTCTATATAAATGCGCGTGCGCCGCGGCGTGCTCGTACATTATCTCAATCAGTCGCACTCGTACTACGCCGGCAGATTGTTTATAACAATTAATTATTTTACAAAATTCACAATAAAATGTTGAAGATAGTGTTAGCGTTGGCTGTGTTGTTGGTAGTGAAAGTTTTGGCGAGCCCCCTGCACACCAGGCCGACGGCTTCTTACGAAGGTATGCAATGTTATAAATGTAGTATACCTACTGAAACATATTTTTTTAAGAACCTATAATTTTTAGGTATCAAAATTGGCTAACTACAAACACGCTAGATCGTGGGTTCAAATCCCGCAAGATGCAATAATTTGTGTGATGAGCAGAAATGTTTGATTCCGAATCATGGATGTAATTATTCGTATCTATGTATGTTTATCCGTTGTCTAGTATCCATAGTACAGGGTATCCTAGTTTGGGGCTAGTTAATTGGTGTGAATTGACCTGAATATATTTATTATATATATTTACAATATTAGCTAGGGGGTTTTACTAAATGGTTGGTTTATTGACAAATAACATTATTTTAGTAACTGGGTGGGTACATACTTCTGAATTAAATGTGTCTACATAATTATATATTAACACCCTTTTAAACACCCTTTTAAAAGGCTTAAAACAGAAGTAAGTACCTACAGACAATATTGATTGTTCAAATTTTTTAAGTTATTCTATATCTACTCATGTATTATATTTAATTTACCTGTTTCATGTACTTTTCTAAACGAAATATTTAAATGAATTCAAATGTAAGTGTGCCTAATTACATTGGCTGCTAGCGAATATTATTGTGTTTACTTTAAAATTTTCCAATGCGAAATATACCGTTATTTTGTATTCATACACTGGGGACTCCGAAAATAGCCGATAGTTAGTATCTATTAGTACATTTAAATATAGAACTCAGTCCGAGTCCTATATTAGTCACTCAGATCAGGAGAGTTAATTAAAAAACAGATTTATTTAATTTCCCTTTACAAATGCAAATTGAGCGAGAGAAATACAATTATGTGTATCATCTCTGAAAAAAATGCATTGTTAAAGGAGTTAAAAACGTGCAATTGTCATATTTTGAGTTTATGTTTTTTAGTTTAGATCGCTTCTAGATTCACAGGTAAAATGAAATTGTAATAAAAATATCTTAGCTAATTTATTACTTTCATGATAATTTTTATATTTACTCAAGTAAGTATATTTAGGTATAATATACATGCAAGACATGACACAAAATGGGTACCTATCAAATATATCTCATAATCTGGAGGACTTTGAGATTATGATGTTAGAGCGATGGTATCTTAAAGGTTCTATAGCGCAACTTAGAATCCAACGATACCGGGTTCGATCCTAGGCACTAATGAATTTTCTAAGTAATGTGCGGTTTTCCATCGCTCCGTGCTTCGGAGGGCACGTTAAGCTGTCGGTCCCGGCTGTTATTGATTAATAGCAGTCGTTAAGCCATGTCAGAGGCCCTCGGGTGGTTTGGCAAACTCTGACACCACAGGCCATGCAGCACTACCTCATACGACAAACATACAAACATCTGGAGGACAGCATAAAGTTAAATATTCGTTCAAAAAACTCTACGAGCTAGGTACTCAATAATATAATCCAATTAACTGCTGTCCAATAATTAGGTTATAGGTATCTAAGTATACATACCTACGTACTTTCTGGGAAACTACTTGTGCCAACACTGGCACCTTCACTTTGTTACGGCTTATCTCTAAAACTAACGACCCGATTCTGAAAAATGTTTCACTTATAGAAAGCTACACTATTCCAGATTAACTGCTATTTTCCTCCCTAGCTAACCCGAAAGGGTTTCTATAGGGTAATGGAAAATTATGGGTGGAGCCGTAGGGTAGGGCAGAGCAGGTAGGAGCATCAGAAGGGTCGAAAATATGTTAACCTCGGTATTCTTCTAAGACAACTTGATATTGTGTTAGTGGTTGCGCAAATTGTGGACGCGGGTAGTCTTCGTCGTTGTTCTCCTTTCCGAAGGTAGGGTCCCTAGTGATAGTGAGGCATTTCTGTTTCTGCCGATTGGACCAGCGAATTGGTGATTGGCCGCGCTATGTCTTGTATTCCACCTGGCTGGGCATGTACCATGAATCTCTCCATCGACACAAAATTACTGCCGTTCCAGTAATTAAGCGTACCTGTAGATCTCCAGTATCCGCAGCCGCACAGTCGATGAAAGTAATCTTTACTGAAGCTCGTCTAAGATCGAGTTATTTGTTATCTGTGACTGGGAAAAATCCAGACAAGAGACAGAGAGCAGACACCCGCTGTACGGGCACGCTCTAACAAGAAAGCGTCTTAAAAAGTCGTCAAAATTACTAAATTACTGAACCTAACGGTGAAGGAGCAAGGCTCAAATTGTGGCAAAAGCCTCATGCACCACCCAGTGACTTTGTAACTCCTGCAGCCGCCATGAACTCCCATGGCCTGTATGGAAATCACTAAACGGGCTACGAACACAAGTAGGCCGCAGCAGGAGTAACATGTGCAAGTGGAGGTTTGCACCATTTTCAAACACCTAATGCGTAAGTGGAGAACCCAGACAAACAATTTCTCTTCAAGCCCCTACACTTGCACTCGCGCAAGTCTTAATGGAAGTCATTGACAGTGCGGTAAAAGTGGCCACATTCTGGATCATCAGCATCATTATCATTATCTGTCCACTGCTGGACGTAGGCCTTTTGTAATGCACACCAATGAGCTCGGTCTTGAGCTTTCCTCATCCATTTACTTCCAGTCGCTTTTCGCAGGTCGTCACTCCACTTGCCCACAGAGCGTCGTACACTACGTTTGCCTAAACGCGCTAGTTTCCACTCGAGAACTCATCTACCCCAACGTTTATCGGTTGTTCGGTTGGCTAGGATAAGCAAGCTAAAGTGGCAATGGGCTAGTCATGTGACTAGCCCATTGCCACTTTAGCTTGCTTATCCTTAAAGCTATGTCGGTTACGTTGGTTCTCTGTCGAATATATTCATCAAGAATCTTGTCTTTCAGAGAAATTATAAGCATTAGCTCTCTCCATAGCTTGCTGAGCGATCTTAAATTTGTGGACTAGTTTGACTGTGAGTGTCCACGTTTCGGCACCGTAAGCTTGCCGAATGCTGCCCAACCCAGCTGAATTCTTCTGTTCTTACTTATCAAAGTTGTTCTTACCTAATTTAAATGTTTGCCCAAGGTAAACATATTGTTGGATAACTTCAAGAGGTACACAATTAACTGCAAACTGTTCCGGGCCAATAAGATCGTTAAACGTGATCTTGATCTTATCTAAGTTCATCCCGAGAACAGGAACTAGGTTGGTCAGCATACTTTGCAAGTTTTGCAGCCACTCCGCATTAGGACGGTATCATCGGCAAATCGTAAGTGTGAGATGTTCTCGCCATTGATATTACTTAATGCCCATTCCTTTTCAATCCAGCGTCTTAAACATATTTCACAGTTTCGGGGATATAACATCCCCCTGTCTCACTCCCCTGCGCTGCATTTGGATAAGTTTTGATTGCTGGTTCATTTTGGGTCAAACAATTTTAATGTTAGTGTTAAGAGTATGAAACACCGACACGAAAAGAAGCAGATTATGTACTTATTACGGAACTTCAGAAAACACCTTTATAGCCTTTTGGTATTCTTTGGAAACATTGGAAACGTGGAGACCAGGAGCTCATATTATATTCAAACTCTTTGAATTCGATTCGTTACAATTCACGGGGGTAATTCCGATACTATTTTTAGTCAAACTCTGTGTCTAATCGAAATTAAAAGTTAACCGACCAAATGCTGGACCAGCTAATATCAAGTCGTCAACTGATAGGAGCCGGCAGTATATTCGAAAACACGTGACCCGTGCCACCCCGATTATATTATTCATCGGAAGTCATGTGCTTCAATTAGTTGTGTGAGAGTATATCATACGTTAATTGAAATGTGTGCGTGGAATGTTATTGTTTACTATAAATTGAGCACGCTTGTTTACGCTTTGACCTAGCTACCGCACCCATTTGCGACGCGGCGCGTGCTTTAGCTAAATAACAACCTACATCTTGACGCATTGATGTCCTAACTACTAAAAAGAGTGAGATGCGCTCTCGCACCGAACCGCGGTTGAAATGCACCGCAAACTAAACGTGCAACACTTGAGAAGCAGCTTGTTGCTAGAAGACGTGCAACGTCTTCAAGCTGCTTCGACGAGTATCTTGTTATTGAAAGGGGTTCACTGTATTTATTTTATAGACTCGAAGCGCAATGAAAGTAATTTCTATCCACATACTAGGTGAATTATAGTTGACATTTAATAAAATAAACTGGCAGTGTTTTAATCTATTTTAAACCAATAAATTGAACAGGTCTCAAAAGTCCAGAAACAGCAGATAAATTCGATGTCAAATATATTAGACATGATTATTAAATTTGTAGGTGGGTTGATAAAATTAATGACTTGGCGACCTTGGTGCCTAAAAAATTCGCCCTCGTATTATTTACACAGGTAAATAATACGAGAGCGACTTTTATTGTAATTTAGCAACATTTGCAAAAATGCAATAATAGTCGCCCTCGTAATACTATTTAGTAAAGCAGTTGCTGCTTATGTCCACATAAACATAAACAAATCATTCATTTATTTTAAATTACTTGGAATGTTGCAGGTAGATTTTATTCAAACCACAAGCAAACTACAGGCATAAAAACGCCCAGTCATCCAAATTTAGAACTGTTTACTACGTGATTCAATCAAAATAATATTTTAAACGCACTACACGGGTTTCTCCGTCCCGATGTACAAATTATTATCTGGAAATAACGTAAACGAATAACCATTTTATAGCTGGTAAAGAGGCCAGTGTCGGAGTAAATCCGGTAAACTTAACACATCGGGTATACGTCAGAGGAGCTGACATTGGCCTGATTAGAGAAAACCAAAATATTGGCTGATAAAAATAATTTAAGGAGCAAGGCCGCGAGGATAGCCTACTTCTTATCGGTTGGCAATTTAGCTTCTTCATTAATAACTATACACTTAATCTTCTTTGTTTATTTAAATGCGTTAGATTATATACACACTGACTGAAAGAGGAGTATAATAGTTATTCTTTGCGTTCTTCTTGATTCTATAAACTGGAGATCATACTGTATAAAAAGACTGAACAACCAAAGAGCACTGAAGGACTCTATTGGTTTCAAAGTGTATGAAGAATTTTTCACACACATAAAAAATTGGAAGTAGTAAAACTGCCTAGGTATAAATAAATTCTTTAAAACATACTTATTATTTCATTAGGTAGGTGTATATATTGTATCTATCCCATTCAAAAACTCAGGCCGAGAGTAAATTGTATTGTACCTACTTACGCATTAGTGTTTTTAGCCCCAGATTAATGAACATTTGAATATCATATCATAAAATAACAGTCGATTGAAACGATCACTACACATCACTATTATGTAGGTATGATCTGCATTTATTTGTTTAGAGATGTATAAGTATGTAGGTATAATAAAAATGAGTTGCTTTAAATATGGGCGAAGTCAAGCCGGGTCGCTATAGTTATTAGTGGTATCATCCAATGTTATTTCGGATGTTAATTACGAAATAGCACCCACTTACTGCACACTGTAAGTGTTACAAAGTATCGGGTCGGGACCACCGATATCAATAATACAACAATCTTATAATTATTTTCTGTGCACTACTTTGTAGATACCGACAGTCTTCTTACCGTTCTACCTAGCTTGGCTACCTATCAAAAGTTGAGATAACTGTCTATTTTTTAAACTTAGATATTATAGCGGACATAGCCATTCAATGAAATTTTTACAATGAATGAAATACGCATGGTTAATGTCTTGTTATTGTGATCAAAATACCTACGTTTAACTATTTTACTCAAACAAGCTTGTAATGTGGTCATTACTTCGACAACCTTCTTTGAGCAAAGTCGACCTTGCTGCGCTTCTTGAATAGGCGCCAATAAAGTTGTGTGAAATTTAATTATTGACATGTTTTGCAGCCAGCAATTTCCTTTGAAAATCCATTATTGTTGTAGTACTATTATTTAATCTTTGTTAACCACCGAACGTGAAAAGAGAGGCGTCGTAGCTCCCAAACGAATGGACCGATATTGATGTTTTTATTCTGTATGGCTTCACTAAAGGCCGTTCAACAATAGACGCAGGCACAGGGCTCTTAAAGTATATATTCAAGAAGGAAGTCACAGGACGCATTGGCGTTTTTTGTGATTTATCCAAAGCATCTGACTGCGTTTGCCACGAAACATTAGCTTTTAAATTGAACCATTACGGAGTTCATGGGAAAGCCTTCGATCTTTTATCGTCGTATCTCAGCAATAAAATCCAATTTTAAAATATAAAATTCGAATTTTCAAATCGTGGTAGTGAGTTGCATTGGGCATTTGTGCGGATTATAAGCTCTTTTCAACACACTCAGAAGCACATTTTATGTATGTTTTGATCTATGTTTTTTGTAATGTGTATGTTGAATAAATGATTTTTCTTTCTTTCTTTCTTCTTTCTTTCTATATGACGCGGGCTGATTTAAGCACTCCTAGGATTAGAAGTACTTTTTAAGGTCAGCAGTGAATGTGTTAAGTCTTGTTCATAAGTCTGTAGGTAACTACGAAGGTTTGTACATTGTGCATTATGTAAATAAATAAATAAATAACAAACGAGTTGTTTTAACATAATTAGGGACTAAACTGAAAAATATTAAACGAAAACTACGTAAGTACATGTTTTATTTAAGCAACAATACCAACATGCATCTATTAAAAAATAGCATTCCACAAAAAACATCCAAAATATTATTCTCTCACTTTTGGGTATAACTCAGTATAAACACGCACTTTTGGGTAAAAACTCAGTATTTACTATCTGGGTAATCCGGGTGAGTAAATACTGAGTGAGTGGCGTGAGTGCCCAACTCTGGTCACAGCAAATTTGCCCCGAATCTACTGGACCGACTAAGTTGATATATGGTACACACATGAATTTCTGGACACGGACTGGTAGCGTGAATAATTAATTAATTTTGACGTAAATGATGGTGTCACTTGGGGAGCAAAATAGAAAATAATAATACAATAGTTTTGCTAAATGTACCGTGTGACATATCAAATGAAAAGGCTCGTTTTGAGTTCTTTATGTTATTTAAATAAAAGGGGGTGTAAGGGAGCTCTTACAATCATAATGTTCCAAGTCAACCTCACCTACCCTTGGTGCATCCTGCCGAACAGCGAACGAAGCTCTGACGACCGAAGGATGGCGGTATAACCATCAGGATAATGGCGTAGTTAAGTCCCACAGGCCGGTGATGGCAAGAAACTACGCCCTGCGGTCGCCAACCCGCATTCCTCTACAAATGATAATTAACACAAATAACAAACGGCCCCTAGTTCCTAGCAGCCCTGCTATTCCTGGCCAAGGTGGCAGTCATGGTGAAGGCAGGGTAGGGGGTGCGAAGAATCCCCGGGCTACGGAAGGCCACCACCAACAAAAACTGACTGTGGCAACTTGTAACGGACGAACGCTCAGGTTTGACGACCGGATGGCACAGCTTGAAATGAAACTGGCAAGGGTGGCACACATTGTGAGATCATACGAAGTCCGAAGAGAGGGCGAGGACATCACTAGGAAGGATAAGGTGACGCACAGGACACAACTCTAGAATCGGGCCACCTTATGTACTACTGGGAGGGTGACCAGCAATCCCAAGGTGGCGTAAGGTTCCTCGTCCATAAAGTCCTTGCTGGCATCGTTGTAGAGATCTCTAGTGTGTCGACCAGGGTAGCGTACCTCATAATTAGGCTGACTTAGAGTTATAGCCTTATGGTCGTGCAGGTATACGCACCGACATCGGCACATTCGGATGACGCAGTAGAAGAGATGTATGAAGACATCTCTTCAGCTCTTCACAAGACCACGAAGACGCACTACAACGTTGTCATGGAGGATTTAAACGCTAAAGTGGGAGTACAGAACAGCAGCGGATGGTGGGTTGGTCCACTCGGTTATGGAAGCAGAAACCACAGGCGGCAAATGCTTGTCAACTTTTTAGAGAAAGAGGGGCTATACTTAATGAATTAGTTTTATAAAGAGCAGCCCCAAAGGAAGTGGACGTGGCAGAGCCCCGATGGTGAGATGAAAAATGAGATTGATTTTATCATGACGGAAAGAAGGCACATATTCAGAGATGTCTCCGTGGTCAACAGGTTTAATAACGGTGGTGACCACCGACGACCACGAGGCTCTCTGAGTATCAACTTTAAGCTGGAAAGATCCCGCCTGATGAAGACTATGATCCGACCAAAACAGCTCCAAACCGTCGTGGGATCGGAGAAGTTCCAAACCGCAAATTACGTTGACGAGGCCCTGGAAAAAGTGCTAGGTTTCCTAAGGAGAGAAAGGTCGAATTTCTGCCAGATGCAGCGTACAGGTACGAAGTCCAAACTCTCGGCAGAGACTCTTCAGCTAATGGATGTGTGACGGAATGATGTACAGGCCACTTCGTCAGAGAAGCGGGCCCTCAATTGAAATATCCACAAGCTGGTGCAACGGGTGCACGCCGTATAGAGAGGCTATCTACCAAAATTGGGCGACCAAAGTTTTTTCCCAGCAATTGAGAAGGCACCATCTGACGAAGATAAAAAATATCATGTGGCAATACCGTCAGCTGGAGATTCTCGCAGAGATAGACGACTTCGATGGCCGACTTAACGACTCGCATGCTCTACGATCCGAACCCAGTAATGAGGATTCCCAAGCTAGATTGACACGCCACTACATCGACGACCTGCCGGAAATCAGCCTAGACGAGATCAAGGGGCTATCTCAAGCAACTTAAAAAATGGAAAAGCCCCAGGGGAAGACGGAGTTACTTCGGAACTTTTGAAAGGGGCAGGAAGACCGTTCCAGAAGTTGTTTACCTCTGCTTTTTCCATGGGAGAACTTCAAAGGCGTGAACAGAAGCATGGTAGATTTGTTTTACAAAAAAGGAGATAAAACGCTCTTTAAAAAGTACAGGCCAGAACTTTTTAAAGAGCGTTTTTCAGAAGCGAGATGCTTCTGAGCCACGTTTATAAGCTGTTTTCGAGGGTAGTCTCGAACCGTCTAGCGAGAAAACTTGATGAGTTTCAGCCTCCGGAGCAGGCTGGGTTTCGAGGGGGTTATGGGATATTGGATATTCCACACAGTGCGGCAGGTTATACAGAATACTGAAGAATATAACCACCCCCTATGTCTTGCTTTTGTGGACTACGAGAAAGCCTTTGACTCTATTGAAACCTGGGCTGTTCTCGAATCCTTGCAGAGATGCCAAGTGGACTGGCGATACATCGAAGTGATGAGGTGCTTGTATGATGTCCGTTCATGTCCAGAACCGGCAGATTAAACCTATCCAGCTGCGCAGGGGAGTGCGACAAGGGGATTTCATATCCCGAAATTGTTCACTAATGCCCTGGAAGATATGTTTAAGACTCTGGACTGGACAGGAAAGGGCATTAATAAAAAATGGCATTAATAATTACATCTCACACCTCCGTTTCACTGATGACATTTTTCTTATGGCGGAGTCGCTGCAGGATCTCGAGCAAATGCTGACCAACCTAGCTCACGCCTCTAGTCGTATCGGTCTCGGTACGAACATGGTTAAAACTAAGATTATGTTTAACGACCTTATTACCCCGCATCCGATCGTCATTAGCGGTGAAACCCTTGAAGTGGTTCAGAAATATATTTACCTCGGGCAGACTATGCAATTGGGTAAGAACAACTTCAAAAGGGAAGCTGATAGGAAGATTCAGCTAGGATGGGCAGCATTTGGTAAACTACATCATGTCATTTCGTCGTCCATACCACAGTGCCTAATAAAGACGAACGACTTCAACGCGTGTGTTCTGACATTTATGACCTACGGAGCCGACACTCACGGTGGGGCTGGTCCACAAATTTAAAATCGCTCAGCGAGCTATGGAGAGATCTTTGCTCGGAGTTTCTCTAAAAGACAGAATCCGAAACGACGAGATCCGCAGGAGAACTAAGGTAACCGACATAGCTCAAAAGATCAGCAAGTTGAAGTGGCAATGGGCTGGTCACATAACTCGATGAACCGACAACCGTTGGGGTAAACGAGCTAGAGAGGAGACCTCGTTTAGGCAGTGTAGGGCACGCGCCGGCCAGCTGGAGTGACGACTTGCGAAAGACGGTCGGTTGCGACTGGATGAGGAGAGCCGAAGATCGGGCTAAGTGGCGTACACAAGGAGAGGCCTACGTCCAGCAATGGACGAATACGGGCTGATGATGAAATAAATAGTATTGCAGTTATTCAAGAATACAAATTAAAATTGACAAATCACCCTAATTTATCTCTGAAAATAGTCAGCCTACATTTTTTACAAAATACGAAATATGATTCATTACTTATAGATTATAGGAAAACCTATAAGAAGTCTATGGTCTTAAAATAGCATGGTAAATCTCTCAATATTGTTTAATATATTAATCGTACGGAACCACGCGAGTTCAAGTCGCACTTGTCCGTGTTGTTATATCTTGTTTCGGAGTGAATTAAATTTTTGTGACACATGTTTGTTCGCGGTAAAGTGATACCGTACTGATAATACTGCTTGACTAATTACTTTAAGTCCTTAAAGTTTTTTTTCTGATTTATACTTATAGACACTGTAAATCTTGTTTATTAAATATTACTGCAGTTATTTGAGAAAAGCGATTCATTTAATCGCATGACATACAATGTCTATAAATGTATATTCCTAGTGTTGGGGTAAAAACACATTTCCAAAATCTCAAATGAGTTTTGCGGTAGGGGAGAGATATCTCACCAAGGGGGATAGGGGGAGGGGTCGCAAATTTGCCAATAACGTCTCACGTACATGGACTCCTTTCCTCCAATTTATTATTAAACCGCTGCGAATGCTAAATATGACAAGAACGAAACACCTGTGAGTATAAATTCAAGAAAGTTTGACTCGTCCTTGAACTCTTTCTCCTTTTTAAAGTCAATTATTGTTAAATTGCGTAGATGGGAAACAACATCAGTCTAACCTAGTTAGATAAATGCTCGTGATAAAACACAACAAGATCCACCTATACGCACGTTTTGACGAGATAATATTACGAGGGTTCAGGTCTCCTATAACAATTACTATATTTTGGGTTTTGGTTGAAGTGATCAGAAAGAGAACTACAAACACAAATCTAAGGAGAAGTAAGCTAAAGTGCCATGGATTGACCACATTTCCCGAAGAACCGATAACTGTTGAGGTAAACGATATCTTGAGTGGAGTCTACGTTTCGGCAAATGTAGCAAAGGACTCCCTGTGGTCAGGTGGAGTGACGATCTGTGGCTGAATGCGGAGAGCTGAAGACCGAGCTCAGTGGCGTGCTTTAGGAGAGGCCTACGTCCAGTAGTAGACAAGTATAGGAAATAAAATCCGTGCTCGTGCAAACTTTCTATAGTAGACGTGATTGCAAACAAGTAAAAAAAAAAAACTCGTCTTCCAGATAAGCGGGAGATTCGGCAGGAGGAGGCGTGCGCGGTGCAGGGTGGCATGTGCCGGGAGCCCGAGGAGTGCCACCCCAGCGAGATCGTGCGCGTGGCTGATCTCTGTCCGCAGCAGAGCAAACTCGGCGTCGTCTGCTGCTACTATGTGAGTATAGGGCCAACCGCCGAGTTCTACCTAATTGTGCGAAGATAATAAAATTATGACAGGTTGAAAACTATTTTGCTTTTAATTGAATAATACAATCATCATCAATCGCGATATATCATCATCCTCATATATCGCGTCGTGGACGTAGTTAACGTCCGAACAAAGTCCGGTCGAATTTTTCGACGAAATGAGTGAGTGACAGTCGTAACATATCTACATATAACAATCATCATCATCATCACTTATTCACATCATCAGTCCGAAGAAGTCCACTGCGAACTTTGGCCTACCCCAGAATAGCAGTTTCGCCATATGCCCATAGTCACCACGCTTAGCGCATGGCAGGCGGCGTAGTGGTCGCAGTAAATGTTGATACCTACCCCAGAACCAATGTTTAGTTTCAAAATTACTAGGTATTTTTTAACATGAAAGCATTTAGTCGTCTTCGACCTGTCAAGTGAAGCCATAATCATATGATGTAACGCACAATCAGTATACAGATACGATCGCACGATTCCCTTTCGTGTTCAATGTTCAAGATAGTGCGGTTTTCAAAAAAAAAAAGGTTTTGGTCAAAGCTTACTGAATTATAATAATACATACAGACAACTTATGCGGGGAAAATCGCGAAATACACTAACTTATCAATAGAAATTAAAACTCAATGGCAAATTAATAGCGCTAAAACCATCTCAATTATTCTATCTACATACCAAAATCTTTGTTCACCAATCTTGAGACACTCGACATAAATACTTCAGCGTACAGACTTCTCCAAAAGGCAGTTATACTTAACACTTGTCGATTAGTTAGGAAATTCCTTACACTTTCGTAGCACTTGGCTTTAGCGCTCGCAGATAAACTACAAAAATACCAAAAAAAAAAAACTACCTCCAAAGACGGAGAGAAAACAATATAAACACAAAATAATAATAATAATCGTTTATTGTTTCCAAAAACTTGCTAACATTAAAGAACTATTGTGTGACAATACAAGAATTAACATACATGCTAATTTAAACTTAAAATAAACATGCATACATTTAAGCATTTGGTATAAAAAACAATAAAGTCGATGGGCTTTGGTCTCTACACTAGAATACCCTGTGCCGTGAAGAACAAACCCTTTGGGCAAAGTAAATATATATGTATCTGCTGTGCTTAAACGTTACAGTGTTCGAATTTATCAATCATAATAACAAAACTAAATTTGTTCTCATATTTGCTTAGAACTTATGAAATAGAAAGAATAATATGAATATTCATAGGGTGCTTCAGTTAAATAATTCTAGCATGGCATTGGGAATACAAGCACGGCACTAAGAAGAAAATGTCTTCCCCGTGTTATATAACTTGTGTCAACTATTCGGTGAATAATTTCTACAACACGTTTAAACGGAGTTGGATTCGTGGCCGAAGATAGCGCGTGGTTGATGATCAATCCACAGATCAGATAGACGAGGATCAATCCTCACAGCTTGACGCGGCTACTCGACAACACGGGGGCCCAATGTTACCAATGTTTGTACCTTCATGTACAGTTTTTTTATTAGTTTAAGCTTCAGGTCAGGGTGTTCTGGCTATATGCGTATTCAATTGTAGAATCAACATTACAGGTACTAATATCTGTCATTAAAAGTAAAAATGGAGGAGGTTCTCAAATCAACTTGTTTTTTTTGTGTGTTAATTTCCGGGTTTTTTTCTCTCCGTGATTTCTGAAACGATTATTTGCAAGAGACTAATTTGGACTTAGTGGAGATTAAAAAGACATAAAAAATGGATTATTTATTTATTGGTAAATCCATTATTCAAAGTACCTACATTATTTTTTGGTTAAATAATTATGTGATACCCTGATTATTTTCTTTGTTCCAGCAGTGACAGCCACCAAACGAAGAAGCTTGCACCGCTTGCAGAGAAGCATTTTTACGATAATACATAGTTTATAAGACTACCACTTAATTAACTTTAAGAACCCTTAGGCTCTAATAAGATTTACTTATTTATTAAAGTAGATTAAGATGACTTTGTATGTAACGAACAGTTTAGCTGGTTTCATTATACTTAAATCGATTAAACTGAAGTTTGGATGATTAATGAGTTGGTTATTTTATTTAAATTGGGTAATATTTATTAGCGTATTGGCACTTTCGCTGGGTTTTTTCTTAGCCTTTGCTTTGGTTATAAAACTGGTTAAGATTTAATCATATGAAAATTACTAAGTAAGTGATACCTAAATTAATGCATCTATAGGTACTTATAACAAAGCAATAGGAACGAAAAAGTCTGTACAAAGAATATAATTAAAAATAAATAGTCTAGGATACATAAAATAAGCTACTGAACAAGAATATAAAATTTTAAAAATTCGTGTCTGTCTGTCTGTATGTTTGTTCGCGCATCACGAAAACTACTGGACCGATTGCGATGCGGTTGTCACTGTTGGATAGCTTATGTTTTGACTTAAAAACTGGGCTTTATATCTCAATCCGATGAGTAGATGCCGAGCAATCGATAAAAATATTTTTGACGGCTGAAGGAATTTTGATCAAATGTTGGTATATTGGTATTTTAGGTCCTGGAATAGCACAAAGAGTACTTTTAACATACAGAAATGACCACATGTGTGAAGCCGCGGGCATCAGCTAGTGGTTAGATAAATTCACTGCGTATGTTCTCAGTATTTTTATTTTTAAAGCTAACAAAAATGTACAAAAAAGAAATAATCATACTATACTTACTAAAATTAATTTAAATACAACCCTAGTCTGATAAACCTCTGCCAGAAGACAAAGTTCCGAAATACTAGTTTTATAGATATTATTAAATAATTCAGACCTGTTATTTATAAACTTTTGCGATCCGAACACATAAATAGTTAAATGGTACTTAATCGCGCTGAAAACTTTTTTTTTTTTCTACTGTTTATCAAGTTTTCTCGTGGCTACGATCAATGCAACTTGTTCGAAACGTCGAGGTAAGTAAAAATGGAGTTTTCATCCCATCTATTCGAAAAAGACGACTTGGTTCGCCTTTAAGTGCACCCAAAGGTGGTGTTTCTATAAGAAACTATTAGCGGGCAGTAATGACTTTTTAATCCTCTTTATAAGTGCGCCGCAATTATCTTTGCCGTGCACTTTTTGAATTTGGAACATCTTAGTGTTCAGCGCCAAAGAAATCGAACGCAAATATTGTTTGAATAAAGACTGGCTGGTACGACGGCCCACAGTCGCGCCGCCAGCTGAATAAAAAAAATAAGAACTAGGCGAACTACAGCCCTCGTTTTCGACAAGTTTCACGGATTGTTAGAAATTCATGGTTTTGTTTTGAAAAATGAGTTCTTCAAGTGACAGTGAAAGTATAGAATTAACTCCTGAAAGTATTAGAACTGACGCAAGAAATGTGATGGATAATCTATTACCTGCAAAATCCCGGGAGAAATATATGACAGCCTATGGTAATTTTATTGAATGGAGAAATGCAAGAGGTGCCAAGAATTTTTCAGAATCTGTGTTTTTGGCCTTCTTCCAGTATCTAGCCAAAACTAAACAACCTTCCACTCTTTGGAGTACCTACTCAATAAAAGTTTTTGATTGTTTTTTTATTAGATACTATTTAATTTCAATTTAGTTGTGTCACGAGGAGGTCCCAGGCTTTGGGCTTGCTCCACCAGCCCCGGGACCAAGCCTCAGTGGACAACATAAAAGGGTCAGGAACTATTGGAAGCACAGGAATAGGAGGAGATGATCACAGACTTTTTGTACTTCGACGATACGGATTAAAACCACTTACGTAGGTATTGTAGGTATTCTGATATATATTTAAAAGGCTCATATATATTTGCAATAAACTTATTTATGTATTTATAATATTATTTCGTAAAATTACGGTTTTGCTAATGCAATCAGAGTCCGAATCACAGGTTATTTCAATTTTTGAATTAATAATGACAAACTATCAAATGGAATGAAATAGATTATGAAAGAATTAAGAAATCAAATGAGTATTATTACAAAAGAGGTTTCACCTCGTCACAGTTGTTACTCTATGTTTTATTAAATAATAATATTACAATTAAATATGAGGAGCCTTTTATTTTCTCATAGTGGCTGATGAAAAGTAGAGTGTATCACTCGGGCGCAAAATATATTTTTGTCTCGGGCGACGTACTTTGAATCCCTCGCTACGTTCAGGATTCTATTAAAAAATCCTTCACTCCGCTCTGGATTCAAAATAGCGCCCTCGCCGGCAAAATATAATTTTGCTTCCTAGTAATACAATCTACAATTTCATCGCCATTATGTAACCTTTAAATATTTACATATCTCTAATTAGTTATTATTGCATTATGATTTATGAATGACTAGCTGATGCCCGCGGCTCCGCACGCTTGGTTATTTCTCTTGATTAAAAGTACTCTATGTGCTTTTCCAGGACCTAAAAACCAAACCAATATACCAACATTTGATCAAAATTCCTTCAGCGGTCAAAATTATTTTTATTGATTGCTCGGCTTCTACTCATCGGATTGTGATACTAAGTACCTACCCAAGTTTTAAGTCAAATCCTATGCTATCCAATAGTGAGAACTGTATCGCAATCAATACAGTAGTTTTTAAGTGATGCGCGAACAAACATACCTACAGACAGACACAAATTTAAAAAAAGTTCTATTCTTGTTTAGTACTTTATTTTAAGTACCCTAGACCATTTTTTTCTTAATTATCTTCAATGTACAGACTTTTTCGTTTTTATTGCTTTATATGCTATATTTTATGGATAGATGACAACCTATGATGTTTCTTGTTCACGCAACCCCAAATCAAGAATCTGACATTTACCCCTAGTACGAGTTTTCATAGATTTCAAAACGGAAATTATATAGCAGCGCCTCTAGCGGAAACTTGCAGGAACTAAAGAAAATGCATGGAACTAAACGAAATTAATTCATTTCGTTTTCGAAAACTATAAAACTCCTACAAGGGGTACAGTACTTAAGTAGTAGAAGTATCTATGCATAAATTATGTATATCATCAGAATGGATTCATGTGCAAGTTTTCTTGATTTAGTGGATCTAATTTCAATGCCCTCGGGCGGCCTGCGACATACTCTGAAACCAGAGGCCATCACTACTTCATACGACAAACAAGCGAGCGGGTTCAATTCAAATAGGTTGATTGAATTACACTTACCTACCTACTGGCGTGTTCAGTTCAATGCAATATCCTCTATAGTCTATCAATGCTAAAACTACGAACCCTAAGAGGTAACACGGATGGAGTTCCTTGATAATACTGTAGATGGCGCTAAATACAACACACTTCTTTGTTTAGACCGCACACTAGTTGCCGGTGCTACTATCTACCGCAAATACTACTTATCTCAAGCAAAGACAATTTTCGGATTGTCTTTGTCTCAATCAAAGAGTATACAAATACTGCGTTCTCCAGTTCTTGTAGAGGCGTTGTACTTCTGATAAACCACGCCTATCAGCTATATTCAAAACTGTCACTCAACGTAATTTGGGATAATTTATCTATAAGGCGCAATTACGACAATTATTTATTCTGTGACCACGCCTGACATGGTTACTTGTGCATGCAGAGTCTGAACAATTAAATACGCAAAATCCTACGTAGATTGGTTGTTCTAATCTAGTAGGTTTTATTTTACTGTTTGTCTTGAGTCATATTATCGTGGTTTACATGTGCCCATGATTTAATTTCAAGTTTCTGCTTCAAAGTTCCCTATTCCCTACTCTACATGCTACATATCAGTGACGTCCGTGTTCCTGCTAAACCATTACATAGAGCCCATTGATAGAAGGATAAAATATCCATTGGTAGAGTCTGATTGGTTTCATTTTATACCTACCTTTCAGTTTTATATACAATTCATATTGACATACAACTTCTCAGCCATAGAAGATTAGAAGTAGGTACGTCTTTAGCACCCATACTCAAGGAGAGGTATCACAATCAGTGCTGCGTGAAAACGCAATGGATATCGTTGCCACAGTCTGGAAACTAGTACCTATTTGCAGAGACATTGCCCGCAAGATCGGAAGATGCTGTAAAAGTTTACCTGAACTCTAAAACGTTAAATGGAAAGAGTAGAAGTATTTGACGCTACAGCAACTTCTGAAGAGGTGGTAGAGACGCATTAAAATCAGGATATCAAAAATGTAGACCATAAGACGCATTAAAATCAGGATATCAAAGATGTCCCTGTCTGTGCCCAGACAAATTTTGTTTCGTGTCCTTAATTTTTAACCGGTTTTATTTAGCTTGACCTGTTTGTTTGTTGATGATTTATGTTTATTTGTTTGTTTGGGTCAAATCTAGTAATTGAAATTTTATCCCCTTCCTATAGACCGATTGACCTGAAATTTGGTACACACCTTTAGTTCTGATGACAGTACAATTATATACATTCTGGGCCCCAATTCTACTAAAACAATTGTAATGACAATTGTCAACAATTTTCGCAAAATTTTCGCTTTTACCTCTTAAAAGTGGTAGAAAAATTGGGGCCCAGTATCATTGTAAATCCAAGATAGCCGCCGCCACAAAATGGCGGATTACATTTTTTTTCAGACCCCTAATATGGGTATCAAATCAAAGGGCTGAACTAGTAGAATACAGTACCGTATGAAAATTCCAAATCCAAGATGGCCGCCACCAACAACGGGTGTTTTTTTTTAATTCCTCAATATGGGTTTCAAATGAAAGCGACAAGTAGAACACAGTACACTAGAGAAATAACTAAATAAAAAACTTTAAAAGAAGAAAAATAAAATTTTAGTTATACGGTTTTATATGTACCAAAACATAAAAAATAAAATAAAATCGTGGGGCGTAGAGAAATCTGGGTAAAATATATCGACTCGCCACACACTTTACGCTTTTTAGTATAAATAAAATGACTAACAAAAATTCTTATTTTAGTTCAGTATTATTGTTGTATTATCTAATTTGGAGCTTTCTGATCGACATTCGCTACAACTTTTATAAACCACCCCCGACACGACCAAGAGTACTTATAATAAAGTAAAATAGGGGTGCGAACTGCGAGGGCAGGTCTCGGTCGTCGTCGAACGCGTATTATACGATACCTATTATAATAGCAAGTAACTCAGTTCCCCTTGGTTCCCCTCCAGCGACGGTCGCGCGCGTTTATCTCCCTTATCTACAACTCTTCTTCGGATCAAGTTTGGCTTTTTGCACGTTCACGTTGTTCGTTAACTGTTTTCACGGTGTCTTCGTCAAAAAGGTGAGTAATTTAATGCTATTGGTGTTTTCTTTAAATTGATTGCCAGCAGATAAGGTAATAATATTGTTTTACTATGTTACCTACTTAATATATTAGTGTTGATGATGATAATAGTTATTAGAAATTATGTTTTTTAATATTTATAGATGACTATATTTTTGTAGGATTATAATCGCAGGTTCAAGTTCGTTTGGACTTAGTAATTTTTATTAAAACTATCGTACTGATATTATAAAAGGATGCAAAAGTGAGTTTGTTTGTTTGTTTATACGCTTGCATGCCACTGATCATTATGAAATTTTGCAAACACGTTGTTAGTGGTACAGAAAAGTACATAGGGTGTCTTTCATCACGAAAGAGACAAAAACATTTTTAATAAAAAAAAAACTTAATTTTGTTTGGTAATTGCTACTTCGATCTCAAAGTGACAGATGTCAAAGTGACAAGTGTCAATGTGACAAGTGTCAAAGTGACAAGTGTCCAAGTGACAAGTGTCAAAGTGAAAGGCAGTGACAGGTGTCAGCTGGGGAAACTGCGGGCCGCAGCGTGTCAGCGGGTGAAACCGCGGGGCGAAGCTAGTATAGTTGTAGTTTTAATTGATAAAAAGTTAGTCTACGGTCTACGGCTTCAGAAAAATCCTCAGAAAAAGAATCAGTAAGCGAAATAAAAACTATTTGGAAAAGTCGCAGTTTATGGCGATAGTAGAACTTCAGATCCTCCAGAGGTGATCCTGTACTTGCAACACCCGTATTTAATATAGGCACAGAAAACAATTAAAATTCTACTTTGGCTATATTAGAGATCTAGATATAACATAATATAGACAAGACATAAGTTCAAAAACTAAAAGCCGGGTAAAAAATAGCCTATGACACTCTTGCAGTGAAGACGTATCGAATGATTCCTCGCTGGTGAATATCGATCTAAGTTTTTAGTTTGAACACATAACCCTTTCTTTGTTTCGTCGTAGTCGGGTAAAAACTAGCTTATGACAATTTATACCTGAAGACGAATCGATTGACACCTCACTTGTCAAAATCGGACCAATAGGAGCAACGCTATGGTGGAATATCCACATACCCACATACATACATAGTCTGTTAAACTCATTACCATTCCCTTGCTTCGCCGTAGTCGGGTAAAAATTGAGTCGGGCTGGAGACAGATTAGCCTTGTTGAGATATAGAGTCTAAACTCCTTCATGCAAACTTTGAAACGTCTCCGGTTTTTACCACAACTGCCCAAAAAAAGGCATGTATTGTTTTTAGCATTCATGTATGTATGTGAGTTTATTTATTCCACCATAACTTTTATATGCTTGAACAGATTTAGACGAATGGAGTATCGTTAGAATCCTTACATCCCCCCAAGTAACATAGACTATTTTTTTTTTTAAACATTCAATTTGGCGGCAGTACGGCACAATTATCAACTTCATCATCATCATCATCATCATGTCAGCCTTTAGAAGTCCACTGCTGAACATATGCCTCCTCCAAAGAGTGCCATGACGAGCGATCCTGTGCCATCTCCATCCACCGACTTCCTGCGATGGCTACAATGTCGTCGGTCAAACGTGTGGGACCCCCCACACGATGGACCGACGACATTGTAGCCCCCACACTTCGCTTGCTTGTTCGTGGTCGCCATTCGAGAACCTTTATTCCCCAGCGGTTGTCGGTTCTGCGAACTATATGGCCTGCCCATTGCCACTTCTACTTGCAAACTCTGAGAGCTATGTCGGTAACCTTCGTTTTTCTACGGATTTTCTCATTTCTGATCATTTCATATTTTTTTTCTCATTTTTTTTCTATCACGTAGTGAAACACCGAGCATAGCTCTCTCCATTGCACGCTGCGCAACTCTGAGCTTTTGTATGAGACCAATAGTTAGCGACCACGTCTCAGTGCCAGTTCTCAGTGTTCAATAATCAACTTAGAAAATTACAATACGGGTAATATCAAATTGAAGGCCTTGCTATGCACATTCCAACAGTATATAATTTATTGGCAAAAGCTCTTTTTTGGCAGGGCGGTTTTTTTTTAGCTTATAAGCTAGTTATTACATTACACATACCTACCTATCCTGCTAATATTACAAATGCGTAAGCCTGCCTGTAATTATGTTCTTTGAAATTCAGCTCAATAAGACCTGAATAGATTTTGGTGGTAGATGCTTTGCCACAATTGCATATAGGATTTTTATCACCGTCCATGCAGATAAAGCCACAGAGTGCAGCTAGTAAAATAAAAAACATTCTTCCTTCAAAGTTTCACGTTTTTAGACTGTGGCGTTGGTTACACCCTAATAAGTATATATATAGTCTACGACCCTAAGTCAATCTTAGTGACGACCTATCTATGCCAGTACTATTATTTATTATGTGCCTATTTGTTTCCTTTTCAATTTCATATGTATACCTTATTCGCATTTTAATACCAATGCATTTAGATTACCAATTTGATTTAGAGATTAGAAAAAATCGAACGAACGAATGAACTTCACAAAAAAAGCCGAGATCATAATCAGGATTTCTACAGGTGTGAATAAATAATAAATGCTGTTCATTGGTAAGAGCATCACTTGAGAACAGCTGGACCGATTTGTATTTTATATATGTTTATATTAATCCAATATCCGATTATCTTAAACCTAGGACAGAAAAAATAGAAAAACCCGAAAAAATACCCGGAAAATACCAAAAGTGCTTTCACGTATTGTATCAAAGTAAGATCATAACTAACAATTCGAACGATGAACAAACTTAGAGGGGAATCCAAAAAAGAAATTTGGTGTAGGTATCTCTTAAATACCCGATTGCAGTCGGTTGGATCGCTAGTACCTATAATATATATATTTATAAACGTACAGAATAACGTTCTAAATGTAGGTATGTATTCCATTTCCAATATGAGTTGTGTGCATAGCCGATGGCAAAGCGCTTGAGGCATCCCGCTTAATGGGGCGACCAGATAAGATACCTACATATAAAATACGTATGTACATTCGTATGTATCTATATTATATTCTACGTATTACTTTATCTGCCTCGGATATAATATTTTAAAGCAAATGGCCTGACCGTTTGTGTGGCTGTTGGCGACGCCTGCGGCATTTGCACTAATATTACGAGTATTACAACTAGCTTTCCCGCCCGCGACTTCGTCCGCGTGGACTACTGTTTATCGCGAAAAAAAGCATCCTATATTCTTCTAGAATATTAAAAACCAACGCAGAAGTAGGTAGGTATAGCACCAACGCTCTAGATGTTATTGACTTGTTATTTCGTTTCCATGAAAACCGTTCCTTACAGCGAGTAATCAACATTTCCCAGTATTCCCGAGGAAACTTACAATTTTCCGGGATAAAAAGAATACAATGTTTTATTCCAGGGTATAAGCTATCTCCATTCCAAATTTCATCAAAAGTCGCCCAGTCGTTATCGCGTGAAAGCTCCCCAAACAAACAAACAGACAACGTTTCTCTTTTATATATTGGTATGGATGTGCAACGCCATGTACCTACTGCTGCCGGATCACGTAACTCCATGCTATCGGTTGCAATGAGATTTTTATTCTATGTTTTCTTAATCGATTCTAAATAGTTAACTATTGATTGAAAAAGCATGAAAGAGGAGCAAGACAAGTTGCGTAATTCTATTACAAACAAAAGTAATCCGAATGAACTTAATAATTTGGTTTGAAATTGTAGGTTAAAAGTTACGTAATACGGCACCGGTCGCCTTTGAAAAGCTATTCTGCTGTTATTCAGTTATTAATGTACAAAATAAACAAAAAAGACCTGAGCGACTCAAACTTCAAATAAATAAGTAATCATGCGAAATGGACCAATCGCGAATAAGGTGAATTGGACTAACCGCGAATTGGACCAATCGCGCTTAAACGATGTTTTCTATTCCTTGATAAAATATCTTTCAAATGCGTAGAAGTAGGTATATGCTCGCGTCTACGTTCAAATGATACCAGATTTATGATACTTACCTAATCAAAATAAAAATATTTTTTAAGATACTTAAAAATAATTTTAAAAAACCTTTAGTATGTTTCTAAACCATTTATAAAAGGTATTAAGAAATATTAGGTATTTTACTGAAAAATGTGAGGTTCGATAATTATTTTTAATCACGTATGGCAATTTCCAAACTTTTCCGTTACAATTATCTTGAAAAACTGCTGTGACTGACTTACTACACTCGTTTAATACAGACGGATACGTGAGTAATCTAATACGGGTAATGTTTTTGTTCTTTCATTCGAGTATTACGACCGCGACTTCAGCGGCACATTATTGTCATGGGTAACAAACAACCATGGCCCATACCATAGAATAACTAAATATACTCCTCTCATACTCTCTCAATGAGAGAAGGTCAGTTCAACGTACTCTCTCTACTGTTCAACGTAATAGACCGATGACGATGATGAATGTACAAACTGCCATACCTGCTCTGATCGCGTTGCCGCCAGAAAGTGAAGTTCTGACTGACACCTTTTTAACGCACTCAAAGCACCACAGTAATCTTACCATTGTCTGCACATTGTATGATTGACAAACTTCAAAGCTGCCAATCTCAAAATACTAGTGTAGTGATAGCAAACGCTCACCACTAGATTGGAGTCCTAGAGTAACTTTTTATATTAGAGCTCCCGATCCTTCGCGACAAACATTCACATCTTATAATATCCGATCCGAATGTCGCATGTAATATTTTGTGGGATATTTGTACAGATGTGACCTCGAAGCTAATCCTACATCACGTCTAGTATTGACTGAGTGGGTCCACCTTTCAATTTGTCGCCCGAGGCAATGCGAGCGGCGCGTCATGGTGACTGAGACCCGATGGCTGCGGGCGGTTTTAAAATAATTTCCCAAATGATTGTTCTGTAGATGAGAGCCTCGAGCGGAGACCGAAGAGCCCCCGGGGCATCAAACGCGGCATTACGTGTTCCTTTTATATAGATGGAGTCTCAAACCGCCCGGGGCCGTTGCCGCGCCGCCTACGGCTAACCCGGGGTTTTACCCGCGCTCTACTCTCCCCCCTTACCCTCTAGTGGTACAATATGATCATTTTGTATGTAGGCTTGTCGAACGTGGCTAAGTAATTATTTATGACCCCCTTTATAGCGTTACATTCCAACTGCCGAGAGCGATAGGGGAATCGTGACGTAACATGGACTTCGGTGGATCATTTTTTTTGTGTGAAGCTCGCAATCACACTAATAATAATATCTATCTTCTATTTATCTATACTTATAATAAAGCAAAAAGTCTGTACGAAGAACTCAAAATAAGCTATAGAACAATATTTTTTAAATTTTTATATCGTGTCTGTTTGTTTGTTCACGCATCTTATAAAACTACTGGACCAATTGCGACGCAGTTTTTTTACTGTTGGATAGCTCAAGGTTTGACTTAAAATCTGGTGTGTGTACTTGGTATCTTAATTAGTGATGTTATCTCGCCATGGTAATAAAAGACTAATTTATTTGATAAATTCGAATATTCGTATTCGTATTCGTATTCGCCGAATAGTAGGTTTGATATCCGTATTCGTATTCGTATTCGTAAAAGTACTATTCGTTGCATCACTAATCTTAATCCGATGAGAACAAGCCGATAAATCGATAAAAAACTATTTTACACTTGAACAAATTTTGATGAAATGTAGTAGACTTGTATTTTACTTTATAGGTACTTTTTTGTACCGGAATAACACATAGGTTATTTTAACCCAGAGAAATGACTACGTGGGAAAAGCCGCGGGCACAGCTAGTTATAAAGTGTGTTTGTTTGTTCCTCTGTCACGAAGCAACTGCGATCAAAGACATTTCGATTGTCTTTGCTGCGATGGACTGTATTTTGTCTGTCCTGGAATCTTGCAATTCAAATTTCGAGCACTTCCCGATTAGCTATCCGGCTGAATCTTTCAGGGCAGCTCACAAACCGATGACAATGCAATAAAAAAAACGTTAAAAGGGAAAAGCCAAAAAAAAATTATAAGAAAATTAACAAAAAAAAAAAAGAAAAAAAAACGTAAAAGTAGTTGCTTCGTAAGCAACAAAAAAAAAAGAACCCGTAAAACCTTATTTTTCAAATATTATTTTTTAAAGTATTTTTATTCAATAATTATGTATGCTTCAAAGACCGGAGAATGAATGGGCATCATGAAGTGAATGGGCATCAGCATCATCATCACTGCGGGTGAAACAGCTGAGCGCAGCTCGTATAAATTACACCATAAACAAGCACCAATCGTAGATTAAAAAGACATTATACCGAAGATTATAATATTAATAATATTAATTGATGTATAGGACGTCAGCCTATACGTGATCAGAATGGCTCTCCAACAGCTTAAGAGCAACAAGGCACCAGGGGAGGACGGAATAACGAGAGAGCTACTGAAAGCGGGTGGAACACCGGTACTTAAAGTCCTTCAGAAGCTTTTTAACTCTGTCATCCTCGAGGGTACTACGCTATAGGCGTGGCATAGGAGAGTAGTTGTTTTGTTCTTTAAGAAAGGTGATAACAAAAACAATAAAATTAAATTTTTTGATTTTAAGTTATTTTGAAGAATTATAGGCCCTTTTCGCTGCTGAGCCACGACTATAAGCTGTTTTCGAGAGCAGTTACAAACCATCTCGCTCGTTGGTTTGACGACTTTCAGCCTCCCGAACGAGCTGGATTCTGCAAAGGCTTTAGCACCGTAGACCACATCCATACGCTTATAGTATTTCGTTTTATGCTTAAGTACTTACGAGTCTTTTGTGGAGCTATAATCTTATCAATTATCCTTCTATCTAACTCTTCTTGACCTCCAATTATACCTTTTAAGTGGATGGTAGTGTTTTAAAGCTGTATCTGTAACGATGATTGATTAATCTTAGGTTTCTCTTCAACTCTGTAAAAAATATCATTTATGTTTACACAATATTATAATTTTAGTAAAAAATTAATTGTGAGATGATAGGAGTAGTTATCTGATGAATAATCCTTTATAACTCTTGTAAATGTCCTCTAATCGGCCTCAAGTATTTTGCCACAATATAGTCTGACCTACTTTAGTAATGTATAATTTTTAACTAGAAATAGTATGAATATTGAATCGAAATTATATATAATTACCTCCAGATATACTCTTAAAACACGTTACGTACCTCGGTATTATGTATTTTCATAGAACAACATATTATCTGTTCATACTATTAGTTTTTGTAGGTAAAATAATTTCCAAAATTGGTTACGTTCAGAGTCAGATTTTAGATAACTTGATATATGAGGTATTTTTGTATGTAATTTTTATCTTACTTTGTTAGTTTATTGCATAAATCCTGATTTACAAGTTAATTTGTTAAAATTCTTGAAAATGATATTTTTAATCATAAATGTAGTCTTGAATTTTCTTATTCATCAGAGTTTAATATTATTGTTGAAGGACGGTTACAGGCTGACAAAATTGCATTTTTAGTTTATTTCATTTTGACAGAAGTCGTCAAATAGGCATCTGTTGTCAACTTTGTTCTCTTAAATTTTATAATTCGAATGTAAATCTTAACTGACCTCATTTAATTCTGTATCAAGTTACTGCTCATTGATAAATATGACTTTTATTATAAAGTTCTTTTTTCAAGCCTTTGAAAGTATTCCTTTTAAATGAAAGCAGATTGGGGGTCAGTGTAGATCTAGACTTCTAGTAAAGAAGTTATAAAAATAATATATAAAAGAAATTCCATTTAAGATATTTTGACCTTTTCTAAAATTCATGTTTATAGTGTTTTAATTAAATAAACCGAGGCAAAATTTTAAAAGTATTCGTTATTAAAGTGAAGAATTCTCCAGTTAATGAACTATTCTCCCTAAACACATAGATTTTAGAAGAGCTATCAGACTGCGACTCAACCACACTCCACCAGCTACAACGGCTTCGCCAGGGAGGTAACATCACCGTACCCTGAAGATCTTCGAAGGAGAGACGTCTACCGAACATCCAGACGGATTCAGTTCGAAGAGAGCTCGTCTGATCTGGTATGGGAGTTAAACTGCCTTTAGGCACCTGCTTCATCCCACAGATCTTCGAGAATTAAGACGGCTCCAGGACCAATTCTACCATATCGCCGAAAATTTAAGTTGGAGACCGAAACTCCTCATCGGACCGTGAGCCTACTTCGAGGCAGTTGAGAACGAATTGCTGCCTTCCTCTCCGGGTTGCTGATCTCCTCTCCGGGTTGCTGAACTTCTCTCCGGGTTGCTGATCTCCTCTCCGGGCTGCTTAACTTCTCTCCGGGTTGCTGATCTCCTCCCCGAGCCGCCGTCCTCCTCACCGAGTTGCCGCCTTCCTCCCGAACAGTTCCTGTTACTAAGATAGAAAATTCACTTCACTAACATATTAATACTTGCCTATTTAAAATAATTAAATATAGGAAGCCTCCCCTTATAGGATAGGTAAGCCTTCAAATTAATAAATTTAGGGAAATCTGATAGGAAGGCTTTAGAGTCCAAATTCTTTAACCTTTATGAGTCTGGTCTTTAAACTTTATTTTTTTTGACTGATTTGGATAATTCTATGGATTACCTCAATTATCTATAGCTTATTCAAGATAGTCTCTGATTAATGGAGTACCTAGAGGTAAACCTCGCGTTTTCCCTCTGGTTAATCTATAAAGATATCTTGGAGTAATTATGTCATTTTTAATAAACAGATCTTCAACATATCTTGAAAACCCTCGTGTCTTGTCATTTAAATTTAGAATCAAAGAGTATTGATATACATAATATCTATTCTTTAATTTTAATTTTTGTTCGTCGTAACGTATGCAATAGCCAGGTTAATGTCTCATGTTCATGAGGTTTTATGCCTAAAAAGCATAAATCCCCATCCATCATTTTACGGCTATTCCTCTAGAGTGGCAAAACCATTGACATAGGACGATTAGGACTTCATACCCTCTAGTGAGCTTAACATAGAGGTAAGCGTAATTCACAATCTTGCAAACTGTAAGATAGCGCCTTACCTCTATGGTCCATTAGTCGTAGACTAAGGTTTAACTGAAAGTAAGGTAATTCATAATCTTGTCTTACCCCACTAGCCAGTTCTTCGTTGAGGGATATAACGTTCTTCTATGGTTATAGATCTTTTCTCTGAGCATTACGTCATAGCGTAGAGCAAAGATGTAAGACCTATCTCACTCTAGATAAGTTTTGATTTTCCCTCCAAGCGTTACGTCATAATATAACGCAAAGAGGTAAAACCTCCTATCTACCTAATCGTTACGTCACCCAACGGCGTAACACGTAGATACTACCTTTAAACCCTGCGTTACACGACACGCTCCAGCAGATCATACAGAAGACCGAAAAGTATAATCGGCCACTATGTCTAGCGTTTGTGGACTATGAGAAAGCCTTTGATTCGATATATTCCCAAATTCAGTCGGGACCTGGGCAGTGCTACAGTCATTACAGCGGTGCCAGATTGACTACCGGTACATCGAAGTGTTGAAGTGTTTGTACAGCAAGGCCACCATGACAGTCCGTCTTCAGGATCAGAGCACGAATTCTATCGAATTGCAAAAAGGGGTGAGACAGGGAGACGTTATTTCTCCGAAACTGTTCACCTCTGCACTGGAAGATATATTCAAGCTTCTGAACTGGAACGGACATGGTGTTAACATCAATTGCGAATGCATCACTCACCTTTAAATTATTGGGTCTGTTTGTCTGACTCTAACTGTGATTAACTGTCTATATGTTCGCGCGTCACGTATAAAACTAATGAACCGATTGACATGCAGTTTGTTATGCTCTGTGGGTTAGCTTAAGTTATGACTTAATATTTGATGTACTTTGTATCTCAATCCGATGAGTAGAAGGCGAGCAATCTATAAATAATCTATTATCGGCTGAAAAAAAAACTATTTTGACATTAAGGGTAGGTACTCTATTAAACCGACTTCAAATACAAGCACAAATAAAAAAAAATAATTGACCACGCGGGCGAAGCTGCTGGCACAGCTAGTAAGTAGGTAATAAGCTCAAACAAGAGCTGGATAACCTTAGAGTTAAGAGTAAAACTTGGATTCAATATAAATATAAAAATGCTTATTTTCAAAATGATAACATCTACTCTCATCTAATAATACAATGTATTATTAGCTCCACTCGTAGCAAATGACAGTCCTCAAAATATGTACATTGAAGATATATTGTAATTTTTTTTGGAGGCTGTTCTATATTCGATACTGAAGCAAAAATTATATTTTTTTTAAATTTTATCGGCCTGTATGTATCTTGGCCGCGTATCACGCCAAAACTACAGAATGAATTCAAATTAAACTGGGTTTGATATGAGTTAATGCTACAATACATAGGATACTTTTCATCCCGAAAAATTAAAGGGTTCCCGCAGGATAGGGGTTGAAAGTTATGCAATAAGCTAATGAGGACTAGATATTTAGGTATCCTAATAATTACGAGTCAAACTAGATTTATGTTTATATTTTCAAAGTAATAGCAGCTACTCTCATAATATTACAATTTACCTAATTAGGTCCACTCGTCCTAGCAAATGACATTCCTCAAAATATGAGCTTATTAAAACTAGGTTTCTATATATGCGCCTATGTTTTAGTTTTCTTAATGATAGTAGCTGCTCTCTTATTTCATCATATAATTTTCATAGCTATATAGCTCCACTCCTAGCAAATGCCATGTCACTAAGAATAAGTAATGAGCTAATGAGGACTAATTATGTAGGTATCCTAATAATTACGAGTCAAACAAGATTTCTTTATGTGTCTATGTTTTTACTTTCAAAATAATAGCAGCTTCTCTCATAATATTACAATTTACCTAATGAGGTCCACTTGTCCTAGCAAATGAGATGTCATTAAAAATACGTAATAAGCTCCCGGAGTGACAGGCAAACGTTTACTAAGTGCAGACGCAGGCAAACGAGTACTTGAGAGAGCGACATCGGAACAGCGATGTCATCAAGAACAGAGTTTTAGTTGAAACTACAAGTAGCTGCACCCCGTGGCTTTACCCGTGTTTAATCTATGCCGACCCCGACACAAAAAAAGGAAAAATAAGTGAATGATATGTTGCTAAATTTGAATTAAGTAGTTAGTTAATTTTAGTTTAATGTTATCTGAACTATAAATAAAATAAATTTTGTTGAGTGTACAGTTCTGTTCAGTACAGTTACAGTAGTGTACAGTTCTCTATTTTATATTAAATGACTGAAATTAGTGAAATAGTAACATTAATTTTGCAGATCAGAAGTCAACATTTCTATCTTTGCTATAATAAATCAGTAACTGGGACAAATAAATGAGATTAACTTCATTTACGAGTAGCATTTGCCCGTAGCATTTGCCCGCGCCTTCGCTCACGTGGTATTTTGTTTTCTTGTTGTTTCCTTATCATCATTCCAGACTTTAGTAGTCCACTGCTGAACATAGTCCTCCCCAAAAAAGGGGCGGGGTGAAGGGGGAGGGGGGGGGGGGGTGTTATATTCACCACTCTACCTGGCGGCTGATTAACTCTTTATTGACACCAAGAAAATAAAACGATACAGACAGGAAAACACTTAGATTATAGGTACAATGGGCGGTCTTATAGCTGAAAGCGATCTCTTCCAGACAACCTTAACTAAAGCAATACGAATGAAAAAGTCTCTACACTGAAGATTATTAAGAAAAAAATGGTACTTAAATTAAGCTACTGAACAAGAATAGAAGATTTTTAAAATTCGTGTCTGTTTGTTTTTCTGTTTGTTAGTTTGTATGTATGTTTGTTCGCGCATCACGTAAAAACTGCTGAACCGATTGCGATGCGGTTTTCACTGTTGGATAGCGTAGGGTTTGACTTAAAAACTGGTGTACTTGGTATCTCAATCCGATCAGTAGAAGCCAAGCAATCTAGCTGTACCCGCGGCTTCGCACGCGTGGTCATTACTCTAGGTTTTAAGTACTATAAGTGCTATTCTAGGACCTAAAATAAGCTACAGAAAAAGTTTTTTTTAATCTTTTCTTTCTGTTTGTCTGTATGTTTGTTCGCGCATCACGTAAAAACAACTCAGCCGATTGCGATGCGGTGTTCACTTTTGGATAGCTTGTGGTGAAAACTTGGTATCTCAATCAGATGAGTAGAAGCCGAGCAGTAGATAAAAACATTTTTTACGGCTGAAGAAATTTTGATCAAATGTCAATACTCGTATATTGGTATTTTAGGTCCTGAAATATCACACATACTACCTTTAGAAATGACGACGAGTGCGAATCCGCGAGTACAGCTAGTATCTACATAATATAGTCCTTACGTATGTACTGTGATCATACTTACTAAACTAGGATCGGGCCCGATACCCGATACTATGGGTAAGGCAGGGCTTCATGTGCTAATCGGACGCCAGGACGGTGCCGCGGCCGCCGCTGGCCAGACATAAAAGATTGATAAAATGGGAAGGGCGCCTGCAGCGCCCGCGGTGAAACCTGCGGCCACGACATTGTGTTGCCATCGCGCTATTGTGTGCCGCATCACACCAATAATTCTCTGGTGCTTACCTTGTGTGCACTAACCTCTTGTGCCTTTAAGTACGTCTATCTACCTACCCTTGAAAAGCGAGTGTTCTGCACCGCAAGTACTTCAGGCATAGGCTGGTAGAAAAGATCTTTTGTGCAGTCGAAAAGGAACAGCTTATGAAAATGGAATAACAGTTTTATTAAAAAAGTAACTTGCTATAGCGATGTTTCGTTTTAGAACTATAGTTCTAAAACGAAATCAGGGCCTGCAGCCTCGACATATGAGCGATTGCTTTACAACCGAAATCGGTCCCAACCCAAAGTCCTAACGATCCGATATTTGCTCGTCTACAGAGAACACTGTTAGGAAGTATGACACCAGATACCGATCTAACGGTTATCAGCTTTGACAGAGCACTGTCAGAAGCTATTTATTGCATCGGTATCTGTGAACACATATCGGATTAGCTTTTACAGATTACTGTTAAAAGCTATCCATTGTCATCGGTATCTGTGTTAACCATTGTACGTAGGAAATGTCTATATGGCGTGTTAACACATATCGGATTAGCTTGTACAGATCACTGTTAGAACTGAAGATATCGATTATCATCGTAGCGCTGTAAATCATCTTCAACGAGTATATCTCATCAAACATTTTTCATTTGCTGGCTTGTATATAGTACCTGTATAAAGTTTTCGTTCGGCTTGGTCCGTTCGCTCCACTGGCGCTCCAGGCCCGTAATTACAATGGAAATGGAAGGGCAAGCCCTCCCCACGGCGTTTCCTCGGGCATTCTTCGCCTCTCTTTGTACAATCTGCCTTCCATTCCTCCCTCCGAATAGAAAACTGTGCTCGCGCTTAATTTTACAACGCTTTCATTATTATGATCCTGTGTTGAATGAAAATAAAAACAATTTTACAAGCCTATTGACGCTAGTGTATTGCTTGTTTATTTGTCGTATGAGGTAGTGCTGGCCTCTGGTATCAGAGTTTGTCAGGCCGCCCGAGGGCCTCTGACGTGGCTTAACGACGACTATTAAACAATAACAGCCGAGATCGACAGCTTAACGGGCTCTCCGAAGCACGGAACGATGGAAAACCGCACATAACTTAGAAAAGTCATTGATGCTGAGTCTAGTGTATTAATACACTATGACTGCTAAACAAATAAATTGATTTTGACACGATTTACAAACTGCCAAGCCTAACATGCATTTGTGGGGCCATTGTACTCTGTACACAGCGTACAGATTACGCAGTGTACAGAGAGTCTGAACAACACCCAAATACTGCATATGTTTTTCGTGTGTCGAGAGTATAAAGATTTTATACAGATCAAATCTTATAATAAAATATATTTTGCTCACTAAACTTATATTATGTCGTACGATGCCAAAAGATATGCCATTTCACATCGATTTATATCATCTGAATTGGTTCATAAATCCTTGAGATATGAGGTAGGTATGAGGTAGATATGAGGGAGGTAACACAAAAAAGGTGTATCGAGAACCTCCTCCATTTCAAAGTCACTAAAAAGATAACTACTATCTACCTCTCTTACATTATTCAAAAACGAAGCAGTTATGTTCCAAAAAAATCGATGGAAATATGCATAATATTACTTCATAAAATATTTTGGTGATTTTTCGTGCATATTCCAACGACTGCCCCGGGCTCATTCACATGTTATAAAACAGGCCGTTAACCTCATGATCTTCTCCCTAGTAAAATAAATTAAAAATGTAAAAAACACAATTTAAATTCTTCTGGTTACAGAAGGTTGGTTGAAATTGTTTTTTTTAATGATTAATACGCACAATTCGCTACGTGTTCTCAGAGCAGGGTTAACTAATGTGAATCCGGCATTAGGGAAAGTCTTTTTGAATGATTTTTCTCTGCACCTAAACTTTTAGTTGTTACAATTATTATTCGAAAAATACAAAGTTGAAACACTAAAGATAAAGATCGGAAACTAAAATTTGTCGGCTCCTGCGAGCTCAGTGCTACACGCAGGACAGGACGTATAGCGTATGTAAATAATCGAGACGCGTAAATTGTAATCGATATTAATCAGTTACAAAAATACCTCATCATCAACATCAGCCAGGGAGCATCAAACTATACATTGTCATTGTCATCAGCCTATGTTTGCTGCTCGACGTAAGCCTCTTCTAGTGATCGCCACAGAGCCCGATCTCCAGCTCTTCTCATTCAGTCCCTAAGCATTTTTTGCAATTACTCTCTCTATATGGCCCGGAGCGCGCGCTTTATAATTAGTTTTCCTATCTCCAATGCACAACTCGTTTACCCCAACGAATGTCTGTTCTTCGAGAGATGTGACTAGCCCATCCATTGTCACTTTAGCTTATTTCGATTACTTTGATGTTCAGTGGGATCACCTCATTCCTAATTTAATTTTGTCCTGCAGAGAAACTCCGAGCATAGCTAGTGCGGTGCCGTGTGCCGTTGCTTTGGAGTTGACTGATTCACAAAACTGAAGCGCACTAAACTTAATAGACACTTCAGTCCGTTCAAAACCGGAAGGCACTTGGATTAGGATACTTTTAGGACCTGTCCAAAGTGACTTCCCTGTTTGGGAGACCGCCCGTGCGCACCGAATGTGCCAGGGCCCTGTTTCATAAAACTTACAATTATAGTTTACCATTACAATTTAGTGTACATTGATGCATATGTTAGAGTGTTACGTGTAAATATGAATTTTGCTAGAAGATAAACTTCAGTGTACACTAAATTGTAATAGTAAACTACAATTGTAAGTTTTATGAAACAGGGCCCAGGTTTAAATTGCCGCGGGCATTGAATTTTAGTTAGTTTGCACCAGCAGCTGACGTTTGATTTTGATGTTCCTAACAAAGGGCACGTTCACGTATTTATAGCTGCAGCTTATAATTTTCTATTCATTTTCCATTTCTATTCCACTTTCCTTTCGTCTATACTTATAATAAAACTGTAACGGGTCCAATTCTGTACATTGAAGATATTTTGAAATTTTTTTTTGGACCTTACTCTAAATTCGATTATGAAGCCTAAACTGTTTTTTTTTTCATTTTTGTCTGTCTGTCTGTCTGTCTGTCTGTATCTTGGCTAGACATCACGCCAAAACTACTGAATGAATTTAAATGAAACTTGGTATGATTTGAGTTCATACTACGAGGTAGGCTACATAGGCTACTTTTCATCCCGAAAAATGAATGGGTTCCCGCAGGATTGGGATTGAAAGTTATTTCAAAAAACACTTACCACTCTGAAACTTCTGGACGGATTTTGATGCAACTTGGCACAGTCATAGTTTATATGATGGGTTAAAATTAAGAAAACTTTATATCCCGAAAAAATAAATAATGTAATAAATAATGTATAGGGATAATGTCCCAAATTCCGTAAATTAACGATATTTTGTATTTTTTTTGGGGGCCGTTCTTTATTCATTACTAAAGCCAAAACTGTATTTTTTTATTTTTGTCTCTCTGTCTGTCTGTCCGTCTGTCTGTCTGTACCTTGGAAGTGCATCACGCCAAAAATACTCAATGAATTCAAATGAAATTTGGTAAGATAATTGAGTTCATAACTCGAGGTAGGACATAGGATACTTATCATCCCGAAAAATTAAAGGGTTCCTGCAGGATAGGCGTTGAAAGTTATTTAAAAGAACACGTATCACGCTGAAACTACTTGACGGATTTTGTCGAAACTTGGCACAGTCATAGTTTATATAATGGGTAAAAATTGAGAATACTTTTTATCCCGAAAAATAAAGTGTTCCTTCGAGATAATGTCCAAAATTCTGTAAATTGAAATATTATGTAATTTTTTTTGGAGGCCGTTCTATATTCAATACTTAACCCAACACTGTATTTTTTTAATTTTTGTCTGTCTGTCTGTCTGTACCTTGGCAACGCACCACGCCGAAAATACTTAATGAATTCAAATAAAATTTGGTATGATTTGAGTTCACACTTCGAGGTAGGACATTGGATACTTTTCATCCCGAAAAAATTAAGTGTTCCTGCAGCATAGGGGTAGAAAATTATTTAAATGAACACTTAGCACGCTGAAACTATTAGACGGATGTTGATGCAACTTGGCACAGACATAGTTTATAAGAAAAAATAAAGGGTTCCTGTGGAATATGGGTCCAAATTCTGTACATGAAATATATAGTGTTTTTTTTTTTGGAAGTTACTCTATATTCGATTATGAAGCCTAAACTATATGTTTTTCATTGTTGTCTGTATGTCTGTCAGTCTGTATCTTAGCTGCGCATCACGCTGCCGGAACTATGAATTGAAAAAAAACTTGGTATGATTTGAGTTCGTACTACGAGGTAGGACATAGGATACTTTACATATCGAAAAATTTATGGGTTATTTATATAGGGGTTGAAACTTATTTAAAAGAACGCGTACCACGCTGAAAGTAATGGTCGGGTTTTGATGTTACTTGGCACTGTCATAAGTTATATGATGGGTTAAAATTGAGGACACGCTTTATCCCGAAAAAGTAAAGGATTTCTGCGGGATATGGGTCCAAAGTTATGTTAATATTTAAGTAATAATAAATATTTTTTGGATGGTTCTCTATATTCGATAATGAAGCCAAACTGTTTTACTTTTTAATTTTGTCTGTGTGTTTGTCCGTATCTTTACCGAGCATCGCACTTAAACTACTAAATGAATTCAAATGAAAAAAATGCTCTTGGGTGCTTAAAAAAGGTATTAAACAATATTTTTTTTGTTAATCGGGTCTTTCTTTCAGTTTGTCTGTATGTTTGTTTGTTCAGGTATCACGTAAAAACTACTGAACCGATTGCAATGCGGTTTTCATTGTTAGATAGCTTAGGGTTTGATTTAAATCTGGTGTAATTGGCATCTCAATCCGGTGAGTTAGAAGCCGAGCAATTGATAAAGTATTTTGACGGCTGAAGAAATTTTGTTCAAATGTTGGTATATAGGTCCTGGAATAGCACATGATGGTACTTTGAACCTTAAGAAAAGAACACGCGTGCGAAGCCGCGGGTACAGCTAGTATATTATATAAGAAAAAATAATAAAGAAATTTAATATGTTTATTACTTTTCTAAAAAAAAATATTTTATATCATTTTTTATTCAATTTTCTCATAAATTTTATTGCAGGTAACAAAGAGACACTGCGGCGACGTTGAAAATTATGTTCATAAATGTGCTTTACTTATACTATCTGCGACCCGTGGCTATGCCACGTATGCAAAACTTTTCCACCCCCGTTTAACCATTGAAAGATAAAAAATCCAAAAACCTTCATTATTAGGGGTGCCACTCCTTAGGGTACCGTTAATAGGGTACTCAAGGAACTGGCGCAAACCATCGGTGTTGAGCATCGAGGACCACATGGACGTATATAAGAGCAAGGAGCTGCATGGGCAGTTCTACCGGGTCTTGACAGGGCCTGATGTGAGACTGCTCGCGTCAGTGGACTGGTTACGCTTCGGTGACCTCTTTGAAACTGAAGGTTTTATCTGTGCAATTGAGGACGAAGTAATTAAGACGAATAACTACCGGAAATCTATTATGAAAGACGGTACGGTCCATATTTTTTGTTCGGTCATGTCGCCGTCCCGGGGAATCTCTCAGGCTTATAATTTTCGGTTGTTCTCATCTTTTTAACTGAGAGCTTGTACTATTATTTATTCTGTGCTGAGAGTAAGTACTTGCGCAGACACAACCAAGTAGCCAGAAGCATCTATCAGCAGCTTGCCCTTCAATACGACCTTGTCGAGAGACTTATGGAGGACCTCGAAAGGCCGCGAACCACAATTTCAGCAAGTTCCTTGACTTGGCTCACGAGTTGACCGCCATATGGGATGTTGACACGATGATCATTGTTCCTGCGAACAACCTTATAACAAAGGTGCCTCGACCAATATCTTAAGAGGCTCTCGCTAGATGGTTGGATTAAGGGTCAGATACAGAAGGCAGTAACTAACAACTCAAACTATTTCGGTTATAGGCTACCTTAACATTGATATACACCCAAACAAAATAGACAGACATTCTGCTACCTATTTGGAGCTAATGGCTGCTCACGGACTTCCGACTGTGCTGTTTATTTTGATGGTGTTTCAATTAACGTTATCTAGCAGTCTGCACCTATTTTGGTTCCTATTATACATATCTGTAATTTAAGTCTTTCTTCTGGTTCCTTCCCACGCATTTTCAAAACGTCCATAATCACACCTATCCAAAAGAGTGGTAACAGAGAGTGTGTCGAAAACTACAGGCCAATATCGATCCTACCATCTACTTAAAAAATCTTAGATTACTTAAATGGATGATGACCCAGATGACCAAAGATGGCGATTATACAAGGGAAGAGAAAGAAATAAGTTATAGTACTCCCCGAGGTAGCGTGCTGGGCTCAAGCTTATTCCTAATTTATGTCAACGATCTATGTAAACTAAAGTTAAAGCAGTGTACAAATTTTTCATATGCAGACGACACTGCACTTATTTTTGTCTTACGGAGCCGAGAATTCTTTTTGAATTTTTGACTTACGGAACTGAGACGTGGACACTAACAGTGGTACTTGTACACAAATTTAATAGTTTTTTTTTTTTTATCTAGCTATGGAGAGAGCTCTGCTCGGGGTTTCACTGAAGGATAAAATTCGAAACAAACCTTGTTTCGAATTTTATCCTTCAGTGAAACCCCACCAGGGAACCAAAGTCACCGACATAGCTCAAAGGATTAGCAAGCTGAAGTAGCAATGAGCTGGCCAAATTTCTCGAAGGACGGACAATCGCTGGGGTACCTAGAGTGGAGACCACGTCTTGACAAACGTAGTGTAGGAAGCCCACCGACCATGTGGAGTGACGTCATAAGCAAGGCGGCCGGCAGAAACTGGATGTGAAGAGCCGAAGATCGGGCTCTGTGGCGTTCATTGGGAGAGGCCTAAGTCTAGCAGTGGACGAACACGGGCTCATGATGACGATGAACAAATAAAGAGAAAAAAAATAAGTTTAACAACTAAAAACCGACTACGGTCTAAGTGGAATAAAAAGTCACAAACAAGAATATTCAAACGTTACAGAAATTTAAAACTTTGGAGCCGGAGGAGTGCGCTTTATCTACTTGGTTAAATACTGATAAATTTATATCGCACTCCAACGGCCCAAAAGTTTTAAGCGTTATAATATATATATATATATATATATATATATATATATATATATATATATTCGAAATGTCATTTGATACCATTGTTTTATATTATACACGTAGGTAGGTATATTATGTAAGTATAGAAATAGTATTGATATTATTATTAGGAATCTATTAGTTTTCCAATTTAAAATAGGCACTATTCCGCTTTAAAAACATCACAATACACCGAGGTTAACTGGAAGATAATGCTTGCATTAAGTTCGCCTATGTACCTATTTTATGTGTGAAATTAAGAATTTTCTATCTATCTATCTATACAAGGAACCAACGTTTTTGTTTTCTCGTCTTTATGTCCTCTAGAGAGCGCCATATGATGTTGAATGTGACGCCTATAACCAGCGGACTATGAAGACGCTTCCAAAAATACCTCATTTGTCAAATTAAGATGAGTAGCTTAGAAGTTAAGAGGGAACAGCTGAACATACATACATACTCACCCACATACACACATACATACATACATACCGGTTAAAATCATAACCCTCCTTTTTGCTTCGCCATAGTCGGGTAATAAATGGTTTACTTTTTATTAGTTTTCAATAAACTTTGCTGCTTATTATTTCGATAATTTGACGAATACTTATTATAATAGATTTTACTTTGTTAATAGGTTTAGGGTCACGTGAACTCACTAATTCTCTATGTCTTTTGAGGGTTTATTGTTTGCTCGCGTCCGTAGGATTCAGCCCTCGATGTCCTACACGTGATCCTCGGGTGGTGCCAAAAGAGCAACTGAATCACCTGGTGGTAGGCTTCGGCCGCCGGCTTTTTATAAGGATATAGAGGGATATAGAGGGTGGTAAACCCTCTGGACAAAGTCTTGATGCCAAACGACTTGTCGTGTTCCATCACGATGTGTTCAGGGAAGCCGTCCGGAAGAGTTGTAGGATGCAGTTGTGTTGGAAGGGTGGACCGTGATCGGAATCATGGTGTTTCTGCGTCGGAGGCCTTGCTTTGGAGGGTAGCGGGATCCAAAGCACGGTGTTCTCTGCTGGCCGACCGCAAGTTGTAGGGGGCCCAAGTAGTAGTTTTGCCAGCTACGAAAGACTGCCCCGCCGCTTGTGAAAAATCCTGCAATGATCCATTGGGCCGGCTGGCGACCGGATGTGAGGAACTGATGAATTATTTCAGGAGGGTTCGGGCGTCCCCGCGGTCTCCATAGCAAGTTCTTCAATGGCGTAGTTATGCCCTGACTTCCGTGGGTTAGCCATTCCGACATCTCGTTTGCTATTACTCGTCCAACCTATTCACAACTACTCATCATGAAAAATGACCAAAGAAGAAATAAGTTAAAACGGCAGATGCACGTCCTCACACTTAAAGTGGATCTTGCGAATATTCGCGGGATTCACTCCAATCTCCAACCGGTCCATTATCATCTGGAGACTTCTAAGCCCCACTTGTTCTTCTTGCCGGAGACGCAGATAGGATGTCCAGCTGATACGGCATACTTGGATTACCCAGGCTATATCTTGGAGCATCTATTTATCCCAAATGCCGGCGTTTGTTTAAACGCCCGTAATGACATTTGCTGTCTGCGTCTCCGAAATCTTGAGAACCCTAACTTCTCGGTGATTTGGGTGGCTTGTCCCATACCAAAAAACCGACCACGCTGGTAGAGAGACGCGGAAGCTTGCTCTGGCGTTAGATCTCTCTCAGCTGGTGCAGGAGCCGACACGGGTACCTGACCGTGACGGTGACACTGCCAACTGTCTCGACCTGTTGATGACGACTGAACCAGACCGATACTCTGTATCAGTATCCCCACCTCTTGGTAGCACTGATCACTGCCTGGTTAAGTCCGTCTCAGTGTATTCCCCACCTGATCCTAGCCTTAAGGGTAATAGGCTCGTGTGCAGATACAACTCAGCAGATTGGGACGAGATGCAGAAATTCCTTGCATCGTACCATTGGCAGCAAACATGTTTCACCTCCCAGGACCCGTCGACTTGCGCGTCTGCTGTTACAGAGGTAATATGTCAGGCAATGGAATATTTCATTCCATTCAGACTCTTTCCAGCAAAGCTCAGCCTTGGTTTGGATGCAGCTGTGGTCGTGCTGTCGCTCTAAAACGTGCGGCATATCTAGACTGGGCTGATGCTCGAAAGCGCAATTCTTCTGATATTCGGGCTATGAAAAGAAAATTTAACGTTGCCGCTAAGACCTGCAAGAAGATACTTAGGAAGGCTCATTTTGATCACGTAAGTCAAATTGGGGCTAAACTAACTTCATACCCCGCGGGTAGCAAAGCTTTTTGGTCCCTGGCCAAGTCGGTCGAAGTAAACTTCTGCCGCCCCCCACTGCCACCATTGCTGAAACCTGATGGATCACTAGCTCACACTGCTGGAGACAAAGCGAATTTATTTGCTTCTCTTTTTGCAGTAGCCTCGCATCTAGATGCTTCTGGCAAGACACCTTCCTGCCTTCCTCATTGCGGGGTTTTTATGCTCTAAATTCGCATTCGCCAGAAGCAGTTTCTCAGAACGCTTCGAGCTCTAGATGTGAACAAGGCCAGTGGTCCTGATGGTATTCCAGCGATTGTGTTGAAAAACTCCCGAAAGCGCCCGAATAGTCTCCCCTTAACGCGTTTGTACCGCCTCTCTCTTCACTCAGGTAAAGTTCCGAAAGGCTGGAAGCTTGACAATGTACGACCAGTACCAAAAAAGGGTAGTCGTGCTGATCCGGCCAATTATCGTCCCATCTCGATAGCCTCCTTAAGTGTATGGAGCGTGTCATAAACATTAGGCTCTTGGCATACCTTGAAGACAATGATCTTCCTGTTGGCTTATGCAATTGGATAGTTGATTTCTTGAGGGGACGATCTATTCGGCTGCTCATCTGATCAAATGGCTATCAATGCCGATGTACCTCAGGGATGGGTTCTCTCGGCTACACTGTTTTTACTTCACATTAATTGACCTTCTGACGCCCGGTACCTTTGGGTATGCTGATAACAGTACTGTAGTTGAGAGATACACTTCCAATGCTCAAGCCAGCTGTGACGCTGTCCAGTTTCAGAGAAAGGCTATGGTAGACCGTTTAAATTTAGCCTTAGAAGCCGTGTCCGATTGGGGCGATGCTAACCTGGTTAAGTTTAATGCTACTAAATAGCAGACGTGTTTGTTTTCTACTAAAAAGAGTCCTCTAAACCGATCTCCGTCTTTCCGTAGTGTAACATTACCATTAGGCGACCATCTGGAGCTTTTGGGTGTCAAACTCACATCGAACCTCAATTTTGGGTCTTACATTGAATCAAAAGCGTAGGTAGCTGGAAAGAAACATGTCATTTTGTCTAAGATTAGGCGGTACTTCACGTCGGGACAGCTTTTGAATCTTTACCAAGCACAGGTCCGATCTTGTATGGAGTACTGCTGCCACCTCTGGGACGGTTCTGCCAAGTATCAGCTAGAGTCTTTGGATTCAATTGAGAGACGTGCTATCAGGCTCATTGGGGATGACACTCTGGTAATGAGTAAGCTTCAAACTCTGGCGCATCAACGTGAGGTAGCAAGCCTGGCGGTATTCTACAGATTGCACTATGGAGAGTGTGCATAAGAACTACACAAGAACTGCACAACCTAATTCCCCCATCACCTTTCCATCACCGTACGACTAGACGATCAGCAAAGCGCCACCCTTTCATGATTGAAATACCTCGCACAAGAACGAAGCGTTACGCTTCTTCATTTATTATAAGAACTGCAAAGGAGTGGAATGCCCTGCCCTAGTCAGTGTTTCCGGTAAATTATAACAACGGTGTGTTCAAGTCAAGAGTGTATAGGTATCTGCTAGGCAAGCGGGCTACAACTTCGACCACATCATCGCTTTCCATCAGGTGAGATCGTGGTCAAACGATTGCCTATTCGGTAATAAAACAAATAAAAAAAATGTCTTGTCTGTCCCCCGGAATTTGAATGTCCTCCGGAAATAAATGACAAATGACTGATTGGATTTCTATGTAACTTTACTTTTGCGCACTTCCTGTAAGTAAATATAATCTATTTTACTCAGAAAGTTTTCGCTTCATAGTTTCACTAATGTTTGTCACGAGGCGGTCCTAGGGTTTGTTCCACTAGCCTAAGGGACCAAACCTCAGTGGACAACATGAAAATACAGGAACAATTAGGAGCACTCGGAGATGTTCATAAACATCGGCTTCACCTTCATGGACTTGTTGTAGCAGGAGATAACCATGTACAGAGATAGCTGGCCTATCAGCAACGCTTGCAGGACTATGCTAGTCAAGCTGGTCCTTCCTTACTGTGCACGAACACGCCCCAAGCTAGATATCAGCATTTGGGTGGGAATTCTACCGGTCGCTATTTTAGGTAGTTATTTACGGTATTTACGCAGTAACTAAAACTGCCAGATTTATGTAGATAAAATAATAATTTATTTACCACTTTTTATCAGATATTTTGTAAAAACATCGACATCAGCCAAATGCATGAATGACAATCTAGGAATGACATGTTATTTGAATTTAGAATTAATATAGATAAACTATCAAATGAGTATCATTATGATGAAAGAGGTTTGACATCGTCACATGTTGACAAAATGATTTTCAAAATATTCATAAATTTGTTGAATTCCTCTAGGTATCCAGGCTATATAACATCCTTTGAATTCATATAAAATGTCCTGTGACTTAGTTTCATATATTATCAAGTGATTAGGTATTTGGTAGTCGCAGAGGCTGGCAATCAGCCAGCGGCAAGTTTATAATGAAACCAGACAGGTAAAAGTGGCTCCGTCGCGACATAACGCCCCCCAGCAACTTGCTACTGTAACGAGTACTTTTAAAATGACAGTACATCTTACATAGTAGTAGTAGTAGTATGGTACTTGTAACGGTAACACTCTTTTTAACCGACAGTCAATGTAAGTAAGTATTAAATACCCTACAATGAACCATCATGTTTGTCTTACACTCTGGTAGTTGTGTCTATACCAAGAAATTTTTGTAAAATTACCTACATACGATCAATTATTGATCAAAAACGAGGCCAGCTCGAGTTAATAATTTGATATACAATGTGTCTGGACGGACCGGACGCAAGACTCGGAGACCCTTAAAAGTGCTCTGAACACTTAAATTAATCGATAAAAAAGAGGAAAAGTAGACCTTATGTCAGCTATTTTACCCTTTCAAGAGTTTTTTATTTAATTCTTTTGTTGTTAATGTTTACTGAATTAGAGACCTTACCCAGTCAAGTGCAACTGGCTTCCCTGGAAGCCATAAAAAAAAAAGCTAGAATGGGGGTGGCTTCCGTGGTTCCGTGGACCTAAATTTGCAAACTTTTCGAGTTATTGCAAGTTTGGGTGGTATTAAGGCTCATTTTTTGGTTTATGGTACTAGTTTAATTGTGTGGCAATCCGATTAAATACAAAAATCGAAAAACAGTGTAAATGTAATTAAAAAAAAAAAAAAAGTTGGCACGACTCGGGACAAAAAAAAAACTGTCGTTGAAATATTTTGCAAATTCTGCAAATATGCCGTTAGTTTATGTGATTTCACGTGTTATATATTAAATTAGTCGTTGTTTCAACTTCTATCGATTAAAATATTTATATGAATAAAGCCCCGATTATTGCCAAAGTTTCACAAGCCCGATTGCCGTCTGGTTCTGTCTGGTCGACAACAATAGTTACCAGGCAAACATTTTTTAATTTATTGAAATTTTATCGAATGTAGGTCCATATAATTAATCTATGGACTAGGAATAACATGTACAATACATTACTATCTTTATATTTCATCTTTATGCTCTAGATTTTCCATAAATATTTTTTAAAGATCACACATTATTTTTGGCCAAATTTATTTTTGATTTTAGTCGATTATTTTTAAAAAAAACCTGTTCAATGATGATTTTATTTTTTATCTGTTGGAAAGGCACATCTGTAGCGGTATTAAATATAGATAAAAAACCATAGGTCGTCGCTGAAGATCTTGAATAAAAAAATATTGAATTGATTATGAAATATTGATTATATCAACTCCTAGATTTTGACTTTTCTTCAACTTCCAGCGTGTTTTTATAAATGTTTTAATTATGGATGTACTAATACTGCAAATCTATTGTATATTATTTTAGCTACACAGAAGAGTACTTTGTTTAATAAACAACCCTATGAAGCGGCCATAAAAACGGTTTGTTTACGCAAGGTAGCTGCCGGCAAATGGGCATCCCGCGCAAATTCTGACAGCTCCGCTCGGGACGCGATCGTCATTTTTAAGTGGCGCACTTGACCGGGCAGACATAGCAATGGACTCTTTTCACAGTGAAAATATTCTTGTTTGAAACAATAAAAAAAAACTATTAAAAATTCATGGCAAAAAAATATTATTTGAAAATTTGTTTTAAAAATATGTTTTTTTTTTTAGATTTTCTACTCTACGAGTACAGTGAGAAGTAGACTGTGAACACTAAATTATTATGATCTATTTTAGCTAACAAACTACCATCAGAGTTCTCAATATGTTAGTTAAATAATTATAATGTTGTTTGAATTGATTGAACACAACCCATGCGCGAGTCACAAACAAACAAAGAATAATTAAAAAAAAAAAACAAACTGTAAGGCCTCTACTTCCGTAGATATTAATTAATAAAAACAATCAAATAATTTTTACTCTGGATAAATTAAAATGGCTGGCATTAAAAGGGAGTGGGGTTGCCAAAGCGGGCTTTTTATTTTTTTCTTCATTTAATTTTAACTGTTTAACACATGTTAATGTATGCGATGGTAGCCTAACGGTTCTATAGTGCAACTTAGAATCCAACGATACCGGGTTCGATCCTAGGCTCCGCACCAATGACTTTTCGAAGTTATGTGCGGTTTTCCATCGCTCCGTGCTTCGGAGGGCACGTTAAGCTGTCGGTCCCGGCTGTTATTGATTAATAGCAGTCGTTAAGCCATGTCGGAGGCCCTCTGGCGGCACAAACTCTGACACCAGAGGCCAGCACTACCTCATACGAAAAACAAAAAACAAATAATGTCTTCTTTTGCCCTCTTGCAATTTCATAGGATATCAATCCCTGCTGAAAGTTTTATTTCAAGTAAATTAAAATTTCAGACCGTCCATCTTGAACATTATATACTTTTATCAGTAATTTCTTGTCTAACTAAAATTGAGCATAGTTAAGGAGAAAGTGACCAACCCTGTTTTGTTGAGAAAATGAGTTATAACGCCTATGACTTAAGGTTTTATTTACTTTACGTATTCCAAAGACACGTTTCTTCAAGCACATTCTGAGGTCAAGATATTAAATTGTCCAATAAGACCACATGACATTATCACCCATTTTTTGTGTTAAAGCCGACCATTTTAGGTGATGGTCTAGCAAAATATTCCTAAAAGAGGAAATTGTGGTAAGCAGAATCCGACTATCGCAGTTGGCCTGGCTTCTGCAAATATTATTTATAATGGAATAGTTCCCATTTTTTATTTGCAGAAGCCAACCACAGAAATGGCGGAGTTTTGCATAAATATTTTTGGCGTATTATAATATTTTTCATGATAATATTTCGTCCATGTTTTGATCTCGTGTTGCTATACGAGATCAAAACATGGACGAAATCTTGGGGAATCACAGGGGGCAGGGCGCTATGGAAAGTACTCATGAGAGCATATTAATCCCTTGAGTCGTCCTAGGTTTATTTTATATGGTTATTACAATTTGCAGAATAACACCATTGATTTGGCTTTGCATATCTCTCGGTTGTTGTCCAAACCTCATAATAAGCTGAAGGAGACCATTTCTATGGATGCGTTCTGCAAAAAACTAAATTACTAATTGTTGCACAAAGCAGAAAACGAACACGTGTTTAACTCAAAAGTTTATTAACAAAACTAATCAATATTCTAGTTATAAATATCCCATTTCGTAGCCTCTGAAGTGTCCATTGATATAAGTATAACATTTAAATCAATTCTGAACTGTAAATAAAACAGCAGTGAAAACCCCTTTAAACGGCTGTGTCTCAAAATGCGTATTTCGTCGATGGTCGCATTCTGTTTAACTACGCTCAATTATCCTGACTGGTAAAAAGAGACTATCTATAATGAGCAGCTTTTTAACATCTTGCTGGTATTGTATGAATATGACGGAAGTACGTTTTGCTTCACAAAAGGGTAAATAACCGCATGAATAGGGCGTTAGGTGTGAACTCGCCGAGATAGGGCTGCGCTGGAGATGAATTCAAAAGATAAAAAATAATTGAACTCGGTCCGAGTCCGGCCGAGCCGCGGGCGTCGCGTCAGTCAACTCGCCCTCTGCGCCCGTTCGCTCAGCGTTGACACGCATGAATGGCGCAAGTGACAATTTTATATGCAATTTTGTTGATTATTACCGCGTTGTTATTATAATAAAAGTAGATATGTAAATTCTGCATAACTGTTCTGTTTTTCAAAATTACTGGTTAAATGACACAATTTCGATCGATCAATAGATCATGATCAGGCTGTTTTACTCATATCTGTTTACTATTTTATCGTACGTAGTCCACATAGCAATATACGACTATATATTGCGTTATTATATACGACGACTATAACTAACGATTGTGAGACTACTAAATTCCTAATTGAATTGTATGTAAGGTACCTACTAGATTGCGAGTTCAAGAGATTTTTAAGTTCTAATCGTAAGTAGGTAAATGATTGATTTTGCACCGCTGTTATTGTAGTTTGTGTAATAAAAATACAAACTACATTAACTACATGTCTATAGCTCGTACTTACCAAAAAAAAAACAAAAGAAAAAAACAACGATAACATATTTTACAAACGGGAAAGCAAACATCAAGCTCTCCCATAGATAATATTACTTTGGTCAGACCTGTGGCCGCCCCAGTAGCCTCGCCGCTGCCAATTAAGCAAAAATAAGATTGAAATATTGTCAGAAACTGGCCAGTCCAAGAACAAGAACTCGGATCCAGTTATGGCGCCAACGAAAACTTAATTGCGAAAGTTTGTTAGACGGAATGTGCGAAAAAAATAACAGTAATAATTCGGAATCGTGGATAGGTGCCGTAAGCCGTGAGAGCGCAGACAGTAGGTCGCAGCTCCCACGAATGCCCGAGGTCACCTCATGTCTTCGATGCATTTCACGTTCAACATTCGTGTCGAAGTGTTACCAAGTAATGGTGCAAGTATACCGTAACGTGAATCGATGACGCCGGCCGCAACGCCGCGCCGGCGATAAAGTCAGGACTGATTTTGATGAAATTTAGAAATGGAAGATAGCTTATACCCTCGAATAAAACATAAGATACTTTTTGTCCCGGAAAATTGTAAGTGTTCACGGGAAAACTGGAAAATGTTGATTACTCACTGTAAGGTACGGTCGCCAACACAGAATGTTCTGTGGTGGCCATGGAAACGAAATAACAAGTCTGTCAAAAAACATCAAGAGCATTGGTGCTATACTTACTTTTGCATTGGTTTTTAATATCCTAGAAGAACATGGGATGTTTTTTACCGCGATAAACAGTAGTCCGCGCGTAGTCGCGGGAAAACTAAAAACTAATAATTTTAAAATCAGTCGGTAGCTTAGAAGAACAAGCTTTTAGGGTAGGTAGTAAAATCGCACCCCATTTAAACCCCATGTATGTTCAGTGATTTGGAATAGTTTAGGAGTTACGGGATATTTTAGTTTTTTTAGCCCAACTCTAGATTTCATTACAAATTTAGTACTCGTAGTTTAGTACTTTAGTATCAATCTACTTTTTGAGGAATGTGTTTTTGGTGCACTTTTATTTATTTCATGTGATTACACTGGCATCTGGCGGGAGGATCGAGCATTGAGTGGAATTTTTCACTCATTTAAGTGGAAGTATTTACGATACACCTACTAAGTATCTTGTTGTACATATAAAATCTAATTACATCCACAGATTAGCGGAAAAGGGTCACATAACTGAGAGTCCAGCTGTTGAAATTTTGTGAGCAGGTTCGATAATTATATGTATTTTTTAATCGAATCATATTTTTTTTTAAATGGTGGTTATGGGCGTTGAAACGTAAAAAAACACAAGTTGCATTTCAAACGATTCTCCTTAATTTTTTTCAGCAGGTTCGATATCTATACTTACTTATAATAAAACAGTAACGGGTTCAATTCTGTACATTGAAGATATTTTGAAATTTCCTTTTGGAGGGTACTCTATATTCGATACGGAAGCCAAAACTGTATTTTATTTTATTTTATTTTTGTCTGTATGTCTGTCTGTCTGTCTGTATCTTAGCTAGGCATCACGCCGAAACTACTGAATAAATTTAAATTAAACTTGGTATGATTAGAGTTCATACTACGAGGTAGGACATAAGATACTTTTAATCTCGAAAACTTAAACGGTTCCCGCAGGATAGGGGTTGAAAGTTATTTAAACATCAAGTAGTTACACGTATCACGTTGTAACTACTGGATGGAGTTTGATGCAAGTTGTCACAGTCATAGTTTATATGATGTGTGAATATTGATGATACTATTTATACCGAAAAAAGGGTTCCTGCGAAATATGGGTCCAAATTATGTACATTGAAGATATATATTAAAATGTTTTTTGGAGGCTGTTCTATTGCTGTACTGAAGCCAAAACTGTTTATTTTTTTCATTGTTTTCTGTTTTCTGTATGTATCTTGGACGTGCATCACGCCGAAACTACTGAATGAATTCAAATTTAACATTTCGTGTCTGTCTGAACTGTCTGTTAGTCTGAACACGCATCACGTAAAAAATACTAAACCGATTACGATGTGGTTTTCACTGTTGGATAGCTTAGGGTAATAAAATGTTGGTATATTGTTATTTTAGGTCTTGGAATAGTACTCGTAATAGAAATGGCCACGCGTGCGAAGCCGCTGGTGCAGTTAGTGTTGAAATATATGTTTGAATGTATTTTTTTGTAGTTGAGGTTTTTTATTTAATAGTGAAAGTTAAGTGTAGTTTTATTTATACACTTATTCTGTTTTAAGCAATGAAAGTCAGTCAGACTCGCGAAGTCTACAGCTCACAGAGCCACTAGTAATTATAATTTCCACATCTGCTACCGCAATTCCAAGTTCCCGCACCATTTTCAAGTGCCAACGCTGATGGCTCATTTTATTATTATGTTCCACAGGGAAAGCGCTGTGATGCCGCCCGTGAAGCCCGGCAGCCCGCAGCCGGAAGGAATGTGCCCCGTGAAGAATGAGCCAATCACCGGAATCCCGCGCGTCGCCGCCACCACCAAATACAACGCACCAGTGCACATCGACGTCGGCGGGACCATCTACACCTCCTCACTGGAGACTTTGACGGCGTAAGTTCCTACAGGAGGAAAAGAGGGTGAACATCTAATCCAACGCACCCAGAGAAGCCAGATTACTTTATTTTTTTTCTTTTTCAGTGTAGCTGGCCAATCATTGCACCACGATGCATGTTTCAATCAAAGCATTACTCTCAGAAAACAATTTTATGAAAAACTTCAAGAAAAAATATAGGTATATAAAAAAATACTAACTGTGAACAAAAGTAAAAAGAGGTATACAGGTTTTAGATTATTGATTTTGAAATATAAGATGCAGTCGAAGGCATCTTGCATTTCATTTCTTCTTAGACGGGATAAAATTAAATGTGAAGTTGTAAGGTAGGATTATGTTCAGCGAGTTTTGTTGCTCACTGTACAACACAAGATGCCCGTGGCGATATTACCAAATTTAACGCACCTATCTATATCATCATTATTAATTATCATGTATTAATTTAATACATACAAATTCGATGAACCTACTTTTAATGTATTAATTAATACGAACAACTCGATGTGCCTAGCTATGATATTAAAATTTAATTTAATACAAACTAATTCAATGTTGAAATCCTATGCTACACTATAGCTACTTATTGTTACTATGTATTTGATTACTGTGTTGTCATTGTCGTGACTCTGAGTATTTACCTAATAAATTTTGTAAACCTATAAATCCATACCATTATATTAATTACCATTATTTAAGTGATTCGTTGTCAGTTTGTTTGTTTGCTTATTTGTTTGTTTAGGGAGCTTTCACGTTATAACGGCTGGACGGATTTTGATGAAATATGGAATGTAGATAGCTTATACTCTGGAATAAAACATTGAATACTTTTTATCCCGGAAAATTGTAAGTTTCAAGTAAGGGAAAACTGGAAAATGTTGATTACTCACTGTAAGGATCGGTTACCATGGAAAAGAAATAACAAGTCTGTCAAAAAACATCAAGAGCATTGGTGCTATACCTACTTTTGCATTGGTTTTTAATATCCTAGAAGAACACACCTAGGATGTTTTTTTTTGCGATAAACAGTAGTCCGCGCGGACGAAGTCGCGGGCGGGTAAGCTGGTAAACAATACAAACACCGGTAGGCCTAGTGTGAGTTTTTGCTAAAAGTTTACGCATTCTACAGCGAGCGCGTTTTACGTGCATTTTATATGAAAAGGTGTTCAGAGCCTCTAGCGGCAAGTATAGGAACTATTTGTTGCGAGTTTGACTTTTTGCGTTACCTAATTTCGCCGTCGAGTTATTTTACGCTAACGTCAAGTCGCGCGTTTACTCTATGGTTTCTCCTTTTTCCCGAGTGCGAATGACTTATTTGACAGATTGAGTCACGGATTTGCGGTTATTGTTATAAATTGCGCGCTCGCCGGCGCGTAAATCTTTAACATGTGTTTTAGTTAGTGAAAAATCAGTGAGAAGTGATTTTCGTTAGCAAAAATGTTGGGATTAATGCATGTGCGGTCTTATTTACATGGAAGATGCTTGCTGCAGCTCAAGCAAAAGACGAACAAAATCAATTGTTGGAGATGCGTAAAGAATTTCGTGAAATGTTTGATCCGTTGGAGAATCTGCCTGAAAACGAGTTCGTCAAAAATTTTTCGTCTGTCAATGAATGCTTTTACATATTTGTGTAGTAAATTTCGAGAGCTCACAGACTTGAAAGTTGAAGTATACCTAAAGAGTGAACCTGGACGTGGGCGTAAGTTTATATAATACCTATGTATTTTTTCATAGTGATATGTTATTTACTTATTCAATGTTTTTTCTAACGTTAAATACTTTAAAATTTGTTTTCAGGTTCTCACTGCGCTATTATTTTACGTTACTGGAAGTTAGCAGCGCACGCTGGGTGTTAAAGTTAAAAGGGGAAGTCCCACAGGGACTTCTACATCCCAATAAGGTTTATAAAAATTCCTCAGACAACGGCTCAATGACAGTATAATAATACCCAGCGGTAAGTATTAATTATATTAATAGTATAGTTACTAACACTTACACTCCATTGCCACTCCAGACAAATAAAAGTACTTCATTTACATGCAGTCTCACCTTAGAAATGGTGAAAGAGTGTCTGATAGGTAATATTTCCAAAATGATTTTTCACTATTATTTTTGTTTACGAATAAATATTTTATGATGTTAAAGTTCATTGTATATAGAAGTGGTGTTCCTTGTATAGTGGACTTTTACATGTTATCAATACTTGTGTGGGTGGTTATTAGGTAGAAGGTAACTTTAAATCTTACAATACATTCACTTTTCCAAGAGACAATGTGACCGTAGAAAAATTATGATAGGTAATAAGTGTAACATATTTTTATGATTTTATGCCCCAAAGCCCTTGGCTAATGACTAGCATCTTATATGCAAAAGATGGGTCTAAAGCCAGTTATAATTTTTAAGTATGGTTCTGCTCGGGTGGTCATAGAGGAGAATGTTTTTGGGAGACTGACGAATAGGTGACGTTGCCTATGTAAAGACATATTCTTGCTTTATAAACCACTCAAATAATTCAAGAATGCTGTGTGTTTTACAACATAGCAGTGCATTTTAATGTACCAGAACCTGACAGGAATTTGGGTAAGAGACATAGCGCAAACTAAATAAAAAAAAATATTCAAGCTTTCTTTCTTTGGTTCATTTGGCTCCATGCATTGTTGATCCCTGATCTTGTTGACCTGTGAGATCCTAGCAGTTTAGGCTGGGTGCCTGTATGATAAGATTCAGTTAGTAGTACCTAATTCAAAATTTTAACACGATGAAATATTGATGTGTGTGTGTGACAGTAAGAAGGTAGTGACCAATAATTCAGCCCTAATTGTATACTGATTAAATACCTACTTGTTTTAGATGACAATGATGAGGTGAATACAGGGATGGCAGAAGTCTACACAGAACCATGTGGTGTGGCTGCAGATTTGATTTGAGGTCAACCCTTGAGGCAAACTTTGGTTAGAAGGTTATAGATATAAAATTAAGGAGAAACCTTTATTTTTGCTGAGCACGCTTTTGATAGACCAACCTAAGTATTTTTCCTTGAATTCTAAGTACTTTTATACATATGATACCTGTTAAGTCCCTATAGGTTATTTGAAACATAAACTTGTTTTATTTAGGTACAAACTTATCTAACTTGTGTCACACTTAAAATGTAGGATTTTCTTTTTATAATTAGTTTTGCATAAATATCATGGTGCTTTCATTCTGCTAAATATATTTGTGTTATTAACTAAATGTATTTGTTTTTTTCAGTGTGTACTACATCTTTCACAATGATGACCAGCATGCTAGATTGCAGCAGCCAATTTGAGCCCGATTGAAAATGGAATAAGAAAAATAAATAGAAAAAAAACATACTCAAAATTGACTCAATAGCAATGTTTAGAGATAGAGCTACAGAATAAATAATAGTACAAATATAACCTAGATTAATTTCATTATTTGACATTTTATCGGCATTTAATTTAAATATCTTTAGTGCTTAATGTTAGCCAATTTAAAATAAACATGACATGACTTTTATTTATTTTCTACATAATTTACAGCCTCTACTTAACTAACAATAAAGTAGAGTCATATTGAATAACTTTGACAGGTTTTGAGCACTTTTTTGACATTAACTTATGTTGGATATCATTCATAAAATACAAACCTATGGGATTGTGTTCTTGTCACATGAGTAACGTATTATGATGAAGGTTTTTATTTGATTTATACCGAGAATTTCAGAAAATCACTGATTTAGACTATGTCAAAGTTACACCCCCAAACTGGGAAACTTTGACACCCACATACATTTACTATATAAACCGTTTTAGAATAAGAAGTCATTGACTGAGTATCTTTGGTCAATGTATTCTTGATCTGGGTTACCATTACTATTAATCCTTTTGAACAAACAGTACATAGACGGTATATTTGAATAAAGAAACGTAAAGTACCCGTGATATTGCAATAAATCAGGGTAGTTGTTTTGGAGAGACTGATTCATATCAATAAACTAGGTAACTGATTGCTGCTTTGATTTAACGTTAAACACACAAATTATTTATCTAAATGAAAACTTCATCAAAATCCTTGCTTACTGGAATCAACCCTATTCTATGTACAGAAAATCTTCATCTATTTCGTAGGTGCCTAACTCCGTATCTTCATTTTATTATCATTTATGACTTAAATAATATCAGTTGGATGGCATTTTGTACATTCTCTCTCCATCATCAACCGCTTTCAAATGCTTTTGACATTACTGCAATGCTATAGAGAACCTTCTGACCTGTATGTGCATAGAGTACCTGGGGATAAGCTATTTATTTCTGTTCAAACATGGTGTAAGGATCCATCAATAAGATCCTATTCTAAGATCTCTGCCATTGTAGTGTTTACCTCAACTTCATTATCTACATATATTTTGCTTTGTCAATGTTACCCGGATATCCACCAAAATTATCACAATGTACAAAATCTAATGAAATTTGATTGAAATATGTATTTTTAGGGCAAATTATTCATAATTTCTTAGGTTTAGACAATTCTTCGTAGAATAACAACTGTACTTGCCCCTTATCGCCACTAATTTCACAAAAAAAGCTATAGTTGAAACCATACAAAAAAGTCTGCTCAATTATACTCGAGGGCTCCATCAACTCTATTAACGATCGATTACAGATCAGTAGAATTGAAATTTCACTTTTTTATCATGCGTAGCGTTTACGAAGGTAGTTAGTAATATAATTATTATAACAGTCAATCTTAGCTGTATTATCTATTACCATCAGAATAAATTGTAGATAAAAATTCCGCTCCACCTCAATTGTATGCATTCATTGCATTGCATTGCATTGTACACTTTGACATTCAGGGTAACTAAAGTTACCCTGAATGTCAAAGTTACCCAAGATGACTGTATATTAAAGACATCGTGCAGCTAGCATCCGCGCTCGCGTGGATGATGCTAAAAAGTATTCTATTTGGTATTCCACAACATAAAGTACCTATAAACCTTCAACAAATATCATCAAAATACGTTCAGCGGTTTCAGTGCCGACTGGTGACAAACATACAAACTTTCGCATTTATTATATTAGTAGGAAAGGGTTTTAATATAAAATAACTCTTTAATAACAAGCATTTATTATTCAAGTTATATTATGATGGTGCCATCAACAACCATCCACTGCTGAATGCACCTGAATTTTCATCTCCTTCAACCACAAACATGCCTTTTCGTTACTGTCTTTGGCTTTGGTTTGGTACATTAAGAATTTTCACCACTCCTCATCAGAGTTCTGAAAGATTTGATGAACACTCAGCTCAAGAGGCGATCTACGATTGCACACAGGCACTGAGCATCCTTCGGTTAGAGGATGTTGTGGCTGCCCTTCCATTGCAGGTTTTTGTTTGTGGCTGCCTTTCCATTGCAGATTTTTGTTTGTGGCTGCCCTTCCGTTGCAGGTTGTTTTGGCCCTTCAGAGGCGGTTTGGATGGCTGACGCAGAGTCAGGACAACGGAACGGTCCCAGGTATTTCAACTCTTCTGTGGCTATGGAAGAAATAAAGTGGTCATTTTTCTTCTTGGCAATCAAGAACACATACCTAATTAGCTTATCAAATCCAATAGTTTAAAAATAAAGTGGATTGATGTAAGTTTTTGAATTGAATTTAGCCATTGTAAATGGAGGTTATACGTTCTTAGTTTCTTGCAAATGCCTACTACAAATCTGTCTGTTTTACTGAACACAATCCCATAGTGTTGTATCTTAAAAATGATATCCAACATAAATTAAAGTAAAAAAAGTGCTCAAAACCTGTCAAAGTTACCCAATATGACTGTACTTTATTGTTAGTTATGTAGAGGCTGTAAATTATGTAGAAAATAAATAAAAGTCATGTCATGTTTATTTCAAATTGGCTAACATTAAGCACTAAAAATATTTAAATTAAATACCGACATAATGTCAAATAATGAAATTAATCAAGGTTATATTTGTACTATTATTTATTCTGTACCTCTAACTCTAAACATTGCTTTTGAGTATGTTTTCTTTCTATTTATTTTTCTTATTCCTTTTTCAATCGGGCATAAATTGGCTGCTGCAATCTAGCATGCTGGTCATCATTGTGAAACATGTAGTACACACTGAAAAAAGCAAATACATTCAGTTAATAACACAAATATATTTAGTAGAATATAAAATGACCATGATAAATATGGAAAACTAATTATAAAAAGCAAATCCTACATTTTAAGTGTGACACAAGTTAGATAAGTTTGTACCTAAATAAAACAAAGTTTGTGTTTTTAGCAGTGAATGTGTTAACATTGTCATAATGTTAACACATTCACTAGTATGTACTTTTTTCGCTCTTCTGATTAAAAAAAAAAATTGTTGTATTGTAATAGCTACCTAGCAAAATACACAATTTTCAGAAACAAATGTGTTTCAAATAACATAGGGACTTAACAAGTATCATATGTATAAAAGTACTTAGAAATCAAGGAAAAATACTTAAGTTGGTTTATCAAAAGCGTGCTCACCAAAAATAAAGTTTTCTCCTTAATTTTATATCTATAGCCTTCGTACCAAATTTTGCCTGAAGGGTTGACCTCAAATCAAATCTGTAGTGGCTGCACCACATGGTTCTGTGTAGACTTCTGTCATCCCTGTATTCACCTCATCATTGTCATCTAAAACCAGTAGGTATCAGTATACAATTAGGGCTGAATTATTGGTCACTACCTTCTTACTGTGAATCTATATGGCTTAGCTTGTAGACTCACACACAGCAATAATATTTCATCTTGTTAATATTTTGAATTAGGTACTACTAACTGAATCTTATCATACAGGCACCCAGCCCAAACTGCTAGGATCTCACAGGTAGACAACAATGCATGGAGCCAAATTAACCAAATAAAGAAAGCTTGAATATATTTTTTTTTTTATTTAGTTTGCGCTATGTCTCTTATCCAAATTCCTGACAGGTTCTGGTACATTAAAATGCACTGCTATGTTGTAAAACATACAGCATTTTTGAATTATTTGAGTAAAATGCAAGAATCTGTATTTACATAGGCGACGCCACCTATTCGTCAGTCTCCCAAAAACATTCTCCTCTATGACGACCCGAGCTGAACCATACTTATAAATTATAACTGGCTTTAGGAGACCCATCTTTTGCATTTAAGATGCGAATCATTTGCCAAGGGCTTTGGGGATATCCATAAAACCATAACAATATGTTACACTATAATCATAATTTTTATAAGGTTACATTGTCTCTTGGAAAAGTGTATGTATTGTAAGATTTAAAGTTACCACCCACATAATAATTATTGATAACATGTAAAAGTCCACTATACAAAGAACACCACTTCTATATACAATGAACTTTAACATCATAAAATATACTACTACTTAAACCAAAATAATAGTGAAAAATCATTTTGGAAATATTACCTAACAGACACTCTTTCACCATTTCTAAGGTGAGACTGCATGTAAATGAAGTACTTTTATTTGTCTGGAGTGGCAATTACAAGGTTAGTAACTATACTATTAATATAAGTAATACTTAGGTACCACTGGGTATTATTATACTGTCGTTCAGCCGTTGTCTGAGGATTTTTTATATATGTAGAAACCATATTGGGATGTAGAAGTCCCTGTGGGACTTCCTATATTAACTTTAACACCCAGCGGGCGCTGCTAACTTCCAGTAACGTAAAATAATAGCGCAGTGAGAACCAGAAAACAAATTTTAAAGTATTTAACGATAGAAAAAAACATAGTATAGGTAAATAACATGTCAATAGGAAAAAAATACTTAGGTATATAAACTTACGACCACTTCCAGGCTCACTCTAGTTAGAATTCAAGTCTGTGAACTCTCGAAAATTGTTAGACAAATATTTGTAAAAGCGTCTTTTGAGAGAAGATAAATGTTGAATTAGTTTTCAGGCAGTTTCTCCAAAGGATCAAATACATATTTCATGAAATTCTTTACATAGCCTCAACAATTGATTTCTTTCGTCTTTTGCTTGAGCTGCAGCAAGCATCCTCCATGCAAACTAAGACCAGACCGCGCATGCATTAATCCCAACATTTTTGCTAACTAAAATCACTTCTCACCGATTTCTCACTAGGTAGGTAACCAAAACTCTTGTGAAAGACTTACTCAACAGCGAGCGCGTTATTTACAACAATACGCGCAAATCCGTGACTCAATCTGTCAAATAAGTCATTCGCACTCGGGAAAAAGGAGAAACCATAGAGTAAACCCGCGACTTGACGTTAGCGTAAAATAACTCGACGGCGAAATTAACGCAAAAAAAGTCACACACGCAACAAATAGTTCCTATACTCGCCGCTAGAGGCTCTGAACAATTTTTCATATAAAATGCACGTAAAACGCGCTCGCTGTAGAACGCGTAAACTTTTAGCAAAAACTCACACTAGGCCTACAGCAGTCTAAATCTCTGCAGCCTGCAGTGTAAATCATCTGATAAAAAATACAAAATGATAGTTTGAGAGAAGAACCTCATCGTTCCCTCGTCTTACATTGTACTTACTTATATCGAAGCTGTACACGAGCTTTATTACCGCCTTATGTAGCGGTGTTACATATAACACACCATAGTGAGTCCCACAGTAAATAAATATACTTGTTTTATCTGGGCTCGGCGTTTATTTCTCGGCGGAGGCGGAGGCCGCATACCGCCGCCGGCGTCGCCGCGGGCCCTGCGGCGCGCCGCGCCCCGCGCATTCCTCTGCACACCCCGCTCCCGCTGCTTGCTCTTTTAATCAACTCACTCGAGGGTCTGAATAAATACGAGTCGATAGGTAGCTATATTATTATCATCAGTGATAGGAGTATCGACAACAGCGAACAGCTATGACTCTTATCACAAAGTGATCTCTTTCAATTTGCGCGCTTTCATTTTAAAGGGGGAGAAATAACGGTTACATAATCTAGAAAAATAATGCTGGCAATTAATAATTGCATCAACTTTAAGCTTCACTCTCTCTGGGAGAAAGCCTCTATTCTTCTGGACACATAAAATGCTCATGATGATCGGTTTACAGGATAATAGAATCATAATAAGGAAAGCAATATGTTCAAGAGAGATGAAGAAATTGTTGTAGAAAGAGATTAGATGCAATAACTGGCTCACTAGTTTAGCTCTTCGAATTGCATAACAGTTCAACAGGAAAATCCAAATAATGAAAAGTAAATAAGAGCAATTGGCCTACGTTTCTGTATGCATGTAAGTTGGATGATGGTCCAACTATTGAAGTAGATATAGTTGTTTATAAAGACAAAAATATAAGTCTAAATACCTAGACAGATAGCATAGAAACAAATTGAGTATACATGAAATGCTTGTTTTTTTTTGTCGTAAGATGTAGTGCTGCAGCACTCAACAAGGCCTCTGGTGTCAGAGTTTGTCAGGCTGCCCGAGGGCCTCTGACATGGCTTAACAACTGCTATTGATCAGTAGCAGATGGGACCGACAGCTTAACGTGCCCTCCGAAGCACGGAGCGATGGAAAACCGCATATAACATAAAAAAGTCATTGTTGCGGAGCCTAGGATAGAACCTTGTATCGTTGGATTCTTAGTCGCACTGGAAAACCGCTAGGTTACCATCGCTCCCTATGAAATATATTGTACAATTGCAATTGGCGGTCTTATCATCATTTTTACTATTTTGGATGTGCAGGTACCCCGACTCGAAGCTGTGCAAGATGTTCAACGGCACCATTCCTATTGTACTGGACACTCTGAAGCAGCATTACTTCATCGATCGCGACGGCGCCATGTTCCGACACATTCTCAACTACCTGCGCAACAGGAGACTGCTTCTGCCCACCGACTTCCCCTATTTCGATCTCCTGCTATATGAGGCCCAATACTTCGAGCTAAACCGTAAGTACCTACTACTTTTCGTGTCGAGACAATTCAAGTTTGGCCCAAACTGGGCCAAATCTGTACATTATCAGATTTGGCACGACCCAAGAATGGGCTGTAGACATGGACATGTACATGTACGGGCATGTTCACAGTCCGGCGTTTAGAGTATGTCATACTTCCCAAGTCCAATTGTACGGGCATGTTCACAGCCTGGCGTTTAGAGTATGTCATACTTCCCAAGTCCAATTGTACGGGCATGTTCACAGCCTGGCGTTTAGAGTATGTCATACCTCCCAAGTCCAATAGTTTTAATAAAGTTGGGTTTCCTGCAGAGTCTACGTTTAAGATAAGACATTTCCTCCGAGTCCAGTTTAATACATTCTTTAGAAAATTGTTCGTCCGACTGCCCATATGCTGTGGACTCGTGGCTTTTTGGCCTTCAGCCCATATATGGGCTGAGATCTAGGATACTGACGCTAGACTGTGAACTTGTTAAATATATTTGAAAATTGTAATTGACGATATGGAGGACAAAACAGTTTTTTGTAATCTTTCTTTCAGTCTGTTTCTTTGAACAAGCATCACGCTGAAATTACCAGACGGATTTTGACGCAACTTGGCATTTTCAGCCCGTGTCCGCCCACTGCTGAGCATAGGCCTCTCTCTTTGTACGCCACCCATCTCGATCCTGTGCTGTGCGCACCCATGTCCGACCCACGATCATTACTTTGTCATCGACCCATCTCGCCACTGGACGACCGACGCTTCTGTTGCCGTTCTCGGCCACCACTCGGTCAACGTTGTGCTCTACCTGTTTTCACTCTGCCTAGCCACGTGTCCTGCCCAACACCATTTGAGTTTTAAAATAGACTCTCCGACGTCTTTGACTATTTTTACGGCGTCTTATTTCTGTGTTTCGAACTCGGTCTTGTAATTTGATGCCAAGCATGTCAAATTCATATATCCCGGGTTACCATTTGGGATACTATTTATCCCAAAAACTAAAGGGCATTCCTGCGGGATAGGGATTGAAAGTTATGTAAAAAAAACACCAATCGATAGTGTTGGCGAAAAGTAAGAAAACTTGAACGGAAATGTCATATGGCAAAACAACAATACAATTAATATACTTTTCACCTCACAAGCTCGGAAAGATTCTGCTTGTCATTCGAAATCTGAGTGCAAAAGTGTATTTTACCCGATAGCGTGGAAAGAGTTTTTAAAATTCGAACCTTTTTATTCAATAATTTTCTATACCGACAATTCACTGAAAATACTTTATTACTAATTTATATTATATTATTATCCAATTAGATTGTACTCTACTTGACTCTATTCTTCTCTATTCGCCACTTTTTGACTCTACTCGACACTACTCGACTCTACTCGACTCTAATCAACTCTACTCGATTCTAATCGACTCTACTCGACTCTAATCGGCTCTAATCGGCTCTAATCGACTCTGCTTGACTCTATTCGATTCTACTTGACTCTATGCAACTCTACGCGACTCTACTCTACTCGACTCTATTCGTCTCTTTTCATTTTCAATTCTTTTCTACTCTGTTCTACTCTTTTCTACTATATTATACTCTATTATACTCTGTTCTACTCTTTTCTACTCTGTTCTACTCTGTTCTACTGTGTTCTACTTTGTTCTACTCTGTTCTACTCTATTCTACTCTATTCTACTGTGTTCTACTGTGTTCTACTCTGTTATACTCTGTTCTACTCTATTCTACTGTGTTCTAATCTTTTCTACTCTGTTCTACTCTGTTCTACTCTGTTCTACTGTATTCTATTCTATTCTACTGTATTCTACTCTATTCTACTCTACTCGACTCTTCTTTACTCTATTCTACTCTACTCGACTCTTCTTTACTCTTTTCAACTTTACTCGACTCTACGGTTTTCTACTCTACTCTTCTCGACTCTAATCGACTCTTTTCGTTTCTATTTGACTCTTTTCAATCCTATTCGATCCTATTCGACTCTATACGACTCTTTTTGAATTTATTCTATTTGATTCTGTTCGACTCTATTCTTTTATGTTTACACATCTGCCAGGCATCCCGCGACGGTTCATTTTTTATTATTATTATAGACACTAATATAATATATTATTTTAGCTGTTTTTCTTGCACCTAGCATTTTCCTCGCTGTAGTGAGGTGAAAAGTTTTGTGTTGCGTACGGCAGCAAAGTTATTTGGCGTCTCGTACTTTTGAAACCCTCGCTACGCTCAGGATTCTATATTAACCACGGGCGTAGCGAGTGGTTCAATCCTAGAATCCTTCGCTTGCTCAGGTTTCAATACAAGTACTCTCGCCAAAAAATCACTTTGCAGCCTTGGATAACAAACACATAACTATTTCAAAGCCGCGGGCTAAAGCTGGTCATAAAATACATTCAATTTTTTTCGGGATTTTCCCCAAAATTTAATTTTGTGGGCCGGATGTAGTAATGAAAACTAAAATAACTAAAAAAATTATGTGGGTAGCTAAGTTTTAGATTTTAATTATTATAACAGTCAATGGAAATTAAATGAAAAGGGGTGTAATGCGTTTGGCAATTGTAGTTTGAATTTTCTTGAGAAATAACGCGTGCCGCGGGGACTTTTTTGTCATAACGACATAATTTACAATAACTTTATACCGGAATTTTTAGGACTGTTAAGGGCCGGAATTAGAATCTTTGGTAGTGACGTCTGTAACGCAGTTGTATTCTACTTTATTGAACTAATATGAAATAAAAAATCCGGTTTGCAGAGATGGTGTTCGCCATCACGAAACTGCGTCATGAGCGCGAGGGCAGCGCCGCGATGGACCCCGAGTGGGTGAGCCAGGAGTCCGACCGACTCAAGCAAGAGGCCGAGCTGCTGATGCAAGAGCGAGATCGTCTGCGGCAGCGGTGGACATGAACTGAGGTGAGACACCGCAGTTGTAACCAATAATTTTGCAAGCCAACGACTGTGACAGTTTGAGCCTGGAGAGTCTGGAGACCAGTCAGCTCATGTAGGAGCGAGACCGTCTGTGGCAGCGGTGGACATGAACTAAGGTGAGACACCGGCACCGCAGTTGTAACCATTTATAATTTTGCAAGCTAATGACTGCGACTAGTTGAGCCTGGAGAGTCTGGAGACCGGACGGCTCATGCAGGAGCGAGACCGTCTGCAACAGCGGTAGACATGAACTAAGGTGAGACACCGCAGTTGTAACCATTTATAATTTTGCAAGCTAATGACTGCGACTAGTTGAGCCTGGAGAGTCTGGAGACCGGTCGGCTCATGCAAGAGCGGGGCCGCTTGTATCAGGGTGGTCATGAACTGAGCTGATATACTGCAGCTGCACAGAAGCTTATGATTTTACGATTAACTGTTATCTCGCTCCAAATCCATCCATACCAATATATAAAAGTGAAACGTTGTCTGTTTGTTTATTTGTTTGTTTTGAAAGCTCCCCAAAGCTTTCACGCGATAACGAATGAACGGATTTTGATGAAATTGGGAATGGAGATAGCTTACACTCTGGAATAAATCATAGAATAAGTAGTTTTTCCATCCATCCCGGAAAATTGTTATTTTCCACGGGAAAACTGGGAAATGTTGATTACTCGCTGTAAGGAACGGTTTCCATGGAAACGAAATAACAAGACTGTCAATAAACATCAAGAGCGTTGGTGCTATACCTACTTTTGCATTAGTTTTTAATTTCCTAGAAGAACATACGATGCTTTTTTTCGCGATATACTGTAGTCCACGCGGATGAAATCTCGGGCGGAAAAGCTAGTACAAAATCAATATAAACTTATTCTCAGTATGTTTGAACAATAAAATAATGAATTAAAAAATATAATGTTTTATGATTGCAGGCTGGCCCCTCAAGCAGCGGTGTGGGCTCCAAGAGGCGTCGTCAGTTTTAAGCGACCGGCTCCTCAAATTACCATCACTCACAGGCCATAGAGAAATGCTCAGCATTCAATATTCATTAGCTTATCCACATACTACCGCACTCAAATGTTTACGCTAATCTAGCATTATATTGGTCTAAATCCATACTGAACAAGAATTTAATGCTTGATTAGCGTTAATTGAAGTTTTTGGGAGTGAGACACTATATTATCCACGAAAATTAATAGATTACATAACTTTCGTATCGTTTGTAATTTTACTGCATGATACTGCAATCTCTAGGCTTTATAGAGTAGAGTACTTTAGTAGACGTAACCTAGGATCTAATAAGTGGCGCAGGTGGGTACTTACTCAATGTGATATCATTGTATGTATCTAATTCGTACGTGTCACTGACAGCTACTTACTTGCTTTGACTTGATACCAAACAAACATACGATTGATCCATGGCCCCGATTGTCATAAGGCACACGGCACCGCCGCGCCGCCTGCCATGGTGCGTGGTCAAGTGGATTGCAATGCCGTACTAAGATTTAGGTCCGCGAAGTCTGTACACACGTCATCCGCCACTCCGCACGAGGAGTCGCTGCGAGTTTACGTCTTGCTTCACATACGTAGCGCAATTCTGTGCAGTGCAACGCTAGCAAATGTAGCACGGCTGCGTGGGCAGCATACCACGCCAGGGATGATTGGTATGCTGCCACAAGATCCGCAATCCACAAAACGCCCTGACTAATAGCAGCGGCAGTAGATGCGTGTGAGAACCACCTAATTGCCTTCAGTCATAAAAATTGAATGTGCTACTTATTCAATTCGACCTAAAAAATATGATGATTTCCAATAATAAGCAATAGCATTCTCCAGGTAATATGTATACATTGATTGTAAAAATAGTACCTACAACTTTGAAAAGGAAGCCGAACGTATGAAAAGAAGCACAAATTTAAACATTATGTAAACCTCCCCCCCCCTCCCTTCTACCTCCCACTTCCCATTATAGCTAAGAAGCATCTCGACCACATCCGCATTCAAACATAAAAAACCGCATCTAAATCGGTCCATTCGTTTGGGAGCTTCGATGCCACAGACAGACACACACACAGTAATACACACCCTAACCATCCCTATCTTTTCGAGTTCAGGGGTTAATAAACAATAGGTATATTTTTTTATGATATTAATTATTTAGCATACTACTGTTGCAGAGGATTAGGATTAGAAATACTAAAAGTATTTTTAGATTAGGTCTATTAATTACTACTTAGGTACTTTATACTACTTGCTTATTGTTCGTTTTATTGTTATTTAATTTAAACCCATCGTATACGCGTGCCTAGATCTTAAGATCCGTTGGTAAGTACCCACCTGTAACAATGGCATATTAATTAAGATATCCATCGTATGGGCGTGCCTAAATCTTAAGATCCGTTGGGAAGTACCTGCCTGTAAAAATGGCATTTTAATTAAGATCTCCATCGTATGAGCGTGCCTTGATCTTAAGATCCGTTGGCAAGTACCTGCCTGTAACAATGGCATTTTAATTAAGATCTCCATCGTATGGGCGTGCTTAAATCTTAAGATCCGTTGGGAAGTGCCACCTATAACAATGCCATTTTAATTAAGATCTCCATCGTAAGCGCGTGGCTAGATCTTAAGATCCGTTGGGAAGTGCCACCTATAACAATGGCATTTTAATTAAGATCTCCATCGTAAGCGCGCCGCGCCTAGATCTTAAGATCCGCTGGGAAGAACTCACCTGTAACAGTGGCATTTTTTTAGATCTCAAAATCGAGAAAAATACCTACTAACTAAGTCTTAGTATGTAAGATAATAAAATTATCATGTACCTACTATTAAACGAATTTGATCATGTTAGTTGAATCCTTTCCCAAATTTAACGAAGATAACTATATAGTAGGTATGTACAAAACTCATTTTATAGACATATTTGCAAAAATAACTTACAAGCAAACTATGGATAGTTTGTCGTCTTGTGCATACAAGTAAAAGTACCAACAGACCAATAAATATTCAATCTATTTATTATGCGTTTTCTGGGACGCAGTTTTGATGCAAATTCAAGCCTGTTGTATATGTTACACATTATATTTGTTATTGCGCTGTGGCGATAGCAATCGCTATCGGAATAAACAAATACCTACAACAGGTTTGGATTTGCATCGACATTGTAGTACAAGATAATTATACTTTCGATAAGGTCTTGTTTAATTTGGTGGCAGTGTCGCTTATGAGTTTGTATTGTAAATATGCTATGTTAAAACTCGGCTGCGAATAAAACTAAAAGGAGGCAAAAAAAGGGAGAATGGTTGCTAACCAACTTTAAATCGTTATAGATCCTAAATAGTCATTCGAAATGCAAAATGATATAGATAGATGAACTCTTTATTGAAACACCACAATACAGAAATATACAATTAATAAACTTAATCTAACAAAAAAACATGTTACAATTGGCGGTCTTATCGCTTAAAGCGATCTCTTCCAGACAACCGTGCATGGAGAGGATTATAACATAAATAAATTACGAACGGTGGTTTTACTTACAACAACAACATAACTATATCTACTTTAATAGAAATGACAAATAAATACCAAAACATAACAACCATACAGATATATACATATAAATATACACATCATACATACATTATATATATAATATATATAAATATACCCATTATACATACATAATCATATATACTTGTTTATGTATATTTTTATTTTATTTTTTAAATATATACAGTGTGTTAAAAAGTAGCTAGTGTGAAAGGTAGTAGGCTTTTACTTGACTTTTAAAAGCATCAATAGAAGGTGCACGTTTAATTTTAACTGGCAAATCATTCCACAATCTAACTGCTTCAACCGTAAAGGAATGATCATAGAATGAGGTCCTATGTATGGGAATTTTTAGCAGTAAGTTCTCTGATGACCTTAAAAAACGAGAGTTTGACACGTGAAGGAAATCAAAACGTTCGTTGAGATAATGTGGCGAAGAAGGATGAAACAAAATAGAGTAAAGTAGGGACAATATATGAGCATTCCGACGTTGACGTATGGGAAGCCACTTGAGCTTTATTCGAAATTTGGAGACATGGTCATATTTGCGTAATCCAAATATGAACCTAATACAAAATTTTTGAAGACGCTCTAGTTTATTTAGCTGGTCCTCCGTAAGGTCAAGATAGCAGACGTCACCGTAGTCAAGAATAGGGAGTAGGAGAGACTGTGCAAGCGCAATCTTAGTGATCGTTGGTAAAAAGTTCCGAAGCCTACGTAAAGATCCGGCGGAGGCGAACATTTTACGGCTAGTAGCTGACAATTGAGGGCCCCAAGATAAACATCTGTCAATTGTTATTCCGAGACTCTTCACAGTATCACTAAAAGGTATAACGACTCCTTCAAACAAAACTCGCGGAAGAGAGTCCCAATCGATTTTACAAATCATACCGGAACTACCTACAATAATCACTTGCGTCTTGAGAGGGTTAACTATAAGGCCGTAAGCTTTGCTCCAGTCTGATATTAATTGCAAGTCTCTATTAGTGTCTTCGATAGCATCTCCCAATTGACTGAGAGGAACTTGATAATACAGTTGAAGGTCGTCTGCATAAAGGTGGTAGGAAGAAGTAAGGTTTTTAGATATAGAATTTATAAATATAGCGAAAAGAAGAGGAGATAAGACGCCACCCTGAGGCACACCAGCTGACGTGTTGCACCAGGAAGAGAAAGACTCTTTCAGGCAAACCCGCTGCCGTAGGCCGTACAGGTAACTATGAAACCAGTCAATCGCCGCTGGAGATATACTAAGTGAGCGAAATATAGCTAGAAGAATGTCAAAGTCTACAGTGTTGAAAGCGTTACTGAAGTCTAGGAGCGTCAGCACTGTCAACCGACCATTTTCCATCCCTAGACGAATATCGTCGGTGATTTTGACAAGTGCAGTAACTGTGCTGTGTCCCGGTCGAAAACCGGACTGAAAAGGATTTAGAAGATTATTTCTACTGAGGTACATGCTGACCTGGTTATGAACCAGGCGTTCAAGGACTTTCGAAAGGAATGGTAGTATAGAAATGGGACGGTATTCTGAAAAGGACTTAGGATTGTTTTTTTAGGTAAAGGAATAATTTGTGCTTCCTTCCATATGGAAGGAAATTCACCATTGGATATAGACAAATTTAAAATATAAGTTAGATATAGAGAAACCTAAAGATGATTTTCAAATACGTATTCAATGATGCCCACTTAATATAGTTCGTAGCCTCTAATTTTTTTCTTTTTCACTTTATGGCGTCTGGTTGTCACCATATTAAATTTTGATTACTATCAGTAGCACTCGCAAGATAAAAACAAATCGATTGACGTAAGAATCATCAAAATCAGTCTTCATGTTTGGTCTATACAGAATGTAATAAAGTTACCGGGATTGGGTATTCGCACGATATGGCGAATAACGTTAGTTCAACGACTTTTGAGATTTCGAAGTTTTTCATTCAAGAATTAACTTTTAAAGATCATTTAAGGTACAGTGTACTTGAAAACCTAGTAGCATAGAATAAATAATAGTACTACATAACGACTACATAGTAGGCCAGCTGGGAAAAATCAATAAAGTGCCACCAACTTATCTGTTCTGACGAGCGGGTAAACATTATCCTTACGATATTCACAATATATTGACAGTGAAGATGTGGCCTCATTAGTTCCTTTTTTTGTCAACTGAACCTTGACTTTGAATTTGTGTGTTGTCAAGTTTGGTTGACAAACCTTGCGCATCGGGCGTCTACTGCGCAGTAGTCAAACGAACGTCAAAGCGAAAATTTGCCCGTCAGAGACTACTAATCGTATTTACGAGTAATATTTTGTAAAAAGTGATTATAATGTTATTTGTTATTAGTTTTAAGGTCTCCACTCAACGGGATTTTTCCACCAAGTCTTTCCAAGCAATCTCCTTGCTTGGAAAAACTTAGTGGAAATATCCTGGCTTAGCAACCTGAACCCGCAGATGTACGTAGGTACATCAGTTTTGAGCAACGTCAAATATTTATTTATTTTCCTCACAAAAGGTTAATTACACATAAGGTTAATTGCTATCAGACAAGAGTAACAAAATAAACCTACGTTTGTGAGGAGATGTGGCCTGAGATAGTTTTAAAAAACATTTAGTAGGTACAGGTCACCAGATATAAGTATAGTAAACAAACATTTAGGGTTGTCGCTAATTTCTTATATTATTTGTAAGGAAATAATATTTGTTCAACCATTGCATAAATAAACGCATTTACATGCATTATCAAAACAAACCTGCTGATTACTTTTAAGGCTATTTAGTGACACGTTGTATAATGCCACAAAAAAACAAACTTTTACCCTCCACGCAGTCGGGTAAAAACAAATATATATATATATATATATATATATATATATATATAACCTTTTGTATATATACATAACTTTACTTTAGAGAATAATATAATTTTTCTTTATAAGAAACAGGATGTTTACCATGTATCTATTCGTACTCGTACTATTTGTAAACATGTTTCAAATTATTATGTCTAGTGTTTGTGACTATGTTATGTTTAAACCATATACCTAACTTAGCATTTTTTAAATAGGTACAATGGGGGGTGTAAGGTCTTATTAGAAGCTTGTTAAAATTAAGATATAAACAGATACATCGTACATAAGTTGCCTAATTATATCCTGGCCAGGCTAACCATTTCTTTCATCCATCATTTGTTATTTCAATAAATTTAAGGAAAAGTCAAAAAACGAAAGAGTAATGAAATGAAATAGTACCTAAAATAAAACAACCGAGACCTACCAATCCACCTATCCCTATCCTTTTCAATTAGCCACACAATCTACAGTTTTACTTGCACAACCAAGATGACTGGTGGAAAATATTAACTAGTATTAAGTCCTGCATGTAAGCTTTTTTGTGCAGAAATAATCAATTATATCCACGCACAAAACAATATTTCGCCTAAAGTCAACATTGATTGTTTGTGACTATCAGGTAACCATTATTATAAAGTTAATTCTACAAATAATAAATCGTTATTTACTTTAGTATATATTTTGTTGTTTTCTTTACTTATTTTACTTATTTGTACCTATTTATTCAAAATATATTTACATAAAAATGTAGGCTTGCATACATTTTCAAGGTATTAGATATTTAATAGTTATTTAGACACTAGGTATAAGCATGAATAAATAATTAAACACTGTAGCGTTTTACCTCTAGGAGTACGGCAATAAGTATTTAAACATATTTAAACACTATCACATGTACGTACTAAGCATTTAAATAACAGCTTATAGTTTTTGTCCTGTAGGAACGCAATAGAATCAGATATTTATTATATATATATATATAAGTTAAATTTGAACACGGACCAGACGTATATCAAGAAAATTACAGTTACTTACTTTTCTCTCTTTCTTTTCTCTCTTTGTTCTCTACTAAGCTAGCTCTTCACTCCGTTGAAGCCAAGCGAAGCGAGGTTTCGCAAGATTAGGAGAGGCGAGGCAAAACGAGGCGAACGACGCGAGGTCCACAATCTCACCTTTGCTCGCTCGCTGACATCGGACCTTCGTATCGCCGATACTATAGACGTAGTATACTAATAAATAGCCCATATAACCATAACATACACTGTTACATAATTTTCGTAGTTAGGTACGTAAGTATAATAATTTTCTAATGGAAAAATTTGGGTCTCGGGCGAGATACCGTCCCCATAAGACGGGTTCAAAGAAGCTAGTGGAAAGATTTGGATGACGACGCATAGGTCTCGGTGGCCGAATTGGTAAAGGCATGTGCCGCGCTGAGGCACAGTAAGCGAGTGCGAATCTCGTACGTGACCCAAATTTTTCCATTAGAAAATTATTATATACATTTACGCTAAGTAGGCGTTAACTGCTATAAAAATCATAAAATTAGGTGTACGAAATTTCGTCTTGAGTCTAAAAAGGCGCCCATCATTAGCTTGCAAGATTGGGACGTCACATACTTAACAAAGAAAACCTTGTAAAAATCGTCGCATTGGTTTGTCAACTTGTCATTAGATAAAGTCGGTAATTATTATGAAAATAAAACGGCAATAAGTTCAATTTGTTTTTTTATTTAAGTTTACATCAACCCACAAAAAGTTTCATTCAAATAATAGACTTAAAAAGTATACCTACATATCGATGAATTGAATCTGATGACGGCAAGGAAGTTATATGTACTTACATACAACTGGAACGATATCTTCAAAGAAAAAGCAGGATATCGATTATTTGACCTTGAAACGATTTAAAAATTAAATAAGTTGAGCAATAGCCCTTGTTATCGCTTTCTTATTTATAGCGCCAATCTCAGATGACAGCAAATATTTCGTAAGACAAACAGGACAAGAACTTCTTTAACTTCCAGAATAGTATATAAAATCTTATCAGACACCAATGAGGGTGTACTATGTAAATATATTAAGTAAGTGACCTCTTTGGTACAGTTTGTCTTTGTGATGATTATTTCGCATGTTTATTTTAGTCTGTGCGAAAACTTTGAAGCTTTGTACGCGAGAGAAAGAGACTTCCGATCCAACGTATACATCCTTTTCTCGCATTTTCTTTTTAAATTACGTTTTCAGTGAGACCACTTTTGTATTATGAGAGATATTGCTCCAGGTGTACGCAAGATGTACGTAAGGACATATAACTTCCTTGGATGACGGTCAGCGGTAAGCAAAAATAGAAAAAATAAAAACAAAAAAACTAGGTACTAAACAGTTCACACTCTGGGAGAGGGCCTGTGTCCCAGCCGTGGGAACTAATATTCTAGATTTTAGTCACTAAGAATGTGAAATATCGTAGAAAAAGACTTCACCATGTGTAGCACCAGCGCAGCGTCTATATAAGGTGGCAATTTTGGACGAGGCATTAAGTCCAGCTCTACCTTAACTTTCTATTAGTAGGTCAGAACTTTGCTGAAAGAAACTAAGGACTTTAAGATTGGCGATTCAGCATCGCCCAAGTATTGTAATAATGTGGTATAAGTGAGTCATGGGTTGGTTATAGCTACTGTTCAGTAGTAAAAGTACTCAACTCTCGACTGTTCTATTTAAAATCGTTGCAAAATGAACATGACAAGACAACTTATATTATGACTCAATAAAACCTGCAAATATGTGAAATAAAAATAACGGAAATAACAGCATTACTAATTAGATTAAAGCCAATTATCTAAAGAAGTCTTTACAGGTACTTAAACAGACAGTTCGAGATGAAAAGATGATACATTTTTACTATTAATAATCAATATTGTATAAAGTAAAATAAATTGACTTGCAGCTTACAGGCTTAGTCTTCACAGATATTTAATCTGACGGCCTCCAAAAAAAAAAGTATGGCAGTCTGTGTTTAACGAGCACTTTACTAAGGCTGGATTTCACCAACATTTGAAATAAGATAAACAACGGTTAACTTAAAAGTTTTTCAGTTTTAATTATATTCTGTTGTCAATGTTGGTGAATTAGCAGAACAACATTTAACTACAGGTTAAATGATGTTCTGCTAAAATTCTTGTTGAAGAAGCATACAAATAGATTGTAAGTTATAGTCTGTCAACTTTCATGAGTGCTCTGTTAGGGTCAGGACCCAAGTACATATACATTTGATTAGACAAACAATATATCATTTAGATCTCTCGCAATGCGTCGCGATCACTGCTCGTAATCGAAGCAATCTACACAAAGTAAACATTTATTTAAATAAAAAAAGGTTTTTTTAAGCTAAACTGTTTTTGTACTAAAAAGCTAAAAAATAAAATAATATCGTGTGGCGAGTCGAATTTATATTACTCAGGTTATGCTACGCCCCACGATTTTATTTTATTTTTTAACTTTTAGTACATTATAAAACCAGTTAGCTAACATATTTTTTAATTATCAAGTTTTTAATTTATTTGTTAAGTTTTCTACTTGTCCCTTTCATTTGATTCCTATATTAAAAAAAAAAGAAAAAGTAATCCACTTATTTGTGATGGCGGCCATCTTGGATTTGTAGTTTTCATAATAAACTGTATTCTACTAGTTAAGTACATTCATTTGATACCTATACAAAGGGAGTTGAATAAATATATTTGTTCTCCATTTTGTGGCATCGGCCATCTTAGATTTACAATGATACTGAACATTAATTTCTCTGAGCTGAACATACATAATTGTATTGTCATCAAAACTAAAGGTGTGTACAAAATTTGAGATCAATCGGTCATCAGGAAGGAGGTAAAATTTAAATTACTAGATGTGACTAAAACAAACAAATAAACACAAATCAACAACAAACAGGGCAAGCTAAATAATACCGTGTAATAAAAAGGGCGCGTGCTCGATTCCATTCGCGAGAATAACGGACGTTTAGTTACTTTCGTTTTAATTTGACACCGTTGCAAGTTCGAAACGATCATTAAAGGTATTCCTTGCCATAAACTATTCTAAAGTCATCATTTATAATCAGACGTGTTCGTCGACATAAGCCTCTACCAATGAACGCCACAGAGCCCCGATCCTCGGCTCTTCTCATCCATTTCCCGCTTGCTTGCAAGTTAACTTTGTATATTATAAAATACTCTCCGAAAACAGATTTGCGTAACATTACTTTTCCGTTTTTATTCAAATCTTCATCGACCATGCACTGGTTTAAAATAGAATTTACATATTTTAGGAAATAAATTGTAATGTATGATAATTAAAACCATCGTTATAACAAGAATAATATTCAATTTATCGCGTAATTATATTCCAACATGAGCAATCTTAATCAAATAAAGAAACAAAGAAAAACAATCGACGTGTGAAAATGTTTCTGTCAATAATTGGCTTCTTTATAATCTTCTTAAAATATCATTGGCACATTCAATATTGTTAATTATAATTATTCAATATTTTTAAACAATAGATGGTGAAAATCAGTCATATAAATTTTTATAACATTAACTTCAGACTTATATATAACAATATAAACATAATAATGTTTTTTTTTACATTTTGTACTGGATGCAGTTAAGTAGATGAATAACAAAATTATATGACGTGATATATTCGTATCTACGCGCAATATTTGGTATTATTTTATATTATAAAAATATATGCTCATCTACAAATGCTGAAATAAGCAAACTAAAAATATAGTATGTAAGATATAGAGCCCAGCAATAAAAAATACTCAGTCTTACAGAACTTCATAAAAAAATATTTATAATTTAGATACTTTACTTCGATATCATGAAAGAGTTGTTTTTTATGTTACATTTTTGTATTCAATGCTTTTATATAAAAAAGGTCTAAATGACTAGGCGTGGATTTTATTATACGGGATGCAAACAAATTAGGCATTGATATGTAATCAGCTGGTTCAGAAAATGTATTGGATTCTTACACAAGGAATATTTTTCATTATTTCATGTAATACATTATATTTTTCATGGACCATTTTGAAATCAATACGAGGCCCGCATGTCATTGCTCCGCGACGATGCACTACGTTTCCGTTGACATTGTTAGATTTTCACTCTCTGTTGAATAAACATTTTGTTTTCTTAACATTTTCAGCAAAGAATGAAATGTAGGTGTTTATTACAGGTATTCAAAAGCGCAGAAGAAACCCAGGTCTTTATTTCAAACCTATAAGCAATAGGTGTGTACACTGTTTAAACTACGTTTCTGAATTGCCTCATTTGGTTTTAATGATCAATCTGATTTCACCCTATATTTAGTACAATTATATTAGGTGTAACAATAATACATGAAAGTGACCAAAACATTACAGCAGCACTGTAATTAATAATAATTACTGTCTATTGGACTGTATCCATTCATCATCCAAGCACGTATCAATAGTATGGCCTTCTACATTTGCTTAATATAATTATATAATTAAAGTTTGTGGTACAATAATGTATGTACCTATATAACTACGATTACATGTTGATAATTTTAAAGGAATTTGTGTTTAAAATTAATGTTCTGCGATCAAAAATCCATTTCTATGGCAATGAACAATCCGTCTCAACAGTTACTTTGAACTAAGATAGGTCATGTGCTCTTTCAATATACATTGGCCTTCAAAACTGTACCACACTTTTAACGTCTGTCTGTTCACGCATGACGTTTAAACTACTAAACCAATTGCGATGCAATTTTCACTGTTGAATAGCTTAGGTTTTGACTTAACTAGCGTACTTGGTATCTCAATCTGATGAGTACGAGCCAAGCAATTGAATAAAAAAACTAAATCTATTAATTTTAAAAGTGTGGTGTGGTGTACTAAAACTTGAACGCCAGATCTTTTGCTAAGTTAAAATAAAATATAGCTTTTACATGAAAGGAAAAGATTGTTGCTTTCCTTTGTTCATTTTTTCACCATTAAAATCTATTGCGTTTTTCCTGTGTGTACGGTAGATTGTAACCTCTATGAAAGGTTTTTGACGAACACAGCAAAGCCGTATCATGGGCGCTACGTGACCGCTTACTATTATTAAGTACCTAGCTAGATTATTGTGTTTGTTTTGCACCAGTCAAATTATGTTTAAGTCAGTACTGTGAATTTGGATGTCTCACCGTATAGTTACTTATCTCTTAACAACAATATTCAGCTCATAAAGAGTTCAATTTTTGATAGGTTTAAACGATCGTGATAGCAGCGGATTAATATTAAGTAAATACGTTTTTTCATATTGTGTAGCCTTTTGCTTTTGGTTATTATGTAACTTCTAAAAAGACGTTAAATCATATGTATTTATGTTAACCAATAATAATATCTAAGAATATTCCTATGTGAAATATGGTCATATTGTTTCATCCTTATTTGAACTAACTGTTAAAATCTATGGACAGATGTATGTAAAAAAATAATGACTTATTTTGTTAAACGCACTTAGGCTGTTTACAAACGGATCAATACATCACGACCTTAAAAACCCGTAATTTTAATATCTTAAAAGTTGTCGACATCAAAACTACGCAAAAAACATAGTATCTATCTACCTATCTATCTTCTATACTTATAATAAAGCAGTAACTACCAAAAATTCTGTACAATGAAGATAATAAAAAAAGTGTAGGATACTTAAAAATAAGCTTTCTGTCTTTCTGTTTGTCTGTTTGCACATCACGTAACTACTGTACTTATTGCAATACGGTTTTCATTGTTAGATAGCTGAGGGTTTGACCTAAAAACTAGTGCACTTGGTATCTCAATCCAATGAGAAGGAAATGAGCAATAAAAAAAAAACAATTTTATGGATGAACGAAATTTGATATTTTGTACTTTTGTGTCCTGGAATGACACATAACTTTTAACCCAGAGAAATGACCACGCGGGCAAAGCTGCGGGCACAGCTAGATTTAAATAAAATTAAGCTTTTAAATTCTAGAGATCTTCACACAAATAATGAATGAAATCGAATTTTATAGAGATCACCAAATTTTATGGCCATATTTAGACAAGATCACACGTTTTAAATTTAGTTGAAGACATTACTTAAAATACTCGCAACCTTGCTTACAAGGTTGCTTGTTTACAAAATAAGCCTACAATAATTAAAAAAACTAATTTATGAATAAAGCCAACTACGGCCAAAGACTAAAATTCCCAAGAGTTATAAAGAATTATTAATGTTTTACATAAAGCTTGCAGATTGATGTCTAACAGCTTTCGCATCTTGCTTTGTTTTTTTTAGTGTATCACTGGAACGACACTAGAAGTGCCGCAGTTAGTATTCAAGTGTATCTTATCTTACAGCATCTTTTGATGTTATAAGGTATCTATAATTCGGTTACTAAAAGCTGGCGCGTTCACAGTCCTACAATAACACAAATTCATTTTCAGTATAACCACGAAATATTAACCACGTAATTTGTTGACTATCTTCTGTTTATACTAGAATACGCGTTCGAACCATCGATCTTATTAAAAGTGGGAAGATTAGGTAGCTCTTCAGACGTGGACCGCATAAGTTAGGTGCAAAGCACACAATTTACCTTCTTTGGTCCTAGTCACAATCGGAGCGGCGTCTGTGTAGCACGTATTAACAGTGATTCTCATTCGCGCTACAGCTGCATATATCTTTGTTGTTGATACAAAACATGCACGACGGTGGAAATGTAGCTCTGTGGGATTGTTTTTCTGATGTTTTATCTAGACCAATTTTGTTAACGTGATCTATGGTTCGAACGATCCAATATTTAACTATAGAAACATGCTAAATTCATAACGCTGCTGCTAGCAATAAACCAGACACCAACCTAATAGCTCAACTATCTCTGTAACGTTCATAAGAAGCGTGCCCACGAATGACAGAGACAGACAGTCTTTTCATAATGCGCGCAATATGAAATAATGCCGATTAGTGCCGTGCTCCTATTCACCGACACAATAAGAGAAAATTTATATTGTAGGCACGCGCCAGATTTTGATAATCGACTTGTGTGTCAAGAATTCCAAAGAATCCCGGAATTCCTAAAGAAAATATTATTCTTACGTATTTTAATAACATTATGACATGGCTATTAAGATTTAATCCTGTAGAAATTAAAATTATCAAATATATTAATAAAATGTTTGCCATCAGGCTACTTATTCTCTTCTGGGTCGCCTTGATGCGTCCCCAACATGTCTTCGACTTCTTTTGAGATCTGAAAAAAAAAACTCTTTAATTATGATCATCGCCATATTTTTTTAGGGTAATATGCATCATAATGCAAACTTAAAAAGTATAGGTCAAGCAGCGGCTTAATTCAACCCGATCTATTGTAATTTCGTGTAAAATTATCATTGGGAATCAGGAAATCGTATCGTATATTATAAAACCAGGAATTGGTTTTATTATATACGATAGTTTTACTAATAATAATAATATATTCGGGAATGTTCACACCAATTACCTAGCTCCAAACTAGGATACCCTGTATTACGGGTACTAGACAACGAATAAACATAACATATACGAATTATAAAATGTTGTTTGTTTGTTTGTCGTGCAAGGTAGTGCTGGCCTCTGATGTCAGAGTTTGTCAAGCTGCCCGAGGGCCTTTGACATGTCTTAACGACGGAGATTAATCAATAACAGCCTGGACCGACGGCTTAACGTGCTCTCCAAAACACGGAGCGATAGAAAACCGCATATAACTCATATTATGTTTTGAACCCAGTATCTTAGGCTTCTAAATTGCACTATAGAACCGTTAGGCCACCATCGCACAATTACAACATAAACTTTAGGTTTCTATAACCTGATTATATCGATTATTTCCTGCTAGATATAGTTTGGCAGTATGCAGGTACTTTCATGAACTTGTTAAATTATCTTGAATGGGGAAGATATGTAATAAAAATGAAGTTATGAAACTACTATCTATGACAAGTTTATTTTAAAATTGTTTTCTTCTACTTTGGTTCAGTTCAAAATATGGGTAGCTCAAATCTTTCACATCTTCAAGTCTCAAAGTTTAAGTAGGCAATGAATCCATCAAGGCAAAATGCTGTTGGTGTAAGGGGTAGGCTCCTTACACCAACAGGATTTTGTAAACCAACAGTGAAAATTGTCGTACCTTATGTTGTATTTGTAAGGACTTTCTTGTATTATGAAGTTTCATGGTAGTTGAAAAATATGTTTCAAGATTTTGAAGAAAAGAAAACGGGAAATGTATAGATTAGAGGGGCAGGAGATGAGGGGGATGGGGGGGGGGAGGTGGGGGGGAAGAGAGGGGTACCAGGGGGTAGCCCTCTCTTCCCCCCACCTCTGAACCCCTGAAGCTTAGTTTATGAGATATTTCAGTTTAAGGTTATAAAAAAATAATTAAGTATGGTTGAATCAAGACTGGTTGATTTTTAGCCGTAAGTTAACTTCGGCGCTCGATGGCCGCTGCCGCGGCACTCTCGCTTCGCTCGCTCGACGCGCGCTGTGTGTAGTCATGTTCAAACCTAACCTACCCTAGTTTTTGGGGCCATACATAGCATCTGGCGAAAGCAGCCGAACAAATTACATTTGACTAATTTTTTATTTTGTTTACGGCGACCAAATAGTTGATTTTTAATAAACTTAAAACTGAAATATCTCATAAACTAAGCGTCTCCACTTACCAGGGAGTGGGACCTAATAACTGTTTATATAACATGCTTACCAGCAAATCTGGGAAACTTGGGTCAATGGTTTCTTCCAACGAATCTATCGCTGATTCAATTTGGGTGTTGAGAACTGAAAGATAAAACTGGAATTTTAGAAATTGTCGGTGCGTTTGCCAAACCTGATATGTGTTTTATTTTCTTTTCCGTATTTCCGCTACATGACATCACTCATTCGTTGCTTTAAATGGCAAGTGATAATTTCTATTGGAACTGGATTTGCATTGTGTCTTAACCAGATTTTCGTAGTACTTATAATTATGTATATTATATATATAGAAGATTTTTGGCCGTAACACATAGGTACATACGAGTACATAACAAAATTTCTTGCATTTTATTCCACATTTCAGAATTTGTTTGTTAATCCACGTGTCTTGGCGTTATCTATTTTAACGTATTCTGATCAAACTAAACTTAAACCCAACCTAAAATGTGCATTTAACAAATAACAAACAATGACAGCTTTATATTAATGTAGGATAACCGGGTATGTATAAAAGTATATTTTTCAATTAATCATAAACATTAAAGCTTTTAAAAATCTTTCTTTTCTTTGTCCTGGTTACTCAAATTCACATATTAGTTTTGACATGCGCATTAACGAAATATTTATTGTTGAGCATCATATACTTAGAAATTATATTAATATGTAGTAAAGAGAAGCCATTGGCAATTTATATAAATATATTTAAAAAATACATAATTTGTTTTCCAAAATACTCACTGGCTTCGTCGAAAAATGTCTCAAGCGTCGGTGATTCGCGACCAGTCGTCATTTCGCTGCCTCCGTTTTCTTCGTAAGCTACGTCGATGTTTTGTTTCTTGGTTATCATTTCCTGATCGTTGAATCTATTCGGGCGTTTCACACCGGTCATGCTCGGACCCAGTAGCATGGGATCTGACATCAGCTGATATCCGTTTGATTCTACACAGAGTACCGGAGACAGCATTTTGAATTCCATATCCGGCTGCGTACTGTCTACACCATTTCCGAATGCCAAAGTCATCTCGTCGTACGAACTGGACATACCCAAATCACGCGCGTTCTCGAAATCAGAAGACGTGGCTGGACTATACGCTGTTTCCGAATTGAGTTCTGTTTCCGAGCCGCTTTGTATTTGGAGGTACGCATCGTCGAAATTGTTGGCCTCGGGGGGTTCTGAGGAGCTCTTGGTCAACGGCGACTGCGTGGCTTCCTTAGAGGGTTGTTCGTTGTGGAAAATGCTGGGCTGTTTGGATATGTTTTTAATAACGCTGTATATCTTTTCGATAGCACTGACGATGCGTTCTTTCTTGGGGGCTATGATGGCAAGTCTGCGGGGGGAGGTGCCGCGCTCAGGCGAAGTGTATGGGCTTGCTTCGCACGCTTGTGATGACGGCAGGTTAGTCACTAGGTTGAGGATCACTTTTTCTAGTTGTCTTGGGTCTTCCACTGCCAAAAATTGACTGTCGTTTGTCTGAAATTCATCAATAAAACAGTGTTAGAATGCCAGTTGAATTTAATATTAAATCTTTACTAACTTTGATTTCAGCAGTTTATTGGTACTTTCTCCTATAATATATTTCCGAAGCATAAAAATCTGAGCCCAAAAATATTTTTTTATTGATTTTGTCTAAATATTTATAATATTTTAAGGTTGCGGTGAACAATGAATTTCCCATACAAACGGAATTATATTGGGATAGTATTAATCTAGGTTCCCTACGGTATTTTAAAGTACTAGTACGGTAGTTTTCAAAATACTGACCTGGAACGAAATTTAAGCGCATTGTATGTTTGTCATAAAAATAAGGAAAATGCAATATTTGCTTACATTTTGTTTTAACAATCCGAATAACACCACCTGTTTATACTTTTAGTAAAACAGTAAACACCAAAAAGTCTAAAAAAGATAATAAGAAAGGTCTTGGGGACTTGAAATAAGCTCCTTAACAAGAATTATATCGTTTTTCAAAGTCGTGTCTGCCTTTTTGTCTATTTATCTGTTTGTCTGATGGTCTGTTCGTAAACTACTGGACCGATTTTGATGCGGTTTTCATTTTTGATAGTAAGCTACAAAACTTAAAAACTAGTGTACTTGGTATCTCAATCCAATAAGTAGAAGCCGAGCAATCGATAAAAACGTATTTGTCGTCTGAAGGAATCTTGAGTATTGGTATTTTATTACCTGGAATTGAACTATTCATAATTTAATGAATTGAGTACTCATTGAGTACTTTTAAGCCAGCGAAATGAACACGCGGGCGAAGCCGTGGGCACAGCTAGAAGGTGATACCTAATATCCAATAATTCAATTACGCATGATTTTGGAATTAAGTTTTTATGGGCTAGTAATCGTTCGTCGGCCATGTTAGGTCTTATTCATGATTAGGACATTTATTTGACTTGTTGAACAAAACAATGTTGTTGCCTGTTTATAAATTTCCAAAATGATAAACTTGGTTTTGAAAAGTACCAATAAAATGAATTTGCAAATAATACTCAAAATTATTAATTTGGTTTTGAAAGGTATCAAATAATAATTTGCAATTAATACTCATGAAACTTTATCCAAAAGCACCAAGTTACTAAGTTCATTTTAGAGCAGAAATGTAGCCGTGTGTCTATGATTGTTGAGTATGACGCCATTCAAAACACGTTCCGATTTTTGAACGGTTTCCTTTTATGCTCTTCTAATCTAAAGGTAAACAACCGTACTATATGTATGAGAAATCTCACATCTTTAAAATTTTCTGCAGATAAGGTGTCGTTGTTGTCGACCTGAAGAGAGAACCGCTCCTTCATCAGCTTGATAAGGTGCTTGCCCTCTTCTTCCTCCACCACAGTGTTGGTGCATACAAAGCTCGTAACAGCCCGCGAGTCTGAGTGCACGTCCAGCCTTCCGCGTGTCCGCATGTATATGAACTGGCCGTTCTTCGTCATCAGTCGGTAGCACGATTCACCGAACAGCTGGTTTTGGTTGTACACTGGAAATTCAAATGCATACGGTAAGTAAAACCAACGATTATCACACAGTAGTTGTGGGGTACTCAGTCGAGGCGGACAGGGCTTTCAAAATGGAAAAACAGTGTGCAAGGGATTTTTTTGTAAGGCATGATATCTTTACAGAATATTTTTCTCTCCCAGGTATATGCATACTCACATATTTTAAATTCAACTATTCTGAGACAGAAGGGTGAAAAGTATATACTCGTAGATCTATTAATAGCATATCATCCGCCTCAGCATAAAAATATTTATACGATAAATGTTTTCAATATGTGCATATCTACAAATTACCTAAACTTATGGCTAATGGACAATTATTATTGTTTTCACGGCATAATTGAATATTTAAACTCTATGTTGAAACTAAATAATGTTTTTGTTGTTTGTCGTATGAGGTAGTGCTGGCTTCTGGTGTCAGACTTTGTCAGGCCACCCGAGGGCTTCTGACATTGATCGGCTGTTATTGATTAACAACAGCCGACAGTTTAACGTGCCCTTCAAAGAAAGCAGCAATGGGAAACCGCACATTACTTAGAAAAGTCATTGGTGCGGAACCTAGGACCGAACCCGGTATCGATCTTAGTAATGTTAAAATCTGATTTATTGTTTTTCTTTAATTAATTAATATTTTAATATGACGATTCAATAATATTGCACGATTACTTGCAGCCAGAATACAATGACTGAATTTACAATACTATAAGAATTTGACTTGTAATTTTAATATGTATTCTAACAAGTAAGTTAATGATTGATAGAGCACTTGTGAAATAATAATCCTTGGCTTTACTAAAGTGGAAAAAAAAGGTAGGGGAAAGGTGTACTAGATGACCACCTAAGAGAGAATGCTCATATGGCAAAGAATACCCAACATGATTTGAAGGTTAAAGCGTATTTGGGCATGAAGATTACCGATAATAATTCAAATAAAATAATGATTATGTTATTATTAAATAAAAATAACATAGTTAATGTCGTTTATAATATAAATTTGAATATATGTTTCTAATAATATATTCAAATTTATGGACAAAAAGAAAGTCACTAGCAAAATAGCATTGCTGAACTTTGAAATCAATCATTATCTTAAAAAGAACAAAACCATATTTTTAACAAAATTTGGTATAAGTATATGATTTTTATCTTACGCTCAACGTTTAGCTAATCTGTTATAATTACGCGACTCTATAATGTAAACTTATTTTTTAAATTACTTTATTTAATTCCAAGAGATCATTTAAGCAAAAGGAAAAGGATGTAAAAGGATCGTAAGCAAAAGGATGGAATGGAAATTCCATCAATTATTTTTGACCAAGCGAGCACAAAGCGCGAACGAAGCGTCTCTGTTTCAGCTTCGGGAAAAATTCTTTCGTGTGTCCGGATGTCTGTCCAGCTGTTTTCCTCTACAAGTTGCATTTCTCAACTAATCTAGATGAAACTTGGTGTATAGGTTAAGCGTTTTTTTTTTTTTTTTTACTTTCCCCAAAGAAGGGTAAAAAAGGGGCTACTGAATATCTCCGCCATATTAAATCCGATTTCGATGATTATTTTTTTATTTGAAAGGTAGTAAGTAACTTTAAGTTAGTCAAATAAAAATTTGGTGAAGATCTGATGAGGATCTCCGGCGTGATGAGCAGATAGCTCCTCAAAATGCAGTAAATTTCTCATTTTTAGGTTTCTACCAGTGGAATCAGCCCTTTACCTACTAGGTAGGGATTTATGGAGCACTTTGGTTATTAATGTTAGTTTTACAATAAGGTAACTAGATAGTGCTACTGTTCACAGAGCCACTAGTCTAAGTTTTGTGCTGTTTCTGCGTCTATATTAAATGAAAATTGGCCATTTTTGTAAGCCGCAAATACAACAGTCATTACATAAAATCAAATACGAAATAAGTTGCCTAGCCTCAATGTTAATCTTTACTAATTAGCACCACGATTGCTGCACATAACACAGCACTCGTCGTCACCATGATGGTTTATCAGGCGGCTTGGGAGACCGGGGACTTCTCCTAATCCAAAATTCAAAGTATCATTTGTAGTTTGCGAAATAGCATTAGCAGTTTCATCATAATGGTAAAGAATCGTCATACCCCCCAGAGATCATCTCGTACACCTTTCCCCTACTGTTATTTATGCGCTGCGGAATAAAATAAGGTATCTGACTAATTTTTGTGAATTAATCGATAGGGTCCAGAAGCCACTAAAATAGGATAAAAATAAATTATTTATAAAGAACTCAAACGAAAACCATTATATTTTAGCACTATTGAGAGTTGTACAGAAATTAAATAACGCCAAAATGACCATAGCTGTCATTGCGACCGTATGACATCACTGTTGTGCAAATGCGTATTTTTAGAACAAACTACCTGTACCCGCGGCTTCGCACGCGTGGTCATTTCTCTAGGTTAAAAATACTATTCAAGTGCTATTCCAGGACCTAAAATACCAATATGTTAACATTTAATCAAAATTCCTTCCAGACAAAAATATTTTTATCGATTGCTCCGCTCATCGGATTGAGGTACCAAGTACTCCCCATTTTTAAGTAAGACCTTAAGCTATCCAACAAAGAAAACTGCATCGCAATCGGTAAAGTAGCTTTTACGTGATGCGAGAACAAACAAACATACAGACAAACAGACAGAGAGACATGTTTTTTTAATTTTATATTCTTGTTCAGTAGCTTATTTTAAGTACCCTAGACATTTTTTTTATCTTATTTATAGAGACTTTTTCGTACATATTGTTTTATTATATGTATAGTTATTTTTTTATTTTCAAATTAACATAGCTTTGGACCCCTATCCCACAAGAACGCTTTATATTTCGGGTATCTTAAATTTTAACCCATCATATAAAGTATGACTGTGTTAAGTTGCATCAAAATCCGTTAAGTAGTTTCAGCGTGATACGTGTTCTTTTAAATAACTTTCAACCAATATCCTGAGGGAACCCTATAATTTTTTGGAATGAAAAGTAATCAATGTCCTATTTCGTAGTATGAACTCAAATCATACCAAGTTTCAGTTGAATTCATTCCGTAGTTTCGGTGTGATACGCGGTCAAGATACAGGCAGACAAACAGAAAAAAAGAATATAAAATGTTTTGGCTTCAGTATCAGTATACAATATAGAGTATACTCGTTTTTTTATTCATTACTTAATAATTAACATAACTTTAGACCCCTATCCTGCAGGAACCCGGTATTTTTTCGGGATAAAAGTTTACTCAATTTTAACTCATCATATATGACTGTGCCAAGTTGCATCAAAATCCGTCCAGTAGTTTCAGCGTAGTAATCACAAAAGTAGGTGATCTACCTGTAGAAATAACTTTCAACCAATATCCTGCGGAAACCCTTTAATTTTTGGGATGAAAAGTATCCAATATCATACCTCGAAGTATAAATTCAAATCATACCAAGTTTCATTTGAATTCATTTAGTAGTATTGGCATGATGCGCGGTCAAGATACAGACATGCAGACAGACAGACAAAAATGAAAAAAAAATTGGCTTCAGAATCGAATATAGAGTACAATCCAAAATAAATATTCATTACTTCATGCTTAACATTACTTTGGACCAGTATCCCACAGGAATCCTTTATTTTTTCGGGATAAAAGCTATCCTCAATATTGACATATCATATAAACTATGACTGTGACAAGTTGCATCAAAATCCGTCCAGTAGTTTCAGAGTTGTAAGTGTTTTTTAAATAACTTTCAACCCCTATTCTGTAGGAACTCTTTCATTTGTTGGGGATGAAAAGTTGAAAAGTATCCTATGTCCTACCTCGAAGTATGAACTCAAATCATTCCAAGTTTCATTTAAATTCATTCAGTAGTTTCGGCGTGATGCCTAGCCAAGATACAGACAGACAGACAACAATGAAAAAAAGCAGTTTTGGCTTCAGTATCAAATATAGAGTACACTCCAAATAAAAAATTCTAAATATCTTCAATGTACAGAATTGGACCCGTTAGGTACAGTTTTATTTTATGTATATAGATTATGTAAGGAAAAAACAGCCAAGATAACATTGCAAAATTCAGAAGTGAATATTTTTTCATAATAAAGTCTATTAACAAAAAAAAACGCTAACTCAGTGATTTACATCGATCCTTCAGGATTTGTCAATTGTAAAGTACCAGGAATATGAGTTAACTCAATAGTTTTGATTCCTCATTAGTAGTAGATGTAGTAGGTAGCTAAAGAATGGGGTACACGAAATATCAGTCTATAAGCCAGAAACGCCCGGCACCAGTACCGCCTATAATGGATATTGAACACTTCTTCTATTTTCACTGGGCCAATTCTAACGATGATTCTGATCTGACCATAATCGGTCCTAAATAAATTACCTACAGAAAATAAGAATTTACCTACGGAAGACAGTGTTGCCAATCAAATGCTCGTTGCTCAGCACTAGTGCAGCATTATGTAGTAGCTTTTATTGATCTTGTTACACTCAGGAAGGACTTAAGCGCGTAGGCGGTGGGGCCTGAGTTTCCCCGAAAACTTATATCGCCATTAGGGCCCTGATGTCTGACTGAACTTGTCTGTAAGAAATCGCTCTATTGCCCATTGTACTCGATTTATATTAAGTTAAATGTACTTAATTATTATGCGTATTTACTATAGTGTGCAATTGAGTGATCATCTATATGTCGTGGCGATGTAGAATTGATCATTTCATGATATGGTCGATAATTTCATGATCTGACCATCCATATCGTTGAAACATAAAAAACCTTTAATGATATTTAAATCCACGTTTGGCCTATAGTTAGATATCATTCATGTAAGGTTTTGATGATACTCTTACAAAAGGTGAAAAAAACTCTTACAAAGGTCTTAAAAAGGTGTTTAAACAGATAGGTTTTCAAGCCTGAAAAAAAAATCCTATTACGGCCAATTTGGGCTTCCACCTAGCGCCTCTAGCGGTGGATAATGTAACTGTTTTACGATTGATCACTAATGTTTGACCATATCATGAAGTAGCCGTGCATTTAGCTGTTCATATCGTCAAACGCTAATTATTCATTCATCTGGCCAAATCATTTCATGATGTCACCGATAATTTCATGAAATAAAATGATTCATGATGAGGCCAACCATTTCGTGAAATGATCAATTTTACGATATCGCTACGACATATATATTATTATTCAGTGATGTGAGATCGGAGATGGATTGCGAGTGTGTTTCAAATGCTAATTTTGACCCTTCTCGAGCAGAGATCAAGTAGCTGTCCTCAGATAGCGAGAATGTTCTCGAATACTTTATTCAGGTAAAGAGACTATTCTAAGATCAAGGTACAAACCTAGGTCACATTAAGACTGGATCCGTCCCTGGCTGTACAGCTTAAATAATAAAATAACTTTGGCTTGCAAAATTACGTTATCGGGTTTCTGCTAGGTGTACAATGCCTTCGCAGAATTGTTATGTATGTTTGGTACCTACTTAGTACAAGTAAGTATTTATCTATATTGAATAGCTGTGCGACTGTGGAATGCGCTATTATCGTAACATATTATGATTGAACTTGATTTGATACTCCCTTTCTAGGACAAATGAACACTTTTATGCCCGCATTAGAATCGCATTGGGATGATGATGATGATAATGATACAAATTAGATTAAAATGTAAACATGAATTCGCTCATTACAACAAAATCCTTAAAAGATTAGATCTTGTTTACCAATTTGTTTAATATCACAGTTATTATCACACAGTCCACTGTTATCTTAATTTGCAATACAATTAATTGTCTCTAGCCATAAAACTATTCTGTACCTACATAGTATGATACATCTTCGTTAGAATAGGTATTGAGTTACAGATATATTTCTAATGTCAACTGATAATGTCATATCAGTCTGCATTGTCGTTATGCACGGCAATGCAAACGTTGAAAGTTATCAAAAGTAAGAACAATATATGGAATACATTCACCAGATGTTTGTTGTTTGTTTGTTTGTCGTATGAGGTAGTGCTGGCCTCTGATGTCAGAGTTTCTCAGGCCGCCCGAGGGCCTTTGACATGGCTTAACGACTGCTATTAATCAATAACAGCCGGGACCGACAGCTAACGTGCCCTCCGAAGCACGGAGCGATGGAAAACCGCATATAACTTAGAAAAGTCATTGGTGCGGAGCCTAGGTTTTGAACCCGGTATCGTTGGATTGTAAATTGCACTATAGAACCGTTAGGCCACCATCGCTCATGTAGGTACATCAAGCATCTAGACATCGAGTAAACAAGTGATAAAAGAGCATATCATATTTAGGTAAAGTTCTTTTAAAGCCTTAGTAGTGGCCTTTATGGGGTCTACCAATAGCAGAAGAGCCAGCCCATTTTGGACTACTCTGTAAATCTAACCTTTCAAATAAAAAATAAACATTCAAAATCAGTTCCAAACGTCTCTAAAAACAAATAATAGCATACAGACGAGTTCAAAACCTCGTATTGGATGTTGACTTCCTAACATCAAGGACCGGTGTGGTCGAGGCAACACGTGACTAAAATGCTGTGCTTACTTATTTTTCCCAAAGACAACATTGCACATGGCAATGCTGCCAGCATTTTGGGACATATGCATGACTATTAGTTGTAGCTAGGTTTAGTTAGAATTGTGACGAAGTCGTCCTTTTTTATCATCATTAAAACCTAGTTTATCACCGTACTGTCCACATATATTCTTAAACTAGCTGTGCCCGCGTGGTCATTTCATTTAAAAGTAGCACTCGTTTTATTCCAGGACCAAAAGCCAAACCACCACCAGACCAATTGTAGGTTTGGTCCAGGTCCAGAGGACCAGGTGTACAAAGTACAATATTATACTACATTTCTTCAAAATTCGTTCAGCCGTCAAATAGTTTTTATCGATTGCTCGGCATCTAATCATCAGAATAAGGCACTGCCTTGCCTTTTTATAACGCATATTCTGTGAAGTACGGAGTGCCGGAGAATATGCGTTATAACACACTTGCACTTCTATGACACTTCATAGAAGTGCACGTATTGCAATGAAATAAACGCATATAATAAAACATGAAATAAACGCATATAATACAATCGATACTTATAATAAAACTGTATCGGGTCCAATTCTGTACATTGAAGATATTTAGATATTTTTTTTGGACCTTACTCTATATTCGATACTGAAGCCAAAACTGTATTTTTTTTCATTTTTGTCTTTCTGTCTATCTGTCCGTCTGTCTGCCTGTACCTTGGAAGTGCATCACGCCGAAAATACTCAATGAATTCAAATGAAATTTGTTATGATTTGAGTTCATACTTTGAGGTAGGACATAGGATACTTATCATCCCGAAAAATGAAAGGGTTCCTGCAGTATAGGCGTTGAAAGTTATTTAAAAGAACACGTATCACGCTGAAACTAGTTGACGGATTTTGTTAAAACTTGGCACAGTCATAGATTATACTAGCTGTACCCGCGGTCACAAAGAAAAGAATACGCTTCACACGCGTATTCTTTTCTTTAGATTCAAAGTACCATAATGTGCTATTCCAGGACCAATATACCAACATTAGAACAGAATTTCTTCAGCCGTAAAAAATACTTTATCAATTGCTCGGCTTCTAACTCACCGGATTCAGATATAAATTACACCAGATTTAAATCAAACCCTAAGCTATCTAACAATGAAAACTGCATCGCAATCGGTTCAGTATTTTTTACGTGAAGTGTGAACAAACAAACATGCAGACAAACAGAAAGAAAGAAAATATTAACAAAAAAAAAGTTCAACACCTTTTTTAAAGCACCCAAAAGCATTTTTTTCATTTAAATTCATGTAGTAGTTTGGGTGCGATGTGTGGTCAAGATACGGACAAACAGACAGACAAAAATGAAAAAACATACAGTTTAGGGTTCAGTTTGGGTTCAGTATCGAATATAGAGAACCATCCAAAAAATATTTTTATTACTTAATTATTAACATAACTTTGGACCCATATCCAGCAGAAACCCTTTACTTTTTCGGGATAAAACGTGTCCTCAATTTTAACCCATCATATAACTTAAGACAGTGCCAAGTTGCATCAAAACCCGTCCATTACTTTCAGCGTGGTACGTGTTCTTTTAAATAAGTTTCAACCCCTAAATAATAACCCATATTTTTTTCGATATGTAAAGTATCCTATGTCCTACCTCGTAGTACGAACTCAAATCATACCAAGTTTCTTTTGAATTCATCTAGTAGTTCCGGCGGCGTGATGCGAGGCTAAGATACAGACTGACAGACATACAGACAAAAATGAAAAAACATACAGTTTAGGCTTCATAATCGAATATAGAGTAATTTCCAAAAAAAAAACTATCTTTAATGTACAGAATTTGGACCCATAACACAGTCCAAACAGGACTGTGACAGGAACCCTTTATTTTTTCGGGACAAAATGTATCCATAATTTTCACCTATCTTATAAACTATGTCTGTGCCAAGTTGCACCAACATCCGTCCAATAGTTTCAGCGTGCTAAGTGTTCTTTTAAATAATTTTCCACCCCTATCCTGCAGGAACACTTATTTTTTTCGGGATGAAAAGTAGCCTATGTCCTACCTCGTAGTATGAATTCAAATCATATCAAGTTTCATTTAAATTCATTCAGTAGTTTCGGCGTGATGCCTAGCCAAGATACAGACAGACAGACAGACAGACGGACAGACAGACAGACAGACAAAAATGAAAAAAAAAAAACAGTTTTGGCTTCAGTATCGAATCTAGAGTAAGGTCAAAAAAAAAGATAGCTTAGGGTTTGATTTAAATCTGGTGTAATTTATATCTCAATCCGGTGAGTTAGAAGCCGAGTAATTGATAAAGTATTTTTGACGGCTGAAAAAATTTTGTTCCAATGTTGGTTCTGGAATAGCACATTATGGTACTTTGAACCTAAAGAAAAGAACACACGTGCGAAGCCTCGGGTACAGCTAGTATGAAATAAACGCTAGAATAAACGCACCGCGTTCCACCGCAAGGCAGTGCGTGCAAGGCCTAAGATACCAATCTCATCCCAATTTTATCAGTTCCTCACATCCGATCGCCAGCCGGCCCAATGAATCATATCAGGATTTTTCACAAGCGGTGGGGCAGCCTTTCGTAGCTGGTTAAACTACTACTTGGGCCCCCTACAGCTTGCGGTCGGCCATCATAGAACACTGTGCTTTGGATCCCGCTACCCTCCAAAGCAAGGCCTCCGACGCAGAAACACCATGATTCCGATCACGGTCCACCCTTCCAGCACAACTGTATCCTATACTCATCTAGACGGCTTCCTTGAATATAGTGATGGAACACGACATGTCGTTTGGCACCAAGGCTTTGACCAGGGTGGTAAAATAAAAAGCCGACGGCCGAAGCCTACCACTAGGTGATTCGGTTATCTCTTGCAATTTCCTCATGTTTAAACACAAGTAAAGTTTATTATTCATCTTACTAATTATTAAATCGTTTTTGCCACTAAGACTTAAAGATTCGATGTAGATTTACTCCTATCAAGTTGATATCCGCTGCGCATTGTTTTGAGGAGGAAGGGAGTAAGTGTTTAAGTACAGGCATCCGTCGACTGCTATATTCTACTGTTCTGCTACCTCCTCCTATTTGTTCCTCTACTATGTTTTTGTTCCTTGAGAGTCGTCCCTATAAGGTGGTACACCCTCGAGGCACCACCTCGCGACAGATTAGATCATATTTTTTTATTTTTTTTTAAGTATGTGGTCGTTTTTTCAATGAATATAATATTGATTTATTCATTAGTACTAGAACTAATAAAAAAAAAAAATTTTGAAGAGCGCTTGTAGTTTACGCCATTATTTTTAAAAGATATTTCACAGTTTTTTCATTTAATTGAATGGATTAATTTAATAATAAGTCTACACTAATATTGTAATGGGAAAAGATTTGATTGTTTGTAGTAATTTAAAATAAAACTCCGTACATTTTGATTCATCATCATCATCATCAACACCAGCCAGTGTCAGTCCACTGCTGGACATAGACCTCTCCCAAAGCAAACCACAGATCTTCGGGTCTTCTTTTAAACTTCTGCCAACTATTATGTGCAAGTACCTATATTGTCGCTCCACCTAGCTAGAGGCTAGAGGGCCAACAAAGAACACTTTTACCACTACATTTGATTAATAGTTATTTATTTACTCTTAATTTTCATACACCTTTGTGGGTTGATATGTCAGTCAGTCACAAACCCTCCTTAACTACCACGACTACTACCGACTAGTCAGTACTTTTAATTTCATTAATATTCATTTAATTTGGAATTTCATATTTTCATTTAGAATACATTTGTACAAACGGGGAGGTTAAATCAAAATACCAATTTCCTTTCTTCACTTTTTGTAATGTATTTTCATAGCTCTTATTATCTAGTTACAAGATGCAAATGGAATGGGATCGGAGGGACGATCTCTATAACAATTGACCCACATTATACGGTCAAGACTTATTGCTAGTTCCTGGAGGGTTTATAATTACAATAAAAAGAAAAATCTGATTAGATCAGTCAGATATCCCACCGTGTCCTCTCTAATAGTGTGGTTTAAATTGCACTTACAGTGCTGAGACTGCAAACCTGCTAACACTCTGTTTAAATTGTTGATCAGTGTATGCACGCTAACTAATTAAACCGACGATTGTTTGCTTAAGTCATTTGTGTCAGCTGTTCTGTGAATCTACCTACTGTTGTTTGGTTTTGTTTATAGTTTTTTCATTTCTCTCTTAGTTCAGTTGAATTCATTTGCTTCTGCTAAAAGAATATAATCATTATTATTTGTACTGGCTGTCTGGCTGAACATATCAACACAGACTGACATTATGTCAATTGAATTTGACGTTACCATATACGCTGCTCTACCTCTTATTTGTGTGCACACTAAAATGACGTCATTCCTGACGTGGAGAATATATGCGCATTGTAAACCAACTTTGTGCGCGCTGACAGTACACATAGCGCTTATTGGTGCAATTTAAACCACAGCATAAATTAACACTCGGCCGTGCGTAGATGCCAAAAGCGTTGCGTATTTGGTAGGTATATTTGGCAAACAACAGCCGTGTGTGGGGAATAAATCTGACAAAAGATTTGCCATAATGGCCTAGTTTACAATTAACAATCGCTCGTTACCGCGAGCTTGCCGGTTTCTTGACGCACACCAAAGGAGTTGTAAATATGCAACTCTCGACATGGTGGGGACCTTTGAGTATATAATACTCAAAGGATGCATATTCATAAAGCGCGCTTGCTATCAATAAGTACGGACGTGATGATTATTTAATTTCTAATAAGTAATAACAAAGTAACCGGCAAGCGAACAAAATAATCTCAGATAGTTAAACCGTTACAAAAATATTTCCAAAGATTTCCGGCTTTGGACATAAGACCCTTAAAGAAGACAAAACGATAAACGATAATGCGGTTTACATCGTGATATACGAGTATAATGAAGATATAAACGTTACGTCGTTTACGTAAAATATGTAAGGAATTTCAAATTTCATCAAAATTAGTTTCAGGGCCCAATGCACAAATGTTATATGAGCTGTGTTGATTAGATTGAGGTTGACTTGTGAATTTATTATTTTAAATTATATATTAGTGAGCAGGAATTAATGCTAGTTTTAGTAAATCAAATAAGTACGAGTAATTCAGAAGCGCCCCGTAACACATAATAAATAATAGTACAAGTACAGAAGGCTAACTGAGTAAAGTCATTTAAATAAATAGCGACTGTCGCTACAACGCTATAAAGTGCAATTTAACTCGCACGGCGCTATGAGCTTTTTTAATTATATTTACCTAGAAGGCGCTCGCCCACCGCGTGCAGGCTAGAATGCACCGTATCACAACGCGCGAGAACTTCCATTGCTCTAACCGTTTCAGAATCGCTGTCCCTTTTTCGCTTGGTAGGGTTGTATTAAGATATGACTAGGTACTTGTACTACTAATTATTCTGTGATATGTTATGACTTAGATATTGTAACAGTAATAATGTATTATGTTATTACTTATTATTATAAATTAAAATAATAATTACATACAATGACATTCTTAACAGAATAGACCTACTACTTCATTTTTACTACCTACCTATCCCGTTTTCAGACCGCCGATAACTTTAGTGAGATACCTACCTACGTATCGTTGGTTGATTATGATTATATCCTATAGGTAATTGCACTTTGATGAATAAAGGTGCCTGTCTGAATTCCATGCTTTTTAATGAGTGAAAAATAAATTGCTACCTACGTAATAAAAGGTATTAAAAGTAGGTAGGTATTATACGAGACATATATTATATAAATTCCTAATTAGTTGTAGGCTACTTACTAAGTCAGCACAGTAATTCATTTTCCGATCAACAATACCTACTATAATCAATTATAAAATTACGTTGATCGATTTAATAAACTACTTTCTTTTTTTTTTCTGCGCGGAAAATCCTTAAATATGCGTAGCTTCGGTATGGAACACAAATGAAATAACATAAAACTATAGGAACCTACGTTATAAAAAATATCAATATCTAACTACATAACTAGGACCTATTATAGGTATTACAATTTATTACCTTTCAATATCCTTTGGAAACGTAAATAATGACAATTCGTCATTTCTATCACTATTCAAACAGCCGAATGCTATGCAGTACTTTCTAGCTTTCTTCTTGGTACTCATAATTATAACACGAATAAAGTTTGTCAATAACTTTACGTAAGTAGGTGCTCTATCGCTAAGTACAAGGCGCGCGACTCATCGAGCGCACGCTTGACACACGACTGAACGGACCCGAATATTGGGTCCTTGAATTTATTTGTACTTGTTGCGGAGTGCGACCGCCCTGCTCGTAAGTCAAACTTTCATTTGTTTTTCTCAGACACTAAAACGTTTTTATTAGTTTTTTTTTACTTATGATCCTTTTAGGATGTTTTTTAACAGGATACAGTTTTTATTGCTCTTGAATAAGTGAGTGCGACTGATTAGAGCTTTCTAAAATATCTGTTTCAGAGTTGATTATTGAGACATTTTTTTATATTTCTATAATATACTTATTATAAGAAAGTAACTTCATTACTTATGGTAATTGTACAACAGATTATAAAAGTTAACACATCAAAGATTAACACATCATAACGAACTACAGTAAATGCTTTTAAGCGCCAACTCTCATACGAGGTAGATTATTTTTGTAGGTCATATTTTCTCGTATAATTAAAAAAACTAGTGGCTCTGTGAGCTGTAGACCTCGCAAGTACAAACTTATTTGCAAACAATCTAGCGGTACACAGTAGCGCCATCTAGTTACCTTATTGTAAAACTATAATTAATAACTAAGGTGCTCCATCAATCCCTACCTAAAAGGTAAACGGCTGATTCCACTGGTAGAAACCTAAAAGTGAGCAATTTATTGCATTTTGAGGAGCTATTCTGATCATCACGCCGAAGATCCTCATCAGATCTTCACCATTTTTTTATGAGGCCATCTTTAAGTTACTACCTTTCAAATAAAAAAAGAACCATCGTAATCAGATCTAATAAGGCGGATATATTCAGTAGCCCCTTTTTGCCCCTTTTTGGGAGAAGACGCCCAATCAAAAAACCCCGACGACTAACAAATTCTAAAAATTAGTTTAACCTATAAACCAAGTTTCGTCTAGATCAATTGAGAAATGAGACATATAGAAGAGCACAGAGACCCAGACGGTCAGGCGGACGGCGGATAGCCGGTCATATGAAAGCATTTTTGCCCAAGCTGAAACGGAGACGCTTTGCGCTCGCTTTCGGTTAACAAGCATACAAAATAAATTTTGCTACTACTAGGAAAATCAAAAAAATAAGAGCTTTAAACGCAATTTTTGTAGTGTCTGTGTTTTTATTTGTAGGCAGAGTTTAACGAATATGTGAAAAACAATATTCAAGCCCATATAAATATAATGATTTGCACAAAACTAACAAGCCTTTGATTAGCAGCTGACACAAAAAGTTTACAACAGTTAAGTATAGTATTCGTGTCGAGGTTTATGTCGCCTTGCTTGGTATTGTGTGGAATAAGAATCAAACAAGAAATTCGCATGAATTACCTAGCTGTTTATCCTAGAAAACTCTATAGATTAACCATACAATTAAATTTTTATAAGATATGGGTGTGGATGTTTATCTTGCAATTATTGCACACAATGGCAAAAAGGTAATTGTAATGGTAAATTAAAAAATATTTGAATTTTAGAATAAACTATGTAATGAGGTTTTAATTATGATTAAAGGGGATGATATCGTCACAAGGCATTGTGTAGCTATCGATATTGCATCGTCGATTTAGATATTACAAGATGTACCTCTCATACCGTATTGTCAATATAGTGTGGTACTACTTAGTTAAAAATCAAATAATTTGATTGATATACGCTTTTACAAATTGTACCATTTTGGAAATTAGATTAATTTGAAGTTGAAGTTGAATTGTTGTTGAATGGAATTTATACAATCTTTCTAACAGTTGGAATTTGTAATTATTCAATGAAGCATGCATATGCCTACCTACTTTAAATACATTTTACGAATGAGTACTCACGCCATTTTGCTAGGAAATAAATTGCGCATTGTTTATTGATCCCATTAATGATTGTCTGTTTAAAATGCATCTTATCACAACGACCTACCACTGAAGAATATATGTGGTCAGTTTTGGTATCCATACTACTATTAGTAGGTATCATATTTAGGAAAATAATGTTGACGTTGACGATCATGTAGACAAATGATGAGTATGAAACGTTTAGGAGGCTACATTTTGCTTACATAAATCTTTTGGCACTGTGTATGGAGTTCATCGCTGCTTACCTCGCTTGTATTGTAGAGGTTTCTCCTTCATGTGCGACTAAAGTGGACTTACTCACATTGGTCGTAATAATGCCCCTTCCCACTTCGTCGCGGTGTATGAAACTCATCGCGTTATCGCCGCTATCTTCGGTCGTAATTTTGCGTGTTGCTCCTTCATGCGTGACTAAAGTGGACTAACTCTCTTCTATGATTACTCTGCGCACCTCGTCGTGTACTCGTATGTAATTCATCGCATTGTCACCGCTATCATTGCTCGTCATGTAGAGTGTAGCACTTTCATGTGCGACTAAAGTGTACTTACTCTCTTTGAGCGTAATAATGGCCCTGCACACCTGGTCGTGGTGTATGATGTTCATCGCGTTGTCACCGCTATCTTCGATCGACAAGTAGCGTGTTGATCCTTCACGAGCGACTAAAGTGAACTTACTTTCTTTTATCATAAAGATGACTCTGCGCACCTCGTCACGTCGTATGAAGTTCATAGTGTTGTCACCGCTATCTTCGTTTGACAAGTATCGTGTGGCTCCTTCAAAACTGGAGCTGCTCTCTTCGAGCGCAATGATGACTTTGCGCATCTCATCGCGGTGTATGAAGTTCATCGCATTGAAGCCGCTTACTTCGCTTGTCATGTCGCGTGATATACCTTCATGTGCGACAAAAGTGGACTTACTTTCTTTAAGCGCAATGATGACCCAGCGCACCTCGTCGCGGTGTATGAAGTTCATTGCGTTGACGCCGCTCACTTCACTCGTCATGTATCCTGTCACCAGCGCGATGCGCTGCTCGCACTGGATGATCTCGCCGTCTATGGAGTGCCGCGTCCTGTACTCCATTCTGTACGATTCCAGAGCACTCTCGTTGATGAATGTCTCTGTGGTAGGACGCACGATGCCTATAAATACCTGCAAAAATAAGAAACTTTTTGTTCTAGGAATCGGATGGATAGATTGGGATAAAACACATCTTTTTATTATTCTGCCCAATTGTGAAAGGCATTATTCATAAAGTAGGTTATTATTTATTATAATATGAAAATTTTGAGCATTTTTCAAACTGTACTAAAAAAATGTCTACGGTACTTAAAATAAGCTACTAAACAAGTTTTATTTTAAATCGTGTGTTTGTTCGTGCATCGCGGAAAATCTAGGTTTTGTCTTAAAAACTGGTGTACTTGGTATCTCAATCCGATGAATAGAAGCCGAGCAATCGATAAAAACTATTTGAAGGATGCACAAATTTTGATGAAATGTAGTACATAATATATATTGTACTTTATAGATAGATAGATAGATAATTTATTTATTGTACACACCATAAACAACAATAACAAAAATATAGAAACAATAGTAGAAGAAGTGTTACAAGTGTTTATATGCGCTTTTGTTACTGGAATAACACATAGGTTACTTTTTGCCCAAATTACGACGCGGACAAAGCTGCTGGCACAGTAATGAATACATTTTTTTTTTAAATTAAGTCTCCCTGTTGATTGCCTGTATTGCATATAGTATGAGGCTGGCCTCTGGTGTAAGAATTTGAAATGGTTTAACTACTGCTATTAATCAATAACAGCTAGGACCAACAGCTTAAAGTATCCTCTGACATACGGAATGATGGAAATACGCGGAAATACGTACGAAAAGTAATTGGTGCGGTGCTGAGAGCCGAACCCAGTATCGTTGGAATATACCATCACTCAACTCTGTTATAAACAAAGGAGTAAAATGAATTCGTTGAGAGGTACAATAAATAAACTACGTCTGAAAAACTGGATGTCAAAGAGACCTTGAATTCAGAATATAAACAATGAAAAAGAAATGTAATTACGACAGTTACTTCAATTACGCGTATTAGCACTTCATATAACATCTACTTGTGACTATAACTTATAAATAAGCAGACAATAGCGCTTTGTCACTTTATGTGTCACAAGATCGAGAAGTCAAGTACTTAGTTCTACTATTAAATATTCTGTGGCCCACGTAGGTAAACATGGTGTAATAAACAGGAGTAGCAAAACTCAAAACTAAATCCAGTGACCTAATTGTTTTATTAGCATAATAACTAACTAGGAGAGCGCAGAATGAGTCTTGGCCGAGAAGTGCCGAATTTTAGTATCAGAATACTAAAATTCGGCACTTCTCTGTCTTTCGCATTTGTAAAACATAAATAACTATAGCCTAATCACACTAATATTATAAAGGTGAAAGTTATTAATAATATATATTCCTTTCCATTCCTTTCTAATCCAGCGTCTTAACATATCTTAAGGCACGATTTCAATTTCTTAGTTCTTCTCATTCTCGGTCTCTGAGGTCATCGGAAAATCTTCTCAAGACGCCTGAGCATAGTACTTCTTTCTATGATTCATCATTTACAGTTCAGGCAGTGCGCCTCTGGAACAAACTCCCAGTCACTATAAGACGTGCTCAATCGGTCACTAGCTTTAAAAATCAAGTTAAAAACTTTTACCTCTCCAATATTGCGCTCTGGGGTGCGATTATTGAGTATCACCGAGTGATAAAATCACAGCGAAATGATAAAAAATCACCGATTTCCCAAAAGTCATATTTTTTAATTTCAGTGTGTGAGAAAAAATATCATACGTATGATTTCGTTTACGAGTGCCTCCCCCCACTTGTTTTGAAATCACCCGGTAATATTTTTGAAATTTCGTTCATACTTTCTCAAATACACCTACTTTTCGTGTGTTGTTTTTCCTAAAATACGAACAACGAATGAGATAATACTAGCAGCAAGCCTAGTAGCAATACTAAAGATGACTCGTCAGATTAAGATACTGCGACTAAAGTTATTCTATGCATGAAGATGCATTCTCAAAGTCCGCTAAGACATTGCCTCTTAAAGCTACTAGCTTTCGAGGATGTGAGGCTTTTTTTCAGTGCTAATAGGACAAGCGGCTTCCCATCTCTATAGAAACAAAGGTAAGTCAATGTTTTATTGTCTTCTATTAGCTAGCACTAGCAGCCAACACCCAGTTGATTCTTACCTGTAGACACAGATTACCATAAATACTTACCTAGGTAGGTATCTTCTTTTTTACTAGGTTAGGTGGTATCAGTAGGTACCGCACAATACAGGGGTAGCCTATATGTCTGTAACCCTATTTTGTTAGTTTAGCGCTCAGACTAATCTGAGGTCTAGCGCATGTACCTACTTAATTAACTATTCATTTATATTTTTTCCAGATGTTAGTGGATAATTATAAAGCCTTGGTAACAAGTGCCAATTCCTGTGCCATAAAGTCATTCCGAAGAAAGGTATAATGTCTTGAAAAGTGCCCTTGCAATACAATATCATCAAGGACAGTTCTGGAGTGCTTTAATTGAGGAGAAGGTTTCAAAAAGTAAAGTTCTTATGCTTCATAACATTAAAAAGAATGTATACCACATCCAATGGTGGTTGTTTTAGAAGGGGTTGTTGGGAATCTATGGGTAATCTGAGGACTGATGTTCTACACGAGTTGATTTTAGCCTGTATGATGTGTCCCTGTATGTAGAAGACCAGATACAGTGACTTACCTATCTGCAATCTCTTGTGCATTGATTGTTTGAAATAACAATAAAGAAATAAAACATCAATTGATTTTTAATTTTAATAGTAGGTACTTTGTAGAGACGCAGAATCATATTTATGTCACAATTTACAAAATAATTGCCATGTGGGCCTTCATAATAGGTGCACTCATTCTAACCCCGTCGGTGCTGTGAGTGCATAGGGAATTCAGGAAATGGGCAGCAGCATTTTTCTGTAAGTATTAACATGTACTGCGATCACCGCGCTGCCTCCAAACGTGGTGATTATGGTAAATCGCGCCTATCATCGGGGAGGCCCATGTTCTGCAGTGGATTGTAGTCAGGTGCATAGGTGAATTATTGCTGGTTGCTGGATTTGGTCATCTTCAACTAAAACAAGTTTTAAATGTTCAATTATATAGTAGATTTATGTCACTGCAAAAGAGCTATGGTAGTCAAGTTGTAACATGTGCACTTTGAAATTCAACAACACCGGGTCTCATCCATGTTAAGTGTGCATTTGCCATCAATGCATGCTTCAGAGGGAATGTTAAGCCGTTGTTGGACCCGATCAAGCGTCATTACAGGCCAAAATATTATACAAAAATGATGGTCTACGAATATAATGTATTTCTACCCTATCTTGCAGTGATGGAGATATTATGATTTCAGAATCTGTCCCTCTACTCCGACAAACTGAAATGACCAACTAGTTATGCAGAATAGAACCCGATGAAGCATTTATTGGTGTGGTTGACATCCGCATGTTTTGGAAGATATACATATCCAAATGTGCTTGTTAGCAACGATTAGCTTAGTCAAAGGACTATCTGACAAGATAAATATAATGGTAAAATAATTGTTACAAATTTACATAATTGGTAGGTGTTAAAAATCATAATTACCTCCTCTCCTTTTAATCTTTCTCGCACAGAGTACTTTGTAATATTTTCCTTGACTTTGTATACATGCTTTCTTGGTGCCCAGAATGGCATTCAGACGACTGGCAAATTCCTTCGTTGTGAATGTTGCAGTAAACTTGTAATTTCTTACAATCTGCTTACAATAATTTATTCTGACTGAGATCCAACAATGACTAATGTAGCAATGTCTTTTTGTCCAGAATATAGGCCCCAACCTTTATGGTATTGTAGCCATCATGTAGCGTTTTATTCCTTTTGTTACACTAATTATTCACTTCTCTATCACGTCCGTCGTAGTAAAAGTAAAACAAACATATTTTTTCGAAGAAATGAATACTCGAGTAACTCGACTTCAACAGCTGATTTAGACCACAGATTAGACCCAAAGAGTATATAAGTACTACGATTAGACCATTAGCTATAGGATTTGGCAGATACGTTCCGCTTTACGTATTACTGTCAATTCGTATGAAAAATAAAAACCGTTACTTAGTACCGATAAAAATATTTGCTGCGTAGGAGGTAACTTAATCATACGATTGTCTATTATCATATTATTAATGTTATTATTGTTACATTGATTTCCTTTAAATATTTTAATTATAAAAATTGATTATATAATAATTTGATTTTATTTAAATAATTTAGCTTTAATTTTTGTTTTTATAAAAATTATTTTTATAATTAAATTTTTTATAATTTATATTGTTAATAAATTTTATTTTATTATTTCAACTGAGCAGTATTTATATGTTGGTAGACAGGGTATGATATTCAAAAATACCACTTTTGCTTTCTTATTTCCACGCATGACTATCTTAATATATGTAAATAATTATTACTATTATAAGTATTATATGTATATATAATAATATGTATTGTAATTGTATTAATTTATAGTATGTCAGTATTGTAAATTATTTTGTTTTTCATGCCTATTTATGTTCTAAACCTTAATTTCACCTTTATATTTCTATATTGCTACACCACCGTCCTTGTTAATCAATCATTTCTGACCATTCAAAGGTTGTCTGGAAGAGATCACTTTTAGCGATAAGCCTGCCCATTGTACCTATAATCTAAGTGTTTTCCTGTCTGTATCGTTTTATTTTCTTGGTGTCAATAAAGAGTTAATCTATCTATCTTTCAAGGCATAGTGAACAGTTTCGGGGATATAACATCTCCCTCACATTATCACTCCCCTGTGCAATTGGATATATTTAGTTAGCTAGTGCTGGTTTTGTACTTGGACACTAATAATCGCGGCGTCATATATAAATCTCAGCACTTCGATGTATCGAACATATAGAACATACTTAGTTCACAATTGTTCTACATTTTTGGGATTGAGAGTACAGTCAAAATCTAAATACGGTTCTGAATACGGGGTTTTACTTTATTCTTTTTGTTTGTTTCACTTTTATCAATACGTAGTATAAAGCAAAGTCGCTTCCCGCCGTCTGTCCCGCTGGTTAATCTAATTTTAATGCGGTGTTCACAATAGATGATTCAAGAGGAAGGTTTAAACGTATAGTTAAATATTGTTTTGTGTTAAAATGTTGAAATACAACGATAAATATGTAAGATGTCGGAAGAAAACAATACATATTGATAAAACGAAGTCGCTTCCCGCAGTCTGTACCCTTAGAATGTTTCTCCATCAGCTAGAGTATTTTTCACAGAAGGTTTATATAATACTAGTTTTCCCGCCCGCGACTTCGTCCGCGCGGACTACTGTTTATCGCGAAAAAAGCATCCTATTTTCTTCAAGGATATTAAAATCCAATGAAAAAGTAAGTATAGCAGTAATGCTCTTGATGTTTTTTGACAGACTTGTTATTTCGTTTCCATGGCAACCACAGGCCATTCTGTGATGACAACCGTTCCTTACAGTGAATAATCGTCATTTTCCAGTTTTCCCGTGGAAACATACAATTTTTCGGGAAAAAAGTATCCCATCTTTTATTCCTGGGTATAAGCTATCTCTATTCTAAATTTTATTAAAATCCTTCAAGCCGTTATCGCGTGAAAGCTCTCCAAACAAACAAACAAACAGACAACGTTTCACTTTTATATATTGGTATGTATAATACGAGCATATGAGACCTGAACGTAGCGAGGGGGGAGGCAGCGAGCGAAGCGAGCCGCGCCTTTGCCCGAAGCGGAGTGAAGGTGGAGTGTGCGATAACTAGATTTTTCACCTCTTTTGTTTCTTAATTACTCCCGTGCAAAGCTGGGGTGGGTCGCTAGTGTATTATAAAAGAAAGTCACTGAAAGCATCTGCCTGTCTGTCTGTCTGTCCACAAATATCTCAGAAAATACTTAACCGATTTTATTCCAGTTTTCGTTCAGGCGTAGGTTAATCCAAAAGATTTAAAAGTATAATTCATAAGTATTTTGTTTTAATTTAGTCGATCTAGGGCGAATTTTCTTAACGAAGTCGGAAATAAATAGTAATACCGGTATTGGATTTCTGCGTATGCTGCGTATACCATAAGTGCTATATGAAAGTATTGTATGAAAAGATTGTTTTTCTCAACAAGTTCTACAAAAAAGTCCACAACAATTTAGGTTTTCAAATTACAGAAAGCTCAAAATTAATGTGATTCAATAACAACAATCATAATTTCTAATTAATTATGCTAGAGCTTATTGTATTAAACTATATTAATCCTTATAAAGTTTAATATCACAGTTCTCAAATCATGTAAATTTTTGCCCTTTACACAATAAACCGTTTTTTTAATATAAAAATGTTTATAATTTATGGCGGTGTTATTGATGAGCGGATTTCAGTTAATTCTGCTTATCCCTATCTTCGTGCCTTCTATCAGTTTATTCTGCGATGTAATAGAACGATCGCGCGCGGGTGCGACCTGCCCTTCTTCGCATTGGTAACTAGGTATACCTAGTAAGTAGTAATAGTAGAAATGGAAGTTATGAATAAATGGAATTATATACATAGTTTAAGCAAGCTATAGATACGAGTAGGGAAAAAGGTTATGTTTCTACATCGTTGGTTATTAAGCTTTGCAATCATAGAAGCGTTGCTTCAAGACATGTGGTATTTGTTTGAGTACCTACGTAATTTTTTAATGAACTTCAAAAAGAGCGAGATTCCCAGTTAGACTGTGTTTATTATTTGTGCGTATATAACGCGTATGCTTGATGGACTTCCAGAGAGGTCAAATATGAATTTTATGAAAATTGATTTGTTTTTCAATAACAGCCTGTATCACTAGACATAGGTTGTGAATTGCGACACAGGCCTCTACCAAGCACTCCTAACCCCGATCTTCGGCTCTTCCTTTCCAACTGGCCGCCAGCCACCTTGCGTATATCGTCGCTCCACTTAGACCTTGGCGTTTCGATCGGTTATGAGTACAGTACCTAGAATGAATGATGCCACTGCTGCAATCATACCTATCATGCCAATTGATTAAGAAACGAATTGAATACATGCATTCGGTGGAACTATAAATAGTCAATGGCAGCAATTCAGTCATTTTACTCTTAAAACTAAACTAGACTAAATTTCTTCATATGTAATTTAAACCTTGTCGACTTTGTAACAAGGTCTTCTTGCCCCTGGCATCTATTCTAAACTTACGTTTATTTAAGCTGCACCGCATAAAATAACGTAATTAAAACAAGTTTTTAACACGCTGTCTAACAGCGTTTGGATAAATTCGGACAGGTTCTGAAACAACGTTTGGACAAATCGGGAGTCTCGCCGCGTGGAAACAAAGTTGATTTTACACTGACAGGCTTTAGTGATAGGTGAGAAATAGATGCCAGGGGAAAAAATACCTTGTTACGAAGCTAACAAGGTTTAAATTACATTTTAAGAAATTAAGTTTAGTTTAGGGGATGTCAGAATCGCTACAACTGACTAACTGAATGCCTAAAACGTAGAGTAACTATAATTTTAGTTTGCTGGGCTATGAACACAGTACAAAATAAAAATAAATAGATATTAAGGTACCTAATATCTATTTATTTTTATTTTGTACGGTTTTATATGTACCAAAAGCTAAAAATAAAATGAAATCGTGGGGCAAATGGAATTTCTATTACTCTGGTTTCCCTACGCCCCACGATTTTATTATATTTTTTAGCTTTTAGTGCATATACAAAAAAACCATTGAAAAATCTTTTTACTTATTTTATTTTCAAGTGTTTAGTTTATTTTTTAGTTATTTCTACTGTGTACTGTGTTCTTCTTGTCAAGCCCAAAAGACCCCCTAACCCCAAATAATGAGGGGACTGAAAATTTTGTGGTGGTGGCCATCTTGGGTTTGGATTTTTTTCATAGTGTACTGTCAACTAGTTAAGCCCTTTAATTTGATACCCATATTGAGGGAGTTAGCTAGAGCAGTCCGCCGCAATGCGTGACACAGAAGGCGCACGCCAAAGTTTATATTTTAGCGACTATCTCAAGGGCACCAGGGTTTACGAACCTTGGCTTGGGCCGTTACTTTGATTACAGGAAATCAGACTAAACTCCCCCGGGTCGGTAGTGTTAGTAGCGATCCAAGGAGCCTTGATAAAATGGCTAGGAGCCTTTTGAGTAATTTAACTGACTACTGGATGTATAAAAGAGAAACATTGTCTCTTTGTTTGGGGAGCTTTCACGCCAAAACGGCTGATCCGATTTTGATGAAACTTTGTAACTAGGTACAATACCAACATAGGTAGAGACCAACATAGGATACTTTTAATTCCGGAAAATGGTAAGTTGCCACGGGAAAACTGGAAAATGTTGATTACTCGCAAGGAACAGAATCACGTGTCTTTGCCGTGGAAACGAAATAATTAAAAGTCTGTTAAATAGCATCAAAAGCGTTGGTGCTATACTTTTTGCGTTAGTTTTTAATTTCCTAACGATGCTTTTTTATCTCTATAAACTGTAGTCCGCGCGGACAAAGTCGCGGGCGAAAGCTAGTAATGTGTACAAGTGAAACGTTGTATGTTTGTTTGTTTGTTTGTTCAGGAGCTTTCACGTCAAAACGGATGAAACAATGTTGATAAAACTTTGTAAATAAGTACTCTGCAATATAGAGTCCAACATAGGATGCTTTATATTCTGGAAAATGGTAAGTTACCGCGGGAAAAATAAATCATGTTTTTATGTGAACTGCAGGTAGTTTAATAACTAGACGTTTTTGACGACAAACAATACGGTACTTCTTCCTTCTCACGTATTGTTGACAGATTTGTTCCGAGAAATAAACTAGACACCGCCATTGGTTTCTGAATCGCGGTTACAAGATTCTCCGTGTACCTATAAGGATTACAATTAGTTAGTTCCAAAAATTCAAACTAGATGGCGAAAACATGTTGTCTGAATCGCGGTGACACAAGATTCTCCGAGTACAAAGATGGGTCTAACATTATTTTAACTTGAGGTGTTTATATGTTAGTTTGTTTAGGTCAAATCTTGCAAGCTGAACTATAACCATGTCCACTTATCAAGTAATGTAATGTTGGTCCCGTTCATTAGGTATGCGTTATCATCGTTATCTTTCTATTCATCAGTGAATTTTGTTCTTCTACGGAGTTTCTCATTTCGGATTCTATCACGTAGTGAAACACCAAGCTTAGCTCTCTCCATAGCACGCTGCGCAACTCTGAGCTTATGTATGAGACCAATAGTTAGCGACCACGTCTCCGTGCCATATCTCATCACTGGCAACACGCACTGATTATAAACTCTCGTCTGGGACTCTGCGGTATCTGCGACGAGAAGATATGCCATAATTTGCCAAACGCTGCTCATCCGAGTTGAATTCGGCGATTGAACTTGAAGTTGGATCTGCCCGGTTAAATCGTCTGACCTAAGTAGACATAGTGATCAACAGATTCGGTAATATCGTTCCCAATATAAACCGGCATGGGTACGACATGGGCATTTGACATGATGTTCGTCTTACCCGTGTTCATTTTAAGACCCACATGTTGGGAAACAATATTGAGGTCACTGAGCATTGTGCTTAGGTCTTCCAGGGTTTCTGCCATGATGACTATATCATCAGCAAATCGAAGGTGAGTGATGTATTCGCCATTGATGTTAACACCATATCCGTTCCAGTTCAGAAGCTTGAATATATCTTCAAGTACAGAGGTGAACAGTTTCGGAGAAATAACGTCTCCCCGTCTCACCCTTTTTTGCAACTGGATAGAATTCGTGCTCTAATCCTGAAGACGGACTGTCATGGTAGCCTTGCTGTACAAACATTTCAACACTTCGATGTACCGGTAGTCAATCTGGCATCGCTGTAATGACTGTAGCACTGCCTAGGTCTCGACTGAATCAAAGGCTTTCTAGTAATCTACAAACGCTAGACATAGTGGCCGATTATTCTCTTCGGTCTTCTGTATAATCTGCCGGAGCGTATGGATGTGGTCTACGGTGGTAAAGCCTTTCCGGAATCCAGCTTGTTCAGGAGGCTGAAAGTCGTCAAACCTACGAGCGAGACAGAGCGGAGAGCTCAGCAGAAAAATGGGCCTATAATTTTTTAAGAGGGTTTTATCACGTTTCTTAAAAAACACAAGCACTACGCTCCTGTGCCACGCCTATAGCGTAGTACCCTCGAGGATGACGGAGTTAAACAGCTTCTGAAGGACTTTAAGTACCGGTGTTCCACCCGCTTTCAGTAGCTCTGTCTGTAGAATAACTTCTGTCCTGCCCTGGTGCCTTGTTGCTCTTAAGCTGTTTGAGAGCCATTCTGATCTCGTATAAGATGACGTCCAGGATATCTTTGGTATAATGGCGGGTCAAACGGGCTCTTGCATCACTAGTCCTACTAGAGGACTACGCGATGAGGTGTATAATCGTCCATAGAACTACTCAAGCTCACTCAAAATCTCTGGCTTCGACGAAACGATGTTCAGCTTCGTCAACAGGCTTTGTCCAATAGACAGATCTCTTGCAAACACTTTGGAGCCCTTGTTCCGCTCTATTGCGTTCTTAATACACTTAATACATTGTTCTTATTTTTTAGAAAATTTTTAGTGCAGTGTCTACAAAGATATTAAGTAATAATTCTCAACCAAGCAGAGTTCGGTGGAATAATAAAAAGTTAGTAGCCTGTAAACCAAAAAATACACTACGTTAGAGCCTGACTTTGACATATATTAATGTTTTTTTTTTCGAATGTGGGTTCGGTTATCTTGTTCATAACACCGAATTCTTACAGTTACGTCCTTTAAGAATAAGACTAAGTGTTTTATCATCACAATTCTGTTATCAAACATTTTATTTGAAGTTGAAAACTAAGTAGTCATATCATTAAATCTCATTAATGTAGGATTTTACCAAACGTGTTCAAACAGATATGTTCCCAAGGCTAAAAAAAAAACACACGAACGCCTCTACCGGTGGATAACGTAAATAAAATGGCGTTGTGCTGCACAACGATTTCTAGCGAAATGAACAGAAATTTCACTCTGAAAACATTATGCAGATCAGAGCATTCTAGCGCTGTAGCGCAAAATGGCTTCAGCTTAAAATAATAAATAAAACATTGCGTGCTCCAGCCGCCTTAGCGCTGGGTTCAACAATGTTTTCGGATAAGGCCCCCGGGACGCGGATCTACAAAAACTATACCACTTCAGTCTTACCCTATTACCGGGAGGGCGAACAGCAGTCCCAACATGGTGTCGGGTTTCTCGTCCACCAGTCCCTCGTCAACAACATTGTGAAGATCGAAAGCGTTTCGAACATGGTGGTATACCTTATACTCAGAATTACCGAACGGTATTCGTTGAAAGTCATACAGGTGTACGCCCCACACTCAAAACGCCCGGACGATGAAGTGGAGGCTATGTATGACGACATTTCTAATCCCATACATGCCCCGAAAACACACTTCACAGTGGTGATGGGGGACTTCAACGCACGGCTGGGTATGAGGAATGGCGATGAACTGAGAGTGGGGCAGTTTGGATTTGGACAGCGGAACTAAAGGGGTCAGCGATTGGCCGACTTCATGGAGAAGGAGGGACTCTTTATGATGAACTCCTTTTTCAAGAAGCGCTCGTGCAGGAAATGTACGTGGCTGCACCCCGGCGGTCATAAGCACAAGGTAGATTTCATTTTGACGACCAATAAGCATATATTCAATGATGTCTCTGTGATCAACAGGGTTAAGACCGGCAGTGATCACCGCATGGTAAGAGGCTCATTGAATATCAACGTAAAGCTGGAGATGTCTCGTTTGATGAGATCTACTCTTCGCTCAAGTTCTGCCCAAATCCAAAACCCCGAGGGCTTTCAGTTGGAGCTCCAAAATCGCTTCCAAATCCTTACCGAATGCGATACAGTGGACGAACTAAATAACGGGCTGGTGGAAATTGTCCACGAGGTCGGGTCGGAGTTCATTAAGACCCCCCGCAAAAAAAGAACACAGTAACTCTCTGAGCATACACTCAAACAGATTAGCTTTTATTCGTGCAAACCGCTTGACAAAATCTAATAAATTTCAGTAAATAATGTGACTACAACGATATTTATTATTTACAAAAGCTTATTTAGTCACGAGTCTGTAATAGATTAGCCTACGTCAGTGCAATTTACGAGAAAAATACCTAACTCAATTGAGTTAGGTATTGAATTCACTCAAATAGATTTTAACTAGATAATTTTTCAATAACAGTACTAGCCCATTAGCCTATTTTTCTGCATTACAAGAATTATTGTAATTTCTTATTGTAAATTTATTTTATAACATAAGATAGTCTTAGCAGTCAGGGATAGTTTCCAGTGTGTAGTTTCTTAATAGTTAAAAATATTTTTTAGGATCAGATAATTTTACTTATTTTTGTTGTATTGGGACTGCAATTGAATTTTTACTTTTCCATTTTTCTTTCAATTTTGGATGTGGCGCTCTAAAACGATTGTACAAAAAGTGCATAAAACAAACCATTTCATCCGAAACATTTATTCGTTTATCCACTTTTATCCGCCCGAGCCGTAGACGGGAGTAGAAATTGAAGTCGAGGATGCAATGCCGTTTTATAAACGAGTAGGTACACTCTGCTTTTAAATTCGATTGTGAGGAAATAAAAAATAAATATTATAAATAACCAAACATGCTAAGAATTGCTAAGAACAGACGAGGGCTTCTTTCCCGCCATTCTATTTTTTTTTACTTTCTACATGAGACATTAGGCTCGGGTCGGAGACCATACAGAATTAGAGAAGTAAAACAATTTTATGCACTAGAGCATAAAATGCAGTTTTATGACGCCTACATCCAGCTTAGACAAGAACTTTTAGGAACTTAATCAGAAGTGAGAATGTTTGTATCCATAATTACTAGTGGCTCTGTGAGCTGTAGACCTCGCGAGCACTAACTTTTTTGCAGACAATCTAGCGGTGCACAGTAGCACTGTAAGGGATCTAATACGAGCCCCTAGGAAACGAAAGCTATTTTTTTGTTAAACAAAACATTGCAATCTAATCTTAAAAACGATAAATACGAAAATAATGTGACGTGCTAAAATATTTACACAAACGCAAAATAGAGGTTAAAAATGTCAAAAACTAATGGGAACCTATAAATATTCAAATTGATTACCTGTCAAAGGAACATGTAACGTAGACCATAATTTAAAATAATATCAAACAGGTCAAAGAAACACAAACACTCAAACGAAAATAAATAAATAATTTAATGGCAAAACTTCAAATGATATCTGATTTAGTATAGTTTTAAAAACACTTGAAACCATTCGAAAAGTTAAGTAAGTTTTTGCCTATCTTTCAAAGCCGTGGGAAAAGAACAACAGATTTAAGACAGGAACGCATTAAGGAGAACAAAGTAAATAGCGAATAAATGTTATTTGTAAAAAAAACATAAAACCAATAATACATTAGATATTTTAAAACATAATTAATAATTACTGATTATAAAATAATCCATAATAGTTACTTTTAAATGAATGATTATATTGTTCAGAATATTAACTTATATATGTATTATGTACTTTCTAAAATAATATAATCAAAAGTACCATCATCGGACTAATCGCCAACGATAGAATTACTACCAGAAAACCTTAGAGTGAAGAAGATAATAGACTAATTATCTTTTGTATAGTATTATAATAAAAATAATAAACTATCAAACTAACTAACTACCAAAATACTTATAAAAACAAATTGAAATAACAATACATGATATAGTAAACTCTATTTAAAATATCTCCATTATTCATTAAAAATGATCACTTAATGCGACCCTGTATGCCCAACACAAGTCAATATAAAAGGGCAAACCTGGATGACAGAGACCAGAATAGGATCGAACGTGACGCGGTCTCCATATTAAAAAAGAGACAAATACGAGTGATTTAAATAATTAATAATTCGCGTTTATTTACAATTAAAATAAAGTGTTAAAGTATAGTTTTTTCAACATACGGGTCCAATATGTAAAGCGAATTTAAATGCAGTGTTAAGTGAGAAAGTGGGTGAAGCCGTGCCTATGCCTACATGCAGAAAAATTACAAAACTAAGTAGAAAACTTGGTTTTTGTCGTTTTTCTGGATAAACTCTTGTATTCTAGAATACATAACTAAGTATATACTTGGTGCTGCCGTGATTCTGAATAAAACTCTCAGGTTTTAATTTACAATAACTAAGTATTAAGCTGATACTTATTTACTTAGTGCAAAGGTTTTAGACGATTTACCCTTTAAATTCAACATATAATTATAACTAGAAGAAAAATTCAGAGTTGCGATTCCTAAACAGTTTACCTTATTTAAATTATAAATAACAACTGAGTCGATGACCTTTTATATATTCAGCATATTCAGTTCTAAACTTAACTGATTTAACCTAAGTATCTAAGCGAAAGGCTATGTTACTTTGTGTATGATGATTTTAAATGAATCGCTAATTAAAATTCAATAACAACTAAGTCTATAATCGATGACTGTTTTATACTCAGGATATACAATTTTCGACCGAACTAATTTAACTAAGAGTATAAATCTTACTGTTGATGGATCTGGACATTGTATCATATTTTAAAATTCAATCGCTATTAAGTATATAAGCCATAACATTGCTTATATACTAATAGAACTAAAAACTTATGAACTGATTTTATGTAACTATAACTAAGTAAATAATTTTCAAGTTGCTTATTTATAAGAAGAACAGATCTAAGAAGAGTTGATTATTTATTGAACGAGTGGATTCCATATGTTTTATACAGTACGGATAACCTGAACTGATTTCGTATATTATTGAAATATAACAGTTGTGAATACTGGGAGGGGAAGTCTAGTGTAAATTGTTGATGATGTTTATATCTATTTATTGATGTGGATCTTATTATAATGTAAATGACAAGTTATTTACATACAGTGAAACTCTTATGTATTATAAATTGACAAAACCTAATATACAACAAGTTTTGACGAAGTGATTATTTGCGAATTTACGGACGATGACATATATTATATTATATTATATTATATTATATTATATTATATTATATTATATTATATTATATTATATTATATTATATTATATTATATTATATTATATTATATTATATTATATTATATTATATTATATTATATTATATTATATTATATTATATTATATTATATTATATTATATTATATTATATTATATTATATTATATTATATTATATTATATTATATTATATTATATTATATTATATTATATTATATTATAAAAAAGTATACAGAGAAATTCTTATGTATTATAAATTGTCAAAACCCTATGACATTACATGATTAGACAAAGTGGTAATTGCAGATTACTGACAATAACATATATATTATATTATGTTAAGATTACTTTGTTCGTCTTTGTTGTTCAGATATATTAAAGAGGAAGGTTATATACCTACCTTTAATGATAAATAAATTGATTGAAATACTATGTTCATATGAGAGACATTACGAATGCATAACCCCTTTTGTTTTGGTACAAAGATGTATAAATACACATATTTTATAATCAATTACTATGAAGGTAATTGTTATTATTTCATAATTTAATGAAATAGCTGAGAGAAGGGAGATTGTTTCATCCTGAGACACACTAAATAGCCCATGCAAGCATTACATCATATACATATTATCGTGGAAAACACGCAACGTGGGATTTACATAAAAGCAACATTTAAAATGCTTGAGAACTCTGAAAGATTTGGTTCTTATTTATGTTAGGAAGAAATTATCTTCCTTATGGACTCTTGGCAGCCTTGTAAATATAAAGAATGATTTAACTTCACTTCTAAAAGGAATATTATACAATATGTTTTCGTGGCAGGGTTTTAATTTCATACAATGATACTGCACACTTAGGGATTTCCCTAACGTGTAGGTAGCCCAATATATACCGTGAAATGGTATCACCGATGGATTCAGATTTTGGTACTTACCCAAAGAAAGAATGAGAATGAAAAATCACCCTAAAACCACCTAAATATATTATTCCAAGACAGACATTACCGACAAAAAAAAACCCGAAACAGACAAAATATGTCATTACACCAAAACAAATCATAAATAACGCTTTATTTAACCTTCAAGTTTGTCTTTCATATCAATGTTAAATACATAAAATAAAGTTACTCATTTACAAAAGATTAACATTGACCAAGGAAGTGAATTATAAACACTAATAAATATTATGACAACATGTTTTATACTCAAATACTGAGTATAAAACTGAAGAGGCTAAATACAAAACTATTCCCTTTTATTTATACAACAATCTATTTTATTAGGATAGGGAATTATTTAGAAACCGCTCAGCAATTTTCATATTCCAACAGAAGTCGGAGGTCTAATCCTTCACCCTGCAAGAGAGAGTTACAACGCGTCTTCAAAAATCGTGTGAAGACAACATCCAAGCCTTTCACATTTTCTTACACAATTTCTATATTTTCATAAATGTTTATTTAAAAAAAAACCCATTGAAATCGTATCTAATTAGGCGGAGATATTCAGTAGCCCCCTTTTAGTCCCTTTTTGAGGGAAGTATCCCCCAATTAAAAATACCGACGATTAAAAAATTCTAAAAATTCGTTTATCCCAACCCTGTATCCCAAGTTTCGAATAGATCGGTTGAGAAATGCGACCTGTAAAGGAGAACAGCCGGAGATCCGGACAGCGCGCGGACTGACATACTCGTACAAAAGCATTTTTGTCCAAGCTGAAACGGAGACGCTTCGCTCGCGCTTCGCGCTCGCTCCGTCAATTATACGCATGAATAAATGAATACCGAATGCTGAACTGGGCGATATAAAGAGATAGACCTATGCAAAAATGCAGTACCAACCGGACAGCTCCAGGGTGTAAATTAAAAAGCAAAGCACCAACCACATCGTTGCCGCTGGAGCAAGGGTTGTCACCCCTGGCACGGGCGCGGCGCACCATCTGACAGCAGCGGTTGTAGCCGTGACAGGCGCGGTCCGACATCCGAAGCGAGCCCTCCACGTGACATGTTACATACTTGCAAGGCCCCGATCGCTGTCCGAGCTTCATGAACCTGGTTACAATGGAAACTTTATAATGGATCTTACGTTAACGAAACTGAACAAGAAATAAAAGTTTAATCATCATCATTATCTCATTGACTTAATCAGTGTCTACGAGGCATAAACCACCTGATGACATCATATGTGGAGAAGGAGCTACCACCTTGTCATGAACAGCCTTGTCAAAGCAAGCAGATGGTAGCTGCAGCGAAACAGGGTAAACAGTGTTGTCACAGTAATAGTTGAATTTATAAAAAAATAATATTGAGAAATAGATGATCTCCAATGCTGCAAGACCTGTCAGATGCTTCTTTGAGGGTAGGCCTAAAAATGAATATAACCAAGACCAAGGTTATGTCGAGCATCTCAGAAATTTCGAATCCAATTGGTAACGAGAGCCTAGAGATGGTCTATTCACTACGTGTACCGGTCATGTTTTGTCTTTTGGCAAAGAAAATTAGAAAACAGATATCTTTAGTCGAATGGTATGGTAAAAGAGAGGCCTATACCCAGCAGCTATATGATGTGATGATTGAGAAATAAAATACTTTAATACAACCAAAGTTTCTAGTAAAAATTAACTGTTCTCGGTTTTTTTTCTTTACTTTTGCTATAAGACATTTCTTCTTGCTAAGTTTCAACTCTAAGTCAACGGGATTTAGGATGTAGGTAGGTACCCTATAGGTGTTGATTCCTCTGCGAGTGTCAAGATATACGGTGTAAACGGCCGTATATTTTGATTGCGTTGACAAGTTTGTTTTCTTCACAGCTCCAAGGCATCACAGGCTAGAGTATTAGATATTAATTTTAATTTGTTATCACCACGCGTTCCTGAGAAAAAAGGGTCTTGACAGACAGACAGACGGACCGACAAAAAAGTGATCCCATAAGGGTTCCTTTTTTTCCTTTTGAGGTACGGAACTCTAAAAATACTAAGTTATAAATACCTAACTACTAAATACTACTGAATGAAAGAAAAAACAAAAAAAAACAGTTATTTTCTTAACACAATTTTGGACAGTACCTACTATTTTCATTTTCCTAAAAAAATAAAATCACGCCTGAATCTACCATTATTTTCAGCAGTGAGACAAAACAACAATTCACAACGCAATTCTACATATTATGTACAATGAATGATACGAGTAAGTGATATTCTTAGGAGTACACGTAAACCAATTAATGATCTGAGAACTCTCCTACATTTTGCATTATCGCACAGATGTTTACCTGGATAAATCGTAGTTTATTATGTTAGCCTCTTCAATGAATCTATTAAAAAAAGCATGATAAAGCTGTCAAATTAATTACAACGAAAAAACCGTACACACAACATTTCTTCTTTATATTATACTAGCTGTGCCCCTGAGCACAACCAGCGTTCAATCTTTGCCACCCTGTTCACAACCTTAGGGATAGAGTTTCAAAACATACCTCCTTGGTGCACGCCTAGGTTACTCAAGGAATATTTCCTACAAATTTCTAAGTCTACTGGTTTAGGCTGTGCGTTGTAAGTCTGTCAGACAATATGCCATTGACGGTACTGGACGGTACTGAAAGATATATGTATAAAAGATTGTAATCTTTATCAATACCTGACAACGAAGCGTCTCTTCTCATTAGCCAGAGCCTGTGCCACTTTTTGCCTTCCTTCTTTTTCTTCTGGCACCAAGAGCTCGCCGTTCTGGCCCAAAGTTTGAGACTTGGGCATCAGTTGATCGCGAAGTATTTTCCGATCTTCTTCATGCACTATCCCGTAGACACTCTTGCCAAGTAGCTCCAACTGCACGACGAAAAAATCAAATAAGAAGTGGTGCTTCAAGCCAAAAAACTTACATTTCTATCCTCATGCTGGCACTAAGAATTAACTTCGCCCTGGGGCATAAATATCGGAATTCGGCGAATATTTGAGTTTATGTATAAGATTAGTTTTTGATACTGCGGAGCAAAAGGTTCATTTATTTCTTTGAAGTTTTACCAGCATGACCTAAGCAGAAGCCAAGACTTGAAATCTTATTTTATGGCACGAATATTTGCCGAATCCCGATAATGTGGGTAGCATTAGACAACAAGTATGCTAAGGCATACTCCTCCACGCTTCTCTTGACAGATTTGTGAATGTCCATAACCAATTTTGAAGTTATATAGGTGAGTAGTAAATATTGACAACTAGCTGTGCCCGCGGCTTTACCCGCGTGGTAATTTTTCTGGGATGTATGGATCCTCTGATATTCCTGAACCAAAAGTACCAAAATCATCAAACTTCGTTCAGACGTCAAATGGGTTTTTATCGATTCTTGAATTCTACTCATCAGATTGAGATACCAAGTACATCGTTTTTAAGTTACGTTTTTAAGTTCAACTCTAAGCTATCCAGCAGTGAAAACTGCAGTTTTTACGTGATGCGTGTACAGACGGATATACAGACAAACAGACTAACAACCAAACGGACAGACACGATTTAAAAAAATGTTATATTCTTGTTCAGCAGTTTATTGTTATTCTAGCCATTTTTTTTAAATATTTTCTTTTTACTGTTTTTTTATACTTACTGCATTATTATAAGCATAGATATATTATATCCCTAGCTAGTGCGATGATTTCTTTTACCAGAGACTGCAGGCCCTGAAAGTAGGACTTCAACTAAAAGACATGAGTTTTTTACGACACTGGGTGTTATACACAGTATTCATAGTATAATTTTCCCGGTCTTTTAAATAAATCGATGTTTATAATTCTAAAAATAACCAGCGCAACCTGGGGAGCTAGACTGCGTCATGCATTCTCCTCTTCTGCAAGATTCCACCTGGGCAAGTACTATACCCCAACTTTGCCAGATATTCAATTTCCAAGTCCTGAAATCTCCTAATACGTAATGTATTTAAATCACCTGTATTTTAATCTTACCTCAGTGTATCCAAGGTACTCGTTGACGTTCTGCGAGATGACCACGATCAGGCCCTTGTACGTAATTGTGAGAAGAAACCCGTTGAGCAGGCCCAGGACCGCCTCCGTCGAGGGATGCGTGAACTCTGGAGCCGACTGCTCAGTTGGGTTGAACACTGCACCAAAGTTAGAAAATATACTTTGACATACTTATACTAACTATTCCACTACTATCCAGCGTGCCCTACTGTCGTCTCGGCGTATCCGACCTATTCCAATCGTTGATGGGTGTGAGCATACTAATATGTCCTGGAATCAGAACTACGAAGACCTTGATCCTAGAACATCCAGACACTGTAGAAGTTAAGGGTGCGATAGAGAGAGAGAGAGAGAGATTCGACTTACCTCCTAACCACACCACTTACACTACACTGTGAGAGACTGCGTACATAAATTGCCTTTCGGAATATTGTAATTATTATTGTACGAGTATTGCCGGTTTTCTGTTATAGGTAGTTTCCATTATAAGCTGATATAATATACCAGTCAGATCACATTTGGATAGTAACAGTTTCATGTTAGCCGGTTTCTAGGTTTTCTGGAGAAATAGTGGCCGGTAGGTAATTATAACTGCGTTTTGCTAACCAACGAACCAGAGTTCTAACTTCTATTACTATTATTTATTATATGATTTGCCATCGCTTCGTGCTTCGGAGGGCAAGTTAAGCCGGTCGTTTCCGGATTCTAAAATTGATAGTTAAAGAAGACAAACATAAACTTCTAACTGTGAACGTCCGGGTGGGCACATAGTATACATATGGCTAAATCAGATAACTGCATAGGCGAGATGGCAGGTTGCCAGCTCCTTGCAGAATTTCATAATTCACTCAAAATTATTGTGTCGTTGCTCTATATAAATTTTACGTATTTAGTATGTTGAAGTATGAAGAAGACTTAAACGATGTTGATGAGTTGATGACTAATTTGGTGCTCAAATAAGACGGTCGAGGTAGCGTGACTGAGGCGCGGCCTACCGCAACATACGCATGGATTTTAGATATAGGGTGTGGAGTTGTGGACATACCAAGACTATGGCGGTTATGGTGATCTACGTATAGAAACTCAATCTGTCATTAATCGACTACTAAAAGGAGGACGTTTTAATGTGGTCCGTTGTTTGTGTATGTTCAGTTCAGCCACAACTCCAAGATTTTTGAACCGATTTACATTATTCTTTTCTGGTAATGGTAGATTACTGCATCGTGCGAATAGTGACGCTTTGCTGCACCGAGTGTTAATTTAGAGCCCGAGCTTTAGGGTTCTAAAAAGACGAGTGTAGTAAGGAGTCACTTGAGCAAGTATCAGTAATCTGCTTTTCTTTCCACTACAAAGTAAGATCATAATTGTTCATATCATAAATGTAAGCAGTACAATTTTCATTAAATTAAATTAGCGCCAATTTCGTCGCGCTCATATTTATAAATAGTACATTCTATTTTTAAATCTCTATCGGACCAATGCATTCATTCAATACTAGCTGCGCCCCATTGTTTCACCTTGTGATGGATGATGATGATAGTGATGATGATAATGATGACGATGATGATGATGATGAAAAGTATCATGTGTTATTCCAGGGTATAAGCTATCTTTATTCCAAATTTCATCAAAATCTGTTAAGCCATTCGAGAGTGGAGTAAAATTATGATGATGAAAAGTATCCTATGTGATATTCCAGGCCATAAGCTATCTCCATTCCATATTTCATATAAATCCGTTCAGCCGTTTGAGCGTAAAGGAGTAACAAACATACACACCTGCACACATACATACACACTTTCGCCTTTATAATATTAGAGTGATGAATTTAAAAAACAGTGCAGTAATGAATTTCCATATTTACTTTTCTGCGCAGCTTTTATTGAGCGTTAACTTTCTGCTAGTTTTAGGTGAAAAATGGTGAAATTACTGTGTAGTGGGAAGAAAACTTACATTGTGGTCTAAAACAAATTAAATAAACATTTGCTGTTTTTTTTTGTAAATCCCTTTAATCTAGAATTTGTATTTGTATGGATTAATTGGAATTGCCTCAGGAACTTCGACAACGAATCCAACACCCTTTAAACTCGGGAAGCTTGAGGCTCAACGCCCCGCCCGCCCTTGTAAAGATATATTAAAGTGTTTGTACTTTTAAGCTGCTAGCTATCTAGTGAAGACCATTCAGGCACGCTCTATGGATTGTATTAGATACTAGCTTTCCCGCCCCCGACTTCATCCGCGCGGACTACTGTTTATCGCGAAAAAAGTAACCTATGTTCTTCTAGGATATTAAAAACCAATGCAAAAGTAGGTATAGCACCAATGCTTTTTGACATATCTACTTGTTATTTCGTTTCCATAGCCACCGTTTCTTACAGCGAGTAATCTACATTATCCAGTTTTTTCTTAGAAACTAACAATTTTCCGGGAAAAAAGTATCCTATATTTTATTCCAGGGTAAAAGCTATCTCCTTTCCAAATTTCATCAAAATTCGTCTTGCTGTTATCGCGTGAAAGCTACCCAAAGAAACAAACACTTTTATATGGATAGGGGCCGCTTTGGTTAGCTCATAATATATGCTTGACATATTATTTCACCATTTGAGTGTGTCCATGGCTTTATCTGCTAGCATGGTACACCACGTGCGCTCGCGCCGTTGCACTTACTCACGTTTTTGTAAACGCATAAAATTGTACCTACATTTATGACTGGAAAACAACAGAATTGTTAGATTTAATTTCATCTCACTATCAATACATAATATTTAAAAATAAAGTCACCTAACTTTAGACCCATATATGAAAGTAACGTCAATCACGTCGTACCATGTTTTTTTTTAAATGTCTTTTATTTTTTTATCCTAGTCTCCGTGTCAGATCTGTATGTTTATATCTTAACTAGCTGTGCCCGAGGCTTTGCCCTCGTGGTTTTTTCATTTACGTGTTATTCCAGGATCAAAAGTGCCTATAAAGTACAATATACTACAATACTTCAAAATTCGTTCAGCCGTCATATAGTTTTTATCGATTGCTCGACATCTAATAATCGGATTAAGATACCGTGTAATCCAGTTTTTAAGTCAAATTCTAAGCTATCCAACAGTGAAAACTGCATCAAAATTGGTACAGAAGTGTTTGCGTGATAACAAACATGCGGACAAACAGAAAGACACGATTTAAAAAAAGAACTTGTTTAGTACCTATTTTAAGTACACTAGACTTTTTTTTTTATTTATACAGATACAGATTGTTTGCTACTAACTACTTTATTACATGTACTTATTGTGCCCGCAGGTTCACACGCGTGATAATTTCTCCATTTTAAAAGAACTCTATGTGCTACTCCAAGACCTAAAATACCAATATACCAACATTTGATCAAAATTTCTTCAGCAGTCAGAAATATTGTTATCGACTTATCGGCTTCTACTCATGGGATTGAAATACCAATTACACCAGTTTTTAAGATAGCCCTTAGCTATCCAACAATAAAAACTATATCGCGATCGGTTCAGAAGTTTTTACGTAATGCACGTACTAAAAACCATACACACAAAGACGAAAAGAAGAAAAAAATAACAGTTCAGTAGCTTATTTTCAGTACTCATGACCAATTTTTTTTTATTATCTTCTTTGTACAGACTTTTTAGTAATTATTGCTTTATTTTATGTATAGATATTTATTATTTCAAAATTAACATAACTTTGGACCCCAATCTCCAGGAACCCTTTATTTTTTTGGGGATAATAATTAACTATGACTGTGTCAATGTGCATCCAAATCCAAATCCGTCCAGTAGTTTCAGCGTGGTAAGTGTTCTTTTAAATAACATTCAACCCCTAACCTGCGGGAACCATTTAATTTTTCGGGTAGAAAAATATCCTACCTCGTAGTATGAACTCAAATTATATCAAGTTTCATTTGAATTCATTCTGTATTAGATTCGGCGTGATGCGCGGCCAAGATACAGACAGAAAGAAAGACAAAATGAACGAAAACAACAGTTTTGGCTTTAGTATCGAATTCAGAGAACCCCCCAAAAATATATATTCGTAATATCTTCAATGCTATACGCATTGGACCTGTTACAATTTTATTATAAGTGTAGAAAATAGATAGGATGGAGACCAGTGTTGGGAAATTATATTCTGAGTTGAGTGTGGATACCGCCCATAATTTCGAACGTAAGTAGATAGGTATATTAATGGTAAGCAATGAAAAAACCGAACTGGATTGCATTGAGAAACAATGTACTGTCCCCGATTAGCAATGCGATAAGGGAGCGGTCGGTGGAGTGAAAATATAGGTTCACTGGGGGACCGAAGGAGCTAGCGCTGCTGATTTCCACAAGTTTGCCTCTCACGAACGTGACATTCGCAAACGTTGTGACGAAATATGTATAGTTCGTGAAAGAGACAATCATTCTCCGTAGTTAAGAATAGATTTGCACTTTGCACCAGTTTAACGCTCGGTCGCTGCATTTAATTTGCATGGGATTTCATGGACGGTTTAAGCACTATAAACTCCTATACTATGCAATGAATTCAATTTCTTTTGCTAAATAGATACTATGGAATCGCTTTAAGATTCCTTGTAATAATCATCATCAGTCTATACTTATCCACTGCTGGACGTAGGCCTCTCTTAATGCACGCCAGTGAGCTCTAAATATATCTCAAAGTATATTTTTAATCATCTCTACTTACTTCTATGCTGTGTATCATATACATATAAAAATGGGTATCATTCATCATCATCCAGCCCATTACGATCCCTTTACTGGGCGAAAAGCTTTTTCTCAGAGTACGAGTACGAAAGTATTTATTGTAAGTAGGCAAAATAATAGCATTTTCACAAGTCAAAACTTAACATCTTATGAACAAAGAGAAAAACATTAATCATTATAAATAGATCAATTCAATACAATTAGGTAAACTAAGTATGCTTCGAGCTTAAAAAGGAAATTTCCCTTTCATGTGCCAACTCAGTGTTGCATCTCGCACAGGATAAGCAAATAAACACCCTTCTGACTCTACCGGTGCTTCGGAAATACGCCCGTTAGAGAAGAGCACCAAGAAACTCTACGGGGATGTAAATAATAAAGCAATAGGAAAGAAATAGTCTGCACAAAGAAGATAGTTTAAAAAAAGAGGTCTTGTGTACTTAAAATAAGCTAAAGAACATTTTTTTTTTAAATCTTGTCTGTTTTTTTGTTTGTTTGTCTGTATGTATGTTCGCGCCCCACATAAATAGTACTTGACCGATTGCAATGCGGTTTTCACTGTTGGATAGCTTAGATATTTACTTAAAAACTGGGGTACTTGGTAACTCAATGCGATGAGTAGAAGCCGAGCAATCGTTAAAAATATTTTTGACGGCTGAAGGAATTTTGATCAAATGTTGGTATATTGATATTGTAGGTCCTGGAATATCACATAGATATCTTTTTAACCTAGAATAACTAGCTTAAAAGCTAAAAAAACACGCGTGTCCTGCCAAAAAGAGCTTTTGCCAATAAATTATATACTGTTGGAATGTGCTTATCAAGACCTTAAATTTGATACCCATATTGTAAATATAGAAGTTTTATTTTCGTGGTTGTAAATGGTACCTTACTGCCGCCATTTAGTATATTTAAAAAAATATATAGCCTATGTTACTCGTGGGGATGTAAGGATTCTAACGATACCCCATAATTCTAAATCTGTTCAGGTATTTAAAAGTTAGGGTGGAATAAAGAAACTCACATACAAACATACATACATACATACATACATGAATGCAAAAAACATAACACTCCATTTTTTGGGCAGTCGTGTAAAAATGGGTCTATTCCACTATGATCACCTGGGTAATCATAGGCGACTCTTTAGTGTCCTTTGATCACCCGTAGTCGACTCCATTTAAATTGACCACGCGTGCTAAGCCGCGGGCATCAGCTAGTACTTATAATAAAGCAATAAGAACGAAAAAGTCTGTAATAAGAAGATAATAAAAAAAAACAACTACTAGGCTACTTAAAATAAGCTACTGAACAAGAATATAATCTGTATGTTTGTTCGCGCATCAAGCAAGAAAATATTTTTTACAATCGTGTCTGTCTGTTTATTTGTTTGTCCGTTTGTTTGTTATCGTTTGTCTGTATGTTTGTTCGCGCATCACGTAAAAAATACTGGACCGATTGCGAAGCAGTTTTCACTGTTGGATAGCTTAGGGTTTGACTGGGGAAACTGGGGTAATTGGTATCCCAATCCGATGTTAAGATACCGCACAATCGATAAAAAACTATTTGACGGCTGAACGAATTTTGAAGAAATGTAGTATATTGTACAGTATGGACTACTTTTAAATGAAATGACCACGCGGGCAAAGCCTCGGGCTCAGCTCCGATGATTAGATACCGCGCAATTGATAAAAATCTATTTGACGGCTGAACGAATTTTGAAGAAATGTAGTATGTTAGTGTACTTTGTATCCTGATGTGTAGAAGCCGAGCAATCCATTAAATCTTTTTTACGGCTGAAGGAATTTTGATCAATTTGGTATGAGTATGGTATACCAATATCTTAGGTCTTGGAATAGTACATAGAGTACTTTTAACCTAGAGAAATGACCACGCGTGCGAAACCGCGGGTACGGCTAGTAAAATATAGAATTTCCAATGAGTCCCACAATAATCAGCAATATTCCAGCGGATTCGAGCCTGGGAACCTTAGAATGCAGGTGCACTACCAACTTCACCAGAGTGATTAATTTCAAACGAATAGCTTAGAGATTTTGTCACAATTACATTCAGTCATGACATGCATAAGGCACGGCCCGAGTTACTATTCCACAACAATGAGTATCGGCGATATACCTTCAATGCAAATAGTATCACCTTTTGCACTCATATATTATATGTTCACCTGAGTACCTAGGAATTGTATATAATGCCACCTAATCAAGAAAATCTCTACTTTGACAATGCATCTACTAAGAATACATTGCTTACATTGTTGCAGTTGGATGGGTAAGTATAATAAAGATCAACTCAAATTTATGAGCCACAATTAAAGCTTCACCAAGAAACAGTACTTTGCGTAAATTCTCCTCTCGATCTCGGGCGCTCATTTCACTCAACACATGATCGCAATGAATGGATGTGCGATCTGTTTGTGGCCAAAGAGGCACGTCCTAAAATCGCATTGTAAATAGTATACAGTAATAATAGTGTGCTGGATACTATTTACAATGGAATATAATCCATCTCAATGGGAATGGCTCACTATCCACACATTGCTTTTCAATTCCGCCGCTTAAAACGCGTAATAGGTGATAGGTATATAAGTATAGGTGAAGCTTGGATTCCAGCACAATTTAACAATTACCGCGAGGATACGTAAAACCAGAAAACATTTACTAGTACCATTGCGCGGTTCAGCGCTACACAGTGCGATTTTTTAGACCGCCCCACTGGTTTTGAACCATTATGACACTTTCATTTTTTTAAGGAGTCTAGTGGTTTCAAAATCGATCGTTGCTCTTATCGATTAAAAAAACGCTCATTAGCGTGTCAACAGTTCAAACTAAAAGCACATATTATTGTACCTTGATAAAATAGCTAAAATCATTAAATAAGTTTTATAAATATATTTTTTATATTTTATATTGAAATATTTAGAAAAGATTTTATGCTTTTTTTAGACGAAAACATAGTGTTTTTTTTACCTTTTGTTGATACAGCGGTTAAATGCATATAAATTTAAAAAAATACACTTTGTACACACTTTTTACACAGATGGAGAGTAGATCGCGTTAAAGTCGCAGTCGGAAACTATTGTTAAAACGCTTTGAGTTAAATTCCTGTCCATAGTCAGTTCAACAGTCAGTCCAATACTTCAAGTGCCATACCGTAGTTATTAATTTTTATCACGCTTTTACCAATTCTGAGAAATCTCAAGTTATATGGGCCGGAGCGCAACTTCCGTGCCGAAGCGCGGAAGTTGAACAACGTCGACTCCTGCTTGCAATATATAGCCTGGTACTAAGGATAAGCAAGCTAAAGTGGCAGTGTGCTGGTCACATTTCCCGAAGAACCGATAACCGCAGGGGTAGACGAGTTCTCGAGTGGAGACCACGTTTAGGCATACGTAGAGTAAGACGCCCTGTGGCCAGGTGGAGTGACGACCTGCCAAAGGCGGCTGGAAGAAAATGGATGAGGAGAGTTTAAGATCGAGCTCAGTGGCGTGCATTAGGAGAGGCCTACGTCCAGCAGTGGACAAGTATAGGCTGATGATGATGATGTTAATGAAATTTTACAGGTTCAAAAAGTAACTCCTTAACTTTTAGTAGGTAAGCGAGTATGCAGAGAATTAAAGAGATAACCAGTCCTCTGCTAAATAATAATCATCGAATGAAGACAAGGCGTCAACTCTGCTTAAGCTGTCAAATGCTTGCGGGTTGGGACATGACTTCAAACAGTACCAATCTTACCATATTGATGAGCGCGCAGGTAATGGGCCGTGTACCTCAGCACCCCAGTCTTGTCGATCTTGCGCGAGGAGTAGACGACCGGAGGCACTAGTGCTGCCAACTCTGCGATAGACTGGTTCAGCTTGTCTCGGCGCTGCTTCTCTGCCTTGTTCCGGATTTCGCGTGGGTTGTCCCTGTTTGAACAAAACACAAATTCAACCAATTTAGACTCTCACTTGGTTATCTGCATATTGCTGATCTACCCACGACTTTACAATTCATTGTATAGACTCAAAAACTACGATACGAAGGTACAAAACACTTTCGTGTGCTTTATATTTATAGTGTTCCTGTCGGGATTTCGGGAAAACGGACTACGTGTCACTGTGAAACGTTAAACAAGATAGGCAGTTATAGCAGTATGTATCCTACTTTATAAATGCGAAAATTTGAGTTTGTATGTATATCCGGTCTTCACGCTAAAACAGCTCAACAGATTTTAATAGCTACTTTATTTAGTTCCTATAGAATAATTCATAGGATATCATCATCATCATCATCGTCGTCGCGAATGAACCGCGGGGCGCAGCCAGTGTATTTATATAACGTTAGCAATGTGTGTTTATGTATGTATCATATAATCAACAACATAAATTAGTTAACTGCTGGACACAGGCCTCACCCAAGGCGCGCCACTGAGCCAAATCTTCGGCTTTTCAATTCCAGTGACCGCCAGCTACCTTGCGCAGATAGTCGCTCCAGCTATAGCTGGTGGGCGTCATATGCCACACCTAATACCGATTTGCAGTCTTAACTGTAGAGAACTCGACATAAGCCTTCTTCCCTTTGTCGTAGTCGGGTAAATAAAAATTGACTATGACGGACTCTGTCTGTCTGTCTGTCTGTCTGTATCGTGGCAGTGCATCATGCCGAAAATACTCAATGAATTCAAATGAAACTTGGTATGATTTGAGTTCTTACTTCGAGGTAGGGCAATGGATACTTTTCATCCCGAAAAATTAAAGGGTTCCTGCAGGATAGGGGTGGAAAATTATTTAAAAGAACACGTAGCACGCTGAAACTATTGGACATATGTTGATGCAATTTGGCACAGACATAGTTTATAAGATGGGTGAAAATTAAGGATTATTTATATCCCGAAGGTATATGGGTCCAAATTCTGTACATTAAATATATTGTTTTTTTTTATGTTTCTCTATATTCGATAATGAAGGCTAACCTGTATGCTTTTTCATTTTTGTCTGTATGTCTATCTGTCTGTATCTTGGCCGCGCATCACGCCACCGGAACAACTGGATGAATTCAAATGAAACTTGGTATGATTTGAGTTCATAATACGAGGTAGGACAAACGATACTTTACATCCCGAAAAATATATGGGTTCTCACAGGATAGGGGTTGAAACTTATTTAAAAGAACATCTACCACTCTGAAACTAATCGACGGGTTTTGATGCAACTTGGCACCGTCTTTATTTATATGATGGATTAATATTGAGGACACGTTTTATCCCGAAAAAGTAAAGGGTTATGGCGGGATATGGGTCCAAAGTTATGTTAATATTGAAGTAATAAATAATATTTTTAGGAGGGTTCTCTATACTCGATACTGAAGCTAAAACTGTTTTATTTTTTATTTTTTATTTTTGTCTGACTGTCTGTTTGTCTATATCTGGACCACGAAACGCACTGGAACTACTGAATGAATTCAAATGAAACTTGGTACGATTTGAGTTCATACTACGAGGTAGGACATTGAATACTTTTCATTCCGATAAATTAAAGGGATTTTCGCAAATATTTCCGCAAGATAGGGGTTGAAAGTTATTAAAAAGAACGCGTATCACGCTGAAACTACTGGACGGTTATTTTAATGCAAATTGACACAGTCATATATCTATACTTATAATAAAACAATAGGTACGAAAAAGGCTGTACAAAGAAGATAAATAAAAAAATGCTCTTGGGTGCTTAAAAAAGCTATTGAACAAGAAAATAACAACTTTTTGAATCGTGTTTTTTTGTCTGTTTGTCTGTATGTTCGTTTGTTCACGCATCACGTAAAAACTACTGGACCGATTGCAATGCAGTTTTCATTGTTTAGATAACTTAGGGTTTGATTTATAAACTGGTGTAATTGGTATCTCAATCCGGTGAGTTAGAAGCCGAGCATTTATGACGAAGTATTTATGACAGCTGAAGAAATTTTGATCAAATGTTGGTATATTGGTACTGGAATAGCACATAATAGTACTTTGAACCTAAAGAAAGGACCTCGCGTGCGAAGCCGCGCGTACAGCTAGTATATAATAATTTTCTAACGGGTACAAAAAAGCTAGTGGAAATATTTGGATAACGACGCATAGGTCTCGGTGGCCGTATTGGTAAAGGCATGTGCCGCGCTGAGGCACAGTATGCGAGTACGAATCTTGTCCGTGATAATTCGCTTGTCAAAATCGGACCAAATTTTTAGTTTGAACACAACACTTAATTTGCTTCGCAGTAGTTACGACACCAACCTTGCGAAAAAAAGTGCTAGCTGTTCCATATTATGTAATTATATTTTTCGTTGCTTCGTAGAAACTCTCAGTTTTCTTTGCAACAGAATCCCATGCCATAACAGATTTTGTAGATCACGTTAACAAAGCATGTTATTTTCACGGCAGAGGAAGACAGCAGAAGAAAGGCGGCCGGTAATACCGCTAATACACCATAGAAAGCTCAACGTCAAGGTTGGCTCATGAAAAACTGCACGAGGTACTTAGAGGCTTACGCCTTGCAATGGGTGGAGCGAAAAGGATGCTTACGAAATTCTCGCGTTGGCAACTTGGTTAGAAAAATAATTGTATTGTAACATTTTTTTATCATTGTGTAAAAAATAACTTAACATTAACCGTGAAATAAAGCCTCTCGTGTCCTTGCAAAAGGATTACCGAAAAAAAACCTCGAGGGTTGCCAATGTTGCCATATTTGGCTATGCGCTCATCGGGACACAGTGAGGAAAAAATTATGAATATTTGTTTATTGAGTTGAGTTGTTTACTAGCAATAAGTAGTTGAAAGTCTGGAAGAAGAATTCTACGAGTATCAATCATTTGATGTTTTTTTTACACTGCTAAAAGCAACTAAATTTTCATCTATTCACTTCCTGTTTCTATGCAAAGATTGTTTAATATTTTACATTGATAATAATTGAACTCTTACTTTCATAGCTATATTATAAATTGTTATATTATTTTTTTACACTGATAGAAAAACCAAAGTTTTCACGCACGATGCGCTCGTGCTTTTCACGCACGATGCGCTCGTGCTTTTCACGCACGATGCGCTCGTGCTTTTCACGCACGATGCGCTCGTGCTTTTCACGCACGATGCGCTCGTGCTTTTCACGCACGATGCGCTCGTGCTTTTCACGCACGATGCGCTCGTGCTTTTCACGCACGATGCGCTCGTGCTTTTCACGCACGATGCGCTCGTGCTTTTTAATTATACTCGTAGGTATTAACCATTTTTATATGGTCTGGGATAATGTTATATTTTTATATGGTCTGGGATAATGTTATATTTTTATATGGTCTGGGATAATGTTATATTTTTATATGGTCTGGGATAATGTTATATTTTTGAAAGCGATACTATACTACAATTCTTGCACTTGCGCTTTTCTTCAGGTCGATAATATAGTTGTTTGCATCATGTATGGAATTATCTCTTATTTTCTCTTTTATTTCAAGTTGGATAGAAATAGTGCAAATCGCAAAAAAATACCATATAACCAACACACCATGAGCCAACCAATTCGTGCGATTAGCTCACTGTTTACCGCTACTACTGTTCGCTCGCTACCCGTTGTCAATGTCTCACCTCCCATCGATCCACTACCCCTGCCATCTTTTTTGTCAACCCACCATCAATGAAAGCGGGAAAGAGCTTGCGAACTCCCGCGCTTCCGAGTACCGGGAGTATTTCAATCTCCGTGGCCGCGTGGAAAATAACCTCAAACCTTGTAACCGCAATTCCACAATGCTAACTTCCAGGTCCATCGTAACGATAGAGCCACCGCCTTCGGCGGTACATTAATATACTACATAAACTCACTCCACTGTATCCCGTTAGACACCCCTCCTCTTACCAATTTAGAAGCCTCCTTCTGCCAACTTGCGACGACCGGTCATCAATCAATCGTTATAGCCTCCTGCTACCTCTCCTCCAGTAAAACCTTACTCCAGAGTAATCTAGAGGCACTTCTCTCAATGGGAAGCGCAGGCATTCTGGCTGGCGACTTCAATAGCAAAAACCTCATTTGGGGGTGCCGGAAAACCAACGGCAACGGTACTAGACTTTTTGACCTTAGCGAAACTCTTGTTTTCAATGTAATTCCTCTCTCGAAATGGACTCACTACCCCCGTTGTCGCAACCACAAACCTGACATACTAGACATACCGCTCCTAAAGAACGTAAAACTTAGTTTCCGCTCAATTGAAGTGTTCCAAGAAAATAGAATCCGATCACCGTCCTATTATTATGTGCCTAGTGCCCCGACCCGACAGACTCTTCCTCGCCCACCAACTAAAACGATAGTGGACTGGAAGCGTTTGGGGAAAGCCCTAAAAGCTATCAGCTCACCCAATCCTCGATCGCATCCCCGACGACATAATAACCCCCGACGACGTTTCTTCGTATGGCAACCCTAATCAGGACGGCAGTATAATCTAATTGAAGGTAAACTATAGGCAACATAGGTGATTTTGTTCGTATTATGATATACCTTTGACTTTCTACTGAACTCTAAGGCCATACAATTTCTACAAATGATTGTTATTTGTAGAGTCATTGTAAATAAATATGTGGTTCCAGGAGATACATTTTTGATTCGATACATTAGTCACACCAACAGAAATAGATTTCCTTCGTGGTCCTACTAGTAGGACAAAACAGTAGGTCACGAGAGAAAAAGGCGGATCAGAACACTATTGCGCAAGTTCAACTTGCTTAAAAAAAAAATATTTTTTTAAGTTCTTTAGTGAGATTTGTTCATAGTATGGTAAATCGATTTATTTTTATACGCGATTCAGTGGAATTGAAGGTAAAAAGTTATTTTCTGATAAAATTGTGATTGCACTATAGTGGGATAGTACAATCACCACGACAATTAAATATATACTCTAACGCGATTGCGGTGGCTATTCCCAATAATTGACCGAGCGAGTGCGAAGCATGAGCGAAGCGTCTCCGTTTCAGCTTGGGCAAAAATGCTTAAGTATGTCCTTCCGATTTCCTTCTGAATGTCCGATCTCTTTTCTCCTCTACAAGTCGCATTTCTCAATAGATCTAGACGACACTTGGTATACGGGTTAAGCGAATTTTTAGTTTTTTTTTGTCGTCGGGAATTTTTAATGGGGGTGGGGGGGGGGGGGGGGGGGGTGGGGGGGGGACTTCACCCAAAAAAGGTTAAAAAGGGGGCTAGTGAAAATCTCCGCCTTATTAAATCCAATTTCGATGGTTCTTTTTTTATTTGAAAAGTAGTAACTTTTAGTTAGTCTCATAAAAATTTGGTAAAGATCTGAAGAGAATCTTCGGCGTGATGAGCAGAATAGCCCCTCAAATTGAAGTAAATTTCTCACTTTTAGGTTTCTACTAGTGGAATCAGCCCTTTACCTGTTAGGTAGGGATTGATGGAGCACCTTGGTTATTGATGTTAGTTTTACAGTAAGATAACTAGATGACGCTACTGTGCAGCGCTAAATTGTTTGCAAAAAAGTTCGTACGCGCAAGGTCTACAGCTCACAGAGCCACTAGTAATTAGTATTAATCGCAACCGCATCAATATGTTATTAAATAGGTATACATGTAAATTCAAAGCAAGTATTATTTAGTTAAAAAATAAACATAACACGATAAATTACAGTTCATAGTTCTCATAATAATGTAGGTGTTCAATCTAGGAATAGCTGATTAACCGTTTACAATTTACCTCTAAACATCCTGCTCAGCGGAACACTTATAACAATGTAACTCCACTGCGCATTCCATGGTATTGGCACAGGTTCTGGCATGCAAGTGGTAATAGTATCAACTTTCAACCTAGGACTAGGACCTAGGATCCTTACATCCCTATACAACTGTGAAGAGTTCTTTCTGGAGGCCAAAATTATTCTCGTGGATAGGTCAACCTTATGACATAATTTCTATGACAGACATCTACCAATTTTCGACTTTAATTCACACAAATATAATAACTGAATTAATTTTCCATTTTAAAACTGATTAATATGTAAAATGACGTCATAGCGCTTATGGCTAAAGTTACGCAATTATGACGCGGGTTCATTGTAGTTGCACTTGAAAATTCCTGGGCGCTTATTCTTTAAGACAAACGTAATTCCTTGCAGAAAACATGTGACGTGTCATTAAAACAATGCACAAACAAATCCACGAAGATATCATAACGCGACGCGCTACGTGTCTGCACGGTAATAGCGAGTAAGGGCCTATTTCAAAATATGCATGATAGAACTTTTATGAAATTTTTGACATAATTTTTCATTTTAAAGCTGTATTTTTTTTTATAAAATGGTGTCATAGCGCTTTTGACTAATATTACGCAATTCGGCCGTTGATTCATAACATTGTTGTTGCACTTGAAGAGTTCTGGAGGCTCGCTTTTATGTCAAAGTTCGCATGATATAATTTCTATGACAAACATTGGTCAATTTTAGAATTCATATCGAACAATTAAATTAATAATGAAATTATTTTTTCAATAGAAAACTGATCAACACCTCATAAAATGACGTCATAGCGCTTATGACTAATGTTACGCAATTATGCCGATGATTCATAACATTGTTATTGCACTTTGCAACCAGAAGTCTTCACTTCTGAAGGCCGATTCTCGCTTGTACTATTATTTATTCTGTGCTTGTACGTCAAAGCTTGCATGACATAATTTCTATGACAGACATTTGTAACTTTTCGACTGTATGTAGGTATTTAGCACTAATAAATTGTTTGTTTGTGACTACGACTATGACGTAGTGCTGATCTCTGGTGTCTGAGTTTGTCAGGCCGCCGGTGAGCCTCTGACATGGCTTAACGACTGCTATTAATTAATAACAGCCGGGTCCGTGCCCTCCGAAGCAAGGAGCGATGGAAACCCGCTCTCAACTTAGAAAAGTCATTGGTGTTGAGCACAGGACCGAACCCGGTATCTTTTGTAGTTGGTAATCGGTATATTGTATTGTGAGCGACGGTAGCCTAACGTTATACTAGTGCGAATTATGTTTTTTTTTTAATAAGATTCAACTTTCCAAATCCAACCATTTTTGACATGGAAATCCGCACATAACTTAGAAAAGTCATTGGTGTGGAGCTGAGGTTAGAACACGGTTAGTATTTGTTATTATTATAAAATGATATGGTAGCTTATTGCATAATTATAATTGTGTTGTACTGTGGTAATGTTGAGTTTCAGACGTAATACAGCTTTTTTTTTAAATTTATAACATTGTTTGATTTTCTTCTCTCCTTGTTCTTTGATTTTGAATGATTAAGCTCGGTACAAAGTTAATGGGAATATCCTTTCATAATACCTACCATTTCAATTAGCATCATCCATCAATTTCATTTGTGTATCTTCCTCTCTATCAAAGCATAATTGGCAAAATTGTGGCAGCCCCGCAGAAGCCATCCGTACAAATATATAAAAGTGAAACGTTGTCTGTTTGTTTGGGGAGCTTTCAGGCGATAACAGTTGGACGTATTTTGATGAAATTTGAAATGGAGAGAGCTTATACACTGAAATAAAACATGGAATACTTTTTATCCCGGAAAATTGTTAGTTTCCACGAGGAAACTGGAAAATGGTGATCATTCGCTGTAAGGAACGGTTGCCATGGAAACGAAATAACAAGTCTGTCAAAAAAATCAAGAGCGTTGGTGCTATACTTACTTTTGCATTGGTTTTTAATATCCTAGAAAAACATGGGATGCTTTTTTTAGCAATAAATTGTAGTCCGCGAGGACGAAGTCGCGGGCGGGAAAGATAGTAAATAAATAAAAGTTGAAGAGGAAGACATTCAAGGGGCATGAAAAGGCTCTACGCTTATTAACCGATTTTTAAAAGGAGGAGGTTCTCAATTCAGCCGTATTTTAATTAGGTATTATTACCTCTGTATCTCCTACCCCAATTTCAATTACTTTTTTTAAGAAATCGAGCGGAAAATTACCAGGACGATTTATTATGGTTATTTTACTACTAATTCCATTTAAAGTCAATTTTTTGGATAAAATGATGTATTGAATCGAATGAAGAATCAGAAATAATCTTCATCACAAAACAGGGCAGGGCAGGGTCTGCAGGGCTGCAGTCTCGACATCAATATAGATTGCTTTACAACAGAAATCGGTCGCAAAGTCCGATTATAACGATATTTGGTAGTCTCTACCAAATATCGATGTCAATCATGATCAATGTCAGTACAGATAGCGATGACACTCGATAGCTTTCGTCAATAACTGTCAAAGCTAACAATTGTCATCGATAAAGTACCGATTTCGGTTGTAAAGCAATCATTATCTATGTCGAGACTGCAGGCCATGGTGTAAAAATGTTGTTTTTGTCAGCCAATAGGTACGTTATAGAAGGTGCGCCATTGTGAACTAATAACTTATGCAATACCTAATAATATTATAGGTCTTACATTATTCAAGCAAGTTGCCAGCTGTCACCGTATCCAAGGCTGTCGGCAATCTAAGATGTCGTATAATGTACCTATTTGACGATTATCTGACACACGCGTATGAGAATACACTCTTTTCTATACTTTCTGAGATAGCCATGATGTCATAATTGAATTAAATTGGGAACGAAAATAAAACTTCACTAGCTGTGCCCAGCGGGTTTTTCCGTGTAGTCATTTTTCTGAGATAGAATAATCAATCTAGGACCAAAATTACCATCAAATACAATATCAAAATTCGTCACTTTTTATCGATTCTTCTACTCGTCGCATCGAGATGAGGCCAGCACTACCTCATACGACAAACAAACAAACATCGAGATGCAAATGTTTTTTTTGATGAATTATCTTCGCTGTATAGACTTTTTGTTACTGCTTTAATATAAGTGAGAATAAGATATGATATAGATAGATAAGGGTAGATACCTACGTCTAATATATTCGTTAGTTTTGGCAATTATTTGTTACAAACCCTGCCCACCATATGTGTGTCATTTACCATATCGTTCAATGCAGGTTCTCAAGTTTATCAAAATCGGTTCAATAGTTTAAAAGAAAAGATACTGTTAACTGTTTCCAGAAGCGCTTTTTTCTGAGCGAACGGAATTAGTAGGTACTTCATTTTCTTAGACCTAAGTTAAAGTAAATATAACATATAAAAAAAACACGATTTCAAAGAGCATAAAACTTATAAGACAGAAATATTTGTTTTTTTGAGGTCTTTGCCTGTGTGTGTATTGTGTGTATGTATGTTAGTTACTTCTTCACACATAAACGGCTGAACGGATTTGGATGTTATTTGGTATGGAGGTATCTTATACCCTGGATTAGCACATAGGCTACTTTTTATCTCGAAAACATGCTCGGTTCCTGAGGGACGCGGGTGAAACCACGGGGCGCAGCTAGTATTTGTATAAATTTTAATGTTTCTGTTTTACTTACATATTTAACTTTACTTTATTAGTTCAATCGCAACATTATTTACATTAACTTGAATAATCTAAATTGATTTGTTTTGTAATCTGCATCTACATTAATAATATAAAGAGGAAAGATTTGATTGTTTGTTTGTTTGTTTGTTGGTTTTTAGAGATGTGCCGAACATGGATTTCTAAACCGAACTGAATAACGAACATTGTTCGGTTCAGCGTTACCGAACCGAATGTTCGGCCGAACTATTCGGTTCCAGTTAGGAGCGCTTTGCCGCACTAAACACGTTTGTACAGTACAGGTTCGCGAGGCGCCCGGCCGGCTAAGCATTTTAAAAACGATATCTTTTTAAGATGGGCATCATCATTTCTTTACATTTTCGTCAAAAATAAGTGTTAGTCGTATGATTAGAGTACCAATCAATCGTTCGAAACTAAGCCACAAACTTCGTAATCTGGGATCAAAGTACAACCTCCTGCGACCTTATCAAAAACAAAACGCTACTGGGATGGAGATAATTAAAACAATTTTGCATAATTAATTAGAATTTGATTGGTATTTATTTTCTATTTCATTATGTTATCTGAGATTGAATGAAGACATACATACTCATTAACTATTATTCTAATTGTCACCATAAAAAGTGACATCAATGTTAAATAATGTCATGTTTGTCTGATATTACTAGTTGGTTTTATTTTCCAAATAAAAATGACTAATCGAATTATTTCAGCTCGTACTTTAATATTAATCAATTGGTTAATATTTGATATGTATGCTAAATATTTTAAAGTCAATACAAGCTGTAGGCAGGCCTTAAAATTACATAAGATTATTATACGGTTAATATTCGGCACATCAAGCGAATATTCGGCCGCATACCGAACATATAAAACCATGCCGAATATGCCGAATACGAATAATTAATGAATATTCGGCGCATCTCTATAATGTTTGTTTGTAATGGATAAGCTAAAAAAAACAGACCTGATTTTAAAAATTATTTCACATAAAGAAAGCTAAATTATCAGCGAGTAACACAAGCAGGATTTTATTTTTCAAAAAAATTAGAGTTCCTTTCGAAAATTGCAATAATGAAACCCGAGGAATTATATGTTGCATTCTCGATTACTTTGTATCACAAATCAAAGAGTATATAAATACTACGTAAGTAAGAAGGAGACGTAACTAAGAAGGAGATACGGGTCTTTGTATATGGAACGTTGCCATGGAAACGAAATCACAGGACATCTAATAATCATTGACGTAGGAAATGCTCTAGGCTAATAATAAACGAAATAGTAATTCAACCTCCTTGCGTTAAACAGAATTACTATAGACGAAATGGTACATGAGTATAAAACATATAAACATAAACATTTTGTGTAAGAAATTGTTGTTGTTCTATTTGTCCAAATAAAGTTCCTACTAATTTTATCTTTCTATAAATCTACCCGTGCGAAGCCGGGGCGGGTCGCTAGTAAGCTTATAAGACAATTGCTACTGTTTAGTTATAAGAATAATATATATTTGAATTGGTCGACATTTATTTTGATACCTCATTCGATAAGTTTTGGTAATTTTTTGTTCCGTTGGAAATACAATATTGACACTTCGTATATTCTATAGTACTCTCGTGATCAAGACAAATACAATGATAGGTACCTCATTTATCAAACTCCGTCAAGCCGTTTAGGCTGTAGGAACGTTTCTTAGGAACGCGCCTAAGAAACGTACACACAAACAAACATATAAACAACCCAAAAACATAACCCTCCGTGCAAAAATATAGGTACATGTTAGATTTTTTTATTTATTTTTTTGAGGGTTTATTGTTTGCTCGCGTCCGTAGGATTCAGCCCTCGATGTCCTACACGTGACCCTCGGGTGGTGCCAAAAGAGCAACCGAATCACCTGGTGGTAGGCTTCGGCCGCCGGCTTTTTATATTACCGGGTGGTAATATAAAAAGCCGGCGGCCGGACATATTCTTGATGCCAAACGATTTGTCGTGTTCCATCATGATGTTCAGGGAAGCCGTCCGGATGAGTTGTATGATGCAGTTGTGTTGGAAGGGTGGACCGTGATCGGAATCATGGTGTTTCTGCGTCGGAGGCCTTGCTTTGGAGGGTAGCGGGATCCGAAGCACGGTGTTCTCTGCTGGCCGACCGCAAGTTGTAGGGGCCCAAGTAGTAGTTTAGCCAGCTACGAAAAGCTGCCTCACCGCTTGTGAAAAATCTTGAAATGATCCATTGGGCCGGCTGGCGACCGGATGTGAGGAACTGATGTATTATTTCAGGGGGGTTCGGGCGTCCCCGCGGTCTCCATAGCAAGTTCTTCAATGGCGTAGTTATGCCCTGACTTCCGTGGGTTAGCCATTCCAACATCTCGTTTGCTATTACTCGTCCAACCTATTCACAAAAACACATCATGAAAAAAGTCCAAAGAAGATATAAGTTAAAACGGCAGATGCACGTCCTCACACTTAAAGTGGATCTTGCGAATATTCGCGGGATTCACTCCAATCTCCAACCGGTCCATTATCATCTGGAGACCTCTAAGCCCCACTTGTTCTTCTTGTCGGAGACGCAGATAGGATGTCCAGCTGATACGGCGTACTTGGATTACACAGGCTATATCTTGGAGCATCTATTTATCCCAAATGCCGGCGTTTGTGTATACGCCCGTGATGACATTTGCTGTCTGCGTCTCCGAAATCTTGAGCACCCTAACTTCTCAGTGATTTGGGTGCTGGTCGACACGGGCATAGAGAAAATTATGTATGTTTGTGTGTACCGCTCACACAGCGGAGATCGGGGGACGACTTTATTGGTAGACTATCTAGGTGTGGCGGCAAGTGTGGCCCAACAGCGTTACCCGTCTGCTCAATTGGTGTTTTTGGGGGATTTTAACGCCCACCACAAGGAGTGGCTTGTCCCATACCAAAAAACCGACCACGCTGGTAGAGAGACGCGGAAGCTTGCTCTGGCGTTAGATCTCTCTCAGCTGTTAGGCGTGCGCACGCGTAACAAGCGACTGGTCTACGACGGTGTATGACCGAAATGGAAATAGTTTGGTGGATCAGACCGGAATTTTATTTTAATAATAAATAGTGGTGGATAATTTTGGGGTATCAGTCCGGAACAGACCACACAGATACCTTAACCTGACTTTTTGCGTTTGGGGGTTAAAAACATCAAAAGAGAGATAATTTTTAACTTATACAGGAAATTCTTACTTTCAATGTTCAAAGAATGTCTCACCATTTTGTCTTCTCACGGTTCTCACTGAAGAAAAGCTAGTGTGAAAAATATCGATATCTAAATTCCTATCATTACCTACATAATTCATTGAATGCTCTGCACGCAGGATATACAAAGCAGTTTTTCTGTATTTTGTATTGTTGAAAGAAGAAAAATGAGGATAACTGCGCTACGATCTACTAGGTTCTTAATTTAACTAAGAAGATCTGGAAAACCCATAGACGAGTTCTTTTTTTGGAGAATTATTGTTTCCATAGGACTTGACGTAGAAAGTGATGTTTAGCAAAGGATTTAAAGTACCTACTCTTACTCCTTGCTTTTAGTTCGGTAAATATGATATCGAATAAATTTCCGCTGAATACGTTCTATATGATCTATATAAACGGAGTATCTATGGTTCCAAATCTGTATTATGACTTGTTGCCTATTAGCATATTAGGTACTCTGATTATTTGAAATCAGTAGCATAGAAATATTCATAAATACAATATAACGGCAGGAGCGTACTCAATACAATTTGTTACAATGTAAAGTTGACATCAATCTAATTAGTCTCTAACGGCAGTGCCTGCCAAGTTTTAATCCATATCATTATTCTACGATTACTCAGTTTGTCAACAATAACACACCTAATTTGAGATATTAAATGAAGTGCCCCCAGCTAGAATGCACTATGGTGCGACTTAAGTCCTTTGGTGTACCTCGGATGCACTAGATAGAATTTTACAGCAGCTTAATATAGATTCAATGTTTTCTTTTTTATAACATGGAAAACAAGAAACATGTGAGGCAGTTCCATATTCGAGAGGTTTTAGTGCTTATCTCACAAACAAAATTTGAGTTAATGATATGTTTTTTTAGTTAAACTAATCAGGCGACTTTTTAACTTTTCGATGAATATATTTAAAATTTCAGGCCACTACGAGAAATCAGTTGGCAGGCATATTGTGAAATTAATAACATTTTATTATGAGCCACAACAATGAAGACGTAAAATTATTATAAAAAACCCAACTGCGAACAAAATTATTGAATACGAACTTACCGACCGCACAAATAATCGCACTACGAGTAATATTATAAAGGCGAAAGTTTGTATGTATGAGGACGTGTGTGTATGGATTCGTTTGTTACTTCTTCACGCTTAAACGGCTGAACAGTTTTGAATTAAATTTGGTATGGAGGTAGCTTATACCCTGAATTAAAACATAGGCTGACACTTCATATATCACATAGCACTCTCGTGATCATGACGAATCTAATGATATCTCATTTATCAAAATCCATCAAGCCGTTTAGGCTGTAGGACGCGCCTAAGAAACGTACAAACAAGTAAACATACAAACGACCCAAACACATAATAGAGATAAAAAAGTGCGAGCATAGTGCTACGAGTATTACCCTAAGACACTGCAATCTAAAATCCTGCTCTGCTGGCTCTTACTACTAGGAAAGACGAAAGGTATTTATTTAGTTTGAGATAGACGACTTGTGAATATTTCCCATTTTCAGTCGTTCTTTGTACGAGTTACAGTAATATTATCATATTCCACTACGTAATGCAGTGCTTGGTCAGTTTTACAATTCATTAGGTTCGATGCAGAAACGATATTTTATTTATTTTATTTATTCTCCGATACCTACAGTGTGTTACGAAATCTGAGGGAGCCGTTAATATCAGACGTTATCGGTTTCATAAAAAACAGACTTTAATGCTTTTCCTATAAAATTAATATAACAGTTTTTTTTAATTTAGGTTTTAATATAAAATATATGTACAAGTTTTCCGTCGCCATGGCCTGCAGTCTCGACATCGTTAGAGATTGCTTTACAACCGAAATCGGTCGCAAAGTCCGATTATAACGAAACTCTACCAAATATCGATGTCAATCATGATTGTCCCGAATATATATTTTTTCAATTATTCTTTTATATAATGTTAGTACAGATACCGATTACAGTCGATAGCTACTGACAATAACAGTCAAAGCTAACGATTATCCACGGTATTTTTACCGATTTCAGTTGTTAAGCAATAATTGTCTATGTCGAGACTACAGGCCCTGATATATTATAGCGCCCAAAACCACTGAAAAAATACAACTTTGTTTTATTTTACTTCTGATGTGTTAAAATTATGCTGAAAAACAATAATTGAAAAAAAAAGAAGCGCTTTAAATTTTACATTACTGATAAAACTCTGTATTTGACTCCTTTTTCCGGCTGTTTTTATAATTATCGATTTAGACGTAAAAAGACGTCTAGTTACTTAAAATCTGACCGTGCTTCTTCTTCTTATCGTGTCACTGGTTCGACTTTATATTAAATAAAAGCTGCTAGATATGTTGCCAGGTCTACAGCTCTTTGGGTTGCCTTATTTAAATCTTCCGCAGTGCAGGCAGTGGGGCAAGACGGGCAAGAAAGCAGATGGTCCATAGTCTGTCTTGAGTCTCCACAGAAATTACACGTAGTTTGGGACTCGCCTATTATACCCCATTTGGCCATATTATGCTTACAACGGCCGACATTGGTCCTGAGCCGGTTCAAGTATTTCCAAGCCGACCATTGCAGGTTATGGCCAGATGAAAGTTGTTCTGCTGGCATTATGTAGTTAGTGGGAAGAGGGTGCTCAGCTGCCCATAGGCTAAGCCTCGTGTTGGGTGGGTCCAACCTCTCCAAACCTTTTGTCAAATGTAGGAAGCTCTTACGGCTTTTCAATCTACTTTGTGATAAGTGTGATTGTAAAGTGGGTGTCGGTGGTCATGTTCCTCTTTGTATTTTTCGATGGCACACGCGACATCCCGTCGTGTTTCGGGTGGTGCTATACCTGCCAGTGGATATAGTAGGTTTAGGTGTGTGGGTTTGAGGCATCCGGTTATTATTCGGCAGGTATCGTTCAGGGCTGTATTTACTTTATTCGCGTAGGCCGAACGGTGCCATACTAGACACGCAAACTCACCAGCTGAAAAACATAGCGCCAAGCCCGTGGTTCGGAGGACTTGCGGTGCTGCTCCCCATTTTGTGGATGTTGAGCGGCGGAGCAAGTTATTTCTGGAGCCAACTTTCTGCATTGTATTGATACAATGGGTCTTGTAGGTGAGTGACCTATCCAGTGTAACTCCCAGGTACTTTGGTTTGGAACAGTGCTCAATCATGAAACCGCGCCAAGAGATGTTAAGATTACGATTAGCGTGGCGATTGCGAAGGTGGAATGCGCATGATTGAGTTTTTGTTGGGTTGGGCCTGAGAGCATTCGCATCGTAGTACTTTCCTAGCTTCCCCAGTGCAAACGACAGTTTTTCTTCTGCTTCTTCAAAAGTAGATGTTTGCGCTGCCAAGGCTAGGTCATCCGCATAGATGAAACGCTCTGTGTCCGTACACTTTGGCTGGTCGTTAGTATAAATATTGAAGAGCGCTGATGCCAGCACATTTCCCTGCGGAAGACCATTTTTTTTGGCAGCGCCATCTGCTTTTGTCAGCTAGAAGATGGACTTAGAATCGTTGATTTCTAAGGAGTTCAGCAAGTATTTGTACGAAATCTGGATCATTGGTTAGACTGTTTACTTTATGTAAGAGCTTTTTAACATTAACGGTGTCGTAGGCAGATGATAAGTCAATGAAAGCAACTCCAGTGACTTTGTTTGCTTCATAATCGTCCTCTATGTGCTAAGTGAGCTTTAGGACTTGACTGGAACAAGACTTTCCCGGTCTGAACCCAGCTTGTTCCGGTATTAAGTTCGGCTCAGTAGAAGGAGTAAGACGGTTTAAGAGCAACCGCTCGAACAGTTTATAGATGTGGCATAGCAAAGATATGGGTCTATAGCTCTTAGGATCATGAGGAGACTTCCCTGGTTTCAGAAGAGCTATTACCTTTTTTCTCCGCCAGAGTTTGGGATCTTTGCTGTCTCAATGCAGGTGTTATACATTGCCAACAACCAAGAAACTGCAAGCGGTCCTAGCCTTTTAATTTGTTCAACCGTTATATCATCGACTCCTGAAGCTTTCCTGTTGTGTAGTTTTTTGATGGCCAAAACTTTGTCTGTAATGGTGAAAGCTCTACTAATATTACAGAAAGGGTTAGGAGGTTTGGTGAGTTTTAACATTTGGGTAGCTTGTGAGGGGGTTTTCCATTTAGTAAAAGTTGATGTGCTACTTTATTTGCGGTAGTTCGCCCTGGGTTGGTAGGTGGAGGAGGATCGCCAGTTAGTTTCTGGACTGTAAACCAAGCTCGTTTGCTATTTTTTGTCATATCAATATTTGCCACCGTGCTCATCCATTTTTGTCTTCGGTTGCCGCTTACCATCTGCATAAGCTCTTCGCCAGTCTTCAACGTCTCTTCCGCAAATGGATCCATGTCATAAAGGGCTTCATATCTGGTGAGGAATTTTGCAGAATCGGCGTCTAAACCTGGTATGTATGAGGGACGGCAGCCTCTTGGTATGTGCCGACGTGACACACTCCATACAATATCAAGAAATCTGTTATAGTTATGCGGTGTGGGCTTTATGTCATGTATCTCGTGATGAACGTCTTTGGTGAATTGCTCCCAGTTGGTTTTGGAGAAGTTAAACCGACGTCGAAATGGCACTGTGACTGGCTTAAGAACAGCTTGAATCTCGCAGGAGATGGGCCGGTGTTGGGTGATAGGTATTGTTGGACATACTGTTTTTTGACACCGAGAACTAATATTACTACTGGTAAAAAGTAAATCTGGGTTATAGCCGCGTTTCCAGCGACCACTGTTGAAGGATGCAGGGTTATGAATAAGAGTTAGGTCTTGGGCTTCCGCCCATTCCTCGACTGCGTTACCGTCTGAGTTTGTGGAACGGTAACCCCAAGTTAGAGTATGGCTGTTAAAATCACCTATTACAACTTTTGCAGACTGGTTATCAAAATTTTCTGTTTTTGGAACCCAAAGGGGGTGTTTGGAGGTTTATATATCGAAGTTACAGTGAAGCTACCAGTATCTATTGTTATGGTTTCAATAGAGTTCAGAGATTCACAAGATACTGACAGTATAGGCACATGCGGTTTTGTAAAAACTGCGCTGCCATGCTTTGGATGTGGAATTTCAGCAATGAGAAATAGTCCCGGGATTTGTGGCCTATGATGTTCAGAACCGCGGTGCGTTTCCTGAACACAAAGGATGTCGCATTGCGTTTTCAGACATAGGGCAGATAGTAATTCTCCTTTTTTGTCAGAAAACCCTTCTATATTTATGGAAACTACTTTCACGGCTGGATGTGAGAGTCGTTTGTGTGTTTGGCTCTGAGAAGAACCTTGAGGCTTGACACTGGGAAGTGCCGTTGATGGTGGCTCTGAGAAGAGCCGTTGGTTTTGGCTCTGAAAAGAGCCGTTTGTGTTGGGTCGAACCATTGTGTTGAGAGGATTAGTCAGTCAGTGCTAGCACCGACCGTCCAGGGTGCGCCGGGCAGTATTTCGTATTCTGAATATCGCCGCTTGCCCAGCCAGCAAAAAGTAATCAGATATAGCTGTATATCAGTGATACGAGCAGTCGCATATCCATGATAGATACGTGTCTATCACTGGAAACTGGCCCCAGTTTTACAGCTATTTGATGATATATTGTGTGTATATTAGCACCACCTATCACTTTATTGATACATATCCGTGATATTTCAGTGTTCTTTGAATCTGTTTGGTGTTATATCAATGATATCCTGATCACATATATCACCTAATGATTATATAATAGCTACCATGACGCTGATATTAAGCTATTTGTTGTTTTTTTTGTGATTAGGATTCTGTTTTATAACATTTCCTCAGTGCTCAGCTATACTTCATGCGTATTGTGATTTTGAAGGTTTTACAATATAGGTTTATTACTTATTTCTACCTTTTTAAGAAATAACATAACATTAGGAAATAAATAAAGTGTTCATATTTTTATCTCGCTGTATCAAACTGAGATGTGCGTAATATGACGTATATTTTTGGTGCGCTTGAAATTATAATTATTGTTGAAATAATACTGCATTATAAGTGTTTTTTTCATGCCCCCCTCAAATTATTAATATTTAATCAAGTAAACATTATTAAAATTATCAAATTAATTTGAAGTCACCACAATATGGCCAAAGCGTGTTTGAGTTACTGATATATCGCTAATTTACAGCTTCTTGCCGCCATGACAAAAAATTTGGGTTTATCAAGAAATCAGAGGTATAACCCTAGTGGTGTATCATGCTACCTTTTTTTTTAATAAACTCTTATTGTCTTTTTAGTTTATTTTAGTGAAATGAAACAGGTGGAATATATAGACGTTGACTGTTTTTTGAGAAAATATTATTCAGTGTGATAACTAGGCATTCAAAATTCTCCTAAAGAGCATTATCTTTCCATAAAAGTATAATTTGCAGCTATTATGCGCCTTTTTAGAGTTATATGTGAGCAAAAAATGTTTATATGTAACTGGTGATATATGGATTTTGCAAAAGTATATTTGCAACTTCTTAGTGTTATTGTAGATTTATAATGATGTTTATGGCGCAGGCGTTAAGAAAACACCAATATACGATAAATTTGTTGCATATCAGCTACGGTATGATGTTTTATATCATCGATTAGATCCATGCGTGCCAGATATATCACCAGCGCTAATACATCGACTAGGAAGCCACAATAGATCAATTTTGCTGTATAAATGTACCATCAAAACATGTTGTACAACATTTTTGCTCTAAATCGTTGTTGTGAGAACCGCTTGACAGCTGTGTTATAAATACTGTACAAGGCGGTCGAGTAAACGTTTATGTCATCATTTATTATCACAATTTGACTGTATAAGCTTTTACAGCTAAATGATGTTACGAGTCATCAATATACAGCAACGCTATGACACGCAGTCACCGCGTTACTTTTATATCAGTTTTCTAACACTCTTTAGTGTTAACACATATTTTTTTATCACTACTTTGCTGGCTGGGCGGGAAGGCTCCTCTACGTGCACCCCAGACCGTGCTGATTGATTCGTTGTCAAAATTTTCATTGCACACATTACATACAAATAATAATATAAACCTACATATTGTAGGTAAATATTATTATATATTGATAAAATACATGTCCCGTAGATTCGAATACATACTGTATGTACATCTGACATGTTTCATTTGACGTCACGACCGTGTTCGAGCAATAATGTAAGTAAAGATCGAACCGTATCAAAGGTTGCAATAGTCACATTTGTGTAGCATACTTTGAAAAGTAAATTAATAATTTGCCTCTGGCGTCAAGACAATCTGAGGCAACCGTGAAATGAAGGAGTAATAAAATAAATCGTATCACATAGCTGTAAAATACCTGCGCTACTTTACTGCGAAGGAAGTCGCTCGAGCGCCAACTGTTATCTCTGTAAAGGTTCAAAAACTGCAGTCAAAGTATTAAAACAACCAAAACAGTTCCTATAGGATAGGAACTAGGGTTGCCGGAATTGTAAAATATTTTAAAGTGTCTTAATGAATGAAGATATAAATCCCCTTTTCCGGCGTTTTAAGAGTAAAAGTACATTCTTACGTTATATATATTATGTAGAGTGCATAGCAGAATGCCATGCCAAGATTTAATTATAGCGCGCATCTCATTAGCCATTAGACGTACCTACAGTGTATCAGCCAAGTCAGATGGAAAATTATACTTGATGTTTAATAAACTAATGATTGATACTTATTATTATTAATACTTATTTAAACATGTACATGTTTAATCTACATTCTTTGTACGGTTATATTGAGATAACTAATAAACAATTCCATGCATTAACCATTTGTAAAAACGTAAATAGATAGATAACTCTTTATTGTAGACCAAAAATTTACATAAACAAATGAACTAAAACTAATGAAATATTATTGTATAATGGACGGTCTTATCGCTGAAAAGCGACATAAGATTACATAACAAGGTTGGTAGAAAAAAAGGGGCGACGTGTCTGTGTATGTTTGTTCTTTCCTATTTATTATGAGCGTTGATAGCCGAGCGGTATAGAGTGCGCTTTAGAATCCAACGATACTGGGTTCGGCTTCGCACCAATTACTTTTCTAAGTTAGGTTCGGATTTCCATCGTTCTGTGCTTCGGAAGGCTTGGTCCTGGCTTAGCAATCCTGTTAGAGGGCGGCCTGGCTGACTATGAAACCAGAAGCCAGCACTACCTCATATGACAAGCAAGTATAAACTAAGAAAACAGCGCTTACTCTAACTTGAGCGCAGTCGGGGGTTTAGTTTAACTTTTGCTTTAGAAACTTGTTTATGTTATACTTATAAGTGACAAACTAACAGATTAAGGGCCTGATGGTGAGCGGTTCACTTTCGCCCACGAATATGTATCTGCAAAACCAGAGGTGCTAGCGATTCATTGCCTGGTGTCAACTCCGGACTGGAACTCAGGACTCAACTACAGACTAGTCTGGACTCCAGTTTGGACTCCGGTCTGGACTCTGGTCTTTGTTCAGATTTTTGGAAAGGTTCAACGGATAAACTTTAATTTTTTGTAAAGAAATTTAATGAAGGGAGAATGTTAAAACCTCTAAATGCTAACACGCTGACTCAGGAGTTTACTCGTACCCACACAGAATAGACGTATTTCTTTAATTACAAACGTTTCTAAAAATGAATGTAGGTCAATTAAATCTATTAACATCAATTATAATTCTATATAAACTGGGAACTATATAAAATGACATTAATTAACATTGAATGCACACCAATAGATATCTACTTAGCTATCAGTAACCGTAATAGGACCTACTGATTTATTACATAAACATAAATACTTATTGAAATGAACTAGTCATTCACGGAGACCTGGCGATAGGTATACTGATTCTAAGTTTTGGCGTACAACTAAAAACAACCAAGCCAATTCTTCTTGGCCTGACTGTCTTACTTTGAAATTATTAACACGCCTTTTGTGATATTAGGCCCCGATTTCTCAAAATCTCCAGACTGATTAACGGACTTAAGGTTTCAACATCAGTCTGCATTAGTCCACTGCTGGACAAAGGCATCTCATAATGGGCGTCACTGCACGTTCTTCGGCTCTTCGTATTATTGCTATAATCACCACGCTGGCAGGAGTCTTGGTGAACACAGTAGTTGGAGTTGGTGTAATACACAGAAAAATGCCGTTGCACATTGCCTTAATTCCCTTAGCTTTTCCTCCCAGTGCCCGCGGGATGAGGCGGTCCATTTAGTATGACGGGTACCTAATGACCTATTGGTATAATGTAAAGTAGATTGTAATTACGGCCTTCGTCGTAAATAGGTTATTACGTTCTTTGAAGTTTGAAATAACCTTATCATACGACGTTTTTCAATACAGTTGTGGGAAGACAGGTAAATAAAAAGCAAATAAGTTTATATTAACGACATATTTACTAAATTAAGAATACAAAAGCATTTAATTTTATGTAATTTCTATATCATTTTTGGATTTCAGAATACTTTTTAGCATGGCATAATATACTGAACAAGTTAAGGACGACAGCAGTTTTTTTTTATCAACTTATTTAATAAAATGAAAAAAACCCAGTAATTGTATGTTTTTTAAGAACTTGTAATCGAAATAAAGTAAATACTAATGATTTATTAATAGAACAAAAATAATAAAAATCAAAATGGAAATAAATAAATAAAAATAAAAGAAAGCAACGAAAAGTAAAACAATAAAGTAAAGTTTGCTGCCTGCCCTTCCGAGTCACATAACTTCGAATTCCTAATTCCGGTTCGTCATCGATGAGTATCATAACGAGAATGACATCGATGTGAATAGCAGAATTGCAAATACAGTCATGCGATATGAAGCGAACTACCGGTAATAAGCGGTAAGTGAACTACCTGTAGCTACTGCAAACCTAACATTGCAAACAAGTAAATTAACTACGTCGTGGTGCGAGAGTAAGGTAAGCGAAAATAGTATTGTATGAAAGAATCCACTCATAGCTTCGGAACTATATTTTGATAACTACGAGTAGATCATGCAGATTTGTATGCAGAACTACACAAAACATACAAAAAAACGACAGTGTCTTCTAGCACCACAGCTAATTCTTGCTTGAGTTTCTATTGACCACTACCGCCACCGCGCTCGCCACTGCCTTAACCTATCCTAACATTCCTTACCTTTATTTTGTGAAGTAATAATAAGGCTCTCCCACACAGGCGCGATATACAGGTCAGTAAAATGTGCCGGCCAGAGACATCTAGCGTGGTGCATTGAGTAGTGCTAAGTAATTTTACCAATCAAAAGAGTGACGCGTCGCGAAAATATCGACTGGAGTGCCGGCTGGAATACCACAGAATGTAAGAGCAGGGTAGAAGTTAATTATTGTTTGCCCGCAGACCGTATTCCCCTTTATATTATACACTGGCCTTCAAAACTTAATACCACACTTTTTATGTCTGTATCACGCATCACGTTAAAACCACTGGATTGATTGCGTGCAATTTTCACTATTTGATAGCTTAGGTTTTGACCTAAAAACTGGTGTAATTCTTATCTCAAACCGATGAGTACGAGCCAAGCAATTTAATAAGAGCTCTACTAATTTAAAAAAGTGTGGTACTAAGTTTTGAATGCCAGTGTAGTTCGATATTCCAGCCAGTATTTCGTGCTTATGTAGGAGAGCCTTTATCATTGGAAATGGGATATTAATTTCGTGAAATCCTAAAATCAAAATATGCGTTACTTTACCGAAACGAGTATTCAAAGCATTCGGTATCGAATCAAGTTAAAGTTAAGTAGGTAAATGATGAAAGACGACACACACATAGAGGGTGGTTTCGGATGCAAGAACAATAGTCTATTATATCAAGCAAGTTCTCTTTTTACACAGACGCAACATAATATTAATCAGTTCGAGCGCTGCGCTATTTACGCGAGAGAGTAAAGATTAGACATACTTATCCTATACCTAGTAAAGCTAAGTTTTTGTTTGGTTTTAAGAGATTTGTTTTAACTTTAAATTATTGTTCTGTGCAGCTTAAGTTTTGACTTAAAAACTGGTGTAATTGATATCTCAATCCAAAAAGTAGGAGCCAAGCAATTTAATAAAAACTCTACTAAATTTAAAAAGTGTGGTACTAAGTTTTGAATGCCAGTGTAGTTCGATATTCCAGACAGTATTTCGTGCCTGTGTAGGGAGCCTTAATCATTGGAAGTGGGATATAAATTTCGTGAAATCCATTATATCTAAATATGCGTTACTTTACCGATACGTGGATTCAAAGCATACGGTAATGCAATGCGCCCAATCGTAGGATGCAGCGCAAATAGAGATGAGATGAGATACTTCAATTATTATGTGATTTATATAGTCTATTTATATTATGAGCAGTTTTCCATTAGGCTTTGTCAGTTTAGTTCTTTCATCGTCAAGAGATAACTTTTGGTATTTACTCAACTGAACGTAGTAATCGAAAGCAGGCAAAAACAGCGTTTTACCGTAAAAATACACAAACCACGAGCAAATCAAACGAATGACAAGTTGTTTGTGTAGTGAAATTTGTTTTTTATTATTATGACATTGGCAGTTTTGACATATTCAATTTTTATTTACCCCTTTATTAGAGCAGATAAATTAAATCTACATAAAACATTCCATTTTCTTTGTATCATTAGCTGTATTTATAATATAAAATATCATGAAGGTAGAAAATACTACAAGTAATGAATTTGTTACAAAACTGACGCACAACTTGCCATAAACAAGGGAACGCAGAATTTCATACCCTCCAGTAAGCGTAATTCAAAATCTTTGGTCATACTTGAGGAAGTTTAATGTACTTATAGAACTTCCTTGGTCATACCAAACTACAGTACTGTTACCAAAATTGTCGCCAACGCCATTAAGCGAGAGATAAATAATGCTAAAATGACACTTGGAAAACCGCTCATTGCAATACCTATAAATGTGGTATCTATATTGCATATGTATCTATATACTTAACTATATAATAATACCTATGTAATAATTTTAATGAATTTGAACCTTACACCCGCGAGGTTTGTCTGAAAATCACGTACAGTGTCCAGCACTGGGCCACACTGGGCATTGATGCACACTAACAATTGCCATAACTTGTGCCCTATCTTTGTTTTTATGTGTTGTAAAGATAAAATTCATATTGTTATATATTTAAACGGGACTTAATCGCGCTGAAAACTTAATGATTAAAAAACAAACCAAGCGTACTATAGCGGAAAGGGTCAAAGAACACATTGCAGCTGTAAAGAACCACCAGATAAATAAATCTGCAATCGCTGAGCATTTGCTCGAATCGGGCCCTAATCACTGGATAGAACTCCATGACCCGAAGATCCTCTCCACGGAACGTCACTACTACTCCAGGATTGTACGAGTAGCGGTTGAAATTAAAAAGTATTCCAATTTCAACCGAGAGGATGGTTTCAAGTTGGCTGCGTCCTGGAATCCCGTGATAAGCAAGTGTTCGCGTCGCGGTTTATGTCAGAAGAAATCTGCAGATGTCGTTAGTGTCGTTTGTCGTGACAATTCTGAATTTTTACAAAACCAAATGCGGGTAGTTGGAGACAACGCTCGCCCTTCTCGACGCTGACACCCGCTACTTCAGTCTTCTGAAGTGCAATGCAACTTGATCGAAACGTCGAGGTAAATAACAATTAAGTTTTCAGCGCGATTAAGTCCCGTTTAAATATATAACTATGTGTTCGAATCGCGAAAGTTTAAAAGTTACAATAAAATTCATAATTTATTCTCTTCTTCTCACGGTACAGTATAATCGAAATTGACTGAAACAAAATCCCCAGAAAATCTCAAAAATAACAAAAGTGAGTTTGAACTTTCATAATTATACAATCAACGCTAATCGTCTGCTAAATGTTTAATCAGATTTTAATCTATTTTTACTATTTACCCAACTATATAAACAGCGAAAGGTTTTTTATATAATTTCACAATACACTATTGAAACTGGGAATGTAAACCAATCCTTCATTTTGTTAGTGTTTTGTTTGGGCGAAGGATGTTTGGTTCAAGCCATAGATCTAATTAATACGTCTATGGTTCAAGCTTGAAGGCAGGAGTCACTGATTGAAGGTGCATTTTATATGAAGGTGGAAGTGGATTCTCAAATGATACCAAGTTGCGGGCAGGCTTTTCTCCGGGCCATCTTTTTTGAATAGATGGGCTCAATGATCCGACTACTGCATGCATCATATGTAATCCTAATTACCTGTATTTTTAAAGTCCGAAATCACGGCGCATGTATAGCTTGTTTCACAAAATGCACTAAACAATATCTCACAGACTGTAACTACTAAGGCTTGTTACTACATACATCATGCGTAGGTGCTTCACTAGGTACTTAGAGCCCACCTATAATGCACAGAGAAAAGCATTGCCTGCAAAACCGGTGTCATTTGAGAATACACCTTCATATATCGCTTCTTCAATACATTTAAGAAGTCAGCAGTCATCCGATCCCAGGTCAAAGCCAATTACACTGAGAAATGTTTCAATTTAGTTTAATGTACATTTGTGCGAGTTATGGTGTCATAACATTTACTTAATGATAATGTGATGCTCGTAATTCTTTGATGTATACACACATAATAAAGGTAGTATTGGTAAACCGTGCATTATGCAAATCCCACGCTTGCAAAACTCGTAGCGTGCAAAAAATTGGTGTAAATTTTCATATTCATGATGTGACTTATTAATTCTACAAGTATATCGTTCAACCAAATGGCGAAGGATAATGATACAGATGCAGAGAGTTTTAACTAAATTACGGTATTTACGTCCTGCAAAACTAAATAGGTGTCACACAAAACTAACAAAACGGGGTGTGCGGCAAGGTGACACTCTCTCGCCCAAGCTCTTTACGAATGTGTTGTGAAGACTTTATGAAAACTCTAGACTGGAGCTAGAGAAGAGTCAACATCAAGGCAGTCTCATGACGCACCTGAGATTCGCTGACAGCCTTATACTCCTGGCTGAAGAAGTCGACGTTTTGACATGTATGCTTGATCAACTTCAGACGCATCTCTGAGGATCGGCCTCAGGATGAACGTGTCCAATACTAAGATTATGGTCAATCTTTTAGTGCCAACATCTCATGTGCTCGTAAGTAGCAACCAGATTTAAGTTGTATACTAGTTCATCTGCCTTGGACACCGATTGCAGACTCTCAGATTGCAGAAATCAGTGAACATATTCAGCTAGGATGGGCTGCTTTTGGGAAACTTATCGATGTATTCAAGACTAAAATTCCGAAAAACCAGAGAAGACCAAGGCTTTTAACCAATGTGTCCTTCCTATCCTCACTTATAGTTCCGAAACATGGCCGCCCACGCTGGAGAACATCCACAAGAGAAGAGAAGAAAATAGCCCAAAAGCAATGGAGCGCACCATGCTACGAATCAGGCTGGTGTATCGCGTACCAAATATCGAGATTCGTCGAAGGACGAAGGTCGGACACGTAGCACGGCGGAACGACGGCAAGTGGACCAAAGCAGTCACCGAGTGGTGGCTACGGGAAGGTAAAAGAGCAAGGGGCAGACCACCAGCCCGGTGGAGTGATGACATAGCCAGAGTTGCTGGCAAACAGTTTCCAAGGACAGCTCAAGATAGAAAGAGGTGGTGTCAAGGAGAGGAGGCTTATGCCCAACAGTGGGAATATAAAGGCTGTAAAGAAGAAGAAGCATTCATAAGTTATCAATTATTTTCTGTATTAGAAAGGAACGAAACGGTGTACGATAGAGCGAGAGATATTATTTTTGTTCTAGACTGAACTCTCATGTATATATGTACCAATTATTAAAAACTAACGAACGCTACATACTTCGGTTAGTAGTACTCAATTAAACCAATTATGTACGTAGAATGGGATATAAGAAATATTATACGCCCAGAATGTTTTGCGAGCGGTAAATTGTAATACTTTTCAAAAACAAACTTTATTTTACTCGTCGGTAGAGTCATATTTATCTAAGTGCGCTGTACTATGTGTATAGAGAGTCATTTTATACAAATTCCCAACTTTTCTTTTTCCTATTTTTTTAAGGACTCGATAACCTGCTCAATTTTGATGTAAAATAGAACCTTACTTTCATTTTACTACGATGTTCTTTATTTAAAGTTATTTATGTAAATTTTGCTATGTAGGTATCTAAATTAATAATCTAATGTACCCTCCCCTTAATGCCAGCACCCTGGAGAGCGTCCTCCTCCCCGCCCTTAGTACTAGAACGCTGAAAGATTAAAACATAATGTAGGTAGGTACATATTGTTATTAAACATATTCGAAGAACGAACAAAACAACTACTTTCTCTTTCTAACTCAATTCTATAAATACAGTTTAAATAATTGCCAGCTTAGCTTATAGGGTATGCTTAGAAAATAATAATATTATGTTGTATTGCAATTACTGCCCATTTAGACTCGTGTCAGGTCAGGTGATATTTACCTACAAGGTACTAACAATTGAAGAACATTAACCATTATAGGTACCTAATGTAAAAAAACTGAAAATAAAAATATATTTTCAGAAGTTATGCATAAACATGCAAAATGTTTATATAATGCGGCTTCAAAACAGCTTGAGAATTCTATGACTGATCACAATCATGTTTACATAATATAGACTTGAGCAATATATCCAGGTGGTGGAGTTTTGTAAATGTATCTATGTTTATGCACTTATACATATAGTTTTGTGAGGTGAGGTATATGGTGAGGTGCTGAGGTGTCATGTATCAGCTAATCAAGTTCTCGTCGGATATTCGCCAATTCAATGCAAAAATATGCCCATAAACTTGAACAAGAATGACATTCGCAGTATGAACAATCCGCCCAGCGGATAAGTCAGTAATAAATGCATTACTTTGTTATTGATTATTAACATGGATTGAGTTTCGCCTCTATGGATATTGGGTACCTGTTGAATTAGTTTCATCATTCAATATAAAGAAATAAAAAATAACAGAAAATGTTGCGGTCGACAGTGCATAGATAAACAAATCGCATAGCTATAAACATTCGCTGCATAATAGGTAATGGGCACGCGGACTCACATTTTGGGCAGGGTAGGCAGGTAGGGGACCGGCGTGGGCACCGGCATCTGCGTCAGCATGGGCGGGGACAGTGGCTGCGGCGAGGACAGCAGCGCCGGGGACGGCGGCGGGATGTTGGGCTGCGCTTGCGGCTGCACGCGCTGCTCCTCCGGCGGCGGTGGCGGCTTCTCACAATAATAGGGGTCGTACTCTGCGCACTGGTAGGGGTCGTAGGGCAACGGCGGAGGCGCAAACAACCACTCGCGGTCCAGTAGAGACCAGTCAGCCATGGTGGACAAGGAACTAATGCGCAGCGGCTGGGCCGGCTGGGCTGAACGCGTGCATTGGCGGACGCATCGCGCGCGCACTGGCGCCCGTCCCGCACCCTGCCCGCTCTACCGCATTTGCCGATGCAACGCATAAACAACAATGCAAAATCCTTTATCTGCCGCTCCACGGTGCACTCGCGATCTACGTAGTTCGCCGGTGACTGATAAAGGGCAACGCCATGCTGCGTTCACACTTACCTAACTGATTAAACACTCGAAATGATTGCTAGTAGACACCTCCGCCAGCTTACGGAATCTAGTTAAGATTATCTTAACTTAACCTGACATTTTAATCCTAAGAACTTAATGCATATGCATTTTGCGAATGGGACTTACGGCGAATAGTACGTTTGGAAAATGGGACATTCTACAGATGTAGCGTTTTGCTACGGTCGGTACCATGCCAATTTGCGAATGGTTCATTCTTCGTCTAAAACTCTAAACCAAAACGAATCGATCTACTAGTAAATAAAATAGAAAAAAAAGTAACAAAATAGGTACCTACATAATTAGTTGACATCCAAAATTACCCTTTGCAGAAAGCGTATTTACTGTTATATGTACTGTTATATACACGTTACCTAAGTAGACATTATTTACATGTAAGACTGGCTCGAGTTACGTAATAGGCCATTCTAGTGGTGTTAGTGGTGTATTGCATGTCCTATAAATTTCACTTGAGGTAGAGTATGCCAGGGTAAAATTACATTCACGGAGCGGGTGATAGCCTCGTGACTGCGTCGAGGCGGGTGGATCACCGACTAAGTTCTCGCAATTCGACTCGTCTTTTTCAGTAAACAAATATGTAACAGGTAACAAAGTTGCAAATTCAAAACACGGCTTGTTTACCATAAATCTTATACAATCTTATACACATTTGATATGTTCGATTAGGACCGATTGCATGATTATTAATTAATATTAGTTTATACATTTAGTCCAGAGGAAAACTTTATAAATTAATTTATTATTGCAGCTGCATTGCATGCCATCAGTTGATATAATAATCAACTACGACTTGGGTTTGTTATACTTAAACAAGACGGACAATGGAAGGAATAGTTAAGAAAAGTTTGTACCAAATACCCACATATTCACAATTCTTATTAATATTAAAGAAGAGTAAAAGCTAGTTATATAGGAGTATATTATGGTCATCTATGCCAAAACTCTTCGACATTCGGTACTATTGCCAGCGGATGGTAGCGCCTAAATCATTTTACCGACAGACGCTAGGCGGATGAAAATTGAACAACTTCGCATTCAACGCCATCTAGGCTTGGTAAAATGTCCTTGTTAATTACTATGAATCTTAGCAGCAACTGTGATTTATACTTCGGTTTATAGTAGGGGTTTAAATATGAAATTGCCGTTTTATCGCACTGGCCACTGAATTATTATTAAACCTCAGTCAGATTTCATGAAACTTTTTTCACAAGAAAACTATAACATTCTAAATTTAAAAAGAACATGGAATTTGATTGTTCTACTTCCAATTGTTTTTACATTCAGTTTTTATAGGCCAGTAAGTAGAGAAATTTGCCTTGTAAAAGGTGATGTAGTAATCAAAGAGTATATAAATACTAGTAGTAATGATCAAGAAATGATTTCCGAAAAAATCCGTGAAGATTCTGATCTGATCTCTGAAAGTCCAAGTTTTCTACCTTGGGGGGTAGGAGCGTTAGCCGCTACCTTGAATTGAAGGGGCCAAAATTAGTTCTTTTCTAAATAGTTCTTTAACAGTTAGCTTTATGGCAAAAGTGTCTATGAAAATTATAAAGAAGAAAAAATTCGTAACATTTTTTGCATTCACATTGCAGTTGTTCTGTACGTAAAAAGTTACAAGAAGCGAAAAAAACATCTATATAAAAAATAAAGGTATATAAAAATTCATATTCTTAACCGCTGAATGTAGAGACTTTATATTTGTAGAGTGTATTTATAAAGAGGTTACAACGTACACGAAATTATGATTATAAAACAAACTCATTTCAAGGGGTTTATAAAGAGGTCAAAGTTTTAACAAAATACCTTTATTTTGGAGACACTGTTGACATTAGACAGTCGAAATTTTGAATGTAAGCTCCCGAAATAAAATAAATTTACACGAGATACAGGAATTTTCAAAAAAAAGGAAAATTGAGATTGTTGATGAAAAACTGAGCCTGACCTTTAATTTTCGATGTTTTTTAAACCCAGTTATATAACCTTTTTTTTTAAATTAATTCTTCGTGTACGTTGTTACCTATTTATAAACACACTCTCCAAATATAAAATATCTACAGTCAGCGGTTAACATTATACGTTGTTCCGGCATTGGAGCGTTTTTAGTAAAGTTGTTTTTTTTTCGGTTCCTGTAACTTTTTACCTATGAGGCTTACATACAACCACAGTGCATTATATAGTCCTTACGGAAAGTAGATTATTGAGGAGTAAACGGCTGAATTGAAGCATGCGGTGCGGGGGCCGGGAGGCAGGGGTCTCAAAGTGGTTTTGAAACGAAAGCTACGAGCGAGTTTCGTACATGAAGTTTAGTATCTTCACGTGAAAATACGAGAAAGAGAGAGAGCGTGCTCTGCAAGGAGGATGCCAGTACCATAAATAGATTAAACCAAAGAGTATAACCTAGTACCTAATAAAGGTAGCCCCTCCGTAGACGCCCTAGAGACATATTAAGCGATCCGGACGACAAAATCGCTGCCGCAGTGAAGGCAGCGACAGAGTTGTCCAACCCGTCCTCACCATCTGACAACACACTTAGACACAGACACCGACCTCGCCGGCGAGGTCGAAGGTCCTGTAATTAAAGCCGATTTTATTCGCCTACGAGTTTCTTGCCGATTCTTCTCGAAGGTGTATTCCGAATCGGTAGTAAGTTATGCAAATAATTCAAAGGGCTCTAGCCATTTCTCAGGGCCCCCTCGATCACTACCAAAAGTAGCGATTCAGGGGTGTTAAGTCAGACCCCCGTAATCAATGGCAACTGTCCAAGCCAAGGTTCGTACCCCCTTGGTGCCCTTGAGCAAGTCGCCAAAACTTAACTTTAGCGTGCGCCTTCTGCGTCACGCATTGCGGCGGTCCGCTTTCGCGCCCGACGCACCCAATGACGCTGTAGAGGTCAGTGATAGACCAACAGCATATAGGCGTCCAAAAAAAAACAAAAACTAATAAATGTATATATCCGGATACTCTTTAGTAAATCTATTTGACTCACTATTGAGATTCGAAAAAAATGAACTTAATTTTTCTGTCAAACCTTTTACAACACTTCAAAAAACCTTTAAATTTCCACCCTTTAAATTTCAAATATTTGTGAATATTTTAACAATTTTGCAATTTCGCCGAGTTTTTTTTCGTTCGGTTTTTTTCTTCGTTTGTGCTTGCGTGCTACTCTCCAACAGCGGGCCTCCTGGCATCACCTACCTCTGCCCTGGCAAAATGAGCCATACCTTATGTAGGTAGTTGCAGTGTGTTTAACTCAAAAAACTCACAAAATATATCGTTTTTTTTCTTCCATCTGACAAATGTAGGATACCTAGATAGATTATTTTAGTGTATTTAAACATAAATAATCTAGGTATAGAGTGGTTCTATTATCTTCCGCGGCTTTGCCTGCGTGGTCATTTTTCTAGGGGAAAAGTAGCCTATGTATTCCAGGACCAATATAGTACAATTTACCAAATTTCGTTCAGCCGTCAAATAGTTTTTCATCAATTGCTCGGTTTCTACTAATCGGATTGAGATACAAGGCAGGTGCATTAATTTTTAAGTCAAAACCTAAGCTCACATGCAATGAACAGGAGCGTGCTAACAGTGAAAACCACTTTTTAATCGGTGCAGTAGTTTTTACGACTTGTCGAACATAAATGACGTACATATATACATTTACTCATGCACACATTGGTATTCTGATAAAATCAATACCCTCCTAATTCGTAGCCGAGTAAATACCTGCCAGTGGCAGTCCTCAGTCAGACACGGTAGACATCAAACTCGAAAAAAACGCTTCGATACTCTACTGTCCGTAAGGACTAATGTACTATGGTACAACTGTTAATGCAAAAAATGTTGCAAATATTGTCTTCTTTATACTTTCATAGACACTTTTGCCATAAAGCTGACTGGTTAAAGAACTATTTAGAATATTAATAATTTTTGCTCCTTCAATTCAACATGGTGGCTAACGCGCCCACCTCTCAAGGTCGAATATTTGATATTTTCGTAAAGGCCTCATAACTAAGCAATACAAATCGAAACATCATCTGCACCACCATTTGTAGGGCAAAGCTTCATATTTTCCCCCTATGATTGGCCTATTAACGTGAACATGGATAATTACAGAGAAAATCAGAGTAATTTTCGAATACGAGTTCCAACGTCGGACTAACGCAGCTGACTCTGCTCGTTATGTCATTGCTGTGTTTGGAGAGGATACGGCCTTAGCGTTAGCTGGTCTTTAAAAGCATCGTTCGTTTTTGGTTTACTCATTTTCGTAATGGAAACTTCAACTTGAAGTAAGAACCATGAAGAAGACCAGCCACTAAGACAAATAACGATGAATTTGAAAGTGGTGATGGAAGCCGATCCATATCAAACTACCAAGGAATTAGCGGCATGGTTTGTCGTTAGCATACCCACAACATTGACCCATTTTCAGCAAATCGGTAAAATTAAAAAACTTGAAAAATGGGTGCCTAATAATTTGACTGATCTGTAGAGAGCAGCGCGCGTTGAAGCTTGTCTTACCTTGTTAAACCGGTACAGAAATGAAGAGATTCTGGACCAAATTGAGACGTATCACGACAAGTATATTCTCTACGAAATTCGCAAGCGAAAAATGCAATGGCTGACCCCAGGTCAATAGCCCATAATAGACTCGTCAGTCGTTCTTCACCATGATTACACCATGACAACGCAAGACCTCACACTGCTCGATAAACAGTTTTAACACTACACGACCTGCAGTTAGAAACCATCCGTCATCCTACATACTCACCGGACCTCGCCCCAACCGAATACCATTTTTCCGTGATTTGTTATTTTTTTAATATTAACAAAAGACTTCCCATCACGCAGCACAAAATGCCTTCATACAGTTTGTGGAGTCCAGGTCTCCAGAGTTCTATCGCAAAGACTTAAATGATGTTCCGATTAGATGGCAGTAATGTATAGACAACGAGGGTAAATAATTTGTTTAAATAAATATATTTTATCCCATAAAAAAAAAGATTTAATTGTTCAGTATGAAACGGCATCCACGAGGAAATGCCCCATTGTCTTACTTTTACCCCTAATATTATCACAGTACATTATAAAGTCCGATTATATAATGTAGTGTGATATTATGCAACTTGAGAGCCCCATCCATAGACAACTAACTGCACATTACTCCGTACGCCCCATTCCCCATTCTAGAATTTATCAAAGCATTCTAGGCACAGAGCTATAAACGGGTATATGTACATTATACCACCATCTTCGGCCACATCGTCACTTAAAACCAGGCGAGTTAGTGGTCAAGCGCTAGCAGCTGCGCCATTAATAAAAATGATAATATATAATAATTATTATTTATTAACATAATAATAGTACAAAACAGTACTGAATCTATAGGCCCCCGAACTAGTGAGAACTGTTTTCACAGTCAGTGAAGTTTGAGACAGATTCGCACACAAAGGGTTATGTACAAACTTAGGTAAATAGTCCATCACGGGAAACAAGACACTTTTTATTTTACTTCAAATTTACTGATTTCGGATTTTTCCCTTTGCTTTTGCTATAAGACATTGCTTTTTGCCAAATTTCATGATTCTAGGTCATTTAGGTTTTGATTTCCTTGCGAGTGTCAATATATGCGGCCTAAACAGCTGTATCTTTACATAGTGTTGACTTTAAGTATTTCATATTAATTTCAATTTGATACCCTCCACGCGTTCTCGAGAAAAAGGGTCTTGAAAGACAGACAGACGGACGGACGGACAACGAAGTGATTCTATGAGGGTTCCTTTTTTCCTTTTTAGGTACGAAACCCCCTATAACGAGTTAGGTAGTAGTCAGAGCTAAAACCGGAGATGTTTACGTGAATACATCTCGGCGGGATCATTGAAACGACAATAAAGACGATTACGACGGACGAGGATGGACTGAGGCGGTATCCGTTGCATCGTTTCATTCTACTTCAGGCAACTAATGTATTGCAATTTTGACGAAATATAATTGAGACCTATCGAATGATACTATAATATTGACATTACATTGCCTTGTCTCGATTTCCATCAACGACTGTGTATTGTGTAGAATTCGCTATGTTTTGGTAATGATGTACCTATTTTTCGTATTTGTCCCTTTTTACGCGACTGAGGGTTATGTGTCTGGGTTGCATGTACGAGTAGGTATGTTTGTATATTTGTACGTTTCTTAGGCGCATGCTACAGCCTAAACGGCTTGATAGATTTTGATAAATGAGGTGTCATTGGATTTGTCTTGATCACGAGAGTGCTTTAAGATATATGAAGTGACAATAGAAAAACAATATGGCGGCTTACTGCTGTTTCATCTAAATGCGTTCAGCCGTTTAATAGTGAAGAAGTAACAAACATTCATACACACTTTTACCCCTTACATATATACAAACTTTCGTCTTATAGTATATATAGTATATAGTGTGATTATTTTTGTGGGTGGTCAGCTCGTTTTCAATAATTTTGTTCGCAGTCGGGTTTTTTGTATTTTTATAATAATTTACTTGTTACAGAAGAACTCACTTCAAGAAAATTAGTATATGTAACCAACATAGAGTTGGGGGCTTGCATGTCGCTCGTCACTCTGAAACATTGGTTTTTAAACTTCAAATCAGGGTTCACCGATATATACATAGGTATAAGCGGAAAAATAATTATCATGATATATAATAATACCAGCTTTGCCCGCGTAGTCTTTTCATTTAAAAGTAGCCCATACTTGTTATCCCAGGACCAAATAGTACCTATAAAATACAATATACTACACTAGTTGTACCCGCGGCTTTGCTCACGTGGTCATTTTATTTAAAATTAGCCCATACGTATTATTCCAGGACCAAATAGTACCTAAATAGTATAATATTGTACACTTCTTCAAAATTCATTTAGCCTTTAATTTCTCGGCTTCTATTCTACACATCGGATTGAGATACCAAGTTTTAAGTCAAAACCTAAGCTACCCAACAATGAAAACCGCATCGCAATCGCTTCATTAGCTTTTATTTATTTATTAGCACATAAAACAGAAAGTAATCATTACATGATAAAATTTTAAGTGTAAGTGTTATGATCTAGATTACTTCGGTGTTCGTTAGCGTACACGTGTGTGGGCAAATGATACAAACGCGGAAAAACGTTCCATTACGTGTTCTCTCCGGAACTCCCTAGAAAGTTTCAGTAAAGCTCCACCACTTTACGGAATCGTGTCTTGACTAGACATTTGACTACCTGACTGACTGGGACTTGACATTTTGACTATTTGTTCAAAAAATATAAAACTTTTTAAAGGTTTACTTGACACAGTCTAAAGGCACTAATAGTGGAGCAAATTATTTAAAAAAAACGTGTTATCAGCGTTGAGCGTGCCGCGTGAAGCATAAAGTGCGATGTTTTTCTTCGTTATTCATTATTTTTACCCGACTGAGATGACAAATATATCAGTCAGAGACAATACTCTCCTATTGTCTTTATCAGCCTATTTAATATGTATGTACCTATGTCTGTTAATTTGTGGCACTATATAGACCTAACGCGTGGACCAATTTTGATGATTCTTGGTATTTGATGCTTTAAGGTTTACTTTGTTTTAATGAACGGAGTGAATTAAAAAGACGTGCTCTCGCTTTGAGAGTTTATTTTGTACAACAACGTTAAGTTAACTTACGTATTGGACATACCGCCCACCAAAAACAATAGGTTTTTAAACAATTTACAATTGACTGTATACATTGAGGTAGGTATCGGTATCAAAATTTAGTTCTTAAATATCAGGTTTTAACTAATGCACCAAAATAGATTCATAACTTTACATAAATCGCATTTCAAAACATTGTTCACTGATTGATTATCTATAAGCGCCCACCATAACTCACTCATTTTCTGTTTCTTGCGGTAGCGGTATAAGCTTTGACAAAGGTCTTTTCAGTTCATGATTTCCCTTGCATTGCACCGTTACTACTCGGACCAGACTATCTGCTCCAGAATGAAGATATTTGATTCTTCCAAGCAACCATTTCGTTGCGGGCATATCCTCATCTTTTATTATTACGACGTCTCCAACAGCAGGCGACGGAACTATAACTTGCCATTTATATTTCTGTTGCAACGTATTGAGATATTCAGTCTGCCATCGATGCCAAAAATCTTGTGTTAATCGTTGAATCAATTGCCACCTAGATATCAGATTGACTTTCATGTTTATATACTGAAGATCAGGGACACTGATTCGAGATTCACCCACTAGAAAATGACTCGGAGTTAGTGGTGTATCTGTTGTGTTGTCTATCTGGCACTGAGAGTGAGAGTTGAGACAGGCCTTAATCTGAGATAGCTATTTTGCTAATTCTTCATAGGTGAGCTTGATGTCTTTGTTAATTCTGGTCAAGTGTATTTTGGCCGATTGTACTCCTGCTTCCCAAAGTCCTCCACATGTTGTCATTCTAGGTGGTATAAAATGCCAAGTTGCCCCATTGTTAGCTAATAGTTCTGCAAATTCTTTGGCCAAATTATCTTTACCTACCCGAAACAGCTCCTTTAATTCTTTGGCAGCTCCAATAAAAGTGCTGCCATTGTCACTCCATCAATTCAGGCCATTTCCCCTGCGTGCCACAAATCTTCGAAAAGCTGCTATGAATGCTTGTGAAGTCAGATCTGTGACTGCTTCGAGGTGAATGGCACGAGGTGCCATGCATACTAATAAGCAGATGTACCCTTTGGTGGCATGGTGTCCACGACCCTTGTATGTTCTGAACAATACAGGCCCAGCATAATCGACTCTACTATTGATAAATGCTCGAAGTTGATTGACTCTCACAGCTGGCAACTGTCCCATAAACTGAGTCTTCACTTTAGCCTTATCAATCACATTAATCTTGCATTATCTGATACATTTCTTTACAGCTGATTTTAGCCCAATCACCCAATAATTGGTTCTGACATATGCCATCATTAGTTGAATGCCACCGTGGAGTGTTTTAATGTGATCTTCATTAATGATTAATATAGTAATATGCTGATTGCTAGGTATTATGATAGGATGTTTAGTGTTCTCTGCTACTAATGCAGTTTGAAGTCTTCCTCCCATTCTTATCAATTCCTTATCATACAAAAATGGAGAAAATGTGATAAGTAAACTTCTTTGCTTAATCTTTCCATCTTTCTTTAGCTCTTGGAATTCCTTTTCATACACTGCAATTTGATAATATCTTTTACAATTTTCTAATATTCTTCCCATTTCATTTGAGGTTAGATAAATTTCTCCTTTTTCTGTTTTTTCACTCTTCAACATTCTTTTACAATAGGCTAATACTCGTTTCATCCTTGAAATTGTCGAAAATCTTTCCCATATTGGTTTCTCTTCAGAGTCCTGCAGAGTTGTGTGAAACCTTTCATTTCTAGTTCTGTTTGTGGTATATCACATTTGTTAAGTTCTACATTTTCTTGGTTTAACCATTTTGGTCCAGTCCACCATAACTCTTGAGTAGCTAAATCGCTTGCATGGATGCTTCTAGTTGCAATATCAGCAAGATTGTCGGCAGACTGAACATGTCCCCACCTCTCGCTGTCTAAAATTCATGTAATATCTACCCCTCTGTTTGCAACAAATGTTTGAACATGAACAACAGTTGAGTTTGTCCAGGCAAAGATTTGATTATTAGGAATATTTAGTAGTTCCATAAGATCATTGATTAGTTCTGCAAGCAATGCTACAGCACAAAGCTCTAATTTTGGTACTGATAGCTGCTTCAACGGTGCTACCTTGGTTCTGGATGAAATCAGCGCTACATTTACGGTATTATCTTCAACGAGTCTAAGGTAGGTTGCTGCAGCTATTCCTGGAGTGGATGCATCTGCAAAACCATGTATTTGTATGTTTTTAATATTAGTTGAAGTAGTTTTTAACCATCGTGGTATCTTTATGTTTTGCAAATGTGTTAATTTCTTTCTGTATCTTATCCACTCCTCGCACAAATTCAAAGGTACATCGTCATCCCATTCCAAGCCACAGGTCCACAATTTTTGAATTAGAATCTTGGCCGTTATAACAACTGGTGCCAGCGATCCAAACGGATCAAACAGACAGGCAACGTCAGATAGATTAGTTCTCTTCGTTATGGGATATCTCATTTCAGGTAAGTTTACAGTGATTTTAAAAGTGTCATCTTTCCTATCCCATGTCAACCCCAGCTGTCATTACTGGTCATCAAATCATCCATATAAAATGCGTTCTTAATTATTGGTGCAATATATGGATAGTCATGTGATTCATCGTCGGTCAATTGACTTAACGTTCGTACAGCTAGATAAGGAGCTGCCGCTGTACCAAACGTTACTGTCGTCAGGTTGTAGCTTTTGAGTTCTTCATAGGATGTATCTCGCCAGACGATGCGTTGTAATTATGTGTGTTCTTTAATCATCAGAATCATTCTACACATCTTCATTATATCTCCTACTACACATATTTTATGTTTTTGCCAAGATATAATTAAACTTCTTAAATCACGCTGTAATACAGATCCAACCATCATTGTTTCATTCAGAGAATGGTGATTCAAACCCTTCGCACTAGCATCATAGACAACTCTGACGCGACTGGTTTCCTTGTCTTCCCGAATCACAGCGTGATGTGCCAGAAATATTGAATTTTCATCATCTGATGAGTCTGATCTTTCCATGTGACCCATTTCTTGATATTGATGAATATCCTTAGTATACTTTGTCTTCAATTTAGGATTTCTTTCAAATTTCCTTTCTAACTGTTTGAATCTTGTTATTGCTTGTTGTTTTGTATCTCCACACATATTGACTGTTTTTCAATGTTTTTTTTTAAAGGCAAATGTACTATGTATTTTCCAGTTTCATCTCTCATAGTTGTACCCTTGTATATTTCTTCACACTTCTCTTCTTCTTTTGTTAGTATCATCTTTTTTTTGTACAAATCAGTTTCTATTTCCCAGAACTTCCTTAGTATTACATTATCTTCCGCAACCATCCTTGTGATATGTAGTGTGATTACATTGTGTTGGTTGCTTATCATTTTGTCTTCCTTTTGACCCGATAGAATCCATCCCAAACATGTTTTCTGTGCCACTACACCGTCGGGCATTTTAATCAAGCCATCTCCAATAATTTTACCAAACACACCGGCACCGAGTAATATGTTGATAGGTCCGGGTGTGTGATAAGTAGGGTCATCCAAATTTAATGTTTGGAGCTGTGGCCAGCTCATTGCGACGTGTTTCGATGGTAAGCTTGTTGAGATTTTCTTTAAAACGTAAGCATTCACTTGTATCGATTTCCTTTCATTAAATCGCGATGTAACGGACAGGTTTTATAGATACTTGAGTTGCTTCTCCCACTCCAGAGACTACGCCATTTATATTGGTTCTCGTCAGGCCCAATAATTCAACTACTCTTGCAGACACGAACGAAGCCTCCGACCCTTGGTCAATTAAAGCACGAAGTATGTGTATTTTTCCATTACTTGACGTAACTCCTACTTGTGCTGTGGCAAGTAACACATCATGACAAAGTTGTTCTTGAGAAAGGTGTGCGGTTGTGAATTTTTGTTCTGGTTGTGGTGGTGCATCTCTCTCCTGATTTGTTTGTTAATTCATGTAAGAGAGAGTGGTGTCTTCTTCTGCAGACTCGACATGACGTTCTTTGTTTACATGTTTATACAATATGACTCGGAACTAGGCAGTTGTAGCATAAATGATTCTTCTTCACATAATCTCGTCTCTGTTCTACAGATTGTTTCGCAAATTCCTCAAAACTAAATATGTAGTGACTACCCTTGCAGTAGGTACATAACGGCTGTGAATTACTGACACTTGCGTGGGTGGACTGAAAGACATTGTCATCATTCTCTTAAGCTGTGACGTGAAACGATTTTTGTGGTTGAGTCTTCTCTCACGAAGATGATGAAAGCGGAGCTATTAGTTCGAGTGTACGGAACCTTGATTCGAGAAATCCTTTCATATCCAGCCACGTAAACATCTCCTCGATATTCTCTTTTTTTAGTCCTTCAGAGACTCGGTGTCCACTCTTTGTGATACCAGAAATATAATAACAGGATCCCAAAAGTCAGTGCATATTTTCAAATTATTTAAGCTGTTAATACATTCGGTAGTAGTATCCAATTAAATTGACCAGCAGACTGGTTTATCACTTTTTTTTTAACAAATAATCGTTTGAGAAGAGAAGTCACAATCATTTTCTTGTTCCCGAAGCGTCGTTTAAGTAGTTCCCATGCCTGTTCATAATTACTGTCTGTTATTTGGATGTGACGTAATAACGTTTCAGCTTCACCAGAAACACTCGTTTTTAAGTAATGTAGTTTCTGTACCCTGCTTAGAAATGTGTTGAGAACAAGTGCCGTAAACAAATCTTGATAGGTGGGCCAGTCTTCATATCGACCTGCGAAAGTCGGCAGCTGAATTCGCGGTAGCCTAGATTGTGATAACTGACCATCCCATAGGATGGTCAGTTATCACAGATAACAGATGCTTCAAACATATCAGGTGAATCACAAATCACCTGATATGTTTGAAGCATCTGAATCTGAATCTGAAGTCGTGCCTCTAACGTTGATAAGAGATCGGTCATATCACCTTGTAAACAAAGGTACAGCTCTTCATATTTGTAGAATTCTTCGTTTATAAAATACGGCAAAACTCCCCTTTGTTCCCGTGGTGTACATTTGTGAAGATCGTTATGTGCTTGTTAAAAAGTATTCCAGTAATCTTCGATAGTTTTCAATCTCACTTGCACATAACCTTCCGTAATCCTTGCTTCCATATTTATTTGAGCCCTTTGTATCATATCAGCCGCATCTTCCAACACAGATAAATACCCACGTTGTTCCACAGTAGGTTCTGTCATTGTTAATATTCACGAAACCATCCAGTTTATTCACAACAAACTGAATTCCAAAAGTTATATTCACTAATAAAGTCAATCCAAGCGTTTTATTCACTTTGGTTATAACATTTCTTTAAAAACTGCACATTACACGTAAACAAATCCGCGCGTTATCAGTTTCTTTTGTCTTTGCACGAGGAGCCCGCTCGGCCGTTCCATACAACTATCCGGCTCGTATTTGGACCATATGTTTGATGCTTTAAGGTTTACTTTGCTTTAATGGAACGGAGTGAGCTCGCTTTGAGAGTTGATTTTGTACAACAACGTTAAGTTAGCTTAAGTATTGGACACTTGACGTTCCATATACCACCAATAATATTGCACAATAGTTTTGTTGAACAATAATATTGAATACCCCTTTGAATCCAGACGTTCAATAACATTCAGTCAATAAAATTGACAAGCCATTCACGTCCATATTTTCGTATGAGCAACATGTCTGACGACAAGTTTTGGCTGCAGCCGTGCCGTGAATTTACAGACAAAAGAAAAAAAAAAGAAAACGTATATCAATTAAAAACTCCCTTTCCTTATCTTTCATAGTAGTCTAGCTCGCCATTCTCCTAGCAGGCGACCTACACTCACAAACACAATGCCAACAGGGAATTGAATAATATTGCGCAATATAAATCCTACACGCTGCAAGGTAATAATATTGCGCAATAAAATTTAAGCTTACTTAAAATTAAATTCACTCATTGAGCAAGTTTACAATACTTTCAATAATATTGTTAATCAACTATATTGTGCAGTATATTGTAGGTGTACGGGCCGCATTACTTCAATCGATTTGTCTTAATCTTGTGAGTGCTACCAAAGACATGACAGTAATCAAAATTCATTATGGCGACAATCAGACGCCCTATTCTGAAAAAGAAAAAAAATAAGTCGAACTTATATTGAAAAGGTATTTTAAAATCATCTTAAAGGTTTCTCTTATCATTTTTCATTTCAACTGACCATTTGGTCCTATAACGATTAAAGTTCGCAGTCGGGTGAGTACATTTTCTTGTTTCACCACGGGTAGCGGGTGTCCGCAATTACCTACTACTTCATAGATGAGGCTTAGCCTATGTATGTATGTATCTATCTATCTGTGGCAATAATTATCTATAGTTATTCTATGACAATAAGAACTTTAAATGGAGTTTTAAATATTATGTACCTACACAGATAGTTTGGTCGGGGTTTCTTAAATTTTAGTCATAATTATCTTGTTTTCTATTTGTAAAAGGAGCACATTTACGAATGAAAATATAATTAATGTATGAGGAATTAAATTTCAGCGTTTTGGCCGATTTGGCCGAAACAAATCAGTCGAATCGCAAGTACGAGGAGCAACTTAAAAGTAACTGTCCTTTTGAAGGTACCGCCAGTCCAGCGAACGGTCAGTGTGTCTGATGTATTGAATGAAGTGTAAAGTGTACGATTTAGAGACACACACACACACAGAGATAATAGAATAAATAATTGTAAGGTAGAACTGGCCTGGAAGTGGAAGGAGAGTCGTCGTCCCCCGAGAGAGTGGAGATGGGCGAGGGAGCGGGTCCTTCGGAGTCCGGTGAGGCAGGCATCGGCGACGCCAGCGCGCGCATGTAATCCCGCGTGCTGCGGATTACCCCTGGAGTGCGGCACTGGATATCTGCCATGCTCACCGCATCTGGTTGTAGGAAACAAATTTATTAGTCTACTACACTAATTATCGGATAGGAAAATCTACAATCACACTTGAAATGCTTGGTCGCGGTTTCCAAGCAGTTCAAGTGTGGTCATCATTTGCGTCATGTCCCTCAGTATAGAAAGTCTTGGAGATGTTGATTTCCTCCCGATGTTCCGGGGCAAATCCACCCGAAATGATCAAAACTCAAGGTTCGTTGATGTGAGAAAACGACAAAAATGTACCTACCTATTTTTTACCCGACTACGGCAAAGCAAGGGATGGGTAATGAGTTTAAGAGGCTATGTGTGTACCTATGTATGTATGTATGTATGTATGTATGTATGTATGTATGTATGTGGATGTTCCACCATAGCGTTGCCCCTATTGGTCTGATTTTGACAAGCGAGGTATCAATCGATTCGTTTTCATGTAGGTACTTATAGTGTCATAGGCAATGAGATTTTACCAATAAAGACGTCGTAGCCATTATAAAACACTAAAAACACGGCGAAATTATACTATAGCTACTTACATAGAACTTAGGCAACTATATTTGCATCACTGAAGAGGCTAATAGATCACAGAAATATACAGAACCGCGTCGTCAGAAAGAGATAAACATATGTTCTCAGTTACAGTGAGTTGCTGTGAGCGGCCAATCGCCAATCACCGCCGATAACGGCCTGTGAAGTCACGACACGTGCGTCGGCTAGCAGCTAGAGTAAACTGAGGCAAAATAGATAGAAGGGTTTATTCAAGGTGAAAATAAAATGAATTTTTTGATAAACAAATGCTTTCATAATAATAGTTCTATATATCCCGCAGAACACCCATATCTTCGCCGGACACTTGAGACACGCACGTAAAACTTTTTTTTTGTGATTTTCTTATGGTATAAATGACATAATATTATATACCATTTCATAGCTAAAACAATAAAGAACTTCGAAAAAAAACTATTATGCTATCAAAAATTTACTCACGTTAACATTTTCCCGCCAAAAGTTACGAACGGCACTTTGAAGCACTTTGTGAGAATCGTCACTCGCGGGACACTAAACACAAAATTATTTTAATATCTTCCTTACAGTATAATTATACGTAAGATAAAATATAAGCTATAAATCACTAAAAACAACAGAACAGAGTGGAATGCCCTGCCTTCGTCAGTGTTTCCGGTAAAATATAACCCTGTTGTGTTCAAGTTAAGAGTGAATAGGTATCTATTAGGCAAACGTGCTACACCTTCGACCACATCATTGCTTTCTATCAGGTGAGATCGTGGTCAAACGATTGCCTAGACAGTGATAAAAAAAATTATTATGCAATAAAATTGCTCGTTTCAAGCTGTTTTCAAATATATGTAACACAAATACAATACTCTATCCTAATTCAATACAAATAGGATTGCAACTCCGCTAGTTAACTTCGTTTTTATAAATGAATTACAAATGCTTTTAATTAAAAAATGTTATTATAATTTAAATGATTTTATGAATGACTAAATTAGTCTAATACATTATTCAACAGGAATGAGTTATTAAATGGTTTGGTCCGCTCCTACTTTACATTGCTATGAAAGACCGTTGCCCGGCTAAGGAAACGGTCCTCCTTTTCAGGTAAAGGCGAGGTAATTTAAACAAGTTGGTTAATTCAATAACAAGCGGCTTTATTACAATAAAAATATACACATATGTTATCAAAGCTTAGTTTTCTCCCCTTTACTGAAGAATTCTAACAGTAGTATTTTTCACTTAACTAAGTTTATTCTGCATCAAAAATATGATCTACACAGCTAATTTTATCATAAGATTTAAATACTTACTCAAATATGATTACAATTTTCTCATACATAAATAGTAGACAAATTCGGCCTGTACGATATGAATTTACATTACAACTGCAGAAACTTAGGCTAGTAGAAAACGTAGAGAGAGTGGTCAGCAGTTCATCATATATTGGTCACAACGCAACGGAATACTGTTGTCTGTGCCTAAGAACGTTCTAAATCAAAATTACTTGTACAAACAGGAGTGCGTGTGTAAGGTTGTGTTTCCCAGAGGGATGTAAAACTTTAAAACAGAAAGTATCTTTCAAACTGTATCCTAACACGCAAGTAGGCGAAGGCTTCCCTAACTACCGCAGCTCGCTGACTCGAAATGATTTGGAACGGACCAACCTGGAAGCTTTCCGGGTCGCCGTACTGTCAACTCGCGTGCCGCCGCGGATCGCCTCCTTTACTCCACTCGTTCAGCTCCTCGTGCTCTCCACAAACGGTGCCTTCCGCTCCTCTCAAACGGTCCTCTCAACGGGTGCTTTGCGTCTCCCACAGTCGGTGTCTGGTGTCTCTAACGATCGGTGTCTTCCACGGGACAGATGGTGCCCCCCACGAACGGCTGGTGACCCCGGGAGATCGGCGCACAGCAGCTCGCAGTGGTGACGGCAGCGGCCGTCCGTCAATGCTCGACTACTTCCTGAAACCCACGTTCCTCTGTGTTTTAATGGTGTCTCGAGGTGCCCGCCTTAGATGGTCGCGGCACAAAATCAAAACATATATTTCGTTAGAACAATCCTTGAATCACGGGATATCTCACTAACCTGGTTTTTGCTCTCGTATACTTATTTCACCGGTTACCAAGTAGTCACGGTTTCCACGCTTCGTTCTGGACGCTTCACGCTGCGATTCTCGGTCGCTCCGTCCATACAAAAGACTACGTGCCCGCTGCTGCCTGCGAATTAAAACCCGTAAGACAATGTAGATTTCGCACAGAATCTACTGAAAGCCAGGAACAAACAAATTTCTCACCTGCGCCGATCTCAATCACGTGCAACTATGTGAAACAAACTAATTCACTGTCCATATTGGAAATGCTCCCTGCAGGCCTTCCTCTTCGTATTTATACGAAAACTGTATTTTATGTTGAGTAGCAAAATGGAGCCCCATACATTACATCCGGCTTCCAGCATCTTCTGGAAACAACAATGCAGCTTGCATCGCAATCCAGACCCTGTCAGCCTAGCTATACGGGTCACTGTCCTTCAGCAAGCTCTGGTAAAACTGAATATGTCCATCCAGTCAAGTTCCGCCGAGATTAAGTTGTTTTTTATCTCAACTTAAAAAAGTAAAATAAATGAACTGGAAGTTTCTTGTGTTCTACTCGACCCGTCAAAATAATCCATGGTGTGACCATCGCAAGCGATTTGTATGTGTAAATTATTTTTGACATATGAATCGCTGCCCTCTGGATTTCTGATTTGTTCGCCAACTCAAAGATACGACTTATTCCGGATTTTCCAAATAGTTTGCCCTTTGTTTAAAGCTATCCAGGACCTGAAAATAATCCTGAAACGTTTATTATAAGGGTATCACCCAAAAGTTGCGCTACTTCTCGACAGAGGTTTCTGCATCGTCTACACCTTCCTTCTAGTTCATGTCTCTCGACACTAGCTGTCGCTGCGTGGATTTACCATTTCAACCATTGTCATGAGATGAAAACCTTGCCTTTCCACTTGCGGAGCCAGATTCCTCCATTATCCATGGATTTTTAGGAAGGGCTAATTATCATTCAGACTTTAGTAAACATCGCTTACATTTGATCATTTATCGACTAGCCGACTACGAAATGCAGCGCATGGTCGTTCGGCGTTGCTTACTAAACTTGGAGCTGGTTTCCACTTGAGGAGAAAACGCACCTCGATCCGTTAGATGGCGCTTCTACCAATAGGTCTTGCTAACGCCGGCATTATTTGCGATCTCGGAGAGAAGACGCCCCTTCCTCGCTAGATGGCGTTGTACCCAATATATTCTATTTAATCGGGATTATAACAAAACTCCCTCGGAGTCATGATTTAACACGCTACAGCTACACCCTATGAGGGTAATGTGTCATTCTACCTATTAATTATTAAGATCTTTTGTAAACATATTATGGCAATAAAAGATTGAGTATTGAGTAGAGTCCCCGATTAAAGATCATCAGCCATGGCCTTTACGGGTCGGAGCGCAGACTGACGATCGTCAGCCGTTGGTAAGCCCCAACATCCACTAGCATCATACGAACTAACAACGGTGCGCGCCATTACCGCGTTCTCTCTGTCGCTCTTACACGTAACTCGCTACATGTCTCGTTAGTGGAAGTGGCAGCATCGCAACAGTTGATTGAGAGTAAAATGAAATTTATTATTTTCCATTTTCAATACCGTAAACAGTACTTAAAAATGAAAAGACACTTCCTTCCTGCCTTTCACAGTCATATGTAGTGCGCTTTCTAAACACACAAGATTGCATTTTTGATTAATTTTTCATGTTTCGGAAGTCGCGTGCATTTACGTGTTGCGTCGTTGCCACTCTGTTTGGGACTAAGTCGACACAAGCTGATTAGCTTGTGTTTGCTTTGCCACGCAGAGCGGAGTACAACGTATCTACCTCAGTTTATATATAACATCATTGGTCATAGGCATTTTTTTTACCCGATAACGGTGAAGCAATGAAAGTGTTTTATGTTTAAACTAAAAACTTGACCTGATTTTGACTAGCGAGGTTTGATTCGTCTTCATCGCATGAGTGTCATAGCCAAAAAGTGAGTGTGTCATAGTGTCCAAGCCGTAGTGTGTAAACATGTCGGTATTTTGGTTTGAAGGGTAATTTATTATTTCCAGCGTAATTACTGGACAATGAGACTTAAAAATGAATGTCTCAGGGTGACGAGCGCAGTGCAAAATGACGCGCAATATTTTGCAACTAAAGTTCTGGGTGGCACTGCAACTGTTAAACTGTTATGGGCATGTGTGACCTTACCATCAGGCAAGCGATCTGCTCTACTCGTCACTAAAAGGAATAAAAAGAAAGTCTGATTGAAACCCATATCTCATCATCATCATGATCTGAGTTCATATGCCCGCTATGCCAGGCTAAAAAATCTTTTTTGATAAAAGGAAGGTCCGGAATACTATAATCTAGCTACATCAATGACTTAGGTGACTAGACGTTGACATAATTTAATGTGCGTGACAACATTATGCCCAACAGACCTTTCATACAAAGGTAGTGCCTATTTCTTACATTAGAAAACATGTAGTCTGATCGAAACTTCTTTGTATCCCGGCAGGGTAATACGAGAAAGTAAAACCCTCCACTTACATTCAGCTCACTTCTGTAAAAGTTAGCAGGAAACGAAAGTGGCCATTGCGTACATGTAAACCTACACGTCTCGCCGTCCCTCAGACTGACACAGGTTTGATGTTTCACATTCAAATACGTAGTATTTGTACACTCTTTGATTCAAATCACAGTGCCACCAACTCAAGAACGAAGCGTTACGCTTCTTTATCCATACTAATATATAAAAGTAAAACGTTGTCTGTTTGTTTGGGAAGCTTTCACGCGATAACGACTGGACGGATTTAAATGAAATCTGGAAAGGGGATAGCTTATAAATAGGATACTTTTTATCCCGGAAAATTGACAGTTTTCACGGGAAAACTGGAAAATGTTGATTACTCGCTTTAAGGAGCAGATGTCATGGAAACGGAATAACAAGTCTACAAAAAACTTAAAGAGCATTCGTGCTATAGGTACCTACATTTGCATTGGTTTTTAATATTCTAGAAGAAAATGCTTTTTTTCTCGATAAACAGTAGTCCGCGCGTACGAAGTCGCGGGCGGGAAAACTAGTATATGATAAAGAACGAAAGGAAATACATTTATTCAACACACACAAAAATAAAATACAAATAATTACAGTAATTAAGTACATGAGAAATGGAAAAACAAAGAAAAAGTAAAAAAAGATTATAATAGTGGTGCTGAACAACTGCAAAGGAGTGGAATGCTCTGCCCTCGTCAGTGTTTCCGGTATAATATCCATACCAACATATAAAAGTGAAACGTTGTCTGTTTGTTTGTTTGTTTGGAGAGCTTTCAAGCGATAACGGCTGGACGGATTTTGATGAAACTTGGAATGAAGATAACTTATACCCTGGAATAAAACATAGGGTACTTTTTATCCCGGAAAATGTTAAGTTTCCACGGGAAAACAAGTCTGTCAAAAAACATCAAGAGTGACGCTATATCTACTTTTGCATTGGTTTTTAATATCCTAGAAGAACATAGGATGTTTTTTGACGCGATAAACAGTAGTCCGCGCGGACGAAGTCGCGGGCGGGAAAACTAGTAAGTTATATAACACAGGTGTGTTTAAGTCAAGAGTGATTAATGTATAAACTAGGCAATCGGTTGACATAAAGTGAGATCGTGGTCAAACGATTGCATAGACAGAAAAAAAACTTAGATTGGACAATAAAAACCCGCTAAGTGCGTGTCGGACATGCATGGACTTAGGGTTCTTGTGTTTCAATCGTCCCAGTAGTTTTTACGTAATATGCATCAAAGGTGTTTTTCACGCAATTTGTTCAAAGTTGACTCGACTGTGATAATTAAAAACAATTGTCTAGGCGACCGGAGTGCACCAGATTTCAAGTCAAATCAAGCTATCCAACAGTGATAACTGAAAAACAGCTTATCGGTCCAGTTGTTTTTACATGATGCGAGAACAAAACAGATAGAAAGACGGACTCACCATTTTTTGGAATAATAAGTTAACTAAAAAACAATACAATACAATACAATAACTCTTTTATGAAGACATCACAATAAAAAATCGAAATAACAGTAAGTATACATAAAATCCAATATTTTAAAATATGCCTTAGGCCTTATCGCTATTAGCAATTTCATACATGCAAACTTTGGATGGACAGGAATATACGAGTAATATAAACATTGCGGTCAGTGATGGAGACTTTGGAACAAAACACATAAATGTATGCTAAAATTACATAATATAACATATGTAAGGATTGGCAAATCTATCTATCTATACTTATAATAAAACTGTAACAGGTCCAATTCTGTACATTGAAAATATTTAGTAAAAAAAATTTTTGGAGACTTGTGTATTCCACACTGAAGCCAAAACTGTATTTTTTTCATTTTTGTCTGTATGTATGTCTGTCTGTCTGTCTGCCTGTATCTTCGCTAGACATTACAACGAAACTCCTGATTGAATTGAAATGAAACTTGGCATGATTTGAGTTCATACAACGAGTTAGGACATTGGATACTTTTCATACCGGTAAATTAAAGGGACCCCGCACGATAGGGGTAATTTTTTGGAGTTGGTATTCATGTTTTACGGTGTATAGTTACTTCCATAGTTCACCTCTAGGATACTCAAGGAATATTTCTCCAAATTTCAAATACCTAGGTCCACCGGTTTAGATTGGGCGTTGTCTGTCAGTTAGTCAGTCAGTAAGTAGGTATGTCACGGTGCTGTTTTATAGGCATAATTAAAATAATGTTATAGAACACATGTTTTTATTATTCTACCAAAAAGTGAAGGGCATCTTATAATAAAACAGTAAGTACCAAAAAAACTGCAATAGGAAAATCTGAAAAAGAATAAAACGTTTTTATATTTCGTGTCTGTTCGTTTGTCTGTTAGTCTGTTGACGCCTCACGTAAAAGCTAGGACCCATTGAGGTTTTCACTGTAGGATAGCTTAGGGGTGACTTCGATAAAAACTTTTTGTCGGCTGAGGGAATTTTGTTTATATGTTGGTATATTGGTATAGGTCTTGGAATAGTAATTAATAGAGTTCTTGTAACCTAGAGAAATGACCACGCGTACGAAGCCGCGGGTACAGCTAGTACTTATAATAAAACTGAAACAGGTCCAATTCTGTACATAGTAGATATTTAGATATTTTTTTATTGGAGTATTCTCTGTATTCGATACTGAAGCCAAAACTGTATTTTCTTTTTGATTTTTGTCTGTCTGTATCTTGGCCGCGTATTACGCCAAAACTACTGAATGAATTGAAATGAAACTTGGTAGGATTTGAGTTCATACCACGAGGTAGGACCTACTTTTCATCCTGAAAAATGAATGGGTTCCCGCAGGATAGAAGTTGTAAGTTATTTAAAAGAACACGTAAGACGCTGAAACTACAAGACGAATTTGAGTTCATACAACGAAGTAGGACATTAGATGCTTTTTATTCCGATATTTAGCATGGTTCCCTTGGGAGAGGGGATGAAAGTCAAAAATATGTGTACTTAGTCCGTTTTCATTCATTGTTTATTTGTTAGATAAGAGGTACTTTAATGATTGTCATGTCTATTATTATATTTCAAGGTTATCGGTTTTGTAGTTCAGAAATTACAGAGACCACAACCCTTAGTACATTAGATAACCCTTAGTAACTCTGAGTTATAATATATCCAAATAACATAAAACCTGAAATGTACAGGAACGCTTGAACGTACGGTTCATTTTAAGCTGGTCTTCGCACTTTATCATATAGGGTTAATGGATATAGGCCAGTCACCGTGATATTGTTCGGGATATTGTTTATTTTTTCGGGATATTGTTAGGATAGATACCAGTAATGATAAACTAAATTTGCAGCTTCGAAAGACTTCAGCTAACTTCGTGGTGCTCGAGAACATAGAAAATATTCGTTTTTATTTCTTCAGATTTTAGATTATATCTTCTAAAAGGTGCTTCCCATGTAAAGTTATCAATTACTTAAGTATATAAAGAAAACAAAATTTGATATAATTTGAGTCTAACCACAACTCTGTTACTTGTTTAAATACCTGTAATGCAGTACTTTAAACATTGCCCATATTCCCTAAAAAGTTCGTAAATGTAGTTTTAGCCGTCTTCCAAGGAGAATATCGGCTATAATACTCATTCTACGAGGAAAGTCATGGGAAAAAGTTGTAGAACAGTTGTAAGCACAAGAAAAACTTTGTAGGACCAAAGTTACCCAGTAATCTGGACAAAACGAAAATTTAATCAAATCGGATTATTCAAGATATGTCAATTGTTATTAATACTGCACAGTTATTTATTGTAAAGTTATTAAAATGACATCACATTTATAAATTTTATTTATTTAAATTATATCAAACCTACATTTTAACATTTTTCAAATCATGTCTGTTTTTCTGATATCTGCGTCTGTTTGTTTGTTCGTGCATTACATAAAAACTACTACACTTATTCTGATGCGGTTACTGATTGATAGCTTATGCTTTAACTTAAAATCTGGAGTACTTGGTATCTTAATCCGATGAGTAGAAGCCGAGCAATCAATAAAATATTTTTGATATTTTATTGATTGCTAAAGGAATTTTGATCAAATGTTGGTATATTGGTATTTTATGTACTGGAATAGCACATAGAGTACTTTTAAACTAGAGAAATAAACACGCGTGCCAAGCAGCGGGCATCAGCTAGTTTATAATATAATATATATACATAAATAAATAGCAAGATCACAAAGGAATATTGTCTAAATTATGTATGAAAAACATAGTATCCACCTTTATGACAGGTACCTAGTTCTTCACCATGTCTTTGAAGACCGCTTTGAAAAACGTTTTCAAAATAAAGCTTTTATGCAGTAGCCATGTCATGATGAAACCATGTGTGTAATAAAATTACATTTATGGTGAAACTTAGAACGGGCTATCACAATTAATTGCGTAGAGAACACTTTGTCTGTGCTGAACCGTTGAAGAGTTCCTTTATACTCGTATGGAGCTAATCCTGGATGTCGATTCAGGTCACGATTACCATAAAAATGCATTAATTGTCATCGGAACTGAACCAACTTGAAAAAAATCTACCCTTTAGGATAAGAGGAAGTAATCCTTATTATGCATGCAACATTTGACCTAAACCAACATACATACAGACATACATACATGCAAACATTTCAAGTTAAGCTTTTAAAATACATAGGCTACTTTTATCCCCGATATACGAGTAATTATGTCCACGCGTTCAAAGTTGCGCCCATATATTTAATATATATGTGGATATCTTATTTTAATGTTATAACTAGCTGTACCCGCGGCTTCGCACGCGTGGTCATTTCCCTAGGTAAAAAGTAATATTTGTACTATTCCAAGACCTAAAATACCTTTATACCAACATACTCATCGGATTGAGATACCAAGTACACCAATTTTTAAAAGAAACCCTAAACTATCCAACAGTGAAAACCGCATCGCAATCTGTCCAGTAGTTTTTACGTGACTAACAGACAAACAGATAGACACGAATTTAAAAAATGTTTTATTCTTTTTCAGTTGCTTATTTTTAGTACCTTAGATATTTTTTTTAAATATGCCCTTCACTTTTGGACAGGTTAATAAAAATATGTGTTTTATTACATTATTTTAATCATGCCTATAAATCAGTACCGTGACATACCTACTGACTGACTGACTGACTGACTGACTGACTGACAAACAACGTCCAGCCTATTGCGTGGACTATTTAAATTTGGAGTAATATTCCTTTAGTATCCTAGAGGTGAACTACGGAAGTAACTATAAACCGTAAAACATTAATATCAACTCCAAATTAAATACCCCTATCTTGCGGGGACCCTTTCATTTACCGGTATAAAAAGTATTCAATGTCCTACCTCGTAGTATGAACTCAAATCATGCCAATTTTCATTTGAATTCATTCGATAGTTTCGGCGTGATGCGCGTCCAAGATAGACACACAGACAAACAATAATGGAAAAAGATCAGTTTTGGCTTCAGTAGGAATAATAGAATAGCCTCAAAAAAATATTTAATAAAATAAATATCTTCAATGTACAGAATTTGGACCTATATCCTGCGGAAACCCTTAACTTTCTCGGTATAAATAGTATCCTCAATTTTCACTCATCATATAAACTATGACTGTGCCAAGTTTCATACAAATCCGTGCCGTTGTTTCAGCGTGATACGTGTTCTTTTAAATAATTTTCCATCACTATCCTGCGGGAAACCCTTAATGTATCGGGATGAAAAGAATTCAATTCAATTAAACCGTAAAACATTAATATCAACTCCAAATTAAATACACCTATCTTGCGGGGACCCTTTCATTTACCGGTATGAAAAGTATTCAATGTCCTACCTCATAGCATGAACTCAAATCATGCCAATTTCCATTTGAATTTATTCAATAGACATCACTGTGGGGGTTTTTTGCAAAAATTCAAAATGTTGTGTTGTAGAGTTTGATTTTATTCTCAATCTTGTGTTTCTTCGAGTTGATGTGTAATATTGGTGGAATATTAACCATTATGTGTTCGTTAACGTGCACGAGTGTAGGCAAAATAATCAAACGCAGATATAAATGGCATTTTGTGATTTTTCCAAATTTCCCTCGGAAGTTTTAGTAAATGTCCACCATTTTACTGATTCGTGACTTTGACTTGACAATTAATGACTGTGACATGACTTAATTATAAACTATTACACTTGACATTGGCGAAATTGCTAGTAGGCCAGTGCCTCCGTAGAAGCCATCTAATAAAAAAAAAGAAAAAAAAAAAGACATCACTGTGGTAAGATTGTTTGTGGTGGTTGGAGAGTGCACGTCTTGACAGGGTCTGAAAAGACGGCACTTTCGGCGGGAACACGGATGGAGCTAGTCGTGGATGGCGCGTGCGAGAACTTGACCACGTGGAAAGCAGACGACGGCCTCCAGGAGCTCTGGGGGTGTCTGAGGGGCCACTTTTCAGTGTGGCTACGTGTTCTGGTGCAACGTGCTTCAGTGCGGAGAGGCTGCGTTGAGAGATACTCGACCAGGTAGTAAAGCTCGAGGAAGGATTGCAACGAGGAATCGGGTGAGATCTATCCAGTGTTAAGCTAGATAATAGAACGTGCTTCGTTGCGGAGAGACTGCGATGAAAGTTTACCGACCAGGTGGTAAGGTTCGAGAAAGGATTGCAATGAGGAATCGGGTGAGACCTATCCAGTGTTAATATAGATAATAGAACAAGCTGCTTCGTTGCGGAGAGGCTGCGATGAGAGTTTATCGACCAGGTGGTAAGGTTCGAGAAAGGATTGCAACGAGGATTCGATTGAGACTTTTCTATTGCTTAGATAGATCACTAGTGATCACTAGTAGATATAAGACCAAGACAAAGGTGAAATGATGATGAGATTAGACCAGACCAGACCAAGACCCAGACCCAGACCCAGACCCAGACCCAGACCCAGTTAAGACCCCCCCCCCCTGTTTAAGACCCAGTAAAATATAAGATCCAGATTGAGATTAGACCCAGAAAAGCCTTTAAAGTTAACCTCCGGTAAAGTTAAGATGATCGCTGCTTGCTGATTCCTTGAGCAGTGGGCTCGGAATTCTATCCGTATGGTTCTGGCAGCCTCAAAGAGTCCACGTGGACGGTTGCAATAAGTTGTGCTAAGCTAACCGTCTCGAACTGGCCAGCTGGAGCGAATCCGGGAGGCGAGGAGACTGAAGGCGTCCTGGCTGAGCATGTCTCATTCAGGGCCACGTGGAAGGCCCCGAGCATGAGTAGATCGCCGGATACTCGGGGTCCCAACAAGCGGTCCATGGGTACTCATGATGGGATCAGTGTGCCCATGTTGGTACCAGTATATCCAGGAGCAAGCGAGGTGTGATCTACGCTCAAGACAGAGGCCAAAGACAAGCAAAGATTAGAAGCCCCCGTAAGTCTAGACATAGATCTCACGACCAAGAAAGATAGATCATGAAAATGATAAGTCAGCTCATCATTTCACCCAAGATCCTCGTGTTAGATTATTATGGTAATCTACAGAACTAGGTATTGCACGAGAAGGACGAGACCTGACCTGATGGCGAGCAGATCCTTGTGTTAGTTTATAAGGTAATCTATAGAACTAGTTATTGCACGAGAAGGACGTGATATGGCCAGCTAACAAGCAGATGCCGATGGAGATTCATCAGGTAATCAAATGCAGATTTACTAGTAAGTATTGGGATCATAGCATTTAAGCTGTTAGACACGGACAGTTCAGTTTCAGGTGCAGACCAGATCTTGCGAGTCATGGAATGGCTATAAGGGGAACTTGGAGGCCATTGGGGGGAGTCCTCCAAATTATTTATATTATTTATTCTGTGACATACTTAATGTTAAAGAGTCAAACGTGATCAGTGATCAGACTTGACGAGTGTACGGAGTGTATAAATATATATATTTGCATCGAATCTAGAGTACGCCGCGACACCAAGTACACCAGTTTTTAAGTCAAACTCTAAGCTATCCATCAGACAAACAAACACTCACGATTTAAAAAATGATTTATGTACACTGAAAATAAATCAAATTTATAAATGTGATGTCATTTTAATAACATTACAATAGATAACTGTGCAATATTAATATAAAATTACATTTCTTGAAAAATCAGATTTCTTTTATTTTTTGTTTTGCCCAGATCGCAGGTCCCACGAAGTTTCACTTGCGCTTCTATTAAAGTAAAATACCTGTTTTACAAAAAAAAAGGTTTTTTTTCGTAGAATGACTTTTATGGCCGATATTCTGCTCGGCGGGCGGCTAAAATTACAATTTCAAACTTAGGGAAAAGGCCCAATATTTGAAATACTGCATTTCGGGTTTTTTCAAAGAAAAACAGAAGTTCAAGTTCTTCTTTATAAGTGTTATAGATAACTTTTCCGTGGGAAGCACTTTTAAGAAGTTATGAACTAAAATTAGAAAAAAGACCGAAAATATCAATGATTTTCAAGCACCACGAAGACAAAACTGGTATATAGCCTAACAACATCTCAAAAACAGGACGGTACCGATTTTTGCGACCTAACCACAGAATAATCCTAACGCGATTTTTATACCAGTCCATTGCTGGACGTAGGCCTCTCCGAATGAACGACACTTAGCCCATTCTTCAGCTCTTCTCATCCAGTCACTGCCAGCTGTCTGTCGCAAGTCGTCTCTCAACATGGCTGGCGGGCGTCCCACACTAAGTTGCGTTTGTATCTACGGTGACCGTTAATCTTAGATGATAAAGTGCAAGGGTCAGCCTTAAATGAGCCGTACGTTCAAACGTTCTTGTACATTTAGGATTTTAAGTTATTTGAACATAATTCTAAGGGTTGTGCTGTCTGTAATTTCTGAACTACAAACCCGACATGATTATATTTAAAGTAGGTACCTCCTTTGTAACAAAAAAAAATGAATGAAATTGGACTACGCGTCCATGAATTACAAATGTACTTAACACATTTTGACTTTCATTCCCTCTCCCAAGGGAACCATGCTAAATATCGGGTTAAAAAGTATCCAATATTCTACCTCGTAGTATGAACTCACATCATACCAAGTTTCATTTGAATTCATTTAGTAGTTTGGGCGTGATGGTCGGTCAAGATACAGACAGACAGACAGACAAAAATGAAAAATATACAGTTTTGGCTTCAGTACTATCGAATAAAGAGTACCCTCCAAAAAATATAATACTGCAAACTTAACATATCTTTGGATTCCTATCCCGCAGGAACCCTTTATTTGTTCGGGAAAAAAATTATAGATACTCAATTTAAGCCCACCATATAAACTTTGACTGTGCCATGTTGCATCAAAATCCGTCGAGTAGATTCAGCGTGATACGTGTTCTTTTATATAAGTTTTTACCCCTATCTTGCGGGAACCTTTATTTTTCCGGGATGAAAGTATTCAATGTCATACCATGTATGAACTCAATTCATACCAACTTTCATTTGAATTCATTCAGTAGTTTTGGCATGATGCGCGTTCAAGATACAGACAGACGGACAGCAAGACAAAAATTAAAAAAATACAGTGTTGGCTTCAGTATCGAATATAGAGTAAAAATATTATATAAATATTATAATAATGTTATATGTTCAACGTACAGAATTGGACCCGTTACAGTTACTTTACGTTTTATTAAAGTATAGATGATTGTGCCAAGGTGCATCAAAATAAGTCCAGCAGTTTCAGAGTGGTAAGTGTTTTTTGAATAACTTTCAATCCCTTTTCTGCTGGAACCGTTTAATTTTTCGGGATGAAAGTAACCTATGTCCTACCTCGTAGTATGAACTAAAATCATACCAAGTTTCATTTAAATTCATTCAGTAGTTTCGGCGTGATGCCTAGCCAAGATTCAGACAGACAAACAGGCTGACAGACACCTAAAAAAAAACAGTTTTGGCTTTAGCATAAAAATAGAAATAATAATAATAATAGCACTTTTGTACTAAAAGTCGGTAATATCTATACTTGTAATAAAGTAGTAAGTAACAAAAATACCCTTGACGAGTATTTAAATGATAAATCTACATATATAATTAATTGATATGATAGATAATGTCTACTGGTCTGCTTGCTACTTGTTGCTATACCCTGTGAGGGTCGTATGTTGTCAATTACACCTTAATGCCTGTGTTTTATTATGTACATATGTTTAGGCAATAAATTTAAATTGAAAATTTAAGCTACGATATAAGATTTAAGATATCCTTAAATCTTATATCGTCATTTATAAAAATGTGTACGTATGTTTGTTCGCACGTCACGTAAAAACTACTGTACCGATTGCGATGCGGTTGTCGCTGATGGATAGCTCAGGGTTGGACTTAAAAACTGATGTACTTTTTATCACAATCCGATTAGGAGAAGCCGAGTAATCAACAAAAAAGTATTTAAAGGGCGAACGAAATTTGGTAAAATGTACTTTATAGGTTAGGTATTTTGGTCCTGGAATAACATGGACTTGGGATATTTTCATCCCAGAAAAATTACCGGCTAGACTTTACCATTTTTCTATCGAGTCCAAGAAGCATGCTTATCTATCTACTCTATCTGTATCTATATATCTTATATCTATTATATATATATATATATATATATATATATATATATATATATATATCTTCTATATTACAAAAAAAGTCTATCTATTGGACTTAGAATAAGCTACTGAACAAGAAATTGCATGTTTATTTGTTCGCGCATAACTTAAAAACTTCTAGACCAATTTCGATGCAGTTTTCATTGTTGGATAACTTAGGGTTTGACTTACAAACTGGTGTACTTGTATCTCAATTTGTTGAGTAAATGCCCAGCAATCGATAAAAATCTATCCGCCGACTTTATGTACTTTTGGTCCTGATAACACAACTTACTCCTAACCCAGAGAACAGACCACGCGGGCATTGCCGCGGGTACAGCTAATTATGTTGTATGCTAGGAATATAATTATTAAATTAAGCGTCCTCTATAATTATAGTTTTTAGGGTTCCGTAGTCCAAAAAGGAAAGCTTATATCGCCCTGTCCGTGGAATAGGGCCACAGTGGCCGTTAGGTCCTTATGTTTTTATTGCATTTTTGGGATCTTATAATGCATATGCATCTATTCACATTGGCAAAAAAATAATTGACCTTATTTTGATTTCGTGAAGGTGAGTAAACATATCATTTTTGAACCACACTAGTTAAGTAGTACTTATTTTAATAGAAATTCAGGTCTGACGTCAGCATTAGGTACCTGATTAGGTAGGAATCTTTTTAGACCTACCTATAGGCACACACTGAATAACATCAGATTTCATAAAGTACAATTAAATAAAACTCCTAGGTACCAACTAATACAGGTACTTCAATCTACGTAGGTATCTAACCTGCTTGATAATAAAACACCTAGATACCAACCTAATGTAGGGACTTTATAGACCTTTTAAGCAAGGTTTTATCACCATTTTTAAAAATTATTCCACCTTATACTCTTGTGCCATATCTCGAGTGTTCTTCACAGTTAACAACGGAGTTAAAGAAGACCTGAAACACCTTGAGAATAGGTTTACCTTTAAGAGCTCCGATGTAACTCCGTCATCACCGGAGGCTTTTCTATTTTATTATCACAGGGCCATTTCCATCTCTTCCAAGCTGACGTCTGGTAGCTCACCAGTATAGAGGCAAGTTAACGTGGCTCTTGAATCCTCAGAAACAGTCTCTGGCGGAGGAGCATGCGAAGCGTATAAGTGTCCGTAGTAAAAATCATAGGTGATTCGCCATTGATCTTAACACCATATCCATTCAAGTTCAGAAGCTTGAATATATTCTCCAGTACAGAGGTGAACAGTTTCGGAGAAATAACGTCTCCTTGTCTCACCCCTTTTTGCAACTGGATAGAATTCGTGCTTCGATCCTGAAAACGGATAGTCATTGTGGCCTTGCTGTACAAACACTGCAACACATCCATGTACCGGTATTCAATCTGGCAGTGTTGTAATGACTGTAGCACTGCCCAGGTCTCGACTGAATCAAAGGCTCTCACGTAGTCCACAAACGCTAGACATAGTGGCCCATTATACTTTTCGGTCTTCTGTATAATCAGCCGGAGCGTAGGATGTGGTCTACGGTGCTAAAGTCTTTCTGGAATCCAGCTTGTTCGGGAGGCTGATAGTCGTCAAACCTACGAGCGAGACGGTTTGTAACTACTCTCCAAAACAGCTTATAGACGTGGCTCAGCAGCGAAATGGGCCTATAATTCTTCAAGAGGATGTTATCACCTTTCTTAAAGAGCAACACCACTACGCTCCTGTGCCACGCTTCTAGCGTAAGTATCCTCGAGTATGACGGAGTTAAACAGCCTTTGAAGGACTTTAAGTACCGGTGTTCCAACCACTTTCAGTAGCTCTGTCGTTATTCCGTCCTCCCCTGGTGATTTGTTGCTCTTAAGCTGTTTGAGAGTCATTCTGATCTCGTATAGGCTAACGTCCGGGAAATCTTCGGTATAATGTCGGGTCAAACGAGCTTTTGCATCGCTAGCAGTGCTAAGAGCACTACGTGATGAGGTGTATAATTGCCCATAGAACTTTTTGAGCTCACTCAAAATCTTTGGCTTCGACGAGACGATGCTGCCACTGTCAGTCTTCAGCTTCGTAAACAGGCTTTGCTCAATAGCCAGATCTCTTGCAAACACTATGGAGCCCTTGTTCCGCTCTATTGCGTTCTTAATACAATTAGTATTATAGGAACGAAAATCATGTCACATCGACTTGGATATCTGTTTATTAAGCAAGCTGTAACTCGAAATATCCACTGAAGACTGCAGCCTCATCTTGCCTCGTTCTGCCATAAGTTTAAGTGTATGCTCAGAGAGTTTCTATGTTCTATTTTGGCGGTGGGTCTTAAAGAACTCCGACCCGACCACGTAGTTCGCCCACTGTATCGCACTCGGTAAGGATTTGGAAGCTATTTTGGAGCTACAACTGAAAGTTCTCGGGGTTTTGGATTTGGGCAGGATTTGGGCGAAGAGTAGATTTCATCAAACGAGACCATTCCAGTTTTACGTTGATACTCAAGTTCCAGTCTTAACCCTGTTGATCACAGACACATCATTGAATATATGCAAAATGAAATCTAACTTGTGTTTATGACCGCCGGGGTGCAGCCACAACCATTTCCTGGACGGGCGCTTCTTGATTCATCATAAAAAATCCCTTCTTCTGGAGAAGAAGGGATTTTTCATGATGAATCAATGAAGTCAGCCAATAGCTGACTCCTTTGGTTCCGATGGCCAAATCCAAACTGCCCCACTCGCTGAGTTTGCTGTTCATCGCCATTCCTCATGCCCAGCCGTGCGTGGCTGGGCATGAGGAATGGCGATGAATGAAGTACCCAATCACCACTGTGAAGTGTGTTTTCGGGGCATGTATGGCATTGGAATTGTCGTCGTACATAGCCTCCACTTCATCGTTTAGATGTTTCGAGTGTGGGACGTACACCTGTAATACCTTCAACGAATACCGTTCGGTTATTCTGAGTATAAGGTATGCCACCCTGCTCGAAACTCTTTCGATCTTCACAATGTTGTTGACGAAGGACTTGCGGACGAGAAACCCGATACCGTGTTGGGACAGCTGGTCGCCCTCCCGGTAATAGAGTAAGTTGCCGGAATTGAGGGTTATCGTATCCTCTCCCTCTCCTCGGACTTCTGATAACCCTATAATACCCCAGCGCAACTAACTACTCTTCCTTCTATCAACTTCTCATCGGTCCGCAAGGTGCGTGCGTTGTAGTTTGCCTGGTCCAGAGATCGTGGGGGTTGGTAGCTGGGTCCCTGCCGGGAGTTCTTAGCACCCCCTGCTCCGCCGTTACCATGGCTGCCATCTGTGCCAGGAATAAGGGAGCCACAGGGGACTGGGGGACGTCTTTGCGGTGTGTTTATCATATATTTGGTGGTGTTGCCATAGTCACCACGCTTGGCAGGCGGATCGGTGACCACAGTATTACAAATATGTACTCGGAGGACGCTGCTGCCCATCTTCCGGTGTGTATTCCCTTAGTCGCCTCTTACGACAACGACGGGAGGATTGGGAGGGGTCCTAATCTAAGCCGAGACTACCACGGCACATAAAACTTATAGAAATATAATATAATATTGTAATATACTTCTGGCTCATATTATATTTTTGTAAATGTTCACTTGTGCCATATAGTAAAAAAAACCTCCGAAATACTTAATAGTCAATCTTAAGTAATTATTTTGTTGCTTTTGAATATTGTATAGTTTATCTTACATATTTTAATCATATTGCATTTTAATATCAATTTATAAGATATGATGACAGGAATAATGATTCAATATTAATTACATCATTGCTCATGTATAACCGCGTTTGCAACACGTATGAAGTTTTAATTAAAAGTTACCTTTTAATAAATAATGTTTTACTTTCTTTGCCGAAAATGAATGGTGACTTTTTGCTTTGATAGTAAATCCTACTATCCTAGTTACTGCACTTTTTTATACCATTTGAATCAAATGGTGTGTTGGAAATATTTACTTTGTTGTTGTGAATTACTATATAATTACATTGTAATTAGTGGGCTACCAGTGAGCCAGTAATGGCTTGTAAGTTTTTAGAATGTTTTATGTATAGTCCTTATTTAATAAAGACACTTGCCCGTTATATTTTTTTTAGAAAGGTTTTTACAATAAAATAAACATGCTATTTAATAAAATTTGTTTAATTTTCTGTTTCTCTATCCATACTCAGTCTTTATTTATGCTAAAACTAGCTGCATGCCGAGGCTTTGCTCTTGTGCAAACATTGCCAGCCTCGTTCGAAATTTAAAGAAATATTTCCTCCAAATTGCAAATCTCTAGGTCCACCGGTTTAGGCTGTATGTTGTCTGTGAATCAGTTGGTAGGTATGTCGCTTGTGACATACTATTTCATAGGTATCAATGTATGTTTCTACTGGCATAATAATTTGTAGTTAAAAAATAACAACAAAACATAGATATATAGATAACTCCTTATTGTATATACTTAGAAGTAAATCGTACATTGTACATAATATAATATAGAAGTAGTGGTAACACAATCGGCAGTCTTATAGCTTACAGCAATCTCTAAACCAGAGTAAATGCCAGTAGTATTCATGTCACTCAATCTGAAACAAATAAGAAAAAATTATAAAACTTTGTATTTATTGTACGCTGACATAAATACACTGAATGCACTAAATATGGGTACTAGATAATAGATACGAGTACACATACAAAGATATGAATATTACATTCATATCTCGGAAACAAATATTTCTGCTCATCACACAAATGATTGCAACTTGCGGGATTCGAACGCCACTCGGCCAACTGGTTGCCAAATGTAGTGGCACTGAATGTAAATGACAAAATGAATTTTTCACCTCCTTTTTGAACGACAAATATGACAATGTGCAAAATTCAAGTTATCAGATTGCACTATGGAGAGTGAGCATAAGAACTGCACAATCTGATTCCCTTATCAACGTACAAACTAGAATATTGGCAAAGCGGCACCTTTTTATGATAGAAATACCACACACAAGCACGAAGCGTTACGCTTCTACATTCATTGTAAGATCTGCAAAAGAGTGGAATGCCCTGCCCTCGTCAGTTTCTGGTAAAGTATAATGAATCCAGGTGTGTTCAAGTCAAGAGTGAATAGGTATCTACTAGGCAAGGGTGCTACACTTTCGACCACATCATCGCTTTCCATCAGGTGAGATCATGGTCAAACAATTGCATAAAACGTAATAAAAAAAGGTGCATTAGATATGGGTTGAAACTAGGCAGTTCCCGATTAAATTTTAACTGATTACCTATAAATGTATCATTTTAGGTTTTGTACTTATTTTGTTTTAATTGTTAATATGATTTTGTATCTTTTGTCGATACTTTTAATACATTTTGACTGTTATTTTTGCAAATTCTTTCATAATGAATGGTCTAGGGTGTAAATAGACCTGTGATTGTTCCTCAAAACCTTCTGGAGATGTTTTTCTTCTGCAGCTGGCTACAAATTCTCTCATCAAAAATATTCTATGAATAAACATACATAGATATAAACCAATATTACATCAATGACTCGGAAACAATCATTTGTGCTCATCACACAATGATTGCACCTTGCGAGATTCGAACTTGCAACCATTTGTTGACTCTCAGTCAGGGCACTAGCCAATCCATCTCTTACGACCACCTGGGTGAACCGTGGAAAGTTTTTTTTACAATATCTTATCTTTGTCCACCTGGGTGTTACTTGGGAAATATTTAGTTTCCACTGCCCACCTTGTTATCAAAACTTTTCTGATTTGCAGTGCATAGAGATAATAATTTATTGGTCTATTTTGTTGATATTTGTTGTTAAACATTGAACATCCATAGATATTATAATAGCCACATGGTCAGCACCAATATTAGGGGCTTGAGAGCCTGTCCATTAGTTTGGAGATGTTGTTTTTCTGCAGTTGGCTAGGTACAAATTCGCCCATCAAAATATTCTTCATTTTATGTTTTTGTAGGTTAGATACTTATAGTGCCTGTAATCGAATAAATTAGATATGTTAAACTGAAATAAGTGCTAGTAGAAGTAAATATCGAAATATTCTCTTTGTATCGAACTATATATATCACAAAAAACCAGTGAATTTTCTGTTTGACTTTCGCAAGTTTGGAAGTCGAATTTTCGGAGAATTAATGCCTGAAATTAATAAACCGCAATTAATTATGATACCTAGATTACCCCTTCCCTTTGAACTTACGCAAACAGTCAACTTTTAATTCAATAAAACTATAATTTCGTCACAAACTCAAAGCCAGTTGATACGAAAGGTTAGGACAGAGCAACCTTTTTCATTTGACATGTCTCGGTGGCGATGAAAATTTAGACAATACCAATATATGTCAAAATATGATGTTTCGTTCATTCATTTCGCTTAAAAACAGCTGATAGTGGGGACTCGGTGAAGATCACCGGTGGACAGTTAGACAATTCGAATTGGGAGATTCATGTTCATAATGGTGTAAATGAACGTCAGTTTCATTATCACCAGAGTTAGACAATAAGGCTGCAGGTCTTCTTTAACTCCGTTGTTAACTGTGCAGCACACTCGAGGTATGGCACAAGAGTATACGGTGGTACTATTTTTCAAAAATGGTGATAAAACCTTGCTTAAAATGTCTATAAAGCCCCTAAATTAGGTTGGTATCTAGGTGTTTTATTATCAAGCAGGTTAGATACCTACGTAGATTAAAGTCCCTGGATTAGGTTGGTACCTAGGAGTTTTATTTAATTGTACTTTATGAAATTTGATGTTATTCAGTGTGTGCCTATAGGTAGGTCTGAAAAGATTCCTACCTAATCTGGTACCTAATGCTGACGTCAGACCTGAATTTCTATTAAAATAAGTACTACTTAACTAGTGTGGTTCAAAAATGATCTGTTTACTCACATTCACGAAATCTCTTCGTTGGTTTAATTATTTCGCCTTGAATAGTGCCCGTGGTCCACCCAGGTGAACTGAGCATGTGGACCACGATCAATGCTCGACGCCTAGCAATTCCGCCGAGTAAAGGCAGTGATGCGCTTATGACCTTTTCCCCCCGACTCCCCGCACAAATATTTGCATGGAACATAGTTGCTGAGGCGACAGTGGCCGTTTTTCACGGAAAAACTCGGATGCACTGGCGTTAGTGGCGGTATTCGTCGGAGTATATAGGTACGTGGCTGTTTGCGTAAAACAAAAATATATTTTTTTTTATATCAAAATAAGGTCAATTATTTTTTTGCCAATGTGAATAGATGCATATGCATTATAAGATCCCAAAAATGCAATATAAACATAAGGACCTAACGGCCACTGTGGCCCTATTTCACGGACAGGGCGATATACTTCTGGCTCATATCATATTTTTGTAAATGTTCACTTGTGCCATATAGTAAAAAAAAACCTCCGAAATACTTAACAGTGAATCTTATGTAATTATTTTTTTGCTTTTGAATATTGTATAGTTTATCTTACATTTAATTTAATTTTAATCATATTGCATTTTAATATCAATTTATAAGGTATGATGACACGAATAATGATTCAATATTAATTACACCATTGCTCATGTATAACCGCGTTTGCAACACGTATGAAGTTTTAATTAAAAGTTACCTTTTAATAAATAATGTTTTACTTTCTTTGCCGAAAGTTAATGGTGACTTTTTGCTTTGATAATAAATCATACGGACATAAATCATACGGCTAAAAAAAATCATACGTTTTAACCATTTCTAAACCTAATACTTATAAAATATCTGTGTGTCTGTTAGGAGTAGTTGCTTAATAAAATAAAATTGTCGTTGTTGTTTCCTGATAACAACTATCTTATTGTGATCTATTTTAAGTAACGTGGTCATAAAGACATTTCCTATGTACAATGGTAACATGCAAGAGTAACATGACATTTTTTTATTTGTCATTACCAATACAGTTAAGTAATATTTTAAGTCGATCGGTTTTTTTCATTGCATGTTACCGTAACATTTTTCTACCTATAAAATTGGGTTAAACTTTCCGTAACCACCGGTTTGTTGTATATTATAAACAATATGTACAATCGTTATTTTAAGTTAAATATACCTATTAAAATAAAATACAATGATAATTATTTGTTTATCATTATACTTACTGAAACTAAATCAACAGTATATAAATCAGTCCGATCATAGAAGAAAAAAAGTTTTTTTCCTTAATTTGTGTACGGAAATATGCTGTTTAACTTAACACTTTGCTCGTAAATAGCCACCACTTTGCTATTTCCGTCGAAAAAAGTCCTAACGTCTTTTAAATTTACGCGTGCTAGTCATTTTCCGTAGAATAAAGCCCTTATGGCGATTGAGTTCATGTAAATACGCTAAAGTTCCGCGGAATACAGTCTTTAAGGACAAAATATATATAAACACTGATGATATTAAATAAAAAAATATATCACTGGATGCTCGTTATATCACCTAATCGGTTAGGATACCATAAAACATACATTATCTAAGAAATTTAAGAGAAAATTAGAAAAAACATCCCCCTGAAAACCTGTGGTTTTGCAATAGTGGCTCTTTTCGACGGATAGGGCGATATATCCATCCGTCTGTCCATCTGTATGCCACAGCCATTTTATTCAGACAGTATTTAATACTACAAGCACAGAATAAATAGTACAAGTACTACAAGGTTGAAATTTGGCACAATATGTATAGACATACAAAACAGCCAAAAATATTTGATTGGCTCCTGTCAATCTGGCCTCGTACATAGAAGCACAGTACATATATAGTCTTTAGAGAAGTGAAGAAGAAACAAAAAAAATGCACCCCATCGTGTGGAGTCTCGATGGAAAAGTATTTAAAATAAGAAGATTTTAATAGCAGTTTAGTTTTATATTTGGTTTCGAAAACGAAATATTTGGCTCTATGACTATTATGCTTAAGGTGCATGTCCACTTATAAAGTTCAGGGTCATACTTTTTAAATGTTTGTCATTGGCGCATAGTACGAATTAACTAAAAACATTATCACAGCTTTCTAGTCTAGTGTTTCCTAGTTCACGAGCAAAATAACGCTAGTTATGCCCAAGTCAAAGATGAACGAATTCCAGATTAGTGAGATACATAATCCAACCGCAAAAAACACTTTATTGACTTAAAACTACTGGACTGATTTCAATGCGATTTTCATAGTTGGGTAACTTAAAATCCCGGCTATGGAATCCTAAGTCTATGCATGTCGATCGATAAGCCCTTGGCTGGTTTTTTTATTATGGAAACCATATATTTTTATATGTCAAAACAATCTTAGTAAACTCGTAAGTGTAATTTGTAAGAAAGTCCGATGTCTTAGCCCTACTTTTTATTATAGACTAGCTTTCGCTCGCGTCTTCGTCCGCGCGGACTATAGTTTATCGAGAAAAAAAGCATGTTATGTTCTTCTAGGATATTAAAAACCAACGCAAAAATAGGTATAGCACCAACGCTCTTGATATTTTTTGATAGACTTTTTATTTCGTTTCCATGGCAACCGTTCCTTATACAGCGAGTAATCAACATTATCTAGTTTTCCCGTGGAAACTTAGTATTTTCCGGGATAAAAAGTATCTATGTTTTATTCCAGGGTGTAGGTAAATAATATTCATTCCAAATTTCATCAAAACCCGTTCAGAAATTATCGCGTTATAACTCCCCAACAAACAAACAAATGTTTTCACTTTTATATATTGGTGTAGATTGGTGTGGATTACATTTTACCTACTATACCTACTTCGACACTAAATTATAATGTGCTGTCAATTTGAATATTTATTTTTCGAATTGAAAGAATAACGTCTACTCTTCGGGTGACAAATATGTACAAGTGTCATCAAAATTGATTTAGTTTTCCATAGTAGGTATAACCTAATAATAAAAAAAACTTTAATATTTATTTATGTCAGAGTAGACGCGGAGCGGCCTATCCCGGGCCATATCCATGACGACAAGAAGGCAGAGTGCACCGCACCGCGCGCCCCTTCGAATCTAAACATACTTAGATACGAGGGTCATTCACCTTTGCCTATGCACTCTTCACCTATATTTTGGGTATTTTTGTGAAAATAACAAAAATAAAACATTAAAGTAACGTAACGTAAACATTGACTGCGTTTGAATATTTAGTAAAACGTAGCATGATAATTAAATATCTAGGTACTTACACACCTCCAAAAATTCTACTGCATCTTCAACTCATATTTTTTAAACTCGTTTTAAATCAATTTTTTGTGTATTTATTATTTGAATAACACTTAACTGTCACACAGTTCCCATATTAATTAAATCACATTTCCCTCCTATTATTAACCAATTCATTATCATTTTATCCAGAATTTCAATACACTCTTGCTTTTACCCATGTAAATACTCACAAATCTCACAATGATAAACAAATTATGAGCTAGCGCCACCTAGTTAGAAGTCAATATAATACTTGTAGTCGGGCATATCTTAGTAATATTACACTTTTTGCAGTTGTGGTTCCGTTTAGAGGGCGCTAGCAGCGCACTTCAAAATATCTGTAGGTACCTGTTATCAGTTGAGTTTTAATAGATGGCGCTATACCATATTTTTAAAGAAATGCTTGTTACAATTAAATCGTAATTCTTCATCTAAATAAGTATGTATACAAAACGAAGTCGGGTTAGTTACACCATATTTTATAACTCAAGAACCGATTTTTATAATCTTTGGTTTGTTGGGTTTGTCTCCGCCCCGAATAGCAGAATAACAATTTTTAAAACATCGGAATACCTTTATAATAAAGCACTGAAATAAATAAGGCAAAGAAAAATTAAACAGACATGAATTTAGGTACTTACACTACTCACTAAAGGTAAGTACTTATGTACTTGATCAATAAAAAATATTTGATAAACTTGGAATAATCTAAAACATATCAAATTGTTGGGTAAAGTAGGTACCTACTTACTTAGCTCCTTCGGTTTCTTTCATCGAAGCCTAGTTAGTACCTTCTTACCACGGACATGACTTTGCCAGTTGTTATATTAAGGCAAAGTTATGATTTCGACTAATTCGACGGAATTAGAGTAATAATGGGTTTAATTTAATCGACTGAATACGTATATGTGTGTGGTCGCTAACTATTGGTCTCATACACAAGCTCAGAGTTGCGCAGCGTGCAATGGAGAGAGCTATGCTCGGTATTTCACTACGTGATAGAATCCGAAATGAGGAAATCCGTAGAAGAACCAAGGTTACCGACATAGCTCTCAGAGTTTGCAAGTTGAAGTGGCAATGGGCTGGGCAGGCCATATAGTTCGCAGAACCGATAACCGCTGGGGAGTAAAGGTGCTAGAATGGCGGCCACGAACAAGCAAGCGAAGTGTGGGGAGACCCCCCACACGATGGACCGACTACATTGTAGCCATCGCAGGAAGTCGGTGGATGGAGGTGGCACAAGGTCCTATGATTGGGGGAGGCCTATGTTCAGCAGTGGACTTCTAAAGGCTGACATGATGATGATACGAGCCCATACGAGCTACCGATAGCCGAGGAGCACGTGGAGTTATGCTTCTAGATAAACAAAGAGATTAATTCAATTGTTTTTTGTACGTAGGTATCTACGAGTATCTGTCTATATACATATTATGTAGGTATAATTTGACTATGGTACATTTCCGACTAAGACTTTTTTAGAGTAATTTTTTGTTGAATATAGATTCTGATGGGTCTGATATTTAGAAGGTAAGTATAAATTATTGTAAAAATAGAAAATCCCGACTGTGTGTACTCACAGTACAGTACTGTGAGTGTCTATTGAATAAAAACAACTCACGTGCTATGTCAGATTTATTGATTTTTAGCCGCGATAGGCCGCGATAGCGTATGGACCATAGAAGTACTAGGGTTGAAGGTAGGTACCGATAAGCGCTCGTCCAAAAAGTAAGGAACAAACTCGATTTATGTACGCGTAAGGACCGCGTATTCACGCTCAGCGTCACACATACAAGTAAAAAATAATGTTGCTAGAGGAATCACATTGACCTATTTTAGCATATTTTTTATTGATTCGCGAACAATAGAATGAACTTTGATATTCTTGGATGACAGGATGCTTGGTGGAATAAAAATAAACCATCCATCTATTTAAAAAACGGCCAAATGCGAGTAGGACTCGCGCACGGAGGGTTCCGTCCTTTTTTATGATATAACTAGTTATTTACGGTTCATGGATTTCCCTTTACATTTATTTTGCATTGGTTCCTTATTCGAGGTCAAATTTCATTATTCGAGGTCAACGTGAAGTAACCTATAGGTTTTGATTCCCTAGCGAGTGTTAAAATACGAGGCTTTAACGGCCGCATCTTTTGATTACGTTGACTTATAGGTTTGATTTTTTCACAGCTCTGAGGGATTGTAAACTTGAGTATTTGATATTCATATCAACTTCATACCTCCAGGCGTTCTTGTGAAAAAAGGTCTTGACAGACAGACAAACAGAAGGACTACTAAGTGATCTTATACTATAAGGGTTCCTGTTTTTCTGTTGAGGTATGGAATCCTACAACATCATCATCACTTAACATCATCATCATTATAATCATTATCAGCCCCATATCAGTCCACTACTGGACATAGGCCTCTTCCAAAGGACGCTATTGAGCCCGATCTTCAACTCTTGTTTTCCAACTGCAACCAGTCATCTTGCGTCTTGTTTATTCACATATATTTCTTTACTAGCTGTGCCCGCTATTTTGCTTGCGTCATCATTTCATTTAAAAGTAGTGTTATTCCAGGACCAAAGTATCTATAAAGTAGTACATTTCTTCAAATTTCGTTCAGACGTCAAATAGTATTTTATAGACTGCTCGGCATCTAATCTTTGGACTCCATTCCAAATTTCATCAAAATCCGTTCAGCCATTTGAGAGTTTTTTTAAAATTATTTATTCATCAATATACAAAGCAAATATTATAAAACAATATTCTGCCAAACTGCAAAGTAGTTTGTAGGCAGATGATAACTCTCGTGTTATGTTATAACTATGTAATTAATTTGAGTTTTATAAACGTAGGTATTAAAGGACTTGCAAGTACATTTAATAAAAAAAAATATAATGCATTTTAAAGACATTTAGGTATTAGACTTCAATATTATGTAATAGCCTTTTTTTCAAGGCTACTTAAAACGAATGTCTAGTTATATATTTATCTACAAATTCGCTAGATAGATCGTTATACAATTTATTTATTTATTTCATCATATCAGCAGTGAAGTATGATGATGATGATGATGAAAAGTAACCTTTGTGTTATTCTAGGGTATGGAATGGAGATATCTTATCTCCATTCCAAATTACATCAAAATCAATCCAGCCGTTATCACGTTAAATCTCCCCAAACCAACAAAATATTTCACTTTTATATATTGGTGTGGATAATCAACAAAAATCAACAACAAACGAAAAATTTGTTTTTCGTAACCTAGCAACATTAAACCATTAATGTATTAATAAAAGTCAATTCATAATTAACACTTATCAACAAAATGGCAAAGTTTTTTTTTTCAATACCTAGCAACACGAAACCATTATAGCGTCAGTCAAAACTACGATTTATGTTTCTGTAATGTTTGATTAATTACTCAATGTAGGCTGTAGTGTTGTACTTTCGCATGTTAACCGATCTTAGTATCTTTCTTGTGCTTTGCTGAATGATTATGACACCCTTTCACTGCACAACCGTCATATTTAACCAAAAACTCCGGAGCTCCTCTCTCGTAAATACGATGTCGTGCACTGACAAGTCAGCTTTTCTTTTTTTTTAGAAAGGATATGTGCTGTTGGTCTATAGCTGACCTCAACAGCGTCACCGGACGGTGGGGCAGGCGCAAAAGCGCTCCGCCGCAATGCGTGACGCAGAAGGCGCACGCCAAAGTTAAGTTTTTGGCCACTTGCTCAAGGGCACCCAGGCACGATGAGGGGGTACAAACCTCGGCTTGGACAGTTGCCATTGATTACTTGGGGAGTATCGATTTAAACACCCCTGGATCTCTACTGTTAGGTAGTGATCGAGGGGGCCCTGATGAAATGGCTGGAGCCCTTTGAATGAATTGCATAACTGACCACCGATTTGGAATACACCTTCGAGAAGAATCGGCAAAAATACTAGTCGGCGCGATCGCATAGCCTTTTAAGGCTATGGTTGATCTTCTTCACTGAGAGGGCGCCTACCTACCTTATTTTCCTAATATTTATATGGTATGTACGCAATGGAATGCGAGCTGACCGACCGCAAAAGTAATATATCTATATCTAAACTTATAATAAAGCAATATGAACAAAAAAGTCTGTACAAAGAAGATAATAAAAAAAATGTCTAGGGTACTTAAAATAAGCTACTGAATAATAATATAACATTTAAAAAATCGTGTCTGTCTGTTTATCTGTTTGTTTGTTTGTCTGTACGTTTGTTCGCACATCACGTAAAAACTACTGGAGCGATTGCGATGCAGTTTTCATTGTTTAGTAGATTAGGGTTTTTCTTAAAAACTGGGGTAATTGGTATATTATTCCTATGATTAGATGCCAAGCAATTGATAAAAAAACTATATGACAGCTGAACGAATATTGAAGAAATTTAGTGTTTATACGTACTTTTTGTATAGGAGTAACTCGAATGGGGCTACTTTTAAATGAAATTATCACGCTTGAAAAGGCGCGGGCCCAGCTATTAGTAAATATATGTAAAGTTTCTTATTTACTAACATATATTACTTTACTTTACAACATTGGACTGTAGTATACTTACACAATATGAATAATCTAAAATTGAAAATTTTGTATGAAGCTTGAAAGGCAATTGATGCTGTATAGGTTAAATAATTATATATTTCTGGAATGGTATTTTAAAGACCTTCATTTTAATACCTCATTCGATAGGTATTAGTAATGTTTAGTTCCGTCGTAAACTTGAACGTCATCTCCAATGAGCCTCATAGCACGTCTATCAATTGAATCCAAAGCCTCGAGCTGATACTTGGCAGAACCGTCCCAGAGGTGGCAGCAGTACTCCATACAAGATACCTGTGCTTGATAAAATTCAAAAGCTGTCTCGGCGTGAACAACCGCCTAACCTTAGACAAAATAACAAGTTTCTTTACAGCTACCTTGGCTTTGGATTCAATGTATATATATCTAGTCTATAACGGCTAGACGGATTTCGATAAAATTGGAAAATGTTACTACTTGCTGGAAGGAACGGTTGCCATAAACGAAATAACAAGTTTGTGAAAAAACATGAAAAGCGTTGGTGCTATACCTACTTTTGCATTGATTTTTAATATCCTAGAAGAACATAGGATGCTTTATTTCACGATAAACTGTAGTCACACTTTATTAGCTTCACATAAAAAGGTGTTTCTTTAAAATAACGTAAACAACACACGCGACGGGTATTCGTTTTTCTTTTGTTTTTTCTTTTCATTTTCACGCCTTATTCGCTATGAACATTCACACACGTAACGCGTCGCGTTGTTGAATCGTTCCGCAAATTACGAACAATTCCACGCAGGCAGCGCATCCGTCGAGCCGTCGAGTGTTCATAGTAGGTACAAAAATTGGTAGGGTCCGTAGGGTGCTATAAAAATTGAAATTTCTGAAATTTGAAATTTGTTCATAATTTTTAGCGTATACTTACACCTTCACTGAATAACCTTTGCTCTGAGCTTAAAGAAGTACTTAGCTAATGCAGTATAGATTTGTAATATTACTGGACGATACCGCATAATAAATAATAATTCACAAAGCAGGAAATTAATAATCAATCAACATGAAAGTGTAAGAAGCTTGGCTCATGCATATAACCATAGACAACTGTATATTACAACGTACCATAAACAAATATAAAAATGTCTGTACAACATTTCCTACGTACAATGTACTTAGGAAGTAACTGCTTAGGTCACTAAGACAATTAACGCATGTAACGCGTCGCGTTAAGATATCTTCGTGGATTCCTTCGGCAATTGTCGAAATGACGTCACACGTTTTCGGCAAAGAATTTCGTGTGGCATAGCGAATAAGCGCCCAGTAGATAACAAGCTATGTATTGGCAAAAATATGATACTAAATACTAATATAAATATGATTTGTCTACGAGTGTACCTATCACACGTAGACAAATATTCTATTGTTTTTTCATATTGGCTACCCCGCTACCAATCACGTGACGTTCTGCTAGAGTGGTTTTGACAATGACAGCTCGCTCTCATGTTCACTGACAGTTTGAAGACTCGCTGAAAAATAGTTGATAACCTTTAAATCGTTATAAATCCTAAATGGTCATTCGAAATTAAAAATGATCAATAAACCTAAAGACGATTTTTAAATACCTACCTATTCAATGATATCCCACTTAACACAGTTCTTTGACTTTTATTTTGTTCATTTGACAATATGGCGTCTGGTTGTCACCATAATGAATTTTGATTACTGTCTCTAGTAGCACTCTAAAGATTAAGACAAATCGATTAACGTAAGAATAATCAAAATTGCTTCTAGCTTCTGGTCTATGTCTGTCACAAAGAAACAGACCCATAACCCGGCCTTTACATTGCGCAGCCTGGTAAAAGGTAACGAGATTACCCTGGGGTAATGACTACACTAAATATATGGGAACTCGAAAAAGTGTGCAAACAAAGGGTTGCTGAGTATACCGACCGATACTGGAACTTCAACGTACATAGTCAGTAAAACAAGCAATATAATTATTGCAACAGCCAACATGACATGGGTTAAGTGGATTTCTAGATTTTCCTACGCATTCATCATGTTCTGCGGTTGACAGACGACATGAGACGACTATTTCCTGTAATTTCTGAACGTTCTCAATATGAAGTTATTATGATTGAATGCAATATCCAGCACAATATGGTAATTTATTGTATGAAAGGATATCCTACACCATTGTTATAAATGTAGGCAAGTATGATTAAATAATAGTTCTTACGAAGTAGGCACAAATAATCTTTACGCAACATTAAAGGGTCCATCTAAAACAAGTTTAGTGTATGTATACAAAACTAAATACAAACCAATTTGGAACTTAGTACACATGATATACACATGCCAAATGAGTATAGGGAACATACGTATTATTCACCTGCCCCAGTGTGATGCAATATTTCACATAACGTCGTGATAAAGCATAGGTATATACAGATTTATAACTTTATACTGCTGATGGCAAAGTTCTGAGTGGTGTGCCACAGGCGGTCTCGATTGACCTCGCTGACCACTAACTGGTGTAGGCGTCTACCTACCTCTTCATCAACTGCTCCATTTTAGAATCGACCTTATTGCACCAACATATTGAAGACTTAAATGTATTGCACACTTTTTTCTTTGAAGGTTGAAGTTAAATGTTTCCTGATCTGTCGACACCAATGCCGGCTGTTGCGCCAGAAACCATGCTCTGGAACCGATGCCATCTTCACGGCGAAGGTCTGCTCAGCCGTCACACTCAAGTGTCTTGTTCCTGGAAGCCAATCAATTTCTCGTTTTTGATGTCTTGCGACAGGTTTCGTTTATCATTGAGGGTATCTATGAGTATACTTATAATAAAGCAATATGTACGAAAAAGTCTATACAAAGAAGATAATATAAAAATATGGTTATGGTACTTAAAATAGACTATTGATCAAGAATATATCATTTTTTTAAATCGTGTCTGTCTGTTTGTCTGTATGTTTGTTCGCGCATTACGTATAAAACTGGACTTCCGATGCAGTTTTCACTGTTGGATATCTTATGGTTAGACTTGAAAACTGGGGTACTAGGTATTCGATGAGTAGAAGCAATCGATAAAAAGCTTTTTGACGGCTGAACGATTGGTATATTGGTATTTTAGGTCTTGGAATAGCACACAGAGTAATTTTAACCTGGAGAAATGAACACGCGAGCGAAGCCGCGTGCCCGCGGCTTAATAGTAAAATTCAATCAGCTTAAAAACTTTTTAATCGATGGCTTGGCATCTCATCATCAGATTTAGATATCAAGCACCCCAGTATTTAAGTCAAACAATAAGCATTCCAACAGTGAAAAGCACGTCAATCGGTCCAGTTGTTTTTACATGATGCGAACAAACACACAGACACGAATTAAAAAAGAAACTTTTTCACTCGCCTATTGTACACTAGACCATTTAAAAAAAACTTGGTATAGTTTTTTGTACTTAATGCTTTACAGTATAAATAGACTAGCTGTGCCCACGACTTTTCCCGCGTGGTCATTTTATTTTAAAGTAGCCAATACGTGTTATTCCAGGACTAAAAGTATAAATACAAATAATACATAATCTTAAAAATTCGTTTTTTATCGATTGCTCGGCATCTAATCATCGGATAAGATACCAAGTATCCAACAGTGAAAACCGCATCGCATTCTTTCCAGTAGTTATTGCGTGATTGCCTGACCAAACCTACAGACAAAAAGACCGCCACGATTTAAAAAAAAACTGTTATTTTTATTTTAAGCGACAGACACTGACAAAAGCACGATATAAAGACATTCATAAACAGATTTAAATAGTGCCAGTAATATAGAATAACTAAAAGAGTCTTCTTACTGCAATATTCTTGTTCAGTAGCCTATTTTAAGTACCCTAGTTTTTTATTATGTTTGCTACTCGGTTTTTTTACTCACTGCTTTATTATAAGTAGGTACAGATAGATAGATATATAGTAAGGAGAAATAGATACATTATTGACACTCAGTATTGTAAGTTAGTAAGTATCACATCAACAGCCCTAACATGGCCACTGCTGTGCATGTGCCTAAAAAAGTGCCTAGAATCCTTCTATTATGGAGGGCTAGCTGTGCCCGAGACTTCGCACGCGTATTCACTTCTCTAGATTAAAAGTACTCTATGTGCTATTCCAGGACCTAAACTACCAATATACAGATATTTCGAGCATCACGAAAAATCTTTAGGACGGATTGTGATCAAACTGTTGGATAGCTTAGGGTTTGACTTACAAACTTGGTATCTCCATCCGATGATTAGATGCCGATTAATCGATTGTTTGTTTGTCGTATGAGGTAGTGCTGCCCTCTGGTATCAGAGTTTGTCAGGCCGCCCGAGGGCATATGACATGGCTTAACCGACAGCTTAACCTGCCCTCCGAAGCACGGAGCGATTGAAAAAATATTGATTACTCGATAAAAACCTATTTGACGGCTGAACAAATTTTGAATAAATATTGTATATTGTACTTTATAAGTACCTTTGTTCCTAGAATAACACGTGTGGGCTACTTTTAAATGAAATGACCATGCGGGAAAAGCCGCGGGCACAGCTAGTAATATTATAATTGATAAGTTTGTGTGTGTGTGTGTGTGTGTGTGTGTGTGTGTGTGTGTGTGTTTATAATATCTTTGTAGGTATGTTTGAAGGGCTGAAACGGCTGTACGGATTTTGATACTGATTATGGTCTGGAATATCACTTTTATCCCGAAAAAAATTACTGTTCCGGTGGGAATGCCACAAAACATAACCCATCATCCACAGCTACTAATAATAATAATTTTCTACGCGGGTGATACCGCCAGGCACAGTTAGTAATTACCTATTATTTATTAGTTTTGTAGCATTTGTGACCCATTATATTAATGTCGAAAATAGACGAATGACAATCACAGACGTGTCGTATACGAAAGAATTGCCTCCATGTCGATGTCGACCATTAATTATTATCCTATCTAGGCATTCTTGTTTGCAGTTCAAAATGTTCACGGCCACGCTAGACCGGAACAGTAACAGGTAACAGTGCCTTTTACAAGTCAATTACATTACCTGTTTCATAAGCTAACAAAATTACCCGTAAGACAAAAAGCAAGAGGAAAAAATGTAACCGAGTGAGTCACACTTATCTAATTTTAGTTTCTGTTTGCTACCTATTTGAATTTACGAGTTCCGTATGCATGTACATACTACATCCTTTACGAGAACTACTAGCAAAAAGTAGCAGGTTTATTTTACCTATTTTACTGATTACATTATTTACGGATGGACATTATTACAGTTAACTGATATCTATCTATACTTATAATTAATCAATAAGTACGAAAAAGTCTGTACAAAGAAGACAATTTAAAAATAAATGGTCTAGTGTAGGTACTTGAAATAAGCTACTGAACAAGAATGTCTGTCTGTATGTTTGTTTGTTCGTGCATCACCTAAAAATTACTGGACCGATTGTGATGCCGCTTTCACTGTTGGATAGCTTAGGAGTTGATTTAAAAACTGTAATTGATATCTCAATCCGATGAGTAGGAGCCCAACAACCGATAAAAACTTTTTGAAGACTCAAGGAATTTTGATCAAATGTTGGTAGATATATTGGTATTTTAGATCATGGAATAGTACATAGAGTACTTTTAACCTAGAGAAATGACCACGCGTGCGAAGCCGCGGGTACAGCTAGTACCTAATAAATAAATAAAATATTGTGTTTATGTTTTCAAGGTAAGCTTATTCTTTGGGCTATATCGGTGACGTTCGTTCTCTGCCGGATAACCTTGTTTCGGATGCGATCCATTAAAGAAACCCCAAGCATAGCCACGATGGCTTGCCAAGCAACTTTAACCCTTAATTCGACTGAAGGAGTAATACATCCCCCACAAGATTTTTCGAGGTCCGAAGCCGTCAAAAGTTTCTTGATTCCCACAATACGCCAAATTTTAAAAAGTAAATATATATGTTTCTGCTCCAAAGTATAAATATAAAACAGAACGCACCTGATTTTTCTTCTGTACACGATAAATTATCAGTGTTGTTGGTTTTCGTTCAAATAGCGAGCTAAATTATTACGAATGGATTAAAAAATACACAATGCCAAAAAATAAGCAGGCGTTACTGCTAAAAATTTGTAGAGATATTATCGCTAAGCAGGCGTTACTGCTAAAAATTTGTAGAGGTATTATCGCTAAGCAGGCGTTACTGCTAAAAATTATTAGAGATATCCTCGCTACTGCTAAAAATCATAAAACACAACAGTAACTGCTCACGATAGTACTCTCTGAAGGCTATTTTTTTTCTATTTTCCTACCCCCTTCCAAATTAAGATAATGAACCTACCTAATATGAATGACATTATTAGGTCCGTCGTCTGGGCCCAGCTTTATGATAAGCCCACCCCCCACCCAGTTCTCAACCAGTGGGTGCTGTGAAAACCAGGATTTTCCGTCCGTGCCAGTAAAGCCCGGTCATGATACAGAGAGAATTTCGTACAATGACTCATGTGCAAGCGCAACGGCTATACATTTGTGCGCAAGAGATAGAGATAAGTAATTAGGGGTTATTGAACGAAATTATCTCTGTATCTTGACTGGGCTTTATCAACATCCATTGCAATCTCCAATCTCCTGCCAAGCTGAGCAATTATGACAAAACCACAACCTATCATGGGGGCACCATAAATATTCTGCAGTGGACTTGTTCTGGCTGATGATGATGCATGCCTGTTATTGTTTACTCGGACATGCATCACAAGTGGAATAAAGAAACTACATACATGAACCGTAAAAACATTACACTCCTATTTTGGCCGACGTGCTGTTATCAACAGCACGTCAGGGAGCTTAAATAAAATCGGCGGCCTCATATCTAAGCAGTGAAGTTAGTTTAGATAGCGAGGTAAGAAAATGTATAAACGGTGCAAATAAATGAAGCCACTGACTGACGGAGTCCACTCTGCCAAACAAAGGAGTGAAGCATAGCAAATGGCGGCTGCGTGCAAATGTGTGCTTGCAAATGTATAATTTGTGGTGTTTTATGATCACAAAAGACTGCATTGTTTTGTAGATTTTTCGTGAGATAAACAGAATTAACACGATCTTGCTGCCGATCGGCCTAACATGGTGTAAGTGTATGCGTGAGGCTTGTGCGTAAGATTGGATCGGCATATCTTGCTTGCTTCACTATATGGAATCTATCTTTTTTTTTTAAATAATTGCCTAGACCTAGGCATTCTGTACTATACCTATGCTGCTTCTCCCTGGGTTGTTTTTTAACAAGTGTCAATTTTTAAACTAACTAGCCGTGCCCCGCGGTTTCTCCTACATTGACAATGATTAGCGATGAACAGTATATCCTATGAGTTAATCCAAGACTTAGAGTAGATACTCTAACTGTTTACTACCTTTCATCGAAATACTTTCAGCCGTTTCAGCGTGAATAATTAACAATGATACACACTCACTCAAACACTCTCACTCTCACACACACACATCCTCTCACACAAAAAACTTTCTCTCTTTACAAGTAATATTAGAGTAAGTGGAAATGATAGTCTGTGATTTAGATGAACATATAAATTGTTTTATGTACTCACTTTAAAATGCAGATTGTGCGTGTGGCAACCCTTTTTACCTGACTGAGGACAGTTATGTGTTAGGGTTGTATGTATGATTGTTTTGTATGTTTGTTTGTACGTTTCTTAGGCGCGTCCTATACCCTAAACGGCTTGATGGATTTTGATATCATTGGATCATTGGATTCGTCTTAATCACGAGAGTGCTGTATGATACACGAAGTGTCAAGAAAACTAATATGGCGGCTTACAGCTGCCATATTGTATTTACGACGGAACTAAACATGACTAATACCTATATATATATAGAATGAGGTATTAAAATGAAGGTCTTTAAAATACCATTCCAGAAGTATATAATTCTTTAACCTAAACAGCAGCAATTGCCTTTCAAGCTTCATACAAAATTTTCAATTTTAGATTATTCATATTATGTAAGTATACTACAGTCCAATGTTGTAAAGTAAATTAATATATGTTAGTAAATAAGAAACTTTACATTTATTTACTAATAGCTGGGCCCGCGCCTTTTCAAGCGTGGTAATTTCATTTAAAAGTAGCCCCATTCGAGTTACTCCTATACAAAAAGTACCTATAAACACTAAATTTCTTCAATATTCGTTCAGCTGTCATATAGTTTTTTTATCAATTGCTCGGCATCTAATCATAGGAATAATATACCAAGTACCCCAGTTTTTAAGGAAAACCCTAATCTACTAAACAATGAAAACTGCATCGCAATCGGTCCAGTAGTTTTTACGTCATGTGCGAACAAACGTACAGACAAACAAACAAACAAACAAACAGATAAACAGACAGACACGATTTTTTAAATGTTATATTATTATTCAGTGGCTTATTTTAAGTACCCTAGACATTTTTTTTATTATCTTCTTTGTACAGACTTTTTTGTTCATATTGCTTTATTATAAGTTTAGATATAGATATATTACTTTTGCGGTCGGTCAGGTCGCATTCCATTGCGTCCATACCATATAAATATTAGGAAAAGAAGGTAGGTAAGCGCCTTCTCAGTGAAAAAGATCAACCATAGCCTTAAAAGGCTATGCGATCGCGCCGACTAGTATTTTTGCCGATTCTTCTCGAAGGTGTATTCCGAATCGGTGGTCAGTTATGCAATTCATTCAAAGGGCTCCAGCCATTTCATCAGGGTCCCCTCGATCACTACCTAACAGTAGAGATCCAGGGGTGTTTAAATCGATACTCCCCAAGTAATCAATGGCAACTGTCCAAGCCGAGGTTTGTACCCCCTCATCGTGCCTGGGTGCCCTTGAGCAAGTGGCCAAAAACTTAACTTTGGCGTGCGCCTTCTGCGTCACGCATTGCGGCGGAGCGCTTTTGCGCCCGCCCCACCGTCCGGTGACGCTGTTGAGGTCAGCTATAGACCAACAGCACATATCCTTTCTAAAAAAAAAGAAAAGCTGACTTGTCAGTGCACGACATCGTATTTACGAGAGAGGAGCTCCGGAGTTTTTGGTTTTTGACTTTTGTTAATACATTAATGGTTTAATGTTGCTAGGTTACGAAAAACAAATTTTTCGTTTGTTGATTTTTGTTGACACCAATATATAAAAGTGAAATATTTTGTTGGTTTGGGGAGATTTAACGTGATAACGGCTGGATTGATTTTGATGAAATTTGGAATGGAGATAAGATATCTCCATTCCATACCCTAGAATAACACAAAGGTCACTTTTCATCATCATTGTTTACGTTATTTTAAAGAATCACCTTTTTATGTGAAGCTAATAAAGTGTGACTACAGTTTATCGTGAAATAAAGCATCCTATGTTCTTCTAGGATATTAAAAACCAATGCAAAAGTAGGTATAGCACCAACGCTTTTGATGTTTTTGACAAACTTGTTATTTCGTTTATGGCAACCGTTCCTTCCAGCGAGTAGTAACATTTTCCAATTTTCTCGAAATCCGTCTAGCCGTTATAGACTAGATATACATACATTGAATCCAAAGCCAAGGTAGCTGTAAAGAAACTTGTTATTTTGTCTAAGGTTAGGCGGTTGTTCACGCCGAGACAGCTTTTGAATTTTATCAAGCACAGGTATCTTGTATGGAGTACTGCTGCCACCTCTGGGACGGTTCTGCCAAGTATCAGCTCGAGGCTTTGGATTCAATTGATAGACGTGCTATGAGGCTCATTGGAGATGACACTCTGGTAAAGAGTAAGCTTCAAAGTCTGGCGCATCGACGTGAGGTGGCAAGCCTGTCGATGCGTCAGACAGAGAGTGTGCACAAGAACTGTACAACCCGATTCCCCCATCACCTTTTCATCACCGTACGATTAGACGATCAGCAAAGCGCCACCCTTTTATAGTTGAATTACCTCGCACAAGAACGAAACGTTACGCTTCTTCATTTATTATAAGAATTGCAAAGTAGTGGAATGCCCTGCCCTCGTCAGTGTTTCCGGTAAATTATAACCCAGGTGTGTTCAAGTCAAGAGTGAATAGGTATCTAATAGGTAAGCGTGCTACACCTTCGACCACATCATCACTTTCCATCAGGTCAGATCGTGGTAAAACGATTGCCTAGTCAGAAAAAAAACGATGTACTATTTTTATTCCTTTCAAATTAACAAAACTTAGACTCTTATCCCGCAGGAATCCCTTTTTTTTTGTGGTTAAAAAGTATCATTGATTTTAACACATAATATAAACTTTGACTGTGCCATGTTACATCAAAATCCGTCTGGTAGTTTCAGCGTGTTGCGTGTTCAAAGAGACAAACAAACAAACATCGTTTCTCTTTTATATATTGGTATGGATTTAAATATGTTATAACCTAAGTCCGCTATTTACACATAAGCTTAAAATCTTGGTCAAATGAAAGATTTGCAATTTCCGTCTCGGTATATCCGCCTTTAAGCCTTATAAGTACTAATCATTTTTCAGTATATGTATCATAATCTTTACTTGTCTTATAATAAAGCAGTAAGTACCAAAAAAACTGTACAATGAAGAAAATGTATATACTTATATATCTATAAATAAATACTTATAATAAAGCAATATGATATAATTTTAAAAAAAGGTCTAGGGTGCCTAAAATAGGCTACTGATCAAGAATATATATTTTTTTTTAAATCTTGTCTTTCTGTTTGTGTTTATGTTTGTTTGCACATCACGTAAAAACTAAAGAACCGATTGCGATGCGGTTTTCACTTAAGGTCCGTGGTATCTCAATCCGATGATTAGATTCCGAGCAATCAATAAAAATGATTTGACGGCTGAACTAATTTTGAATAAATGTATTATAATTGTTAGGTACTTTTGGTCCTGGAATAACCCGTGTGGGCTACTTTTAAATGAAATAACCACGTGGGCAACGCCGCGGGCAAAGTTCGAACTTATAATAAAGCAGTAAGTACCAAAAAACCATAACAAGGTAAAAAAATTAAAAATCATAATAATGTGGTCTAGAGCTAGAGTACTTAAAATGGGCCGAACAAGTTTATTGTTTTTTTTTTTAATCCTGTTTTTCTGTTTGTCTGTCTGTTTGTTCTCGCATCACGTAAAAACTACTGAACCGATTGCAATGTGGTTTTCACTGTTGGATAGCTTAGGGATTGACTTAAAAACTGGGGTACTTGGTATCTTAACCCGATACATTATATTGCACTATGGAGAGTGTGCACAAGAACAGCACAACCTGATTCCCCCATCACCGTACGACTAGAAGATCAGAAAAGCGCCACCCTTTTATGGTTGAAATATCTCGCACAAGAACGAAGCGTTACGCTTCTTCATTTATTATAAGAACTGCAAAGGAGTGGAATGCCCTGCCCTCGTCAGTGTTTCCGGTAAATTATAACCCAGGTGTGTTCAAGTCAAGAGTGAATAGGTATCTACTAGGCAAGCGTGCTACACCTTCGACCACATCATCGCTTTCCATCAGGTGAGATCGTGGTCAAACGATTGCCTAGTCCGTAATAAAAAAAAAAGATGCCAATCAATCGATAAAATACTATTTGACAAGCAATCGTACATTTTATGTAATTTTGATCCTGGAATAATAATTATGGACTACTTTTAATGAATGGGTTAACCACGGGCACAGCTAGTGTTGTATACATTTATAATAACGAAACTTGTTGCAAAATCTATGGGTACTTATTATTAGACAATTTATTATGAACAAAGCTTCGTCCACTGATTTATGCAAAACTATAACGATTACATAAATTATCCTGTACGTTTACAATGAATAATAATGTATTTTGTCTTTATGTGAATACCTTCAACTTGATTGATAGATTGGTTTATTAATTGACTAGCTGTGCCCGCGGGTTTGCCCGCATGGCCATTTCTCAGGGTTAAAGTTAACTATGTGTTATTCCAGGAACAAAAACTTACAAAGTACAAAATACATCGTTCAGCCGTCAAATAGTTTCTACTCGTCGGATCTATCCTCAAAGTTAGGGGCAAACTTCCTAATAAGCATCCTGCTACACTACTATATTGCCTTAGTAAAATTCTAATCTTTCGGCAGCTGTTTGTTCTAAATTCAGTTTTGTTTAAACATAAAACCATGACATGTGACATCCGTCATAGTCCTTTTTTTTGCCAGGTATGTAAACCTAACCTAACCTACATACATTTTTATTATTATGTAAGTACATTGATAAAAAACACAAAGTCACACATGCACACACCTTTAAACCCAAACACACACACACACACACACACACACACAAACACACCCTCTCACTCACTCCTATACGAGTAGATTCTCCAGAATAATTTGTTGCGCTTTTGTTTGTTTTTTCGCTTTAGTCGTTGGAAAGAGAACCAAGTTCCTTATAAATGTTAATGCACAAAAGTTTCAGGTGGTGCTGCCTGTGATAAAATTATATACTACTTCAGGCACTAACGATCCAACAAAATAACATACATGTCATAAACCTCGTGCATTATTATGGAATAACTAGCTTTCCCACCCGCGACTTCGTACGCGCGGTCTACAGTTTATCGCTAAAAAAAGCGTCCTAATATGTTCTTCTCGGATAATGAAAACCAATGCAAAAGTAGGTATAGCACCAACGCTCTTGAAGTTTTTTGACAGACTTGTTATTTCGTTTCCATGACAACCGCTCCTTATAGCGAGTTATCAAGATTTTTCAGTTTTCCCGTCAAAACTTACGATTTTCCGGGATAAAAAGTATCCTATTATAGCAATCTCTATTCCAAATTTAATCAAAATCCGTCCAGCCGTTCTCGCGTGAAAGCTCCCCAAACAAACAAACAAAGCAGACTACGTTTCACTTTTATATATTGGTATAAATAAGTCAAATGTATGTTAATTTTTTAAAAGTCTTCCTGTTTTTTTTTTATTATTGTTTAGATACCAAGTACATCAGTTTATAAGTCAAAACCTGCGCTATCCAACCGTGAAAGAATCGAAATCGATCCAGTAGTTTATATGTGATGCTCGAACAAATAGACAAAAAGACAGGATTTAAAAAAAATATGCATGTTTATGTTATGTTCTTGTTCAGTAGCTTATTTAAACTAACCTAGACATTTTTTTTATTATCTTCAGTATACTTACAGACTCTTTTCATACTTACTGCTTTATAATATGATAAAAAATAATATATATAGATAGATTAAAGATAACCCATAGCAGGCAGAGCGGTGGTTACTAAACACCCTCTTTCCACTTGGATCCACAGTTCGGCTCCACATGTGGATCACTGGACACCTTTATCTCCTCTTAAATCTACACAAATCATAATGCACAAGCACAAGTCAAGTACAATAAAATTATATTCTTTTAATAATAACTTCTTGGTAGTTACCTACTCCATTAATAAATTTATTGCTTTGCCTAGAATAACAATAATTGACTATCCAATTTAACAAATTGCAGATACCAACAGGTTGAAAACACTAATCTTGACAAATTGTTTACAAAAAATATATACTTAGATAATTTGATAATTGTAGAGCTGTCGTCAAACGCCGAATGTGGATAAGCCAAACCGCAACCAATGAGGTTTTGTATTAATGAAGTCACAAAAAGTAACCATTTTCTCGAAACAGAAGCACATAGTACAAGTAACAGAAGCAAGCCATCACTCGCTTAACTTCATTTATCATCCTTATGTAGATGATTACTAGTAGGTACACACGTTTTTCGTAAATATATTTCAAAACCATCTAAGTTATTGGCAAATATTGACAATATTGATATAGGTTTAAGTAGCCTGACGCTGGCATCCCTTCCCAAATATTGGGACGTCATAATTCAGAATGTAAAGGCTTTAAAGCCATATTTTTAATTTTTAACGTGTAAAACATTATCCATATTAATAGGATCAATAGTGTGGAATGATTAATTACGGGAATTGTCAACGCATCAAGCGTTGACAATGAAGTTTTATAACTTTAACTATTTTTGAATTTATTTTTATTACCGTATAGGCAATCGTTTGGCCACGATCTCATCTGGTGGAAAGCGATGAAGTGGCCGAAGGTGTAGCACACTTGCCTAGTAGATACCTATTTACTCTTGATTTGAACACATATGGCTTCAAAATCTTAATTATCGAAGACGCTAACGTTTGGGGTACCTACCTAGCGCCAATGTTGGAGCATATTCCTTGGAGCATTACCTTTTAAATGCTCAGGATATTGAAAGTTTTACGCATTATTTCCCACACATGAAGATGAAAAAGAATATTACTTCACAACAGAATAAATACCACGGTCTTCTCCTCAGAATTCATTTGACTATAGATACTTTAGTTACAACACGCGAAGTTTTTCACAGCCGGGGCCTGATCAACTTGCTGATTCCCATGGTTCTGACCAGAGTATGTAAGTACTCTTAGTTTTCAAGATTTCGTGGCTAGTAACGGATTGTAAGACTGTGTTAAAGTTTTTACTCTGAGGTGTTTTCTTACCAAGGTTACAGTATATTAACCCTTCCACTGTGCCAAGGTGGCCAATGCCCATCCATAATCCAGGTACCTATCTTCTTTAATTTTTTTATTTTTTTAGTTGTATTAATTATTAATCTGTTTGTAGCATTCGAGCAGCGATGTTTTCCTCAAAAAAAAAAGATAAGTGCCTAAGTCTGTCTGCCTCTAATAAGTCAATTAGATCGTTTGTTCCATTGTTTGCATACATGGTTGCAGAATTACTTTGAGCGTGCAAGGTCATCTCTATATAAAATTATACTGGGGGAACGAGGCGAGGATACGAGCTACCCTTAATGTCAGAAAAATATTTCTTCTACGCTTAGGGCCCCCAAAGACTAAAGATTCAACAATTGAATTCAGGAGCATACGTTTATCGTTCCCAACAATTGAACATTGCTTGCAACTAACTCACTAAAGACCTTCAAACCTAAAAGTTCAATTCACTCAGGAACTCAAGCCACGATACCATTTTGCCATTTGCTAGGCTATGTACTAATTGGGTGACGGGTGAAACGGGGGACCAACGTATCCGTTGGGACATTCTTTTTAATTTATATAAATTCCCACACCGAACGATTTGTAATTGTTCTGATCAGAAAACTGCGCCCGACCCGACTGAACTATTGGCTGGCCTATCGTTTTTATCTATCGAGCCCATAGACAACTGAATATTACCACAGAATAAATAATAGATATTACTCCGTAGCGATCGAGCCTGAGAGAGTGAGCCAGAAAGACCCTCTTAGAAAGTAAGGGCAGTTTTCGTAAATTTCTTGAACATGTGGGTAGGTATGTGTAGTGCAGGTCGGTAGAAGTTCACATCAATATCTTCTTACCATACCGGACCAGAGATTTCGTCGTACCAAAACTGGAAGAGCGATGAGCGATCTGTTATCATTGCGCTGTGTTAAGAGATGCCATCTTGATCAGTTCTTACACGAAACGACACAGACGGATTTTTAATTTGTGCTTGTTCACAAAAGGAATAAAGTCTATCGAACCAATTGAGTACTAGAAAAGTCATAGATCGCTAAAAACTTTTTTTTCGAATACAAACTTTTCATACTTTACTCTCACAAGGAAAAAAGGAAGGTCCAGTTTTTTTAAATTTAATTTTGATTATTATTTTGTATATATTTTTTTTTTCTTGATTTAGCCATTTTCACCTCACCAAGGTTTTATACCTCTCAGGTTAGCAATGCTCTCAGGTTAGCAAATTTTTATTATTAATAAATTAAGCTTCTAATAATTACTTATTCAGAGACCATTTCCACTATGAATTTAAAACTCAATAAGTAAGCCACAGAAAAAAACATATAGGTAGTGTATGTAATAAAATCATGTACGAATTAAAAAAAATATTCATTTTTATTTAGTGAATGTATAATGAAAATTTTGTATGTGAACATTGCCGCGAGGTTTGAATTTAATTTTATTCTTCCACGTTCATTTCGTACAATATGTAAAGTTTTTAGCATTTTCTGACTTTTCTGATACTTTAACCTCAGTAGTAGAAGCCGTATAGAGACTTTTAATCCTTCTAAAAAGCAGGATTGATTGGCATTAATAAAGCTTTTGGGTAAATTGACCGTACTTTTAGAGTGTTGTAGAATCCTGAACGTAGCGAGGGATTCAATTTACGTCACCCGAGGAAATAAATTTTTCAACTACTTTTCGTTCCCCTCTATGAGAAAAATAAATAAAAGGCGTTATTTTACAATACTTTATAACTCGTGAGTTAGGTATATTTATTTAAAATATAAGCGTATTTAATTAAAAATTAACAAAAACTGTTGTACAATTCTGAAATGTTATGGATATAGTTTTGTTAGGTATGTACATATACTCGTATTGTTGTAGTTGACTGTTCATTAAAGCTAAGTGCTCCAAAGTGTAGAAGATTGCTTACATTTTGCTAATTCTTGGAAACAGGCAATTAATACAGTTTTCACATTTGTTGCGCAGTTTCTTATATTTTCAGATGTAAGTAATATAATACTTTCGCTATTTGAACTTGATGGACTCATTTTCATGTAATTATTTAGTTTTTGCACTGTCAATATTCTTTGTCTCCGTGACGGTGGTATCGTAATTCACGCGCTTTTATTTTTTTCCTCCTCTCTGTACATTCACATGATACTTCTTAAACGGTTTTATTCAGTTTGACCTGTTTGTTGTTGTTGATTTTTGTTTGATTATTTCTTAATACAGATAGCGCGCAACGCGACCCAATGAACAAAAGTCATGTTCCAAATTCAAAATTCATTACTGCCTTCTCTGAAAGTCTTGAACAGAAAATACCTACTTTGATTCCACTTATTGAGGAACCAATCAGCGTTTTTTGAACAGATGGCATGAAATAGTAGATTGTATAACAAGGGAGCAAAATAATATTTTGACAGCGAGGGTTCTATATTGAATCTTGAGTGAAGGATTTTAGATTCTTATGTAAAATCCTGAACGTAGCGAGGGATTCAATATCCGACGCCGGAGGAATAGTAATTTTGCGTTCGGGTGATACACTCTACTTTTCATCCCCTTTATGAGAAAAATAAATAAAAGGCGCTTTTAGATACTTTACAACTCATAGTATTTATTTAATAGGATATTAAATACACTAAAAATGAACAAGATAAAATAAACTAGGTACGCTTGGCTAAAAATATATTGTGATATGAATGTTGTGTTGATATTGATTAGAACATCATTATTAAATATTTAAACGGGACTTAATCGCGCTGAAAACTTAATATTTATTTACCTCGACGATACCTTAACTTTACCTTTTAATTTTTTATGTCTTCTCGTGACCACGATCAATGCAACTTGATCGAAACGTCGAGGTAAATAAATATTAAGTTTTCAGCACGATTAAGTCCCGTTTAAATATTTAACTATGTGTTCGAATCGCGATAGTTTAAAAGTTACAATATCATTATTGGTACTGACCTCCAAAGTGTGAAGATCGCTTACATTTGGGTAATTCTTGATAATAGGTATAGTTTCCGAAAAAGACTTCGCTCGTTTTGCATTTTCCCACTCGATAAAATTGTTATACCTAAGCTTTCAAATATTTTTACCAGGATTTAGTTGGTAAAATAGATTCTGTGTCACATAATAATAACTTTGCGTAGTTTTTTATATTCAGACAGTGCGCTACGCGACCCAAGGAACAAAATTCATATTCCAAATTCAAAACTCATAACTGCCCTCTCTGAAAGTCATGAACATAAAAGACCTACTTTGCTCCCTCTTTTTGAGGAATCAATCAGCGTTTGTTGAATAGATGGGATGAAAAATATATTGAGTTCAGTCAATTAAGAGCACGTCTGGACGGGAGCCGTGTAAAACCCGGCTTAAATATTTGAATCACCTATTTTATTTGAATCACCTTAGAACCAGCAAAGATAAGTCAAAGTTACTGCCAAGTAACATTTTCCAGTTCATCATCATCAGCCTATTTTTGTCCACAGCTGGATATAGGTCTCTCCCAATGAACGCCATAAAGCCCGATCTTCGGTTTTTCTCATCCAGTTTCCGGAAAGCCGGCCGCCTTCCGCAGGACGTCACTCCACCAGGCTGGTCAGCGCCAAAGTTTGCCAAGACGCGGTTTTTTGAATGGATAACCGACAATTGGTGGTATATCGATTCAAAAAACCTGCGCAGCTAAATGGCCCAGACCAGTGACAGACAGCAGCACCACTGGAGCGAAGAGTTGCGTACTGCGATCGCCAACCCGCCTGCCCAGCGTGGCGATTATGGGCAAATCCTCCCATGACAGACACCACAAAAAAACGGCCTCTAGTTCCCGGTGGCCCTGTTATTCCTGACCATGTAAGTGGTCATAGGAACGGCAGGGCGGGAAGTGCTCAGAATCCCCGGGCTATGGAAGGCCACCATAATCGAATGACCCTAGCTACGTTTAATGGACGCACGCTTAGACTGGACGAGCACATGGCGCAGCTGGAAAAGAAACTGGAGAACATAAGATGGCACATTTTGGGGTTGAGTAAAGTCCGAAGAGAAGGGGAGTTCACGTTAACTCTAAATTCAGGTCATCTTATGTACTTCAGAGAGGGTGATCAACAATCCCAAAGCGTCGTCGGGTTCCTCGTTCAGCAATTCCTCGCTAATAACGTTGAAGAGATCTGTAGTGTATCAATCAGGGTAGCTTATCTTAAAATCAGGCTCACCAAGAGATATACTCTCAAGGTGATTCAGGTTTACGCACCGACCTCAAGACACACAGATGAAGAAGTAGAAGATAATGTATGAGGACATATCTAAAGCCTTACATAACACCAGAAAGACCCAAATCAACGTTGTTATGGGGGACTTGAAAGCAGAAGTGGAAAAACAAGCTCGCAACGAATCGAAAGTAGGACCTCACGGATTTGGTAGCAGAAACGCCAGAGGGGAAATGCTTGTCAACTTTCTTGAGAGGGAGGGACTCTTCGTAATGAATTCTTTCTATAAGAAGCAGCCCCAAAGAAAGTGGACATGGCAAAGCCCTCACGGTGTTACCAAAAAAGAGATCGACTTTATTATGGCAGATAAGAAGCACATATTCAGAGATGTCTCAGTGATCAATAGGTTTAATACCGGTAGCAATCACCGATTGTTTCGAGGCTCTCTGAATATTAACTTTCAGTTTGAGTGAGTCTGCCTGATACAGTTCACGCTCCAACCAAGACGAAGAGGGTCAAAAGTTTTATAGTATGCAGCGTAAGAGAAAAAAAAACCAAGCTCTCAGACCAGAATCTCCGGCTCATATCATGTCAAAACCGGAGATCCTTGCCGAGATCGAGGATTTTTACGGACACTTATACGCTTTGCATGCTCCGGCCAGATACTGTTTGTGAGGATTCAAGAGCCACGCGGATTCGTCACTATACTGATGAGCTGTCAGAAGTCAGCTTAGAAGAGGTGGAGATGGCCTTACGATAATTGAAAAATGGAAAGCTTCCTGTGAAGACGGAGAAACATCGGAGCTCTTAAAGGCGGGTGGTAAACATTTTCTCAGGGAGCTTCAGGTCCTATTTAACTCCGTTGTCAATTGTGGGAAAACTCCCGAGGCATAGCACAGGAGTGTGGTGGTACTGTTTTTCAAGAAGTTTTTCTTGCTTATCAATTATAGACCCATTACACTTCTGGCCATGTCTATAAATTGTTCTTGTTTGTTTCATCACAAACCGTCTCGCGTGAAGACTTGACGAGTTTCAGGCTCCTGAGCAGGCTGGCTTTCGAGGAGGATATGGCACCGTAGACCACATCCAAACAGTGCACCAGATTAAACAGAAAACCGAAGAGTATAATCGGCCACTGTGCTTATCGTTTATGAACTACAAAAAAGCCTTTGACTCAATAGAGACCTGGTCTGTTCTGGATTCCTTGCAGCGAAGCCAAATGGATTGGCGATATATCGAAGTGCTGAGATGTGTGTATGAGGCTGCTACGATGTCAGTCCAAGTACAGGACCGGAGTATGGAGCCTATCCCATTGCCGGAGGAGTAAAAAAGGGGGATGTTATATCCCCGAAAATGTTTACGACCGCAATGGAGGATATGTTTAGGACGCTGTACTGGAAAAGGGTGGGCATCAACATTAAGGGCGAGTACATCTTACACTTGCGATTCGCAGATGATATCGTAATTGATGATATCGTAGTTGATATCTGCAAGAGCTGCGTCAGATGCTGGCTAGCCTGGCTGAAAACTCACGACGCATTGGTATCCGCATGAACATAGACAAAACTAAAATGATCAATGACAATATTATACCGGAACCCATAGTAGTCAGTGGCATGCCTGTCAAAATTGTACAGAAGTATATTTACCTCAGACAAATTGTTAAACTGGGTAGGAACAATTTTGAGAAGGAAGCCAGTAGGAGGATTCAGCTAGGCTGGGCAGCTTTTGGAAAACTTCACCTAGTCTTCATGTCGCCCATCCCACAATGCCTGAAGACAAAAGTCTTCAACAAGTGCGTCCTACCCATAATGACATACGGAGACGAAACGTAGACACTGACGCTGAGACTAGTCCACAGGCTCAAGGTCGCTCAGCGAGCTATGGAACGAGCTATGCTCGGAGTTTCTCTGAGAGATCGAATCTGAAATGAGGTGATTCGGCAGAGAACTAAGGTAACTGACACAGCTCAGAGAATAAGCAAGCTGAAGTGGCAATGGGCTGGTAACATTTGTCGTAGAACCGATAACCGTTGGGGTAGACGAGTTCTAGAGTGGAGACCGCGAATCGGCAGACGTAGTGTAGGACGCCCTCCGACTAGATGGACTGACGATGTGCACAATGTAGCTGGCAGTCATGGGAACAGAAGAGCTGAAGATCAGGCTCAGTGGCGCGCCTTGGGAGAGGCCTATGTCCAGCAGTGGACTTGTATAGGTTGTTCATGATGACTGCAATCACCAAGACGCCTGCCAAGCGGTGATTATGTCAAAACCCTCCCCTAAGGTATACAACCAGTGAACGAATGACCAACACTGGTGCTTTATGTCGAGGCCTCGTTTAAGTTCAGCAGAGGGAGTCTTCGGGCTATTGATGTGTGTGAACTCGAGATACGACACAATAACTTGTATGGAGCACCAAGGAACATATTACTTTGAGTGCACTACATAGGTTTGCATATGTACCTTATCATCATCATCATCAGCCTAAATCTGTCCACTGCTGGACGTAGGCTTCTCCTAATGCACGCCACCAAGCTTGGTCTGCAGGTTTCCTCATACACTTTCTGCCAACCGCTTTCCGCTGGTCGTCACTTCACCTAGCCACAGGAAGTCCTGCACTACGTTTGCCTAAACGTGGTCTCCATTCGAGAACTCGTCTACCCCAACGGTTATCGGTTCTTCGGGAAATGTGACCAGCCCACTGCCACTTCAGCTTGCTTATGCCTAGGTTTATGTCGGTTACCTTGGTTCTCTGTCGGATATCTACCTAGAAAATAGTTATTTTTAAACCGGCTTCCTAAAGGAGGAATGTCCTCAATTAGACTGTTTTTCGTATGTTTGTGTGTGTATGTGTGTGTGTGTGTGTGTGTGTGTGCGTGTGCGTGTGTGTGTGTTTGTGTGTGTGTTACTTCATACCTCCGAGATTACAGAACCGAAATAGAACATGAAACATGGTAGTTTTAGTAAATCCAATAGAGTTCGGAATTAAGTTCAAATAAAAGAGTTTTACTAAGCAGTCGTCAATGCTTATGTCAATTAGATAATCCTGAACCAGTTTTATTGTACACAGAGGCGAACCGTTTGCATTGATGCATGCAACGAAACAATGTAAGTTAAGTAGAGCACTCTACATGCTCCGGTGAGTATATTATATTTGATCATAATAATTACGATCAAATCGCGAATCAGGTACACTGATTTGCCTAGAAAACAGGATGGCACACTATTCGTAACCAATCTAAAAGGAACCCTGAGTCCAATATTACAGTGGAATAACCTTACTGAAGAACCTTGAGTGTTCACTTAAGTCTTAATTGTTAATAAAACTATATTGTGTTAAAATTTATAATAAAAACTAAAGCATAGTACGTGATAAATGTACATTTCCTTTGACCTAAATATAAATGCATAGTTTAATTAATTATGAAGCGCCTTTAAAAGCTTAACTGAAAAAAAAACGATTGAATGAATTTAATTTTTGTTGGAATTAATAGTTAACACCATTTACATCACATAGCTCTTGAAAGCAGGGGGAAACACATAATTCGGGAGCTTCAGGGGCGTTAAATCCGTAGCTTGGAGCAGTTTGGTAGTACTCTTCTTTAAAAAACGGAATAAACCCTTGTAAAGAACTACCGACCTATTTTACTCTTGAGCCACTTCTGTAAGTTGTTTTCGAGGGTCATCTCAAATCGACTCGCAAGAAGACTTGACGAATTCCAGCCTCCTGAACAGGCCGGGCTTCGCCGAGGATTTAGCAACAAAGACCACATACAGTGAGGCGGGTTAAACAGAAGTCTGAAGAGTATAACCAGCCCCTCTGTCTTGCTTTTGTGGACTATGAGAAGGCATTTGATTCTATTGAAACCTGGGTGGTCCTTGAATCTTTGCAGCGTTGTCAAGTGGACTGGCACTACTGTGCTTGGACATCGAATTAGAGGTTTTTGTATGAAGCCGCGACTATGAGTGTCCAAGTACAAAACCAGCAGTCTAAACATAGCCAACTGCGCAGGGGAGTGAGACAGGGGGCTGTTATATCCCCGAAACTGTTCACTCATGCCTTAGAAGATATGTTATGTTTAAGATGTTTACTTACTCTATTTAATTAGGTAGGTACGTAATCTTGTATTGATAGCATAATTTGAATTAATAAATAAAATATTACAATTAAAAATTAAATTTGTTGAAGACGCTGGATTGGAAAATAATTAGGCATAAATATATATATCAAGAACATCCCACAGTTAAAATTTGCCGATGATATCGTCCTAATGGTGGAGTCGGTGCAAGTTGTAGCTTCTCGACGCATTGGTCTCGGAATGAACATAGATAAGATTAAAATCATATTTAACGATATTGTTGACCCAGAATCGATTGCAGTCAATGGTGTACCTCGTGAAGTGGTTCAACAATATGTTTACTTTGGGCAAGTATTCCAATTAGGTAAGAACAACTTTGAGAAGGAAGCCAACAGAAGAATTCAGCTGGGTTGGCAGCATTCAGCAAGCTTCGTCAAGTCTTCTTGTCGTCCGTACCACAGCGACTGAACTAGCGTCCTACCAGCCGTGACCAACAGAGCCGTAGCATGGACATTCACGGTTAGACTAGTTCTCAAATTTAAGGTCGCTCAGCGAGCTATTTAGAGAGCTGTGCTTGGAGTTTCTCTGAAGGACAAGATTCGTAATGAAGTGGTCTGACAGAGAACCAAAGTAACCGACATTGCTCTAGGGATAAGCAATCTAAAGTGGCAGTGGGCTGGTCACATTTCCCGAAGAACTAATAATCGTTGAGGGAGAAGAGTTCTCGTGGAGACCACGTATAGGCAAACTTAGCGTAGGACGCCATGTGGTCAGGTGGAGTTACGACCTGCAAAAACAGGCTGGCAGAAAATGAAGACCGAGCTCAGCGGCGTGCATTAAGAGAGGCCAAGTCCAGCTGTGGACAAGTATAGGCTGATGATGATCATTTACATTGTAATAAGTAATTAGTTTCCTAATTGTCTATGTCACTAAGTCTAAAGCTCACGAATCTAAAAAACCTCAGTTTGGTTTAAAATTATTAAATAGGTACTTATAATTTTGTAAAAATCAATAGTTTATACTCCACTAAATTCAATATTATAAGGATGTAAAAAATAATTTCACCATTATGTACTTGTATGGTGAAGGTGTACTCACGTACTATTTAAATTTAAATAGACAGATAACACATTTTCAGAGCATACTTACAAATATCTGAAATTAGAACAGTCGTGACGGTGGCCTTGTCTTAAAAGGACATCGTTCCGACAGTAAAAGAATCGTCCCCACGCCCAACATAAATTCGAAGAAGTGCCTATTGAGACGGAACGCAATAATTATATTAGGTACGTTGCCACTATTTGGACGGCGATGGCACGGCACTGGCGACGGCTTTTATTTGTATTAAAATCCGTCTGAACGGCAGCCGACGACTGTACCATCGCCACCCGTTAGTGGAAAAACGCTCAATCACATCCGTCGCCATGACTCGCCGGTGCCGTTCCCGTTCAATAGTTGAAAACCCTTCCATGTTTTTATTGTTTTGTACCTTCTCGTACGACTCGTACCTTTTCGTACGACTCGTACCTACTCGGGCGTATTACATTTGATACTTACCACATTTTATTTGCCAGATTGATAATTATTTCTTAAATTTATATATATTTAAATTTTTGTATCATTGATGAAATTAAATCTGCATTAATTGAGATGAATATATTTAAAAAAAAACATGTGACTGGATTTTTGAAAATGTTATATACCGGTCGTGACGTGACCATGATTAAAATGAACAGAAAAAACTGGTGCTGGACCTTGCTAATGATAGGCCCGGTCAGGTTGTAATTTTTGAGTTAAATTACGTAATATCTTTTATAAGGCAGTAACAATACTAATGAAATAATGATACTGATTATGTTATCAACAAGGATGGCGCGGCACAGAAACTCAGCTACCCGAGTAATTGTCAGCACCTAATTGACACTTTGCTTGATGTTGTGATTATGTACACTACTGAATTAAACAATTAGAAGAGTCTCAATTATCGTGTTTGATATAATTAACAAGTAGGTAATTAAATTACAGGGTCAATTGACATGGTCAATTTATAAACCAAATTCTTTAATTGTTATACAATAAATTTGCAGTTGGTTTAATTAATGTCAAAGTCAAAGTAATTTTATTGTAAATAGACAAAATAGCAGGTTTAAAAGTCAAAATTAACATCTCATATAAAATATTATAAAAATTTCAAAGCAATCAAAATTTTGTTAAACTAACGTATTATTTGACTTTGAAAAGGAAATTTCCCTTTCATGTGCCAACAGAGTTAAATCTCACAGGAAAAGGAAATAAATACCCTTCTGTCTCTACCGGTGCTTCGGAAATACGCCCGTTAGAGAAGAGGGCACCAAGAAACTCTACGGGGATGTATTTTTTACATATTTGTTAATTCCTTTTTTTTTTTCAAATGTCTCAAACTATAACACTACATATATAAACTACAAATATAAAAGATAAAAGTGACAATGAGGTGTCTCACAATCATCAAACAGTCAAACTGGGAAAATAAAATAAAAATTCTAACTAGATAATGTATTTCACTAGTTCACTACTTATATGCGATTTTCCATCGCTCCGTGCTTCAGAGGGCAAGGAGCCCTGTCGGTCCCGGCTATAGTTAAGCCAAGTCAGAGGCCCTCGGGCGGCCTGATAAACTCTGACACCAGAGGCCAGGTGCCAAGCCAGTGCTATTTTGCCTCACACTACAAACTAACAAACTACATCAATAATTTGTCCTGGTTTGACTTGAGATCAACTGCGCATAAATTTGGTCAGCTAGCTCGTAAACTAGATAATTGACCTTGATTGATTGAATAGAAAGTCGTAATAATTTTCAATATACTTTAATGCTAATTAGTCTAGAATTTTTCAGATTTTAGAACAGTCTCGTTCAGGGGTTAAACTACCATACTACCTACTACATAAAAACAGTTGGACAACCCAATTGCCAGGTATAAACCTGTAATGGCTTCTAGTAGTAATACTATAAAGATAACCAACAATTTGGTGACATGCCCCTAGTCTCGTTGCAATGCCAATTCGATGAGCCAAATAAGTAGCAGCGCTTATAGTAGCTCATCGCATCCACGGACTCCACGGTAAAATATCTTAACACAAGGACTCAAATAAGTAAATAATGCTTATGTGCAGCGTGAGGATTATACGGTGGCTTGAGATGACGTGTTCTTGACCACAGAGAAGCTTGTCTAACTGAGACCTTAGCCTGGATGTGCATCACAGTGTTTCTACGTGCATGACTCGTTTTTTTATGCGATAGAACCTCGCCCCAGTAACCAGGCACGAACACGAGCTGTCCTCCGAAACAAACGCCATGCCCTGTGGCACGACTGTGGCGCACTTGACTTTGAATTTATTCAGAAGATTACGCCGTTGATGCAATATCAACCGGTCTCACTCAGCCCACGTTATGCGATACCTACTCTAATTGTTCCAATAAATTCCGATCACCTGTTTAGTATGATTACATCGCCGCATTCTATTCAGTCGCAGATAGGATATTGCAAAGAATTTGTGTTATATATATGCAATTTTTACAAACTATGTATAAATGTGCGTGTCTACATTTAAAGTTGATCGCTTCATTTCTTTCATCGTAGGACTGCTGTTTCACCTAAAGAGTCTGTAACTACTACGTTGTTTCACCAGATATACCTACCTAAACAAATTTTACACGACAAAGCATGTTCAGGCTGTAACTATAAAAATAGGGCTTGGTTTTTGGACAGCTGTAGACCTCTTTTTAAAGCTTTGCAATATACTTCCTTTGCCATGTATGTATATTAAGGACATTTGTGTTTTCCCTAAACAACACCCTGTTTTTTTAAGAAACGTAGTCAAGTAATTACCCGTCAAAAAAGAGATAAGTTTACTAATTTATTATATCAACCTCTTGCCCATAAGGACTTGTACAAGAGAAATGTTTATCATATATGCATTTCGATTTATAACATTATACTTAGTGACATTAAAATATTAGACAACAAATTTAAAAAATCTTTGACTGAATGGCTTCTCAGCAATTGTTTTTATAGTGTTAAGGAATTTATACATTTTTGTAAATAATAATATTTATAATGAAACTACAAATTATTAATTAGGTAGGTATTGTAAACATTTGCACGTCTGCTTGCAGACTGAACACAGTGATACAACAAAATAATTTATTTTAAGATCTTTTTATATGACTGTGTTCTGGCAATTAAACAATTTGATTTGATTTGATTTGATTTAACTAGGCAACAACAATAAACCACTTGTGGCGTAAGCAAGAAAGTTCTATGTACTTACGTACAACGTAAGTAGAACTTCCTTGGGCCCAATTGGGTTTTAAATTATCATCGATTATGTTCAACCTATGTAGTAATGTCAAAAAGATTTATTGTTTTAATATTTAATGCTCTAGTTTTCAGAAGGCATGCAGCTCAATGTAAACTAGGCACTGATCTATTCATAGTGTTAGTGCCTGACCTACACAGCTTCACTGATTACCTTACCGGCAAATCACTGTAAAAATTCTCACCAGGAACCGAACATAAATTCGCAACACTCACGGACTAGTTATTTGTTCCAGTGACTGGACTGATTAGTGTCACAATTTAGTTTTGCTCTACAGCATCTGGAAAAAAATACCTTAAGCTTTGAAGGAGATATAAAGCGCAGACTACAATTATTAGCATGTTAGAAACTATTAGGACAAAGTTCCAAAAACATTGAGTCATGGCCCTATAAAATAACATATATCAAGTTCGATAAAATAATGCCACTAAGACAAGAAGAAAAAAACTGGTATTAAGCTATTAATTATACTCTAAAATGGCCCCCAAATACGTATTTTATTAGAGGAGTTTCTAAATTTAAGGATAAATTTTCATTACCACGGAAATTCCAACTTGAACGATATGTTGAGGTAGAACCAAAAAAGTAGTAAATCATGAATAGTAGGTAAATCCTGTTTGATAATACAATATAATAACTCTGTTGAATTTGTATGCCGATCATCATTACTACAATTAATGTGGACTGAAGTAACGTTTTGTGCTGTATTAACGATGTTACTTAATAAAATTATTGATTGTTGTTTGTTGTTGATAGAAATCACGATGAAGGGAGGGGTCTGTGTCATTTAGTGCGCCAGATATTTGCCTTGATCCGTTTGACTTGAGACAAGAAGCACAAGGTCACTTTTCAGCTCATGCAACAATTGCAATCGAAATTATTTGTAGGTGCTGTGTAATTAGACACTTTTCGCAACAACTAAATTACCTATATTTTATGTCAGTGAAAAATTAGCTGTGTTATCAAAAATACAGTTTTTAATGCTGTCTATGTTCTGATACATAAAACTCCTCAGAGCTTTAACCAACGGCAATGGTATTCCAGCAAACCCTTGCTAAAATAAGAATTAATAGAATAAGGAAATACTCTTCAAAATATAGGTCTTTTGTACGCCTGTACGACTTACATGATCTGCGACCGTATTCCAGCAAAGTGGATTCAAGAGCCACGTTAACGCCCCACGTTAACCTATGACCGTAGTAAGTCAACCTTGAGAAGCCTTTGAGTCGTATTACTACCAAGGAGTAAAACTCATTGCCTTCGTCGTCTGTGTTCTCTGAACAATACCTACGATCAAGGTGGGTTCAAGTCAATATTGAACAGGGAGGTACTTTACGTGGTAAGCGCGCTACACTGTAAGCGTACATTACTGCCAAGTAGTAAAATTCATATTATTGCCTTCGTCGTCTGTGATCCCTGAACAATACCTACGATCCAGGTGGGTTAAAGTCAACATTGGACAGGAATTTTAACAGTGTAGCTGGCTTAGCAAGTAAAATACCTGTTCAATCTTGACTTGAACACACACAGATCGAGATAAGCACGCTTACTAAGTAAAATACCTGTGCAATGTTGACTTGAACACACATAGATCGAGTTAAGCTCGCTTACTAAGTAAAATGTCTGTGCAATGTTGACTTGAACATACCCAGATCGAGTTAAGCACGCTCACTAAGTAAAATACCTGTGCAATGTTGACTTGAACACACCCAGATAGAGCTTAGTACGCTTACTATGTAAAATACATGTGCAGTGTTGACTTGAACACACCCAGATCGAAGGTATTGTTAAGAGAACACATATGCTACAACTTCAACAGTGTTGCTTCGCTTCGTGAGACTGCTTTCGACAGTACCTAACACCTTCAGAACATATCACCTAAACCCATGCAGTGTCGATAACCAAGTTAAGATCACATAAAATGATGGATACAAATCATAAAAAATATCAATTAAAGATGTCAGCTACAATTAAGTAGTTTAGTTTTTTAGTTTAAATTACTTTATATAGTTGCTATAATATGTAATTATTATTTTGGGATATTATGGTTTAAAATAGCGAACATATTACGAAACATAATTGCCAGTATTGCCATATTACGTAAGGCAGGAAGTATAATAAAATATACATACACGCAGATTAACGTCTTGGTTGAAAGCATCAGTACTTTTTGTAATCTATATACTCAAGGATATCGTCAAAAAACTTACTGAATTTTAATGAAAACTTAATAAATGTGATAATTATTGAGCCTTTTCATAATTAATGTAGAATAAACTACAATTGGGCGTGCCAAAAAAAATATATGACTTACCTTTGTACGTTATTGATAACTACCTAATTCATATTATTGGTACCATAATCATTAACTATCCGTATTAATAATTGTATGAACTTTTATTTTCTATATTTAAGGTAGATATTTCAGCAGAAGTACCAAAAAATCTATACAATAAAAATAATTTAAAAAAAGGTCTAGAGGACTTAAAATAGACTACTGAACAATTATATAACAATTTTTTAAAATCGTGTCTGTCAGTTTGTCTGTATGTTTGTTTGCGCATCACGTAAAAAATCTGGACCTATTGCGATGCAGTTGCACTGTTAAATATCTTAGGGTTTGACTTAAAAAAAATGGGGTACTTGGTATTTTAATCCTATGATTAGATGCCGAGCAATCGATAAATAGCTATTGGACGGTTGAACGAATTTTGAAGAAATGTAGTATATTGTACTTTATAGGTACTTTTGGCCCTGGAATAACACTTATGGACTACTGTTAAACGAAATGACCATGCGGGCAAAGCCGCTGGCACAGATAGTACGTAATACATTACGTACGCGTGACCAAACTGGTGGCAATTATTTGAATCATCGAATTAGCATTGCAATCCAACAGGGCAATGCCGCCAGCATGTTGGGGGATGCTGCCAATAACTGCTAGCGGTCAAGAACACTTGGACAACATAAACCTGCATGTAGTAGTTAGGAGTCGAATTTTGTAGAAGTTACTTGTATTATGTAGTAGATTTAATAAATCCATTTTACGTGCATGCAATATGTATGATATTTCTGTAAATCATATCACTTCCTTTCAATCAAATTCAAAATTAGAGAAAGGTTAGTAATGTTAGAAATTGCTAGTTAGCTTTAAGTTAGCCTAGGCATGTATCTTTTATTATTATTGATAATAATAAAATGTATACTGACAATATAAAAAATATATAAAATATATTATTTATTAAAATAGTCAATACCTATTATTGTATACTTCACGGGTGCATTATGCAAGTTACGAAGATCGTGACTTAGCAAAGGAATATTGATAAAATCGTGAATACTGAACATGTAAGGAGTCACGCACAACGCCTTTGCTGCAAGCAATTGTATTTTTTATTTAAATATAGTGACACCAACATTTAAATTACAATATCAAAGACGCAGATGTTCACTGGTTTTGTCAGGTACTTAAAATAAACAGTTAAATAAATATCAAATAACTAGTTGCGCTCCGCAGCTTTGCCCGTTAGGGACATAAATTTCAAACAATCGTTCCTTTGCACGATTTTTTGGAATCTTTAATTGCACCTCTAGGATACTCAAGGAATATTTCCTTCAAATTTCAAAATATTTAGGTCTACCGTCTTATGTTGTGGGTTGTCTGTCAGTCATTCAGTCAATACGTAAGTCACGGTACAGTTATACAGGTATGTATTATGTATTAAAGAAGATAAACCATTTGTTTTTTTTGGGTTGGAAGGGGACAGCATATTACGCACTGGACTCAATAAATATCGTAAATCCCAAAGCCTGATTGATGTGTCATAACATCATCAGTGCCTTAGTTTATTGATGTATTTCCCAGTTAATCACAAGTCAATCATCAATAACAAGTAGGTACATATATTAGCGGTCAGGGTTTTTTATCGACAAGTAGTTGCGGTTAAGCTAATTAAAAATTGCTAAAAAGAACTAGTGTTGAGTCTTAGCAGTTAGCCACTTTAGGCTAACAAACTTTATCAAACCACTGCCGGGCAAAAGCTTCCCTCTTATTCTATGACACTTAAGTGCTTCCACAAATGTGAGACATCCTAGAATCTCTGGGATGTTGCTTGCTTGGTAAATGAGTTGCGTCATCCGTAAGAACATGCATAAAATATTTGTATTATCTATGGTTTATTAGCAAAGGTCAAATAGACACTTGCACATTACTAGTGTATTATTAGGCGTTCTGTTCTACGAGTAGTACTCAATTACGCTTCCTTTCTTTTGTTTCTCAGACTATTAGTAATTCTGTGTCTTTGTTCAAGAATACTTTTTATCCCGAAAAATTGTACACGCGGGCAAAGCCACTGGGCGCAGTTTATACTTATAATAAAGATAATTTTTCTACAAAGAAGATAATTTAAGAAAATGGTCTAGGGTACCTAAAATAAGCTACTGAATAAGTTTTTTTTTTAATTCTTGCCCCTCCGTTTGTCTGTATGTTTGTTCGCGCATCACGTAAAAACTACTGGACCGGTTGCGATGCGGTCCAGTAGATAAAAATATTTTTGACGACTGAAGGAATTTTGATTAAATGTTGGTATATTGGTAGGTACAAAAAAAAAACAAATGCACAATTGCAATTCCTGGAATAGTACATCTAGGGGCCGTTCGTTTTGTAACAAATGGCGAAATTAACTGTTAAAAACTGCTAAATATGATCACATTTGCAGTTCGCTTTGGCATTTGTGGGCGAAATTAGCGTTCTGAACGTTTTCGATCACCGTTCGTTTTGATTAGATGACACGTTGACATAGGAAAATCGACTTTATTTCCTAACTCTTAGAGTCGTTTTTCATTCGATTTGGAAAGGACCGCTAGTGTCAAAAGTTGCAAAACGGGCAAAAGTGCTGAAAATGTTCAAAGGGAACGGCTTGTTAAAAATGTACATTTCGAAACCGCCCTCAACGCCATCTCATCATCTCGAAAGACAACGCGTGTAACAGCTGGTTTATAATTAAGTCAATATGTTACCGTTAGAGTACGAAATATGTGAATAATTATGCACATTAGCTAGATAATCTGCAAATTACCAGGTACGATTCGTTAAAGTGTGAAATTATACATAAAGTAGAGTAGCTAAAATCCGCACTTTACCAACGGATGCTACACCGGGCGTGGAAGAGAGTGTGAAACACTTTTTTGTCAACCTAACCTAACCTTATTTAAAAAGGTAAGTGAATAAAATGTGCGAACACTGGTGTTAGCAGAGTTTTATTTTCTAATAAAAAAACCTAAGGCAAGCTTTTTTTATTTTTTTATTTAATTTAACCTAACCTTGAATTCAAAAGTTTTATTCAAGCTAAGAACCGGTTGTATTAACTTTACCGTATGCTTGTTCGCTAGTCTGAAGATTAGACCTTGGAAATCTGCAGATTACTAGTTAATGAGAGAATGTTTCTTTTTCCTATTTAGCGGATTCAACAAAGTAATCTGCAGAATGCAACTATATTTGCATATGTAGCAAATAAGCAATTTTTTGGTTCATTTACCTTCCTCAAATACAGATTTTGTGAATGGAAAACCTTTTAATCATTCTGTATTTAAAAATAGCCCATGAACTCCAAAAATGACGCGTTTGAACAGGTTATTAAAGAATTTCGTATCGTATCGTATCGTTAAACTGCACTCTAAGGGCCGGTTCCTATATCTTAAAACAAACCGTTTTCGCTTACTGTCCGTTAGCTTTTGACATAAACGCCCTACAAGAAGAGTCAAAAAATAACGAGACGTTGGAAAAACGACTCGTTTCATTTTGATAGGAATGGGGGGGGGGGGGGTAACTGATTTACGCTCGTTAGCGGTGACTTATATAAGTAAACAAATTTCATGAAAATCCAATCAACCATTTCAGCGTGAATAAATGTAACAAACATACGCCCTCACCAACTTACTCGTATGTAAGTATCTATCTATACTTACTTACTCGTATCATACGGCAATTTGAACGAAAAAGTCTGTAAAAATAAGATAATTAAAAAATGGCGTAAAATATTATATCTTGATCAGTTTATTTTAAGTACCCTAAAATAAATTGATAAAGATTATAACATTTTCAAAATTCATGTCCGTCTGTTTGTTTGTATGTTTGTCTGTAAGTTTGTTCGCGCATCACGTTAAAACTACTGGACCGATTGCAATGCGGTCACTGTTAGATAGCTTAGGGTTTGACTTAAAATCTGGTGTACTTGCTAACTGAACCCGATGAGTTGAGCCGAGCAATCGATAAAAACTTTTTGACGGCAGAAGGAATTTTAGATCTTGGCATGGTACATAGTGGAATAGTATGTACGGGGTAAAGCTAGATATTAGTGTGATGTGACGTGATTTATGAGATCAACATTAAGTGTTAAGTATCTAGTTCAGCAGCAAGCAAATAACAACACTATTGTGTAAGTCAGACATGCTCTTGACTACTTTTGTTATGAAATTACTCACAATACACTCATTAAACTCGGGCGTCAATCCGTCTGGTATGCAAGCTTAATTCAAACAAATAATGACGCCTATTAGTCAACGTAATCGTACTCACCGATCGTACAGGGTCAATATATAAAATGAAATTGTTCAACAATGGAATTTATTAAAATCAGACAGACTACAGATACTTTTTACTTAAAATTAAATTCTTTACTACCCGACTGAGCGGAAGTAATGTGTTCATCACTAATTATGTGCCTTTGTGGCGGTACATAGACCAAAAGCGTGTACCGATTTTGGTGATTTTTACATCAATCGATTTGTCTTAATCTTGCGAATCCCATTAGAGACATGTGAGTAATACGCCATATTGAGGAAAAGAAAAAAATATGTCGACCAACTATGTTAGGTGGGTTATAATTGAATAGGTATTTTTAAATTATCTTTAGGTTTCTGTTATAATTTCCCATTTAGGATCTCTAACGATTTAAAGTTGGTTAGTGCAACCATTTTCACTTAAATTGTTGCCTCTTTTTACACGACTTCCCAAAAAAAGGATTGTAATGTTTTAGCATTCATGAATGTTTGTATGTAGGTATGTGAGTTTCTTTATTCCACCATAACTTTAAAATGCCTGAACAGATTTAGACGTATCGTTATAAACCTTATATCCCCCCGAGTATCATAGGCTATTTTTTTTAAAACCTTCGTTTTCGCGGCATTAAGGCTACATTTTCAAATTCGAAAATAATAATTTTTCTTTGGATTTTACAATATGGGTATCAAGTTGAAGGCCTCGATAAGCACATTGCTACAGTATATAATTTATTGGCAAAAGCTCTCATTTGGCAGGGCAGGTGTATTTTTTTAGCTTTTAAGCTAGTTATTAGTTTTGTTCGCAGTCGGGTTTATTAGCACTTCTGATTATTACTTGATGTCAAATTGCTAAGGTCTATTGCTCAAAGTCTATTCATCGAAAGCTTAAATACTCGAAGGGTCGTTTCAACGATTGGTCAAAATTGCTCTAAAAGAACGTCCGAGCGAAATAAATTGACAGACTTGTTCCCCAAACAGTTAACATCGAGTGACAGCTTGATAGTAGATAAGTACTTACTACAAAAGGGCCTTTGTTTTACATTAAATCGACCCAAGTCCATACGTATATAATAATTTTATTGCAGGTGCCTATATGATTTGCCTTTACCGTGTATGCCGGAAACGTCAGCTTTGTTTCTTCGGGCATAATTATAATGCGAACTCAGAGGCAGCATGATATGTTGATATGGTCATATGGCAGCTGATAATGCTGAAATGGTCAAAACAGTAAGGCGATATGCTCTAAACAACTACGTCAGTACATAGGTATTCTGTGAACCTATAGCCGACAATACCCAGAAAAGTAATGTCTATGTATCACGTGGTCACGATCCGCATGAGTAAGTGAATGTTGCAGAATAAAATATGGTGCAGGTAAAATAGAAGGTGGTTTTATACGCAGGATAAAGATATCGGGCCCTAATTCGCTATGAACACTCGATGCGATGGTGGCCTAATGATTCTATAGTGCAAATTAGAATCCAACGATACCGGGTTCAACACCTAGGCTCTGCACCAATGACTTTTCGAAGTTATGTGCGGTATTCCATCGCTCCGTGCTTCGGAGGGCACGTTAAGCTGTCGGTCCCGGCTGTTATTGATTAATAGCAGTCGTTAAGCCATGTCAGAGGCCCTCGGGTGGCCTGACAAACTCTGACATCAGAGGCTAGCACTACCTCACACGACAAATAAACAAACAAACTTGGCTACGTAGCGCACCGCCCATGTGGAATTGTTTGTAATTTGCCGAACGATTCCACAACGCGACGCGTTACGTGTGTGAATGGTCATAGCGAATAAGAGCCCAGGACATCACGTTTTGTCAACAGAAATAAAATACAAAGTATACTATAGAAGTGTTAAATTAAACCTATAAAGGCGTACAAATACATTACTTTAGCGATACATGCGGCCATAAAATGTCATTCCCATTTCTAGAGAGCAATGTCGCAAAAGCACAAGTGCGTAATCAAGCGTCCACTCGTTGAATTCCATCGGCATAGCATTTCATGGTTTTGTTCTAGAAATAACAAAATGCAACAACTTGGGTATAAACAAGAAAAAAAAGGATTCTTTTTTTTTGCTTTGTAACTCTTACGTTTTCTTTCTTGTTTTCTTTTTCTTTTTTAACAAATTAAACTTTTTTTTCTCTTTTACCATTTTTTCTTCACTATTTACGTAATATTTTCTTCTTCTTATTTTTTATACTTTTTACGTTTTTATTGCATTGTCATCGGTTTGTGAGCTTCCCTGAAAGTTTCAGCCGGATAGCTAATCGGGAAGTGCTCGAAATTTTAATTGCAAGATTCCAGGACAGACAAAATGCATTGATATATCGATACATACACAGATAGATAAAAGTGAAGTAAAATAAAAGCTTTTAAAAATATTAATGGAGTTAAATGGTTTGTTTTATGTTAAATTGAGTTAATGCATTCGGCGGGTTAACGCATGGTGGTCATTAGAGCGGTTACGTGCGGCCTTGACTTTCACCTTCGACTGTAGACCGGCGGCCGGCGGCGCGGTCGCGGTGGCCACACTACGTGATTCGGATTCGGGAGGTTGGTCTCGAACCTTGACTTTAACCTTCGTTTAGCAGCCGCTGCGGCAGCGGACGTCGCGGCATCGCCGCCCGCGGCTCGATCGCTGCATGCATATGTAATTGACCAACCAATTGGTATACTCGTACTTTGTTTCGTGCAGTGTGCCTCCTAACTTAGATTTATGTTAGGTGGCTGCCGATGCTGGGCTTCGCAGTGCGTTTTTACATTTGCATTTCAATATTCATAGCTATAATTATTGTACGCATTAGGAAGTGCCTGCAGACCAAGTAACTGCACAGTAGGTACACAACACATGGATTACCACAGTTCACATTGTTTGTTTGTCTTATGCGGTAGTGCTCGCCTCTGGTGTCAGAGTCTGTCAGGCCGCCCGAGGACCTCTGACATGGCTTAACGACTGCTATTAATCAATACTTGCCGGGACCGACAACTTAACGTGCCCTCCGAAGCACGGAGCGATGGAAAACCGCTCATAATTAAGAAAGTTATTGTTGCGAGGCCCAGGATCGAACCTGGTTCTGTTGGATTCTAAGTTGCACTATTGAACCGTTTGGCTACCATCGGTATTCACATTACAAATTATAATGTATTGTGGTAACTAGAAGGACCGGTAGGTAATTAATTTAGCAAAGTATATTCATAGTAAGGTTTATATTTGAGACACTACATGCACCCATATTTACCTGTTTTTAGAATATCGAAGTCAAACAAGGAAACGTTATAGTTTCGTCATGCCCATCTGTCTCTCCTTCTGTCTGTCACATACATATTATTCAGTCACTATTTGTCAAATTTCAGCCTTGTAAAAGTACAAGGCTGAAATTTGACAAAAAATAACAAACGTTTTTTTTCTTTTCTACATTTTTTTTGCGTTTTGTTACCTTTTTTTCTTCTCTTTATTGCATTATGACTTATTACGTTATTGAGTTTTTTCTTCATCTTTCTTTTTTTATTGCTTTGTCATCGGTTTGTGAGCTACCCTGAAAGTTTCAGGCGGATAGCTAATCGGGAAGTGCTTGAAATTTGAATTGCTAGATTCCAGAGATTGATATTGCTAGACAGACGAAATACATAGATACATAGATACATGCATATGTACAAGTGAAGTTAAAAAAAGCTTTTAAAAGAGCAAAACTAGAGTCAGAAATCTATCTAATTATATAACGTTTAAAACACGACTAGTGTAAACGCGGGTTCCTTTTCATGTTACGGCATCACCAATATTAGTTGACCGTAATACATACCTACAGACATTTGCATTTATAAAGTTTGATGACCTAGCAATATGATTGTTTTTTACCTTCTAGGTATTGAATTAAAATTTATCAGCTGTCAAAACAAGCACAAGTTAATATACTAAAAGATATTAGTACTATTTTTTGTGCGACATTCAAATGCAAATGTACTACCTAGTAAAAATAAGCAAAATAAGATTTTTCGTATTTACCTACTTATCCAGTGGCAGAAATATAAAATGGTATATAAGCAATGATGGATATTTATAGTAGTTTATCAATCAGTTGCATAATGAGGGATATTAAAACACGACTGTGAGTTTAACACAAGGGCCATTATTCTCTATTGCCAATAAGACACGTTACGCGCCGCGTTAAGATATCTGCGTGGAATCATACGGCAATTGCCGTACTGACGTCACACGTTTTCGGCAAGGAATTTCATGCGGCATAGTGAATAAGCGCCCTGAGCCGCAGGCGACTTTTTTAATAGTATCACTCGAGTGCTTTAATACCTAGTCATGTGCCGTTTCATACACTACTTTATCTACACTCATGCAATAGGAACTTACTATCAATGAAAAAATATAATCGTAATATTTTCTTGACTTTGCCGATAAAAGCTCGTTCGTCATGTTCGTTGCTGTTTCCGTGATGTCAGGTGGTGTCAAATTCTCCTCACTAACACTGCTGTCGGAGATTTTTGATCAGGCTAAAACATTTTATCAACAAAATCACATTAAATTGGTTAGGTAAAGTAAATTAAGGCGCCAAAGTCCAGTCCACAGCGAGTTCGATTAAGATACTATAATATTTGATGTTACGATATCTGCATATAAAATATTATAGCATCTTAGGGTATCACACACGGTAAAGATAAATGATAATATATTGAAATTATTCATTCGCTCGCAGGCCGTCCGTAGGCTCGTAGGTGCCACACGTATTTCTTTACCGCTTTCTATATACAGGATGATAATATATGAGTAATACGGTTTCACTATTAGATTTATTAGATAGCTTATTAGACGACGATTCTGATTTCGAATTTGATATGCATTAGCGCACTGTAAAAGGTGATCAATTTGGATAGAAAATCACATTAAAATCACAGAAAAAGCCGCGGTGAATTTAATCTTTACGTAGATGTTTCTACAAAAAAATATCAAACTTATTTAAATAAGTCGAAGAAAACTTTTCTCGAAATTCATAATTTGAATAGGGAAGATATAGTGAAACAAAATACGAACATGCGGGAGAGCATTTGTACAGAACAACGACTTGCAGTATGCTAAGAACCATCTCGTTTACCTCAGCTTACAAACATAAAAAACCGCAGGTAAATTAGTCCAATCGTTCGAAAGATCCCCCCCCCCCCTCCCCCTCCATCCTCAAATAGCTATGAATCATCTTGTTTACCCCAGCTTTCAAACATTAAAAAAAACACAGCTAAATAGGTCCATTTGTTTGGAAGCTACACCCCGCTTTTTTTTCTCACCTCCCCCTCCCTCTCCCCATATATCTAAGAACCATCTCGACCATATCAGCTTTCGAACAGAAAAAAACGCATCAAAATCGGTCCATTCGTTTGGGAGCTACGATGCCACACACACATCAATTTACATTTTATCATGTGATACACACCCTAAACTTACGAGTATATCACCCGTCTCTTTGTTCAGGGGTTAATAAAAACCGTCACGAATACAAAACAGAGCAACCTGTAGAGCATATTACGATATATTTTGTACCTTTTACGATATATTTCGTGTCTTAAGATGATATCTTTTCAAAAATTCCATATCGCTCGATATCTTAAGATACTGTAAGATGCAAACATAAATTATCTTCGCTGTTTGTGATGGTTCATATAAATTGTTTGGTGAGCGATATTTTATCTTAAGATATTTATATAATACTAGCTACGCCCCGCAGCTTCGCCCGCGGTCAATCTTTGCCACACCCACCACATTAGAAAATACATTTTAAATATCCCTCCTTTTTGCATCCCCTAGGGTGTCACTTTGACACCTGTCACTTTGACACCTGTCACTTTGACACCTGTCACTTTGACACCTGTCACTTTTACACCTATCACTTTGACACCTGTCACTTTGACACCTATCACTTTGACACCTGTCACTTTGACTACTGCCACTTTGACACCTGCCACTTTGACACCTGCCACTTTGACACCTGCCACTTTGACACCTGCCACTTTGACACCTGTCACTTTGACACATCATTTTGAAAATTCCTTCAAAGCTTCCATTTTCTTCTTTATTTTGGTCCCATGCTCCTCCGTGGCCGTCCCCTTTAAAAGCTCTACCAACAACCCTCAACTTCCACCCCCGCCATGTCACTTTGACAAAGAATTTGCAAAAAAAAAAACCTTTTCCTATAGTACATTTTAAGTATGTATTCTATTTATATTACAATCTAGCCATCATTTAGGCTAATAAGTAATTTAAATTTAACTTAAACTGTTAGATTGAATATAACTAAGAATGTGTCCAATAACACTTTTCTTACAGTCTCTATTAAGGCGAAGACACTTTGTTCATGTGTTCTTTATACGTAGCACTTGAACCACATTTCACTAATACAATAACACTAAACTAACTCGAACGGTTTTGTTCTTTTGAGTCTTCTCACTATGTCCGTGTGGATATCATGATCGTCATTTCTTATGTACCAAGGTGCATTCACTATTTCCCTCAGTACTTTATTCTGGAAGCGTTGTATCGATAATATGTTGCTCTTTTTGGTGCAGCCCCACAGCTGTATACCATACGTCCACACTGGCATTAGGACTAGTTTATATAGTAAAAGTTTATTATGTGTTGACAGCGTAGCTTGTCTCCCAAGCAGCCAATACATTATTTTAAACCGTAGTACTAATTCTTCTTTTTTCTTCTTGACATGATCTTTCCAGCGGAGCTTAGCGTCAAGCGTCATACCGAGGTACTTTGCTGTATTCTCATAAGGGATTTGCTTATTATTAATAAATATTGGTGAATAATGATGCTTTTTGTAGCTAAAGTCTATATGGATTGATTTAGATTCATTCAGTTTAATTTTCCATATTTTGGTCCAGTCATAGACTTCATTAACAGCCATTAGAACCTTTTCCGCTGCTTCTTCGTGGGTATTTCCAACAGCCATTATAGCAGTGTCATCAGCAAAGGTCCCAATGATGTTATTTTCTATTTCAGGTATATCACAAGTGTATAGCAGGTACAGTACCGGACCTAAAACACTTCCTTGTGGTACTCCTGCTATTATTTCCTTTAGTTCAGAATAGGCATCTTCTTGTCTAATACGAAAAGTTCTGTTTGATATATATGATTTTATAATATCTGCATACTGTTTTGGCAGCTTCATTCTCAATTTGAATATGAGGCCCTCATACCATACTTTATCAAAAGCTTGCGCAACATCTAGGAATACGGTGGAGCACACTTTTTTATCTTCAAATGCTTTTTCAATAATGTTTGTGATTCTGTGCACTTGGTCTATGGTCGAGTGCTTTTCTCTAAAACCAAATTGGTGATCTGGTATAAGATTCATGCTATCTATAGTTGGTTTTATTCTTTTAAGCAATAGTTTTTCGAAAAGTTTTGACATTACGTAACAGAGAGATCGGCCTATATGAAGTAGCTTCATGAGGCGGTTTTTCAGGCTTTGGTATCATTATAACTTCAGCAACTTTCCATAAATCGGGTACACTCTTTAGTCTCAGTGAGGCATTGATGAGGATTGTTAGCATAACTATACCCTTTCTTGGTAGATTATGTAATATTTCCCCTGATATCAAATCATAGCCAGGTGATTTATTTGGGTTTATACTTGATTTAATTTCTCGTTCAACTTCTCTCGGTGTGACTAATTTAAATATTTTCTTCACATCCATGTAGCATCATACTATCGTCTAAAGTAAGGGCTTCATTTGTTCCGTCCTCGTTCGGTTGAAAGATGTTTTCTAAGTGGTCTGCAAACCTTCTAGCTTTTTGGTCATTGCTGTATGCCCATTTCCCGTTGACATCTTTTATTTGTGGAATTTGGGTAATTGGCTTTTTCAAATTTTTAGTAGCCTTCCATAATGAGTAGTCTGTACTGCGCTCACTGGTAAGCTTCTGGAGATAATTGTTAGTGGAGTCATCATTAAAATTTTGGATTTGCCTCTTAACTTTTTTCGTAAGATTATTCAGCGGTTTTTTGTCTTCAGGAGACCTAGACTGATGCCATATTTTCCTTTGTTTTATTTTTTGCGTTATAAGTTGTTTAATCCACAGAGGGTATATCTTTCCCTTGACTTTATGAATGTCTGGCGTGTTTTCCCATGCTGTTTGTTGGATGTGCCCAATAAACTTTTCTAATTCAATGTTTAAGTGTTCTGGTGTCTTGAGTGGAACCTTGAGATCAATACGACTATCTAAATCAATCTTAAAGCTCTCCCAATCTGTTAACTTATTAACAAGGGTCAGAGCTTTTTCCCTATGTAAAACGTATTCACTTATTTTTAAATATATTGCAGAGTGATCTGTACTAATATCGTAGCTATGTTCCGCTTTTAAGTAGCTGGATGATAGATTCTTAGTTATGAAAAAATCTATGAGGTCGGGAATTTTATTGGGATCTTTTGGCCAGTAAGTGGGCTTTCCAGTAGATATAACATCGCATTTTGTCTCTTTTGTGGCATATAATAGTTCTTTGCCTTTAGTAGTGGTTAGTCTAGAGCCCCAATACGTGTTTTTAGCATTAAAGTCTCCTCCTAAGACAAATCGATTACCAAGGCAAGACATATCGCCACAGCTTGTTTATCTCTCTCTTCGTATTCATAACTAATAATAATAATAATAATATATTCGGGACATTTCCACACCAATTATCTAGCCCCAAACTAGGATACCCTGTGCTATGGGCACTAGATAACGGATAAACATACATAGATAAGAATATTACATCCATGACTCGGAAACAAACATTTCTGCTCATCACACAAATGATTGCACCTTGCAGGATTCGAACCCGCGACCGTACGATTTCGTACCCAGGATCTCTAGCCACGAGACCAACCGGTCGTCAACTATTCATAATGTTGGAGGTTTTCTTTCACAATTACTGCACTGCCGCCTCTTGCTGAATTATCAGGGTGAAGTGCGTTTCAGATATTAGACAAACAGCCATATTTTCTATATCAAGGACTACTTGTAACTCGTCTTGATGGTTATATAGTCCATTAGAATTCCACGCCATAATATTTAGTGTGGAATTCATTTTTTCGGCTTCGTTATAGCTTTGTTGGCGCTATATTCTATTTTTTTGAGTCTTTCATCGAATGATGTCATGAACTTCAAGATATCATCCAATTTTTTATCACTTGCATGAGGAGTCGGATACTTCTGTGCTGTGTCACTTGAGCCTCCCGCAGCAGCTTGGGCGTAAGAGATGTTTTTTAGAGTATGATTACTAGTTTTTAGATTTGTCTTATTTTTACTAGAACCATCATGTCTTTGAACATTTTGTTGGCATATTACAGCAAGCTTTTTCGGTTTTTTATTACGAAGCAGCTGAATTTCTTTTGCTATGGCACAACCTCTGTAGTTTGCTGGATGTGGAACTCCACAGTGGATGCACTTTGGCTTTTCTTCTCTTGATTTTTTGCAGTTATTTGTAAAGTGTTTACCGATGCATTTTACACACCTTGGTTCTTTAGCGCAGTACTTTTGAGTGTGCCCATAAGCCTGGCATCTCTTACACTGAGGAACAAGTTTGCTGGTTTTTATTGCCTGTATTTTAACTTTGTACCCCAGCACCGATGTAATGTTGTAGATTTTGTTTCTCTTCGTCATTTTCGAATGTCAACGTGAACATGTTGAGTGGGTCTTTGGTCTTCCAGCTTAGTTTATTGACAGCGTCTGCTATCTTATAACCTTTGTTTTTCAGATCTTCAATAATCCTCTCTGGTTGGCACGTGGAGTGCAATTTTTTTACCATTACTCTTATTGGCCTCTGTTGTTTGTTTTCTTAAGAGTGCCAATGGCAGTTATTTTGCGTGAGGGCTTTTGCTTTTGTTATACTCATCGTAGATAGCATTAACTTTTACAGTATCGCCGTTCATCATTTTGATACTGAACGCGTCAGCTGCTAGATTTTCTTTGAGGAAGTCGAAGAAATTCTGATATTCCTGTATGCCATCCACTATGATGGCATACAGAGGCAGAGGATTTTTCTTAAATTTTTCTTTGTTTCTATTGTCATCATAGATTGGTTCAACTTGAGCAGGTGATGTGTTCAATTTTATTTTCTTTCTTGTTTTTGACCGTATCCACTCTGTTTCATGAGCTAGATATTCGTCATCCGTGGTATATTCGACACGCGGAGGAGAAGTCTCCATGGTTGTTGATGCTGGTTTCGTTGGGTTCACCGCCATACATTTCAGCTGTTGCTGAAGAAACTCTACTTGACTTTTCAAGTCATTTACGAGGCTTTGCAGTTTCTTACTATGAGCTCGTTCTGTACAAAAATGCTTGTACAATAGATGCTCAGTCTCAGTTGTCAAGTGTATGTCACTCTCTTTTGGCGTCTCCATCTTATTCAAATTCATTGTAAAATTAAAGCGAGTAACAATAAATGATAGCCTAAACTATAATAATGTAGCCTTAACAATAAATGATTTGCCGTCAGTAGGTAGCCTTGGACAATAACTAGGTCATCGCAATAGGCCGTCTGGCTGGCGGCATCGTCGGTGTTATGCTACGTTTGCAGATTTCACTGTAGGTACACGCGGACGCGAGCAACAGAACTGCTCTTAGCGAAAATTGGACGATCACTGATCAAAATATATTAATGATGATAAAAATTCATAAGTGCTCTCCTGGTACTTTGAAATACATTTTTTAACATAATCACACTATTTAATGTTCATGTATAAAAAAGTATTTCTAAGTAGCAGGAGAGCAGAAACACTTAAAAAGTTGGAGATACAAAATTGACAAATAAAGTTATTAAAAGTGAGTATAACCTCCCTATTAAAAGGGAGGTTATACTCACTCCAACTTTTTAAGTGTTTCTGCTCTCCTGCTACTTAGAAATACTTTTTTATATTATAATCACCCGATTTAATGTTTATGGAGAGGTATACTCACTTTTAATAACTATATTTGTCAATTTTGTATCTCCAACTTCTTACTTAAGTGTTTCTGCTCTCCTGGTACATAGAAATACTTTTTTCTTCTTTTTTTTTTTATTCAAGTCCATAAGAAAACGATACTATATCTTTCCCTATTTCTTGATCAAAAGTAGCCTATGTGTTAATCCAGGATATATGCGATCCTGGTACCAAATTTCGTCCAAATCCATCCAGCCGTTCGAGCGTGAAGGAGCAACAAACACATACACACACACACACACACACACACACACACACACACTCACACAAACATACAAACTTTCGCATTTATAATATTAGTGTGATTTGAAATGGCATGTTAAAGACCTTTATTTTAATACCTTACTCTACAGGTTTTGGTCATTTTTTGTTCTATCGGAAATACAATATGGCAGCTGTACGCCGCCATATTAGTTTTCTTGATACCTCATTTATCAAAAACTGTCAAGTCATTTTGGCTGTACGACGCGCCTAATAAACGTACAAACAAACAAACATATGTACAACGCAAACACTTAACCTTCCGTGCAGTCGGGTAAAAAATGAATTGAGAGTCTATTTCATTAATTACTTTTTCGATGTTGAAGTCACCTCAATAGATCATTTGAATGAAGTCGACTATGATCACCTAGGTGAATAAAACTAAGAACACTAAGAGTCGCCTATGATTACCCAGGTGATCATAGTGGAATGGACCACCTCAACCGGGGTGCAAAAATTTAAACAGACAACTTAAAAATAACGAAGCCTAAAATTGAATCACAAATAGTGCTGAAGTATATAAAATATGACACATCATTATTATTGTCTTACTTTGAAGGGCATCTTGTAACATAATTTATATAATAATTAATTATAAACGCGTTGATCTACGCTTAATGTAATTAATGATGTAATAATTTATTACTACAATCATGTATTATCTACATCTACACTTCTACACTAATATTATAAACAGATTTGTTTTTTTTGGATGTTTGTTTTTTGGATAAACTCAAACAGTACTTAACATTAATGATCTTTCACCTATAGAAAGCTACATTGTCAGTGAGTAACATGGGCTATATTTATTTTATCTAAAAATAGGATTTCCCGAAATTGCAATAAAATAACACAAGATTTAAAAAATACATTATTTGGCGTGCGCTGCGAAAACTATTGAGATACATAAATAATGTACTACATGTCTATAATACATATTCATCATTACCCACAAAAAACGTCCGCGAGGCTATATGTATAACTATGTTAAGTCAATAAAACTTGAGTTATTATCAATGCTACCAACAAAATATGATGGCTATTGTCTATGTCTGTGTCTAATTAATTAATTCTTAATGTCACACTTAAATAATTCTGATCTATAATCATCTGCCATAAATAGGGCAGGGCATGCTGTAAATAATAACAACAGAATGATTTCCATGAATTGAACTTCGTGTTCAGGCTAGTACTTTTATTTATTCTTGGTTCAGGTCGAGGCAAAGAATTAATTATGATTTTGCGTCAAACTTTAATGTTACTGGCACCTTTTCAAAGAAATCGAACGCAATATTGGTTTGTATTTTTACACCTTCATATTTGGTGCGGCTATTAATACTTTTTAGTTACTGGTTTTGCGTTCTTTCAGCATCAGCATATTATCTCAATAAACATATTTAAAAGTTTGAGCCGTCATCGGAATATCCTTGGCATTGTAATAAAAAAACGAGGTTTATTTGACTTGGAGTTTGTACGTGAATGTGTTTGTGTGTAGCTAAGGATCGTCCGATTTTGATGCGGATTCATTTATAGCACCAAATCTCGTTAATGATGCTCAGCAGAAGCTAAGGAAAATGTAGAGATACTAAAACCTTAATTTAGGCTACGACAGGACTAGATAGCTGAAAATCCTGTCACATACATAGGTACAAAACCTAACAACTAAACTTTAGTTAAGTTACTAAAGTTTATCTCTAAGTTTCTCTCTTGATGTTTTGTAGTTTCAAATGCAAAGTTTATAATACTTAGATGTAAGCAAAAATATTAGGTGCTTTCAGTAGTACTAGGAACTGAAATTTTAGTAATAAGACTACGAGTAAAGGGAAAAATCAAAAATTTATTCTAATCACCAACAGAATTAGCGGTATTATCTTTTATTAGTAGCTTATCTTTTTAGAACTTCAAACAAGTTGTATGGTCGCAAATGCAAAGCTTATCTTGATCGTTTGTACAGATTAAATAACTGAAAGGATTGCAAAATATATATTACTATTCGAAAGCTACATTATTCCTAATATATATAGGCTTTGTTTTGTTACTTAGGATTCCGTAAGATAACTGTACAAGATGAATATTTATACCATTTAAACTCATTCAACGCTCACTCGGATAAATCATTAATTATAATTACCCACCGTAATCAATTGACAAACTTGCGAAAACGGTAAAAAACTATTAGATAGGAAAGTTTTCATGAACCGTGGAAGTTTAAGATGCAAAAACGTCTGAGTGCGTATTAAACACGCATGGACCGTAGCCTGGATCTTAAGCTACCCAATTATTAAAACCGCATTTCAATAGGTCATTTCAAGATGGTCTAAGTTGGTCAGCTATAAACTAATAAATTCTAGTTAAAAGTGGTAATATTGCATATAATTTTGTGTTCAGGATGAACGGCTGATGATCCCGCCAAGGAGATGAAAGCGCGCCACCAATTACTTGTCCAGAGGAGCTTTGCAACTATTTCAGTGCCTATCCAACAACCCATAACAAACTCAACCAGATTCTGTAAAGCCACGCCTACCTAATTTTCCCGATCTTATCGAATAACTAACACTGTCAAGATTTCTGTATGGTAATAAATCATTCTTGGACGGAAGGTCCAGCCTAGAACCTAGATCAATTACTGACAACCTTATCTATCATACTCGCAAATCTAAAAAAAACAAATGAGATAAATTGCAGCAATTTAACTATAAAGTTGAGTGTTTTGCCTTGACCCGGGCGCTGGCACCGGATCGTGAGGTGAACACCAGGAAACAGCGGCCACGGTACGAGTTTAGTCCTGGACAACTAGAAGCCAGTTTTTACCCGACTGCGGAGGGTTCTGTGTTTGGGTTGTATGTGTCTTTGTTTGTTTGTACGTTTGTTTGGCGTGTCTTACAGCCTAAACGGCTTGATGAGTTTTGATAAATGAGGTGTCATTGGATTCGTCTTAATCACGTGCTTAAGACGAATTCAATTCATTTTCATATCAAGCATTTGGATACCTCACTCGATAGGATATAATGTGAAATGTCAAGAAAACTAATATGGTGGCTTACAGCTGCCATATTGTATTTCCGACGCAACAAAAAATTATCAAAACCTACCGAATGAGGTGTCAAAATGAAGATACAAATAAAATAAAAAGAACGACTGGGAACAAAACCAAAAAGAGGCAAACAAGAGGATTTTGAAATATAAGATGCAGTCGAAGGCATCATGCATTTATTTCTCATTTGACGGGATCAGCTAGAACCTGAAGAGCCTCATGCCTTCAACTGCATCTTATATTTCTAAATCAAGAAACTTGTATGCTTCTCCTTAGTTCGCACTTGTTCTTTATAGTAATAAAATTACAAACGTTACTGGTAGGTTACCTAAATGTAAGGTTTTATATCTATAAAGAGGAGTATGAATAAATATTATATTTCTAAAGCCGGCGCTAGACAAACAAATATTTGAACAAAGACTTTGAAAGACTTTGCTCACACATTTGAACACATGTTTGCTTTACCTGCCAGACATGCTTTGCAGATACGTTCGCTTCATAGGCAAAAAAACAACAAACACAACAAACAGGATGGACGCGGTATATCTGTATTATATAAGTGTATGTAATTATTTAGGTATTACATGTGCCAAAAATAATTCTTCTTCTTCTTCCTAGCTCCATCCCACTTTAGGCTCTCCTAATTTTCTGGCGCCAAGACAATCTGTCCTGGGTTGTCGGGTCGGGCAGTTTTTTCTCCAATAGGAGTTTCGTCATGCTAGTCCACCACGTAGCCGGAGGTCGTCCTCTACCTCTCTTATATTCAGGTAGTTGCAATGCTTTCTTGACTACATGTTCCTCGTCTCTTTGCATCACGTGACCATACCATCTGAGACGGCTCTCGGTTAGTTTCTCTGATATAGGAGCGACTTTGAAACTACCGCGGATATGCTCGTTTCGCACATCTTAAGCATCTTAATCTCGGCAGTGTGAGAATTTTGTACATGCGTCTATTTCACTGGCCAGCATTCCACTCCGTACATAATAGCTGGCCTCACCGCCGTTTTATAGATCTTGCCTTTAGTTCTTATTGGCATACGAGCATCGCATAAGACTCCAGTTAGTGATCGCCATTTCAGCCATGCTACGTTCACCCTGTGTGCTACGTCGGCGTCGACGTCTCCTTGGTCTGTGATAGCCGAGCCTAGGTATTTGCATTTATTTATTTTCGGCACAGGCGTACGATCAGGATAGTAGATTGTGGCTGGGCTACTGTTGTTATTAAACTGGAATTGTAAATGTTCAGTCTTTGCTCAAGCAGAATTATATTTTTATTTTTATGTTTACATATACATGGTTCTCTTTGAAGCAACTCAATAAATTCAAGGACTCTAGTCCATCTTGTGACTAAACAAAGTGATGACCGTTCCACTCAGTGATTTACGAGCAACTGAACTTGGTGCAAGTGTAGCAGACTACGCACATATTTGAACTTTGAACGCTTTGATGTGCGCTCGAAAAACCAACACTAAATGGCAAAGTGAAAATATGTGTTAAAATTTTGAACAAATACCCAAATACCCGTGCCACACAAATGTTCAAACAAGTGTTCAAATAAATATTCAAATATTTCTGCTGTGTCTGGCACCGGTGTAATACTCGTAGCATGCTCGGACAATTGACCATTTAAATATAGGTACCAAATTGTTATCCCACTGGTCTTTGTGAAACCTGAGGCAGAACAATGACATAGCTCGGGAGTAGTATTTATTTATAATTGTTTGATTTTAAAGATGCTTTTTACTATTTTTCCAATAAACGCCATACTTAAAGCTATTTTTTTATGAAGCAAATGCTTCTAATGAACTACTAGAATCACTAGATCAACTTAAAAACTGTCCCTGTTCCTTGTCGATATTCATAATAGTTTCTAAGTTAGGACGCATACCTACAATTTTTTTGATGGATAAAATATAGCGCAATAACGTTTTTCCTCGTGTGAAATCTCCATAAAACCCTAAAGAAGTACATACAATAATTAATGTTGTGAATTGTTTCAAAATATCAAATAATTAATTCTAAAAAAAGTGTTGTGTACTCACAACGAGTGAGGGCGTGGTGATAAGCGGCGCGTGCGCTGTTTTGCGAGTCTCATTAAAAAATGTCATCCATGCCACGCCTACTCCACTAATTAAGGATACGAAAAACAAAACAAGTGAAAAATTTTGAAGTTAAACTATTTTGTATGTACTTAAAGATTTAAAAAGAAAACGTGGCGCTAGTTGAATTTCTATTACTCAGGTTACGCTACGCCTACGATTTTATTTTATTTTGGAGCTTTGAGTACCTACATAGTATAAAACCGATGATTACCTTTTTTTTTATAATAAGGTATTTGTTGTTACTGTGAAAGGGCTTGTCAAGTAGAACACTTGACACTTGAACATATTCAGGGGATTATAAAAAATAGTTATCCGCCATTTTGTGGAGGCAGACATCTTGTATTTGTAAGTTTCATGGTATACTGTATTCTACTAGTTAAGCCACGTGTTTACGCAGCGTGCTCAAAATATATATTATAGAATATAAACCTCCGACAATAAGTCTAAAACATTAAGGCAAATAATTATTAAATCAAGGCTTAACATGCCACGTGACTTTATTACAAGAATTAAGATAAATCACGAACATATAACTAATCCAAATGACATAATGACTGCTTTTAATAATTCCTTTATTGACAAAATTATACCAATATAAGACTCTGCATACATAACCAAATGCCTGTGCCATGACGCAGGCATTTGGTTATGTCGATCATAACATAATTACTTGCAAACTTGAGGCATACGGTGTTAGGAGTAACATTCTAGAGTTAATAAAATCGTATTTAGCTGATAGAACCCAAAAAACTGAAATTTAAATCGTAGAGTCAACATTAAACGAGAAGAATCGTACTTGTCAGGTGCACGTTCTATTAAATATGAAGTGCCACAAGGAAGTGTGTTAGGGCCACTATTATTTATAATATACATACATTAACGATCTGCCTAAACCTATTTACCACCCAATGACACTTTTTGCTTAAGCTCTCACTATAACTATCGCATGCAAAAATAAAGAGATGTACGAAAGTGACATTAATAACTCTTTAGCTTAAATTATTTATTGGCTGGATAAAAACAATTTAAAGATAAACTTAAGCAAAACTAAAGTAATGCATTCCAATCAAAGACCGCAAAATGCACAAAACATTGACGTTCATTATAAAAACGACTCTTTAGGTGAGAGTAGATACTGCCAAATTTTTTGGTTTAATCATTGACCAACAATTAAACTGGAAAGCACATATTTAAGAACTGTGTCAAAAAATAAGTATCTCAGCATACGCTTTATCTAAATTAGCTCCGATTGGCAATGTAAATGAATTACAGCCTTTCATGGGCTGCTAGCCCATGAAAGGCTGTAAATACCTTTTGGGGAAACTCGACTGATAATGAATCAGTCTACAAATCATAGAAGCGATGTATAAGATCCGTGATTGGACTACGGTCAACACATAGCTGTATATTGTAAGCCATACTTCAGCGAGTACAAAATGTTAACACTTCCATTTTTGAAATATAAACGAATCCGTGTCTATTCCAACCAACGCTATTAAGAAATGTTAATTCCAACATACGTCAAGTTGTCAAACGAAAACGCGATAAAGCCGTTATGTTTACATGCCGCCAAAATAGCTATGATGCACAAAAGTATGATAAGTATAGCCCCGAAAATTTAAAATAAAATCCCTAGTCAAATTAAAGATTTAAATATAATATTATTCAAAAAGATATAAAAAAGTACTAACTGATAAATGCTAATACGATAAATGACTATTTAATTGATAAATTATAACTATATATTTTAACTATAATATATTTATATTTTGACTCTTTTACTTACTATGTTCTGTTTATTTTTACAATTATCGGTCGTGACGACCTTGTTTATTATTAAATTATTATTGCATTTTTATTATTTTATTGTTGACATGTTTTATTGTTGTTGACTATGATGAATTTTAATACTAAGAATTGCCGATTGTTGTAATTATTTCACTTCTCTCTAATAATATTAAATTGTCAAATATTATTGAGTTTATGATTGCATTGCAGTGTCAGATTTGTTTTTATTTATTATTGCATGTTATTTTAATCTGCATGCCATTTACGAATATTTAGTATATATTTTATTTTTGTACGCCTGTGAACGGCAAAACATGAGCTCTTTTAACAGACTACTATAGTATGTGCATTATTGTGTTGTATACAAATGTTTTATGCAAATAAATAATCTTTATATTTATATTGACACAAAAACAAATATCAACAAACAGGTCAATCTAAATAAAACCGTTTAAAAAACCCTGTTAAGGTCATTGTTTTGCTTTGAAAGGTTGACAATTAAAAATGATGTAGTTACTTTAGTTTTACCCGACTTTGGCGAAGCCAGGGAAGGTTAATGAGTTTAAAAGTCTATATATGTATATATATCTATATATATATATATATATATATATGTATGTCGCTATGATCCACCATAGAGTCGCCCCTACTGGTCAGATTTTGAAAAGCGAAATGTCAACCAATTTGTCTTCACGTATAGAGTGTCATAAGCATTTTTTTGATCAGACTTCGGCGAAGATTAGTATGGGTTATGTGTTCAAACTAAGAACTAGGTCCAATGTTGACAAGCGAGGTATCACTCGATTCGTCTTCATCGCAAGAGTGTCATAGGCTATTTTTTACCCAACCGTGGTCGGGTTTTAGTGTTTCAACTTATGCCTCGTTACTACTGCGCTACATGCGTAGAGTCACGTAGCATTCGAACAGGTTCCTAGACCCAGCAACAAAGATTCAAACCATTTTGGTTCAAGGTTCCAATTCGATGAATATTTATTAAATTTTGAAAATAGTAGCTACTTCCTATATTATCGACAATATTGCCATGACATATCATGCAAAATATAGACAGAAAAAAAACAGGAATTCCTGTACTAACTACGCTTGAGGAAGCAAACGTGGTGAGATAAGGTACGATACGACATTTCCTTTCTAAGTAAATAATAACAATTATTCCTATCGGTTCAACGGCAAAGTGATCTGATCAATCGATTTGTAATAAATCGCTCGTGGGCCACGTCGGAAATAAATTCGCAGGCCTACGCTCGTGACCGGAAGGAGCAGGGTCCTTGCTCTAGACAACGATATCCGACAAAGGCGCTACTTAACACTAGACTGTCGGTATTTACAATAAAATGTACAATATCGATAGAGAGCATTCTCCATGTGATTTCTGAGTTTTTTTATTAAGGAAACAAGCAATACAATTACAAACATAAATAAAATAAAACCAACAAAGTTTTCTACTTAAAATAGTACAGAAATTACAAAAAAGAAAAGTATAGGAAGAGTGCTCGATAAACTGGAGTATAAGTAGGTAGGTATTAAACATTAATGCAAAACCAAATACTGAAATAAAAAAAAATAATATAAATAAACTGACAAACAAAATAGAATATAACAAATTATATAAAAATACATTAAGATTGTCAATTAATCGTCGGAGGCAATGACATTAGTTATTTTTGAAATTTAGGTAACAAAGTTTCTTACATTGATATACCCATACTAGTGACTCGCCCCGGCTTCGCACATTTTTCTTACTATTAGCATATTTATAAACGTCGTAACTTCTAAAAAAACACCAGTAAGCGTAATCTTTGGCAGCAACTATCGCCTTGCTTTTTGACCATAGACAACTGCTTTATTACTCACGTACTTGACAGTCTTGTAATTATATCGTTTCCATGCCAACATGTCATTGCGTTCCTTACAGCAAGCTCAGAATGTCTCTGAGACAGCGAGTAATCGATTATTTTGCAAATTTTTGATACCTTGGGTTACATTATTGCAATTTTTGTGGCAAACTATTTTTTTTGAAAAATTATATGCTTCTCATGCTACTCGCCAATAATGTAGCTTTCTATTGATGAAAGAATTACTAAAATCGAATCAGTATTTTTTGAGTTTATCTATTATCAACAAACGCATATAAAACTCTGAGGTAAACAAAGGTATCATATGCATCAATGCATAAAAACATCAAAACAAATCTTCCTTTTATTAGTGTAGATGTATAATACAAAAATACATAGTTATACCGAATCGAAACACTCTCCCCATTTTCATTCAAGAGGCGTTCCTATTTAGGCTCTACTACCTTTGATTATTATCAAAGGTAGTAGAGCCTATCACCAAATTTTATATGATTATATGGTCTAGGTCCTAGACTCTAGGATGAAATTTAATTAAATAGTCTAGGATTTAATTTCACTTGCTCATGAGGAAAGAATGGTAGTTGAATAAAATATAATACCTATAGTAATTTTTAAAACACGCGTAGAAATGAATAATCTGATCAGTCAAACTACATGTATTTAGAGTTACTGATCAAAGGTTCCGTTTCTACCTTCCAGTTCCATCGTCAGATCAGGTCGACAGTACCATGTTATTGTATTGTCATCGGAGTTGCATATTTTCAAAGTTTTACATGGATATACTAGCAATTGGCGTTTGGATTCTTAGTTTTTTACAAATCCACTGTTGGTAGACCTAACATGCGTGTTAAACAAAGACATCATAATACACATATTTTGTTAAACCATTGCCTATATTTGTCCACTGCTGGATGTAGGCTCCCCACTGAGCTCGGTCTTCAGCCCTCCTCATCCATTTTCTGTAAGCCGCTGTTCGCATTTTGTCACTCCACCTGGCCACAGGTCGTCCTGTCACTTTAGCTATCACCAGATTACCGATCACCAACACACGACCATTTTACTCACATGTTTCTATATAAAATTATGACCAATGTATGTAATTACGGGCGTAATTGTGACATGGTAGCGCCGCGCGCCGCCAGGGGACCACGGTGTAGGGTTATACAATGAACTTCAATGTAACTATTCTTTCGGTGGAACCATAGATTAATTTTGAACGAAATTGGAAAGAAAAAATAATAATCGTGAGACATCTTCATTTCATACAATCCCTAGGTATTTTATACAATTACTGGATACTGTCAAAACAAACCAACAAAGGCAGTAATTTTTAATTGGATTGAACATTTTTTGCAGGCTCGGTCCACACCTATTTTCAACGAATGAATTATAAGGTACTAATAAGTAGTTATTTATAAATACCAAGTTCCGTGTTTTTTTTTAACGTAAATTTGTAGCCGTACGACAAAGTCATTAGATATATAACATTTTACCTATAACGGTTAAAATATTTGTGTAATTAGGAATGTGAATGAACGAGTACAGTACTTATCGCATCCATGAAATAAATTGCAGCAGTATGGATGTTACATGTATAATGGTGATGAGAAAAACTGGGTAAAATTATGAAATAAAGATCCTGGAGTACCTACAGGTGACCTCCATCGGCCATTTGCTGATAGATACAGTAAGTTTAAAAAAAACACATATTAGACCAACGGGTGAAGTCTCTATTTAGAAAGTATCCACCTCAAAGTGGACAAATTGGCATTGTAGATTATATTTTTGTAAGTAGGTAATATTTGATTGTTCAACGAGAACTTTCAAACCATTGCTTGATTTGATCCTCTAAATTAGAAATACTTACTCCGAGGAACAAAACTCGGTACACTAGTACCTTGTATTCGAACCATTACTTGATTCGATCTTCTAAATTCTAAAAACCTACTCCGGGGAAGTAAACCCAGTACACTAGCAACTTGTATTCGAACCATTACTTGATCTGTCTTTTGAATTCAGAAAACCTACTCCGAAGAAGTAAACCTCCTACACTAGCAACTTGTGTTCGAACCATTACTTGATTCGATCGTCTAAATTCGGAAAACCTACTCCAAAGAACTTAACCCCGTACACTAGCAACTTGTATTCGAACCATTACTTGATTCGATCTTCTAAATTCGGAAAACCTACTACGAGGAACAAAACTCGGTACACTAGCACCTTGTATTGATATTTACATAATTTTTATTTCGTTTCCATGGCAACCGTTTCTTACAGCGAGTAATCAGCATTTTTCTAGTTTTTCCAGTTTTCCTGTGGAAACTTACAATTTTCCGGGATAAAAAGTATTATATGTTTTATTCCAGGGTATGAGCTATCTCCATTCCAACTTTCATCAAAATCCGTCCAGCCGTAATCGCGTGAAAGCTCCCCAAACAAACAAATAAACAAACAGACAACGTTTTAATTTTAAATATTGTTATGGATGTAAGAGGTTCAAGTTAGAAAGAATGAGCATTCTATGGAAACCTACGCGACAGGCAACTTCACTTTTTTACCCGGCTGTACGGAGGGGTTGTATGTATGTTTGCACGTTTCTTAAGCGCGTCCTATAGCCTAAACGGCTTGATTGATTTTGATAAACGAGGTATAATTGGATTCGTATTAATCACGAGAATGCTATAGGATATATGGAATGTAAAGAAAACTAAAATGGCGGCTTAAAGCTGCCATATTGTATTTCCGACGGTACAAAAAATTACCAAAACTCGATAGAGTGAGGTATTAAAATGAAGGCCATTGACCATTTAAAAAATATATAATTATACTAAACAGTAGCAATTTTTCCTTTTAAAATTCATACAAAATTTGCAATATTAGATTATTCAATTTATTGTAAATACTATAGTCTAATGTTGCAATTATTGCAAATACAAAAGTAAAGTAAAATATGTAAGTAACTAATAAATTTATATAAATACCAGCACTCCTCGGTTTCACCCACGTCCCTCGGGAACCATGTATTTTTCCGGAACATAAAATAGCATATGTGTTAAACATGCAGACAAACAGAGAGAGACACGATTAAAAAAAACGTGTTCAATACCATTTTTAAGCACCGAAGAGCATTTTTTATTTATCTTCTTCTTTTTATAGCCTTCTTCGTACCTATTGCTTCATTATAAGTATAGATATATGACTGTGTCAATTTGCATCAAATAATCCGTCTAGTAGTTTCAGCGTGATAAGTGTTAATTTTAATAACTTTCAAGCCTTATATCACAGAATAAATAATAGCAGAAGTTGCAATTCGCGCAACCATTAATAGAAATAGCGACTCTTGCTACTAAGCAACAAAATGCAATTCAGCTCGCTTAAGCGCTCACCTAACGCGATATTCACCTAAACGTAACCGCTCTCTTCTAACGCGTAACTCTGTCGCTGTCTGGCGCGGAGTGACGCGCTAGCTGTGACGCTATGGTTGTCGACTTGCCGCTGCTTGCTACTATAATATTTATCGTCTATCTACCTAGTTGACCACGTAATCTATCTTATGTTTGATGCGTATGATGACACGATCAATTAGGTAGATAGAAAATGAATATTAAAGTCCGTATTTTGTAATTAACAAATGAAATTAAACCTTCAATCTTTAGGCTACCTAGATACCTCTTTGTTTAACATTCCTCATTATCTTACAATTATAATATTTTCACATTTTGCACTAATTAAAAAGTTCGTAGGACAAAAACATAAATAACACTCTTTTCTTTGGGCAGTCGTCTAAATAAACTGGTTGTTTATATTTTCACTATACTAATTCTTAATTATCTCCAAAACACGTGAACCGATTTACATGATTTAAACGGATAAAATGGTTTTAGACCTAGACCTTTCAGTTGACATCGTTAAGATATTTCAACAAACAATAAATCACATTTTCAAGTTGCTCTCGTAATTATCCAACATGTATGAAACGAGAAACAATTCTTTTAAAAACTATCTTATCAAACGTTAAACGTTAAATTTATTTTAAACTGGGTCTAATTCAATAAAAAAGGAATCAAATTTTATATGTGAACAACACGATTATCTAAAATACTTAAGTAGGTAGGAAGGTTTCGCCATTACTAGCGAAAGTTAAAACAAGCGACACGGTAAGCTTCTCAATGCAAGCGCGCGGCGGCCGGCCTCGCCTGATTTGTAGCGCCGGGGCTCAGCAATCTATAGGTTATTAGCTCTCGTAAGTAGATAGGTAGAGTGAAACCCTTAAATTTTTCGGGATGAAAAGTATCCAATGTCCTACCCCGTAGTATGAACTCAAATCATACCAAGTTTCATTTGAATTTATTCAGTAGTTTCTGTGCGATGCGCGGTCAAGATACGGACAAACAGACAGACAAAAATAAAAAATAAAACAGTTTTGGCTGCAGTATCGAATATAGAGAACCATCCAAAAAATATTATTAATTACTTCATAATCATTCATCATCATAATATTAACATAACTTTGAACCCATATCCCGCAGAAGCCCTTTTATTTTTCGGGATGAAACGTATCGTCAATTTTAACCCATCATATAACTTAAGACGGTGCCAAGTTGCATCAAAACCCGTCCATTAGTTTTAGTGTGGTACGTGTTCTTTTAAATAATTTTCAACCCGTATCCTGCGAGAACCCATTAATTATTCGGTATGTAAAGTATCCTATATCCTACCTCGTAGTATGAACTCAAATCATACCAAGTTTCATTTGTATTGATTCAGTAGTTCCAGTGGCGTGTTGCGCGGCCAAGATACAGACAGACAGACATACACACAGAAATGAAAAGACATACAGTTTAGGCTTCATTATCAAATATAAAGAAACCTCCAAAATTCAATTCACATATATCCCGCAGGAACCCTTTATATTTTCGGGACAAAAAGTATCCATAATTTGCACCTATCTTATTAAACTACGTCTGTGCCAAGTTGTATCAACATCCGTCCAATATTTGCAGCGTGCTACGTGTTCTTTTAAATAATTTTCTACCCCTATCTTGCAGGAACCCTTTAATTTTTGGGGATGAAAAGTATCCAATGTCCTACCTCAAAGTATGAACTCAAATCATACCAAATTTTATTTGAATTCAGTGAGTATTTTCGGCGTGATGCGCTGCCAAGGTACAGACAAACAGACGGACCGACAGACAAAAATAACAAAAATATAGTTTTGGCTTTAGTATTAAATATAGAAGAAAATATCTTCAATTTACAGTATTTGGGACATTATCCCGCAGGAACTCTTTATTTTTTCGAGATAAAAATTATTCTAAATTTTTACGCATTACATAAACTATGACTGTGCCAAGTTGCAACAAAATCCGTCTATTAGTTTTAGCGTGACACGTGTTCTTTTAACTAACTTTCAACGCCTATCCTGCGGGAACTCTTTAATTTTTCGGTATTAAAAGTTTCCTATGTCCTACCTCGTAGTATGAACTCAAATCATACCAAGTTTCATTTAAATTCATTCAATAGTTTCGGCGTGATGCCTAGCCAAGATACAGACAGACAGACAGACAGACAGACAGACAGACAAAAATGAAAAAAATAATCAGTTTTGGCTTCAGTATCGAATATAGAGTACCCTCCAAAAGGAAATTTCAAAATATCTTCAATGTACAGAATTGGACCCGTTACAGTTTTATTATAAGTAAATATATAGATAGTGTGATAGAAATTATGGTATAACCGTTATTTGTATATCCTACTATTCTAAGGATAAAATGTACTCTCGTTTGGTTGAATCCAACCTTAGTATGATTATTTTTGCGGTCAGCTCGTATTCGATAATTTTGCTCGCAGTCGTGTTTTTTGTATTAATATAATATGTTTTATTTGAGAAATGATCTTTGTTAGTCGCGGGTGAGAAAGGCAATAAATAAATAAATAGAACTCGTTACTATAGAAGGTAAGACTTGTTTTCCTAACTTGGTTAATGCAGTTGTAGTTGCATTTGTATTTATTAACACGACCTAAAATGAGTCGTGTTAATAAATACAAATCACCCTTTGGTAGTTGGTTAAAAAGAAGTGCTGTTCTTTTAATTAGTAACAACACCGAGCCGCAACAGCTGCTCCTAGAAACAACATAGGCATAGATATCCATAATATCCACAAATGTTGTTAAATATTCAATAAAGAACACAAAGGACATAAAGCAAAGGCCTTGGTTCAAGTAGATAAACTCGTTACTCTATTACAGTATGCACATAGTTAAATACATAATATTTTATGAATGAGGTGACTCATTCAACGCCATAGCATGCAAATTATTGCAATGGTCAAGGTAATTATTTGAGTTTGACTAGATATTAGTACTATTAACACTTCTACTAGGTAGAGTATCCAGGAGCGGCTTTGAAAACAAAATCTTTATACCCCATTCCTTCTTCAAAGTAAAGCATTATATGCATCCTTCCGTTCTGAAATTCCGCTATACCTATGCATCGCATGGATAAATCACAATCGTCGAAAAGAACAATTGCACGATTTCTAATTGGTGCATAAACGAATGACTTTGAGATTAGGTCCAGCAAGAACCGAGGATGCTAGAGCCTCCCATGGAATATAATTTTCGCTTCATGGGAAAAAAAGACAATGAAGGTATAAAAAAACTGTTTAAATACGAGAGTTGAGGTGCTTATGATCTTGTCTCAGGAAGACGAGCACAATGAAGTGCGGTACTGAACTTTTTAATTCAAAGTTCTGGGTGGTATTGGTATTTTAACATTAAAATAAAGTTGATAAATACGCACACTAAAGAGTTGTTCGGCCAATATTAAAATGTTAAAACCTCAGTATGAAGCTGCCTTATACAATTCAATTTTACTACGTATAAGGCAGTTAGATGAGGAGAATGTTGGCACTACTGACGCCTACTTGTCTCGCTGACTTGAAAAAATAATTATCATAATGATTAGGACACACCAAGCGTGAGTAAACTCTGAAATAAGTCCGAAAAACTTCTGTTTTTTTTCAGAATTTGGTCTGATAATGCACATGACGCGGTTCCAAAGTGTCCTACTTTGTTTTGTACGTTCCAGTACTGTGTAGATACTAAACTGAACAACATAAACTACACAAATTGTAGTTGAAATTGAGATAAATATTATTTAAGCGCTAGAACCATTCGTGAGTAAATCTTGTTAAACGTTTAACTCAGCTGGTAAACATTGCGAAATCAAGAATGTTAAAATTCTCAGTCAATCTACTCTCAAGGGTTTTCCGCATGACCCAGTTTTGTGGGGATTTTTCGACGATTGTATTTGAAACAGATAAGGAAGACGAGTTAAGTAAACGAATGCTGCTGCTCTTGATCTTGCTGACGTCAACTGCGGTCTTCACGTATGTCATTATACTTAATATTTCAGAAAACATTACGGAGAATCTAGGGATGGTAGATTCCAAGTAACGCACGTCAGGTTCTTTTTTAATGTTATTCTCAAATCAAGATTTGAATCAATAACATGAAAGATTTATTTTTACTTCAATGGATGACGCGGCTTATGTAAACTGTGCCAGTTTCGAATGAATTCTTAATTTTACTCATTTTTCTACATTCTCTAACATATTTTTTTTACCAAAATTTATTAATGGGTGTTCTTACCATTTTCATGGTAAAACCATCTCTAGAAAACTACTATAGTAATTTTATTGCGCTCACCCTGTGTCCGTATTTTGATGCCCAGAGAAATAGTGTTGATTGTAGTTCTCGTTATTTTTGGAACAAAAAATTAAGGTACTCGTTAGTACAAGCCAAACTTAGCGCCTGGAAGTTGGAAAAATGTTACCGGACAAGTGCGAGTTGAACCCGCGTGGAGAGGGTTCCGTACGAGGAATATATTATCTCACAAAATTGAGAGATTTACCATGTTATTTTAAGACCATAGACTTCTTATAGGTTTTTCTGTAATCAATAAGTAAAGAACTATTTTCTGTATTTTTAACCAACTTAAAAAAAAAAAGATTCTCTAGTGGAGTATGTAATATTGTTGAAAATGCGTAATATTCATATATGTTAGTCTTTATGGATGTCCAAGCATATGTAACAAATTTCGTGTGTGTAGATATGTGATATAGTCAAAAATGCTTAATATTCATATATTATGTTAGTCCATATGAGTGTCTGAAGAAATAAACCAAATTTCGCGAATGTGTGTATTTCTTGGAAACTACAACTCTGATTGAAATAATTATTTTCGTAATAGTTTCAGTATTTTTAGTGTTAAAGTTTTCGTGAACCTGATACATAATTTTAAATATCACTACCGGCTATGACACACGTGTATATAGTCGAAAACATCGACCTAGGTTTCGAGCGTATCCGACGCTCTTCTTCAGGAGTTCACGCCACGAGATCCCGACGCGCACCGGGATCGCGTGTATACACGTGCATAGCCGGTAGTGATAGTTTCAGTATTTTTCAACTTTGCTATCCATCTTTTTACACGACTGCCCAAAAAAGTAGTGCTCTGTTTTCAGGGTTCATGTATGTACCTATGTATGAGTGTATGCACTCGTATGTGAGTTTCTTTATTCCACCATAACTTTTAAATGCCTGAACAGATTTGGATGTGTGTAATCCTTACATCATACTCGTATGTAGACTATTTTATTTTATAAAGTTAATTTTTTGACAAGCCAGTCGTGTGTTTGTTCCTACTTTGAAGAACTTATTTGTTTTAAAAAAAGCTGGCCTACTTGTTGACATCATTATAATTTTGAATTCCTGTGTTAGTTTAGTTAATGTAGGTAGGTAATTCACTATACTTTATTTATATTTTTTGAGAGATTAAAAACGTACAGCTTTCCTGTGCTTACAGTTAAATTCGTAAATAACATACTATTCATTAAGTTTTTACGAAGTTTTGCTTCGTTTTTTACTAATTGATAAAACAGCTATATTTCTGTTTTAGCAATTAATTAATTAATGTGTTCATGTATCTACGTACACTTTTAAAAGTTTTACAATAACACTTTGTGTTATTGTAAAACTTTTTTGTTATAACCACACATCAGGTATTTTAACAAGTTATAAACAGTTAAAGGCGGCATCTAAAGACTTGTTGTGAATTTATTGATTTATTTTGCTATTAATTAATCCAGTTCGCGTTAGTTATAATCAAATTAATTGCTTTGTACACAGCATAATTAAATAGGTACCTATAGACAACAAGAAAATACTCCAATGTAGATCATGTTACTCCACTTTTAGTCAGCATGTAGAGGTCAACCCAGCGGCTGGGTTGACCTCTACATGCGCTACCAGCCCGACCTTGTTCTCACTTGCAATTCGGATTTTATATCCCCTTTTGTTCGATTACGTAACGATTACTTGTCCACCTTACACTAGTTAGCCACACATGGCCGAGAACGTTTAAAGAATCGTATTAAATTTAATACTAACAGCCTGTTATAATAAATACTGGATTAAGGTCGGCGGACTCATTTACGCTATGACTTGAGAGTTGAAACGGACGTATTGCATTTTGAGCAATTAAATGGTTAATCTCTTAGATTTAACATTTTGTATGCCGGAAGCTGCTTTTTAGTGCACTCCATTGTTTGAGTGACTTTTTGAAAATTAAAAATGTATTTTGCCACCTAACCAGAATATTAATGGCATTATGGCTACCTAATTTAAGTCTACTTCCTTTCGGCCATTTAACACCCGGACGGCTGCGGCGCGCGGCCCGGTGCGTGCGGCTGTTGCGGCCCTTAGGAAATTAAGGGTCTGAAATCACAAATGTCAGTTTCTTTTTATTTTGACTTAAATTAAAATGTTATCATCCGATATACCAATTCTCCTAGTGTTTTTCGTCCCAATGAATTAGAAATAAGAAACTTCAACTCCATTTTTTTTTGTTTGGCTCCGCACATTACTGCCATTGAACAGTGTCAAGTACCTATATAGATATAACAAGATGTATGATTTTCAATTAGGTATTGGTAATAGTCAAAATGTCGAGTCCCAGTCAGTCGGGTGGTGAAATGCCTAGTAAAGTCACAGTCAAAGTCACGATTTAGTAAATTGGTAGACGATTTACTGAAACTTCCTAGGGAGATTCGGATTTCAGACGGGGGTCATTGAAAGGCACGTTTTTTGCATTTTAACTTATCTATGACCTATGTCTATTTAACAGAAATTGCTATTAAAAAAAAAATATTTTGTTCGGTGGCCAATTTTCTTCTAAATTTCAATAACACATTATTTCCGAGCATGTTTGAAAATACATATTTTTTATGTTAGGACAATTTTATTGGTTTACATACTTGCGTCCTAAATTTACTGTTGTAACCGGTTTTGCAGTACTTGGCTGGTCGCTAAAGCTACCAGCTAGAACGCAAAGTACCACGGTGCCTGAAGACAAACGTCTTCAATCATTGCGTCTTACCAGTCATGACCTACGGAGCCGAAACTTGGACACTTACGGTTAAACTAGTCCACAAATTTAAGGCCGCTCAGCCAGCTATGGAGAGAGCTATGCTTGGAGTTTCTCTGAAGGACAGAATTCGTAATGAAGATATCCGACGGAGGGCCAAGGTGACCGACATAGCTCTAAGGATAAGCAAGCTAAAGTGGCAGTGGGCTGGTCAAATTTCCAGAAGAACCGATAACCGTTGGGATAGACGAGTTCTCGAATGGAAACCACGTTTAGGCAAACGTAGTGTAGGACACCCTGTAACCAGATGGAGTGACTACCTGCGAAAAGCGGCTGGAAGAAAGTGGATGAGGAGAGCTGAAGACTGAGCTCAGTGGCATGCATTAGGAGAGACCAGCAGTAGACAGATTTAGGCTGATGATGATGATGATGATGATGACTTTTGAACGATCAGAAACAACTCAATATAAAATTACATTAAATACATTAAAAAGTATAATAATTTTATATTTGTTGCGAGGTGTTGTTAAAGTCACCGCATTTAACATATGTATTCCCATTGAGTCATTAGGGATTTGTTTGAGTAATTACTTATTTACTGAGTCCGCCGCGCCTAGATATTTTTTGAGATTTGACATCCAAGCAATGCATGCAAGCAAACATCATAATTATCATGTTCTTGTTTTCTGGTTTTAAGGACACTGTCTCCAGCGACCAATGTACCAACAAGATTTTAGAGTGCAGTGCAGTGCACACAAGATTTCCGAAGTTCTGTCAGACCAGTCAAACGACTTACGTCACACAGTTGTAAAAAATAGTCAGGTAAGTTTATAAACTTTTTGGAGGTGATTTTATCGCTTAAAACAGAAGGCAGTGCGTTTGGCTAAAAATGCTACTAATCTCCAGGGAACATAATGGGCATAAAATCCTTGCTAATCTCTGATAGTATCACAGGGTAAGTATAGGTAAGTGTATAGTATTCAACAATGTAATATTGTGGTAGGTATTCTCTTTCTTCTGGGAAACATTGTCGTAGTTTTTATAAAGCGAGGGCAAAGCGAGGTCTCCAATGCAACCTCGACAAATCTTCGTTTGTTTTTCTATTTGTTCTATGATAATATTCCAATCGTTTATCCTGTTCTTCATGATTAGTAGGCAGTAAAAATAAAGAATAGCTTCTTTTAGCGATGCAATGATACCTAAACACTTTCGTGCTCCTCCTTGATATACCTTAAGTGCCTACGAGTAAGAGCCAAAATACAAACACACGATGCGACATGCATCGTGGCACGTTACGATGTCGCGTCGTGGAAATCTTTGAAAAAATCGTTATACGAATTCGCAACATGCTACGATGCAAGACACGACGTCGTATCTCGTGTGTCTATTTTGGCCCTAATTTGATCAATAATAATAATAATAATAAGACCTGACTCTTCTTTGAAGTCGATTAATAAGGCCCTTATCAATAGATGAAACCATAAAGTAACATAACCAGTTCGAATAACCTTTGTTTCATATTTTTTTTGCAGGTACCTTTAATAATTATAGCGTTAACGAAGCTATGTGATTTTTCATTCCAGACATGAGAACGCTATTGATGTAGATCAACAAACAGTTGATATCGATCTTGTGGGTGTGTCAGTCGACTGAATACATTTTTTTTCTGCGTCTTGATTGATGTGTCGCAGGTTTTTTCCACCTCACAATTGCATACTTTGAGAATATGTTCGAGTTGCTCCCGGATTAAGGATAATAATGCTAGTGCAGATCATGTAGGCTACAGGTGAGGATGTACTCAATACACTTTTTCGATTTGGATGTTCTTGTGCAAGAGCCCGTCCATGGACACGATACGGACCACAAGAATCTAACGTACCTTACGTTAGATTATTGTGGTCCGTATCGTGTCCATGGACGGGCTCATTAAGAATGATTTATATTATGAACTACAAGATTGACTACTTCAAAATACGTCAAAATGGCTCTGCTCTAAAATTAACTTCCTACAAGTTAGTTCATAATTGCAGAGATAGGTTCTTCAAAAGTTGTGGTGATACGTTTTTACATGGTTGTAGTAGATTTTTTCAAGGTTGTTGTGCTAGGTTTTTCAATGCTTTTAATGTTAGGCATTTTCGTGATTTCAGAAGTAGGTCTTTTCCCAACAGTGGATTCTTTCATGGTTTCAGGTTCTACCATGGGTTGAATGGCAAGTACTTGCATGATTGTTGTATTAAGTTCCTCTATGGTCTTAGCGGTAACTTCTGCAATAGTTGTAATGGCACATTCTTCCATGGTGGTGGGTACTTCTAAGGCACGTTTTTCCATACGTCTTGTTGCCATTTTCTTCTGTTCGGATGCCGTGCAAGCGTTTGAAATATGTATGTCATATCTTCTAACGTCGGTAAATACCAAAATTCCGGTGACTCCTTTTGTCAAGGAGAAGGCTCCGACTCCAAATAAGATGTCATCATAAAACAACATGGCCCCTGACCCCACGCCCTCAAAACCCAGACTGTTCCTAATGCAGATGAAAAATCCCCATTCTTTAGGTATCCACTCCTCACAGTCTGCAAGTATGTGGTCGTTGGTGGTGAAATGCACAGAGCGCAAATAAAAGGACCTCCGAATATGAAGGTCGTCTTTAAATCCCAGTGAAGCGAACATGACCGCGTTTCCAATCATATCCCGTCTTCGTGCAATCTCCGTTATTATAGGTCCAACAGTTACTGTGCTTTCTCCAGTTTCACTGTAGGAATCAAAGGAGTACAAAGCCGGATTGGAGTCAATGGTTTCCAATTCCTCATCAAGTCTCACAACCATTAGATCGTGCAATGGCCCATGCAGTTTGTCTGCTCCAAACCAGACGTCGCCAGTGTCCTATGGACAAAAAACAATTAAAGAAACTTTTAGGGTTTAGATTAGAAAAACTCAACCACCTCAACGCAGAATCCTGGGATGGGAATTGGGGTTACGTAAATGAGCATATGTAAAGGTTACCAAAATAGTATGTTTACCCGGTGGGAAAATTTTAGTAAATGATCACTAATGTAACCAAGTCTACGCGCAAAAAAATACCACAAAAAGCAATATGTTAGTTATGTTGACCTGAATGATTCTAGGTTGATATGGCTATTGAACCTAAAATCATTAGATTAATTTGTAATAAAATGGGGTTTACATTTTGGTGATCGTGTACTATAACTAATTTTGGTTATAATTTACTATTCTAGTGAAGAAAAATAAATGTTTTTCTTCAGAATTATATATCTATCTATATATCTATCTATCTATCTATACTTATAATAAAGCAATAAGAACGAAAAATCTGTCTATAAGTATGTGACTTCATCACGCAAAAACCACTAGATAGATTTTGAGGCCGTTTGCTGAACTGTATTACTGAGTCATGCGGATGTTTTTATCTTTGTTTCACCAAAATCGGTTCATCCGAAAAGGGGTTAGCAATTAGGTCCAGTAGTTTTTACGTGATGTGCGAACAAACATACGAGTACAGACAAACTAACAAACTAACAGACAAACAGATTGACACGATTTAATAAAATGTTTTATTCTAGTTCAGTAGTTTATTTTAAGTACACTACATTTTTTTGAAATTATCTTCCTTGTACAGACTTTTTCGTTTTTATTGCTTTATTAAAAGTATAGATTTAGCACAGTAAATAAAACTATATTAATATGTAAGCTTTTATATTGTAATTTACTTATATAGATTTTGCCGTATCTACATATTTAGCTTCTAGCATCCCAAAATGAAACTAGATGGCATTGGCAAAGCTTTTGTCGCACGAGTTATGTAAATACATACGTGTTATTCCAGGACCAACACTGCCTTACTCCCGTATATTAAAAATACTACATTTCTTCCAAATTCGTTAAGCTGTCAACGAGTTTTTTATCGATTGCTCGGCATTTAATAATCGCATTAAGATACCAAGTACCCCAGTGTTTAAGTCAAACCCTAAGCTTAGCTTACTTAATTCACAATTATAACGTTTTATTCCTTTGTTTAAAAAGCCCACGAAACGGAATAGAACCTAACGGACAGAAGAGTGAAAAGCAATTACCGAGGTTTTCAAAGGTTCTAGTGGCTTTGTTAAACTAGTGATATTGGTGTGTTTTGTAGTTGTAATATTATAAACACACAGACAGATAATTTTGCACCACAGCCTATATATAGTACAGATATTACAATGAGGAAGGAAGAAGGTATTTTTAACCCCGAACAAAGAGACGAGTGTTATAAGTTTAGGGTGTGTATCACTGTGTATGTGTGTGTGTGTGTGTGTGTGTGTGTGTGTGTGTGGGTGTGTGTGTATCTATGTGTGTGTGTGTGGGTGAGTGTGTGTGTGTGTGGCAATCCCAAACGAATGGACCGATTTGGATGCGGTTTTTTTTTTGTTTGAAAGCTAATGTGATCGAAATGGTTCACTGGTGAAAACTGATGTGATAAGAACCATCTGGATCACATCAGTTTTCAAACATAAATAAACCGCATGGAAATCGGTGGATCCTCACCCAAATTATAGCTAAGAACCATCTTGTTTACCTCAGCATTGAAACATAAAAAACCGCAGTTAAACTGGTCCATTCTATTGAAAGATATGATTCACATCCCCCTTTTTTCATTTTAAAAAAAAGAAAAAAAAACAATTCAATTTTTGAATACGATTCCTACCCTAAACTAAACCTAAACCCAATTTTCTAAACCCCCGGGACCCCTCCCGGAAAAGAGAAAAAGAGGGAAAGGAATCATATTTTCCAAAACGAATGGACCTATTTAGCTGCGGTTTTTATGTTAGAAAACTGATGTGATCGAGATGCTTCTCAACTATATAGCTATAATATATATATTCTATAATAGGGGTATTCGACCTCCCGTCGGGGGTTATATAATTTTTTTATTTGTACTTATTTTTCCTACGTCTTTGAGATACTCCTGAACAATGTGGTCCGAACTGCTTAGCCTGCTCGATAACACGACGTGGTAATTAATCTATTGCTTAATATGGTTTTACCGATCTTTTCTAAAACCCAATATACTATCAATATTTAAATAAAAAACATGTGTTTTTTTACTTTTATAAGTAAGTATTTTACTTAGAAGTGTGTTTTATTTCCTTAGTAATTTACAACGCCGTTTTAAATCTTGTTGAATAATATTTACTTTTGTTCTAGATATATGTTACCGTTTATTTTCTTTGGGTGTTAGATCGCATTTCCCAACGGGAATCTACTATACCTACTCTCGAATTGTTTAAATGGATCCATTATTGTGTGAGACAGAATCTTACAATTTTACAAAGTCAAAGTATTTGATTGTAAATAGACAAAATAATAACACTTTTACAAATCAAAATTAACATCTCACGAACAAGGAGGAAATCATGAAATATTATAAATAGATCAAATCAATAAAATTAGGTACTCTAAGTTTGAAAAGGAAATTTCCCTTTCATGTGCCGACAGAGCTAAATCTCACACTGGAAAAAGCTTTCTGATTCTAAATGTGCTTCGAAAATACGCCCGTTAGATAAAAGAGCACCAAGAAACTAACGGGGATGTATTTTTTTCCATATTTGTTAATTCTTTATAATATTTTCAAATGTCACAAATTATAATAAAACTTCAATAAAGTACTAGAATAAAAGATTCAAGTGACAATGAGATGTCCCACAGTCCCACAATCATCACACTAGAAAACCTAAAATAAGAATTCTAAGTATGTTGTATAAAAAACATGACATCATGTCATGATCTCTTGACATGTTGTAGACATGTACAGTTCAAGATGATGCTGCGATTGTTTTGGTGATATGGCATCGCATTTATCTCCAAGTGAAAGACCTGTTAGTTGTCTTTGAGATTCCAGCTATCGGCCAAGTGACTTACAACAGTATGGAGAGCACTGGAAGTCTGCCAGAGTAAAATAGGTCGGGTTAAAATAAATTCGAAATCAAGAAGATGCTTGAAGAATTTGGGTAAACGACCAAAATGGTCTGACTAATAGCTGGTTGAACCAAAAACTAACTGGTCATGAAATGGATTTGCTAAAAAACCACAGAGTCAATTTTGGTGAAATTTATATGAGACTATCATAATAATTCAATGGAGACTTCACAGAAAGACAACACACGTTAAAAAATACAAATCTTATATGTAGCCACTGACAAACCGAACGTAAGTTTTATGAAATTATTATGTAAGGAGAAAGCACCGCGGAAAAATGATGAAGCCAAAAATGGGAAAAAAACGTGTAGTCTCAGAAAAAAAACGTATTTTGGAAACGAAATCGATGACATACTGGTTTTTTTTGTTTTATTTAAATACTAGATGAACCAAGCTATCCGTTAACATTAAAACAGTTTAACCAACACAGTTTAGTACAAAAAGTGACCAGAATATTTTCGTGAAAACCAACAAATATTTCTAAAATTTACGGCTCGCGGAGAACGGCCGTGGAATTATTAAAAAAAAAAAAACTTCTTTAGTGTTTTTACGTATAATATATATATCCTTTTAAAGACAGAAACACACTAATTCGATAATATATGCGAGATTACATTTAACTCGATTTTAGTAGTTCAAACCGTTACAATTAAATTCCATGTTTGGTTGCTCTAGCGACCAAGGGGGATTTACGGTTTTGGATCTTGGTTGCTACAGCGCCAAAGGGGATTCAGCGGCTAAAATCCAGGTGATATTTATGAACATACACAGTTGAATTGAGAACCTCTTCCTTTTGGAAGTAGATAAAAAAAAAACCTTATCTGCCAAAAAAGTTAGCTAATTACAGATAACTTACCGGGTATACTTGACGAGCGCAAGCTATTTTGCAGAACTTCAAGGCGTAATTGACTTTTTCCCAGTCGGTAATTGTTCTCTTCAGAAGGACAACTACTACTACATTGAGCCGTTCTGCTGCGAATTTTGATACATTTCTGAATGCGTTGAAGGATGTCAGGACAGTGTCATTTTTTATAAGAACTCCTGGTGCGATAACCGAATGGTCTTTGTGATATTTTTTTTCATCTTTGACATCGTGGACAAAAGCCACGATTCTATCGAAGAATGTATCCATATCGGAGTCGTCTGGGTCCAAATGGTCAACCCAGCGCATCGCGTGCTCTGCCCATTCATACGTCTCTTCAGCGAAGACGAAGTATGAGACCATTATGCAAAGTAGGACTGATCGCCTGAAAATATTCATCATTATCAGCACGTACTCATCCACTGCTGGAAAGGCCTACATCTCCTTGTGAGCCCTATCATCGGCTTTCCTCATACAGTCGCTGCCAGTGCCTTTTGCTAGTCGTCACTCCACTGCCATGGACGCGCTATTCTACGTTTGCCTACAAGCAGTCTCCACTCTAGATCTTGTTTACTTCAAACGGTTGTCGTTTCTTCAAGTTATGTGACCGGCCCATTGCTACTTCAGTATAATAATTCTTTGAGCTATGCCGGTTACTTTGGTTCTCTTGCAGATCCCCTCATTTTGGATTCTGTTCTTTAAAGAAACTACGAGCATAGCTTAGAAAATGTTATTGAAGTCTAAATTTTATATTTACAAAATAGACACAATATATAAGGCACATCATGGTAGGTGTATGCCACGATTTCCAAGGTTCCTGTGATTGACGTAGCCTGCTATTGTGGACTATGGACAACGGTGGATCTCCTCAAGATTTTTTCAAAAAGTTCTGTCGTTCTTCTCTACAGTTATTGTATTCACAAATTTAATGGTCATCGTACGAAGTTCTATTTTTTTATATTTACCTGTTCGGAGCTCATATTTTAATAAAAAAATATAATAATAATAATATTTATTGGCAGTATACAAAAATACATTTGATCAATAGGCTCCACTCTAGGATTCCCTGTCTCCGGGGGTCTATTTCTCTTCCAAACGTTCCAATAATATATTAAAAATAATCTTAATTAATAGTAGTTAGTTTTTTTAGTTTCATTTTTAATTTATTTAATTATATTTGAGTGCATGTGTAAGTGTGTGTGTATTTATTATGTATTGGAGGGTGCATGTTGTGTGTATGTTGTGTGAGAGTGAGGGTGAGAAAAAACTCATGATGATGATTTATGCAGACCTTTATATAAAACAGAGGATAAGTTGCTCTGTCTCCCTATAATTTTTATTTTGTAACCAATTACAGAGTTAATTCTTGCATTCATATCTGGGAAGATTAATTATGTTTATTTTTTAATTATTTTATTAAACAAGTTTGGACCCAGATATGAATGGAATCTGTGTGCAAAGTGTGTGTTTGTACTGGAATTACCAATACCTATTCAGAACAATTACATAACTGCAGAGAAGAATGAGGATGCGTATATTTTGAAGACATCCACACGGGCCGGTGTCATTACCAAGCACTAATTCACATAGAAAAATAATAGTAAATACTCACATAATTGCTATTGTATATTACCTACTTTGTGTTTGTTTCTACTCACTGAAGACAAGACAAGGCTGAATGAATTAAAAATTGGACACTGTTTTAAAATAAACAGTATTGTTTATCCAAACACTGTTTGGCGGTATGCACGTAAACAAGTTATAAATTTGACACGTGTTTTTGATGAACCAGAAACAGCAATTATTTGAATTGCCAAAATAATATCGATTAGTCACGATTTTTCAGAAGTTACCTGTACACAAACAGAACAAAGCAGCATTTTGTCTTACTCTTTTTAGGGTGCCGAACCCAAAAAGTCTTACTACATGGAACCCTATTACGATGCGAAGTAAAGGCTTGTTTTAAAACATTTCAAGCGGAGAGCATGGGAGTGGTGCGGTGCACGAGCGGTAGCTTGTGCGGTTCACATCCAGTGTCATCCAGATTCTGGTTCAAAACTTTAACCCTGCGTCAATTATAATAAGTCAAGTGCAGTTTTCGGGAAACATCCCGTGAGGAAATATGCCGATATTGTACACAAACCTCAAGATTCAGGAACATGTGATATCCACTTAGCTGCACTGAGCTAATTCGGTGGATATCATTTTGCCGAGGGAACGTAATATACTAACGCCACTATTACGCGTTTTCTATGTAGCATAATAAATATGTATATACACACATATCAAAACGCGAGAACCTATAAGTTTTCCATCTATGCTATCACTATATTTAATTGTATATCTGGCGCGTGTAGTAAAATTTCAACTTTGTTAATTGAGTAACCCCCTATTCCTATAAAAATTAAACGAGTCGTTTGTCCAACGTGTCGTTACTTTTTGACGGTTTTTGTATGTCGTTTATGTCAAAAGCTAACGGATAGTTAGCGAAAACGGTTCGTTTTAAAATATAGGAACCGGCCATTAATTGACTATGAATGAATAAATATAACAAAAATCCTTCCATAATGTATCTATGCTGTTGGTCATAAATTTTGCTATTTTCATAGTTAAAGCATTACGCATTAAAAATTTCAATGAAAAGCATCAACCGTAATTTCTTTTTGTTTAATTATTTTTATTTATTTTGTAACTAAAGCACTAAAGTATTTTTCGTACTGTAAAAATAATATAATATGAAAAATGTGCTTAAAATAAACTACTTGAAATGCAGTTTTCACTATTGGATAGCATAAAATCTGGTGTACTTTGAATCTCAATCCGATGAGTAGAAGCCGAGCAATCGATAAATAACTATCTGACGGCTGAACATATGTACCGTATGTATGGGTAGGTACTTTTAGTCGTGGAATAACATAATAGGATACTTTTAGTACAGAAAAATTTGCAGGCAAAGCCGCAAGCATAGCTAGTAATGTAATAAAAATAATATGTATTGTATTATCACGTGCATAGCTGCATATAATGCTGCATATTAAGCTCTTACAAGAAATGTGCGCGCGTTGAACTCTAATACATGAAACTATTGTAACTCTTTTTTAAAAATAAATTATACACTTGTGTGTCATCAGTACGTAATTTTTTTTTCTTAATAACAATAAGGAAGCCGAATCCGCATATGTAATTAGGACCATTAGATAGATCTACATATTATTTAGATAAACTTTAATATTATTTGAAGCTGTCTATGTCGTTTTAAATTCTTAAGCGTGCCACGGTCAGTAAGTGTGTATAATTGGCGTGTTTTCGTTTATTTTTTAGGCATAGTGTTCATCCGTCATGGCAATTAGCGAATCTGTAATTCTTGTACATACCTGACACAAGAAAAATAATTAACTTAGTAACAGTAGTAATAGTATTAACCTTGACCCTGACTCCGCAAGAAAATATGGATAAAAACATAGCATTTATGTAACTCACTGAATATGTAATAAGATCTACGCACTAACTCAGATATACCTACTAGTAATCTATGTATCTATCGATATATATATATATATATATATATATACATATATATATATATATACACTCGTATATATATATATATATATATATATATATATATATACCGACTGCTTTATTATATATAAATATATATATAATAAAGCAGTCGGTACCAAAAAATCTGTAGAATAAGTTATATAAAAAAAATGGTACTTAAAATAAGCTACTGAACAAGAAAATAAAACATTTTGAAAATCGTGTCTGTTTGTCTGTGTGTTTGTTCGCGCATCACGTAAAAACTACTGGACCGATTGCAATGTGGTTTGCATTGTCGGATAGCTTAAGATTTGACTTAAAAACTGGTGTACTTTGTATCTCAATCTGATGTGTAGAATTCGCGCCATCGATAAAAAACAATTGACGTCTGAACGAAGTTTGATGATTTTGGTACTTTTGGTTCTGAAATATCACAGGATCTTTATATCCCAGAAAAATAACAACGCGAGCAAAGTCTCGGGCACAGTTAGTACACATAATAAAGAAGTAAGTACCAAAAATTGGTACAATGAAGATAATTAAAAAAACATTGGTCTAGGGTACTTGTCTGTTTATCTGCATGTTTGTTCGCGCATCACGTAAAAACTACTGGGCCGATTTTGAATGGGTTTTCATTGTTGGATAGCTTAGGGTTTTACTTAAAAACTGCGATAGTTGGTATTCTAATCCGATGACTAGATGCCGTATAATCTATAAAAAAACTATTTGAAGGCTGAACGAATGTTGAAGAAATGTAGTATAATTATTGTAAAATGTGTATTTTTGGTCCTGAAATAACACGTATGGCCTAATTTTAAATGAAATGACCATGCGCGCAAAGGCGCAGGCATAGCTAATACATAATATTAGTGCAACAATTCTTTTTATACATAATATATGTTTTAATTCTTTTTTTATGCAAAGATCACACTGGCTCTAGACATTATGTTAAATGAATTGATCTCACACATATTTTACATAAGTATCTAGACCATCTATATGTAGTATTGCTGGACTTATTATTAGATACAGGTAAATCGATTTTGGAAAATACTCACTAAAAACATAAATTTTGAGAACAAAACTAGTTTTACGACTTAAATAATAATGATCATGTTTGGTATCGCTGCCATCTGGTAGTGGGGTAGACTATTTGGACTACCTATAAACCTGTAATATCCTTTAAGTTGTTGAATGCCAGAAATTCACCAGAATGTTTTGTGTAGTTAGATGTATTTTGAAGAATTTAGTTCTTGGAGGAACTTGCCTGTGATCAAATAATCGAACGTCATTTAGAGTCATTCTCCTCCATCAGCATTTCCCTCTGATAAAGTCCGGATCCATACCGGGACTGGGCTGTCAATTATGAAGGACAGGTATTTTACTTATATATAACACGAATCTTCTACCTTGTTTTTCGTTCTATGGGGGCGGTTGCTCGCTGGTCATAATCTATATCTATATATACTTATAATAAAACTGTAACAGGTCCAATTCTGTAAATTGAGGATATTGTGTAATATTTTTTTGGAAGGCTGTTCTGTATTCCGTTCTGAAGCCAACACTGTATTTTTATTTTATTTATGTTTTTCTATCTGTCTGTCTATCTGTCTGTCTGTATCTTGGCTAGGCATCACGCCGAAACTATTGAATGAATTTAAATGAAACTTGGTATGATTTGAGTTCATACTACGAGGTAGGACATAGGATATTTTTCATCAAATTAAAATTAAAAGGTTCCCGCAGGATAGGGGTTGAAAGTTATTTAAAAAAACACTTACCACTCTGAAACTACTGGACGGATTTTGATGCATCTAGGCACAGTCACAGTTTATATGATGGGTGCAAATTGAAGATACTTTTAGTCCCGAAAAACTGTAGAGTTCCTGCGGGATAGGGGTCCACATTCTGTACATTAAAGATATTTTGTAATATTTTTTTGGAGTTTGTTCTATATTCGTACTGAAGCCAAAACTTTTTATTTTCTGTTGTCTGTCTTTTTGTATCTTTGACGCGCATCACGGCCAAACGAATGAAAGAATTCAAATGAAACTTAACATGATTTGAGTTTATACTACGAGGTAGGCCATATGATACTTTTCATCCCGAAAAAATAAATGGTTCCCGCAGGATAGGGGTTGAAAGTTATTTCAACGAATACTTATTACGCTGAAACTACAGGACGGATTTTGATGCTACTTGGCAAAGTCATAGTTTATATGATGGGTTAAAATTGAGGATACTTTTCATCCTGAAAAAAATAGAGCGATGGTGCCTAACGGTTCTATAGTACAATTTAGAATCCAACAATACCGGGTTCAAAACCTAGGCACCGCACCAATCACTTTTCTAAGTTATGTGCGGTTTTCCATCGCTCCGTGCTTCGGAGGGCACGTTAAGATGTCGGTCCCGGCTGTTATTGATTAATAGCAGTCGTTAAGCCTTGTCAGAGGCCTTCGGGCGGCTTGACAAACTCTGGCATCAGAGGCCAGCACTACCTCAAACTGCAAATAAACAAATCCCGAAAAAAAGGTTCCTGCATGATAGGGGTCCAAATTCTGTACATTGAAGATATATTGTAATTTTTTTTGGAGCTTGTTATATATTCAATACTGAAGTCAAAACTGTATTTTATTTTATTTTTGTCTTGTTTGTTTGTCCGTCTGTAAACTGGCCGCGCATCACGCCGGAACTACTGAATAAATTCAAATGAAACTTGGCATGATATGAGTTCATACTACGAGGTAGGACATTGGATACTTTTCATACCGGTAAAATAAAGGGTCCTCGCAGGATAGAGGGGTATTTTATTTGGAGTTGGTATTCATGTTTTACGGTTTATAGTTACTTCCGTAGTTCATCTCTAGGATACTCAAGGAATATTCCTCCAAATTTCAAATACCTAGGTCTATCGGCTTAGGCTGGCGTTGTCTGTCAGTCAGTCAGTCAGTAAGTATGTCACGGTACTGTTTTATAGGCATGATTAAAATAGTGTAATAAAAAAACATATTTTTATTATTCTTCCCAAAAGTGAAGGGCATCTATACTTTTATTAGAGCAGTAAGTACCAAAAAACTGTAACAGGAAGATATTTAAAAAAATAACCTAGGGTACTTAAAATACGCTCCTAAAAAAGAATAAAATATTTAAAATTCGTGTCTGTCTGTTTGTCTGTTAGTCTGTTTGTTAGTTTGTTTATCTGTATGTTAGTTCGCGCATCATGTAAAAAATACTGGACGGATTGCAATGCGGTTTTCACTGTTGAATAGCTTAGGGTTACCTTAAAAACTGGGGTACTTAATATCTCAATCCGATTAGTAGAAGCCGAGCAATCAATAAATATATTTTTGACGGCTGTAGGAATTTTGATCAAATGTTGGTATATTGGTATTTTAGGTCTTGGAACAGCACATAGAGTACTTTTAACTAGAGAAATGACCACGCATGCGAAACCGCGGGCACAGCTAGTACTTCATACGATTACAACAAGATTAATCATGCTCGAATTAAATTGACTTAACTAGCCAACATTGATTAACTTGAACTCAAACGTAGTGGGTGGACCACCTTGACTGCTGACATTCGCGATTTTTTCTTTTCTCTTTCTGTATCAAAGTTGTTATCTATTTGTATCACAACGTGTTGTTAAGGCCGATGGCGAAAGTGTCACAGTTAAAACTGGTAATGACATGCTGCAGAGCTGCAGGCTATTGTTTGGTACTCATACAATAGCATGCAGCTCTGTACCGAAATTATTCCACGAAAATGAGTTCTTCAACTTAAAGTAGCGAAAGTAATAAATTAAAACCTGATTGATTATGTTTGCAAATATAAGAAACGACACAATAAATGTGGTATCTATTACCACTGAGTCCCGGGAAAAATATTTGAAAGCTGTTAACAATATTATCGAGTAGAAAAATGCAAAAGGAGCGAGGTATTTTTCAGAAACTGTATTTTTGTCGGTCGTTTTTGAAGAATAAGCCAAATGTGAATAACCTTCATACTTTGGAGTACTCAATGCTTTAATTGACAGTCCTTATCAATAATGACATTCAAGTCGAGACCTTCCTACAAAATTGATAGCATATATGAAGAGACTGTCTGAAGGACATAAATCAAAGAAGTTCAAAGTGTTTTCCTTATTTTAAGTTGTTTATACCTAGTTGAATAAAAAGAAGAGTGTATCACTTGGACGCAAAATAATTTTTCCTCGGATGACGTATATGGAATTCTGAGAGTAGCGATGGATTTACTCGTAATATACCTTACTCTTCTAATCTAGAATTCTTCGCTCCACTATGGATTCAAAATAGCGCCCTAACCGTAAAAATATTATTTTGCTCCCTCGACATATTAAATTTAAGTCCCGTGATTTTATAGGACAGCAAGGAATGCTTCAGTGGAAAAAGCAAGGGGTACCATCCATGATAATGATGATAAGCAGCATTTCTAAAAAGATTTCCTGACTAGTTAAGCATGTTCAGTAACATATATTAGGTTAGGGCGAGGTTTGCTGCGTCGGGCAACAAACGAGAAAATGGGTAGGTATACTGGCCAGAGAACGTCAGCGCCGCGGATTATTGTTTTTTTTTAATTATTGTTAATAACAAAGGAACTCTCATTACCATCTCCTATCCATGGCTCTATCTAGCCAAATCTTTCCATCCCTTGTATGGAAAAAATATACCAAACAGTATTTTGTTCATGTAAAATTTTGTGGTCTAATTTTTCTTGTTTAAAAACATTAATAGAAAATTTTATTTAACATTATTTCATTTTATTTTCGGTTGTATCACGTATAGCTTATTTATGCATCATCATCATCAGCATTATTATTATAAGACTGCATGCCACTGAGCTTGGTCTTCAGCTCTCCCCATCAATTTTCTGCCAGCCGCTTTTCACAGGTCGTCAACAAAGGAACTCTCATTACCATCTCCTATCCATGGCTCTATCTAGCCAAATCTTTCCATCCCTTGTATGGAAAAAATATACCAAACAGTATTTTGTTCATGTAAAATTTTGTGGTCTAATTTTTCTTGTTTAAAAACATTAATAGAAAATTTTATTTAACATTATTTCATTTTATTTTCGGTTGTATCACGTATAGCTTATTTATGCATCATCATCATCAGCATTATTATTATAAGACTGCATGCCACTGAGCTTGGTCTTCAGCTCTCCTCATCAATTTTCTGCCAGCCGCTTTTCACAGGTCGTCACTCCACCTGGCCACAGGGCGTCCTAAACTACGTTTGCATAAAAGTGGTCTCCACTCAAGAACTCGTCTACCCAACGGTTAGCGTTTCTTCGGGAAATGTGACTAGCCTACAGCCACTTTAACTTGCTTATCCTTAGAGCTATGTTGGTCACCTTGGTTCTTCATCGGATGTCCTTATTGCGAATCTTAACCTTCAGAGAAACTCCAACCATAGCTCTCTCCATAGCTCACTGAGCGAACTTAAATTTGTGGACTAGTCTGATCGTGATTATCCACGCTTCGGCTCCATAGTTCAGGACTGGTAGGATGCATTGATTGAATATTGTCTTCAGGCACTGTGGTAATTGTGGTACTTGTGGTATGCACTTGTATAATTATTATTATTGTAATAGAAAAGTTTTGGAACGGATGTGGTTCCAATTGTGTTAGTAATTTTATTTTATTTTTAAACCCCTACTCCAACAGGGCAAAAAAAAACTTCATCATTAAGACCAATATTTTTGGTAAGTACATGAATGGTGTTGACGCATCTTCAGCCTGCTTTTGGGTATGATCCTTTACATAGTTCGGAGTTTGTCTGCCATGAAATGATGCCAATCTAAGATGCCTACTGTCTTTTTCTATAGCCCTTAGCCCTATGAAGTTGAACGAAGTTGGTTGTTTGCTCAAAGCTACGAACTTATTCAAATTTCGAACTGTAGAATATCACAATAGAGATTTGTCTAGTCCTATAAAAGAAGAAGAAGCAGTAGACTTTTATGTAACTTTTCCGCAGATATATAAGATTAATGATACTTTCGAATTCCTTATAATGTCTATGACACTAATATTATAAATGTGTGTGTGTGTGTATCTATGTAACTCCTTCACGCTTGTTGAAATTTGGGATAAAGATAGCTTATATTCTGGAATAAAACATCTATGATACTTATCATCATCATCATCATCCTTCACTCTCAAACGGCTGAACGGATTTAGATGAAATTTGGAAAGGAGATAGCTTATACTCTGGAATGAAACATCTATGATACTTATCATCATCATCATCCTTCACGCTCAAACAGCTGAACAAATTTAGATGAAATTTGGAAAAGAGATAGCTTATACTCTGGAATGAAACATCTATGATACTTATCATCATCATCATCCTTCACGCTCAAACAGCTGAACAAATTTAGATGAAATTTGGAAAAGAGATAGCTTATACTCTGGAATGAAACATCTATGATACTTATCATATAATAATCCTTCACGCTCAAACAGCTGAACGGATTTAGATGAAATTTGGAAAAGAGATAGCTTATACTCTGGAATGAAACATCTATGATACTTATCATATAATAATCCTTCACGCTCAAACAGCTGAACGGATTTAGATGAAATTTGGAAAGGACATAGCTTATACTCTGGAATAAAACATATATGATACTTATCATCATAATAATCCTTCACGCTCAAACAGATGAACGGATTTAGATGAAATTTGGAAAAGAGATAGCTTATACTCTGGAATGAAACATCTATGATACCTATCATCATCATCATCCGTCACGCTCAAACGGCTGAACCGATTAAGATGAAATTAGGAAAGAAGATAGCTTATACTCTGGAATAAAACATCTATACTACTTATCATCATCATCATCCTTCACGCTCAAACAGCTGAACAAATTTAGATGAAATTTGGAAAAGAGATAGCTTATACTCTGGAATGAAACATCTATGATACTTATCATCATCATCATCCTTCACGCTCAAACGGCTGAACAAATTTAGATGAAATTTGGAAAAGAGATAGCTTATACTCTGGAATGAAACATCTATGATACTTATCATATAATAATCCTTCACGCTCAAACAGCTGAACCGATTAAGATAAAATTAGGAAAGAAGATAGCTTATACTCTGGAATAAAACATCTATACTACTTATCATCATCATCATCATCCTTCACGCTCAAACAGCTGAACAAATTTAGATGAAATTTGGAAAAGAGATAGCTTATACTCTGGAATGAAACATCTATGATACTTATCATCATCATCATCCGTCACGCTCAAACGGCTGAACCGATTAAGATGAAATTAGGAAAGAAGATAGCTTATACTCTGGAATAAAACATCTATACTACTTATCATCATCATCATCCTTCACGCTCAAACAGCTGAACAAATTTAGATGAAATTTGGAAAAGAGATAGCTTATACTCTGGAATGAAACATCTATGATACTTATCATCATCATCATCCTTCACGCTCAAACAGCTGAACAAATTTAGATGAAATTTGGAAAAGAGATAGCTTATACTCTGGAATGAAACATCTATGATACTTATCATATAATAATCCTTCACGCTCAAACAGCTGAACGGATTTAGATGAAATTTAGAAAAGAGATAGCTTATACTCTGGAATGAAACATCTATGATACTTATCATATAATAATCCTTCGCGCTCAAACAGCTGAACGGATTTAGATGAAATTTGGAAAGGATATAGCTTATACTCTGGAATAAAACATATATGATACTTATCATCATAATAATCCTTCACGCTCAAACAGATGAACGGATTTAGATGAAATTTGGAAAAGAGATAGCTTATACTCTGGAATGAAACATCTATGATACTTATCATATAATAATCCTTCACGCTCAAACAGCTGAACGGATTTAGAAGAAATTTGGAAAGGACATAGCTTATACTCTGGAATAAAACTTATATGATACTTATCATCATAATAATCCTTCACGCTCAAACAGATGAACGGATTTAGATGAAATTTGGAAAGGAGATAGCTTTACTCTAGAATAAAACATCTATGATACTTATCATGATCATCATCCTTCACGCTCAAACAGCTGAACGGATTTAGATGAAATTTGGAATGGAGATAGCTTTACTCTAGAATAAAACATCTACGATACTTCTCATCATAATAATCCTTCACGCTCAAACAGCTGAACGGATTTAGATGAAATTTGGAATGGAGATAGCTTTACTCTAGAATAAAACATCTATGATACTTATCATGATCATCATCCTTCACGCTCAAACAGCTGAACGGATTTAGATGAAATTTGGAAAGGAGATAGCTTTACTCTAGAATAAAACATCTATGATACTTCTCATCATCATCATCCGTCACGCTCAAACGGCTGAACGGATTTAGATTAAATTTGGAAAGGAGATAGTTTATACTCTGGAATAAAATATATATGATACCTATCATATAATAATCCTTCACGCTCAAACAGCTGAACGGATTTAGAAGAAATTTGGAAAGGACATAGCTTATACTCTGGAATAAAACATATATGATACTTGTCATCATAATAATCCTTCACGCTCAAACAGCTGAACGGATTTAGATGAAATTTGGAATGGAGATAGCTTATACTCTAGAATAAAACATCTATGATACATATCATCATCATCATCAACAATCACGCTCAAACGGCTGAACGGATATAGATGAAATTTGGAAAGGAGATAGCTATACTCTAGAATAAAACATCTATGATACTTATCATGATCATCATCCTTCACGCTCAAACGGCTGAACGGATTTAGATGAAATTTGGAAAGGAGATAGCTTATACTCTAGAACAAAACATCTATGATACTTCTCATCATCATCATCCTTCACGCTCAAACAGCGGAACGGATTTAGATGAAATTTGGAAAGGAGATAGTTTATACTCTGGAATAAAATATATATGATACTTATCATATAATAATCCTTCACGCTCAAACAGCTGAACGGATTTAGAAGAAATTTGGAAAGGACATAGCTTATACTCTGGAATAAAACATATATGATACTTATCATCATAATAATCCTTCACGCTCAAACAGCTGAACGGATTTAGATGAAATTTGGAATGGAGATAGCTTTACTCTAGAATAAAACATCTATGATACTTATCATGATCATCATCCTTCACGCTCAAACAGATGAACGGATTTAGATGAAATTTGGAAAGGAGATAGCTTTACTCTAGAATAAAACATCTATGATACTTATCATGATCATCATCCTTCACGCTCAAACAGCTGAACGGATTTAGATGAAATTTGGAAAGGAGATAGCTTATACTCGTGAATAAAACATCTACGATACTTCTCATCATCATCATCCGTCACGCTCAAACGGCTGAACGGATTTAGATTAAATTTGGAAAGGAGATAGTTTATACTCTGGAATAAAATATATATGATACTTATCATATAATAATCCTTCACGCTCAAACAGCTGAACGGATTTAGAAGAAATTTGGAAAGGACATAGCTTATACTCTGGAATAAAACATATATGATACTTGTCATCGTAATAATCCTTCACGCTCAAACAGCTGAACGGATTTAGATGAAATTTGGAATGGAGATAGCTTATACTCTAGAATAAAACATCTATGATACATATCATCATCATCATCAACAATCACGCTCAAACGGCTGAACGGATATAGATGAAATTTGGAAAGGAGATAGCTATACTCTAGAATAAAACATCTATGATACTTATCATCATCATCATCCTTCACGCTCAAACGGCTGAACGGATATAGATGAAATTTGGAAAGGAGATAGCTATACTCTAGAATAAAACATCTATGATACTTATCATCATCATCATCCTTCACGCTCAAACGGCTGAACGGATTTAGATGAAATTTGGAAAGGAGATAGCTTATACTCTAGAACAAAACATCTATGATACTTCTCATCATCATCATCCTTCACGCTCAAACAGCGGAACGGATTTAGATGAAATTTGGAAAAGAGTTAGCTTATACTCTGGAATAAAACATCTATGATACTTTTCATCGTCATCATCATCATCATCATCCTTCATGCTCAAACGTCTGAACGGATTTATATGAAATTTGGAATGGGATAGCTTATACCCTGGAATAAATCATCTAGGATACTTTTCTTTCAAATCTTCATCATTATCATCATCATCATCATTGTCGTCATCATCGTCATTAATCACGCGGCCGAAACCGCGGGGCACAGCTATTATATGATAATTGCGGTTATGCCGTGTATTTTCACCAACTAATACAATAATTACTACCTACGGCAAACGTTGTGTAGTGTGCTCTCCAGCTAGATGCAGTGACGATATACTCAGTGTCTGGCAGCAGTTGGAAGAGAAGAGCGGAAGATTGGGCTCAGCGGTGTGCTTTGGGAGAGGCCTATGTCCAGCAGTGGACTGACACGGGCTGATGATGATGATTTATACAAGTTGCAGGAACACAATAAAGAGTTGCATCTATGTATCTATCCTGTAACAAAGAAATACCTTATGGCATAACCTCTTTATTCAGGCAAAACTCGACTCTTTTTCTAAAGAACTCCTAATATTTTTTATGAATCAGATCGGTTTAGTAAATATTACCTACTGACAATCGCAAATCCATGAATAAATTACCTACCGATCCGAAGTTTCATTTTTACAATCACGCGACTAATACGCACCGCAAATGACGTGCACGACAAATACGCAGAACTATCAGTGACTTGAGAGTCCTAGTAGTTTTATTAACCACTAGCTGATGCCCGCGGCTTCGCACGCGTGGTCATTTCCGCATCAACCGCATCGCAATCGGTCCAGCCGTTTTTACGCGATGCGTGAACAAACATACAGACAGACAAACAGACAGACACGAATTTTTAAAATGTTATATTCTTGTTCAGTAGCTTATTTTATGTACCCTAGACCATTTCATTTTTAATTATCTTATTTTTACAGACTTTTCGTTCCTATTGCATAGATTATGTTTGTAAATTTAACGACCTTGGACACGGTACACTTTGTGATCCGTTCACAATGTTAGGGTTGGCGTTCGTTACAAGTTAAAAACTAAAATAATAATAAATTATTAAAAAAAAAAACAAAAAACGCGATTGCGAACAAAATTAAAAAGAGACAAATAAACTTTTGATGTTTGATTTTGAAATATAAGATGCAGTCGGAAGTGATCATGCATTTCATTTCTTCTTTGACGGGATCAGCTAGTACCTGGCGAGCTAGCTCTTCATGTCTCCGACTGCATCTTATATTTCAAAATCTAAAATCTAAAGCTTGTTTGCCTCGTTGTTTTAGTTTTGCTCACAGTCGGGTTTGTGCTTTTCATTTAGTTTTTTTACCTTTTTAGTTAATATTTATAAGAATTAGTGAGAATAGTTGCTAACCAACTTTAAATCGATATAGATCCTTAATGGCAATCAAAAATGAAAAATAATAATAGAAACTTAATGATCATTTTGAAATACCTATTCAATGATATTGTTTGTTGACATTTTTTTTTCTTTTTCATATGGCGTTTGGTTGTCGCCATATTGAATTTTGATTAATGACATGTCTTTAGTAGCACTAGTAGTTTTAATCTTGCAGATTAAGACAAAACGATTGACGTAAGAATCATCAAAATCGGTCCACGCGTTTGGGCTATATAGTGCCCTAAAGGAACAGACATCTATAGGTACATATAATAAAGCAAAAGGAACGAACAAATCTGTACAAAGGAGATAATTGAAAACTAGGGTACTTATAATAAGCTACTAAACAAGAATAAAAACATGTTTGAAATTCGTGTCTGTCTGTTTGTTTGTCTGTTTATCTGTTTGTCTGTATGTTTGTTCGTGCATCACGCAAAAACTACCATTTGCGATGAGGTTTTCACTGTTGGATAGCTTTGGGTTTGACTTAAAAACTGGTGTACTTGGGATCTCAAACCGATAAGTACAAGCCGAGCAATCGATAAAAACTTTTTGACTGCTGAGGGAATTTTGACCAAATGTTAGTATATTGGTATTTTAGGCCTTGGAATAGTACAAATAATGAAGCCACGTGCGATGCCGCGGGTACAGCTAGTACATACTCGTACAAATATATAATGCTGATAAACACATTACCGGGCCTTTGGTCTGGTAATAAGTTTAAAATAGTTAAACCTATTTTTAATCGACTTTAGAAAAGGAGACGGTTATATGTTCGGCTGTATGTATGTTCTTCTTTTTTTGTGTTTTTTTTGCAGCCATGGTCATCCCACTTCAGGGCAAAGGCCTACCCTCTTTGCACTTCTCTCGGTTGAAAGATTTCTGCGGCCGATCCGTCCAATAGGCGTCTAGTTCGTTAATTAAATTATTACTACGTCACTTAGATTAAAACAATGCATACAACTTGGGTGATATCATTGGTTTACTTACTATCATTTCTTTCTGCTTTAAATGATAATTTGACAATGTTTCGGCGCGCTATAAAATGCTACAGAGGCGCGTCGCCCTAAGCAGCGGTGACAAAAGACTATGGTTAAATCAAGGAAGTTTTGTTCTTGCGGTAGGTACATATAACTTCCTTTGGTTAAATCTATTTTCGTATATCAAGCAGTGAGTAACAAAAAGTCTGTACAACAAAAATAATTTAATTAATATTTTATCATTTATATATAATTAGTAATTTAAAAAAAGCTACTGAGACAAGAAGATAATGACACAAGAAAATATAATTTAACAAAATTGTGTCTTGCAGTCGTGTCTGAATATTCACGCATCACGTAAAATCTAGTGGACTACTTGAAATGCTTATGTTTTGATAATAATCTGGAGCACTTTGTATCTCATTATATATTTCAAGTTGATAAATAGAAGCCGACGAGCAAGCGATAAATAACTATGTATTAAGACAACTAAAGGAATTTTGATGAAATGTAGTAGGTATATTGTACTTTATAGGTACCTATGGTTACGTAGTGCTATTATTTATACTGTGCTGTGATTCTGGAATAACACCTTACTTATAAACAAGATAAATAACCCCGCGGGCACACCTAGTGTAATATTATGATAAAATCTAATAATATAAAATTTAAAATCTAATAATTATATAGGTACCTGTGGTTACGTACAAGTAGTACTCTTATATAGACTGTGCTATGATTCTGGAATAACATGTTACTTATAACCCAGATAAATAACCACGCGGGCACACCTAGTGTAATATTATGATAAAATCTAATAATATAAAATTTAAAATCTAATAATTATATAGGTACCTGTGGTTACGTACAAGTAGTACTCTTATATAGACTGTGCTATGATTCTGGAATAACATGTTACTTATAACCCAGATAAATAACCACGCGGGCACACCTAGTGTAATATTATGATAAAATCTAATAATTTAAAATCTAATAATTATATAGGTACCTATGGTTACGTACAAGTAGTACTATTATATAGACTGTGCTATGATTCTGGAATAACACGTTACTTATAACCAAGATAAATAACCCCGCGGGCACACCTAGTGTAATATTATGATAAAATCTAATAATTTAAAATCTAATAGTTATATAGGTACCTATGGTTACGTACAAGTAGTACTATTATATAGACTGTGCTATGATTCTGGAATAACACGTTACTTATAACCAAGATAAATAACCCCGCGGGCACACCTAGTGTAATATTATGATAAAATCTAATAATTTAAAATCTAATAATTATATAGGTACCTATGGTTACGTACAAGTAGTACTATTATATAGACTGTGCTATGATTCTGGAATAACACGTTACTTATAACCAAGATAAATAACCCCGCGGGCACACCTAGTGTAATATTATGATAAAATCTAATAATTTAAAATCTAATAGTTATATAGGTACCTATGGTTACGTACAAGTAGTACTATTATATAGACTGTGCTATGATTCTGGAATAACACGTTACTTATAACCAAGATAAATAACCCCGCGGGCACACCTAGTGTAATATTATGATAAAATCTAATAATTTAAAATCTAATAATTATATAGGTACCTATGGTTACGTACAAGTAGTACTATTATATAGACTGTGCTATGATTCTGGAATAACATGTTACTTATAACCAAGATAAATAACCCCGCGGGCACACCTAGTGTAATATTATGATAAAATCTAATAATTTAAAATCTAATAATTATATAGGTACCTATGGTTACGTACAAGTAGTACTATTATATAGACTGTGCTATGATTCTGGAATAACACGTTACTTATAACCAAGATAAATAACCCCGCGGGCACACCTAGTGTAATATTATGATAAAATCTAATAATTTAAAATCTAATAATTATATAGGTACCTATGGTTACGTACAAGTAGTACTATTATATAGACTGTGCTATGATTCTGGAATAACATGTTACTTATAACCAAGATAAATAACCCCGCGGGCACACCTAGTGTAATATTATGATAAAATCTAATAATTTAAAATCTAATAATTATATAGGTACCTATGGTTACGTACAAGTAGTACTATTATATAGACTGTGCTATGATTCTGGAATAACATGTTACTTATAACCCAGATGAATAACCACGCGGGCACACCTAGTATCGCTCCGCTCTTCGATTCTCATTTTTCTACAGGGCATACTTTTTTTACACAATGCGCCAATTTTTTTTATTACTTCCTTGTCAATCGTTTTCTAGGCAACTAGACCAAAGACACTCGACGTACCTTGCTAGCAATAGTGATATTTGCGTATTAATCGATAGTACAGTTTCTTGTTTTCCTTCGATTGGGTATGTACCTACATACAATGAAGTAGTTGCATACCCAATTATCCATGCATCACACTATTACACTAATATTATAAATCAGAGACGTGTAGCCACTGAAGAATTCAACTGTGTTGGGCAGCATTCGGCAAGCTTCGTCAAGTCTTCTCGTCGTCCATACCACAGTGCCTGAACACAAAAGTCTTCAATCAGTGTGTCCTACCAATCAGTCCTACCTACGGGACCGAAACATGAACACTCTCGGTTAAACTGGTCAAAAGTCGCTCAGCGAGCTATGGAGGGAGCTACTCGTATGCTTGGAGTTCCTCTGAAGGACAAGATTCTTAATGAGAATACATCCGACGGAGAACCAATGTGACTGACATAGCTCTAAGGATAAGCAAGTTAAAGTGGCAGTGAGCTGGTCACGTTTCCCGAAGAACCGATAACCATTGGGGTAGACAAGTTCTTGAGTGGAGACCAGGATCAGGCAAACGTAGTGTAGGACAGAATGCCCTGTGGCCAGGTGGAGTTACGACCTGCGTAAAGTTGAAGACCTGAAGAAAATTGATGAGGAGAGCTGAAACCAAGCTCAGTGTCGTGTATTAGGAGAGGCCTTTGTTCAGCAGTGTACAGATATAGGCTGATGATGTAGCCACTGTGTAAACAGGCCAATCAGAGCTCAAAGTTTGATAAAAAAAAAAATTATCGAGTTGAAAACTTCGTATATGCGTAATGCAGAACTCCTTACATTAGAACTGACAGTCCTTTCAAAACGTCACAAAATGCATAAAACCGATTAGCGCTATCTACGAGTATCTTTAGAAGTGTGCGTGTATGTTTGTTACTCCTTCCTGCTCAAACGACATAACGGATTTGGATGAAATTTGGTACCAAGAGAGCTTATATCTTGGATTAACACATATGCTACTTTTAATCCTGATCATCATAATCCACGCGTGTGAAATCTCGGGGCACAGCTAGTCATAATAAATCAATGCAACCTTTCTGGCGTGAATAGAGTACGAGATTATTAATTTGCTAGTTTTGAAAAAATATATTATCTCGAAAAATGACGGTTACGAGCACATTATATTAAAAATATCCATAATGTTTGTCAGGTTAATCTTACATAGATTGTTTTTTTTTAACTCTGCGCTCTCCGAGCTACTTGATTCCTGTGAATAATCTGTGGTGATTCTATCCATTCCTTTTGATTATATTATATTATTATTTATTTTCATGTATGATTTATATGATTCAGTTAGTATATTTACACTATATTATTTATTTTACTTTTATTGTTATTTATTATATGTATTTATTACTGCACCGCCACAATTTTTGTTTCACAACCAGGGCCATTATTCTCTATGAACAGTCACACGCGTAACGCGTCTCGCTGTGGAATCGTTCGGAAAAGTACGGCAATTCTCAAACATGCACAAACAATTCCACGCAGATATCTTAACGCGGCACGTTACGTGGCCGAGTGGCATTAGAGAATAAGGTCCCAGGTGGACTGGTAGAAAATGCTACTTACGAGTAGCATTAAGTCTTCATTGTACAAATGTTTTGTGCTGAAGTTTAAATAAATAAATAAACTATTACAAGCAAATTATTATCCAACTATTATGACTATACTTATGAGACAAACATAAGTACATTTTTATTAGCTTTTAATTAACTTGCAATGTTTGTATGTTTGTCTATTTAGGTGGAATCTTGCGAGCTGAATTATAACCACTTCCTCTTATCCAACGGAGTTCAATTTTTACATGTTGGTTCAGCTCCAATGACAATGCTTTTTTATGGTAAGCGTGACCTGAATCTACATCCAGTATTCATTATCTTTATCATCAGCCTGTGTTTGTCCACTGCTGGACAAACACAGGGTGATGATAAACAGCCCGAGTTTTTTACAGGCTTGGGTGTGGCTCAAGGCACGCCATTTGGCCCAATCTTTGGATTTTCGCTTCCACTTTCTGCCAGCAACCTTGCGTAGATCGTCGCTCCATCTAGCCGCTCCATCCGATCTATCCAGAATCAGCTCCAGATAAAGGAACTCTTTAACGGTCATCAGCACAGATACGACATTTGGTGTAGGCATTTGATTATGATAGCTGATATTAAGTTTTACCATGACATGGTTGCTGCACTCAGGGTTGGCTCCTGACTAGGGAATTCCTCAACGGCTTACAGCACAGACACGAAATGTTGTATACGCATTTAATTATGATAGCCCGTTCTAAGTTTTACCATGAAATGGCTACTGCATACAACTTTTATTTTTTAAATTATTTTTTGAATTAACTTATTAACACTAACCCTACCTAAACGTACACAAACAATAGCTGTAGCTTACAGCTTTGATAGGTATATATATAATTTTTAACGAGATTTGGCCAACTAACTCTTTTGCTATTATTATTCAATTCAAAAACTGCGTCACTGTTCGAATGGAATCACTGCCGATCCGACAGAGATCGCAGGAAAACCGACAATCTAACCACAATGAAATTAAAACCCGCACGGAGGTGCGTAAATAAAATGACTCAGCTCTGAAGAAATTTCCTTGCTCTGACTTCCTGGCGGCCTTCTGCCCCATGGTTACTAATCAGAGCAAACAATTAATCGAAAACCTTTTGTCACAAAAACAATGACACGACGTACGTTGAACTTAACTAAGTCACATGTAACAAAACGATACAAAAGCTGGTATATTATACGTGAAGTTCTGTCTGTGGAAGTGCTTCGTCCGAAGAGTTAAGTAATTTTTTTTGCGGAAGTGATATCATTATCTCACTCGGAAGTGATATCACACAAGTGTATCATAACTTATATGGAGGACGAATCACTCAGTTTAATCCAATAAAGCCTAGCTTGCACATGTCAGGTAACCGTTCGAGGTTCCCAGGTGAGGTTGACCGACCAGGACATCCGATAGTGCTAATCGAACGCTATATAAGCACACGCGTGAGACGTATGATTCTTAGAAAACCTATAATACCCATACGTTCGGTAATAGCATAATTCATAGTCGCCTGTATGACGTGGTTATAGAAATAGAATAGAAATAGAAATAGAAAAAACTTTATTTGTGACAAACAACACATAAGAAAATAAAAATTTGCATGAGTCTGTCTGTCACAAATCGGCCCCAACTCAGCATAATGCTGGTTGTTAACCAGCGCTGATCTTCCGTTGGAGCCGTTTGGTGATGTTGACATACACACATCATACACACACACACACATGTACAGATGCATAAAAAAGAAAGACAATAACTAAATTAAACAAACTGCTATTAAAAATAATAATAATATGACATTATACAAAACTAACAAGTAAAAGGAGCTAGAAATTAAAGCTTCCAAAGTTAAAAAGCAACATATGTTACAATAATACCACAGTAACAGATAACTACAGTACCAGAAGATGACACAACGGTAACTCGTGACGACAAAGGTAGTAAAAACAAAGGAAGGATGACAATCAATAAGACGTAGTTTATTAGATATTATTAGATATATAAAGTAGGAGATAATTTCAGAGTTGAACATAGGTCTGCGATTGTACTTTTCCAAATAATTATACCTACTCATTTTTTTATAGACCTCATCTGCTTCTTTCCAACCCTCTCAGACATCGTGCCATTCTAAAACTCTGTCTATAATGGAACCTTGATATTCCATATAAATTTGTGATTTATAACATTTTATATCTTAAAAAAATTACCGATTTGATAATATTAATTACTAGCAGTGCTCGCGGTTTTGCCTGTGTGGTCATATATCTGGTTTAAAAGTTACCTATGTGCAGGACCAAAAGTACCTCTAATAAATAATAAGTCGTTTTTAATTTTTCTTTAAACCTTATAAGCATATGTCATGTCACGGTAACTAACTATGTCAATTAAATACATATACTGTCACGAGGCGGTCCAGGGTTTGGGTTAGTTCCACTAGCCCAGGGACCAAACCTCAGTGGACACAAAATTACAGGAAGGACAGGAGTACATGGAGATGTTGATAGACAGAGATCTTGCACTCGACTATTCTATTCAGTCTTCTCTCAATTTAACTTCAACGATACGGATTAAAATAACCACTTGCGAACGAAAGTACTATCATATATATTTAAAAGACTCATATATATTTGTAATAAACTTATTTAGGTATTTTATATAACATTATTTTGTAAAATTGCAGTTTTTGCTAATCCAAAAGACAATATGGGAATGACAGGTTATTTGAATTTAAAATTAATAATGACAAAGTATCATATGGAATTAAATGGATTATGAAAGAATTAAGAGATCAAATGAGTATTATTATGAAAGAGGTTTTGACATCGTCACAATACAACATTTCCTGTCTTTGCTGTTAAACGTTGAAGAGTTCCCTAGTCAGAACCCAATACTAAGTGCAGCAACCATGTCATGGTACAAAATATAGCCGGCTATAGTTGTAAAATGAGCACACAAAATTTCGTGTCTGTGCTGTTGACCGTACAAGAGTTCCTTTATCTGGAGACCATGTCAAGGTAAAATTCAAAATCGGTTATCATGATAAAATTCGTACACAAAATTTCTTCTCTTGGCTATTAACCTTTGTACAGTTCTTTTATCTGGAGCTAATCCTGTATGTCGATTCAGGCCCTGCTTACCATAAAAGCATTGTCATCGGAACTGAACCAACATGCAAAAATTCCACTCCGTAGGATAAGAGGATATGGTTCTAATTCAGCTTGCAAGATTAAACAAACACATATATAGTCATCATCATCATCATCATCATCATCATCATCATGTCAGCATTTAGAAGTCCACTGCTGAACATAGGCCTCCCCCAAAGAGCGCCATGACGAGCGATCTTGTGCCGCCTCCATCCACCGAATTCCTGCGATGGCTACAATGTCGTTGGTTCATCGTGTGGGGGGTCTTCCCACACTTTGCTTGCTTGTTCGTGGTCACCATTCGAGAACCTTTATTCCCCAACGGTTCTCGGTTCGGCGACTTATATGGCCTGCCCATTGCCACTTCAACATGCAAACTCTGAGAGCTATGTCGGTAAACTTCGTACTTCTACGGATTTCCTCATTTCGGATTCTATCACGTAGTGAAACACCGAGCATAGCTCTCTCTATTGCGCGCTGCGCAACTCTGAGCTTGTGTATGAGACCAATAGTTAACGACCACGTCTCAGTGCCGTATGTCATCACTGGCAACACGCACTGATTATAAACTTTCGTCTTGAGGCTCTGCGGTATCTGTGACGAGAAGATATGACGTATTTTCCCGAACGCTGCCCATCCGAGTTGGATTTGTCAGTTGACCTCTTTGTCGAAGTTGGATCATCTGATCCAAGTAGACATGCTTCGATAATATCGTTCCCAACATAAACCGGCATGGGTACGACATGGGCATTTGACATGATGTTCGTCTTACCCATGTTCATTTTAAGACCCACCTGTTGGGAAATAATATTGAGGTCACTGAGCATTGTGCATACATAGTACTGCAAGTTGAATAAAAGCATTTAATAACGCTTTTATATTAAAACGTTTTATTCAGTAGCCATGTCATGGTGCGTATACAATATTTTATGTCTGTGCTATTAACCGTTGAGGAGTTCCCAAGTCAGGTGACAACCCTGAGTGCAGCAACCATGTCATGGTAAAACTTAATGCGGGCTATCATAGCAAAATGCTTACACCAAATTTTGTGTCTGTGCTGTTGACCACTGAAGAGCTCCTTTATCTGGAATCCAACCCTGAGGGTAGTAGCCAAATAATGGTGAAAGTTAAAACATCATCATCATCATCATCATCAGCCCGTGTCAGTCCACTGGCAGGACTGACACGGCCTCTCCCAAAGCACGCCACTGAGCCCGATCTTCGGCCCTTATCTTCCAACTGCTGCCAGCCACTTTGCGTATATCATCACTTCACCTAGCTGGAAGGCGACCTACACTACGTTTACCGAGTTACGGTCTCCACTCAAGAACACATCTACCCCAACGTTTATCAGTCCTTCGACAGAATATATGACCAGCCCACTGCTGCTTCAGCTTAGTATTCCTAAGGGCTATGTCGACAACTTTGGTTCTCTGCCGGATCACCTCATTCCAGATACGATCTTTCAGAGAAACTCCGAGCATAGCCCTTTCCATAGCCCGCGAGTGATCCTAAATTCGTGGACTAGTCGTACTGTGAGTGTCCACGACTCGGCTCCGTAAAGACATTTGTGTTCAAAATTGGCGATATTGGCGACGAGAAAACTTGAAGAAGTTCACAAATGCTGCTCATTCCAGCTGTATTCTTCTGCGGGTCTCTCTCTCGAAGTTGTTTTTACCTAGTTGCAAAGTCTGCCCCAGATGAACATACTCCTGAACGACTTCGAGAGCAGTTCCGTTAATAGCAATTGTTTCCGGAATAGCATGTTCGTTGAACATAACCTTGGTTTTGTCCAAGTTCATCCGGAGAACAATGCGTTGACACGAATCAGCTAGGCTGTCCAACATCTGTTGCAAGTCCTGCAATGGTTCTGCCACAATGACGATATTGTGAATAAAAAAAAATTGGTGAAATAATGTCCCCTTGTCTCACACCTCGATGCAGGAGGATATGCTGGTTCTGTACTTGGACGTTCATTGTTGCAGCGTCATACAGATATCACAACACTTGGATATACCGCCAGTCGACTTGGCATCGTTACAGGGACTCCATAACAGACCAAGTCTCGATAGAGTCGAAGGCTTTCTCATAGTTCACAAACGCTAGGCACAAGGGCAGATTATGCTCTTCTGACTTATGTATAATCGGCTTGCTCTGTTGAATGAAATCCGTTCCGCGCAAGACAATTCATGATGATTCTCGAAAACAGCCTGTAGACATGACTCAGGATCACATGGCACCTAGCATTTTCCTCGCTGTAGTGAGGTGAAACGTTTTGTGTTGCGCACGGCAGCAAAGTTATTTGGCGTCTCGTACTTTTGAAACCCTCGCTACGCTCAGGATTCAATACAAGTACTCTCGCCAAAAAATCACTTTGCAGCCTTGCATAGCAAATAACTATTTAAATATATTCATTGTACACAGACTTTTTCGTACTTACTGCGTTATTAACTTATTATCAACGTATATTAAACACATTACGTTATTGCGTTACGTTGTTGCGTTTTTGTTTTATTGTTTTATTATATTAAATCTTCTATCTATCTTCTATACTATAATAAAACTGTAACTGGGCTAAATCTGTACAATAAATATTTTTTGAAAATTTTAATTGAGATGTACTTCAAAATCGATATGGAGTGCAAAAAGGTTTTTTTTATTTTTTGTCTGTCTGTCTGTCTGTCTGTCTGTCTCTTTGATTACGCATCACGCAGAAACTACCCGACTACTAGGATTTTGATGCAACTTGGCACAATCATAGCTTATGTTATGGATTAACATTTAGAATACTTTTTATCCCGAAAAAAACAATGGTTCCCGCAGGATAGGGGTTGAAAGTTATTTAAAAAAACACATATCACGCTGAATCTACCGTACGGATTTTGAAGTAACTTGGCACAGTCTAAGTTTATAGTATGTGTTAAAATGAATGATACTTTTAATCACGAATAAATACGGGATTCCTGCGGGATATGAGTCTAAAGTTATGTTAATTTGAAAGGAATAATAATTGCACATCCGTTTATAAAAAGGTACCGGCACCTATGCCACAAGTCAGAGTGGCACAGTAGAAGCGGTGTCTGGCTCGCAACCCAGAGGCACATGGATCGAATCCACGCGCTGCTATGAATGTTTTGCCTCAATATTTATAAGCATTTACATATTTTGTGCCTTTTTTTACATTTTCTTTGATTTTTTAAGACTTATGTAATTTCCTGAAGTAAGCCGTCAAGTTTTGTTTGAAAACAATATATATAATGGGAGCTATCCAAATGAATGGTCCAACTTAGGTGCGGTTTTTTATGTTTGCTAGCTGAGATAATCGAGATGGTATAGTACGAGTTTGGTACGAGTATAGATAGCACAATGGCATCAACAACTTAAACGAATAAACCAAAGGCATCAAAGTTCTCCCTCCGATTTAACTAGATGGCGCTGATTGACCTTAAAACACGCAATCATTTCATTCCTGCAACCAAGGGTCCCGCTAAATTCAAATTTATCAGGTCTTCGGATTCGGCCCACACTAGCACTAGCACGACCGCCAGGGGCCTAATTCTATAATTTTAAGACGCCAATTCCTCGCTGCCTGCGTGGAAATTGGAATCACGAACAAATTCCACGTAGGCATGGGTCATACTCGCAATATCCAGCACCAGGGCTTTCAAGTACGTCCATCTTCAAACACCAGGGCGAAAAACCAGGGTTCAAAATACTTTCAAGTGCTTTCTGTAGAAACAGATTAAAGCCTTGAAAGTAGAAAATGCTTGCATAGGAAATTGATTTTTGCCGTCATATGAATAAGGAGAATAATCGTGTTTGCAAAATAAAAGTATTTGGAAGCCTTGAAAGTAGAAAATACTTGCATAGCAAATTGATCTTTGTCTCTATATATAAAAGGAGCACTATCGCGTGTGTGAAAAAGTACTCTGAAGCCTTGAAATTGTTTGTTTGTCGTATGAGGTAGTGCTGGCCTCTGATGTCAGAGTTTGTCAGGCCGCCCGAGGGCCTCTGACATGGCTTAACGACTGCTATTAACCAATAACAGCCGGGACCGACAGCTTAACGTGTCCTCCAAAGCACGGAGCGATGGAAAACCGCACATAACTTCGAAAAGTCATTGGTGCGGGAGCTTAGGTTTTAAACCCGGTATCGTTGGATTCTAAATTGCACTATAGAACCATTAGGCCACCATCGCTCTTTTGAAATGAAAGTAAAAAATAATTGAATAGGAAATTGATCCGTGGGTATGCATAAATAAAGACCACAATTGCTTTTGCGTAAAAAATACTTCGAAGCGTTGCAAGTTTTCTGAGTATGTATATACATTATAGGTACTACGTTTTTTTATTATGTTTCTTCCATTGAGATATTATAATGTACTACCTACGTACCTACATAATTATATAATTATATCGGAGGTTTCTTCATAATGTCTTACTGGCAAAATGGTTAGTTGTCGGCACAGATTACTGTGGTTGTCGGTATTGAAATGTGTACATACAGAGGTAGGTACATGTATTGCTCTTCACAGAGAAAGTATAGAAAACTTTTATTTTTTCAAATCAATCCTCATATCGTGTCGAAAAAGCTCAAAAAGTAGGTAGGTAGGGTAGGTAATTATTAAGAGCCAGTTAAAGTGCCAGTAAGTACGTCGTTCTGTGCAACATCATAAAAATAATTTGTACTAAGAACACAATGTTTCGTTGCATTAAAATTTGTTCGTATGGACCTCATAATAATGACCTACCCTTGATGCCCCATCCAATTTACCTCACCACCTTAATTACTCTCTAATCTGTGCCACCTTACCTTCGGCACAGAATAAATAATAGTACAAGCCTTCGGAGATAATTTTCTCTACTCAATGACATGTTTTTTGTGTTTTTTGATAGAATAAGTCGACTTCAGTTGTAAAACGCGCAGCGAAATTAATTGAATTATTTATAGTAAAATAGTAATTTATTAATTAAAAAATAAATTTAACTCATTCATGTCATGAATCTTTCATTATAAAAACCAGGGTTCAAAATACTTTCAACTTGAAAGTAGAAAATAATTGCATAGGAAATTGATCTTCGTTTCCATATAAATAAGGAGCACAATCGTGTTTGCGAAAAAAGTACTTGGAAGCGTGGAATTGAAAGTAAAAAATACTTGCATAGGAAATTGACCCGTGCGCTTATGTAAATATAGAGCACAATTGTGTTTGCTTAAAAAAACTTCGAAGCCTTGCAAGTTTTTTGAGCGATGTATCGGCCACCTAGCTTCTTGTGACCCGGCTGGCCGAGTGCGGCCGAACTTAGCCGAAGCCATGCCGAACCAGCCACCGAGTATGTAGGTGCGGACGGGGCGACCAGGGCACCAGGGCGGCGTACTTACAAGCCAAAACCTGGTTTAAAAACCTGGTAGCGTAAATACCCACCTTCCCTAATTCCACACAGGTGGCGTGGAATTGGCGTGAGTGGTCATACAGAATCGAGGCCCTGCTCTCAAGCCCTTGCGCTGATTTAAAAACTGGGGTACTTGGTATCTTAGGCCTTGCACGCACTGCCTTGCAGTGGAACGCGGTGCGTTTATTCTAGCGTTTATTTCACATTGTATTATATGCGTTCATTTCATATTTTATTATATGCGTTTATTTCATTGCAATACGTGCACTTCTATGAAGTGTCATAGAAGTGCAAGTGTGTTATAACGCATATACTGTGAAGTACGGAGTGCCGTACTTCACAGAATATGCGTTATAAAAAGGCAAGGCAGTGCCTTATTCCGATGATTAGATGCCGAGCAATCGATAAAAAACTATTTGACGGCTGAACGAACTTTGAAGAAATGTAGTATAATATTGTACTTTGTAGGTTTGGTCCTGGTCCTCCTGGTCCTCTGGACCTGGACCAAACCTACAACTGGTCTGGTTGTGGTTTGGCTTTTGGTCCTGGAATAAAACGTGTGGGCTACTTTTAAATAAAATGACCACGCGGGCAAAGCCGCGGGCACAGCTAGTACTTATAATACAACAATAGGAACGAAAAAGTCTGTACAAAGAAGATAATTAAAAAAAATGGTCTAGGATACTTAAAATAAGCTACTGAACAAGAATATAACATTTTTTAAATCATGTTTGTCTGTTTGTTAGTTTGTCTGTATGTTTGTTCACGCATCACGTAAAAACCACTGGACCGATTGCAATGCGGTTTTCACTGTTGGATAGTTTAGGGTTTAACTTAAAAATTGAAGTACTTGGTATCTCAATCCGATGAGTAGAAGCCAAGCAATCGATAAAAATATTTTTGACGGCTGAAGAAACTTTGATCAAATGTTGGTATCCTGGTATAGCACATAGAGTACTTTTAAACTAGAGTAATGACCACGCTTACTAAGCCGCCGGCATCAGCTAGTAATTAATAACAATAAAATCCGTAAGATAGATTTTGCTATAAGTATAAGTTGCTTACTTCAGTCATAAAGGAAAATTTGTTTGCTTTTCGCATGAGGTAGAGCTGGCCTCTGGTGTCATAGTTTATCTGGCCGCCCGAGGGCCTCTGACATGGCTTAAAGACATCAATCTATATCAGCCGGGACCAATTGTAAAATAATTGTTAACCAAGGTAGGTGACGTTAGCATGTTTATGTTGAAGTACCGAGAACTGCTTTTTGTTGAGGAAAAAACTAGATGCTGGGTTAATTTTCACGACGCTATCAGGTGATTGAATAATTTTATGTTAAATATTTCTTCAAAAGCGGGGCGTTTCGCCGTAATGAGAGCTATTGTTGTATTGTCGTGTTCGTGACAGCTTTGACATTAACCTTGAGAATGTTGCGATCCTCACGCTGTAGCGCTACATTCAGTAATCAAGCATCCCAATACCTACCTATTAATATTCCTAGTAAAGCCGTGAAATGTAATTATATCGGTCTGTCTGTATCGACCATATACGAACTTTTTCAGTACTTCTTACGAATAACAGTTTTTTTTGTGTCAGTAATATTATACTGCCTAGGAATTTCCGCATCAACAAGGATAGCTTTTCGGTGTCTACCTTCTTTATCAAGCACTAGGGACTCGCCACGGCTTCGCACGGGTAGTAGCGCTACCCGTGCTACACTGCGGCATTTTTCATACAAGCTGTAACTTCTAAAAAAAATGCGCCAGTAAGCGTAATCTTTGGCAGCAAAGATCGTGTTGCTTTTTGACCATAGATAACTACATTATTACTCACGTTCTTGACAGACTTGTTATTATTTGTATCCACGGCAACATTTCATTGCGTTCCTTACAGCAGGAATAATCATAATTTTTGCAAATTTTTTACACTTTGTTTGTGTTACATTATTACAATTTTTGTAGGGAACTCTAATATTTTGAAGAAAAAAATACTGTCCATTTTATTTGCCGATAATGTAGCTTTCTAAGTGAAAGAATATTTTTTAAATCGTTTCAGTATTTTTGAGTTCCAAACATATCATTACAAACGAACATACACAAAATCAAATGTTTTCTCCTTATAATATTAAATACTAATATTCGAAACCATTTCTTCTGTACACTTTTCTGTTCTGAAACACTTTATTACATATTATTGAAATTCCTACACATAACAGGTTTCAGCCGATAGAGATAGTTTGTATGGGAGGTCGAAATTAAACTTAACCAAACCGAAATTAACTTTACTGAATGTCGAGATTTTCGGCACTACGCTGTTAACTTAAGTAAAATAACGCATTTTTTTCATAAAAAACTTTAAATGAAATTTTCATCACAAATAACATCCATATCAATATATAAAAGTGAAACGTTATCTGTATGTTTGTTTGGGGACCTTTCACACGATAACAGCTGAACGGAAGTTGATGAGATTTGGAATAGAGATAGCTTAGCCTGTAATAAAACATAAGATACTTTTTATCCCGTAAAATTATAAGTTTCCACGAGATAACTGGAAAATGTTGATTACTCGCTGTAAGGAACGAAATTAAAAAAGTGTTCGGTTATTTCTTTAGTTTAATAGGGTAGCTACATAATTATTAAATAAAAAGTTGCTGTCGCTACAAATAACGAGAACAACGATGCAACAAGTAATTTTCATGTGGTAGTTCCCTAAAAATCTCAGTTTTTTTTCCAAGGACACCAAGTCATTTCTGATAATTTTGTTCAGTTATTTGTTTAGGTAGTACACTTTTCTATTCACAGTATATTTTGGTTCGCATAAAGTTGTTTCATTACGTCGTTCTTGACGTTTTGCTATTCGTCTTATTGCTGATTTCAGGAGCTGACCCCGTTAAAATATTGTTCTATATCATTATTTTTTCCACATGTGTAAGATATTTTGAATAAATCTTCATAAAAGCTCTTAAATTTGAAACGCATCTTGATGGATTCTGGTAATTTTTATCATCATCAGCCTGTATTTGTCCACTACTGGACGTAGAAGAATGGAAAGGCCCCTGGAGAGGACGGAATAACTTTGGAGCTCTTGAAAGCAGGAGAAATCCCGTACTTCGAGATCTTCAGGGGTAATTTAGCACCGTTCTTAATAGTGGGTGAACTTCAGAGGCATAGAGCAGAAGTTTGGCAGTACTATTCCATAAAAAAGGGGATCATACCCTTATAAAGAACTACCGATCTGTTTCACTCTTGAGACGCTTCTATAAGCTGTTTTCGAGGGACATCTCAAATCGTCTCGCAAGAAGACTTGACGAACACCAGCGGCCCGGTTTGGGTTCGCGAAGAATTTAGCACCATAGACCACATACACAGAGTGAGGCAGGTTATACTGAAGTCGGAAGAGTATAACCAGCCCCTGTGTCTTGATTTTGTGGACTATTTCTTCTTGCAGCGGACAAACCTGTGTAAGCCTAACAGCGCTTGGGATACAGTAATAAATTAAGACTATTTGAATGATTTTTATAATGAAGATTTATTTGTTGTTATGATTGGGAACCACAAAACCATTATTCCAAGAGCTAATGAGTATCTATCCAAAATAGATAAATTAGCGACAAATCTAAAGACAAGAGGGAAACAACTGGTTGTAACTACGATCTTTTATGAACGTAATAATAAAATGAACGAGACAATTTCAAAATTAAACAATACGTTGTATAACCTAGCATCTTTATACAATAATATTAATATTGTGGACCTAAATGCTAACAATAAGGAATATCAATCTTCAACAAAGATCCGAGAAGACGTCGCCTTGACAGTTGCTATTGCCTGCCAGTATGGGACCAATAAAAGTAACTTGAAATTGCTAGTTGATGACACAATCTCTTCTATTCATGATACTGCGAATCCCTCCCAAAATTTTCAGCTGGTACTACCGCAAGAAAACGAGAAATAAGATTGTGTCATCAAAACGTGCAAAGTATTTTCGATAAAGAACACATTTTAAGTTTATTTATAAAACAAGAAGATATTGATATAATGTGTATCGCTGAAACATGGCTTAATTTGAGTAATTTAAATGTATTTAGTGTAGGAGGCTTCAAGGTTGCTTCAGCATTTTGTAGAGAGTCATTCAGGTGTGGTGGATGTCTGATCCTAGTCAAAAATAATATAAAATTTAAAACTCGTGAAGACATCTATAGTATGTATATATATAAACATTGTGAGATCTGTTGTATTGAAATGGAAAATTCCATTATTCTGGTCGCCTTCAGCTGATTTGACTGTTTTACTGAACAATCTAGAGCAATGTATAACAAATCCGACTAAATGTAATAACAAATCCGACTAAATGTAATAACAAATCCGTTTTTCTGAGTGGGGACTTTAATATTAACTTTCCTCTAGATAATGAAACCGTACTATCGGATCTTTTAGATAGTTTTTATCGTCAACTTACATTCAACTCAACAAAATATCTAAAACCTTTTATTGCCTAGGAATTAAGTTTTATGATAAAATGCCAGAAATTGTAAAAAAAATATCGTAGAATGATATTTTAGCTTCTACAAGAAAACGTCTAAATGATAAAAGTTATTATAACATATCAGAGACTATAGCCGACAAAAAGATATTTAAGTACTGTACACCTAAAATATTAGACGATGCGTAAGCAGATATACTTTACTGTATTTATCAAGGAATTATATTTTTATCTTTTTAGTTATACACATTGACGATGCTATTGCAGAAAATATTTTAATTATTTTGATATTATTAGTATTTTAAGACTGTTATGATGCATTTAATATGTCGAAAGATCAATAAATAAATACAATACAATACAATATTGGCGATACATTGATGTGCTAAGATTTTTGTATGACGCCGCGACTATGAGCAAAACAAAACCAGCAGTCTAAGCATATCCAACTGCGCAGGGGAGTGAGACAGGGAGATGTTATATCCCCAAAAATGTTCAATAATGCCTTGGAAGATGTGTTTAAGACGCTAGATTGGAAAGGAATGGGTATTTGTGCCATTATTGGTCTTGAGCTTCGTCAGATGGGATTTGCTCAATTGCTGGGCGAAAACTTTTGACTCCCGATTTTGCTCAATTGCCTTTTCTATCCAGCGATTTTTATCACGGACGCCATTATTTTTTCAAACTAGCCTTAATGTCACGTGGACATTGAATTAACGATACCTATCAGTTAATAGTATATATAGGCGCTTTGAGGAAGTGAGGGAACAAACGAACTTGACAGAACATACACATACGCCGCTAAAATCATAACCCTTCTTTTTATACTCTGGTAATGAGGTTTTAATTGCGTAAGCGACGTAGTAGCTCTGAGCAGTTTCGAAATACAGATGGTAGTATTCTAATGTTGCTTGATATATTCTGTAATATTATGTTACATACTCGTAGTTCATACGCAAAGCTATAAAACTAAAAAAGTGTAATCATAAAGTTGTACATAGTATAGATACAAATGTTATTCAAAATGGGTCATTCGCGAGTCATTGTTGGAAAGTAAGTGTATTATTATTGTCTGTAGACGCGGACTTACTCACGCTTTCGGCAATTGAATGCATTTCCTACTCGCGACGAGTGGACGGGGCGAGTGAGTAGTGCAGGTTGATGACCCACATCGCTGAGCAGGTGAGCACAGCACACTTGACTCAACTATTCACTGTTCCAAAAATCTCTGTATATTCTGTACACCGAGGCTTGACTGCAATTTGTTAATACCATAAAATCATGAGGTATTTTTTGACAGAAAAAGATCCTTATTTAGATAAAGGACTTTGACTCATTGCCGATGACGATCAGCAAGAAACATAGGTGAATTTTAGTACCTACTCCTAGTAGGTACTAAAACCTTACTTCGGTTACGTGAGGACCAGAAAGCTGAAACTGTGTCATCAAACAAAAGTAAACAAGATTTAAGTTTAAACCTTTTCTAGTTTTTAAGTTATCTACATCTACAATATCTACATCTACAATTCCACACTAATATAATAAAGAGGAAAGATTAGTTATTTTTTATGTTTGTATGTGTGTTTATTTTTAATGGATAAACTCAAAATATTCGCCGATTTTAAAAACACCTTTAGAAAGCTACATTTATCAGCGAATAGGGCAGCATTTTATTTTTCAAAAAATTAGGGTTCCTTACGAAAATGGTGATAATGTAACCCAACGTATCAAAAATTTGCATATCAAAATGTCAGTTTCTCGCTGTAAGGAACGGAATCACATGTTGCCGTGGAATCAAAAGAATAACAAGTCTGTCGAAATATCTCAGACTAAATATATGTATCCTCCGATCGAAAAATTACCACGAGCGTTGCTGCCAAAGATTTGGAACTACGCTTACTGGCGCTAGTTGGCTTGCTTACGTACACTTTTTGCATTAATATTTTAATTGTGATACATACATACAGGCTATATGTCTATCTATTATAGACCGTTTTTTGTTCAAATTAGTCCATCAAAACACGGGTAGAATTGTGTACAAATAAAGAGAAACCCTTAGCTACCCGTTCGAAGGTGTGGCGAGTCACTAATTCTCCTATAAATATCAAATGGATTAGGTTCCAATTCCAACAGTCCTGGGAAATAGCAAGCTGCAATATGGAATATAATAGGGATTCGTTATATGCTAAGGAATAAACGAAAAAGTGGAAACTCATAAGAGCTTTGTTAGGTCTTTATGGGCCAACTAATCTTATCTTAGCCGTTTGTACCAAAAATTATTTCAATATGAGAACACTACATTATTCTTGCTAAAACGAGCAGTGGTGCCCGATCGTTACCTAACACGAAAGCTTCACAATCCAATTTTCGTAGTGGTAGGCTTCTTAAGCAAGAATACCACATCTTTGTCAGACAACCAACCGCCAAGCAGTAGTGTGTATACATTTCTGCGTTTCGGTTTGAAGGGCAATGTTTCCAGCGAACTTACACGGCAATGAGATTTAAAACCAATATCTCAGGGTAAGAGCGCAGTGCAGGACGCGCAAGATTTTGCGATCTAAGTTCTGGGTGGCACTGCAACTGTTTTGAGCAGGCGAAGCTTACTATCAGTCAAGTGACCTGCTCGACTCGTCATTCAAAGGAATAAAAAAACGGCGCACCCGATTCAATACCTCATCAAAAACGGTGAAGGAAGACATCGCTTCTCTATCTATACTCGTACTTAAAATTCATGTAAAATTATTATTAAAATACAAAAACCCGACTGCGAACAAAATTATTGAATACGAGCTGAGCACAAAAATAATCACACTAATATTATACAGGCGATTTTTTATGTATTTAAGGGTGTCTGTGTGTGTTTGTGTGTGTGTACGTTTATTACCTATTCAAGCTTAATTGGTTGAACTGATTTGGATTAAATTTGGTATGGAGGTACTTTTTAATCCCGGAAAAATTTACGGTTCCTGAAGAACGAGGGTAAAACCGCGTGGCGCAGCTAGTATTTATTTTAATTTTATGTTTCTTTTCTACTTACATATTTTACTTTAATAGTTGCAATTTCAAAATTAGACTATAGTATTTATATTAACTTGAATAATCTAAAATTGAAAATGTTGTAAGTAGCTTAATAGACAATTGCTACTGTTGAATTATAAGAATTATATATTTTTGAAATGGTCTTCTGAATACCTTCATTTTGATATCACACTCGATAGGTTTTGGTCATTTTTTGTTCCCTCGGAAATACAATACGGCAGCTGTAAGCCGCCATTATAGTTTTCTTGACATTTCATAATAATATGAATAACCGCTATAGGATAACCTATAGCATGCTCGTGATCAATCAACATGAATCCAATAATTCATTATATATCAAAATCCACCAAGCCGTTTAGACTGTAGGACGCGCCTAAGAAAAGTATAAACCGTGCAGTCGGATAAAAACTGTAACAGGACCAATTCTGTACATTGAAGATATTTAGTTTTTCTTTGTAGGGCTCTTTATAATCGATTCTGAAGCCAAAACTGATTTTTTTTCGTTTTTGTCTGTCTGTCTGTCCGTCTGTCTGTATGTCCATATAGTAGCCGCTCAACACGCAAAAATGATCTAGGTTACTTACCTAAAATAAGCTACTGGACAAGTTTTATTTTTTAAATCGTGATTGTTCGCGCATTACGTAAAAACTAGGTTTTGACTTAATAACTGGTGTACTTAGTAATATCTTAATATGAATATGGATGATATAATAGTATATCTAAATTCGATAAACAAACTCCGAGCAATCGATAAAAAATATATTTGAAGCATGAACAAGTTTTGATGAAATGTAGTATATTGTACTTTTTAGGCACTTTTAGGACTGGAATTGTGGCCAACTGCCACTATTTTCTTTTGATATATTTTTACTATGTTTTTTAAGGAAAAATGTTGTTTGTTTCAGTAGTAAGTATGTCAATATATTTTTTCGAGCTACGTGCCTTTTCTCTTCTCGTAAAATATAGGAAATTATTATGGGGAAAAGTGTAGTCGTGCAAAGGAACTTGTTACCCAGTTATCGTATATGAACACATATCACATTATTCGTCCAAACATAAAAATACCTACTCGACATAAATAAAGGAAAACAACAATTGTTTTTAAATTATCACAGGATAATATTTACAATATACATCACAATATATGCGAAAGTAACTTTGTCTGTGTCTGTTTGTTAAAATTTCACAACGAAACGACTGAGCTAATCATGATGAAATTCGAAATAGATATAGTGTATATAATGAGGATGGATAATGGCTATTTATTTAAAAGTTATCCTGTAAAATGTCCATAGGAGCAAATCCGTGGGTTGCTAAAATTAATTTATAAATTACGGTATAAATCCAAAATAAAATAAATCTTGTCTAAAAATGTCAAAGCATAATTAAAAATAACAACGAGGTAAACTGATCAAATAGAAAAAAAAAACAATTACTAGTTTTGACCCAAACAAACAAATACACACATAAGTACAAATAACACACTAAACAAAAATCAACCAAAAGGTCAAGGTAAAAAACACCTAGATTAGGGCCGCAAAATTAGTTTTCAGATATTACCGGCCATTAGACGCTTGCTTAATATCGGGCCTTGCACCTGGTAACACAAATCTATACTTATAACTACCGGCTATTAGACGCTTGCTTAATATTGGGCCTTGCATCTGGTAACACAAATCTATACTTATAATTACCGGCCATTAGACGCTTGCTTAATATCGGGCCTTGCACCTGGTAACACAAATCTATACTTATAATTACCGGCCATTAGACGCTTGCTTAATATCAGGCCTTGCACCTGGTAACACAAATCTATACTTATAATTACCGGCCATTAGACGCTTGCTTAATATCGGGCCTTGCACCTGGTAACACAAATCTGTACTTATAATTACCGGCCATTAGACGCTTGCTTAATATCGGGCCTTGCACCTGGTAACACAAATCTATACTTATAATTACCGGCCATTAGACGCTTGCTTAATATCGGGCCTTGCACCTGGTAACACAAATCTATACTTAAAATTACCGGCCATTAGACGCTTGCTTAATATCGGGTCTTGCACCTGGTAACACAAATCTATACTTATAATTACCGGCCATTAGACGCTTGCTTAATATCGGGTCTTGCACCTGGTAATACAAATCTTTACTTATAATTACCGGCCATTAGACGCTTGCTTTATATTGGGCCTTGCACCTGGTAACACAAATCTATACTTATAATTAAGCAGTAAGTTATAAAACGTCTCTACATTGAAGATAACTGAAATGAAAATGGCCTCGAGGAATAATCACACCATTTAGGAAAGTTGTGTTTAGTATGTATTTTCGTAAAACGAAATTTCTATGGAACAGATTGAAATGTGGTTTACAATGTAGTTTACTCGTATTAGCTGAATGCCTACATTCTGCAAAATGCCTACTTTTATAACTTTTCATACATCTGATCGCACTATGCCGACATTTTCAAATTTATGAATTTGAGATCGCGCTATGCTGACAGTCTCATAAAGCCGATAATTGTTTTCATTTACATTAAATTCAAAAGTCGGCATAGCACGATTCATAAATTTGAAAATGTCGGCAAAGTGCGTTCATATAATATCAAGCCTGTATCTTGAATTAACGTTTTAAAATTGGTTTAATCAAAATAATTCACCAACGGTTAATTTTAAGTCAAAAATGACAGAGACAAAGTTGAAGAGGGTCAAATTATTTACATATTTGTTTCAGCTTTTTTTTTTGTAAGCCCGATAACTAGTTAGTTACAGCAGCAAAAAGATGAACTTTTTTTACCAAAACAACTCGGTATTTTCTTCAAAATTACTCCTAAAGTGTTGATCCTACAACAAACACATAAATGGGGAATTAGTTGTTTTCATTGTTTTTTTGTGTAGAATCCAAATAATCAATAAAAACTTTTTGACGCCTCAACGAATTATGATGACATATGTTTATAGGTAGAGAAAATAATCAATAAAAACTTTTTGACGCCTCAACGAATTATGATGACATATGTTTATAGGTAGAGAAAATAATCAATAAAAACTTTTTGACGCCTCAACGAATTATGATGACATATGTTTATAGGTAGAGAAAGTAAAAGAATATAATAACATTTACTTACTAACATTCACACTAATTACGAAGAATGCATTTTGTTCTTTCCTCTCGGGCAAAGCAGCGGGGCGCAGGGCATAAATATAATATGATAAACAATTACAAAAAGTTATATTTATAAAACGCATATTACTACGCTCATAAATATTTAACAATCTGCTATAGTTATATTGACCTCGGGAACTCAACCATATCTTATTGTTTGTTTTAGTGCGAATAGTCGCAAAGCAATTAGCTCATATTCATTTTAAATCGAGTTTTATAACGTAATTAACATGTTTTAAAATAAGTATGTTGTCGATATATGTGTTTCAGATACGTACACAGATATTTATTTGATTTTGCGGATCTTTCCTATAATTCTGGATAAGGATATGCATCATCATCATCATCAACAACAACCTAAATTATTTTTTAGAGCTGTTAACGCCTGCTTAGCGTAAATATATATACCTAATAATAGGTCTCGGTGGCCGAATTGGTAAAGGCATGTGCCACGCTGAGGCACAGTATGCGAGTTCGAATCTCGTCCGTGACCCAAATTTTTCCATTAGAAAATTATTATATACTATATTAGTCCACTGCTGGACATAGGCCATTCCCAAAGCGTGCCACTGAGCCCGATCATCAGCTCTTCTCTTCAAATGACTGCCAGATTACCTTGCGCAGATCGTCACTCCATCTCTCCATCTTCGCGGTCTCCACTCTAGAACTCGTCTACCCCAACGGTTATCGGTTCTACGACAAATGTGACCAGCCCATTGCCACTTCAGCTTGCTTATTGTCTGAGCTATGTCGGTTACCTTAGTTATCTGCGGAATCACCTCATTTCAGCTTCAATCTCTCAGATAACCTCCGAGCATAGCAATTTCCATAGCTCGCTGAGCGACCTTGTGCCTGTGGACCAGTCTCACCGTCATGTGTCAACGTTTCGGCTCCGTATGTCATTACGGATAAGGCGCACTTGTTGAAGACTTTTGTCTTCAGGCATTGTAGAATGGGCGACGAGAAGACATGACGAAGTTATCCAAAAGCTGCTCAGCCCAGCTGAATCCTTCTACTGGCTTTCTTCTCAAAATTGTTTCGGATGTGTATGTTTTTGTGCATTTATTAAATGTACCAACTAAGCGATTTAGTCCAACGATACTGGGTTTGGACCAATGATTTTTCTGATTATATAAACTACATTGTAGTAAATATTATTTACCTACTGTATAATAATTATAATGTGTCCTGTCGTATATTATAAAATAATTCTTTAATTTATTTGAATATGTAAGAAACTAAATCTAAAAACTCATCTAAAGCACTCACATGCATATCCGAAACCTTTATTATGTTTTTTTTTTCGGTTTCCGGTATTTTTAGATGCGGATATGGATATCCATACGATCCCTATTCATACCAATATATGAAAGTGAAACGTTGTTTGTTTGTTTGTTTGTTTGTTTGTTTGGGGTGCTTTCACACAATAACTTCTGGACGGATTTTGATGAAATTTGGAATGGAGATAGCTGGAATCAAATGTAGGATAGTTTTTATCCCGGAAAATTTAAAGTTTTCACGGGAAATCTGGGAAATGTTGATTACTCGCTGTAAGGAACGGTTTCCATGGAAACGAAATAACAAGTCTGTCAATTAATATCAAGAGCGTTGGTGCTATAGATGGGCGTTATCGTTAATTTTTGGCATCGATATTTCTCATACACCAACCGATGCTGGCATCGTTTTTTCGGCATCGATGCCGGCCGAAACGTGATAAATTTACCGCCTGGCCGAGGCTCGCGCAACGGATCGTTAGTAAGTAGTAAGAGTAGTAAGAGGATGGTGCCTGATAAAAACATTCCTTTGAAGTTAGATAATTACCTAGAGTTTTGTTTATAGTTACGACCAAAAACATATTTAGTTATGTTCCAGTTGAGTCAAGATAAAATGAGAATAAACATGAACTTATTTTTTCAAAACATAAGAAAATGTTTTCCAAAATATGAGTTTTTCTAATTTGGAGTTGGAAAGGCGTGTCCTTCATTTATTGAAACTGTACCCGGCTTTGGAGAATATCCGTTTACATGGCACATAGTTTACAATATTACACCTTGTACGGTATATTTCAAAGTCGGGTATATTTTAGAATGACAAAACCACCATCCCGTCAGAGACCGTTCTTCTCTGACGGGATGGTGCTTCTCGTCGAAGACATAACTTATACACTGACTAAAATATTTACAAATTCCGATAGTATCGTCTTTTTATCAAAGTGGTCCCAAAAAGGATATGCTGCTCTTTGCCGTCTCGACATGATCAAAAACTACTACTGGTTTAAACAAATGAATGCGTGCGTAATTCGTATATTTTACAACTGATCCGTTACTTGGTCATAAAAGGGACGCTTGAAAACAAATACACAATTACAAAGGTCTATCCTGTTCGTTAACTTTCTAACCAGATGCGAGATTCCATGGTCGCAGTAATTGTAAGGAGCGGTCTCGAAATAGGTGACTGCATGAGCAATTATATTTTCTATTCATGCAATCTAAAGGGCTAAAGGTTCATTTATTCCTTAATTAACCCTAGCTCTAATTTAATTAATTAAACTCAAATAGTTTATAGGTTTATGTTACAGCTGCATGCATATTGATTTATCATCTTATTTATTAGAGTTTATACCTATCTTAGGGCGGGAATTACTGTGACTTAATTCGTCCACTCAAGGGGTAAATACTATAGCTATATTTACAGGCATCTCGTAATCAGCTCTCAGAATAGAGATTCATCGCTCGATGGAGTGTAATTTCATAAACATCTTTCTAACAATAGTTAGAAAGGTCTTTCATTATTATTAAATACCCTTGTATTTCGCAACCAAGCACTCGCGCGCACCGGCCTAATCTAGGTATAAAAGTACGTTGTCGTTCTCGTTGGTCATCTTACTCGCGTAGCCACGGGTGCAAACGAGAGCGAGCGAGCAAGACTATAATGTTCAGTTGGTCGGCACCGTGCGCTCGATGGCATCTGTAATGTTTTGTGCTCACGTTTCTCAAAATCAGATGCTGAGGGCATCCGTTTTACATTATATCGGCATCGGATGCCGGCATCATTCACTGGCATCGATGCCCGATAACGTTTTTTTCTGAAACGGCCATCTCTAGTGCTATACCTACTTTTGGATTGGTTTATAATATCCTAGAACATAGGATGCTTTTTTTCGCGATAAACAGTAGTCGAATGGAAACAGTAACGCGTGGACGAATTCGCGGGCGGGAAAGTTAGTATTTTATAACACAAAGTTAACTAAAAACTTATAGTGAAATGGTTTATTTTCCTCTAGCTTTCACCCACGACTTCGTCCGCATGGACTGCAATAAAAAAAATATGTAAATTTTCAAAAAAATATGTAAATGTTGTTTGTTTTGTTGTGTGTATAATAATAAATGTTCTGAAGACGAAACAGCAACAACCCACATTATTAAAAGCTTTTATTTAAATTGCAATATTTGTATGTATGTCTGTATGTATGTTTGTTTAGGTCTAATCTTGAAAACTGAATTACTCACTTCCTCTTATCCTACGGAATTGAATTTTTGCATGTTGGTTCGGTTCCGATGACAATGCATTCTTATGGTAAGCATTACCTAAATCGACATCCAATATACAGAAACTCTTCAACGTTTAACAGCACAGACACGAAATTTTGTGAACGCATTATATTATGCTAGCTCGTTTGAAGTTTTACGATGGCATGGTTGCCTCCTGATTAGGTAACTCCTCAACGGTTAACAACATAGACGTGAAATGTTGTTTACGCATTTAATTGTGATATCTAAGTTTCATCATGACATGACTACTGCATAAAAGTTTTTTATAAAACGTTTTTAAATTAACTTATTTGGTTTGTCATAATACTCAGTACTTCATCAATACTTTTGCAGTTTACTTTTTTTTCTTCTCTGCAACCCGTCTAAATGAGAGATGTCTCAAATCTGATTTGAATTAGTTAAATTATCAAAAAAAAAACATCTCGCTATTTATCAAATTTCACCGCATAAGAGCGGTTCGTATTATTGAACAAACAATTACTCGAACATAGTTAATACACAGTCATGCTGATTCGTTTAATTAGATTTGCAGACCTTTATTTGCTGGGCCAACTTACCTTTTAAGAATGGGATAGAGATGGGGCTGACCATTATAGGGTTTTAATAACTAAAGGCTTTTATTTTTTTAATTACCGGAACGTCGAGTCTATCTGCGTCGACTTTGTACAGCCAGCTACAGAAAGTCGACGCATGCGGTTTTTCATCGCTCCGTGCTTCGGAGGGAACGTTAAGCTGTCGGTCCCAGATGTTATTGATTAATAGCAGTCATTAAGCCATGTCAGAGGCCTTCGGGCGGCCTGATAAACTCTGACACCAGAGGCCAGCACTACCTCATACAACAAGCAAGCCAGCTACGGTAAAATTTTCTTAAGAGATCGATGTTAACTTTTGGAATTATTTCCAAGCCTACGTATCTAATGTACTTGGTCTTTAAATTTCATGACTGCTTTGCCCATCTATCTATCTATACTAATAATAAAGAAATAAGAACGAAAAGTCTGTACAAAGAAGATAAATTAAAAAATGGTCTAGATGTCAATGTCTAGGGTACTTAAAATAAGCTATCTGTGTGTCTGTCTGTGTGTATGTCTGTATGTTTGTTCACGCATCACGCAAAAACTACTGTACCGATTGCGATGCTGTTTTATTTTTAGATAGCTTAGAGTTTGAATTAAAAACTGGGGTACTTGGTATCTCAATCCGATGAGTATAAGACGAGCAATCGATTAAAACTTTTTTAAGGCTGAAGGAATTTTGATCAAATGTTGTTAGTTATATTGATATTTTAGGTCTTGGGATAGTACGTAGAATACATTTAACCTAGAGAAATGACCACGCGTGGGAAGCCGCGGGTACTGCTACTATTGAATACGAGTCCATTTTGCATTAGTGCAATTCCTACTCCAAATACATAAATTACAATACCTTGAATCAGTACCTACCTTGAACTAGTAATTCAGTACCTAATTACTCCAAATTTATTGATCCGAATAGATAACATGGGTAACATAATGACTTCAAGGTATTGTAGCTTAGTTCAAATAATGAGAAAAAACTAGGTGTCCTTTATGTAATTTAGTTTATAGGTAGGTAGTATAATAATAATTCATGATATACACAATATGTCACTCAAAGAGTCCTCATTAAAAATGCTATTATTTGGACAACTGACATCAATTTATCAAAATTTCATAGTCATGAAGGGTAGAAATAAAGTATATTTCAGGGAATACCAAAGTAATTGTTCAATATGACAATCCTTAAACATGCCGTCAAAGTCTTCCGACAAAAGCATCGCACGCTGCACGAAGGTTATTGTGAGATTCGGTCCCATTCCCGACGAAGCGCTGCTTTCAGCGTATCCACACTTTCATATTGTTCACCGGCAAGCGCTGGAGCTCTCGAACAATGGTTGCTTTTGATTCCAGCCAAATGCAAGGCAATCACACTTTGCGTTTATCATCCATATTGCTTTTTTTACCTCCCACGTTTTTTGTCAGGTTGCTAACAAGATTATGCATTCCTCCAAATTTTTCTACACTGTCATGAATAGTTTAAATATTGCAGCAGTGTGAAGTTGGTAACGACTAGAATGACGGACCCTGTAAATATTACGGTATTTGAGTAGCTCTTATTTAAAAAAAATACAATTGTTTTAAAACAGTGACTTCAGTACCTAATGTACCTATCTACATCTACACTAATATTATAAAGAGGAAAGATTTGATTGTTTGTTTGTAATGGATAAACTCAAAAAATACGAACCCGATTTTAAAAATTATTTTACATAAAGAAAGCTAAATTATTAGCGAGTAACAATAGCAGGACTTCATTTTTCAAAAAAATTGAGTTCTCTTCGAAAATTGCAATAATGAAACCTGAGGTATTAAATTTTGCAAAAAATCTCGATTACCTTTGTATCACAAACCAAAGAGTATATAAATACTACGTAAGATCACAAACTAAGAAGGAGATACGGGTCTTTGTTTATGGAACGTTGCCATGGAAACGAAATCACACAACATCTAATAATCACTGACGTAGGAAATCCTCTATGCTAATAATACACGAAATAGTAACCGTAATACAACCTCCTTGCGTTAAACAGAATAATACTATAGACGAAATGGTACGTACAAACATTTTGTGTAAGAAATTGTGTTGTTCTATTTGTCCAAATAAAGTACCTACTAATTTTATCTTTCTATATATCTACCCGTGCGAAGCCGGGACGGGTCGCTAGTTTATTATAAATGTGCTGCAAGGTTGCCAAACTAACGCGCGCAATATTCTCGTTGGTAGGTACTACATATTATACGAAAACATTCACACATGCATTAATTTAATTATGGTCGGTACGGTAGCTGCGGTAACAAAGTCCGCTTCACAATCCAAGGGTTCGGTTCAAAATCAAGGCCCTGTACTATTATTTATTCTGTGCCTGCACCAATGACTCATCGTAGTCAGTCTCGGGCAAACATTGAGGGTACCGGCTCCAAGAACCTCAAAATAAAAGTACATGTCACATTCACCACTAGGTCAGCATGGTGGGCTACGCAGTACGCCCTATCCTCTTTCTCTGACAGAAGGCTTGTGTCTCTGGGAACGTGTAGCTTATAGTGATGGTGATGATGGTTCATACATAGGTACTGCATATAAATCCTAGTATGCGTAATCATTTCCTCAACCTTGCTCTAGTATTTATGAAAAAATAAGATGACTACGACAAATGCGCGAACAAACATACAGACAAACAAACAGACAGACATGATTTATAAAAATGTTATATTCTTGTTCAGTTAAGGGTGAATAGGTATCTACTAGGCAAGCGTGCTACACCTTCGACCACATCATCGCTTTCCATCAGGTGAGATCGTGGTCAAACGATTGCCTAGTCAGAATTATAAAAAAAAAAAAGAAGTTGCTTATTTTAAGTACCATAGACTTATTTTGAAATTATTTTCTTTTGGTGAATTTATCGTACATATTGCTTTATTATAAGTATATCTATATCTTCTTGACTTATAATAAAACTGTAACGGGTCCAATTCTGTACATTGAAGATATTTAGAATATTTTTTTGGACTTTATTCTAGATTCGATACTGAAGCTAAAACTGTATTTTTTTTTAATTTTTGTCTGTCTGTCTGTCTGTATCTTGGCTAGGCATTACGCCGAAACGACTGAATGAATTTAAATGAAACTTGGTATGATTTGAATTTATACTACGAGGTAGGACATAGGCTACTTTTCATCCCGAAAAATGAAAGGGTTCCTGCAGGATTGGGGTTGAAAGTTATTTCAAAAAACACTTACCATTCTGTAAAAATGGCTCTGTTCAAAATCCGTGCGGTAGTATTTTGATGCAACTTGGCACAGTCATAGTTTATATGATTGGTTTAAAATGAGGAACTTTTTATCCCGAAAAAATAAAGATTTCCTGCGGGATAATGTCCCAAATTCTGTAAATTAAAGATATTTTGTATTTTTTTTTGGGGGCCGTTCTGTATTCCATACTAACATACTGGATACTTTTCATCCCGAAAAATTTAAGGGTTCCTGCAGGATAGAAGTGAAAAATTATTTGAAAGAACACTTAGCACGCTGAAACTATTGAACGGATGTTGATGCAACTTGGCACAGATATAGTTTATAAGATAGGTGATAATTATGGATACATTTTGTCCCGAAAGAATAAAAGAATCCTGTGGGATATGGGTCCAAATTCTGTATATTAAAGATATAGTGTATTTTTTTTGGAAGTTACTCTTTGTTCTATTATGATGCCTAAACTGTAGGTATGTTTTTTCAGTTTTGTCTGTATGTTTGTCAGTCTGTATCTTAGCCGCGCATCACGCCGCGCCGGAACTACTGGATGAATTCAAAAGAAACTTGGTATGATTTGAGTTCGTACTACGAGATAGGACATAGGATACTTTACATATCGAAAAATGTATGGGTTATTATTTAGAGGTTGAAACTTATTTAAAAGAACGCGTACCACGCTGAAAGTAATGGACGGGTTTTGATGCAACTTGGCACTGTCTTAAGTTATATGATGGGTTAAAATTGAGGACACGTTTTATCCCGAAAAAGTAATGGATTTCTGCGGGATATGGGTGAATATTTAAGTAATAATTTTTTTTTTTGGATGGTTCTCTATATTCGATACTGGAGCCAAACTGTTTTACTTTTTAATTTTGTCTGTCTGTTTGTCCGTACCTTGACTGCACATAGCACCCAAACTACTACAAAAATTCCAATGAAAAAAATGCTTTTGGGTGCTTTAAAAAGGCAATGAACAATTATTTTTTGTCAGTCGTTTCTTTAATTGTTTGTCTGAATGTTTGTTTATTCGCGCATCACATAAAAACTACTGGACCGATTGCAATGCGGTTTTCATTGTTAGATAGCTTAGGGTTTGATTTAAATCTGGTGTAATTGGTATCTCAATCCGGTGAGGTAGAAGCCGAGCAATTGATAAAGTATTTTTGACGGCTGAAGAAATCTTGTTCAAATGTTGGTATATTGGTCCTGGAATAGCACATTATGGTACTTTGAACCTAAAGAAACGAATACGCGTGCGAAGCCGCGGGTACAGCTAGTATAATATATATAGAAAGATTAATGTTATAAATTTTCTTTGGGGATGATTATATTCTCTAAAAATGGGTTCTAAGTAAGGTGTGGACATCGATATTTGTATCGATCACAACATATTGTTGTTTGGTGTATGAGTATGGTACGAGATAACTAAACATGGCATTCCTAGATGCCGTCTCTGACTGGTGAAAGGAAAATTTTGTCAGTCAGTAGTGGATGTGTTTTTCCGATGCGTGCTCATATCGCTATCTATGAGGAAGGTGAACTTAGAAAACCACCTGCATTTCCTGTTCCACTTCTTTTATTACCTGTGGGCAAGGTCTTGTGCTCGATGCCTGTGGGCCACTCCCACAGCCAACTTTTTGAGGATCCAAATAAAACATGCTCTTATTGTCATGGTGAAACTTAGAAAGGGCTATCACATTTAAATGCATATACAACATTTCGTGTCTTTCTGTGCTGTTAACCGTTGAGGAGCTGCCTAGTCAGGACCCAACCCTGAGTGCTGCAACTATGGTTAAACTTGAACCGGCTATCATTATAAAATGCATGGACATAATTTCGTGTCTGTGCTGTTGATCATCATGTGCTGAAGAGTACCTTTATCTGGACACCATGTCATGGTACAATTTAAAACCAACTAAAATAATAAAATGCGTATACAAAATTTCATTGTGTGCTGCAAACCGTTGAAGAGTTCTTTTTTCTGGAATTAATCCTGGATGTCGATTCAGGTCATAAAATGTAAATGTCTTACCATAAAATGCATTGTCATCGAAACTGAACCAACGTGTAAAACTTCACCTCCGTAGGATAAGAAGAAGTGGTTCTACTTCAGCTTGCAAGATTTGACCTAAACAAGCATACACACATACAAACATTTCAAGTAAAAAAGGGGTCCTTCTCTCATTTACACCTACTGTTTTTGTTGCATCATTGGGTAGAATTCAAAAAAGCCTCAAATTTCTCCAAAAAATGAAGATTGCATTCAAGGACACCAGGAAGTAAACATGGTCACACGTGTTTTAAAAACCTGAACATCGATAACATAATATGGCTACCCGCTTATGTAGTAGGATAGTTTCGAAATTAGGGCTGTTATTAATAATTCTCGGAAGATACGTTAGACGTTACATACGGTAGACACAAACAAAATGATTGATTTATCTGAATCAAGTACAAATTGCTGAACACAGTACCTAATTATCTGTTATGGTCGAGTTGTCGTGTAATGTTTACTTGAACTTACGCCGACTAGTAAGTAAATGGATGAGTATAAGACTTGTAAAATTGATAGTGTTGTGTGTAGAGCGACTTCACAAGTTTAGCGAACATACGATTACTTATATGGCCTGCATTATTGATAACTAGTAATCAGAGTAAACAGTTTTTAAACATTTTTGGTTAACGGTGTGAGTGTGTATTATAACACTCGTGGCACAAAAATAAGCCAACCCGTAAGCTAACAACGAGCTAAGAAGTCAAATTATATACTGTTTGAATATACATCACAAGGCCTTCAATTTGATACCCATATTGTAAAATTAGAAGAAAAAATATATTTTTCGCATTTGAAAATGGGGCCATACTCCCAACATTTCGTTTTTTTTTTTAATAAATGTAGTTTATGTTACTCGGGGGGATGTAAGGACCCCAACGATACCCCATACGTATAAATCTGATCAGGCATTTAAAAGTTATGGTGGAATAAAGAAACTCACACTCCTTTGTTTTTGGGCAGTCGTGTAAAAGTTAATACTAAGTATTTAGGAAATAGCAAAGTACTTTATAAAATATGATACTTTTGTATTGTCTCGTCAATAATTTTTCATAGTAAACAATAAAAAATATAATACTTAAATAATTTTTCTCAACAAAAAAGTGTTTTAATTTCGTAAGTTTGATTTGCAAATTGGAAAGACAATTAAGTATTCAAATGCCTACCTACGGATTTTCATTTTGTAACTATTCTACGACATGTATCAATATATGTTATTATAAAATTATGAACAAACTAGTTCAACGACTACTGTATCACCATACCTCTTAACTCCCTTAAGACAAAAGTGTATAGCTGAACAGAAAAAAAAACATGGTGAAATTAAGGAGCTGAAGAGCAAACTGAATAGGTAACTTGCAAAAGCGAAAATACATAGGGCCTGAAAACAAAAGAAGGCCTGTAAGAAAGGTATAAAAACTTATAATAAAGTAGCCTCCCCATACTCCCCAGTTCTATGAAGAGACGTTCGCTGTCAGTTTTTTAGTATCAGCTGTTCGATTGTGGAATGCCCTCCTAGAAATCAGACGTGCTAAAATCTTACCAATGTCCAAGAATAACAATTATAAGAAAAGTTTCAAAGTTTAAATACATCATCATCATCATCTTCATTTCAGCCTTTAGAAGTCCACTGCTGAACATAGGCCTCCCCCAAAGAGCGCCATGACGAGCGATCTTGTGCCACCTTCATCCACCGACTTCCTGCGATGGCCACAATGTCGTCGGTCAAGAATAATTATATTTCCAACGTAAAATTTACTTGCCTGTCGTATGAGGTAGTGATATACACGTTTAGTATAATATTCTGTATTGATTGATTGTAACAATTTTTATTGTTTTCTATAACGGTATCTGTTTAGTGCACTACTTTCATTCCACCGCTGACTACCCCTTATTCTACCAAAATCCAAAGGTTATCACGAAGAGATCGCTCTTAAGGTTAGACCATCCATTATACTTTTTATTTAGGGTGCAATTAAGTGTTATCTATCTGTTTATCTATCTATTAGTAAAATACTTAATTCGAAAATAATAGGAAGTAATAATAATTTAAAATTTTGACGCAAATCGGCAAACGTACAGTAAAATACCCTTCCAGCTAGACCGAGCGACGATTTGGACAAGGTAGCAGCCGTCAAAATGAAAAGAGCCGAATATTACATTCAGTTGTGCGCCTTAGGAGAAATATAATATGCCCATCAGTAGACTAAGAGGTACAGGCTGTTGACGAATAATGTTTAAACGGAAACTTGAGAAAACTGTTGGCCTCAAAGGCCAACCTCGACCCTTATTATTATTTAATTATATTATTATTATTACTTTTGTGTTTCATGTTTGTTTAAATCAATTAAGAGGTACTTTTGATTCGTGTTATTTGAATATTATTTTTCAATCAAAGTTACACATTTTGTTATGCGACAAAAAACGCTTTCGTCGATCTCTTATGTATTATCCTGTTTGATAGTGATTATCTCAAATCTACCAAACATTGAGGAAACATTTGGTTCCACTAGGTTCCACTACAATCCCGTCCTACTAGGACGGGATTCAAATTCGAAACCACCGTAAGAAAAAGTAATAAAATTCATCCTTAGGCCTTTGTTTATTTATGCAACTTATAAGAATTTATATATATTGCATAAATAAACAAAGGCTTATGAATGAATTTTCTCTACTGAGAAAGTTGTATTTAACAACAACCCACAAATATTGCACGACAAAAGTCATATCTTTGGCCCCCCTTTCCATAGGCACAGACAGCGTTGCCACACCAACGAACCATCACCGTACGACTAGACGATCAGCAAAGCGCCGCCCTTTCATGGTTGAAATACCTCGCACAAGAACGAAGCGTTACGCTTCTTCATTTATTATAAGAACTGAAAAGGAGTGGAATGCCCTGCCCTCGTCAGTGTTTCCGGTAAATTATAACCTCGGTGTGTTCAAGTCAAGAGTGAATAGGTATCTACTAGGCAAGTGTGCTACACCTTCGACCACATCATTGCTTTCCATCAGGTGAGATCGTGGTCAAACGATTGCCTAGTCCGTAATAAAAAATAAAAAATAAAAAAAAAATTGGCTAAGACCCCAGAGTCAGAGAATAATTAATATTAGTACGTATTTTGTTTCTATTCACATCAAAATGAAAGCCCCGTAGAGTTTCTTCATGTTCTCTTATTTACGTATTTCCGACGCACTGGTAGAGTCAGAAGAGTATTTCCTTTTCCAGTGTGAGATTTAACTCGGTTGGCACATGAAAGGGAAATTTCCTTTTCAAACTCAAAGCATACTTACTCGTACTTTACCTAAATTTTATTGATTTGATCTTTTTATCCAGTTGCTTACCGCGCGCGCACGCGCATATATGCGCCAGTACTGCGCAATGTTAGATATATCGCCAACCGATGATCTACGCATTTCTCCTTGTTCATGAGATGTTAATTTTGACTTGTAAAAGTGCCATTATTTTGCCTATTTACAATAAAGTCTTTGACTTTGACTTTTTCAGTATAGACTTTTCCATCGTACTAAAATTATTTTAGTTACGTATCGATTAAAAAATGACCATGTTAGATATACTTACCTAACATTTTAAAATATGGATAAAACGTGCATACATATTTTTAAAATAGTTTTCAAACATATGCTCCGGTAATATGTTTTAGGGTTCCGCACTCAAACACTATTATCAATATAATGTTAAAATTTGGCACATATATCGATTTATATAACCGCTATATAGATGTACTGCTGCACAGTGCGGCCTTGACCGAGTGCAAACTTTGGCACCCCCCTTTCACCCCTTTGGGGTGGATTCTCAAAAATCTCCCCCCCCCCCTCGCCCTCCCGGTGCACCTGCACCTTTAGGGTACTCAAGGAATATTTCCTCCAAATTTTAAGTTTCTAGGTCCACCAGTTTCAGCTGTGCGTTGTCTGTCTGACAGTATGTCACAATAATGTTTCATAAGTATAGATGACAAAAAAAAAAAGATAAAAATGTACCCTTATGTAAAATGTACAATTGGGGGCTCTTTGAATACGTATTTTAAACTCGTAAAATACTGATAAAAATCTAGGGTACCAGCAAATAATATGAATTAACAAACAAAGTTATCACTGCTATCTCAAGTTAATAATCTAAATCTCGTCAGTTGCAGGTTCACTTGGGGTAACTATCAAAACACGACTTTTCAGTTGAAGCATTTAATTATTATTTTCGTGTTAAATTGATGATACCTTTTTATAGTATTTTACCTTTTTTGGATTTGTTTTGAGTGAATAGCTTAAACTTTACCGAATTTTCAGTCTGAATTTTGTTCCTATAAGCCCTATTTTCAACCGACTTCAAGAGGTTCTCAATTTGACCGGTATGTATTTTTGTATGTATGTTGCGATATCTCCGGCAATTGTGGATAGATTTCAATATTTTTTTAATGGATAGGGTATCTCAGGGGTATTCCCATTTAAATTTCATGAAAATATTCCACCTTTTAGGGTGGAAAATTATGAGATGACTTAATTTTATTAACTTTCACCCACTTTATAACACGATATCTCCGTCAAATGTGAGTCGATTTTGTTTTTTTTTTTTTTTATAGAATAGTATATGTTTTAGCTCGAGTTTTTGGATTCAATTGAGAGAGGTGCTATCAGGCTCATTGGGGATGACACTCTAGTAAAAAGTAGGCTTCAAAGTCTGGCGCATCGACGTGAGGTAGCAAGCCTGTCGGTATTCTACAGATTGCACTATGAGAGTGTGCACAAGAACTGCACAACCTGATTCCCCCATCACCTTTCCATCACCATACGACTGACGATCAGCAAAGCGCCACCCTTTTATGGTTGAAATACCTCGCACAAGAACGAAGCGTTACGCTTCTTCATTTATTGTAAGAACTGCAAAGGATTGGAATGCCCTGCCTTCGTCAGTGTTTCCGGTAAATTATAACCCAGGTGTGTTCAAGTCAAGAGTGAATAGGTATCTACTAGGCAAGCGTGCTACACCTTCGACCACATCATCGCTTTCCATCAGGTGAGATCGTGGTCAAACGATTGTTGAAGATCTGATGAAGACCTTCGGAGTTACAAAGGAGCTCCTCAATGGATAGCAGTAAGTCACTTGCGATTGCTGTTAGCGCATGTTCATGTAAGGTAATGTTCACGCCACTCAAAGAAGGAAATAAAATAAACTTATTTACCGTTTTTTTACTTTAAAATAAGTAAAAAACGGCTTCAAAATGAAATAAATCTAACCAAATCAAAGGCACAGATTCCTTAACTGGTTCCCACATAAAATTATTTTATTCATTTTGAAGTCGGTTTTTCATTTTTTTAAGTTTATTTTATCTATATAAATCTTTACTTATAATAAAACTGTAACAGGTCCAATTCTGTACATTGAAAATAATTTAGTAATTTTTTTTGGAGGCTTTTCTGTATTCCATACTGAAGCCAAAACTGTTTTGTTTTTCGTTTTTGTCTGTCTGTCTGTATCTTGGCTAGGCATCACGCCGAAACTACTGAATGAATTTAAATGTAGTTTGGTATGATTTGAATTGAATTCAAACTACGAGGTAGGATATAGGATACTTTTCATCCCGAAAAATGAAAACGGTTCTCGCAGGATAGGGGTTGAAAAATATTTAAAAAAACACTTACCATTCTGAAACTACGAGACGGATTTTGATGCACCTTGGCACAGTCATAGTTTATATAGTGGGTGAAAATTAAGGATATTTTTATCCCAAAAAATAAAGGGTTCCTGCGGGATAGGGGTTCAAATTCTGCACATTTAAGATATTTAGTAAATATTTTTTTGGAGTCTGTTCTATTATTCGTACTTAAGCTAAAACTGTTTTTGTTTTCATTTTTGTCTGTTGTCTGTCAGTCTGTCTGTATCTTGAACGCGCATCATGCCGAAACTACTGAATGAATTCAAATGAAACTTGGCATGGTTTGAGTTCATACTACGAGGTAGGACTTTGGACACTTTTCATACCGGTAAATTAAAGGGTTCCCGCAGGATATAGGTATTTTATTTGGAGTTGGTATTCTTGTTTTAACGGTTTATAGTTACTTCCGTAGTTCACCTCTAGAATAATAAAAGAATATTCGTCCAAATTTCAAATCCGGTTTAGGCTGGGCGTTGTCTGTCGGTCAGTCAGTCAGTAGGTATGTCACAGTACTGATTTAAAGGCATGATTAAAATAATGTAATAAAATACATATTTTTATTATTCTGCCCAAAAGTGAAGTACAGTACAGTACACTTATAATAAAGTAGTAAGTACCAAAAAATCTGTAAAAGGAAGATTATTATTTAAAAACTAAAGATCTAGGGTACTAAAATTAAGCTACTGAAAACAAATAAAACATTTTTAAAATTCGTGTCTGTCTGTTTGTATGATAGTCTGTTTAAGCATTACGTAAAAACTACTGTACTGATTGCGATGCGGTTTTCACTGTTGAATATCTTAGGGTTTGACTTAAAAACTGGTGTACTTATTATCTCAATCCGATAAGTAGATGCCGACCATTAACAACCATGCAACCATTAAAATCTTTTTGACGGCTTAAGGAATTTTGTATAAATGTTCGTATTTTGGTATTTTAGGTCTTCAAATAGTAATAAAGTTCTTTTAACCTAGAGTAATGGCCACACGTGCGAAGCTGCGGGTTCAGCTAGTCAGAAATAAAGTTCTGTTACCCTAATTTGTTTTCATTCTTACGACTGTTACTCCAATTTGACCTCAAGATTTCTTTAAATATTTCAGGTCAAAATGGTTTATAGCTTGTAAAAAAATTGTTTTAGGGCAACAATTCATTTTGATATGTTGTATTTGTATGTTGTATGGTGTGTACTACGTTGGTTGATGTTACTTTAAGTTAAGGTTTATAAGAATGTACCGAAAAATAAATAAATAATCACTTAGTGTCGTTTACCCTTACTTCACTGTATTTTTTAATTTATTTGTATAGGAAAAAAAAGTAGAAATCCTTAGGGAAGAAGAAACTAAATTATATCAGCTATAGCGAAGGGTACGAAGTCTAAAATCTCGGATGAGGCTCTTCGGCTTATGGACAAACTACGGGAACAACAGCAAGCTACACCGTTTGAAAAAAAGGGCTCACATTTAAAACAATAATACGGTAAGATGGTGCGTCGTGACCTCATATGCTTGAGTAGATCCCGTTTGACGAAGCTCAAGACCAATAATAGCACAACCGACGTTTCTAAGCTGGACATCCTTTTTGAGATTGAAGAATTCTATGGCTGATTGTACGACTCGCATGCTTCTAGACCCGAATTCTGGGTCGTTCTGGAAATCGTTGCAGTGATGCCAAGTGGACTACTGAATCGAAGTACTGAGATTTTTGTATGACGCCGTGACTATGAGTAAGTACAAAACCAGCAGTCTTAACATATCCAACTGCGCAGGGAGAGAGACAGGGGGATGTTATATCCCTGAAACTGTTCACTAATGCCTTGGATGATATGTTTAAGACGCTGGATTGGAAAGAAATGGACATTAATATCAATGGCGAGAACATCACATACTTACGACTTGCCGATCATTTCGTCCTTATAACAGAGTCGCTGCAAGACTTGCAAAGTATGCTGACCAACCTAGTTGATTCTTCTCGATGGATCGGTATCGGAATGAACAAAGATAATACCAAGATCATGGTTCAACGATCTTAATGACCCGGAATTGATTGCAGTCAATGGTGTATCTACCTGTTGAATTTGTCCAACAATATGTTTACCTTGAGCAAATATAGCAATTAGGTAAAAACAATTTTGAGAAGGAAGCCAACAGAACAATTCAGCTAGGTCGGGCAGCATTCAGCAAGTCTTAATTCTCGTCATCCATTCCACAGTGCCTAAAGACAAAAGTCTTCAATAAGTGCATCCTAGCGGTCATGACCTACGGAGCCAAAACGTGGACATTCACGATTAAGAATATTGAATAAAAAAAACGACTAACTAATACTAATAATATGTACTAATTTATGTTTAACTTTTATTTATTAAATTTTTAATTGAGTTTATCTTCACACAAAAAATACATTTAGCGCATCTTAAATATGTATTTTTATTTAACATATGAATTTTTCGTATGTTGCTTCTTTTTCTTCAATATGAGGCTTAATAATTTGAAGATCCTCCTCGGTTTTGGATTCTTTACTATTGTTTTCTATTTTGGCACATACTTTGCACTTATCCTTCTTTGGAATGTGGACAGTTATATTGCTATACTCTGTAGTTGAGTAACTCTGTCTCAAGTAATTGAATTTTTGCTCGCCTACGAAGTTATCCTGTTTTTTTTTGACTAAACTTTTCATATAAACGATATAAGTTGGTGGCATTTTTGTACACATGTGACAAGTGTAACATAATCATTGATGGAACAACGTTGATGACATTTTGGTGTAACTGCTGTATAATTTTATTATTTAAAGTATAATAAACTTGTGTAAGTGCAATGTCTATTTAACAAGATACTAACTCTATCTTTACCTGCTTCGGCCATACAAATACACCAATTTGATTTGGCCAAATGCATAACATAACTAGTTACATAACTATTACGAAGAAAATCTGAAAAAAAAACACAGCTAAAATATGAGGTTTATATATCATTCTTTCAACGCTAGTTTTTTTTTTCCATATATTTGAATGAGCAGAAATTTCTAAGTAAAACTGTATACGCAACTTATTTTACGTGTTTTGTCAGTTACCCCAATTGAACCTGCAACTGACGATCTATCTATATCTAAACATATAATAAACCTGTAACCAAAGTGAAATCTGTACATGGAAAATAATTTAAAAATAACATTTTATTTGAGTGGGCACTTATATGAAAGTAGTAGAATCCTAAAATATAGTTTTTTAGAATTTTTGACTATCTGTCTGTCTTTCTGTATTTGACTTCATGACGCAAAAACCACTGGATAGATTTTGATGCCGTTTGCTGAACCTTGGAGTGCTGTGAAGGTTTTTATCTCCTGTTTCATCAAACTAAAGGCATCCAAAAAAAGTTACAGTCGTTTTTATATATAGTGGCACTACAGAATAGATAATATTTAGATACTAACTACGTAGTAAGACAGAAATTAAATCAAACAACTATTATGTCGTATTTATCACAGTAAATAAAAACATATTAAAAAGTTTTTAAATTGTAATATTCATTTACATAGATTTCGCCGTATCTACTTATTTGACTTTTAGTATCCCAATATGAAACTAGAAGGTGATGGTTCTACCCACAAAAGACGCCAGCGTTTGTCACATGAGTTATTTAAATAATATCTATAAAACAAAGTCGGAATAGTTCCGTAATCCACAACACAAGAACTCTTACTCTTTTCTTAATTCTTGAACATAAAAGAGTGTGTTTTTTGACAAAGTATGACATGAACATGTCTTACGCATGAAGGTCTAATATAAAAATAAATAAATCTGTCTGAGAAATATGCTACCAAGACATGAGAATATTCTAGAATCGTATATATCAAACAGATTATTTAGAATAAGATAAGAAGATTCCCATTCAGATAAAAAAAAAGTTGGAGTACCACAAGGAAGAGTTTTGGGGTCGATCCTGTACCTATATGTGTGTGTGTGTGTGTGATATTCCCGTATTAGAAAGCAACACATTAGGATCTTTGCGGAAGTTCACACGCAGAAGCAAGGGAGGCGGTTCAAGTGGCTGTCAATCAAGTCGTCAACTGGAAAAAAATGGAGTATTAAACTAAATGAGTCCAAATCAATACACATTGACTTGAGCAACAAACAACACCAGTATTCTCCAGTTTATATCAATCATAAACTAATCCCGTACGAGAATACAGCTAAGTATCTCGGTATGACGCTTGATGCAAAGCTACTCTGGAAAGTTCACGTCAAGAAAAAAAGAAGAACTAGAAATAAGATATAAATTAAAGTATTGGCTGCTTGGCAGACACTCTCAGCTGTCAATTCACAAGAAACTGTTGTCCTAATGCCAGTTTGGTCTCATGGTATACAGCTGTGCGGCTGCACCAAATAAAGCAATACCTTAATTATAAAACGGTTCCAGAATAAATTTTAAATGCTCCTTGGTACATAAGAAATTGGTCCATCGAGACCTCAATGTAGAGTTTGTCGACAAAGTCATTCAAAAATGTGCAGAAGCTCACGAAAATAGACTTCACCATCATGTTAATGTTGAAGTGATCCAGCTTCTCGACCACACGTACATAGTGAGAAGACTTAAACGAACAAAACCGTTCGAGTTAGTGTAGTGTTCAGTATCAGTAATTTTAGTGTAAAGTGGTCCTAATGGAAGTTTTACCGATAAAAAACACACGAACAAAGTGTCTCATCATAATAGAGACAATAAGAAAAGTGTTTTTGGAGACATGTTTAGTTAAGACATTTTAAAAGTTTAAGTTAAAATAAAATTACTTGTTGGCCATATTCAAGGCTAGAATGAATAGGGACAATCATTATGGTGAAATCTAGAAAAGAAAAAAAACCCCTATGATACTAATAGTTAAGAGAATATTAGAAGTGATACGAGTAAAATTAAATTCAGATACAAAATCAATGCGTGTATCATATTCTTTTTATTTCATATTGCAAAAGTTGATTCACATTGGAAAAGTCAACGACCTACTACGTACGAGTACGCATCGAAGAACCTTATTTTCGGGGAACTCATAAATAAAACAGCATAATGGAATTTATCCTGCCCTGCAGAGCTAGCATGGATCTTATTGATCGATAATTTGTCGAATTTCAATGTGAAAAAACAAGGAGCAAAATTGTCGCAATTTTTTTCGCGTTATTTTCCTTTGTTTTGTTTTGTTTTATCAATTCTAGACAGAGTAAAAAACTATTATTAAGACATGAATACATTTAAACTCAGTTCGAACCGAGACATAGAGGTTCAGTGTATATTGAAATTATCAATTGTAACTAACAAAACTTAGTAAGGCATCTACAAATCGAAACACAGTCCAAACCGAGATACAGAGATTAGAGGTTAAGATATTTATTGAAATTTTTGTTTTGAAGGTAGCGCCTTTTTATCTAGCAGCAATTACATGAAAAGATCCGAAGATTGGGCTCAGTGGCAAGCATTAGAAGCCTAAGTCCAGTAGTGGACTAACGCATGCAGTTGATGATGATGATGAGCGTGAACTAAACACGGGCGATTAGGATACAACGATATCCTTGTTTTCTGACTCTGCCCTACCCCCGTTTGCAATCCCAAAACGTTGAACCAGAAGCTGGTGACCACCTTAATAGAGTGTTGAATTAAGGATGCCGAACTGATATATTAAGCGAGAGCCTATTTAGTATTGGGTCACTGACCTCCTTAACCTTGACAAGTCGTCTAAGACTCAAGACAAGGTAAGAGACGTCAAAATCAAGATAAATGGACTCGTCTGAGGTTACCCTTGATTGTTCCTCACAGTTAGGTTAGGTAAGGTTTGCCTGTTTGCGCCACTCCAAACAAGAAAGACATCCACCTTCCATACAAAAATCTAACGAAATATCTATAGATGTCCTGATAAGTATTGTTAGTTACACTGTTTTGAACTGATAATTCCAAAATTAAATGACGACCGCGCGAAAAAAATATTGTGCCTCCTGCCCTACAAAAATAATCATTGTCCTTTGACGTAAATCTGCAATATACCTACGTCAAATTCGCCAAATTTACCGATCGGTAAGACCCATGCTCGCATTTATGATTATGATTTTTATCCTGGTATCCTGTTGTTTCTTGAGTTTCATAGGTTGGAGCGATAGTATCCGAGACGATACTTACTAGTGTGCGTTGAAATCCAACGATAGGTACCCTAAGCTCCGCACCAATGACATTTCTAAGTTAGGTATGTGCAGATTTTCATCGCTCCGTGCTTCGAAGGGCACGTGGGTCTGTTGGTCCTCGCTGTCATTGATTAGTAGCAGTAGTTAAGCCAGAGCAGAGGCCCTCGAGTGGCCTGACAAACTCTGACACTACCTCAAAAAAGCATAAAGTGGGCAATGATAGCGAGGCTGTATTTGTCTTGTGCATATCGAAGTTCTGTGACACAGTCATTGCCCTCTTGACTTGCATGCAACACACTTGCGTTTTCTATGCCGCATTTTATGGACAAGTACCCTTTTACCCAGTTAAAAGCCCAACATACGATGAAGGGATTTTAACTTCGTAAAGGTTTATTTTATAGAAACTGTACTATTATAAACTGAGATGATAACAGTACATACAAGCATTACCTACGTTTAATTCAGAGATGACAACGAAGAATTTGTATATGTATAAACTGTGTCGTCAAAGTTATAAACACGGACTATCGACTGATAACACTCATATAATGTAATTTAAATGTATTTCCTTAACAAGAAGAAAAATAAATAAGAGATAAGGGATAGATAACTAGTTGTAGAAGTGCCTTTATTAATGATACTAAACAAACAACGAGCTTTAAGAAGACCTTGGTCAATTGTTAGTTAAAAATGCAGTCAAACCTGAGCAGCGAGCGCTTTATCACCCAAATCATCTACAAGCAAGCAAGCAATGCATTTAAACTGTTTGAAAGGTTACAAGTCAATAGCTTGTCAGAGTCAGTCTCTCAGCGTGCCGATGAGTCACCAACCCACCGCTGACGCTGCTGTGGGCTCCTCGAGTGAGGCAGATTCAAAACAAGCTAAGTACCGTAAAACCAAATAAATTGTAAGTGTATGTACATGTATGTCGAATGAGGTAGTACCGACCTCTAGTGTCAGTTTGTCAGCCCACCCAAGGGACATAACTGATAAATGTCATGGGTCTGGGGCCAAGTATTGAACCTGGTATCGTTGGTCTGCAAAGCCCATACTCGTATGTTACCGCTCGGCCACCATCACATAATGTAAAAGCGCTGTGGCCAAACGGTATCGCCTTCCGGACGCCTCGGGCACAATATTTTTAAGCATCGATTTCTTATAAAAAATAATTAAAAAATGAATGAAAAAGTGTTTTAACCTGTTTTAAACCGCAGCCTCAAAATGGAATCATTAATATCTTGCTACTCCCAAAGCAACTGTGAAGTTTTTGAAGGAGTAATAGCAGTTTGAGTAAAAGAAGATTAAGAAAATAGTAAACATACAATTATTAGAAAATGATGGGGAAAAAACGAATATGGTAATGGGTTTTCTCAGTGAGTGAAAATTCGTGATACTTATTAACACGGCGCCACCTTGCTGCATGGCGCGGCAAGGCTAGTGAAATGAAAAGGTCTATCCAACACTTTCAAATGGCGCTAATTCTGCAAAATAAATTTCAAATGAAACTGAACACCAGGAGCAGGAACTTACGACTAGATTATGCAATGGAAACAAATGGGGTCATTAATTCTGCAATTGTAATCTCGGTGCAATAATGTCAAGCTGTGTGTGTTTAACATCGTATTAACCTCTGTATCTTAACAAACATTCTTATCGTTTGCTTTCTTTTGCCCGTTATAGGTATTTGAATTCTTATTCAGCTTGTGCGAAAACGGTATAATGGGATGAAGCCCAGCTAATAACAATGAAAACAGTCGATGTACACGGAACTTTCTAGAAAATATAACCTTTGAAAGGCGATGATGGAAGTAATTATTATCAGCTTCTTACGAAATTATGTTATAAAATAAAATTATGTTATAAAAGAGTAACTCGATTCTAATAAACATCGCACAGGCCAAACCGCTAGAAGAAAGCTAAAGGCCAAAGCTATGAACTTGAATTTTGGACAGGAGATTCCTGTCATATTGAAACTGTAGGATAAGTACAGTAACTTAGGGGATGAATTTTGCGATTTTGCAAAATTCATCCCCTAAGAGGGTTGAAAGTGGTGTTACCAATGATGCTATATATAAACTGAGGGTTATTGCTAGCTTTCTCGTCCGCGACTTCGTCCGCGCGCACTTCTACTTATCGCGAAAAAAGCATCCTAAGTTCTTATAGGATATTAAAAACCAATACAAAAAAGGTATAGCACCAACGCTCTGGAAGTTTTATGACAGACTTGTTATTTCGTTTCCATGGTTACCGTTCCTTACAGCGAGTAGTCAACAATTCCCAGTTTTCCCGTGGAAACTTATAATTTTCCGGGATAAAAAGTATTCTATTTATAAGCTATCTCCATTCCAAATTTCATCAAAATCCGTCCAGCCGTTATTGCGTGAAAGCTTCCCTGAAACAAACAAACAAACAAACACATAACGTTTCATTTTTATATATTGCTATAGATTATGTTCATAGAAACATGAAATTTTGCTAATAGTATATTCAAACAAACCTAAGAATATTTTATGTTATAGCCGTAAAAATCGATTGGTTCACGTGTCTTCAAAACAGTTACAGAATTAAAAAATATTATGTAAACTTTCCATAGCAAACAATTAAAAGTACTTTCAGAGGTTTTCAAAATGTAAATGCTAAACGGGTGATAACGACAGTCGAATATTTTCGCCATTCAAGAACCTTTATTCCCCAGCGGTTGTCGGTTCTGCGAACTATATGGCCTGCCCATTGCCACTTCAACTTGCAAACTCTGAGAGCTATGTCGGTAACCTTGGTTCTTCTACGGATTTCCTCATATCGGATTGTACACCAAGCATCCATTGCACGCTGCGCAACTCTGAGCTTGTGTATGAGACCAATAGTTAGCGATCACGTCTCAGTGCCGTATGTCATCACTGGCAACACGCACTGATTATAAACTTTCGTATTGAGGCTCTGCGGTATCTGCGACGAGAAGATATGGCGTAATTTTCCGAACGCGGGCAGCGTTCGGGAAATTACGCCATATCTTATATATCATATCCGAGTTGGATTCGTCGGTTGACCTCTTTGTCGAAGTTGGATCTACCCAGTTTGATCGTCTGACCTAAGTGAACGTAGTGATCAACAGCTTCGATAATATTGTTCCCAACATAAACCGGCATGGGTACGACATGGGCATTTGACATGATGTTCGTCTTACCCATGTTCATTTTAAGATCCACCTGTTGGGAAACAATTTTGAGGTCACTGAAAACAAACTAGACCTTAACGTAGCGTCCAAGCGGAGTGAATGTCGAGTGTGCGAGATCGTCACATTTTTCTTTAATTTTTTCTAAATTATACCTGTGCGAAACCGGGGTGGGGTCACTAGTCTTGAATATGACCTAAGTCATGAGCCAATGAAAACGTTAATTTGGCGTCAATTTGTTGTGTGTGTAAATTAAGTAAGCTGTTAATAAATTGGTCTGTTCCGGTCAGATGCCCCAAAATAGCTATCGTAAGGTGGTTAAGGTGGTGTACATGTACAAGTCTTCGGGAATAATCATAAGCAAATATGCTAATATTAATGCATGCTGTGCAGTCCCTAAACTTAGCATAGTCAGGGTTCACCATCTCCATACATTATTTCATCAATATACGTTCAGATCTTTCGTCGTGAAATATTAAGAAAGAGGCGGACAGAGAGACGAGTTACTTTCGCTTTTATAATATTAGTATGGGTTTTTATCCATAGTCCCGACTACGGTGACGCAAGGGAAGGGTAATGAGTTTAACAGTCCATGTATGTATGTATGTATGTATGTATGTATGTATGTATGTATGTATGTATGTATGTATGTATGTATGTATGTATGTATGTATGTATGTATGTATATATGTATGTATGTATGTATATATATATATGGGATTGTGAATGTTCCATCATAGCGTCGCCCCTGTTCGTTCGATTTTACCAAGCGAGCCCTCAATCGATTTTTCTTCAGGTATAGAGTGTCGTAGGTTATTTTTTTTACCCGACTACAGCGAAGCAAAGGAAGGAAGGTGTTCAGACTAAAACTTGGTCCAATTTTGACAAGCGAGGTATCAATCGATTCGTCTTCATTGCAAGAGTGTCATAAGCTACATTTTACCCGACCGTAGTCGGGTTTTAGTTTTTGAACTTGTCTTGTTCTTGTTATTAATAGTGCGCATTTTTTTTCCATGTAGGTACGATCATTTCACTTCTACATATAAAAACGCACAGAAACAGGTCTACAAAATCTTTTTTATAATTTGTAAGAGATACTTCTCTTCAAAAACATGTGATTTCAAATCCGATCTGCCTGTACTTTTATGATTTCCCGTTACATTTATGCATTTATCAGATGTTTGTTTATCTGAAGCTGGCACTGACGAACCATCCATAAAAGAAACATAGCTAGCGATACAATAAGATTTTGAAATATAACATCACAAAGTTGTAGGTAGTAGTATTGTGTCGTTCAATTTACTTTGCAAGGAGTAAACAACATTCTATGATTAAAATTTATAATTTACAATAAATTTGCTGTTGTCAAAATTAATACAGATTTATGTAGTTAGAAAATGTTTGGAACTTCAACATCGGAACTGTTATATTCAGAATTAGTGACTCGCCCCGGCTTCGCACGGGTAGCGCTCACACTGCGGCATATTTCTTACTTTATTTTTTTTATACCCGCTGTAACTTCTAAAAAAATACGCCAGTAATTCAAAATCTTTCGCAGCAGCAATCGTGGTATTTTTTGACCATAGACAACTGCATTATTACTCAGGTACTAATGCAGTCCTTCAGACTCTTATTATTTCGTTTTCATGGCAACGACACCTGGGTTTGGGTTTGGGTTACATTATTGCAATTTTCGTAGGGACCTCTAATTTTTTGAAAAATAAAATTCTGCCCATGTTTATCGCTGATAATGTAGCTTTCTATAGGTGAAATAATTATTAAAACTATTGCAGTATTTATTGAGTTTATCCATTACAAACTAACAAACAGTCAAATTTTTCCTCTTTTATAATAATAATGTAGATGTAGAGGATACCGCTGTTGATTTCATATCAATATTAAAATTAGGGGGCTAAGATCACAGTACACATATATATAGTCGTAAGGATTACTTATGTACTGTGCTAAGATCATGACGTGTCGTCGACAAGGTAGTGACGTAAGCACAAAATAAATAATAGTACTTAGTCAGCAAAACAGGTTTCTTTAGTAGATATGACGTCTGCGGCACACTTAACTGTTTGCCTCCAGTACTGAGGAATTCCCCAAGCGTTTGCTCGGATCGTAACTTTCTGATTACTTTGGGACACGATGCAGTGGCGATGACCGGACACCTGTTAATGCGGAAATACCATCGAATAACTTAATTCATTGAAATTAATGTATATTTTATGTACACGTTCATTTATTATTTTACTCTTATAAAATAGATCATGTGACCTATCTTTGAGAAAATAATTCATTCTCAGCCATGGAAACGTTAAATATATGCACTTGCCCGTTTTCCATCTGCCACACGCTCCGGCGAACGCTATGCCCTTTGTCTATCAAGGCTCTTCCAAAGACCTCTTCTGTGATAATGACCGTGCAAGCGTTGCATAGAAAAATGTAAGTACGTACCTAATCCTAACTAGTTAGTCTATAATCTACCTAGACCTATGTCATAATAAAAAATGTACATCTATGTCACACAACATATAATTATGTATACTGTGAACATCTGCGTGTATCTGTGCGCTACTGTATTACTACATAATGGTTTTGATACTCTTACTAAACTATTAAGTTATATTTAATTGAAGTAAAACACCCTGTGAACAACGTTTAGGTACTGCTTACAGCACAACGACTCATAATGTTGGATGCATATTATAGAAATAACGATAATATAAACGATATTACCATGAAAAAACGACCGTAACCGTTAATAAGTAGAACCGTTTAAAAATATCCCGTTTCTAATGTCAATGCGTAAATCAAGTGTTAAAAGTTTCTAAAACACGCATATATGAAAATAAATTGTAAAAAGAACAAAAATCCGACTTCGAACACATCTAAATAAAGGCAAACAAGCTTTAGATTTTTGGTTTTGAAATATATGGTGCAGTCGGAGGCCTCGTGCATTTCATTTTGAAATATATGGTGCAGTCGGAGGCCTCGTGCATTTCATTTTGAAATATATGGTGCAGTCGGAGGCATCGTGCATTTCATTTCTCCTTTGACAGGATCAGCTAGAACCTGGAAAGCTAACGCTTTATGCCTTGAGAGGCTTGTTTGCGTTTTTTTAGTTTTGTTCGCAGTAGAGTTTTTTTTTATTAATTTATTTTAAACTTTTCAGTTAATGTTTATAAGAATTAGTGAGTATGGTTACTAACCAACTTTATAGATCCTAAATGATCAATCAAAATGAACAATAACATGAGGAACCTAAAAATGATTTTTAGTGATACTCCACTTGACATAGATATTCGACTTTTTTTTTATTTTTCATGATATTGCGCCTGTTTGTCACCATATTGAATTTTGATTAATGTCATGTCTTTAGTAGCACTTGCAAGATTAAGACAAAACGATTGACGTAAGAATCATCAAGCTCGGTCCACGCGTTTGGATATAGTGCCATAAAGGAACAGACAGACATACATACATAGGCTGATAAACACATTACCGGGCCTTTGCGTTGCGCAGTCTGGTAAAAAGAATGACTTAATTCTTATCTTTATAAGTTTACATAAATTAAATCACACATGAATGTAATAACTATATAGACAGCAAAACCAGCTCTTAATATAAGGATAACAGAAAGAAAAATATTGAAATAAAAAAATGATAGAATAGTAATAATTATGTAAACTAACGTTTATCCTTTTAATGATAAAGGGAAAATGTTGGGTTTCCATTCATGAAGTAAGTCTAACAAATTAGCGACATCATCCTCTTATATTTATATTCAACGGTGTAAAATATCAAGTAGGCTCACAGGAAAATCTGCCTGCAGGTAACTCCCCTGAGCGTCGAGCGGGTTGGAGGAAACCACTTTAATTTCAACGCGCATAGGTACAGCAAAATCTCGAATACAAATTTAATAGTATGGTAGTAGCAAATATCAAGTAGGTTCACAGGAAAATATAGCTGCAGGTAACCCCCCTGCGTCTGCTCCTAAGCGTAGAGCCAGTTGGAAGAAACCTCTGTAATTTCAACATGCATAGCTACAGTATAATCTCGAAAACAAATTTAATAGTATGGTGATAGCAAATATCAAGTAGGCTCACAGGAAAATCTGCCTGTAGGTAACTCCACTGAGCGTCGAGCGGATTGGAGGAAACCTCTGTAATTTCGACACGCATAGATGCAGCATAATCTCAAAATCATATTTAATAGTATAGTAGCAAATATCAAGTAGGCTCACAGGAAAATCTGCCTTCAGGTAGCTGCACTGAGCGTAGAGCGGGTTGGAGGAAACCGATATAATTTCAACATGCACGCAACGCGTCTTTAGTATTGCTAGTGATATTATATGAATAAATTTATTTTAGTTTATAACGGTGGTCAAACGCTAGTCTTTAAGAAAAATAAAACAATATTTTTCTTGATTCGTAATTGCGATAACGTTATTGTGTAATTGCCTAAGTAATTGTAATTGTCCATGTCTTCAGAGCATGAGTAAACAAGCAACAAATGAATATTAAAAAAATAATCTAAAACCACGTTTTTTTTTAGTATTCATTGTGAGCTACCCTGATAGTTTCTGCCGGAAGTGATCGAAATTTGAGTTGCAAGATTCCACTAGGAACGACACACAAACAAGAAAGTAACATAACAAAAAAGTGGTAAAATACAAAAAATGAATTGTTATTGTGGCCCGCGTTATGCTTGCGTGGAATTTTATCGGAGATAATATGTATCCTATTGGTTATTCCAGGACAAATAATGGCAGGCATAACGATATTATTCGCCGGGCCAAGCAGGTTTTTACCAGCGCCAATGTGGCAGCTGTTCTCGTACGGTATGACCCTTGCCCCTTGGAAGAAGGGGTGGCCACTAGTGGGAGGCTACTTGCGTCGACACACTAGCATCGTCACATCCATCTGAGTCAAAGAGTAGGGCTGGCACTGCGGTTACTTCGGCAGATCAGCTCAAGCGGTGAAAATATGCTAACCTCGGTAGTGGCTACATATATGAGCTGTTTGGTTTTCAGACAATGGGGCTGTGGGGACCTAGCTAATGTCATCTTATTAAAAACCTATCTGAGCGCCTAGTCAATGCGACGCGTGACCAAAATGCTGGTGCGTTGGCTCATCGAATTAGTATTGCAATTCAGTTGCAAGCACTGAACGACATATCGATAGTGATTGCTTTACAGCCGAAATCGGTGCATACCGATGACAACTGTTAGGTATGACAGTTATTGTCAAAAGGTATCGATTTTCATCGGTATTTGTGCTGGCATCGATCATGATTGACATCGATATTCAAAATTAGACCTGCCGACAAATAATAGTTTTTATCAATAGATTTTTGTTTTCATCGCATTGAGATGCAACGTACTTACATTAGTTTTGAGTTGAATTTTAAGTTATCCATCAGTGAAAGCCGCAATTCAATTAAAAGATGCGAAAGCAGGCGCAGACTGACAGAAATTATTTGAATAATGCTATACTCAGTAGCATTTTTTTTTATTATGTTGTTTGTACAGGCTTTTGTTACTGACTCCTTTATTATAGAACTAGGTTAGAATAGTTAGATGGTATGATTACCAAGCATATTATGATAATAGGTAATACCTAGAGAGTTAAGTGGTTTACCACTTCTTAATTTTGACTTTTTGAAAAGTTTTTTTTTTGTGATTTTAGGTTGAAATAGTGAATTAATTAATTATAATGAATGGAATAAGTGTGGCTTAATGAGCTATGGAGAACGCTATGCTAGGCATCCACCGCCCGGGTAGATCACCTACCAAACGTCGAAATTCGACGTCGTACCAAACTTGAACATATAGGTATGCTATTTTTAGTGAAAATGGACGGATCAAAATAGGTGGACTTAGGCAATCACCGAATGGTTTGCAAGAGACGGGCTGAAACATTGACGCAGACAACCTACCCGAAGGTCAGATGACATTATGAAGTACGCTGGGTGCCAATGGATGAGATTAGCACACGACCGAAAAGATTGGCGTGAACAAGAGGAGGCCTGTATTCAGCAGTGGGTGGATACGGGCTGATTAGATAGATTATATAGGAAGAAATAAAGAGGAAATTAAGCATCTTGATCCACTACTTCAGAGGAGCTTAAAATTGAAGGACGTGACATCCGCTAACCCACACTGCCACAAAAGTAGTCATAATGTAAAGTTTTAAGATTTTGGGGATTTCATAATATTTATCAAACTATAACGTAACTGATCGTAGTGTAACCTCAGAATAAATTACTTTTTCAAAAACATACCTATTTTAGATATTGATTTGCATTTCGAAAAAAAAAACAAGTTTTTAATTTCATTTGCAAATGAGCTCAAATGCTTCCTAGACTATAAAACCCGGAACACATATTATATAAGTACCTAAATTAAAATTAAGGTTCAATGTCATTATAATACAATTTTTGTTCAGATTCACAAGACGAACGACGCAAAAGCAGATAAATTGGTTTTGATCAAAATTGGATTCTTCGCGGGATTTTGTAAATCTTGAACAAAGGAAGCAAAAGCCACACATATCCCTCTGCGGAACACTGTATACAGTTTTCGCGTATCTTTTAAGGATTCGGATTTCCCCATACAGTCCTAGTATAAAAAACACACTGTACACCTGGCGTCAACCAGACGTAAATGACCAATTGTCGCCTACTGCTATGCCGCATGCTCAAGTGTGTCATTATGTATGATTTGTTTATTTACCACAGTTTTATGCCGGGTTTTTGTAATTTACCTGTCGTCGACTAAGAGGCTATTCATGCGGTTTCGTGAGACGTCTCTGTGGCAGTTTCCATAATGATACGATCACAATTAGTATCCCCTAAAACCAGTTTTATTAACCCATTCAGTATAAAAATTTCCTATGGCTTTTAATGCTCACTCATTGCTACCATAGGTAATCTATTTTTCGATTTGTAATGGTTATTCTTCTAAGCCCTAAACTGAACCCAATCCAAAGGGAATTTGCTTGAAGAAGCTTAACTGTATACAGAGACGTTACTAAAATATTAAAGAAAATATTCGAATAATTATGACTAGCTAGTGAACATTTGCACTATGTATTAGTACTGCAACTCTCCAGATTCTTGAAACTAAACTTGTACAAAACAAAATGATTGATGTAAATCATTTGTAAATGTGTTTTTGTGTGTACCTATAGTTTTCAACAAGTGTTACCGCGCTGTAATTTACGGCGCTAGCGTGTCTATAAAATTAGACTTTTTCAATCTGATAAAGCCAAATGCGTAAAATAAATGAGTGCTCGAGTAAATTTAAGAAACATTTAAATTTGCTACAAAATTTGCTACATGAAGTAGTTGATAGAGACTTCACGCACCCCTACTATCCTTATTCAATAATTTATACGTATAAATAACAAAGTTTAGATAGAAGAACAACGCTGTTGTGAATTTCAACAAGGATGTTACTAATAAATAAATAAACTATAGTTTTTTTTTGTGAATATAATCTATTACTTATAATAAAACTGTAACAGGTCCAATTCTGTACATAGAAGATATTTAGTAAATTTTTTTGGGAGGCTGTTCTATATTTGATACTGAAGCCAAAACTGTATTTTTTTTCATTTTTGTCTGTCTGTCTGTCTGTCTGTATCTTGGTTAGGCATCACGCCAAAACTACTGAATGAATACAAATGAAACTTGGCATAATTTGAGCTCATACTACGAGGTAGGACATAGGATACTTTTCATCCCGAAAAGTTAAAGGGTTCCCGCAGGAAATGGGTTGAAAGATTTTTATAAGAACTCGTATCACGCTGAAACTACTGGACGGATTTTGATGCAACTTGGCACAGTTATAGTTTATATGATGATTGAAAATTAAGAATACTTTTTATCCCGAAAATATAAAGGTTCCTGTGGGATAGGGGTCCAAATAATAAAAAAATGCCACCTATTAACATAGTACTTTCATTCATTTCAGTCCCATGACATAGGCAACTGTCACCTGAATCATTTTGAATTTTCAGCAAAGGCTTTTTTCCTAGTATGTCTACGTAGTATGTAATAGTTTTTTTTTGGTTCATTTGCTTTGTATTATTGACAAGGTGGATATTTATTTATGAAATAAAAATAAGCAAAAGGTGGCCTAGACAACTTTCTTGAAGACTTGCCCAGTTTAAAGAGAAACGCCCAAATACCTGATAAATACCTGTAAAATTTTGAGGATATGTATGTACTTAAATGTATGTATATATTATATTTATGTACTTATGTAAATACATGTATGTACTTAATTCTAAAATTGGTTTGATCAACTTTCGTTCGTTACTTTACGTTTACGAGGTACGCAGTAGGTACACATAATATTCAATGACTATTGTAAAGCTTAGTCCCGCACCATTTTTTTTGTATAGGTAGGTACTTTATTTATGGTAGCAACAAGGACCATTTTTTTATTTCCTAAGGCATAAAATTACCAAAACTAACATGACAATAAGGAACTGGCGTGTATTTTTAATAATGCCATGTTTTTCAACTTTGAGAATTTTACACCTATTTATTTTATCTGGTATATAGTTACGTACATAATTATGTGTAATGTAATTACTCTTCTGAATCTGGTTCAAATGAAATTCGAAACAGCAGCGGGTGGTCTTAGTTCCAAAACACGAAGTAATTATGTCCCGAAAACAAAAATGCTATATATTTACGGTAATTCAGTGATTTTAGTCTCTTATTACGATTAGTAAATGTGATAGGTGATAGTTGGGCTACTTAACAAAACGAAAAACTTAGTTGATAGCATGGAGTACAAGAAAGAGGTTGGCCACTCCGCTCCACGAAAAATTTGACATCGCTCCACGAGTATTTATTCTGATTATTAATTACTAGTGGCTCTGCGAGCTGTAGACCTCACTAGCACACACTTTTTTGCAAACAATCTAGCGGTGCACAGTAGCGCCATCTAATTACCTTATTGTAAAACTAACATTAATAACCAAGGTGCTCCATCAATCCCTATATAGTGGGTAAAGGGCTGATTCCAGTGGTACAAACATAAAAATAAGCTGCTCACTGCATTTTGTGGAGCTGTTCTGATCATTACGCCGAAGATCCTCATCAGATCTTCACCAAATTTTTTATGAGATCAATTTAAAGTTACCTTTCAAATAAAAAAAATACTATCTAAATCGGATCTAATAAGGTGGAGATCTGAACCCACTTTTTGTCCCTTTTTGGGGGAAGTACAAAGCCACTCAAAAATAAAATTCTAAAAATTCGTTTAACCTGTATACCAAGTTTCGTCTAGATCGGTTGAGAAATAAGACCTGTAGAGGATAACAGAGATCCGGACAGACATCCAGACATACGAAAGCATTTTTGCCCAAGGTGAAACGGAGACGCATTGCTCGCGCTTTGCGTTGGCTTGGTCAATTATTCTAGGACATAATTGTTTTTAAAATAACCTCTCTGGTGAAGTGCCACTCTTTGGTTATTTATAAATCACTAATTTATAATCATAATTTTATTGTAACAGCTTTTTCGAAACCGCTCTATCGATTTTGATGAAAATCATGGAATAGAGGTTTACGTTAACTTATGAAATAAATCTATGTCAAAGTAAATAACACTATAAATACTGCCAAAGAATTAAAATAGTTTTTTAAAATATTTTACTAGTAAAATTTAAACATTACTAGAGTAACAATTATTTAGTATCTATTCTAAATTATTACAGTTATTTTTGTCGTGCAGCACGAAATTTAAAAAAATATTTAAGATCGTAGAAGCATTTTTAGACAACCACTGTGTCAATTTTCTTTTAAATGTGAGCAAAGGCAAATCTTTGAAGCCATTGGGCAGTTTATTATATACGTTAATAGCATTTACAAATACATTTCTTCTACTACAGTGCCAGTCTGCATCGCGGTAAATAAAGTTTGAATGAGTTCATAGCGATTACAGTTCTCTTAACTACGTCTACATGTCTAATAAAGTATTATTGGTGTTGTTGCACAAAGAGGCGTAATTCTTTTATGTACGTACACGATAATGGTAAAAGATTATACTTATTAAATAATGGTTTAGAAGTGTCCATGAACAAGACACATGAAATACGAATGAGTGATAAACTCTAATACATTTCTATTGACCCCTGAAACCTCTATTCCGTGATTTTCACGTGCTTATTACTCAGCTACGAGGAATTTATGTCCGAGATAAAAAGGCTGTAAATCGGTCCGTTTTTTGATGTCTCAATATTTTTGGTTTGTATATCGATAGAAAGTGGTGATGGAGAAGGGTTCTCCAGCTCTCAGCGGTTAAGGGCCGAGGGTAGGCGCCCGCTGCCCGAGCGCTCGGGGCGGCAGAGGGCGCGAGGGGCGCGGAGGTGCGATAATGACGCATGCGCGACGAAAGGCTCTGCGGAGTGGGAGGCGAGCGCCTAACACTATTTAAACTGTTCTTACGAACGGTCATCATGCATTGGTCTGTTTGCAATCCAAAGTTTAGTTAGCTATAGTAATACGACAGCTCTAGTCGCAGACAGACAGGCACAAGCCCGTGGTCGAGACAGAAAGCTCTCGCAGACATACGCTAGCTAAACGCGCAGTGAACCCCTCGTTCAGGCCTTATTGTTCCCGGTTGAGTGTCGTGAGAAGAAGAAATGGCCGTTGCAGCTGCCCAGAAGAACCGTGAAATGTTCGCCATCAAGAAATCCTACAGCATCGAGGTGAGGAGATCACCGTCTGAAGGCCAGGCCTGGTGCCTCCTGCCTCTCATTGCACCTCATCCCCTAAGGACCATCATTGCTTTGCATTTCAGTTTTTGTGGCTGGTCATTTGGATTTTTTTAAAGTGTTCACAAAGGTTTGAAAAATTGTTTTGTTCGCTTGTTAATTCTTTAAATAATTGAGCATTAAATTTTAATTGAAACAAAGTGACCGACCATAAAAACAAAAAAAATAACATCACGTGAGTTTTTCACACAATAACATAAAAATTTAATTAGGTTTTTAAATACGAAATAGTTTTTCTATAAAACAATAAATACCTAGTGCTTAATAAGATCAGCGAAATAATGATCATCAAACTAATTAATTCACATAGATTATGATGCATAAACGTTATTGATATAATTTTTTGTCTATGCTATACAAAAACATTACCTGTCTCTAACAAAATAAACATTGACTTTAATTGCTCGAGACTCAAGTCTTCTTTGTATAAATTTGCAACATGCTAATAATTATAATAGCCATAACCAACATTGTGGTAATCTCATTATTACATAACAAAGCTAGTTTAGCTTATCTAAAAACAAAAGACACTTGAAAATTAAAAATACTTATGAAAACCGTTTTAAATCACACATTATTTATTCAAGAGCGTTAAAACAAAACATTCGAGAGAAAAACTGTAAGAGAAGCATGTCGAAGAAATCGTGTGAAAGCGCTATGCAAAAGGAGATAACCCAGTACCAAATTATATATAACTACCTAGTATATTTTTGCTGGAATTTGCAAAGGCTTGCCAGTATGTCGTACCATCATACTGTGGTTATTGCCTCCGAGGCGGCGAGCTTGTTTTATGTTATTATTCAGAAGTACAATTAAGCCATTTTAAAGTCTGGACCAAGTAGGTGAACTTTCTCAATAAATTACCACATATCGTGTGATGAGTTTCATAATACGCAGACGAACAACAATAACAACTGTTAATATGCCATTGTTGACAAACGCAATCCACTACAGCACAATTCTCGCGGCTTCGCACCAAATATTGTTGAATGCATTACTGCGTATTGCAGAAAAAAATACATTAAGAGATAATAGGTTTCATCATTGTCTACCAGATGACTAATTACTATTGTCAGTATTCAAGGCGTTGTGAAGTTACCTCATGGTTTCAATTTAATTGCAATTACAGGTTTATCTACAAAAAAAATATTTTCAAGTTATTTTCCAATTTGGCACTTAATAGATCGCCAAGCTTTTGCGAATTTTTGTGTAAGTGTTAATATTGTACGGGATTTTCTTGAACTTTTTTGTATTTATTATGACTGCTCGCACTGTCAACATGTTAAATTCTCGTACATACTAACTCTTATCAAAGCGATGCGATCATGTTTATGTTCTATTTAATTAAGTAACTATGTACGCTGTGCGATAACTGGGCCTAAAAGTTGCAATTAACGTGTGTTCTTTAATTGGCACCTGAATGATTGTATTTCTTTGGCCATCGAAGGTCGAAAAGCAAGGCAGTGTCGCTCACTATTCCACTGCAGTCTGCAAAGATGTTTAAACATCATGTGACAGCGGATCTAGCTTATTAACCATTGTATTGTAACCTTAAGGTAACGATCACAACGCTGCAAATCAATTTATTGTGGACACGGCCTATATAATGCCACTAGAATCTTTTGTTTTCGTTCGTTAACATAGATAGGTACCTAAGATGAAGCAACGTCACGCGAGCCAGTAAATAAGATATCTGATCAGAACGAATTGAAGGCCAGTTTGATGTACCCTTGACCAATAGATCCTCGTTGTGGTCAAATTAAAATGAATCATTAATATAATTTTCAGCAGAATTACAGGAATCATAAGTTTTTGCTCTCGTTCTGCGTTAATTAACATAATTGGTATAACTACTTCCTACTAAAATACAACGGCTTCAATGTAAATTCATAACATTAATGCGTTTGATAGCTGATTGTTGTGTTCCTACAGAATGCTTTGATTTTGAAATTGTTGATATAAATAAATGTATATCGGTTCAAAGTTTAAAATCGTAACAAAAATCCAATGATGCTTACGATAGACTTGTCAACTGAAGTCCACTGCGATAATAGGTGAGGGTGCACAGAGCACACAGAGTGCGCAGGTTGACAGCGTCGCGTCGCTCTGGCTTAATTACCCGCCGACCGATTGGAATGGTGAAGTGGCCACTCGGCCACACCAAGGCTATGCCAACCGGATTCCAAATCCTGCCCGCTCCAGTTAGGCGGACCTTTAACTTCAATTGGTGTTTCCGCAATCTTGCCTTGCGTACGCTATGTAAACAATCCGTAACACACGACTGACTCAACATCTCTCAAGAAAATAGATTCGGTTTCAGATAAATATTAATGTGTAGCTCTAACTCTGATGGATCTTTGATGCTTGAATTCGTATTACTTAATAGAAATCCAAGTTTTATTACTGTCTTAGTGCATTTTAGGGGCTCTAGTAACAATTGAGTGTGATTATCGCGACCCTTGACACACATAGTTAGGCCCGCACGACCACTCTACTGGAAAATGCTAGGTCTCACCGCCTGCACCGCCTCGCCGCTCCTTAGCGGAGCTCGACGGAAATTACGCTGCCTCGTCACAGCGGCCGTGTCAAACTTAGCTTACCTAGTTGATAAGGTTCTGCCTATTATGGCTTACTCATATGCGTAATGAATGACCTAGTCTAAGGACAATATGTGAACTTGTGGAAACACGGTCTAAGCACCCGCATTTCCGTCGTATTTGTCTGGGTTTTCCGGAGACGAATATGTTGTAACAACCAATGGTGGCATTGGTTGTTACAACATGTTCGTCTGCCACTGGCGTCACAATAATAGTTAAATAAATTACGGTAAGTAACAAAAAACAAGAAGTCGATTAAATAAACTTAAATTAACATTGATATTCTGCAGTTTGACCGTAACGTAACAAAGGCAAGGTGCTTAACTTTGTACAAAAAATAACGAGTCGTAGCTCCAAATAAGCCGTAATAACAATACAAGATACTAAAGTTAATGTCTTCCAGCACGAATAGGTACTCGCTAATGATAGTGGCTATTGTCCAAACGCGAATTATGAAGTTTCGAACTATAAGTTGTTACGGTGAAGTTTAGGAGAATTGTCAAAAGGCATAACGGCGGGTTGCACTTAGTACGCGACGGGCGTAATTGGGTCCATTGGGGCTCAGTGGTCCAGAAAGTTCCTTTTGAGAGATTTCAATCGCGGCAGCTCGCATCCGGAGACGGCGCGAGCGAGGGCGGCAGTAATGGCACCACTTTACGCCCGGACACGCGCGGGAAATAAGCTTAGGAACTCCGTAAAAGCAATTCCTACTCATACATGAAATATAATGCGATGTGACCGCTTTATAAGGATTTAAAAGATGAAAACCGTTTTATGAGACCATCCTATTGTGCCCTGGGAACTCTAAAATGTTCTTTGTTTGGTTACGTAGGTTAAGTATACTACCTCTACATGATATGCTAAAGTAATTTTTATTTGCGATAATTGCGGGAGGAAAAGCTATGTTTTTTTTAGTTCTATAGAGAAAAATATAAATTATAGACTTTTATTATATCAATAACTAAGTAACTACATAATGTAATGTCTCAAAAGCAATTAACGGCAATCAAGTCGTATCTAGCAAGTGCTATGCTGGTTTTAACAGAACTAAGTTAGTAGGTACTGTTAATTAAATATCATATTGTGCTGAACATAGCAGTCTTCATAAAAAGAAAATCATATCTAGTACCAGTCATCATCACCCTCATAATCATCTTTAACTGAGAAAGGGAGGTAGGAGAAAGAATATTTCTAATGTTCAATGTTTTTTACAGAATGGCTATCCATCCCGCCGTCGTTCTCTCGTGGACGACGCTCGCTTTGAGACCCTGGTAGTCAAACAGACCAAACAAAGTGTGCTCGAGGAGGCTCGCGCCCGCGCCAATGGTTAGTACGCAAATCCTTTAAATCCGTACAAGAACAAGAAGATTTGCCCCGTCTCTAACTTTGTAGATGAGATAGCAGGGCAAGACTGAGAACCTGTCTAAGTGATCTGAGGCGGATGGGTTGTTTTATTGTAATGATAACTAAAACTGGTCTTAAAGGCGATCTTCCTTGACATCCATTTATTATCAACTAAAACATAGGTGCAAATTTCACTTGAGCCACTGTTTAAAGTTATATTTAGCTACAGGTATTTTAATCATAATCTATCATCAGTGTATTGAATTGTCTGTTTAAGTTTAGGAAACTCTAGTTCTTTTTTAAATATATGTTATTCTTTATTTTATTAAGTTTTTTTTTTTTTTTAATTTTATTTAGACTCTGGCTTGGACTCCGATTACATCCAAGATGACAATCATATTGGCAACGGCGACAAATCCCCTACTGTCGAAGATGGTACCCAACAAGATGAGACCAAGAATGGTACCCTTGGTAAATTACTTTTTTTTAACTGTTATGTTTAACCTGTATTGATTTATTTTTGTTTCTTTTTTTATTTATTATTTTATTTATTTTTATTTTAGCTGACGCAGATATAGGGGACGACGCCGGAAACATAGACGATGGTCAGTATATTAATATTGATTGGAACTAACAATTAAACAGCCCTTAATGTTTATTATTCGTATAACGGTTCAAGGCCCAATTATAAAATAGATAATTATTTATAGATTATACCCTGACGGAAGAGGAGGTGATTCTTCAGAACGCTGCCGCTGAATCACCGGAAGCAGAACAGGCGGTTCAGCAAGCCGCTCTGCTGCTGCGCATGCGTGATGGAATGGGCTCTCTCGCTCGCATCCTAAAAACCATCGACAACTACAAGGGTTGCGTCCAGCATCTCGAGACTCGTCCTTCTCAAACAGAGGGCGTACAGTTCGATGCCCTCGTCAAAGTCAGCATGTCTCGCGTGAACCTGCTCCAGCTCATCAGAGCGCTTCGTCAGACGACCTCGTTTGCCGGTGTTAATCTAGTAACGGAAAACATGTCCAGCAAGACCCCATGGTTCCCTCGCCACGCTTCCGATCTCGACAACTGCAACCATCTCATGACAAAGTACGAGCCTGAACTGGACATGAACCACCCTGGCTTCGCCGACAAGGAGTACAGAGAGCGCAGAAAGGAAATCGCGGAGATTGCCTTTGCTTACAAATACGGTGACCAGATCCCATCCACCTTGTACTCTGAAAGCGAAAACGCTACTTGGAAGCGAGTATTCAACACCGTCGTCGACTTGATGCCCAAGCACGCCTGTCGGGAGTACAAGGCTGCCTTCGAAAAGCTGCAGGCTGCTGATATCTTCGTTCCTCACCGTATCCCTCAGCTAGAGGATGTGAGCAACTTCCTCCGCCAGCACACTGGATTTACCCTACGCCCCGCTGCCGGTCTACTCACCGCTCGCGACTTCCTGGCCTCACTCGCTTTCCGAGTCTTCCAGTCTACTCAATACGTGCGTCATGCCAACTCGCCCTTCCACACACCCGAACCGTAAGTGCCATTTTATACATCCAGTAGTGGGTATCGACATCTCACTGTTTACCTGCATAATAACTTTATTATATTTGGACATTTTATGCATTGGCAAAGTAGGTTAACCAGTAATATCAAACGGCACCACATATGTCCAAAATATTCAATGCCTACCTCGAGCGGAAAAGTAATTGCCTTGATAAATATTTTTTACGGAAATAAATGTTACGTAATTACAGAGTCCTTGTTAGGTTATTAAAAATGTGTAAATTGGGTTGAATCTTAGACAAGTGTAGACTAGACAAGGTAATGAAATAAAATAAGCAAGTTTCAATAAAAAGTTTTGTTTGGTAAATTATTGCGAGGACGCGGAATGGCATACCGCGAAGTAAAATGATTTCCCGTAAGAGACGATGCGCTCTGTAATGGAATTGTAACGTTGTTAAATTGCTCACTCATAATTTAGTTAGACTTGAGCTCGCAACACGCCGAAGTTTTTAGCTTTAAAAGCGTCCATTTAAGAAGAACTACTCTACTAAAGTGAAGTTCAATAATTTAATCAAGTGAACTGGCTGTAATTGCTAGATTTCATAGTATGGCATGACATGGCAGCACTAAATAAATTGTGTCGAGAATATTCATTGAGCTAGAAGAATGTACTACGCTTAGGATCTTGAAAATGTCAAACTATACCTTTAAAATAGTACCGTGTCGTACCTACTGACAGACAGAAAACGCACAGCCTAAACCAGTGGACCTAAAGATTTGATATTTGGAGGAAATATTGGAATTATGTCTTGAATATCATAGAGGAGCTAAACAAAGAATTCTATCCCTAATGAACGGGGTGGCAAAGATTGCACGCGGGCAAAGCTGCGGGGCGCAGTAGTACTATATAAAGAGTTTTGTGTCGTACTTAAATTGTATTTTTTTTAGTGACTGCATCCACGAGCTCCTTGGACATATTCCTCTCCTGGCTGACCAAGGCTTCGCTCAGTTCTCCCAAGAAATCGGACTAGCTTCTCTCGGAGCTTCTGATCCGGAAATCGAAAAGCTATCTACTGTAAGTTGAAAACCATTAGTACATTAACAAATAGCATAGGCAAATACACTGTTATAAATATTTGGGCCCAAGCTCTTGCGAAATATTTGAAATTATGTCCTTATGCTATGTAGCAGTCTATGGGCCACACGGTATTGTGAACTTTGTTTCTTTGCGCAGGTATACTGGTTCACCGTAGAGTTCGGACTATGCAAGGAGAATCACCAGCTGAAGGCATATGGTGCCGCTCTGCTGTCTTCCATTGGAGAGCTGCTGCACGCTCTTAGCGACAAGCCTGAGCTAAGACCCTTCGAACCAGCCGTCACCTCGGTACAGCCCTACCAAGACCAGGAATACCAGCCTATCTATTACGTAGCAGAAAGCTTCGAAGATGCCAAAGAAAAATTCAGGTAACTAAATTTTCAGATGTAATTTGTTTTTTATATGTATATTATATAATGTACCTACTAGATGTTCCCCGCGATTTCACCCGCGAGCATTAAAGATGATGATGATGATAAAACAGCGCTCTAACATACATACACAAAACTTTCACATATATAATTTATATGCCACTCCCGTCACTCCTATTTCAAAAAATCCCTTTTTGTTGCACCGCTAGGGTTGACACCTGTCACTTTGACATCGAAGTGGGAGGAAGTCAGTCCCCAAAATTCCTAGGTCGGTATCAAAAGTATCCATGTGTTAATCTAGGATATAAGCTATCCTGGTACCAAATTTCATCCAAATCCATTCATCCGTTTGAGCGTAAAGGTTTACAAACATACATACATACAAACCTTCGCCTTTATAATATTAGTGTGATATAATATGTAAAGTATACCGTAGATAATGTTTGACATAGGCTGCTGATGTCAACTATCGAATAACGGCAACGGTATATAGTATAGATTTGTTTATGGCTTCGGCAGACGTTGGGTGTCGACCATGTCGCGACCCTTCGAGGTGCGCTTCAATCCGCACACGGAGCAGGTGGAGGTCCTGGACTCCGTGGAGAAGCTGGAGACTCTCATCTGGCAGCTGAACACCGAGATGCTGCACCTCACCAACGCTGTCAAGAAGCTTAAGGGCTCTCACTTCGAGTGAATACCCTACCAATACAGTACACATCAATGGTTCAGTGCACGCGGCCTCGCCGCATTCTGTATAGCTAGTGATATTATAGATAAGACTGTTGTTCGCCTGTGTGGAGCGTGAGTGAACGAGTGTGAAACCATCCGATGGTACTTCGTTGAATTCCTTTTTGTACCTTATTGAATATTATTTATTACGCCGAGCTCATTGCCCGGGCCTCGAAAAGTGCACAGAGCACCCGATTGCCCATTTAAGGAGGCTGTGCGCGTTTCTCGAGTCCTATTATTAGTATTAATTTATAATTTAAATACACTTACAAAAATGGAGCACCAAAAATATAAAAGTCAAACAATAAACATAAATGTGTTTGAGTGGATTCCGATGTTTTACTAGAACCTGTTGCATTGACCTTTAAAATTTATTGTTTAGTAAATAAAATACAAAATTTGATGAAAAAATATAATTCATCTCACCTCTTAATATGAATGATTGATTACTAAATAAAGTGCCGAACGCTGTACCTACTCTTGAATTAGGTCAGAACGTTTTTACAATATTACTTACATAGATTCAGTTACTAACATAGAAATAACTGAAAAGACTAAATTAGGTGTGAGAAGGTTGTGCTCAGATGCCTTGCTAATAAGTACGAGTAATAAGTACAAGTAATAAGCTGGTAGATGAGATTTTGATGAACTTACCTACTGCCGATCCAAAAACCTGTTGTATATTTTTTTTCGGAATATTTTAACCATCATAATATATAAACTTAAACTTTCATAATACGCATCATTTTCACATTTGAAAAGTATAATAAATCCAAAATGAAATCTGAAAAATTGTCTCGGAGCGTACCTGTAATAGGATTGGTTCGTCTCGGGGGCATATTATGATCGAATCATTCGTAATCCGATTGTGAAAATTACTTTTTCTTCTGCCTCTATTTCTTGAATTGGTCATCCCTCGTGAACCAGCTCGTCTACTTTTAAAAGCAACATTTGACTTATAGGGTACTCTCGAGATCAGATTTTGTCATTAACTGATCTCACTCGGCGTGCTCATCTGATCTCGAGATCCGTTGCAACTCATTTTAGTAATTCTAATCTGATCTTAAGATCGGTTATTCAACTTCAACTATTAACATTTTCTCTTCTCAACCGGTCTTAAGATCGTTGCAACTTAAATAAATATCATTTTTGCGTTCTGAACGGATCATAAGAATAAAAATGTTTTCAAAAAAACATTCTTAACAAAGCGTTCTTGCATCCTAACATATAATATGATGTTTGTTTGTTTAATCTGATATCATCTAATATTTTATTTCACTTGAACTTTTCAATGGAAGTTTCTATTTATTAAAATATATTAAATTATATTGATTGATAAGTGTGGGCAAAATTTCAAAATCTCTCTTTCGACATGATATTGTTTAACTGAAACTGACAAATTATTCATTATTACAAGACGATCGAAATACAGATCATAAATTTTATTGCACCAAAACAAATAAAAAATCAGACCTAAAAGCAACTCAATAAGTAACCATTATGTTCGTATGATCCTCTAAGAACGCAAAAATAAGATCTACTTGAGATGCAATGGATCTTAAGATCGGTTGAGAATAGAAAATGTTTTTTATTTAAGTTGCAATGGGTCTTGACATCGGTTGAGTTGAGAAGAAGAATACTATATATTCGATTTGCAACGGATCTTGATATCAGACGAAAACGCCGAGTGAGATCAGTTAATGACAAATTCTGATCTCAAGATCCATTGGGAAGGCATCTTTAATATTCAGACGAAAAATTAATAGCGTATTTCCTACGCATTTTAGTTCGGTCAAAATTTGAACCTCATCTGAATTATTATGATTTAACACAATACTCGTTATTCGTTTACTCAGTTAGACCATTATTTATTCTGATAATAGTGAACAGAATAATATTATCTTCGAATATTCGTTTTTATTTTGATCCCTTCCTTGCTTTCCTTCAGTTCTTTTTTGTGTCTTTTTTTATTAGTTCTTTATTTTTGTTTCTTGTTTAAAGCAAAATTATTCATCCAAGATGCTGGACAGCACTTTGGCGTATAATTTTCAACAAAGTGCCTCGGTTAGATAGAAACTTCATTTCCTTTTCCGTAAACTAAAGCTTTTATGAGCACGGAGCACGGAGGGTAGCGGTACAAAATTTTGACATGGAGAAAGACCAATATTTGTAAAGTCTACAATGTCTCCAATTGTACTAAAATCATCACGAGAAAAGAGAAGCCCCAGCGGATCGCATCTCTCACATTTTTCTGTTGAATTTAAATACACCAAGACTAAAACATACCAAATGAATGCTAATGACAACTTGTTGCGCTGGTTAGGATCCAGAGAGCTGCTGAAAACCTGTTACCTGTGCAAAGGGTAAAAATAATCTTAAAAAGGTTGGTTGACATTAAGCGATCGGCGAGTGGAGAGGCATGGCCTCAACTCGGGCAAGGGCGCGCGCTCTCAGACAAAGCTCAAACGGCTCTGGTCAATCAATTCATGCGCAATAAAAACGCAATAGTGCACTACACTTGACCACTCAGTCACGGTGGACGCATGCGAACCTCTCGATCAGGGTTACGGATCCACTTAACAATAGCAGCAATTCCGGAGAGCCAATCCCATTTTTGAAATGCCATCCTTATGGGACACCTCTATAAGGGCCAAGTCCGGCTGTGCAAAATTTAAAATTTGACTTTTTGTGCTCTCTACCACAGAATAAGTAATAGTATCTGTAAGCTGTACCTTATAGCAATGAAAGTTACTCTACTTTATTAAAATATGGATAGGGACACTTCGTTTTTATGTTGCTATGTATCATTTTTTAAAATATAAATGATCGCATCAGGCGATCACGAAAACCTGTTTTTTCCAACAAAAGAAAAGTATTTAACGTAAAAATTCATTTTATCGCGTAACAATTGTCTCGACACAAATATTTGGTAAAAATACGTATAAACGCAGATGGGGCCTGGTGTTATCTTAATAATTAAAGTTTTGATTCGAAATATGACGAAATGTTTTAAAAATGCAATCCGTTGCTTAGCGAGGGATATTTATCTTACAGTAACTTTTGAAAACTTGATTGAAATTCATGAAATTTGTTGTGTAATAAGTGATATAATCTTTTTTTATTTGTAATATGCATTATCTGAATAGGTTCTGGGTTGTTGGATATAAGGATCCAAGAGTCCAAAGAGGGGTTAAAGAAACAAAACTCGGTATTAAATTATGTATAATATTTATGAGACGGCTGTATTTGTACGTTTCAAAACATTTTTTTATTTATTTATTTATATAACAATATGCATACAAACTTAATCCTTCCGGACCGGTGTTTACGAGTTTCATTGTTTAGAATAATTCAATTTAGAACATTTCATATCGCGTAAGTGCTGGGCTCAAGGGAAGCTAGAAAATAATGGTATCTTGTTTGGTACACTTTTTAATAATAAATTACAATTAATTAGGTACCTAGAAACACTACAAATTTTAAACTTCGTTGGTTATTAAGTTTTTCAGTTGATTTGTTGAGTTACTTATAAGCTACAACTTGAAAAAAAAGTACACAATGCAAGGTCTCAGTTTGAGAAGAGCAGCTAATTCAAAAATTATTATTTATTTATCCTAAGAAGGATCATTTTTAAACTATCCTGTGATACATGTAGGTTTATTTTAAGACTAGCCCGCGGCACGCGGCTGTGACTGCGTGATCACTTTAATGGGTTAAATTATGTGTTATTCCAGGATAATTTAGCTTATTTTAAGTTCCCTACGCCATTTTAAAAAAATATTCTTTATTGTACAAACATCACGAAATAATTATTGAGCTCCATAGAACTACAACTAATTAACAATTCTTTAAAACTAATCAACATCAAATATTTTAAGCCCAGCCCGAGTTTTTATAAAAAAAAATATTTTTTATAGGATTTCGAATCAAGAATACCATTATGTGATAGTATTAGTTTGCGTATGGCGATATAAACTTATTTATTATAGATTTCGTGATCTCTCATTAAACTGTACTTAAACAAATGTTTTTTACCAGTTCATACGGCAAACATGCATTATACAACTCCGTACTTTTCATATTTCTAAGTTTGATTTTAATTTAATTTTTCACGTACATGCATAGTATTATTTATTCCGTTTAGAATACATACGTCCAGTTTTTTAGCCAATAAAGATTTTCAGTGCCTCCAGAGTACCTCAAACGATTGCCTTGTCAGTAATAAAATATAATTTGCTAGATTGCTGTATTTTTATCAATTGGCTTGCTGAATTTTAAATTCGTTTGACTGCAGTCTCTTCTTTTGTCTCTTCTGCATTTCATGTTTCGTATGAGAGTGCGTAGAAGTAGATATATTGTAGGTTTTATTTGTTGTGAATATATTACATTAATTTGATGGCTTGCTTTGGTACCGATGTCAAAAAACACTTTCTTATCTGATGCTGTATTTTTGTATTGGTATTTCATTTTTAATTTTGGAAATGTTATATTGTTCCGATTTAATTGTAATTGTTTTATTATTTTTAGTGCTTGTTTACAAAAAAATATTTAATTTGAAGCAGTATTCGTTTTCACGTGCATTCAATGAACGTCGTCACAAATAAATGCTGTGTTAAAATTGTGTACTTTTGAGTGCTTTGGTCTCCTAAAGTTTAAAAGTTACGAAATGATAGTTACATTGTTGTGAAGATCCTTCTGACGACAACACAATAATATATGTTAAGTCCCCCTCTACTCCTTGTCGAGTCTTTTTGACTAAATGATTCTATCGGAATCGATTCCATCATATTTGATTATTTAATGATATTGTATTATCATCAGAACTACACCCGTGTGCAAAATTTCAGCTTGGATTGGACGTCATAAAGTAGTTTAAAATTCACCTGTAAGTCTGTTTTCAAACATACTAACATGGTCAGTTAAATAAAAGCTTGTAATGAACAAATAAACCAATTTTGATGAAATTTATACAGAACCTAACGGTAGGTTTTTTATTCCAAGTAATAACTAGCTTAAAAGTTTAAAAAAAACACGCCTCCCCTGCCAAAAAAGAACTTATGCCAATAAATTATATACTGTAGAAATGTGCTCATCAAAGCGTTCATTTTGTACCCATATTAAAAATTTGAAGAGAAAATGTTTATATTTTCGTATTCGAAAATGGAGACATACTGCAGACATATTGATTTTTTTCAAATAAAATATAACTTAACTCTTTATTAGTATTTATTAGTTATTCGGGGGGATGTAAGGATTCTAAAGATATCCCACACGTCTAATTCTGTTCAGGTATTTAAATGTTTTGGTGGAATAAATAAATACATACATACATACATACATACATACATACATACATACATACATACATACATACACACATAAATGTATACTAAAAACATTACACTCCTTTTTTGGGCAGTGGTGTAAAAAAATATGCATCTAATTTGGTTCAGTAATCCCGGAAATTTGAGAATATAAACACCAAACAATTCGATTTGCTAATAAAAATTAAAACATTTTTGATGAAACGTTTATCAAACTACTATGAAGTTTTTCTCTTTTAAATCAAACCAGTTCAGATATCTTGCATCCTTATCCTCCTACTAAAAACAACAGAAACAATTTACAAAAAGTTCAAAAACTAAAACACAAATAAGGTCGGGTAAAAAATAGCCACTCACTTCACTCACACTCACTGTCACTCTTGTGATGAAGACAAATCGATTGATACCTCGCTTGTCAAATTTTTAGTTTGATCGGTGAAGCAAAGGAAGGTCCAGGTGGACCTTCCTTTGCTTCACCGTAGTCGGGAAAAATAATTGCCTATGACACTGTGTAAATGAAGACGGATCGATTGATACCTTGCTGGTCAAAATAGAACAAAATTTAAGTTTTAACACACAGATTATAAAAATATACAAAAACAAATTGAGTAGAGCAACTTTCGTTATTCGGAAAGAGCGAGAGGCACGTACTATGATAGAGCGAAAGGATCGTGAAAAAAATGACACAGAACACACGTCCGAACGCTGCGACCACTAAGCGGTCACTGAGAAATTTTGTCGGCTTTTTGTGTATAAAAATGAATTATTTATGGATTGTAATAATTATTTTTAATATACTTCTGAATACATACTATTCATGTTATTCAGTCATTCAATACTTGATATTGATGAAATTTCATTGATTACTTCAATAAGCTGACTTAATATCAACATAAAATCAGTTTAAAAACTGAAAATTGACGATATTGTGGCTTCAAAATTAAGAAAAATATAAAGTTTTGAAAAAACTATTCAGCACATATTCAAGAAGACAATTTCTTGTTACTTATTGCGCTGAATACAATGTTTAATTTATTGTTTACTAGCTGTGCCCGCGGCGTTGCTCGCGTGGTAGTTTTTTCTGGGATATAAGGATCCTATGAGTTATTAAAGTACCAAACATGTACCTACCTACCTGTGTTAAGAACCTTCAGTATCGACCCGACATGGTTGTGATAGGTTAGAAGATGAAGGCGGGTGCTCGCTGCGCTTCGCTACGCTTCGCTTCCGCCTTCGTCTTCTAACCTTTCACGACCATGTCGGATCGCCACTGAAGGTTGTTGACAGAAATCTGTGTTACGGTAGCGTTGTGTGGAGGTATATATCAAAATAAAAAACTAAGCGAAATCCTAAATTCGAAAGAATGCTTTTTTTTTTTTTTTTTGATGATTTAATTTTTTCATAACGTTGGGTTTTCGCTTTTTTTAAAACATGCCCGACGCCAACACGGTCTCTGTGTTATAATATATTATCAATATCCAGAGGTATAATAAACGCGCAGTCGTCTGTTTAAGTTTATCTGGTTGATTTAAAATAAAAATTAACAAAAAATTACAGCAGCCTTAAGAATATCAAGGATATCAAGAAAACCCCCCGGCCCCCACCCCTCATTATAGCTAGAAAGCATCTCGATCACATCAGTTTTCAAATATAAAAATCGCATCAAAAACGGTCGATTCGTTTGGGAGCTAAGATCCTCACCCCGCTTGCTTACCCCAGCTTCCAAACATAAAAACCGCTGCTAAATCGGTCCACTCATTTGGAAGCTATGATATGATATATATGATTTATATATTATGAACCCCCTTTTTTCACTCTCCCCCATCGCCAAACCCTATATATCTAAGAATCACGTTTCCTATAGCTGTAAAACATCTTGATTACATCAAAACCATACAAAACCACATAAAAGTTGGTCCATTCGTGTGGAAGCTACGGAACCCCCCCCCCCCCCCCCCCCATTTAGCGAAGAACCATCACGATCACATTCGTTTAGAAACCTAAAAAACACATCAAAATTGATCCAATCGATTGGAAGCTATGATTCTCACCCTCCCCCTATCCTTCCCCCATTATAGCTAAGAACCATCTCGTTTAACCCAGCTTTCAGACATAAAAACCGCAGCTAAATCGGCCCACTCGTTTGGAAGCTACGATTCTCACCTACCCCCTCTCCCCCCTTCCCCACTACATCTAAGAGCCATCTTGATCACATAAGTTTTCAAACAGAAAAAACCGCATCAAAATTGGTTCATTCGTTTGGGAGCTATGACACCACAGACAGACAGACACACACATGCACACACGCACACACACACGCATACACACACAGACTCACACACAAACACACACACACACACAAAGTGATACACATCCTAAACTTATAAAAAGTGTAAAAATAACGCATAAAATATGTAAATGGTTAATGCTTAATTATGTAATAATGGAGCAAAAAAATATAGAAGCTCGTGGTTTCGATCCACGGACGGCTGGATTAGAATCCCACGCATGTAACCGCTTCGCCACTCTGGTTAGTGGAGCGAGCAATGAAATTCGGTACCGTTCTATAAACTGATGTATTATTACTTTAGTTTAACATAAACTTTGGACCCCTGTCCCTTAAAAATCATTTTTTTGTTCGGGATAAAAAGTATTCTAAATATTAATCTATGACATCAGCTGTGATTGTACCAAGTTGCATCAAAATCCGTCTGGTAGTTTCAGCGTGATGACAAAACAGACAGACAGACAAAAAATAAAAATAAACCTTTTTGCGCTCCATATCGATTATGAAGTTTATCTCAATAATAATTTTCAAAAAGTATATCTTCTTCTTTTTCGTTTCCTAAGGCCCCACGGCGGGGCAGAGGGCAGATATAATGCTTCCCCATTCCGCTCGGTCTTGGGCAGCCCGCTTCACCTCGCTCCAGGTCAGGCTGATGTTTTTCGCCTCTGCAATGACAGAGCGCCGCCAGGTTTGCCTGGGTCTGCCACGCCTGCGCCGGCCCTGTGGATTCCAATCCAGAGCTTGTCTGGGGATGTGGTCCGAGTCCCTGCGCAATGTGTGACCTATCCAACTACACTTGCGGCGCCGAATCTGCAAATCGACGGGGTCCTCAAGGCACCGTCTCCAAAGGTCTATATTGCCGATAGTGTCCGGCCAAAAGATCCCCAAGATTTGGCGAAGGCAACGGTTAATAAAAACTTGAAGCTGTCCACTAATTTGCTTTGTGGTCGTCCAAGTCTCGCATCCGTATAGCAGCACGGTCTTAACGTTGGTATTAAAGATTGTGTGATTCTTACTGGACGGAGACAAGCAAAGGTGCCTCTTGCTTTCGCTATCCGGGATGTCATGTCCCTCCAGTTTCTGACAAGACACTTCCCAAGTATGTAAAACTCGTGACTTTTTCCACTGCTTCATCGCCAATAAATAATGGGGTTGCGTCACGGGCTCCACTTCTCATGTCTTTGGTCTTCCAAGCATTGATTTTCAGTCCAACGGTGGCTGCTTCTCTTTGCAATTCATCCAGTTTTGTCTGTATGTCAATGCGGCGATGACTGAGCAAACATAAATCATCAGCGTAATCGAGGTCGTGTAGGTGGTCCATTAGTCCCCACTCTATACCATGTTGGGGCGTGACATTGATGCGCGCTATGACGCCATCTAGCACAATGAGAAATAGCAGAGGTGAGAGAAGGCAACCTTGACGAACACCCGCGTGCACTGTTATGTTGTCCGAGAGCAGTCCATCATGGCCAACCCTGCAATGAGTAGTCCTAATACGCAGCTTTAGTGAGGTTGATTATTTTAGTAGGAATGCCTATTTCCTGTAGTCGCGACCAAATAGCTGACCAACAGAGCGTATCAAACGCTTTTTCAAAGTCCACGAAGAGAGAGTAAATCACTCTCTGAAATTCGGCTCCCTGTTCCAGAATGATACGCAACGTGTTGATCTGATCTGTGCATGACCTGCCGGTGCGAAATCCTGCTTGCACGTTTCGGATTAGGGGTTCAATGTCCTTCGATATTCGGTCTAATAATATTTTGCATAAAACTTTTGAGGGGATCGACAGTAATATTATACCCCTCCAGTTGCTACAGTTACTGAGATTCCCCTTCTTTGGAACGGTCACGAGGAGTCCTGTTCGCCATTCGTCTGGCATACGTTCTAGCTGCCAGATTTTTTCAATAAGAGGAGTGAGCATTGCCTCAGCTGTAGGTACATCCGCTTTGAGTATTTTTGCAGCTATCAAGTCAGTTCCCGGAGCTTTACCATCCTTAAGGCCACGAATTGTATTGCAGACTTCGGTGTATGTAGAAAGCTCTGTACTTATATTAAGGACTTGCGAAATGATTTCGCGCGTTACATTACGAGAGTCTCCATCAGTTGATAATGTTTCGCGGAAGACTTCCGTAAAATGTTCACTCCAGCGCCGCAATTGCCCTTCGGATGTCACAATAAGGTGACCATCTTTATCCTTGAGCGGGTGTTTCTTACGTCGATTGTTACCTAATAAAGTTTTCGTGGTACGATATAATTCGCGAAGGTTTCCGCATTGAGCTGCTAATTGTGCCTGCTCAGCCACTTTATCTGCCCACAAACGTCTATCATTGCGGGAGCTACGGTAAATGCGTTTCCGTAATACTCTATAACGCTTCACGATGTTTTCAGATTCCGACGTGTCTGTAGTTGCAAGAAGTTGAATTTTCAAGTTTCTCCGCTCGTTTATTAATTGCCAAGTTTTTTGAGACATCCAATCTTCGCGTTTTGGATGTTTATGCCCAAGGACTTCGGAGCTGGTTACAGTATACACCCGTTTTATGCTGTTCCACTCTGAGTTAATATCCGGTTCGGTCGTATCTAGGGACGCAAAATGATTTCGTAGGTTGATTTTAAAACTCTCCAACTCTTCTTGGCTTTTCAGTTTAGCCACATCATAACACTTTCCCACAGATTGGCCTGAGGGACGACGGGGAGCAGCTACCTTGAGTTGAAGTTGCGCGACGACTAGTTCGTGATCGCTGTCTATGTCAGCGCCCCTGCGGTTACGAACATCAAGAAGTGATCCACGCCATTTATTTCGAATGGCTAGATGATCGATTTGGTTGTGAGTTTGGCCATTTGGCGAGGTCCAAGTGTATTTGTGACATTCAAAAAGTATTTAATGTACAGATTTAGCCCAGTTGCAGTTTTATTATAATATATTACAGTTTTATTATACTCGTAGTAGATAGATAGATAAATTCTTTATTGCACACACCACAAACAAAATCAACAAAAAATAAAGGAGCAATAGCAGAAGAAGTGTACAATGGGCGGCCTTATCGCTAAAAGCGATATCTTCCAGGCAACCTTTGTATGGAGAGGATATATAGATAGATAGATAGACTCTAACTTTGAGCGCGAACATAGCTCTAAAAGCTGCACGGCGCGAGAGAGGTGTATTTAAAGTTTGATTTACTTATCAAAAACTATCAAAATGAACGTAAAAAAAATACTTATCTATAGCATATATTACGTATAATTACACGCAGTAAACATATTTGATGTAATTACATTGCTTTCTCAGAAAAATGTTAATAATTAAGCACGAAAAATCGGTGATATTAAATTTTGACCCGGAGAATGGAATTTCAAAAAGTTACGTAACCACGGGAGTGGTAAAGTTTGCAAGTGGGCAAAGCTGCGGAGCGCAGCTAGTATACTTATAAAACAGTACCTGAAGGTCAGACAACGCAGTCTAAGCCCCGGTGATATGAAATTTGGAGGAATTATCGACCCAAGGATGCAACGTTCTTGTGTAGTCGACAAATTGTATTGAATATAGGCTATAAAGTGGTAGTTAACGGGAATTATACTTATTATGTTGTTACCATTTCATTTGGTCTTTCATAAATGGTTAATTGACCTGTTTTATGGTAACTGACACATCACTACCACCTGACTTAACGCAAACACTATAAATCTCATCTTAGACCTATGATTAGTCTGCCTTTCTAAAGCTATGGCCTAGAAACAGTATATGAACCTGCTCGTATTTTTTTACACGTTTGATACTGTATATAATATTAAAGTGGAGATTCCAATGGTATCATGATATGATCTTTTATTGATATACAGTTCCAGCCTTCGCTCGTCCGTCCGACTTATCCTTCAGCTTAAGGGTGCTAAGCTTAGAAGTGGAGTAAAAGAGTTTAGCGAGATTTTCATTCATAAAAAACACGTCCGCAAACTTTATTGATAGACGAAGTCAAGTATGACATTTACCTACCACGCATATTTAGTTGAGCAGTTTTTAGCCGAGTACGACGAAACATGGAAACGGTAATGAGTTTCATAGTCTATAATGGCGTCGCCTGTATGGTCCGATTTTGATAAGTGAGGTTATAAAGCACTTCTTCCTTATTGCAAGAGTGTCATAGGCTATATATTACCCGACCGTAGTCGGGTTTTAGTCTCTGAACTTATATCTTGTTTTATTTAATACTAGCTGTGCCCGCGGCTATGCCCGCGTGGTCATTTAACTGGGCAACAATTAAGCTGTGTTACTCCATTACCAATATTGCCCATAAAGTACAATATATGTAGTACATTTCATCAAATTTAGTTCATCAATTTTTACAATTGAACGCCTTTATTCATCGGATTGAGGTACCAAGTACACCAGTTTTTAAGATGAAGTCTAGATTTTACGCCATACGGGAACAAACACGTTTTAATTAAAAAAATGTGTTTGAAAATCCCCAATATGAACAGGGCAATACTAGGGCTTTATGAATTATGCCCTTCACTAATGGGCAGAATAATAAAAAATGTGTTTTATTAAATTACTAGCTGCACCCCGCGGTTTCACCCGGGTTTGGAACGATGATGACGATGGTGAAAGTATTCTATGTGTACACGAAAAATCGGTGATATTAAATTTTGACCCGGAGAATGGAATTTCAAAAAGTTACGTAACCACGGGAGTAAAGCTATAAGCTTATCCAGGGTATAAGCTATCTCCATTCCAAATTTCATCAAAATCCGTTCAGACGTTTGAGAGTGAAGTACGATGATCTTGAAAAGTTATCTTTAGTGTACAGAATTTGTACCTATGTGATGATGATGGTAAGAACCTTTCATTTTTTCGGGATAAAAAGTATCTTCAACATAAACTATGATTGCGCCAAGTTGCATCAAAATCCGTCCAGTAGTTTCGGCGTGATATGTGTTCTTTTAAATAACTTTCAACCCCTTATCCTGTGGGAACCCTTGAATTTTTTTGGGATGAAAGTGTCTTCGTAGTATGAACTCAAATCATGACAATTTTCATTTAAATTCATTCAGTAGTTTTGGCATGATGTGCGGCTAAGATAAAAAAAAACACAGATAGACAGGCAGACGAAAATTGTCCGCTATTTTGTTTTGACACATAATCAATAAAAAAACAGCACTTAAGTTTCGTACTAATACTCTTTTATAGTCCGTTTTAAATTATGTTTAAACCTTGAAAATCAATTGTCAACATCGGTATGGATCGCGCTTTTAACAGAGTTTTATTATTAACTAGTATTTTATTCTTTTTGTAATTACAAATGCAATGTCACCAGAAAAGATCAGCCGAAGTAATAGTCGATCCGAGTAACTTGGGAATCTGAATTCATAATAAGGTTCTTAATCAAACTAAGTAGATAACTAATAAGCGGAAGGAAAACTTAGGTACAAAGCAAACAAATCTTATTTAGGTGGTAAAAACATATCGGTCTGCTCCTAGCTCCTACTTATTATATTGCAATGCCCTAAAAGGGCATCTAGACCCAATACCTAATAATATAATGACAACAAAAAAAAGTGTTATTTGCTGGGGTTGGGATAAAATTAATGTACGCCAATTACACCAAAAAAATAACACCTTTATTCGAAAAACCACAAAAAGAAATTAAACTGACAAGTAACACTCTAGCACTCTTTAACTGGACTGTACACACTAATCAATTATCACTGAATACTCGCTTCGAATCACTATGATCGTTTCGTTCCGAATGCCAAGTCAAAATTGTACCAGGCAGCCTATGCGCGCCCTATTTATACCGCCACGGAAATTTCCAGAAGGAACTCGTATGTGCTCGTATGTACTAGTAGTAGTCGGTAGGTACTTGAACTTTCAAGGTCGGCGGCGCCTTTGATTTTACTGCTTCGCACCGCGCCTGTAGGTATCTAAGGCCGGCGGCGCCTTACGAATTGCCGCGTCGCGCCGCGCCCGAATATACCTACCTACCGTGCGCTCTAGAAACTTCTGTAGGTCCCTACGCGTCACTGGTGTGTTCCAGAAGGTTCCTTTAGGTGTAGGTATTACTTTATCTGACCGCGGCTCCTCGAACATTTTATAGTACCTACTGTTTTTCTAAGAATCGACCGGCGTAACAATTTGATACACTAAACGATAAAATACTGATTATGTGTCTGATAGAAATTATACGTACTTACTACGTAAACTAAAATACGTAATGTATGAGTACTTTTGTACATGCGCTTTAAATTGACGACGACGGAGACAATAAAGAGGAGTATGCGAATTTAAAGCTGAATATCTAACTTCAAACATCATAATATAATGTACGAGTATATCTGCCCCATCGCACGCCTTTCTTGGTTCCGGAACTTCCGAAGGAGTAAATGTATTCCTGAAAGTAAGTACCTAGTATGCAAATGACCCGCGTGGACAGAATCATAGACAAGTATAAATCACATTATAAAAGTTTTGTGTAATAGCTAAATTAAAGCCTAGTTTGATAAGTAGGAAATTATACGAAGAAGACGGTTAAACGGTTAAACCTTTGAAAAATAATATAACCTCTCAGCAGTAACCACATAACACTCGGAATTTTTATTTCGTTTAAATATTTTGATTTTGCTTGGCTTGGTCAAATATTTTAAAATGTCTATATACGAGTCACTAGACTCGCACCAACTTCGCACGGGTAGAGCTCACACCGCGGCTTCTTTTCATAATTTTATACTTTTAGCATTCATATACCCGTCGTAACTTCTAAAAAAATACCTACGCCAGTAAGCATAATTCAAAATCTTTGGCAGTAACGACCGTCGACCGCGCTCTAGTCACTGTCATTGAACGTTCAAGTTTTTCTCATCAACAAAAACAAAGGATAGCACAAAAAGTAAATCTTTAATGTAGTAAAAAGTGTAAAATGTTACACGAGCGAATGAAAAACAATGAACTATCAAAGGCCGGATCTCAATAACCCTACACTCTGTATCCAGTTTCCGAGACAGAAGGTTAACAATTTAAAGTTCTTTGTCAATTGTGAACCGTATGCTGACGATATACATACTCTTACATTGTGAAATTAAAATGCCGCTACATCCAGTATAAGAAATACAAAAGTACATAATGCTTCGTCATTCATATATTAGTGACCAGTCCAGTGTTCGAACATCCTTGAGGAACTCGGTTTGAAAAATTGAGGAAATTAGCTTGTCTGCAACTACTTACTCTCCCTGTTATTTTTCTAGAGCTATTGGGATCGTACACCTCTAATTTGTTTGATTATTGCGGTTGCCCAAAAATGGTCGCGTAATTATCAGAGACTACAGTATCTTCGCCCTCGTCCGGTAAAGTAACGCCATAGCAATGCTTCAACAGAGACATCTGCCTTAGCAAACCTCGAAGTCGGACCCCCACCAGTTCCAGATTCTCTTTTATACTGTGAATTTGTATTTGCATCTTTTGACGAACCTGAAACACACAGATGATGAGTAAGTTCCAAAGCTATCGCAAATGTTATATTGGAATATGCTATAACCTTTATCGGGCATAGACTCGTAATTTGGGGTCTATCCCACTAGTCCCATCGTGTTGTCTCGTGATGGGACAACTGCCACTAATTTAATCCAGTACTCCCATGGGACAAGTGACATCAATATTTCGGACCCACTAGTCCCATCGTGTTGTCCCATTACACTATTTTGACCCAGTAGTCCCATGGAACAAGTAAGTGACTAAAAACGTGTAAACAATTAATTTAGTTTGACTATATTCCAGGAAAATATAAGTTCATGTTCCAGTAAGGGTATCTCCTTCAACATCTCAATTGGTCAAGTGAGATAAAAATAAAATAAAATGTTGGTGTCATTTTTCCCATGGGACTACTGGGTCAAAGTAGTGTAATGGGACAACAAGATGGGACTAGTGGGTCCGAAATATTGATGTAACTTGTCCCATGGGGCTATTGGACTTGACGACCGGTTGGTCTCGTGGCTAGAGATCCTGGGTACGAAATCGTACGGTCGCGGGTTTGAATTCTGCAAGGTGCAATCATTTGTGTGATGAGCAGAAATGTTTGTTTCCGAGTCATGGAAATAATAATAATAATAATAATAATATAATATTCTTATCTATGTATGTTTATCCGTTATCTAGTGCCCATAGTACAGGATATCCTAGTTTGGGGCTAGATAATTAGTGTGGAAATGTCCCGAATATATAAAAAATTGGGTCAAAATAGTGGCAGTTGTCCCATCACGGGACAACACGATGGGACTAGTGGGATAGACCCGTAATTTGACACAGGAGATGGATTCCGAACACAGGTACTCATAAAATAATTTACCTCATCTCTTTCCTTCTGGTAGCTTCTGCACTGAGCACGACAAGTGATTATCTGAGTCTCAAGTCCTGCGATCTGCGTCTGCAGATAGTGCCTCGCGGCCTCAGCTCTGTCCCTGACTCTACTCAATGTTCTAGTGCTTTCATCTTTCAGCTCCTCCACATCTTTGACGAGTTGAGAGTACTCTTCCGCCTTCTCGTTATATCTGGTCTCTTGCTGGCCGAGCTTCTCATCGAGTCGGAACACTTTGCATCTGGAACATAAAATTGTGCTCGGCAACTAATCATAGGATTAAGATACCAAGTTCCCCAGATTATAAATCAAATCCTATCCAACAGTGAAAACCACATCACAATCGGTCCATTACAACAATCGGAACAAGCATACAAACATCCAGATACGATTTTTATATTCTGTTATATGTTATATTCTTGTTCAGTAGCCTTATTATAAGTACCCGAGACCATTTGTTATTAATTATCTTAATTGTACAGATATTTTGGTCCTTAATGCTTTATTGTACGAGTAAGTATAGATTAGCTATAAGTTCATGTAATACTATTATAGATAATAACTTTCATTAGATCTTATTATCAAGTAATATTTTTTTTATCAACATGTCCCTTAGGACCTCCGCACCGTAAAACGGATTCCCGCGACGGGAGAGCTCACTGTAAACTGGTGATTTCTACAAAAATAGGCGCGTCTACGCGCGGCGGACACAACGTGCTGCCAGAGTTACGCTGGTCGTTGCCTATTTTTGTAGAACCACCAGTTTACATTGAGCTCTTCCGTCGCGGGAGCCCGCTTAACGATGCGAACGGCCTTACTGTATTTATGCGTGCACCTCCATGACGACATGAAAATCATTTGCGCTGAATATTACTTTATTTTGCCCTTTTTAGACATACGGGAATCTAAATCTGTTGAATGAATACACTTTAAAGATAGAAAAATATTTAAATACATTTATAGATGTATTTATTACGTTGACGCCGAATAAACATTATGTTCGACTGATCTGCCAATAGTCTGTGATTTTATGTAAATACACTACTCAATTGTTCGAAAACAATATTTTTTATCCAATTCTTATGTTAACAGGTTACTGTGCTGTTTTTTCTTATCTTTTTAATTGCTTGGTTTTACAAGTGTTTCAGTAGTCAGTTAATTATTAATGCAGTTAGTTAATTAGTACTGATATCAAACTTATTAACAATAACAAATTTACAAGCAGCATTATCACATTGAGAGGCTTCCGCTTCATTCCGGCTTCTGCTGTTTGATATAAGTTGGTTCATTTTGGTGCTTAAAGAAGAAACATTGTAGTGTAGAAATAGGTTATTCCCCATTTGGATCCTCACAGCCTTGTTACAAAACATAGACGAAAGTACCGGGTTTAGCCATGGACCAATGGTTTTTTTAACCCCCGAACAAAGAGGCGGGTGTTATCAGTTTAGGGTGTGTATCACTGTGTGTGCGGACGAGTGTGTGCGCGTGAGAGGGTGTGTGTGTATGTGAGAGTGCGTTCGTGTCTGTTCGTTTGTATTTACGGCTTTAACATTATGCGGACCTTACCGTGATAGGAACCACGATTGTGCGGACTTACCCGGTTGTCCGGACGTCCGCATAATAATTTGACGAGGTCTCAAATATATCTTTGAATTCGTCGCGATGAGATTGGTTGACTGGTGAAATCTTAGCAAAATATGAAAAATGACCGCATATTAGGGATATTTGACAACTTTAGTTAACATCCCTTAGTGTTTTAGTTCAGTGTGTAACCACCACGTGGCGCCACCAGTCCTAGTTGTGTAAGAGTTAGTACGTTATTATAATGCGGACCTCGAGGTGTGTATGTTAGTCTGCAATCGATTATGCGCTCGTCCTGTGTTAAAGTATGTATGTGATACAAAATGCGGACCTTGTTCTGCATATGATAGTCTGCAATTGATTATGCGCTCGCCCTGTGTTAAATTACGTACGTGATGCAAAATGCGGACTTGATTCTGTGTGATTAAAATACGTACGTTTCATTTATAAAATGCGCCCTTTACGTGTAACGTTTGTTGAAGCGTATGCTCTGTTGCAGCGGGATAAGCGCAGGCAGCGCGGAGAGCTATTGGCAGTTGCGACAACGGCATTTGCACCACGCAGTGCGTGTTGTCAGAGATGACACGGCACTGAGACGTGGTCGCTAACTATTGATCTCATACACAAGCTCAGAGTTGCGCAGCGTACAATGGAGAGAGCTATGCTCGGTGTTTCACTTCGTGATAGAATCCGAAATGAGGAAATCCGCAGAAGAACCAAGGTTACCGACATAGCTCTCAGATTTTGCAAGTTGAAGTGGCAATGGGCAGGCCATATAGTTCGCAGAACCGATAACTACTGGGGAATAAAGGTTCTCGAATAGCGGCCACAAACAAGCAAGCAAGTGTGGGGAGACCCCCCACGCGATGGACCGACGACATTGTAGCCATCGCAGGAAGTCGGTGGATGGAGGTGACACAAGATCGCTCATCATGGTGCTCTTTGGGGGAGGCCTATGTTCAGAACTGGACTTCTAAGGGCTGACATGAAGAAGATGATGATGATGATGATGTCCTCTTTTCTCAAGTAAAAATAATAGATGATTATTTTTACTTGAGAAATCTTGACGAAAAAAATTAAAACAAATAGATGTTTTAATAAAAAACAACGTAACCAATGTTGATAAAGTTTATATGAGACTACACTGAAATTTTACCCTAATGAATAAAATCTTGGAGATTAAAGGCAATATAAACACAACTTACGAAAAATCTATTTAATTTCAAAAAACTACTTAACCAATTTTGATGCAATTTATATGAGACCACCTCGTGAGTATACCCTTTCAAACAAAAAATAATTATCAAAATCGGTCCGCAATTGACGGAGAAATCGGAGAACATACACAAAAAAAACATACAATCGAACATCATTATAACTTATGACCTTTTGTGAAGTCGATTACAAATTTAAAAGCTGACGATAGTCAGTTGCGGTACGGGACGGGTCGGAAAAGTAGCAGGCAATTTGAATCTTGCGGTTTGTCAGTGCGTGACCAAAATAACGCGCAACGTATGACTTTGAAAAATATTATTGTCGTTAAGGACGATTTTGTGTAAGCAAATTCATCTATAGTACTATAACTATTCAGAAAGTGTTATAAAGGGTCTGATTTTACAATATTATGCGAACAATGTGTTCAGAGCATTCGTGCCTTTTTCATAAGCGGTAGGTCCGCATAATTGGGATTTAAGGTTTTACTGTTTAACATGGCCGAATATTATGCGGTCAGTGTTTGTTAAATAGTAAGTACGACTTTAAAATACTGAGCGGACGGTGTGAAAAATACGAGAGTACTTTCAAATAATATGGGGGCAATGTGTAAAAGAGGTTTTGATTATTATAGAGACTTTTGATTATTATGCGGTCAGTGTGTAAATTAGTGTGACATTTTATTATGCGGTAGGTCCCCAGTTTCGATATTTTAAGTCCTTCAAAGTGTGTATAGTGTGAAATAGGAATATTATGCAGTCAGTGTGTAACATATTACAAATTTAGAATACTATGCGGACAGTGTGTAAAAGAGTACTTTCGAATAATATGGGGACAGTATTTTTAGAGCGTTTGTGCCTTCCTAAGCGGACCTCCAGTAGGCCCTCAGTAGGTCGGGGTTTTAGTAAAAATGCTGTAATATTATAATAACGGTCTTGTGTAATCAAATTCATCAGTTTGTGAACGAGGCATGTCTTTTGATTATTATGCAGTCAGTTTGTGAACAAGTATGACTTTTGAATAGGATGCTGGCAGTGTGTATTAGAGTATGTCTTTTAATTCATATGCGGTCAGTGTGTAAATAACTATGATTTTTGAATGTTATGCGGACAGTGTGTAAATGAGTATGACTTTTGATTATTATGCGGTCAGTGTGTAAATGAGTATGACTTTTGTATATTATGCGGGCATTGTGTAAAAGAGTATGACTTTAGATTATTATGCGGTCTGTGTGTAAATGAGTATGGCTTATGAATATTATGCGGGCATTGTGTAAAAGAGTATAACGTTAGAATATTATGCGGACTTGTGTGAAGAGCGTTCGTGCCTTTTTATTATGCGGTCGGACCGCAAAATCGGGGTTTTAGTATGAAAGTTCACTATTTAATATCTCTGTCCTTTTTGAGTGTATAGAAATTCTGACCAGAGAATTGTGTTGGAGAGAGATAGGTTACTTTTCGTATGGTATTAACACTTCGCTAAAGCAACGGGAAAGGTAGGCCCGCATAACCTGGATTTTTTGTAAAGGTCCGCGTATTATTAAAGCCGCGAACAAGGGTGAGGGTGTGTGTATGTGTGTCTGTAGCATCGTCGGTATATACATTTTTAAATATTGCTTGTTTTATTGCTGATACATTTTTAAGCAAAACGAAAGCACACTCATTTTGATGTGTAAACATCTAATGGCGCGTTACGGCAGTGACGCCGAAGAAGTTGGCATGACCAACAAGCGGCGGCGTGGCGATCGAGTGGTACCGCGACGAGAGCGTTCTGCAACATGAGCGCTAGTGGTTCGTCGCCTCTTTCCGCCTCAGCTCAGCCATATTCAAGTTATAAAACATCACATGAAGAAGAAGAATAAGAACAAGAAGAATATGAACAAGAAGAACAAGAACAAAAAGAACATGAACTATAAGAACAAAAAAAAAAGATCAAGAACAAGAAGAACATGAACAAGAATAAGAACAAAAATAACAATAACAAAAACAACAAGAACAATACGAACAACAAGAAGATAATAACAAGAACAAGAAGAACAAGAATAATAAGAACAAGAAAAAGAAGAAGAAGAACAACACGTACAAGAACAAAAATAACAAGAACAAGAAGAACGAGTTGAAAAATAACAAGAAGAATAAGCACAAGAACAGTAAGAACAAGAACAAGAACAACAAAAAAATGAAGAACAAGAACAACAATAAAAACAAGAACATGAAGAACAAGGAGAAGAAGAAGAATAATGAAAAGAAGAAAATAAATAATGGTGTAATGTTACAAAACAAAATTGATGATAAATCAATAATTTGTCATCAATTTTGTTTTGTCGAGGTTCATATGAAGGTCAGTACGTCAGGAGGCATCTGCTAGGCTGGTCAGCATTGTTGCAACTCTTGCAGCGACTCCACGATAAGGACAATATCTTCTGAAAATCTCAAGTGTGAGATGAACTCGTTGTTTATGTTGATGCCCATTCCGATCTAGTTCAACATCTTGAACATATCTTCCATTGTGTTGGTAAACAGTTTCGAGGATATGACATAGCACCGTCATACAAGCTTCACACACAATAAGCATCAACACATGAAGATATCGCCAGTTTACTTGGCATCGCTGCAAAGAGTCCAAAACATACTAGGTTTCAATGGAGTCAAAAGCCTTCTCGTAGTCCACAGAAGCCAGACAAAGCAGCCAATTATATTCTTCTAACTTCTGCATAATCAGGCGCACTGTGTGAATGTGGTCTACGGTGCCATACGCTCCGCGAAACCTGGCCTGCTCAGGAGGCTGGAATCGTCAAATCTACGCGCGAGAAGTTTGGAAGGTTGAGAGCAACTTATAGAGTGAGATGGGCCTATAATTTTAGAGCAACGTTTTATCCCCTTTCTTGAAGAATAGTACCACCACACTCCTTTTCCACGCCTCTGTAGTTCTGGGAGAAGTTGATTACAGAATTAAATAAAGTCTGTAGCTCTCTGAGGACAGGAATACATCCAGGTCAGAGGTTATACTATCCTCACCAGGGGCTTTTCCGTTTTTCAGTTGTTTCAAGGCCATCTCTAGACGAGTCTAAGCTGACATCTTGCAGATCATCAGTATAGTGGCGGGTCAATGTGGTTCTTGAATCCTCACTAGAGATTTCCGGTCGAGGAGCATGTGTAGCATATAATCGGCCATAGAATTCTTCGATCTCTGCGAGAATATCCGGTTTTGAAAAAAAGTGGTTTTGCTCTCAGCTGTTTATAGCTTTGTCAGATAAATCCGCCCAAGCTGCTGCACAAAAACCATGGAGCCTCGGTTCTGCTCAATTGCCTTTTGTATTAGGCGGGTATTGGAGCACCTTAGGTTCCGTCGCGTTAGTTTTGTGATGTTCTTGTTGAGAGCCATCTGATCTGCCAAAGAAACCTTATCATTAACTATTCTTTGTGCCATTAACCAGACAGTCTCTTCTGAGAGCTTAGATTTCTGGCCCTTACGCTGCAGAATTTACGGCCCGCATCCGTGAGAATTCTCACTGCCGGACCGGAATTATTTCTCCAGATTTCCTTGGAATTGTTCGGACCCAACTATGGTTTACAGCTTGATTTGGTCGGAGCATGGACTATATCATACGGATTCGCTCAAGCTTAAAATCGATACTCAGAGTGCCTTGGACCGAATCACTTCCGGTATTGAACCTGTTGATCACAGAGATATCTCTGAATATATTATTATGACTTTTTTCACTTTTAGTAACGCCACGCCATCCAGGCTTCGTCACGTTCACTTTCTCTAGGGCTGCTTCTAAAAGAAAATTCATTAAGAATAGCCAGGGAGGGGCTCTTATAAATGAATTTCTCCATTTTCCAGAAAGTTAACAATCATTTGCTCTCGGGCGTTTCTGATGCCAACCCCATGTGGTCTTATCCTCGATTTTTAGTCTTGTACTCCCATTTTAGCTTCGAAGTCCCCCATAACAACGTTGAAGTGAGCCCTTGTGGTTGTATGAAAGGCCTTGGATATGTCATCATACATATCTACAAACTCATAGTCTGAGTGCGTAGAAGTTGGTGCGTAGACATGTAACACCTTGACAATATATCTCTTGGTAAGTTTAATAATCCGATTTTTACACAATCCTAAAATGTGCCATCTTATGATCTCCAGTTCTACTTCCAGCTGTGCCATGTGTTTGTCCTGCCATAGATTGCGTCCATTAAACGTAGCCATGTTTAGTAGTTGTTGGTGGCCTTCCGTAACCCGGGGATTCTTAGCACTCCCCGCCCTGCCATTGCTATGACTGCCACCTTGGTCAGGAATAGCAGAGCTGCTGGGAACTGGGAGCCGTTTCTTGGTGGTGTCTGTCTTGTGGAGGAAGTGCCCGTAATCGCCACGCTGGATCGCCAACCCTCCTGGGTTGGCGATCGTAGGGTGCAGCTACTTGCGCCAGTGACGCTGCTGCCCGTCACTAGACTGTGCCATTAGCTGCGCAGATTTTTGAATGGATTTACTATCATTTGTCGGTCACCAGAGACTCGTTTGTTGTACGGCAGGGTGTACCACGTGCAGGTGAGGTTGGTTTGGAGCACTAAGATGGTGATTGTACTCCCTCACACCTCTTATAACCTAATAATGAAACTCATTATGGTCGATGACTGGCAAAATACAATATACCATTACTATTGCTAAACATATGCATATAATCATACATAATGCTTGATTATATTAAACACAAGCAGTGCCCACGGCTTTGCCCACGTGGTAATTTCTCAGGGTTAAAAGTAAGCTATGTGTTAATAAAGTAAAATAGAGCAATTGTAATGGCTGACACTGTCAAATCTCATCATACCGTATTAATACAAATAAATGTTTTGGCCACCTAAATGGAGGTAGAACCTTACTATAGGCCTTTTCAAGGGTTACCGTAGGATCATAGAACGCGTTTTTGCGAAAACGCGAAGGATTTAGTGAACACTCCTATTATCGAGTAGAAGCAGCTACGATCCAACGAAAAACATTAGGAGACCCTATACAAAACGGCAAGGCAATCCAGAAGCAGCGCGCGCGCATTCTGAAACTGATCTCACTTCCATCCATGTTTGCAACGACACCTGTTTGCAAATGCCTGGATATGGTTGGCCGTATCTTTAGAATTATTTTACATGCCAACATTATTTTGGTTGGCCACGTGAAAAGAAAGGTTTCTGAAGAGGACTCGGGCTTCTGAAGTAAGGTTTGGCCACAAATATTTTATACATGCTAATAGGTACTATATCGATCTATAACAACTTTTTATATTGTTCTAGTTCTTTTTTAGCTTCGCACTAATGTACAAGATATAATAATTATAGTCCACCTTACCAACAACCGATTGACTTGCTTAATAACATAATTAAATTATTGGCCATTTAATTGATAAAAACAAGATATAACTGAAATGATAATTGATTCGAGCATACTACAACTATCTACATGGAATTGGTTGATAGGTTTGAATCACCTGTAGTCGTCAATCTCTTTCATGAGCGCATCGACTTCTTTTTGCTTTTCATCAAGTTCTACTTTGTAAATGGTGACATCATCTATTAATTTGCTTCTCTCGATTTTTTCTTGGTTGAAATTATTCAGCGCAATTACAAGCTGAAAAGCGTAGATATCAAGTCATTATCATCTTCAGCCTGTTACGTTCCCACTACTGGGATAAACGTCTTCTCTATGAGTGAATGTATCAACCATGATATCTAGATCACTTGTAATTAAATACCTACCATTTACTATTCTAATATTATTCGATAAATATAATTTTGTTTCTTCCCACTACACAATAATATCACCATTGTTCACCTAAAACGTAAGCAGGAAGCACCTCATTCCTGCTCAATAAAAACAGTGCAGAAAAGTAAGTATGGAAATTATTACTGCATAGTTTTACAGTGCGGAAAGAAAGTATTGAAATTCATTACTGCACTATTTATTAGTTTCATGATTCATCATTTCAGCACATTATAGATGCAAAATATTGTATGCGTGTGCGTGTGTGTATGTTTGTTACTCCTTCACGCTCAAACGGTTGAACCGATTTTGATGAAATTTGGATTTGAGAGAGCTTATACTCTGAAATAAACTTATTTTCTGGAATAACACATGTACTTTTCATCATCATCATCATCATCATATTACATCACTTTCAAAGGGCTGGACGGATTTTAATTAAATTTGGAACGGAGATAGCTTATACCCTGGAATAACACATAGGATATTTTCATCATCATCATTATCATCATCACAATCATCATCCATCACGCGGGGGAAACCACGGGGTGCAGCTAGTATTGAATGAATGCGTTCCAATAGAGATTTAAAAATATAATGTACCTACTATTTTTTAAATATGATCGCAACAAAATTGGTGCGAATATATAAGTCAATGTGACTGGAAATTGTACTACTTACATATAAGTGAACAGTTGTGATATTAGTTTGTAGTGTAAAGAAAAGCAGATTACTGACACTAAAAAAATAAAATAAGATAAAGCTCGGGCTCCAATCTAACACTCGGTCAGGGCGGTCGCACTCCGCAACAAGTACAAATAAATTCAAGGACCCAATATTCGGGTCCGTTCAGTCGAGTGTCAAGCGTGCGCTCGATGAGTCGCGCGCCTTGTACTTAGCGATAGAGCACCTACTTACGTAAAGTTATTGACAAACTTTATTCGTGTTTTAATTATGAGTACCAAGAAGAAAGCTAGAAAGTACTGCATAGCATTCGGCTGTTTGAATAGTGATAGAAATGACGAATTGTTATTCTTTACGCTTCCAAAGGATATTGAAAGGTAATAAATTGTAATACCTATAATAGGTCCTAGTTATGTAGTTAGATATTGATATTTTTTTATTACGTAGGTTCCTATAGATTTATGTTATTTCATTTGTGTTCCATACCGAAGCTACGCATATTTAAGGTTTTTCCGCGCAGAAATAAAGTCGTTTATTAAATCGATCAACGTAATTTTATAATTGATTAAAGTAGGTATTGTTGATCGGAAAATAAATTACTGTGCTGACTTAGTAAGTAGCCTACATACTTTTAATACCTTTTATTACGTAGGTAGCAATTTATTTTTCACTCATTAAAAAGCATGGAATTCAGACAGGCACCTTTATTCATCAAAGTGCAATACCTATAGGATATAATCATAATCAACCAACGACACGTAGGTAGGTATCTCACTAAACTTATGGTTATTGGCGTTCTGAAAACGGGATAGGTAGGTAGTAAAAATGAGGTAGTTGGTCTATTCTGATAAGAATGTAATAGAACTATTTTAATTTATAATAATAAGTAATAACATAATACATTATTACTTATTTATTCTGTTACAATATCTAAGTCATAACATATCACAGAATAATTAGTAGTACAAGTACCTAGTCATATCTTAATACAACCCTACCGAGCGAAAAAGGGACAGAGTGATTCTGAAACGGTTAGAGCAATGGAAGTTCTCGCGCGTTGTGATACGGTGCATTCTAGCCTGCACGCGGTGGGCGAGCGCCTTCTAGGTAAATATAATTGAAAGCTCGCAGCGCCGAACGAGTTAAATTGCACTTTATAGCGTTGTAGCGAGAGTCGCTATTTATTTAAATGACTTTACTCAGTTAGCATTCTGTACTTGTACTATTATTTATTCTGTGACTCGGTGCAGCAATGAGTCACTTTCCGCTCGATGCAGTAGGTAATCTACTATTAGTGCACTCTATTATACCATTACGCGTTAGGATTAAAATTGCATATAGGTATAATGTTTAGTGCTGATGGCGTATGCCTCGCCCCTCGCCATTACAGATGGTATAGGAAAAAAAAAGGCGCATCATAATAGGTACCTAAATGAAGAGACAGGAGACTATGACCGGTTCGAATCCATTTATTTTATAATTTTTCTTCAGACGCCTTGGACCAATATAAACAAGTACAAAACATAGTATTAGCAACTGCACACAAAATGCTCTCTTTAGGTGGACAGGCGTCAAGTGTCAACTTTACTGGTACTACTTACCAATTTTTTCCAAACATATTATCCTACTAAAAGCGAAAGTTTGTGTATGCCTGGTCTTCACACTAAAACGGCTCAACGCATTTTTATTCAATTTTGTATGTAGATAACAAATAGAATACGTTTCCTGGAATAACACATAGGATACTTTTCATCATCATCATCATCATTCATGCCGGGAAACCTCAGGGTGCAGCTAGTACAAATCAGATTGCAAAAAAATATAGATCTATGATGTAGGAATATTTTGTGATACAGGGTACCTTTTCCTTAACTCGAAGCAGTTCATTCGCGATTTCCTGCGAGTTGTCCTCGGCCAACTTCTGTAACTGCTTCGCCTCTTGCAGTTGAATTTGCGCTCCCTTTAGGAGATCCGGCAGTGGGGCTAATTCTAGAAGCTTCTCTTGGAACTGCATCTACCATGATACATAGCGGTTTAATACGGTACAAAAACAACTAAAAAGTAGATGGTATCAAGATTTAAATAGAAAAATCGGAAGGGAGAAGAGTCAGTTGGAAGCATCAGAATGAGGGTATACTGCAAAAAGTTGCTTTCGCTAAAAATAACGAGAATAGCAATGCAACATGTTATTCATGTGGTAGCTAATTTTGGGACTGACCACGCCTCAAGAGTATCCTCGGCTTGCTGTCTTTGTCATTTGTTTAGTGCCAGACAAAGGCAGCATTAGAAATAATCTGTTGTTAAAGTTAACAAACGTTTCAGAAACACGAGGTAAGTATTTTTACGAATTAGTCTTAATACGAATAGGGTATTTCCAGACTATTTCATTTTCAGAATAAGGCATATTGCGAACAGATCCATAAAATACTATTGGTAATTTTGCGAATAGGTCCAATGTCGACTAAACCATATTTGTTAACTTTCTGTCAACTGGTAAAACGGGCTAAGCGCTAAAATAAATAGCATAGAAGTTGTAACATGGTAAAACCATTCAAATGAAGCGAAGTGACTATAGACTAATCTTGTAATTTTAGCTGGGAAAACGATTAAAACCTTCATAACCTCTTAATATTTTAGTACCTCAAATTAAATATGTTGTTACATATATTCATTAATAACTTTCTACATGCATGCATTTAAACATTATTTTGTGTAGTCCCCATAGAACCTTTACTGTGAATATACCGTCTATATTACATACAAAACCGACTAAACGTCTAGTTAGTTTTTTCAATATATACGAGTATGTATTTTTATCGGTAAACCAGCTGACTAACGAGACGAGACGCTTCTTGATTGCTTTACCGTATCTAACGAGCTTCTTACTCGTAATATCAAGATTTCTGGCATATAATATTTCCTGAGAGTATACAAAACAATCATAAATAAGTATTGTTATATATATGTTACAAATAAACCAGGAGCTAGTGATGTATAATGGTCATCATCATCATCATCTTATATCTGTCCACTGCTGGACGTAGGCCTCTCCTAATGCACGCCACTGAGCTTCCAGTGCTTCCAGCTGCTTTTCACAGATCGTCACTCCACCTGGCCACAGGGCGTCCTAGACTACGCTTGCCTAAACGTGGTCTCCACTCGAGAACACGTCTACCCCAACGGTTATCGGTTCTTCGGGAAATATGACCAGCCCACTGCCACTTCAGTTTGCTTATCCTTTGAGCTATGTCGGTTACCTTGGTTCTCCGTCGGATATCTTCATTACGAATCTCGTACTTCAGAGAAACTCCAAGCATAGCTCTCTCCATAGCTCGCTGAGTGACCTTAAATTTGTGGACTAGTTTGACCATAAGTGTCCACGTTTCGGCACCGTATGTTATTACTGGTAGGACGCACTGATTGAAGACTTTTGTCTTCAGGCACTGTGGTATGGACGACGAGAAGACTTGACGAAGCTTGCCGAATGCTGCCCAACCCAAGTGAATTCTTCTGTTGGCTTCCTTCTTAAAGTTGTTCTTACCCAATTGCAATATTTGCCCAAGGTAAACATATTGTTGGACAACTTCAAGAGGCACACCATTAACTGCAATCGGTTCCGGGTCAATAAGGTTGTTGAACATGATCTTGGTCTTATCTATGTTCATTCCAAGACCGATCCGTCGAGAAGCATCATCTAAGTTGGTCAGCATACTTTGCAAGTCTTGCAGCGACTCCGCCATTAGGACGATATCATCGGCAAATCGTATGTGTGAGATGTTCTCGCTATCGATATTAATGCCCATTCCTTTCCAATCCAGCGTCTTAAACATATCTTCCAGGGCATTACTGACCATTTTCGGGGATATAACATCCCCCTGTCTCACTCCCTTGCGCAGTTGGATATGTTTAGACTGCTGGTTTTGTACTTGGATACTCATAGTCGCGGCGTCATACAGAAACCTAAGCACTTTCTGCAAAAATTCCAGAACCGCCCAGGTTTTAACGGAGTCAAAAGCCTTCTCATAGTCTACAAAAGCAAGATACAAGGGCTGGTTATACTCTTCAAACTTCTGTATAACCTGCTTCATTGTGTGTATGTGGTCTACAGTGCTAAATCCTCCGCGAAACCCGGCCTGGTCAAGAGGCTGAAATTCGTCAAGATATCTTGCGAGACGATTTGAGATGACCCTCGAAAACAACTTATAGACGTGGCTCAAGAGTGAAATAGGTCGGTAGTTCTTTAAAAGGGTTTTATGATTTTTATCCCCTTTTTTAAAGAAGAGTACTACCAACCTCCTGCTCCACGCCTCTGGAGTTCTCCTTCTGTTAAGGACGGTGCTAAATAACCCTTAACCCTTGAAGCTCCCGAAGTACAGGTTTCCCCCCCCCCCCCCCGCTTTCAAGAGCTCCGAAGTTATACCATCCTCTCCATTCTGAAGTTGTTTAAGCGCCATCTCAATCTCGTCTAGGCTGACGTCGGGCAGTTCATCAGTATAGTGGCGGGTCAGTATTGCGCGGGAATCCTCTGTACTGGGTTCGGGTCTAGAAGCATGCGAGTCGTACAATCGGCCATAGAAGTCTTCAAAAAGGAAAAAAGGAAAAAGAAAGATCAGAAAAGATCTCCAGCTTAGAGACGGTGGTTGTGCCATTATTGGTCTTGAGTTTCGACAGATGGGATCTACTCAATTGCTGGGCGAAGACTTTTGACCCCCGATTTTTCTCAATTGCCTTTTCTATTCGGCGAGTATTTGAGCATCGGAGGGCACGTCGCACCAGCTTGCTGATCTTTTTATTGAGCTCCCTTTTCTCTGACGGTGTGGCTTGCTGTTGCTCCCGTCTCTCGTACATAAGCCGAAGAGCCTCATCCGAGATTTTAGACTTCGTGCCCGTACGCTGCAGCTGACAAAATCTAGTGCCTTCCTTCCTAAGGATTCCCACAACTTTTTGGAGTTACTCGTCTACGTCATTTGTGGTTTCCAAGGCAGCGAATCGATTTTCCAACTTGAGTTGAAATTGTTCTGATCCAATAGCGGCATGGAGCAGGTTGGGTCGGAGCGTAGACTTCACCAGACGGCATCTTTCAAGCTTGTGGTTGATATTCAAGGAGCCTCGGACAAGTCGGTAATCACTACCGGTATTAAACCTTGTGATCACTGTGACATCCCTGAATATGTGCTTATTGTCCGTCATGATGAATTCAATCTCATTTTTAGTCACACCATCGGGACTTTGCCAAGTCCACTTCCTCTGGGGTTGCTTTTCGAAGAAAGTGTTTATCAAAAAGAACTCCTCTTTTTCCAAAAAGTGAACTAGCATTTGTCCCCTGTGAATTCTGTATCCATTGGCCGTGTGGACCTATTTTCGATTCACTGCATGTCTGTACTCCCACTTTGGCATTAAAGTGTCCCATGATAACGTTGTAGTGGGCCCTTGAGGTGTTATGTAGAGTCGAAGATATATCATCAAACATATCTTCTACCTCATCATCCGAGTGTGCCGAGGTCAGTGCGTAAACCTTTATGATCTTAAGGCTATATAATAAGCCTTTCAGTCAGCTTAAGAACCAGGTACGCTACGTTGGCTGACACGCTGGATATTTCTACAACATTATCAATGAGGACTTTGTTGACGAGGAACCCCACGCCACCCTGAGACTGCTGATCGCCCTGTCGGAAGTAGAATAGGTGGCCCGATTCCAGGGTATCCTCCCCCTCTCTTCAGACTTCACTTAACCCTAGGATGTGCCACCTTATCTTGGTAAGCTCCGTCTCGAGTTGCGCCATGTGATCGTCAAGCCTAATCGTTCGTCCGTTGTACGTAGCCAGGGTCAGTGGTTTTTGTTTCGGGTGGCCTACGGTAGCCCAGGGATTATTCGCACCCCCTGCCCTGCCATTTCCTTGGCCGCCACCTTGGTCAGAACTAGCAGGGCGTCCGGGAACTGGGGGCCATTTTTTAATTGTTGTGCCGTTCATATTGGAGGTTTTGCCCATAATCACCACGCTGGGCATGCGGGTTGGCAATCGCAGGGCGTAGCTTCTCGCACCTGTGACGCTGCTGCCCGTCACCGGCCTGTGTCATTTAGCTACGCTTATTTTTTGGGATGGTTATACCGCCATCTGTCGGTGGCCAGTGCTTCATTCGTTACCCAGCAGGATGACCGCGTGCAGGTGAGGTTGGCTTGGAGTATTGAGATTACATTCGCTCCCATACATCCCATAATGGTTTAATTAGGCAAAAACATTATAAATTGATTATATCAAAACTTATTTCACTGTTCTTAACTAGTGTTTGCAGTAAATCGTTGTAGATACTCCTGTTAAGCTTGGTACTTATATAGTGCGCTTTTAAACGTACGCTATTTTCTAGAATACGTGAAACTTTTCAGTTTGACGTCTTTAAGTGTTATTGTAAATAACTAGTGACACTCCGCGGCTTCGCACGGATACTGCTTACAACGCTCATTACTTTTGGCACATTTATGCCAGTCATCATCAGCCCGTATTCGTCCACTGCTGTACGTAGGCCTCTCCTTGTGAACGCCACTGGGCCCGATCTTCAGCTCGCCTCATCCAGTAAGAGCGAGATAGAAAATGCGAATAACTTAAGCGAGTGAGCGAGGCAGTAATACAATGCTGTCTTCAACTTCAACATTAAAAAAAATAGAACAAATATAGCAGTTTGCGCAGCAACTTGCAGACAACTTCCGAGACACTAAGTTCCGCTGCTACTACTGTACTTGTAGACTTGTTATTATTCCGTTTCCACGGCAACATGTCATTCCGTTCCTTACAGCGAGTAATCGACATTTTTGCAAATTTTTGATACCTTGTTGGTTTACATTATTGAATTTTTCGTAGGATCTCAATTTTTTTGAAAAATAATATTCTGCATACGTTACTCGCTGATAATGTAGCTTCCTATAGGAGAAAGACTTTTTTAAACTGGTTAATATTTTGTCTTTGTTTTTCCATTACTAACAAACATACAAAAATCAAATCTTTACTCTTTATAAAGATGTATATTACTAAAATGTAGATACACATATACGGTGTTAAAAAGTTCATATTTGAAATCGTCGCAATACTACATTATTTTTATTCCCTACACATACCATACATAACGATATATTCGTTTTATGAAACCTCATCATCATCAGTCCGTGCTGGACATGGCTTTTCCCGAAGCAAGTCACTGAGCCCGCTCTTCGTTTCATCTCTTCCAACTTCCGCCAGCCACCTTGCGTATATCGTTGCTTCACCTAGCTGGAGGGCGCCCTTCACAACGATGGGCGAGTTGGGGTCAGTCAAGAACACGTCTACCCCAACGGTTATCAGTCCCTCGACAGATATGACCAGCCCACTGCCACTTCATCTTATTGATCCTAAAGGCTGCCGTTAACTATGGTTTTAAGACAATCTTTCAGATAAACTTTACATTGATGGACTAGTCGTACTGTGAGTGTCCACGTCTAGGCTCCGTCCGCAGGCAGGACGAACTTGTTGAAGACTTTTGTCTTCAAACTTTGCGGTATTAGCAACAAGAAGAATCAAAGGAGTTTTCCAAATGCTGCCCAGCCCAGCTGTATTCTTCTGCGGGTCTCTTTCTCTCTCTCTCGAAGTTGTTTTTACCTAGTTTTTTTAATTTTTCCCCATGTAAACACACTCCTGAACAACTTTGAGAGCAGTTCCGTTAGCAGCAATTAGTTCTTGGTTCCGGAATAACAAGTGTGTTGAATATAACCTTTGTTTTGTCCAAGTTCATCCAGAGACCAAGACCAAAGCGTTGAGACGAATCTTCTGTACAATTTTCGGCACAGTGTGGATGTGGTCTATGGTTCCGCATCTTTCACGAAACCCGGCCTGCTCTGGTGGCTGGGATTCGTCGAATCTTCGCGCAAGACGATTCATGATAACTCTTGAAAACAGCTTATAGACATGGATCAGGAGAGAAATGGGCCGATTGTTTTTCAAAAGGGTCTTGTCATCATAGTGGTAAACTTCTTCAGATGGATGCCCAAGTTGTTGTACGAAGACTTTCGACCCCTGATTTCACTCAATTGATTCTTCCATAGCTCTTGTATTTAAGCGTAGGTCTCACCTTACCAGCTTTGAAATTTGCTTATTCAAAGCCTGCTGTTCTGACGAAGCTACTGCTACTTCCTTGCGTCGTTTCTCAATGAGCTGCAGAGACTCCTGCGAAAGTTTTGATGTTCTACCTGTACGCCGCTTCTCGCAGAACTTCGTTCCCTGTTCCCTCCTCCTGACAGGGACGATGACTTTATTATTTCGCCTTGACTAAAAGCGCCATGACCAACATGATTTCGTCTACAGCAACTGGTTAGAAAACGCAGTGGCGAATACGGCCAGGGTGGTTTAATTACGCCCAATATAAATTATGGGAAATCCTTATTATTTTATTAAAACACAGTACTTACCTACTAGACATTATTAGCATTGATAAAACAGTACCTACTTTATATATTTAATAAGGAAAAGCAAAAATATTTGTTTGGGTGTTGTTGTTGCATAAAAGTACTACGTACTATCCTACAAATCACTTTTCCACCTTACTGACCAATTAAGTACAGTAAATATTATTTCACATTACATGATTCTTCCCCAATATTCCCAATGTTTCCGGGAACTTTGGAAACTTTCGTGGAAGTATTGGAAGCTTTGGGAATGTTCCCGGGAATTTTCATCACTAAATTCCTAATTTGGGACTAGTTAATTGGTGTGAATAGTCCTATTAAGCGGTTGAACTTAGTACCACTAATTAATAGAACCACTGTACATACTACAGTCCCTTTAATACCGCTATAAACTACTTCTTTGTTGAGTAAACAAAAATGTAAAAAAAAAAACATTTTGGCGCCATCTGTCTGTCGCGCTGTGCACTAGGATTAAGCTCGGAAAACATAATTAGAATTGTTGGAAATCTTCAAGAAGTACCTAGAAAGTCTACTTCTAATTGACTTAAAGGTTCCAGAATTCCCCACGACACGCTATTTCTATAAAACATAAGACGTGAATAACGTGATTCATATTTATTTACCTTCATTTTTTGCAACTCTATTTGTATTTGATCGGATGCTTGTTTGTTATCGAATTCCATGACATCTATTTGTCGTTTTAACTCTTCGACTTGCTGCTGGGCTTGAAGATACTGTAATAAAACTTTAACTACTGTTTATTTCAGAAATGTACCCGCAAAACTCAAAATCCTTGAGGGAGGGACATTTGGATACCTGCGAAAGTCGCCACTACTACCCGCGGCCATCGACGAACGAACGAACGCTACCGCGCGACCGCGACCTTCCTATGTAGTAAATACCTAACACTTAGTAGGTATGTAGGCATAATAGGTGGTATGTTAGTAGGTAAAAGTACCTACTTACCACCTTGTAGGATTTTCAGTTAGTACCACCAACATTTATCTATTATATAGTCGAGTAGGCAGTCGTAAATTCTATGAAACCACTAAGTACCTGACGGTTGCTGGTCACCGATGAACGAGGCGACGACGATAGGATCCATTTTTTTTACACGATAACGCCTGCCAGAAACAAGATAGAAAAATATCTAATATTTTGTATAGGCATGAAATTATGTTTTAAAATTATCTGTTAGTAAGGAAGTAGGTATACTTCTAGTATAGTAATTTTTTAGCATGTCAGTATATATTGGTAGTAAATGTAATATAGTCTATTATAACGCAATTCCCAAAAAAGTTTTTTTTCAATAATTTTTGGTTAATGGAACTTAATCGAGACTCGAAGTTAGTTTTTGCGCGAATATAGACCCACAATTGTCTAAAATTTTAAATCATATTTCACCTAATCCGACTTGGAATGATTACATTTCATCAAAACTTAACTGTACCTATCTGGATATAATTAATGTTTTCCTAAAGAGGGCAATAATAATCTTAACGTCTAACCTTGACTCGATACTCCTGAATTTGTTCTGACTTCTCGTCGTCAGTGAACTTCATTTCCTCGATCTGCTCCTTCAAGTCTCGTACCTGCGTCTTCAAGCCAGCGACCTCATCTTCGGTAATTTTCCGCGATTGCTATTGTGACGGCATTTTGTAATTAAACTTTTTACCCACTTCTTTAATGGTGTTTTTAAATTGTATTATTAATAATGTTTATATTACATGTTGTCCATGTCACGATAGGATTGACATGGGATATTTGCCCATCAGCATAGCGGGCATAACGAATAATGGCAGCAGTGAAGCACATAGGGGGTTTTTTACATAAAATTGCCGAGTACGTCCGTAACTGGCAATCACAAAATCATAACTTTTAGACTCTAGAGTATGAACACAGAATAAAGAATAGTACTTAGGTATAAACCGAAATGTTTGATACGAGGATACTTTAAATGTACATGGATCTCAATTTCAATGAATAAAACGTCATCAATTTACTTTGTAGTGGTAGAGGCGGTACCTCTCCTCCACTTTACATGTTGGAGTAAAAAAAGGCACTTCAGCACACACTCGCATAAGTCAAGAAAGTAAGGCATAGGTAAATGGAAATATTTGGACAAGAGCATAATAAAACCTTCGAGTCGCTTGCTTTTCCTGGGGCGGAGCTGCAGATGTCATTCAGCTTTAGCTCTAGATCTTTTAGCTTCCCTTCGTATTTTAACCTTTGAAATCTCTCTGCTTCTGCGGTGTTTTTCGCTCGAATAAGGTCTTCGTGGAGTTTAGAAATCTTGAAATTAGGAATTTGACACAATTTTTATTAATTTACTAACTTTCCCCGCGACTTCGTCCGCGCGGGCTACAGTTTATCCCGAAAAAAACATCCTGTGTTCTTGTAGGATAAGGATATTAAAAACCTTAATCTAGAGCGTTTTTCACCAACGCTCTTGATGCTTTTTACAGACTTGTTATTAATTCGTTTCCATGGCAACCGTTCTAACCATTTTCCGGGATAAAAAGTATCCTATGTTGGTCTCTATATTGTACATTACCTATTTACAAAGCTTCATCACAATCGGATCAACCGTTAAGGCGTGAAAGAAAACAAACAAACGAACAGACAACGTTTAACTTTTATATATTGGTGTGGATGACTTCAAAGATGCTTTGAGTGGATTTGCCATTGGGCATACTGGTCCGACGGTTTGCTAACCATAGATGCCCCTGGGACAGTCTGACAACCTCTGACACTAGAGGTCAGCACTATTTCATTCAACATTCAAATACATGTTAGTTTTACATCTTTTTAATTATTATAATGAAACCGAGCCATAACATCATTAGGTGTTATTAAAAGTAGGAAGATTAAGTACCAGCTCCACGGGCGTGGACCGCATAAATTAGGTGCAACGCACACAATTGGCATTATTTGGCCTTAGTCACAATCGGGTTGGTAGCAAGTGTTAGCAGTTACTCTCATTTTGCGCTAGAGTCTGCGTACTCGTATCTTTGTTGTTAATGCACATGAAGCACAATGGGGGAATGTACATATGTGGGTTTGTTTGCTTGTAGTTGTATATAGTCCAGTTTTGGTTTGCGTGATATTATAGCGTACCGTATCCTTAACTTGAACTATGCAACTCAACTTAACTTCCCTTAACTTGATCTATGCATAATATCCCTACAAACGGCCAGACCCGTTGAAAAAAGAAAACTCATTTGAAGATCAAGTCCACGGAAATACCTTATCAAAGTTTAAAGAACTGACCTCATTATCTTCTTTGCTGTATTTCTCATTCGGTAATTTGTAATTCTCATAAATCTTTGATTCTGTCTCTTTTTCTTCAGTCTTCTAAAAAAAAGGATTATTACCGAAATCCCCACCAGACCGTCCCCACCAGTGGGGATTTCGGGAAAAAGCTAAAAATTTTTCCCGAAATCCCCACCAGACCGTCCCCACCAGTGGGGATTACAGGAATAAGCAAAAATACCGTTTTCCCCACCACGAAAAAACATTCAACTGTAAGCATTACCTAGGTATCTTATTTTCAAGACTACCAGCAGAAGGTCAAGAAATAAGTAAATACCTACCTACATTACAGCTTTGCACCGCTCGCTCCCTGCCCGTGGTCCACCTACATAGTTCACCTGGCTGTGCCAGGGCCAATGTTTTCTTTCCGTGGTCCAACTCAAGATAACGGATAACTAGGTGTACCAGGGATAAATATATAGGAAAAAGTAGGTATTTTAGTAATAAGGCAACAAACATCACTGCACTGAATATATCAATGATAACTGAAAACTTTTTGTAAAAGGCAATGGAACGCAGCATTTAAGATATAAAACGAATTAATCGAGTTAGAAATATCGTTCTGCTTTCAATGACGGTATTACAGATGTAGGAGAAAAAACTGAAAGGCTGAAATGGGATTAGGCGGATCACGTGAGCAGGATGCTTCTCGAAAGATGGGCAAAGATCGCCACACATTGGGTACCCAATGACCGACGATGGCGTCGAGGCCGTCCACGAAGCGGTGGCGAGACGATCTCGATACTTTTGAAGGAAAATTGTCTTGAACTTGCAGAAGATAGAGATAAATAAAGAAGTTGGGGAGACTTTTACCCAGCAGTGGGACACCACAGGATAAACAAAAAAACTGAAAACTAACTTCAGTTCTGTCAAGATCTGTGGTTTCGAAAAACTAAATCGCTGCCATAGAATTAATTCTATGATCGCTGCATACATGAATACGTGAAACCTACCTGCCTCACTACCATCACTCTCTATTGTTTGTTATTGATCTGATTTGTACCTAGTTACATTTTGAATAAATCAGTAGTTTAGCTATTTCTACCGATCCGCGAGAACCTTGACATTTGTTTAATCGACTATAATTTCGAACAGTTCGGGTTGATCCAGTTCGAATTTTGATAAACTAGAGGAAAGAGAGTCAATAAACTTGAGTGCAAGTTATATGAAAAGGGCTTAATTTCTATGTCAAAACTATTTTTAGGTAGGTCAGGCAGTCAGACGGATGGCGTAGACTAGTAATAGGGCTCCTTTTGGACCCTTTGGGTACGGAACCTTATAACAATATATTTTACAACACCAAGAGCGGGCAGTTGGATAAAACGCTCGTCCTTCCCGACGCTGGTACCCGTTATCTTCTCGGGACCACGACCATTGCAACTTGATCAAACCGTGGCCTAATAGTTGTTTGGTTGTCTAAATTATTTTAAAAAATAAGAATAATTAAAAAGAAAGCTTTAACGTGCCGGATAAAAACTTTTTTTATTATCTTCGATTTGTGTGCTACCCTGAAAGTTGCAGCCGGATAGCTAATCATAATGTGCTCGAAATTTGAATCGCAAGATTCCAGGCCAGACAGAAATACATAGATACATACAAGTGAAGTTAAATAAAAGCTTCGTATATATATACGAACCTACTGGGTAGTTTTCAATTTCAAACTGAGACCGGTCTAAATTTATAAAAAAGAAACATTTGCGCTTCTGATATTATACTCATGATAATTTATGTTATTTCAAATCTACAAAGCCAGACTTACAATCCCATGTGCATCTTTCCTCAAATCATGTGTATCGTGACGGTTACGCCGGATCGCCGCAAGCTCCTTTTGAATCACTTTGACTTCGCCCTCCATGTCCCCCAGCTGTTTTTGCTGTCAAATTAGTTAGAACATATAAGTACCTACTCTATAGATAAATGAGCACTAGATTAGTAGACGTACCTATGTCGTGTGCTGTGTTGCATTGCATTGCATTTCTTTCGGACTGCATGTCTCACTTTCCTTACAATTATAATAGATTTACATACCTACCTAGGTGTGGATGCGCGGGTACATCCCAAAAGATCTCGAGATCAGAAATTCTCATTAACTGATCTCACTCGGCGTTTCCATCTCTAATCTTAAGATCGGTTGCGACCCAAATAGGTATATATTACCTATATTTTCTTCATAATCCGTTGCTTGCTTGTCGTATGAGGTAGTGTTGGCCTTTGGTGTCAGTTTGTAAGGCAAATTACTGCCGCATTTGAGAGCTTAACACGTTCACTGCGATACAAGGTTGATAAAATCTGATGCGTAACTGTCTTACTGTGCGGGTGCAAAAATCCTTGACTTTCCCCTGGTGCTGGATGCATATATGTGATACTTCGAGCATATATCCATTTATATTGGATATATGTTCGAAGATGTGATATTCTACGGAGTTAGAAGGGGATCGATACGGATTTATAATTATCAATTTTTTTTTCTTTTTCTTTTAAGTGTATTAGGACTATCAGGTGCTTTCGACCTGATACCGACCACATGTTTTTTTTAATGTCAGGTGCCATTATCAGATCTAGAAAATCCAATAGCGATGACCAGATAGCTGCACCAGATTACACGGGTTAGTCCAAACTGTTTTACTATTTGTTCGACTATAGAACAGATTGGACAAAAAAATACAAACATTTGTTCTACTGAGTAGGTTGTAAGACATTTTAAAAAGAAATGTGAAAAGTGACATGTGTCAAAGTGACAGGTGTCAAAGTGACAGATGTCAAAGTGACAGATGTTAAACATAAAACCGCTATTACCCGGAAACTATTGATCTTTGACTAGTAGTTTCTTTAAAGAAGTGATAGATCTCATCGATATCTTCGTTTTGGTTGACAGCTGTCATAATTAAAAGGGCTATAACTCTAAAACTGTTGATCCTAGACTAGTAGTTTCTTTACAGAAGTGATAGATCTCATCGATATCTTCGTTTTAAATGACAGCTGTCAAACTTAAAAGGGCTATAACTATGAAACTGTTGATCCTAGACTAGTAGTTTCTTTACAGAAGTGATAGATCTCATAGATATCTTCGTTTTGGATGACAGCTGTCAAACTTAAAAGGGCTATAACTCTGAAACTATTGGTCCTATACTAGGAGTATCTCTACAGAAGTGATAGATCTCATCGATATCTTCGTTTTGGATGACAGCTGTCAAGCTTAAAAGGGCTATAATTCTGAAAATATTGATCGTTAGTAGTTTCTATACAGAAGTGATAGATCTCATCGACATCTTCGTTTTGGATGATATCTGTCAAACTTAAAAGGGCTATAACTCTGAAGCTAACGATACTAGACTAGAAGTTCCTTAGACAGCTATCATCCAAAACAAAGATGTCGATGAGATCTATCACTTGCTTAAAAAACTTTTAGTCTAGGATAGTTAGTTTCAGAGTTATAGCCCTTTTAAGTTTACAAGCTGTCATCTAAAATGAATATTTTTTGAGATCTATCACTTCTGTAGAGAAACAACTAGTCTACGATCAATAGTTTCATAGTTATAGCCCTTTTAAGTTTGACAGCTGTCACCCAAAACGAAGATATCGATGAGATCTATAACTTCTGTAGAGAAACTACTAGTATAGGATCAATAGTTTCAGAGTTATAGCCCTTTTAAGTTTGACAGCTGTCATCCAAATCGAAGATATCAATGAGATCTATCACTTCTGTAAAGAAATTACTAGTCTAGGATCAACAGTTTCAGAGTTATAGCCCTTTTAAGTTTGACAGCTGTCATCCAAAATAAAATGTCGATGAGATCTATCACTTCTTTAAAAAACTTTTTGTCTAGGATAGTTAGTTTCAGAGTTATAGCCCTTTTAAGTTTGACAGCTGTCATCTGAAATGAAGATGTCTATTGAAACATCTAGTCTAGGATCAACAGTTTCAGAGTTATAATCCTTTTAAGTTTGACAGCTGTCATCCAAAACGAAGATATCGATGAGATCTATCACTTCTTTAAAGAAACTACTAGTCAAAGATCAATAGTTTCCGGGTAATAGGGGTTTTATGTTTAACAGCTGTCACTTTTACACCTGTCACTTTGACATTTGTCACTTGACATCTGTCTCTTTGATATCTGTCACTTTGACACCTGTCACTTTTCACTTGTCTTTTTAAAATGTCTTACTACCTACTCAGTAGAACAAATGTTTGTATTTTGTTGTCCAATCTGTTCTATAGTAGAACAGCATTGACGGAAAATACACAATTTGTTCGGATCCAATATGTCATACCGCTTAGTAGAACAGCTTGGACTTTTTTGTCCAATCTGTTCTATAGTCGAACAAATAGTAGAACAGTTTGGACTAACCCGATTACACTTACTGTTTCATTAAGTCTAGTGCAGAGCTCGAGTGTCGATTATATTGTGTATTGATTTTATTTGTATATTGTCGATAGGATTCAAAAGTAATTTTATATGAGTGCTGATAAAAATTAATCGTTCCCCAGAAGTGTAGTCATCTGATGGTACCAGAAAACCAGAAAAAGAAAGTTAGAAGCATAATATTTTATGATATTTAGGTATTTACAATAAAATTAGTCAAGAAAGTACTATTTTGTTATGTGGAGTCTGTATGAAAACAGTTTGCCTATATTGTTACAACAAAAATGTGTTTGTAATATTATACAATTTTTAATTTTATGATCTAATTTATTTTATCAACTAGCTGTACCCGCGGCTTCGCACGCGTGGTCTTTTCTTTAGGTTCAAAGTACAATAATGTGCTATTCCAGGACCAATATGCCAACATTTGATCAACATTTATTTAGCCGTCAAAAATACTTTTATCTATTGCTCGGCTTCTAACTCACCAGATTGAGATACCAATTACACCAGTTTTTAAATCAAATCAGCTATCTAACAATGAAAACCAAATTGCAATAGGTCCAACAGTTTTTACATGATGCGTGAACAAACAAACATACAGACATACAGACAGAGGGACACGATTAAAAAAAACATGTTCAATACCCTTTTTAAGCACCGAATCGCATTTTTTATCTTCTTTTAATAGCCTTTTTCGTACCTATTGCTTTATTATAAGTATAGATATATGACTGTGTCAATTTGCATCCAAAAATCTTTCTAGTAGTTTCAGCGTGATACGTTTTCTTTTTAATAACTTTCAACACTTATATTGTGGAAACAATCTATATTACAAAAATTGAAGGAATTCATTAGTTTCGCATAGAAACTACTGAATTCATTAAAAAAAACTTACTAACATACTTACTTATTGTTTTACTTTTTATTTCAAAATAAAAAATAAAACAGCTTTGGCTTCAGTAGGTATTGAAATAGAGAACCATCCAAAAAATATTAGTTATTCCTTAAATATTAATATAACTTTGGACCCATATCCCGCAGTAGCCCTTTTTACGGGATAAAAAGTATCCATAATTTTCACCTATCTTATAAACTATGTCTGTGCCAAGTTGCATCAAAATCCGTCCAATAGTTTCAGCGTGCTACGTGTTCTTTAAAATAATTTAATTTAATAAATTTTCACCCCTATCCTGCAGGAACTCTTTAATTTTTCGGGATGAAAAGTATCCAATGCCCTACCTCGAAGTATGAACTCAAATCATACCAAATTTTATTTGAATTATGTGAGTATTTTCAGCGGGATGCGCTGCCAAGGTACAAATACACAGACGGTAAGACAGACAGACAGACAGACAGACAAAAATTAAAAAATACAGTTTTGGCTTTAGTATTGAATGTAGAACAGCCTCCAAAAAAGTTACAAAATATCTTCAATTTACAGTATTTGGGACATTATCCAGCAGGAACTCTTATTTTTTGGGTTTTTTTTGTCCTCAATTTTGTAAAATATGACTGTGCCAAGTTGCAACAAAATCCTTCCAGTAGTTTCAGCGTGATACGTGTTCTTTTAAATAAATTTCTTTTTTTTTTCTCTCCTGCGGGAACCCTTTAATTTTTCGGGATTAAATCCTACCTCGTAGTATGAACTCATATCATACCAAGTTTCATTTAAATTCATTCAGTAGTTTCAGTGTGATGCCTAGTCAAGATACAGACAGACAGACAGATAGTAAAAAATAAAAAAAAACTGTTTTGGCTTCAGAATCGAATATAGTACCCTCCAAAAGAAAATTTCAAAATATCTTCAACCTACAGAATTGGACCCGTTACAGTTTTATTATAAGTATAGATATGCGCAGAGTAATTTGATATCAACCGGACAGTAGGCAATTCAGCAGACAGACAACTTCCAGTCGCAACTCGCAAGGATTTGAGAGCTGGAGGTCGTGATGAGGCAAAGCGCTAAAGCTAGTGTGAGCCAAATTCGAGAAATTACAGATTTGAATTTAGTGGAATCCTTGGGTTGCAGTGAATGAAATGCTTGCGTGTTTTAAGGACAATCAGCGCCATCTAGTTAAATCGGAGACAGAACTTTGATTCGTTTGATTTATGCGCTGGAGTTGTTGATGCTGGCAAAGATTTGATGCTGGCTTTCTAATAATCTTTGATGCTGGTAAATTATGTAGTATCTTTTTTGTTCTTATTGCTTTAATATAAGTATAGATACTACGCTCTCTTGTGTAGAGGTTCTACAATAAAAATACTTACGCCGTGTTAAGGAAGTAGGATACTCTATTGTGCTATACCTACTCGTTCCTTAATATCTAAGAACCATCTCGATTACCTCAGCTTTCAATCATAAAAGACCGCACCTAAATCAAACCATTCATGGACATGGACATGGACATGGACATGGACATGGACATGGACATGGACATGGACATGGACATGGACATGGACATAGACATAGACATAGACATAGACATAGACATAGACATAGACATAGACATAGACATAGACATAGACATAGACATAGACATAGACATAGACATAGACATAGACATAGACATAGACATAGACATAGACATAGACATAGACATAGACATAGACATAGACATAGACATAGACATAGACATAGACATAGACATAGACATAGACATAGACATAGACATAGACATAGACATAGACATAGACATAGACATAGACATAGACATAGACATAGACATAGACATAGACATAGACATAGACATAGACATAGACATAGACATAGACATAGACATAGACATAGACATAGACATAGACATAGACATAGACATAGACATAGACATAGACATAGACATAGACATAGACATAGACATAGACATAGACATAGACATAGACATAGACATAGACATAGACATAGACATAGACATAGACATAGACATAGACATAGACATAGACATAGACATAGACATAGACATAGACATAGACATAGACATAGACATAGACATAGACATAGACATAGACATAGACATAGACATAGACATAGACATAGACATAGACATATACATAGACATAGACATAGACATATACATAGACATAGACATAGACATAGACATAGACATAGACATAGAATTTTTTAGTCGTCGGGGATATTAGATTGGGTTACTTCCCCCAAAAAGGGGGTTACTGAATATCTCCGCCTTATTAGATCCGATTTCGATGGCTCAATTTTATTTTAATGGTTGTAACTTTCAATTGGTCTCATTAAAATTTGGTGATGTACTGATGAGGGATGTACGCGCTGCGGGTCTGTGTCATAGTTTGTGTTGAGAAAAATATTGAGCATCATTTAGGACAAGGAACAGGTAACCACCTGATGGAAAGCGATGATGTGGTCGAAGGTGTAGCACGCTTGCCTAGTAGATACCTATTCACTCTTGACTTGAACACACCGGGGTTATAATTTACCGGAAACACTGACGAGGGCAGGGCATTCCACTCCTTTGCAGTTCTTATAATAAATGAAGAAGCGTAACGCTTCGTTCTTGTGCGAGGTATTTCAACCATGAAAGGGTGGCGCTTTGCTGATCGTCTAGTCATACGGTGATGGAAAGGTGATGGGGGAATCAGGTTGTGCAGTTCTTGTGCACACTCTCCATAGTGCAATCTGTAGAATACCGCCAGGCTTGCTACCTCACGTCGATGCGCCAGACTTTGAAGCTTACTCTTTACCAGAGTGTTATCCCCAATGAGCCTGATAGCACGTCTCTCAATTGAATCCAAAGACTCGAGCTGATACCTGGCAGAACCGTCCCATAGGTGGCAGCAGTACTCCATACAAGATCGGATCTGTGCTTGATAAAGATTCAAAAGCAGTCCCGGTGTGAAGTACCGCCTAACCTTAGACAAAATACCAAGTTTTTTTGCAGCTACCTTGGCTTTGGATTCAATATAAGACCTAAAATTCAGGTTTGATGTGAGTTCGACACCCAAAAGCTCCAAATGGTCGCCTATTGGTATTGTTACACTTTGGAAAGACGGAGATCGGCGTAGAGGACTCTTTTTAGCAGAAAACAAATACGCTTGCGTTTTAGTAAACTGCTAGATATATAACATTTTCTCTTCCCAACCGATCGAAAAGTTGCTTTCAAATAAATATTATTCACTTAATGAAAGGAGCGAGTTCACGTGAGTGAGTCACGTCATTCTTTCATTTCCGTCTTCCGCGTCTATTCATACCTAAAGTGTTCTGAAAGTGATTCGAGTGTTAGCGATGTCAAAGGTGTCTGTTGGGAATTTGTGCACTTACAATCACGAAGTACAAGATTGGCAAATATACAAGGTTAGAAAAGAACAATGGTTTGTAGCGAACGATAATCGATAAGTACCTATATATATTTATGTATTGTATGGTATAGGTATCTAAATGCGGAAGAAAAAGCCCAAATTAAGCGCAGAGCGATACCTACTCGTAATTGATCCGAGAAGCCTAAAGACTAATTCTTAATATAGCACTGCCATCAACCATAGCGTCACTGAATTACGGCCACCTAGCATGTAAGTCTATGCACCTAAAAAGTTATTGAATTCCCGCGTCGCGTTGTGGAATCGTTCGGCAAATTACCGTAGAATAAATAATAGTAAGTCCAAGAAAATTACAAACAATTCCACTTGGGCGGCGCGTTCCGCGGCTGAGTGTTCATAGAGAATAAGGGCCCAGGCAAGGCCGAAGGCAGGGGTGTTTGGAGGTTCAAACCCCTCCCCGAAATTCCACCGTTTTATACACGGAAAGACTGTAAGCTCCATTTATAGTGTTTTTTTACGATAGGTATAAGTGCAGTTAAAATTACATTTTTGCTATCGTAAACTGGAACCGACATGGAAATTTTATTATGTTTATTTGTGTTTGGTGATTTTAGAGAGTTTGGAAAGAAAGTAAAATTAAGTATTTACCAAATAATGTTTTCAATTAAAACATCAAACATCGCATTGTATCTACGTTTTTATACGCTTTATATTAGCTTCTACAAGTGAAGCTAATATAAAGCGTATAAAAACATAGATACGCTTTTTTTTATATAAAACATTTTTTTCTTATTTACACTATTAACATTTATTTTCTATTTTTTAGTTTGGTTTTCTATATAAAGCGTGTTTTTTAGTTTTTTTAATTAATATTGTGAGGACCCATGAGCGAGAGTAGTTTATATCAAGTTTGCAACAATTGCAACACTGAGCTACTACCGTGGCGCTGAAATTCTGGCACTTGTTTCAGTTTTTTCGAAAAACTACTTTAACGAAGCGTTTTCGGATACATAACCTTACTTTTAATTTTTGAGGAATCTTTGATGCGTTGAGGCACCGTTTTAAGACTAATTGAATGAAATTGAAGCAAATTAATTTCTCTACAAATTCCTCTCTCATAACTTTTTTATCTTGGAAATGACTAAACCGATAATTATCCGTATTTTTTGAAAAAATTGCCCATCTTTGACTGGCTGTTTCTCCACAACAATGGGCCAGAGTTCATGTTGAGCTCAAAATTGTAGAAAATTTAGGTCTTATACAAAAGTGTTGATTATAGTTTTTTTTGAAAAGCCCAAACGAGTGCCACAATTTAGCGGGAGTAGCACAAGATTTTTAGTGTTCCAAACTTGGGTACCTACCTATAAACAGCCACAGGGGTCCTAACAACATAATAATAAACACTTAATAAAGTGTTCATTATTATTATAAAAACTTCCTTTTTGGTGTCAATAGAGACCGAAATTAAAGGATATAAAGGAAAATATTTAAAAAATTGGCACATTGGGGGGTCTTATCGCTAAAAGCTATCAACATATAAACAAGACATAAGTTCAAAACTAAAACTCGACTACGGTCGTGTAAGTAAGTGCTTCGCTGTAGTAGTATTTTTTTGCCTACTTATGACACTATAAATGAAGACAAATCGATTGATACCTCGCTTGTCAAAATCGGACCAATTTTTTTTGTTTGAATACATAACCCTCGCCGCCGTACGTACGTTTCGCTGTAGTTGAGTAAAAAAATTGTGCCTATGACTTCCATATACCCACATACATACATGCGCGCGCCCGGGTTATAATGTTTGGCGTCTTGACTCTGATTAACATTAAGTAATTACTTTGTGTGAACGTCCGCGCGCGCGCCCTGACCGCTTGCTATATCAACTCCATAAGGGAAAATAGGAGATACGAAGAAAAAGTTGGCCCGTTGTTAGAATCTGTATATGTACATATGCTTAGGGTAGGGGAGTGGGAGGGAGAGGTGGGTCCCCTCCCCTAAGTACATAATTATGTACTTATACCGATTCTAAAGTCCTTCCATTCAGAATGCTATGACACTATGTGAGACTGTTCACTATAGATTATTCTGGGGATAACCCCGCCTACAGTCCCGCTTGATGGCACAAGTAGTTTTAATGCAACAGTCGGGGATCTTTTACCTCAAGGGATTATTATGTACACATCTCCCGCACCTACCATCAGAGTGTAATCCAATTATGTTTGAAAAGAATGCGGGACATGCAGGCCGTAGGCAATGCAAATTGAATATAAGAGAGAAGAATAAACAACATTAAAAGTGATCATCACCAGTAGCGTGGACGGTTCACTGAAATCAACATCCTCGACTTGCAGGTTTCTTGCAAATGGCCAAAATTCTGACTGAGGCATCAGGTGTTATGTAAAATTATTGCACACTGTAAAATTATTCCAATCTAGAAAATATTTCAAAGGAAATATTATTTTACACAACCGTCAAGTCAATCGTACCTAAATTTATATATTCTTTGACGTAGTATTTACTTAAATACTCTTTGGTACCTAATCAAACAAATAAACAAACCATAGAATAAAGTAAGTACCTCGTAGACAGACTTTCTATAAGAAGTACCTATATGTGAAACCAAAGAGAATAATTCTAATGTAAGAATATCTATTACGTATAGTATTTGTAAATTTAGAACAAAAGAATAGCCGTAATTTTAAATAAGATTTCGAATTACGCTTACTGGCGTATTTTATAATCAAAAAAATCAACAAAGTACTCGTAGCTAAGCGTAATTTAACTTCTTTCATAGATGAGACTTAATAAATAAAAGGTTTTTCTTAAGGATTACTGATTAGGCCAAAGATGTTGAATTACGTTTACTGGATTAGGCCAAGATTAGCACCTGAAGTACTATTATTTATTCTGTGCCGCAGCCAAAGTGTACGTACCATGATTATATTATTTTTGGTACGTACTATACAAATACTACGTCCCAAGGTGTTGTAGAGAAATTATTACGCAAAATTAAGCCAAAATAGGAAAAAAAGTATCGAAATTCGAAAAAGTATTTAAAAAAAAAAAAACATCATCATCATCATCAGCCCGTATTCGTCCACTGCTGGACGTAGGCCTCTCCTTGTGAACGTCAATGAGCACGATCTTCGGCTCTCCTCATCCAGTCGCTACCGACCGCCTTTCGCAAGTCGTCACCCATGTTCCCATCGGGCACTACACTACGTTTGCCTCCACTCAAAACTAGTTTACCCCTACGGTTGTCGGTTCTTCGAGTTATGAGATCGGCCCATTGCCACTTCAGCTTGCTAATTCTTTGAGCTATGTCGGTTACCTTAGTTTTCTAGCAATCTCCTCATTTCGGATTCGGTCCTTTAGAGAAGCTCAGGGCTCTCTCCATAGCTCGCTGAGCGATTTTAAATTTGTAGACTAGTACCACCGTGAGTGTCCACGTATCGGCTCCGTAGGTCATAACTGGCAGAACACACGCGTTGAAGACTTTCGTCTTTAGGCACTGTGGTACGGATGACGAAAAGACTTGACGTACTTTACCAAATGCTACCCATCCCAGCTGAATCCTCTTATCGGCTTCCCTTTCGAAGTTGTTCCTACCCAATTGCATAGTCTGCCCGAGGTAAACATATTTCTGAACAACTTCAAGGGGGACAACGCAAACGATGATCGGTTTTTTTTTTGTTTGTTAGGCATAACATATTGCTTACGCATTTTACTCTTCTTTTTTTTTATTATTATGTTCGGTTTATTATAAACCGCTTTATTATTACATATTCGGTACACCTTAGTTCATTATTAGTAGGTAAGTAACTTTTTTTTTCTTTTTTTTTTGTATGTGTTAATATATATATATATATATATATATAACAAAAAATATTTTCTTGTTTCTTTTTCACCATTTTTTTTTTATACATTTCAAATATTGCCTGCATGCAAAGTATGCAGGTGGTGCTTTCTTCCGTCATCAGCCTGTAGCCACTCCCTTAAATTGCCGTTGTTTATTGCTCTACCAAATTCTATTTCTAATTGTGTTCGTCTTGCTATGTTCACAGGATTCGACTATGGCATGCACGCTGCTCTCTTCCATTGCGGGGTCACAGATGCACGCGGGTGATGCTTTTATTTTAAACCTGTGCAAATAAAACGCAAATCCACCATGGCCTGTAAAGGTACCAGCTGTTGTGTAAGTTTATTAAGTCAATTCTCACTAACCGTTTAACGTAAGATATTGGACACTTATCATAATCAGATGCTTTTTTACTTTTTAGGGCCGCCTCCTTTGCCAGTGCATCAGCTCGCTCATTCCCTTCAACTCCTGCATGAGCTTTCACCCAAAATAACTCTATCTGCTTACCCAGATCTTTGAGTTTTGATAAGTTCTTCCTGATTTCAAATGCTAACGGGTGAAAAGTTTCATAACTTTGAAGTAACTCTAGTGAAGACCTGGAATCGCTGAATATCGTTATCTTTGGCTCGCTGGTTTCCATAGCTTGTAATGTTGAGTAATACAGTGCAAGCATTTCTGCCTTAAAAACTGTTGAAAAGGGTTCTAATTTTAGCTTCTTGAATTTGGTTTCTTTTCCATCTTTCCACCAAGAGAGGGCGGCCCCGACTTTTTCATTGATTTTACTCCCATCAGTAAAAACTAAAAGACCACTTATCTCGTTATCTTTAACTGCTTGTTCGTCCCAATCTTCAATGCATCTAAAAGTTACAGTCAAATTCAGCTCTCTAGAAAACTCTCTCTAGTCTCGAGCTGACGATTGCTACTTCCTGGACTCTCAAGTCCAGAGGAATCAATCCCGATAGCAACAGGGAGGCATTTAGTGATACAGTGCGATAAGCCCTGCATATTTTAAGAGCAAAACTCCTCTGGACTGAATTCAGGTGTTTTCTGGCAGAGATTTTATTTGCAGCTTGGGCCGACACACCTGCCGCGTAAAGTGTAATGGGTTCAATGACCACGACATAGATTGTCCTTGTGACCTCAGGGTTCAATCCCCAGGAAACTTTGGCTGCTCTTGCCAGCTGAAGAGACGCCATTAAATAAAGTTCGCTTAAAAAGTACAAGGTAAAGACAAGGTACCCATTTATCATTTTCACTATTAGTATTCTTAAACTTTTGCATGGCACAAACAAGAATAATAATAATTTACGTTTTTTTATAGCAGTTAACGCCTGCTTAGCGTAAATATATATAATAATTTTCTAATGGAAAAAATTGGATCACGGACGAGATTCGAACTCGCATACTGTGTCTCAGCGCGGCACATGCCTTTACCAATTCGGCTACCGAGACCTATGCGTCGTCATCCAAATATTTCCACTAGCTTCTTTGAACCCGTCTTAAGGGGACGGTAACGCTATCTATTGGTAGTATTACGAACTACCAACCAAACACGGCTAATATTGATTAACTTCGTGTCTGAAAGATAACGCCTCCCAAATCTATATTTTATGATTTTTTAAAGCAGTTAACGCCTGCTTAGCGTAAATATATATAACAAATTTCTAATGGAAAAACCAAAGAGAAAACGACACCGACGCGCACGTTTTAGATCCAAATTTTTCCATTAGAAAATTATTATATAAGAATAATAATGTTAGTATTATGGTGCGGTATTATTGTAAAGGGCGTATCTATGGGGCGTACATACATTTTCATCTTTACAGCCGTTGTCTATACATCTACTGCTGGACGTAACTCTTTCTGACGGAAAATACGGAGGGATGTTCATAGTCATCATTTCAGCCCTGGTCTAATTACTGCTGGACGTAACTCACAACAATTTTTTACGGTTTCTTTACTTCTGTTTTTTTTCTGTAGAACTTCAAGGTTCTCCCAGAGGAGTAACGTGCGCGTCGGTGTCATTTACTATTTAGTTATTTTTTTTGGTAAAAAATTGTTACGTTTTGTTTAACGGGTTTTTAATGTAAAACATGTAACAGTAAAACCCGTTTAAAATAGTCAAAACTACAAGCATCCTCTTGAATAAAAAAAAGCCGAGGTGAAAGTTGAAATAAAATCAGGTAGGTAGGTAGGTAAGTATATTCTGCCGTAGGCATAATAACTCATTTTCGCAAAAACTGTGGTTGGTCATTTTCTGCTCAACCACGCTCATTTAGTTAGTATTATTGTCTGATGGGTATATCTTTATCGATATGTTTTGTTTTTGTGAGGGTTTTACGCATGGAACACGTCATCGTGAAATGTTATCTAATGTTGCCAGCGCACGTTTATTTTCCCAGTTAAAAATCATAAATTTCCAACGTCCATAAAAAAGTAACAGAATTCTAGTACATATAAATCTTAAAATAGCGCTCAATACGACGGTGCTGAAATACAATTAGGTAGATACTTGATTTATACAATGGCTGCATAGAACGTAGGTAACCTAGCTATGTTAGGTAAGAATGTAACATAAATTAATCAATGATGCTATGTTATTGAAGTAAGTATATGTATCATATTTTATTGAATGAATTTTTGAAAATCTTTGGATGCAGTTTTTTTAACTCTAAAATGTAGATGTTTACAATATTGCGTACCCACGGCTAGACATTCAAGACTAAACTAGACAATCAAGGCTAAACTTTGGAGGCCGCGCATAATGGTGCCCACAGAAATGAGATATATTGGTGTTTATTCTCTTGTTTTCATCCGGACTAAGCTACTCTAAATTTACGTTTAGTCCTTTCAAACAGATCCTTTTGTTACAAAGTAGACTAAAGTTAGCTATCCGACTAAATTTAAGTTCTAAATGTAAACATCAGTGCAGTGAATTATGGAACTTGGGGGGAGGGCTGTTGTGTTGTGCACGGCCGGGAGCGGGGAATAGTGAGCGAGGAGAAGGGGTGCCGGTGGCAGGAGGGGCATTGGAGTAGTTGGGGGGATGGTGAGTTGCGGGGGAGGGAAAGGGGATCTCTCCCATCCCCAAGAATGGGGTGCGCGAGGTATTGCGATAAACAGTAGCCCTCGCGAAAGAAGTCGCGGGCAAAAGCTTGTAGTTAATGAAACGTAACTTAAGTAACTGTATAAGTAATATTGTATAATCTGTGGAAACTATGTGTTTTGCATATAATACCTTTAAAATGCCTCATCTTTACTGGAGCCTGGGGCCCTAGCTTTACTTTGTCAATGTATGGCCCTCGTCTTTTAAAAGGTTGCCGATCGCTGCACTAGAGCATAAAATGCAGTTTTATGTCGCCTACACCCAGCATAAAACAAGCACTTTACAAGCATGACATGTGAAAAACAATTAGGTATATTGGTAAGCATATCTATTTAGTCGAGGGCAAAGTTAAAATAGTCACCTGCAATCTTTTTAATAATACCTCTTGGCTATGGACTATGAATAAAAAGTTAACGCTCGCTGGTTCGAATCCCGCAATATGCAATCATAATTATATGAGTAATGAGCAGAAATTATTGTTTCCATGTCCATGACTCGGAAACAATTATTTCTGCTCTTATATATTCGTATTTAAGTGTATGTTTATCCGTTCCTAGTACCCATAGTTCAGGGTATTTGGTGCTAGGCAAACAAACAAACAATTACAACGCACGAAGTAAAAAAAAAACAGAATTTAGATATTCCTACCCTAAAGAGGAATTTAAATTTTGAGCACTGTCACACTGATCTACTTAAGTGGACAGATTAAAATACTTAGTTACAGCTGTGGTTAAAGTCTAAGAGAAAAATAATATAACTATCAGTTTGTTCTTGTGAGGTAACGCACGATGGCAGACGCAAGTTTACCGGTCAGTTAACTACTACTAATTTATTTTATCATCCCTGTGGGTGAGCCTGATAGTCTCCCAATTCGCCTCCCCAGGATCAAGATTACCTAGGTACATGCATTATATATTTTAACAATTATGTAGGTACATAGGTCCAAGCAGAAAATTTTAATATTAGTTTCTTGCCAACTTTGGACTTTTCATTATCAAATTATTGCCTCTTTTAGTACTATTATTTATTCTGTGCCGCGGTTTTAAGCTCGTCATTAGTATATTTAAATAAATCCCATAACCAGTACAGCATGCGCAGTGCCCGCTGTATAGGCGCCTCAACAAACTTGTGCCTAGTAGTTTGTGTATTATCAGGTACAGTTAACGGTATACGCTCGAGACCAATAGTGTTATCTATCTTGGTTTCAATCTGATTTCTTTCTTCATAGCAGTTTCGACTATATCGCAACGCATTAGTGCTAGTGATATTGAAAATCTTATTGAAACCATATCACGTGCACATAATGCAGCGCGTTAAGGTCGGAATTGAAAAAAAAAACTGTTTGCAACTAAGATCGCTAACAGCCAACAATAATACGCCGAACATATTTCTTATGTATTATTTTACTTAAATACATTTTCTTGGTGGCGCAAATAATATCATCTAGCTAAATACCAAATGCAATTTTGTTTTGCTGATTTCCAATTATTCCTTAACATCTTACGAGTAGAATTAGTCGACAGTTCTATTTTCAAAACCAGAGGGGTCACTGGGCAGGGAGGAGGATGCTGCTGTTGTCCAAGATAAGCAGTTGGTATTTATATAGAAATATGTATTTTTGTGTGTCTACTTAAATATACTTTTGTAGGGTAGGGTTCGTGTGTCTAGTAAGTATACAGTGTACAGTACAGGCGTAGCAGCGTTTAGGTGCTTATGTGCACTTGGATGGTTACAACATCATTTTGTCTGTGTTATCGCTGGGCGACTTGCAAGTCTCGGGATCTTTACTTTAATAACATACCGTTCCATGGTACAGGGCAGGATTTTTCGGCTTTTACATGGTTTTGTATTTAGGAGTTCTTACAAGATCTGGCTTTTCCACAATTACTGATGATGGAAAAGCAGAATTATTATTGTCAAATGTAGGTAGGTCCTATTATCTGACGAATCGAAAGTTTCCTAAGATGACTCAATTCAATTCACCGTTTTTTTGTCACATGTCTCTATCTGGAATAACAGTGTTATTATTATGGCTCGGTGATATTCTTATAGCTGTTTCTTCATCGTGTTGTCATTCCAGCCTTACTGCTGGACTTATCTCTTAGTTTTTTCTTACGGTTTCTTATTCCTATGTGAGATCTTTTAGCTCTTTCCAATTATTAAAAGGCTGCGATGCAACGCTGCGCTGGTGTCTTTTTCTCCTTGCTAGGTTCCTTGCTTCGACTACATATCAAAGGTTCCATGCATTCCACTAGGAGAAGATTCTCAATTTGTCAGTAGCTAATTTTTGTTTCTTGTATTATGTTACCGCAGTGCCTCAAGACGAAAGTTTATAATCAGTGCGTGTTGCCAGTGATGACATGCGGCACTGAGACGTGGTCGCTAACTATTGGTCTCATACATACCTAAGCTCAAGGGCGTCGCCAAGGGGGGACAGGGGGGGCAGCTGCCCCCCCCCCCCCTAGAGATTCAAAAAAGGGTAGCTAAATGCTGAGAAGCCAATGTATGTCCTAAGCAAGTCGTTTGATTGATTATTTTCCATTTGACTTTCATTCCATTCCAAGTGCCATCCGCTCTGCTACAGTCTATTGTTAAACCCTTACAAGTTTAAGCCTATACGCGCGCCTAAAACGTGTGTGATGGATTAGCGGTAACCTGCAGTTATCCGGGTTGAACCGGGTTCCCATGCTCTATTTACGTATCTTCCTGCTGAAAGCTTACGATTATAATGTTTTGAGTTTCTGTTCTAGAAAGCCATTGAAATTATCAATATGGATAAGTGAACATAATATCACATAAATAATAATTTTATTAATTACAGCTGCTTGATTCGAAAAAAACCTTAAAAAACCGTCACTTTTGAAAATAAATTACCCTTACTTTAAATAAACTCAATTTTTTCAATTTTTATTTTTCTCCTCGTTTTTTTTTTGTAACGTTTCCTCTCTAATATAAGTAAAAAAATATATACAATCATTATAATAATACTAACATCAGCACCCAAAGATATAGGCGGGAACTCGCCGAACAAAACTATTTTTTTTGTGGATAGCTTATTACAATAAATGACATAATGTATATTATACCAATGTTGTTATACCATTATAGATAAAACAATACAGAACCCCAAAAAAATACTAAACAGTAATAAATATATCTAAAAATATATTCACGTACGAATACATCTTCTCGCCAGAACAGCTCCGCACTTTGTTTACTAGTTTAGTTGTCAAGAGCTTTGTTTTTTTTATTATTAATATTTTGCATTTAAAAATAGCTCTTCTTTTAGACACTTTTTAAATTTCTGTGCAGATATTAGTATCTCAACATTTTCGCGATCTTTATCCTATGATTAGGAATTATGTTCCTATGATTAGGAATTATGTTTCGTTTTATAATTGAATGAAAAAAAAAACAAATTTGTCGCGCTCACTGCGCTCGCGCTTTTTATTACTCGTTCCAGTGCATATTTATTTTTTGGAATCGGAACTATATTTTGAATAAAATATTGATAGAAATAACTCAAATTTCGCGCTCGCTTCGCTTGTTCGTGCCGTTTGTGTTTGTCCATACATTTAATTTTATGATTCTGTTTATTATCATTTAATTGCAGCATTGATACAAATAGCTAAAAACATTCGCGCTCGCTTCGCTCGAGTTTGTTTTGATTTTTCAATATTTATATTTTGTATTCCACACTAAGAGAAATAGCTCAACATATTTCCGAGCGCTCCGCTCTCGTCTTTTAATCATTTCGATGTATCAATAGATTTGGAATAAAATAAAATAGGGGGTGGCAAATTCCGGTTTAGCCCCGGGCGGCAGAAACTAAAAACGATACGCCACTGTAAAATTTCATGTGTTCTTGACTGTGTACCTACAATTCACACTTTTTCCGTCCTCCATATAATATCATATAATATCCCCCCCCCCCCCTAGTCCATGCGCTGGCGACGCCCTTGCCTAAATTTACAAGTTGAAGTGGCAATGGGCAGGCCATATATAACCACAACCGTTTGGGAATATAGGTTGTGGAATGGCAACCACTAACAAGCAAGCGAAGTGTAGTGCGACCCCCCCCCCCCCCCCCACACGATGGACGGACGACATTGTAGCCATCGCAGGGAGTCGGTGGATAGAGGCGGCACAAGACCGTTCGTCGTGGCGCTCTTTGGGGGAGGTAATAATAATAATAATTGTTTATTTTGTAACAACAAGAAATTATGCCACATACATAATCAATCGATCAGTTACATCATTAATTACTTATTTATATCATGCAATTACTTATCATGCAATAATTTAAACATGTTATTTTATGTATAGTGTAGATTGGTTCCCTAGTTACCACGGTAGGATTCCCTGTGTTTGTGGTAGCTAGTTCCCTTCCAAGGATTTCAAATTATTAATATCTAACGAAACATAATGAGTACAAGTAGTATGAGTAGGTACATATGAGGAATGTACTCGTGCATGAATAGATGATCAAGATCAACGCTCCGATGTTCGCACGTCAACTTGGATCACAATACCTACTATCATCTGGGAACTCAGAAACAAACAACAGCAGGTTAGTTTTATGTTTGCATTCGGTGGGTACTGATTAGACTTGCTAGAAGGGTTATGTTAAGATACTAAAATAAAATAAGATTAAATTTTAAGAAAGATTTCTGTAAAAATAATAAAAAGTTACTTTGCCACATTATTAAATAATCATCCGCATTTAAATTTTATTTTGGAACACGTAGCATTTCCTCCGTGCTATTATAATTCAGACTGAATAGGTATTGGAAAATTTTCTTTTTGCACTTATATTTGGTATCATTCCGTATTTTTAATAATTTGTTTAGTATTTTGTAAATGTAACACCCAAAAAAATTGTAACATGTATGCCCTATACGGGATTTTGTTTTTTGTGCTGGCCAAGTGTGATATCTTCTTGACCTAGATTCTTCAGTACAATTACTAGCAGTAATAAGTGCTGACCTATGGAATCGAAGTGCAGTCGCCATTATGAAGATTTGCCTTACTCTAAGATGCCCGGTATCCTTGTATAGTGTGACTGTTGGATATCTATATGGCTTGTTATATGCCACCTTGAGGACGGCACGTTGTGTACGTTCTAATTTTAAAAAGAAGCTGCTGCCGGCCGTACCCCAAGATGTGACACAATAATTAAGGTCTATGTTCAGAAGTGGACTGCTAAAGGCTGAAATAATGAATGATGACGATGATTATGTTACCATTTGAAAGGGTTGATCTTCAGTGCTGTATTGGTCCATAATTTTTATTTTCAAGATTATGTCAGTACCCAGTTTCTTTTATTATGAAACACAATTATGAAATAGCAAAATAGCTGCCTGTTCTATTATCTGCCATATCGAATGTCTCTTTAGTAGGTACCTACTTTCATAATGTTGCGATGCGATTGTTCAAGAGGCAAGTCCAACAAAGCTAGCAAATCACAAATTTTCAGATCTATTCACAATTACAATCCCTTGCATCCCTTGCACTTATTGTTGATCGGTGATATCGAATGTTCATCATCTTTATTTCAGCTCTTGCTTATTCACTGCTAGACGGAACCCTAATCTTTTTCTTATGGTTTCTTATTTACATATTTATAATCATCATATCAACACTTGTCTAATCACTGCTAGACGTAAACCTAATATTTTTTTTACGGTTTATTATTAACATGTCTATCATCATCATTTCAGCCATTGTTTATCCACTGCTAGACGAAACGCTAAGGTTTTTCTTGCGGTTTATTATTTACATGTTTATAATCATCATTTCAGCCCTTGTCTAACTCTAATAGTCCGGGGGCCTGCTGCCATTTTTAAGACCATAAGTAAAAAAGTAATATTTTGTTGTATAGTTCAATAATTCGTACTGCTATAAAACGAAGTGACCATCAGCTTGCGCATTTGCGGTGGGTGTATCCTCGACAGCCAACATGCCAATTTTGTACAATTTTCTTCTTCGTGAACTAATATTTACCTGTTACCTGTATCATTACATGAAAAAAAATAGTCCGCTGAGCTTGCCTCGGTGGGTTGCGGCACTAACCTTTGCACACTTTTGCAAAGTGCTCTCTTTTTCCACATTAAAGGTGCAACCAAGGAAGTTGTGAGTACTATTCAAATAAGTACATAGAACTTCCTTGGGGCAACTTTTCGCTCAGAGAGCCAAATTCAAATTTACTGTCGTTTTTTGTCAATGGGGGATTTTATGACAGCTCAAAAAAAAACATTATTTTAGGAGCGATATGTATTACAGATTCATGATTGTAATATATCCTAAAGCATTTGTGTTGACACGGTGTTGACAAATAATGAATTCCGTACCTATCTTGGTTTCAATCAGATTGCCACTTTCTTCATAGCAATTTCGACTCTATCGCAACGCATTAATGAAATTGACAGATTGAAACCGATATGATCAATATTGCGTAATAGCACTGCAGCAGCCCGATTCCATAACTTGGCTACAATCTGATTATCACTTTTTTCATAGCATTTTCGACTCTATCGCAAGGCATTAGTGGCTGCGATACTGAGAATTCGATTGAAGCCAAGTTATGGAATCGGGCTGCAGGTCCTAATGAAGTCAGTGTGTTCCATTTTATAGTTCTATAAAATGTCTTTCATACAGTCTTCCTGGTCAATTTCTATTGAGTCATCCTTCTTCTTTATGTTTATGCCCAAGTACATAAAGACTCCATTCATGTCTTTCATATTAAAATTCTTCTTCAGCACTTCTTTCATCTTCTCGATTTCTAAACTGTTTCTTGAAATCAAGAGTATGTCATCGACATAAAGCAACACATAGAACTGTATGTCCTTCTTGAAATATAAACAGTAATCACACTTGCTTTGAATGAACCCTTCCTGCATCATTAACATATGGAACCTCTCATTCCAATATCTTGGCGACTTCTTAAGTTCATCTAATGATCTTTCCAGTTTTAGCACCATACCATCCTTTTTCATTCCTTTTGGCTTCTCTAAATAGACTTCTTCCTCAATTCTTCCATACAAGAAAGCACTCTTCACATCCATTTGTTGTATGTCTAAACAGTATTTGTTTGCTATAGCTAACAATATACGTAATGTTGGTTACTTCGATACTGGAGCATATATTTCTGAATGATCTATTCTATCTTCTTGCTTGAAACCTCTTACGAGTCTTGCTTTATAAATCTCATTGTCTCCATCCTTCTTGATCTTAAAAACCCACTTAATATCAATTGTCTTCTTACCTTTAGGTAAATTTGTCTCTTTCCATGTACTATTTTGCTTCAGTGTCTCTAACTCCCTTTATATTGCCTTCTGCTCTTATTTCTATCTTCTCCATTTACTGCCTCTTCTTAACTCAACTCCTCTTTGTGCCACCAGTCCTACTTCAGTGTGACTGTTGGTGTGACCCTTCGAGTATTTAATTTAACCATAGAGTAACTGGAGGAGCTATAAGGTTTATAAGCCATATAAATGTTATCTGTTGCTATGATGCAGCTAGCAACCATTTACTGATTCATTTTTGATTCGTTTCAGTTTGTTTACAAGAGACTTTAACGAATATTTCGGATAATATGTACAGTAGTCGCAGCGGAAGTATGTGTCTCCGAAGTTGTCTGCTAGTCGCTGCGCAAACTACAATTTTTCAGGCACAATTCCAATGTTGAAGGTGAAGACAGCATTGTATAACTGCCTCACTCACTCGTATACGTATTACTCGCTCGCTTACGTATTTTGCATATTCTATCTCGTCCATATTTTATGCTATTTTATCCCCACAGCAGTACCTGCGCAACCGTTCACAGAGCCTAACTTCACAAACATATAGATTGACTGCGACTACTGCATTCTTCGATAACTTCTAAATAAAATATAATTATTTATTATGGTGAAGTGCGATATATGAGTCTGCGACTCAAAATATAGGAAAGAACGCCCTCAATTATCAATTTACAGGCGAGTTCATGTTATTGTGAAATATATTAGATACTAGCTGTGCCCGCGGCGTTGCTCGCGTGGTAGTTTTTCTGTGATATAAGGATCCTATGAGTTATTCCAGTACCAAAAGTACCAAATAGGTACTTACCTACCTATGTTAAGAACGGATGCTCGCTGCGCTTCGCTACGCTTCACTCCCGCCTTCGTCTTCTAACCTATCACGACCATGTCATGACCATGTGTCATGCCACTGAAGGTTGTTAACAGAAATCTGTGTTACGGTAGCGTTGTGTGAAGGTATATTTCCAAATAAGCTACGTGAAATCCTAAAATCGAAAGTATACCCGATGTCAACTCGGCCATAAGCGTTGGGTTTTCATATTTTTTAAAACATGTCCGTCGCCAACACGGTCTCTGTATTATAATAGATTATCAATATGCCAAGATATAATAAACGCGCAGTCGTCTGTATATATTTATCTGTTTGTTTTAAAATAAAACTTAACAAAAACTACAGCAGCCTTTAAAATATCAAGGATATCAAGGAAAACCCCCGGCCCCCCAACCCCCATTTATAGCTAGAAAGCATCTCGATCACATCAGTTTTTATATGTTAAAACCGCATCAAAAACGGTATTTTCGTTTGGGACGATCCTCTCCCTCATTTTCCCCCAAAGGGAGGGCCCATTATAGCTAAGAACCATGTCGTTCACTTCAGCTTTGAAACATTAAAAACCGCAGCTAAATCTGTCCATTCTTTTAGGAGCTACGGTTCTCACCCCCTCCCTTCCCTCTTTCCCTCTATTATAGCCATGAACTATCTCTTTTGCCCCAGCTTTTAAACATTAAAAAACCGCAGCTAAATATGTCCATTCGTTTGGAAGCTACAATTCTTACTTGAAATGAAGTTTGAAATGGAATAAAATGATTTATTAAATTGACATGAAATTTACTGTATTCGAAAGATAATCTTCTGGCATTATAATTTAAATATGACTTCTGGCATATGACCACCACGGCTGGCTCGGACGTAGTCCAATCTGGAGGTCAATTTTCTATGACCTTTTCCAACATTTGTGGCCGTATATCGGCAATAACGCGGCGAATGTTGTGTGTGGTCAATCGTTTCAGGTTTATCGGCGTAGACTAGAGACTTCACATATCCCTACAGAAAATAGTCAAGCGGCGTTAAATCGCAGCATCTTGGAGGCCAATTCACGGGTCTGAAACGTGAAACTATGCGGTTACCAAACGTTTCCTTCAATAAATCAATTGTGGCACGATCTGTATGACATGTTGCCCCGTCTTGTTGAAACCACAGCTCCTGCACATCATGATTGTTAAATTGATGAACGAAAAAGTCAGTAATCATGGCTCTATAGCGATCACCATTGACTGTGACGTTCTGGCCAGCATCGTTTTTAAAGAAGTACGGACCCATTATTCCACCAGCCCATAAGGCACACCAAACAGTCAGTTTTTCAGGATGTAACGGTGTCTCAACATAAGCTTGAGGATTATCATCACTCCAAATACGGCAGTTTTGTTTATTGACGTATCCATTTAACCAAAAATCAGCTTCATCGCTAAACAAAATTCGCTTATGAAAATCGGGATCAACGGCAATTTGGTTTTGCGCCCATTCACCTAATCTACGCCTTGCTAGGTGATCGTGTGGCTTCAATTCTTGCACGAGTTATAGTTTGTAAGCACGCAAACCAAGATATATTTGTCTCTAGCAAGGAGAATCTCTGAGGGGTGCTGGATAGAACATTTGCTAACATAAATTAACTCAGCTTCGGTTGAAGATAACGCCACACACTGCTGCTTATTTGATGACCAAGAAACTGTACAACCATATACCTTCATAATATATCCTGAAGTTGACTTACGGTTTCCTTCCTGGTCTCCTCCCCAATCTGCATCAGAATACCCAATCAGAGCTTAATCTGAACCTTTCCTGTAAACTAAGTTATTTCTATCTTCTCCATTTACTGCCTCTTCTTAACTCAACTCCTCTTTGTGCCACCAGTCCTACTTCATAATCACTCATTCATGCGGGCTTCTTCACTCTTCTTTCTCTGCTAGTCCTTTCATTTTCTAACCCTTCTTCTTCTTCTTCTTCTGGACTAAACCAGTCCTCTTCAACACGCTCTTCTTCTATTTCCGCATCACCTTCAGATCTCTCAGTTTCTGGTCTCTCTTCAATTCCTATTTCTTCATCTGGTACTTCTTCTCTTTCCTCTTCTTCCACTTAATTTCCCTCTTCTTCTTTTTCTTCACTTTCTGGTTCCATCTTTTTGTTGAACTGTTTGTTGTATCTCTTCTTCTTCTTTCCTTACCGTTTGGACAAATATAACATCCCTGTGCGTTTCTACACATCCTATGTCTTCAAACCACACCCTGTATCCTTTTGTTGTGTTACCATAACCAATGAAGATTCCCAATTTACCTTTCGGGTCCCACTGGCGCCTTTTCTGTTTAGGAATGTGAACATAAACCCCCGTTCCAAATATTCTGAGAATATTTATATCAAAAATACTTTTACAGAACAGTTCATATTATGGTGTTTTTCCCTTTTGGTTATTAGAACCAGTCCTATTAATCGTAAAAACTGCATTATTCACTGCTTCCGCCCAAAACTCCTTACTCACCCCTGCATTTATTATCATAGTCCTGGCAGATTCCACAATTGTTCTCATCTCTCTTTCTATCCTTCCATTTTGCTCTGGCGTATAAGCTACAGTGGTCATGCACAATTCTCTTATGTTTGAATAATTCTTCTACATCCCTATTAATAAATTCACCACCCCCGTCTGAACTTAACCGTCTCACCCTATATCCATGATGGTTTTTAACAAGCTCCAGGAACTCCGCAATTTTGTCTTTGGTCTCGTACTTATTTTTGAGAAAATACACAAACCTGTAGTTACTATAGTCGTCCTTCAGTAACAGGAAATAAGAAGACTTACCCAGCGAATTTACCTCCATTGGACCACACAAGTCTGCATGAATCAGCTCCCCCGGACTCTCTGCTCGACTATTGCTGTTAGGAAAGGGTAACATATGCTGCTTTCCTAGAATGCAAGATGTACACTGATCAGTCTGCCCTTCATATTTTATATTGTTGTAATATTTCTTTTACATGCTTAAAATTTTGATGAGCCAATCTTTTATGCCATATAGACAAACTTACTAAGGCAATCGCACTCCCATTACTATTATTCTCAAAGTTAACTTCTATTTTAAAATGCATTATATATGGGCTGCCTAATCGTTATGCTAAAGCTACTACATGTCCTTTATTTATGAATTTACATTGTTTTTCTCCTGATAATACTGTATGGCCATGGTCTACTGCGCTAGTTAAAGAAAACAAATTTGCATGTAAACTAGGAACATACAAGACGTTATACATCACAGAAGGCAGATAATCTGATCCATTATAAGCTAAAAAATGTATGTCCCGTATTCCTTCAACATTGAATGCTTTCTCGTCTCCAATTATTACTTTCAATATTTATGTTTTTCAATATTTCTCAAATTACATAGCAATACAAAGCTTTAAAATGCAATTTACAAATGCTTTTTAATGCTTTTTTTACTGCAAAGGAGTGGAATGCCCTGCCCTCGTCAGTGTTTCCGGGAAATTATAACCCCGGGTGTTCAAGTCAAGAGTGAATAGGTATCTATTAGGCAAGCGTGCTACACCTTCGACCACCTCATCGCTTTTCATCAGGTGAGTTTGTGGTCAAACGATTGCCTAGTCCGTAATAATAAAAAAAAATACAAGAAAAGCTAAGAAATAGTTTTTTGAAGGCGCTCTCCTCTATCGCTTTGTCTATTATAACTTCCGGGCGGCCGTAACACTGTTCGAGTGTTTTCATAATGACCATCGGGTCGGCGGCCGTGTATAATAGCGCGGTCACCATTTCTTTTGCGTCTCCCCGCAGGCATGATCTGAGACGCGCTAAATTCTCAGCAGGCGTAAATCCGTGTAGAGCCGTAGATTCTCTGATCGCTGCTTTGAAAGGTAACCATTTTCCAACTTGACCGCTGAATATGGGCACACCTTGCGTTTGTTTAGGTGACTCCTGTCCTCTAGCCATACGTTCGAGAGTTTCAGCTAGTCGTTCCATCCCCTTCTCTCTCACTCTCGTAGGCGTTGGCGATCTACCTCTCTGCGTCGCTCCAAACGTAACTCTATGCGGAACGCGGCAGTACTGCCTCGGTCATGTGTGGCTCGAGTGCGGTCGTGGTTTCGACGGTTGCTGGTGCGAATGGGGAAGCCGGGGGAGTCCTCGAACACCCAAAGTTCGCTGCTCTCTTGCTTCTTGTCGAGTTCGCCATCTTCAGCTCTTATCGCCCCCTAATGGCCCTAACACGGCACTTGACGCCCCTAACGTGGCACTTGACGCCCCTAACGCCGTACCTCCCTAACGTGTTAACACCGCAAGGAGGCCTTGAGCACAAGGGCCACGGTCAAACTACGTTATCTTCTGACGTCACACCCTTTCGGTGTTTTTCTGCCGGACTACGGCGTGTTCTGACGTCACACGGTTCGGTGTTCTTCTGCCGATACGGCGACATCTGCCTTCTGACTTCAGCGGTTAGTCTCGGAAGGGAAACAACAGCATGTACACTTCGAGTACATGCTGAACTTTTAATTCTCACTATATTCATACAAACTTACAGTCTACTTAACTATTTATATCATAACGAGCGGCTGACTTCGTATGAGCCAATCACAGGCATTGTGCGAGGGCGAGAACAACATTAGAGCGAGTGAGCTAATAAGTACTTCAATAGAAAGAGACCTCATAGTAACTTGCGAGGAGATAAGATATACTTGTCATAAGGAGTACTTAGAACTGAATTAACCAATTTCGACTGAGGTGTTTTTTTCGTCCGTAACAATTACATTGCAGAACCACTCGTATACATTATTAACTTGTCGATTGAAACTGGGAGTGTTCCTAATGAGCTAAAAAAAGCATTAGTCAAACCGTTACATGAAAAAGGTTCTAAAAATGACGTAGGAAACTATCGACCAATAGCACTATTACCAAGTTTCTCCAAAATATTCGAAAAAGCTATATATAACAGGATGATAACATTATTAAACTCCAACAATAATCTCAACGAAAACCAATTCGGCTTTCGTAAAGGTAAAAATACGTCTTTAGCAATTTTCATTATGTTGAAGCAGGTTTGGCAAGAAATTAATAACAAACGAACAAGTGTTGCACCCTTTTTAGATCTTAAAAAAAAATGCCTTCGATTGTGTAGTACATACAATTTTGCTTAATAAATTAGAATCAGTTGGGATGGAATTGGAACAGCCTTAGCATTACTTGAGTCACATCTTAGTAACAGGAGTCAGTCAACATTGCTAGAAGTATATAACAAGAATACTAAAACAATAGAAACAGTACAATCTGACTACCAAAATGTCGTTCTAGGAGTCCCACAAGGTAGCATTCTTGGACCTCTTCTGTTCCTTATATATGTTAACGAATTGCCACTTATCACTCACATTTCTGTATTATGTTTGCAGTTTACGCCTTTATTTTCATTCTTTAAGAAAATATTCACAGTGATTTCGAATCAGAAGTCAATAATACTTTAGAATCAGTTACAACTTGGTTAGAAAAGTGAAAAATAACGGTACTTTGGTTAAAACAGTGGAAACTAACTTTTTAGGCGTAACTCTAGATTCAAATTTAAATTGGAAGGCTCAACTAAGTAAAATAACTAATAACATCTCAAAATATTGCTATGCTCTGTCAATCATCATTCATCATCATCATTTCAGCCTTTAGAAGACCACTGCTAAACATAGGCCTCCCCCAAAGAGCGCCATGACGAGCGATCTTGTTTCACCTCCATCCAACGACTTCCTGCGATGGCTACAATGTCGTCGGTCCATCGTGCGGGGGTACTCACTCTCTACACTTCGCTTGCTTGTTCCTGGTCGCCATCCGAGAACCTTTATTCCCCAGTGGTTGTTGGTTCTGCGAATTATATGGCCTGCCCATTGCCACTTCTAATAAGGTTGCATATAGATTGCAATGTGCGACCTCTTCCATAGTTCCAAAGAGAAGTGTCATCACATAGAAAAACAGTGTTGTGTCAATGTAACTAAAATATGGAGTTCGTTGTTGAAAAATAAAATAGAACTTGTATTGTGAAGTAATCTTTCTTTCTATTAAACTCTGATGGTAATTCTACATAGGATCAGTTCAGGCCTCACTAGTTAGATATTTTCATGACCATTAATTGGTTATGGGCCGTTAAATCCAAAGATGGAGTTGTCAAAGTTTCAAATAGCGAAACTTGAAGGACACAACTGGGTACAATGGAAATATCGGATGTCAGCTCTTCTGAGGGGCATGGATGGTTTGATGGACATTGTAGAAGGCAAAATAAAGAAACCGGAAAAGCCTGCAAGTGGGGCTGGTGATGCAGCTGCTGCAGCTTTGGGACTTTATGTGAACCAGGTGAAGGAGTTCTATAGATTGGATAGTTCGGCATTACTTCTTGTAACGAACAATATTGCTGATGATGCATTAGACAAGGTTTTAAGATTCTCAACGTCCAAGGAAGTCTGGGATGAACTACATAGACTATATGAAGGCGCAAGCGAAGATCGTCTGTATGATTTATGTTTAGAGTTCTTCAGATATAGGAAAGATCTAGCTGACGACATGGCTATACACATCTCAAAGCTGAAAAATGTCTGGTACAGGTTACGGCAGGAATTATTAAAAGAGGAAGAAGCTAAAGAACTACCTGAAATTTTATTAATTTGCAGGATCCTGGATACACTACCAGAAAGTTATTTATATTTATTAATCGAGCTGGTTGTTAATGTCGAAGAATGATCGGACGGTTGACAATATTACAAGTCAGTTGTGCGCACATGAAAAGGCGCTAAGCAATAGTAAAGATGGTGAGTATGGTTGTGATGCCCTTGCGGTGAAAACAGGAAAGAAATTTACAAAGAAGGGTGATGACGTAACTCCAAGGACTAGTAAGAAAGTAAGATGCTACAACTGTAAAGAAGTTGGTCACTTTAAGAAAGATTGTCCAAAGAGGAGTGAATCTCGTCAAGTTGTGGAAGCCAACAAAGGAGTTAACATGGTGTTACTGTCAGTGAATTCGACTGAATCTGACACTGATCGTGAAAACTGGTACGTAGATAACGGAGCTACAAATCATGTTACGATGCGGGCAGATTGGTATCAAGATTTTAAATATTTTGATGTGGATCACACTGTAACAACGGCTAATGGAAATGTGATTAAGGCTATTGGGCAAGGATCACTATGTATTGAAGCTACAGTTAACAAAAAAGTTGTCAAGTCAACATTGAGAGATGTATGGTACGTTCCCCAGACATGTATGAATTTGTTTTCGATTCTTTCTAAACAAGATAAAAATCCAGGAAGCGTGTTTGAGTCGCGGGTCACTACTTGTTCAATGAAAATTGATGGACAAATTACAGTTATGGGAAATAGAGAAAGGTATGGAGGTCTGTACAAGCTGAAATGTAGAATCGTACCTCCATCTAAAGTAACTGTTAACTTGGCACAGAAAGTAGATATGCTGCAACTCTACCATGAGCGGATGGGTCATCAGAATAAGAGGCATGTAAAGAGTCTGATTGAGAGGGAACTCGGTATAAAAACCAAGGAAACTGGAGAATTATGCGAAGGTTGTATATTTGGAAAATCCCACAGACTGAAGTTTGGTGTACGGGAAAAAGCCACTCAACCTGGAGAACGCATGCACACAGATGTGTGTGGTCCATTCCCTCTATCGATATCCAAATATCACTACTTTGTACTGTTCAAGGATGAATTCACACGTTACAGATTTGTGTACCTTCTTCGAGAAAAATCATAGGTACATAAGAAGCTCAAAGAAATGTTGGCATCAGCTAAGGTTGCTGGACATACAGTTAAGGAGTTATTGAGCGACAATGGCAGTGAAATTGATAACCAGAAGGTACGAAAAGTATTGACGGATCTGGGTATAAAGCAAAGACTAGTTATGCCATATACACCTGAACAAAACGGGTGTAGTGAAAGAGAGAATCGCACAATCGTTGAGACAGCGAGAGCTATGATGCATGCACATGAGGAACTACCTCAGACATTGTGGGCTGAATTGGTAAATACTGCTGTTTATATATTGAACAGGACAGGGCCAACTGCGGTGGAACACAAGTCGCCATATGAGCTTTGGGTTGGTAAGAAACCACAAATAAAGCACTTGAGGATTATTGGGTCACCTTGTTATGCGCATGTACCAAAACAGACCAGAAAGAAGCTGTATAAAAAGGCAGTGTAATGTATTCTTGTTGGGTATGACAATGATGACGGATACAGGCTATGGAACAAAAATAATAACTCGCTGGTGCGGTCAAGGGATTTATCCTTCGATGAAAAGCCCTTGGATGCGGAAACTTCTGTGAAAGCTTCTACTGAAGCTGAAATTGAAATTCCTTTAGAATTTCCACATATGCTTGGGATTAGAAATGAAGCATTGAATCCAACGAATCAACCCCAAGTTGCTCAGAATGCAGAAAATTTAGACAACGGGGGAACAATCAACAGAAATTTTATTCAAGAGAATGTCAATGAAGGTGTTGTTACTGAAATTGTTGGGGACGCTGAACTCATTGGTAGAGAAGATGAAGAAACAGACTTTCGACTTTCGTGGTAGAGATTTTGATGCATTTGATGATGCTAGGAGTGACATTTCTGAACAGAGTATTGAGTTAGGGGGGGAAATAAGGGAAGTAAATGAAGATGAGATTGAAATTCATGCCAGAGATGAAATTTCTGAACAGGAAATCATGGAACATGGTGGGATGATACTCAGAGATAGATCATTACTTCGCCCACCTGAGAAACTCAAGGACTATGTTCTGAACATGGCTAGCAGTGGATACCAAGAACCAAGTTGTTACACAGAGGCTATTAAAAGCTCTGAACGGGATCTATGGGAAAAAGCAATGGACTGTGAGATGGATTCTTTGAAGGAGAATAAGACTTGGGTCCTAGTGCCTCTTCCTAAGAACAGGAAGGCTATACCTTGCAAGTGGGTGTACAAAATAAAACTGAATTCTGATGGTTCAGTAGATAAATACAAAGCCAGACTTGTGATAAAGGGATTTAGTCAAAAGAAAGGGATCGATTATGATCAAACTTTCAGTCCCGTGGCTAAGATGGCAACAGTTAGAAGTGTATTGGCCGTCGCAGCCAGTGAGAACATGTCGATGATGCAATTCGATGTTTCAACGGCTTTTCTGTATGGGTCACTTGAAGAAGAAATTTTCATGAAACAGGCTGAAGGCTATGATGATGGTTCTGGTCGGCTATGTTTGTTGAAAAAAAGTCTATATGGCTTGAAACAAGCTTCAAGATGTTGGAATAAGCGGATTTTGGACTTTTTCAAACAAATTGGATTCAAAGTTAGTGACTCAGATCCTTGCTTATTCATAAGGAAGACGCCGTCTGGTGGTAAACTGATAGTTGCCCTATACGTTGATGATGGGTTAGTCGCTGGAACGAGCCAAGGCCTTATTGACGAGTTCATAGGACAAATGAAAAATAGGTTTAAAATAACAACCCAGGCAGCTTCGTATTTTCTTGGAATAGAAATCGAGAAAACTGATGATGGAATCAAAATATCACAGGGATCGTATGCAAAGAAAGTTCTTAAGAGATTTGGTATGGAACATTGCAGACCAGTAATGACACCAATAGTGAAAGAGGATCAATGTCAAGGTCAAGACCAGTCATGTGATGTGAGCATCTTGTTGAAGAATTATAGACAAGTTGTTGGTGCATTAGCATATTTAATGGTCGGGACTAGGCCAGACATTGCCTACGCAGTCAGCGTAGTTTCTTAGGAGCCTTGAAAACCCCAATCAACAGGATTGTGTAAGGGTCAAGAGAATACTACGGTATTTACAATATGCCCCAGAAAGAGGAATATTATACAAAAGAGGTTACAAGACCGGCTTTATAGAATGCTACAGTAATGCAGATCATGGTGGGGACTTGAATACTGGACGTTCAACCACTGGTGTTCTGTGCATGTATGCTGGGGGAGCCGTGTCGTGGATAAGCCAACGACAGACAAGCGTGGCCATATCTACCACCGAAGCGGAAGTTGTAGCTGCCAGTGAAGGCGCTCGGGAATAAATTTGGCTATCAAGACTTATTGGAGATATGACCAATTTGAAGGGCCTGCCTATCCTTAGAGTGGTCAATGAAGCTGCAATCAAGCTTGCTGAAAATTCGGAGTACCATAAACGTACTAAACATATTCGGATAAGACACTTATTTGTCAGAGAGATGGTAACAAATGGAGAGCTGAATGTTAGCAAGGTCACGACTGAGAACCAGCTTGCAGATACATTCACGAAGGCTTTAGCCAGAGCAAGGCTGCAGAAGCTTTTAAAGTTAATAGGTCTTCATTGAGAGAAGATAATAAGGTTGCATATAGATTGCAATATGCGACCTCTTCCATAGTTCCAAAGAGAAGTGTCATCACATAGAAAAACAGTGTTGTGTAGAAAAACAATGTAACTAAAATATGGAGTTCGTTGTTGAAAAATAAAATAGAACTTGTATTGTGAAAGTAATCTTTCTTTCTATTAAACTCTGATGGTAATTCTACATAGGATCAGTTCAGGCCTCACTAGTTAGATATTTTCATGACTATTAATTACTTCAACTTGCAAACTCTGAGAGCTATGTCGGTAACCTTGGTTCTTCTACGGATTTCCTCATTTCAGATTCTATCACGTAGTGAAACACCGAGCATAGCCGTCTCCATTGCACGCTGCGCGACTTTGAGCTTGTGAATGACACCAAAAGTTAGCAACCACGTCTCAGTGCCATATATCATCGCTGGCAACACGTGCTCGTCTTGAGGTTCTGCAGTATCTGCGACGAGAAGATATGGCGCAATTTCCCGCTAGCTGATAGCGACCCTACACACATGTCGTTTTTTTTAGCTTCGATAATATCGTTCCCAATATAAACTGGCATGGGTGCAACATGGGTATTTGTTTTGTATGGGTATTATTTATATTCGTCTTACCCATATTCATTTTAAGACCCACCTGTTGGGAAACAATATTGAGGTCACTAAGCATTGTGCTTAGGTCTTCCAGGGCTTCGGTCATGATGACTATATCATCAGCAAATCATAGGTGAGTGTTGCATTTGCCATTGATGTTAATACCATATCCGTTCCAGTTCAGAAACTTGAATATATCTTCCAGTGCAGAGGAGAACAGTTTCTGAGAAATAACGTCTCCCTGTCTCACCCCTTTTTGCTATTCGATAGAATTCGTGCTCCGATCTTGGAGATAGACACTACGGACAGTCCTTTTATTATTATTACTAGTACCAAATGTTACTTTGATTAATAATAGTAGGCACATAATATACCAAATGTTACTTGATTTGATATTTTGGTAAAGCTTAAAAGATAAGACTACGAAGGTAAATACATATTTTAATTTAATTTCAGCCTTTTCTATACTACGAAAAATAAACGGATTTTAAAATTGAAAACTCGAAAATCCCGGGTTTGTTAAACTACCCGAGTTTTGCATGCCATAGTCCGTAGTGAATTGACTAATAATCGACAATTGATTCAACTGGGCAAGCGGTAGCTTCTTGAGTCGCTGTATAAAAGCGTAAATAAGCAGCTTATTTTCAGTATAAATTGTTGCATGCTGAACCTCAAGATTGTGCCTAAAATGTTGCACGCTTTCATACACAGCAAGCAACTCCCTATAGTAAGCTGGTCATTCCATTTGCTTACCAGTAAGCTTTTTAAGCAAGTGACTTCCAGTCATCCTCGTCAGCAATCCGTTGCTGCAAACAAGAACCAACATGTGAGGCAGAAGCTTCGGTAAAAAGACCAAGTGAAGCATTACAGTTTGAATGAACCAAAAGTGTAGCTGCTGATAAACTCTTCTTGCAAGCCTCCAACACGGGAGTCCACACTAAGTAAGAAGAGTAAGAGCCTCAATACCACCCAAACTTGCAATAACTCGAAAAGTTTGCAAAGGAGATGTTTCAGAAATGTACGGAGCCTGGGCCAGTTTTGTGTACACCATACTCAAAAATAGATCAGATAATTTCAAATCATTTTGTACTACCCATTTTCCAAAAAACGGCTTAATTTGGTGGTACAAAACAAGAATTTACGCTTGAAATTGCAACAAAGAAACTATCATGGCGGTACTAAGATCAAAGATGTCATTTTGAAGTTTGACATATTTACTTTGTCGTATCTCAGCACTACTATTACGTAATATTGATCATATCGGTTTCAATCCGTCAAATTCATTAATGCGTTGCGATAAAGTCGAAATTGCTATGAAGAAAATGACAATCTGTTTGAAACCAAGATACGGAATCGTACTGCAGGGCCCCGACCACAGAACTTAGTTTCAATCAGATGTCACTTTAATCATAGCAATTTCGACTCTATCGCAACGCATTAGTGTTAGTGATATTGAAAATCTGATTTTGAAACCAACAGACGTGGTACGGCTGCCGGTTTCTTTATGTAATTAAGCATATAAACAGGTTTTTGGAAATATAAATTCGTAAAATAGCAATTGATAAGATAATTGTTTATCTGATGATGTACGGTGAGAACTTTGTGCTCTGTGGCGAAAACAACCAAGGACACAACAATAACAACCCCACAGGTGACATAGTAGTTTTTTTACCACAGAGTAAACTATCATTGAGGCGCCGCCATATTCCAAATACAGCCAAAAGTCGATACATTTATTATTTATGTACCACTAAAGTACACATCTAAGCGGATTATTTGTATTTTTCCTAAATTCCACGGATTTTTCTCGAAGTTTTGAGGTAGTGTACACAGACCTGGCCCATTATGAAACATCTCCTTTGGGTGGGTGGCTTCCACAGAAGCCACCCGCATTCGAGTTTTTTTTTATGGTTAACCAGGGAAGCCAGTCGCACTTGGGAGGCTACTTAGACAGAGTAGACACAGACCGTTTTGTACATGCGCAATTCTTATCGTGAAGTATAGGGTTGACTTACCCAAGAAGAACTTACGCGTGCGAGTGAGACAGTTGCGAAAGTTATAACAAGCGAAAATATTCTGATGATGTTTAAATAAGTAAAATCAATTACGTTTTTTGAATAGTATATAGTACCAAAAAGAAAACACAATTAAAAAAAAAAAAGTTTCGTACCTACCTACTTATCTGAAGAATTACAATTAATCATTGTAGGTTACCAAGAATAACTTACATTATTTTATTTTAAGAGTATCTTATAAAACCTCCTATCCTTGTCATGTTTACTTGACAAACAGCCGTAAACAGCACAATAATACGAGTACCCCATCTTTAACCGTAAAATAAGTTAAATTAAAAACATTTAGAAGAAAACTTGTATGCAGTAGCCATTGCCATGATGAATCTTAGAACTGGCTATCGCCATTAAATGCAACAACATTTCGTGTCTATGCTGTTAACGGTTGAGGAGGGCCTCCCAGCGGTTCAGCGCCACTCAATGGATTTTTTTTAACTTCCCCAATGGTTCGGTAACACTGGGTGGTAATTATATTTTTTTTTAAGGTTTCAAGTGGTTCCGTATTGAAATTCTTATAAAATCGATCGTTGCTCTTATCGATAAAAAACTGCGGTTATTAGCGTGTCAACAGTTCAAAATAGAGGTACACATATCTAATTAAACTTTATGTTGTTAGATTAGCTAAAGCAACTAAATGAGTTTAAAAAAAACAGCATTTTTAAACAAAATTGAAATAATTTTATAAAGATATTATTAGTGTTTTTGTATAAAAACGTAGTATTTTTTTTACCTTTTGTTGATACGTCTGTCCACTAAAAGGCATAAATAAAGGAGCCTTAAAAAATAATTAAAATCACACAAAAGAAATGAGAATAATTAAATTTACCTATATAAATTTACCTATTTTTACCAAATTACACGTTTGTGCTTCGTTCATTCATCATTTATGAGATACTTGGGACTTTACCCCCATACAAATGGTACGATTTTGATGCGGTTCTCTCTGTTTAAAAACTGATGTGACCGAAATGGTTCTTGTGTCGGGCGTTATTTAAATTTTAATATTTCATTTATAAAGGTAAGAGTGTCATTGCCATTAGATTCAAAACGAACGCCCTAATAGAATATATGCGATTACGACTACGTACAGTAGACGCAGCGGATCTTTCTGGTTGTGAAGTTAGGCTCTGTAAACGATTGCGCAGGTAAAACAGCATAAATTAAGAGCGAGATAGCATATATGCGAAAAACGAAAGCGAGTGAGCGAGGCAGATAGACAATTCTGTCTTTACTTTCAACATTAGGATTGCGCCTGCAATATAGCAGTTTGCGCAGCGACTCGCAGACAACTTCCGAGCCTCAAAGTTCCGCTGCAACTACAGCGGCCCGACCACATAACTTGGCTTCAATCGAATTCTCAATATCGCAACCACTAATGCCTTGCGATAGAGTCGAAATTGCTATGAAAAAAGTGATAATCCGATTGTAACCAAGTTCTGTAATTGGGCCACTGTAGTATTTGTATACTTTTTGATAGGGTACGGGAAGTAAGATAATAAATATTTTCCGATCTTGAATTATGCATATTGGTTATCGCATTACACATAAGAGTATACGAATACTAGGTACGTAATACATATTGTATTTCTTCTCGAAGGTGTATTCCGAATCGGTGGTCAGTTATGCAATTCATTTAAAGGGCTCCAGCCATCTCATCAGGGCCTCCTCGATCACTACCTAACAGTAGAGATCCAGGGGTGTTTAGTTCGATACTCCCCAAGTAATCAATGGCAACTGTCCAAGCCGAGGTTCGTACCCCCTGAGTGCCCTTGAGCAAGTGGCCAAAAAACTTAACTTTGGCGTGCGCCTTCTTCGTCACGCATTGCGGCGGAGTGCTTTTGCGCCCGCCCCACCGTCCGCAGGTGACGCTGTAGAGGTCAGTTATAGACCAACAGCACATATCCATACTAAAAAAAAATAAAAAAATATTGTATTATGACACCAGCGACCGCCTTATTTTCTCTGCAGCCCGATTACAGAACTGGCTTCAATCAGATTGTCACTTTTTTCATAGCAAAATCGACTCTATCGCAAAGCATTATTGAATTTGATGGCTCGAAACCGTCATTATCAACATTACGTAATCGCACTGCTGAGACCATCAACGACTGTGAGAACTGTCACTGGGAAAAAAACCTTACTCTATGAATGGGCCAGCGGCCCGACCACATAACTTGGCTTCAATCGAATTCTCAATATCGCAATCACTAATGCCTTGCGATAGAGGCGAAATTGCTATGAAAAAAGTGATAATCCGATTGCAGCCAAGTTCTGTAATTGGGCCACTGTTCACATAAACGTTCGAGGACGCACGGATCACCCGCGCGTACACTCGAAATCGTTCACGGCGTCGTCCGGGCGTTCGCCTGGGTCATCCGAAAAATAATAGGTACATACACGCTCGAATCATCCGTGCGATTATCGCTCGATCATCCGGAGATCGTGAACGACTTTGGACGTCCACATACAACTGACAACTGGCAAGTGTCAGTTTCATACTATTCCTCCCCTCCACTACTATTTTTCGGATGACCCAGGCGAACGCCCGGACGACGCCGTGAACGATTTCGAGTGTACGCGCGGGTGATCCGTGCGTCCTCGGATTATCACTTTTTTCATAGCAATTTCGACTCTATCGCAAGGCATTAGTGGTTGCGATACTGAGAATTCGATTGAAGCCAAGTTATGTAATCGGGCTGCAGGCCCAATGATGAATACAATACAATATTAGTCTATGGCTCTATATACTTAGTATCTAAATGTCTGTGTCTATGTCTACGGACGGAATGGTTGTAATGTACATAACAAGTAATATATTGTTTATTTAAAATTTATCGCTAAATCAGCGACATGCGACATGTAAGCAGCAAGAAATTGGAATTTATAACACAACTTATGTGAATATCTTTAGGTAAAATTAAATGGTGTAATTGTTATAGATGTGCAAATCCAAAAGCAAACAATACTGAAACCGCAGTGCACTTGTCGGTTTGCAGACGTGGAAGTGTGGAAGTGAATTCTGTTTATTTTTTACTCGGAAGTAAATACCTGTTTCCATAAAGCTGTTAGTTTTGTTTTGAGTTAGAATAACTTCACGTCCCTATGTAGGTATTGTAATTTCTGTCCACAAGACCAATGCATATCTATCTGTTTAAATAAAATATTCCTGAAACAAACATTGCGAAAATATATAGGTATTTTGTGACTAAAATAGGAAAAAAAAACATTATGGTGCTGTAAAAAAGTTGGCCAGTAAGATTAGGATATAATGAATACAAATTTGGAAGCTCATCTAGAGCTCAGTGAGGAAGAGAGTGATGTGACGATTCCCGAGAGTATTATCAATAAATGGCACCGAAGAGCTGACTCCTCGCTCGATCTTGCTGATCAAGTGATATCACACAGGAAATTCATCAGGGTAAGTTTATGGAATCAGTTGCCAGCCATTCCAAAGCCACGATTGATAAATTCAAATTATTTATTTGCTAGAATGTAGGTATTACAAAGTATGATGTTAAAGAATAAGAATAGAACCTGGTACATTATACCATAACAAAGGTTGGGCAAATATAAATTAAAGTAATAATATAAAATAGTCTAGTTACAAAATATGAATGATTAAATAATTGAATGTTACACAAAATTGATTTATCACTAATTAATGTAAAAAATGTATGTAATGTCAGTTTAAAAGTGCGAAAAAATAAATATGTCAAATGAAATCTCAATAATGTCAAAAGTAAAATACATGCATTAAATTAAATTTAACATTATTTAACAAATTAAAATTATTACTTTGCTCAAAATGTCAAAAATTCTTTGAAACTTCATAGAAACATTTTGCAGTTAGCCACTGAGTCAATTTTCTTTTGAATGTAGGAAAAGGAAAACCTTTGTAATCATTGAGCAATTTATTGTATACATTACTGATCTACTGGTTTATACAATAGCATTTATAAAAACATTTCTTTTATACAGTACTAGTTTGCATTGCGGTACATAAAGTTTAAATTTGTTCCTAGGGATGACATTTCGTTTAATTACTTCTGTATGTTTAGTGAAGTACTCTGGGTGTTGTTGCACAAAGAGACATAATTCTTTTATGTACATACAAGCTAACGGCGAAATGTTACACTGAATATGTCTATTGTTCATACAATTATAGGGCACTCTCCCCTTAGGGCACCCCCAGGTAGGTTAGGTTGATGGTGAATCAGGCTTGGCCATTACAAAGCCGCAAATTTCTATTGTACACACAAAGAGGGCACTCTCAAGTTCTGTCTTAAAAAGTGTTTTTTTTTAATTTGAATATTTTTTAGCTTTGCAAATCTGGCACCCCTGGTAAGTTAGGGCGCAGATAGGCTTGGAGGGTCTTGAATATGTTCACATGTAGCAAAAAAATATTTTTGGTTGAATGGCATGTAGTCCCACTAATCTCCCCCTGCCCCCTCCCCCCTCTCAATTCGATGGTTAAGCTTGGCAGTGGTCTCATTTTGACAACTGAAGCTAAGGTTCTTTCATGCGTTGATAATAATAAGAAAGACATTCCACTATTTTATTTTCTCTTATAGTAAATATTATACTTCAGGGCAAAAATCAATACTGGCTACATCCATCGAAAGTAGTTATACAGAAAGTAAAATAAAACTCCACATTTTTGTTCACAACAACTGTGTACAAAGATCCTATTCTATAAACATGGATAAAAACTCACTCTTTCTAATGATGCTACATTCAACATACTTACTCTTATAGCAAAAAATACATTCAAATGATAAAAACTGTTGGACGTAACCAGTTTTGATCCCAAAAGTTGGACGTAGCCATGTTTAATTCTCAGGACTTAACCAAGTTTCATACCAAAATAGTATGATACGCACGCGTGCAGTCACGTGTCTGCAACTTGCCCCTAGTTCACTAAGACTTACTTCATATTTTTCGCCTTGTTTGCCTTCGATTTATCTGTCTGTTCAGTCCGTTTCCTTGTTGTTTGCCCATTATGGATGTTTTACCTTGAAGATAAATCTTGCTTAAAAACTATAGTTATCACACAAAACCCCAGGAATTCTTATTTAAATTTCAGTAAACAAACAAGTTAATTTCAGAGTAATTGTATGGACAGCCATTACTGTTTTACTTTTAAAAATACTGCGCTCCTATTAGCTGGCAAGGATGTAGCCAGTTTTCATACTGAACTTTGAGGGACGTAACCAAGCTTGATTCTAAGCCCATTGTGTCATTCAATATATTTGTGAGCTGAGCTTAGAAGTTAGGTGCCAAACATTTTTTTTGGGCGAAAAGAATTCTTGAAACAAAAATGTTGTCTTTGTCTCCGTTGTCCACCTTATTATGCTAAGACTTAAGTTCCGGTTACTTTTAATAGTTATATTATTTTTTACAGAGATGGAATCGTCTCTCCAGGCTGCAAAGGTCAATAGTCTACGCAGTGCTAATAATAATAGCAACTATTATAGTAATATTGTCCTCTTCAAATATAGGAGCCACTGAAGCACATTCCAAATATAGTGAATCGGCACAGGTTAGTCAACTCCTTAATTAGAGTCTATGTGGAGTCAGAGCGTCATGGGATTTGAGGCTGCTGAGGCATTTAATTATCATTTATGTATCATTGGCTACACTGTCATATTCACATTTTCATCGGTTGACAGTAAAATTGTTTTGACAAATGGACATATTGAGTTGAGTTTCCATAGAAAAGTCTTAATGTTAGTTCCCTTTTACTTCACAATTATAGTTTTCTTTCTGCAAAGACTAGATTTTAATACATTTAAGAACTCGACAGTTCAAGATAATAGTTTTGAAAACTTCAACTTTAACTATTGCTTCTGAGGTTAGATATAGGAATAGTCACTATTAAAATTAACTGTACAAAGTCATGATGTATATAACATGAACATAAGGTGCAGACGCACTTGGCAAACAGTTTGCAGTTGGCTGGTGGCTGGCTGACTTAGCTACAAATAATAGTCACTGCCCAGCTAACTGTGCAGTACATTGTTGTTTGAGTGGCTGTTTGGATTACAAAATTTGATTAAAACTAGTTGCTGGCTGAATGAGTCTACATGTGAAATGCCGAAGGCTGCATGTATTGTACACATTTTGTGAATGCTGCAATTGCTGCATTAAAAATAGTATTGGGTATTAATTCTGGGCAAACAAACAGCCTCCATTTATTTTCCTGGTGTGTTTGTGTCCTAATAGTTTTTTTTTTAATTGTAATTATACAGCCAACTGACTTAAGGAATCAGTCCAGGCTTTACTGTCTTCCTCAAATGAAGAAACTTGAACAAATATGTATTTTCTAATATTTGATACCATAACTAGCTGTGTCGCATCCTTGCCCGTGTGATAATTTCATTTAAAAGTAGCCCATTCCCGTGACTATTCCCGAAGTTGATAGATACTGAAACCATTATAAAAAGTATTGTTGCAATACATCTTGTAGTTTTTAAGAAGTGGATCAATATGCATATTTTTATACATTCTCAAAATTTGGTACAAGTGTTTAGATACTCATATACCGTTAACATATATGAATATTACGTATTTTCAACAATATTACATACATACACATCAACTTGAGAACCTCTTTATTTTTAAAGTCGGTTACTAAATAGGTACTTGAAATGTCATGCTATTTTTGTGTTTTAAGTGTAAGAGAACTATGTAAATAACAATATTCCCAAGGTCAGTAATACAATAGGCAACTAGGCTGATTAAAAATTTTCACACGTCAATAATCAGTCACAGGAATTCTTATTTTGTCATTAAATTAGCTAATAATAATATAACTTAAACCTCCTGATTTAATACACAGAAAAGAGAGCTTCTAAATTTTGAAATAATGTTTAATCAGTTTTTTCTAATACTCTTAGATAGTAATCAATTTGATATGTTTATTAATTATAATGTTGACATTGAAGATAATTAATTAGCCAATCACTGAAAAACTAATAGTACAAGTACCAATGTCTGTCATTGACTATGTGTTATGTGGATGAAGAAATTGCGAAAGCAATATGTATTGTATGATTGTATAACAACATATTTATCTCAATAATATAGTACAACAAGCAGCAGATATGATTAAAAAACTAATCAAAACCATCTATTTTTCTAAATTCATTTTCATTGATTTGTGAGCTACCCTGAAAGTTTCAGTCGGGAAGTGCTAGAAATTTGAGTTGCAAAATTCCACCCGGACGACAGACAGACAGACAAACTAAAAAGTGACTTAATAAACCGTGGTAAAAAAGTAATCATTGAAATCCATAAATCTATTAAAAGTGGGAAGATTAATACAAAGATAAGAAAAGATAAACTAACTCTCAAAAAAAAAGACGCGAGAAGAGATAAGTTAGACTAGCTCCTCGGATGAAGTACGCATAAATTAGGTCATCATCATCAACCGCAGTGTTTGTCTACTGCTGGACACAAGCCTCTCCCAATGAAAGCCACAGAGCCCGATCTTTGTCTCATCTCATCCATTTTCTGCCGGTGGCCTTCCTCAGGTCTCCACTCCATCACGTCTACCACAGCGGTTGACCATCCTTCGACAATTGTGATGTAACCAACCTATTGCCACTTCAGCTTGCTAATCCTTTTAGCTATGTCTGTGACTGTGGTTCTCTGTCAGATATCCTCGTGTCGGATTTTATCCTTCAAGAATTTTCTCTCTCCATACCTCGCTAAGCAATTTTAAACAAGATAAGTTCCACTGTAAGTGTCCATTTCTTGTCTCCTTAAGCCATCACTGGTAGGATGCACGCATAGAAGACTTTTCTCTTCAGGCTCTGTGGGTTGGACGACGAAAAGACTTGACGAAGTTTTCCAAATGCTGCCAGCCCAACATGATTCTTTTGTTGGCTTTTGATTCGAAGTTGTTTCTACCCAATTGCAAAGTCTGCCCGAGGTAGACATATTCCTTAACACCTTCGAGGGGTCACCATTGTCACTACAGGTGCATAAATTAGGTGCAAAGCAAATAATTGGCCTAAGTCACTATCGGAGTGGCGTTTGTGTAGCTTATGTTAGCAGTGACAATTATTGTTATCTCATTCGCGCTACGGTCTGTCTCTCTATCTTTGCTGTTGATGCACTACAATAGATATGAAATGTAGCTGTATCTAGTCAACTTTTTGTTTGATTCATACTAGCTGTGCCCGCGGCTTTGCCCGCGTGGTCGGTTCATTTAAAAGTAGCCCATAAGTGTTATTCCAGGACCAAAAGTACCTATTAAGTACAATATACTTACACTGCTTCAAAATTCGTTCGTCGTCAAATAGTTTTTTATCGATTGCTTGGCATCTAATCATCATATTAAGATAACAAGTGCCCCAGTTTTTAAGTCAAACCCTAATCTATCCAACAGTGAATTCGCATTGCAAGTGGTCCATTATTTTTACGTGATGCGCGAACAAATATATAGGCAAACAGACAGGATTTAAAAATAAAACCTTTTAAGTACCCTAGACCATTTTTTTTAAATTATCTTTTGCGTACAGATTTTTTGGTACATAAGTAAAGCTTTATTATAAGTAAGTATAGATTAAAGCGTGCCGCATTTTTTTGGCTCCATTTTGGCACATCGCGTCAACGGGAGGGCCTTTGGCGCGATGTGTGCTGAAATCAGGTAAAATCCGTAATATGGGGTAGGTAACAGAACACAGTAGACTAGATCAGTAAAAGTATTAAAAATAAGTATATTTTTTTAAAAAAAGTAATAAAAAAGAAGCTTTTACGATCTTTTTTTCTAATAAGTGTCACAATTTTTTTCCAGTTTTTTTTTTAATTTATTTTATTCTGTTATTTTTTTTATTGCATTATGGCTTTTTCCCCTTTGTTTGTGAGCTACCCTGAAAGTTTCAGCCGGATAGCAAGTGCTCGAAATTTGAATTGCAAGATTCCAGGACAGACAAAATACATAGATACATAGATATGTACCTACATACAAGTGAAGTTAAATAAAAGCTTTAAAAATACAAAAAAACCCGACCGCGAACAACATTATTGAATACGACCTCTCACAACAATAATCACACTAATATTATAAAGGCGAAACTTAAACGGCTGAACGGATTTGGATGAGATTTGGTATGGTAGTTGCTTATACCCTGGATTAACAAAATGCATGGTTCCTGAGGGACGCGGATAAAACCGCAGGGAGCAGCTAGTATTTATATAAATTTAATGTTTCTTATTTACTTACATATTTACTTAAGTTTACTTTAATACTTGCAATTGAAACATTAGACTATAGTAGTTTACATTTACTTAAATAATATAAAATTGTAATTTTTGTAAGAAGCTTAAAAGCTTAGTGTTTTGTAATAATAATTATATATTTTTGAAATGCTCTTATTATGACCATTTGATACCGTTAGGTTTTGGTAATTTTTGGTTCCGTCGGAAATCCATTATGGCAGCTGTAAGCCACAATATTATTTTCTTGACATTTCATATATCCTACAGCACCCTCGTGATCAAGACGAAACCAATTATACCTCATTTATCAAAATCCATCCAGCCGTTTAGGCTGTAGAACGTGCCTAAGAAACGTACAAACAAACAAACATGTAATGGTGTAACAACTAGCTTAAAAGCTAAAACACGCCTAACCTGCCAAAAAATAACTTATTCCAATAAATAATATACTGTTGGAATGTGCCTATCAAGGCCTTCAATTTGATACCCATATTGTAAAATTTGAATTTTTTTTTTTCACCAATGTAAATGGAGCCATACTGCAGACATACTGGACTTTAAAAAATACCCCTAATGTTACTCGGGGGGATATAAGGATTCTAACGATAACCCATACGCCTAAATCTGTTCAGGCATTGAAAAGTTATGGTGGAATAAAAACATACAACCTCACATACATACAAACATACATGAATGCTAAAAACATAACACTCCTTTTTTGGGCAGTCGTGTAAAAACCCCACGCGCCGCGGGCAAAACCTAGACTATAACAAATGACATCATTTGAAACATCAACCAACTAGTGGCAGTGGTATTTTGTGACATTGGCTGATAGCTTATCTAAAATGTTTTTGTCATTATAATAAGATTATAATAGGCTAGTAACAGGTGGTTTTACCCGAGTGGACATAGAATTAGGATGTATGATGCTGGTTATGATGAAAAGTATCCTATGTGTTATTCCAAGACTTAAAGTAACTACAGTTACCATAAATTTCGTTTAGCCATTTCAGGGTACGCACACATACCCCAAACACAAACTTTCGCATTTATACTGTTAATTTGTGTGTCCTTAATAATGGCGTGTATTGTGTGATGTACACATAATGTACACATTATCATATCATCACTCTAATAAGGTATTGCAAGCTAATAATGGACAACTTCCTGGTTGACTTATGTTGAAATTATGTACACATAAATTGACATGACTTGGAAAATATAAAAGAAAAAAGAAAAACTATAACACATAATTGGAAGGAATTGGGAGAAACCTTTGCCCAGCAGAAGGACACTACAGGTTAAGTAAAAAATGATATGATATGTCAGGAGTGACATTACACGACTCCTCATCATTCTTCATTTATTATAAGAACTGCAAAGGAGTAAAATGCTCTGCCCTCGTCAGTGTTTCCGGTAAAATATAACCCTGGTGTGTTCAAGTCAAGAGTGAATAGGTATCTACTAGGCAAGTAGCACCTGCGACCACATCATCGTTTTCCATCAGGTGAGGTCGTGGTCAAACGATCGCCAAGAAATAAATAAAAAGAAAAAAGTGTTGGGCTCATTTTGCTCATTCAAACAACAACTTTTAGGCGGCCCTTTTAGAGTTTAGTTTGCATTACTTCACATCACATCACCAGCCAAAAAACATTATGTATATCGTGTTATGATTCATATTTATGCCAGACTGTTTAGTAACACATATACAATTAGGTTGTAACTGAGCTTATCTAGGGCAGTAGCAATATTGCGTTTATTAGTAATATGATATTCTATTAGGTGTGCAGCTGGGCCCATATCATATTCAGCTTCATGATTTGAGAAGCTAATTATAACAATTAAGATAATGAATGACAGATGAGTAAGGCCGCTGATATTAATGCACAAAAAACATTTCAAAGTATATAAAAACTTGACACTGCTTGTTGGTTTTAAGATTCATGAGTGAATTTATTTTCTCGTCACGTTAAAACGGAATTGATTCATTGATAAATGTAGTTCCATAAATTATTTTATTTTATTTATTTAGTAATCCAACAGCGGTGTTATAAAAATATTAAACATAAATAGACTTAAAATTAGGAATTACATAATATGTTTTAGATATTCACAATATTAAAATACAATAAGTGTAATACGAGGCTATATATTTTAATAAATATAAATTAACCAGCATTGTTATTATCGAAAGGAATGCTATCATAAATTCATATACGTATAATAAAGCAATAAGTACGTATACGTATATACAAAGAAAGTAATTAAAAAGAAATGGTCTAAGTTACTTAAAATAAGCTAATAAACAAGAATATAACAGTATTTTTTTGTCTGTTTGCGCATCACGTAAAAACTGCTGGACCGATTACGATTTGGTTTTCACTGTTGGATAGCTTAGGGGTTGGTTTAAAAACTGGTGTACTTGTTATCTCAATCCGATGAGTAGAAGCCGAGTAATCTATAAAGAACTTTCTCACCTCACAAGCTCAGAAAGATTGTTTTCACCTCACAAGCTCGGAAAGATTCTGTTTGTCATTCGAAATCTGAGTGCAAAATTGCATTTTACCCGCTAGCGTGGAAAGAGTTTTTAAAATTCGAACCTTTCTATTCAATAATTTTCTATGCCGACAATTCAATGAAAATACTTTATTACTAATTTATATTATATTATTATCCGATTCGATTCTACTCTACTTGACTCTATTCGTCTCTATTCGCCTCTTTTTGACTCTACTCGACTCTACTCGACTCTAATCAACTCTACTCGACTCTAATCGACTCTACTCGACTCTACTCGGCTCTACTCGACTCTACTCGACTCTATTCGTCTCTTTTCATTTTCAATTCTATTTTACTCTGTTCTACTCTATTCTACTGTGTTCTACTCTGTTCTACGCTATTCTACTCTGTTCTACTATATTCTACTCTATTCTATTCTACTCTATTCTACTCTGTTTTACTGTGTTCTACTTTGTTCTACTCTGTTCTACTCTATTCTACTCTATTCTACTGTGTTCTACTCTGTTCTACTGTATTCTATTCTATTCTACTCTACTGTTCTCTACTCGACTCTTCTCGACTCTAATCGACTCTTTTCGTTTCAATTCGACCCTATTCGACTCTATACGACTCTTTTTGAATCTATTCTATTCGATTCTGTTCGATTCATTCTTTTATGTTTACAAATCTGCCAGGCATCCCGCGACGGTTCATTTTTTATTATTATTATTATAAACACTAATTTAATATATTATTTTAGCTGTTTTTCTTGCACCTAGCATTTTCCTCGCTGTAGTGAGGTGAAAAGTTTTGTGTTGCGCACGGCAGCAAAGTTATTTGGCGTCTCGTACTTTTGAAACCCTCGCTACGCTCAGGATTCTATATTTGAACCACTCGCTACGTTCGTGGTTCAATCCTAGAATCCTTCGCTTGCTCAGGTTTCAATACAAGTACTCTCGCCAAAAACTCACTTTGCAGCCTTGCATAACAAATAACTATTGTCAATTAAAATCTGAGTACAAAATCTGAGTGCAGAAGTGCCCCGTTTAACCCGCTAGCGTGAACTGAAAATACATGAATACATATTTATATTATATTATTATTCGATTCGACTCTACTCGACTCTACTCGACTCTATTTGACTCTAATAGACTCTATTTGACTACTACTACTATTTGGCGGTTTATGGGGAGGCCTATGTTCAGCATGTTTACCTTTTCCGACTGATGATGAATTATAATTCAAACGTTGACTTCTCACATATTTTTAACCCCAGAACTCCTAAAGAGTTTAGGGTTTGTATGATTGATTGTGTCACTGTATCCATGTGTCTGTCTGTGGCATCGTAGCTCTTAAAAGAATGGACCGATTTTGATGCGGTTTTTTATGTTTGAAAGCTGATGTGATCGAGATGCTTCTAAGCTATAGTAGGAGGGGTCGGGGGTTATATATTGTATTAATTTGTGCTTGTTTCTTTTAGGAAACATTAAAGAATGTGTCTCTAGTCATTGAGCCAGTAGCTGAAATATCACCCAAGAAACTCAAGAATAACGCTGAAGTTGAGAATGAGCATGAACCAAAAAGCCCTAAAATATTTCCAGGTAATGAAAGAACATAATCAATTATAATTAGACTTTACAGTACATTATCTTACTGTTCATTGAAATGTTAGACTTAATAGAGCGGTTAATTGCTAACAATAACAGAATTTAATTTTGCATTTTTAACTGAAATCTGTAGAGAACTGGTAATTAACAGGTGTTGGTAGATTATTGTTTTACAATAAACAACACAAACATTATAGCATTATAACAAATATTATAAACAACTGTTAGATTAATACCTCGGATTTATTGTGCAATTCGCGGTTTTCTTTCCATGATCAGGGCCAACGAACGAGCGTCAGCAAGCTGTGGTGGACGGTTTCAAGTTCGCTTGGAAAGGCTACAAGGAGCATGCATGGGGACATGACAACCTTAAGCCTGTTTCCGGCATGGCATACGACTGGTTCTCTCTTGGCCTTACCATCGTTGATGGCTTGGACACCGCTTATATCATGGGATTAAATGAGGGTAACTATATAATTATCCTTAGATGATGCTCTTAGAAAGTTGAAAGGGTAGGCTACACAGTTCGTAGTACCTATAACCGATGGAAAAGAAGGTTCTCCAATGGCGACTATGAACCGGCAAACGGCCGTCATGGTAGAAATATCACTTATTTGCCAAAATTTGAACTTCACTAGTCAAACCTTTTTAGAGGTTACTGTGCATAAATAGACTATCCAAGGGAGATTAGTGCAGTGCAATGCTTAACAAAACATTGCAGTCCAAAGTACTGGGTAGCGCTGCAAATGTTGGACGTAATGACGACTAAGAAGGTGTATAGAGTTGGGCTCTTGGCAAAGGCCTCACTATTTCCGGGATCTAATTGGAAGTATGTTCCCCGAGATATAAGCATCTCGGGGAACATACTTCCAATTAGATCCTGGTATAAGCTGGAACTCGATATCTTAGATAGAATGAGTTCAAAGTTAAGTCATACCTATCTTTATCCCTTTTGCAAAAAGAGGGTTGTTATAAGATAAGTTTGAAACCTTTGTCTACGTGTAAGTGGCATCGTAGCTCCCAAAGCGATGGACCGATTTCAACGCTGTTCTTTTATTTGAAAGCTGGAGTTTGCGGGACCGTTAAAATTTGTGTTTTGTTGGCATTCTTCATAACCGCATTGAACTCAGGAATAGAGGGAATCTGTGACCTGTGATATCAAGAAACTATGAAGTGGAGGTTTTAATGTAACAAAAATTTGTAAACCTATACTGTAAACTGTATGGTCGGTATGTTTATACTCCACATTAATATTTTTTAACATATTTTTGCAGAATTCGAAGAGGGAAAGGAATGGATTAAGTCTGAGCTCATCTTCACAAAGAACAAAGATGTAAATTTCTTCGAGGTCACCATCAGGGTGCTCGGCGCTCTACTGACGTTGTACCACTTTACTTTAGATGAATTATTTCTCAACAAAGCTGTGAGTTCTGAACTTTTACACAATACAACTATCATTAGGAGGTATAGAGAAAAAAGGGACTTGACGAAAACTACAACTTCTATTTAAATGCTTTTTGGCAATACAAATTACATACATTCATAAGTATTGTGGCACCAATCCATATTGTTGAAAAGGATTACATGGATTTAATACCCATTGTTACTTAAAAGTAGGTAACTTACACAAGTTAAATACTTTTTTATACCTTGCTAGCTATTCGCTACATTCCACGTTGTATGGGCAGCAATAAATGTTAGAAAACATTGATTGTTCTGTCGGTGTTGCCATCTATTGTTATTGGAAGACTGGACCATTGTTGTTTTTCTTATCGAGTTCACAAAAAGAGGAGCTTCTATTTTCGACTGTATGTTCAACGATTTTTTCCGTCAATTGCGGACCGATATTGAAAATTCTTTTTTTATTTGAAAGAGTAGACTTCCAAGATGGTTCCATATACATTGTATCAAAATTGGATCAGTAGTTTTTTTTTAGTTATTAGTTAATCCATATGCAGTAAAAAAATATGTATCATGGCATTGTGTACAGCACTTGTTGACTTCTGCAAATCAAATCAAACCACTTTATCGGCACACAATAAAAATAAATAAAAATAATTAGCATTAACAAAGGGTTGTGGTATCAATAGAAAAGTTATCTATTAAGTTTTATCTCTCTATCTGTACCGCACTCATAATTGTCAAGTAACGCTAATCTAGCATTAAATCGCTTGTGTAGTGTCGATTTAATGCTTTTTTTAGCGTTAATTGTAGATGAATGGAGCGGCATTCTGTCTCTCTCTCTCTCTCTAAATTATAGTACTAGTTCAATAATATATTAATCCGCCTCAGCAAAGGCTGAACAGATTTGAATCTTATTATAATTGAGATAAACTTCAAAATCGATATAGAGTGCAAAAAAGGATATTTTTTTAATTTTTATTTGTCTGTCTGTCTGTCTGTCTCTTTACGCATCACGCTGAATCTACCGAACGGATTTTGATGCAACTTGGCACAATCATAGCTTATGTTATGGATTAACACTTTTTATCCCGAAAAAATCATGAGTTCCCGCAGGATAGGGGTTGAATGTTATTTAAAAGAACACATATTACGCTGAAACTACTGGATGGAGTTTGATGTAACTTGGCACAGTCCAAGTACATATTATGTATTAATATTATTGATTCTTTTTATCCCCAAAAAATATAGGGTTCCTGCGGGATAGGTATTCAAAGTTATGGTAATTTAAATGTAATATACATAAAACATTAAAAGGGTATCATAATTTCGACCCCCTCGCCATTATACTGTCTGGTTTAGCGGGACCGTTTCTGCCTGCCAACCCAGACGTGCGTGGATCGAAATCACGCACTTCTTTAAATGTTTTGTTCGATATTTTTATGCATTTACATATTTTATGCGTTATTTTTACAATTACCTTGATATATTAAATTTATTTTTTTCCTGAATTTATTTTTTTCAAATCGTTACAACAAAATAGGTCACAATAATTCCAATTCAGATAATTTAGAAAAAACTCAAAAACAGAAAAGAATTCTGTCAAGTTACTTTGTTTTTTTTTTACTTTGTAAATTTGTTAGTTTTACTTGAATTGCATGTTTAAAAAAGAAATAAATTATCATTTATAATTTACATTCCCTCATAAAAAAGCGCCCTCTTGCGGCTGTTTTAATTGGTAACCAAACTGCTTACTGTTTTACATTTTTAACCCCCGAACAAAGAGACGGGTGTTATAAGTTTAGGGTGTGTATCACTGTATGTGTGTGAGTGTGTGTATGTGTGTGTGTTTTCGTTATTTTTTTTGGTTGAAAGCTAATGTGATTGAGATGGTCAACAACTCCAGCGCATAAACCAAACAAATCAAAGTTTTGCCTCCAATTTAACTAGATGGTGCTGATTGACCTTAAAACACGCAAGCATTTCATTCACTGCAACCAAGCGTACCGCTAAATTCGAATCTGTTAACTTTTCGAATTCGGCTCACATTACTTTGTTTATTTTGTGTGTGAGGGTGTGTGTGTGTGTGTGTGTTTGTGTGTGTGTCTGTGTGTGTGTGTTTGCGTGTGTGTGTGTGTGTGTGCGTGTGCGAGAGCGTGTATGTGTGTCTGTTTGTGGCATCCTCATAAAAAAGCTCCCAAACGAATGGACCGATTTTGATGCAGTTTTTTGTTTGAAAGCTAATGTGATCGAGATGGTTCTTAGCTATATGGGGGGGGGGGGGTCTCGTAGCTTCCAAACGAATGGTCCGATTTAGCTGCGAGTTTTTATATTTAAAAGCTGAGGTAAACGAGATGGTTCTTAGCTATAATGGGAGGGAGGAGGGGGGGATGGGGGTTAGGATCGTTGATCTCAAACAAATGGACCGATTTTGATGCGGTTTTTTATGTTTGAAACTGATGTGATCGGGATGGTTCTTAGTAGTATGGGGCGAAAAAAGGGGGGAGTTTCGATAAAAAGGGGGTGAGAATCGTACCTTTCAAACGAATCGACCAATTTAGCTGCGGTTTTTTATGTTTCAAAGCTGAGGGGGAAGGGGGGAGAAGATGGTGTAAACAACGTAGCTCCCAAATGAATGGACCAAATTTGATGCAGTTTTTTATATTTTAAAACGGATGTGATCGAGATGGTTCATCATGTTTCTTTGCTATATGGGAGGGGGGGGAGGAGTTGAAAAAATGGGGGGGGGGGGTGAGAATCGTATCTTTCAAACCGAATGGACCAATTTAACTGCGGGTTTTTGTTTCAAAGCTGAGGTAAACAAGATGGTTCTTAGCTATAATGGGGCTTTATGCTCGCTACGCTTCGCTCGCGTCTTCGTCTTCTAACCTATCACGACAATGTCGGATCGCCACTGACGTTCGTTAACACAGGTAGGTAGGTAGGTAGGTACCTATATTGGTACTTTTGGTACTGGAATAACTCAAAGGATCATTATATCCCAGAAAAACTACCACGCGAGCAACGCTGCGGGCACAGCTATAGGCAATAATAACGTAAAATTCTGTACGAAGAAGATAATTTTAAAAAATTGGACTGGGCTACTGAACAAGAATAAAACATTTTTTAAATTCGTGTCTGTCTGTTTGTTTGTCTGTATGTTTGTTCGCGCATCACGTAAAAACTATTAGACAGATTGCGATGCAGTTTTCAGTGTTGGATTTGACCAAGACCTGGGGTACTTGGTATCGTAATCCAATGATTAGATGCCGAGCAATCGATAAAAAACTTTTTAACGGCTGAAGGAATTTTGATCTAATGTTTATTTTAGGTCTTGGAATAGCACATAGAGTACTTTTAACCTAGAAAAATGACCACGCGAGCGAAGCCGCGGGCACAGCTAGTATATAATAATTGTATATACATATTTTAAAAAGTTTTATATTTCAGTATTCATTTCGATTAATTTATCTTTATTTTCATTTTACTGTCCATATCTCGAGTGCACGCCTATACACATCTTTCTTGCACAACCAGGATGACTGGCAGAAAATGCTGTCTTAGCATAAGTCCTCCTCTGTACACTGTTTTTGTGCATAAAGTATTAAATAATAATATACTGCCGACTTACGCCAAAGTGCTGGTCAGCTCAAGAGCTTCTGATGCTGTCTCACTATTGTTATCAATTGTAAGCAACCTTGACCGGACCTTCCGAAGCACGGAGCGATGGCAAATCTGCATTAATCTTATTAAAAGTCATCGGTGCGGGTCGAGCATCGAGCCGAACTGTTTAATACTATGGTGTTTTATAGACTTTGTCAGCCTTTAATAGTAGTTTATGAAACGGTTGCATAATGAGGGGTATTAAATACGAGAGTGAGCATAAAAAACGAGCCGTAGGCGAGTTTTTTTTAGTATCACTCGAGTGTTTTAATACCTAGTTATGCGCCGTTTCATACACTAGGTACATCGGTAGGTACTACGAGGGCTTTCGCCATTTATTATCTATGGCGGCGTGTGTTAGACCGTATGCGCGCGAATTCGCTGTGGACTGGATTTCGGTGCCATAATTTACTTTACACTAGTACCTAACCAATTTTATGTGTTTTTGTTGATCAAAAGTTATATCCTGATTACAAATGTCCGACAGCAGTGTTAATGAGGAGAATTTGACTCCACCTGACATCACGGAAATATCAACAGGCATGACGAACGAGCTTTTACCAGAAAAATCAAGAAAATATTTGTTTTTTTTTTTCATGAAATGTAAGTTCCTTTTGCATGAGTGTAAATAAAGTGTATGAAACGGCACATTACTAGTTATTAAAACACTCAAGTGATACAACTCGTTTTAATACCCCTTATTGTGCAACTGTTTCATAAACTACTATTTTTTCTTATTAGAGACGTGCCGTGCGTAATGTATGTCATTCATTATGCCACCATTTTTGAGTTCATAATCCGAATTCTACGATTTGAGTAGATAGATTTATTAAAACAGACCTTTGGTTTACCCAGGTGGATCTAGGAGACCGCCTGATGGCAGCGTTCTCATCGCCATCTGGCATTCCGTACTCAGACGTGAACCTGGGCACCAGAATGGCTCACGCGCCCGAGTGGTCTCATTACAGCACCACGGCCGAGGTCACCACGGTGCAGCTGGAGTTTAGAGAGCTTTCCCGGGCCACCGGCAATCCTACTTATGAGGTAAACTATCCGTTTCAGCGGCGTTGGCCGCGCGGTCTACGCGACATGTTTCTTTACAAACTTTAACAGCCTTTTTATCCCTTTTGTTATGTATTAGTATAGGATTGCTTCGGCTACACTAGCAATTCCCATAATTTTGTAATAGATACTACATTGTACCATGCTCATCACTGGCCACATTCATCTAGACGAATTATTCAAACATTGTTTTATGAAAAACAAATAGATTAAACATTTACAACATAGCGATAATTTATCTGCTAGAATTATTCCTTCCTATTATTTTTATCCTGTTTTGAATTGTCCGTGATGATGTTTTAAATTATTTTGATCTTGTTAAATTTATCAAAGAATATTTTTTCAAACAAATTAAGTTATTATCCTTATGTCGTGTTTATTTATCTTATGCTTTTATGCTTCTGCTTAGCGAGAACTTCCTTACCAATATATAAAAGTGAAACGTTGTATGTTTTTTGGGGAGTTTTAACGATTTCATCAAAATCCATCTAGATTTTTATGAAATTTGGAATGGAGATAGTTTATACCCTGGAATAAAACGTAATATAGAATCCTTTAACCCGGAAAATTGTAAGTTTCCACGGGAAAACTGTAAAATGTTGATTACTCGCTGTAAGGAATGGTTGCCATGGGAATGAAATAACAAGCCTGTCAAAAAACATCAAGAGCGTTAGCTCTACTTTTAGGTGCAGTTAGGTGTTCTACTTTTGCATTGATTTTTAATATCCTAGAAGAAAATAGGATGCTTTTTTCGCGATAAACTGTAGTCCGTGCGGACGAAGTCGCGGGTGGGAAAGCTAGTATCTAATAATTCGTCCCCGTGAGACTGAGGAAGAACCTTGGATGGAGGTCACGGTAACCGAATTGGTTAAAGGCAAAATAGTTCGCACAGACATATTACCAGCACGTTCTGACATAAACATTTTATATCCTCTAAATTTTATTCAGGTATTTTATGTGTTGTCAGTTTTGTGAGGAAATATCAAATGGGCCAATAACGAAATAGCCATAATGAAAAAGACTATGAAACCGTAAACCCAACCCAAAAAGACGTCTGCAGAGAGTTGCCACACGATCACTGCAGTTTGAATGACATCATTGATTCATAGCGTTTATCTTGATATTGCCAAAGAAAAAAAAACGTTTTCTTAATAATAAGTTCCTGGTTTAGTGTTTGAAGTTAGAGAGCAAAATTGATTTTATAAAAACTGGTGCCATTTCAAATTATGTAACTGAGAACAGCAAAATTAAATTAAAATGTATATTTAGTATCTAACTCTTCAAAGTATGTATTAAAATTTGCATGCGCGATGCAGAACTCCATACATTAAAACTGACAGTCCATACAAAACGTCATAAAATGCATAAAAGCCGATTTGTGCCATTTTGTCTTTAGTAGTGTGTGTTTGTCCTTCGCGTGTGTTTGTCTGAACCGATTGGGATGAAATTTGGTACCAAGATAGCTTATATCCTGAATTAACACATAGGCTACTTTTCATCTCCTTAATCTACGCCGGTGAAACCGCGGAGCGCAGCTAGTTTCAAATAAATGTAAAAATATCTCATAAAAAAGGCGGTTAAAAAATGATGGTCAAAAAGTCGAATGATTAGCTTAATAGCGTAATTGAAGGATGTCAGCTTTCTAAAATTATATTATCTCTTTGTATTTTATCCTTGTCATTTTATCCATATTTTGTATTTTATCCTTATCTTGTATTTTATCCTTATCTTGTATTTTATCCTTGTCATTTTGTATTTTATCCTCATCTTGTTGTATTTTATCCTTGTCATTTTATATTTTATCCTTATCTTGTTGTATTTTATCCTTATCTTGTTTTAATTTATCTATATATTGTGTCAGGACGCAGCGGCCGCCGTGTCCGAGAAGATCCACTCACTGCCGAAGAAGCACGGGCTAGTGCCTATCTTCATCAACCCAAACACGGGCCACTTCCTGCCGCACGCCACCATCACTCTCGGCGCCAGGGGCGACAGCTACTACGAGTACCTGCTCAAGCAGTGGCTGCAGACGGGCAAGACTATCAACTAGTAAGTACTATTAAGCCCTCGTCAGTCGCGCGCGATTCATTCATAAATGCGAACTAAATTTGTTTTTTCTTTTGTTGTTACAAAACGTGGCAACTCTTTCAGAAAGTGTAAAATTGAGTTCAATGATCATCATCTGACTGCCTACGCTCTAAATAGTCAATCATGACATTTATAAACTACTAGTGAATCGCCCAACGAGCTATGGAGCGCGCCATGCTAGGCTTCCGCCTGGTAGATCGCAAACCAAACTTCGAAATTCGTCGTCTTACCAAAGTTGAAGATGTAGGTATGCGCAATTGCCAGGCTAAAGTGGAGATGAGCAGAATATTTGGCAAGACTGGAGGAAAACAGGTAGACAAAGGCAGTCACCGAATGGTATCCGAGAGATGGGCTGAGATCTCGAGGCAGACCACCAGCCTGTAGTCAGACGATATTGTGAGGTACGCTGGAGGCCAATGGATGAGGCTAACACAGGTCCGAAAAGACAGGCGCAAACGAGAGGAGGCCTATACTCAGCAGTGGGTGGATACGGGCTGAATAGATAGTGACTCGCCCCGGCTACGCACGGGTAGCACTCACACCGGGGCTTTTTTCTTACTTTCATAATTAAAAAAAAAAAAGTGTGTAACTCAATATCTTTGGCAGCAACGCTCGTGGTGCTTTTTGACAGAATTGTTATTATTTCGTTTCCACGGCAACATGTAATTCCGTTCCTGGTACCCAATAATTGACATTATTATAGGCAATATTTTGATACCTTATGTTACATTCTTGCAATTTTCGAAAAGACCTCGTAACTTTTTGAAAAAAGATACAGCTCATATTACTTGCTAATAATGTGAAAGAATTTTCAAACTCAGTTTTTTTTTTTTAGTTTATCCATTACAAACAAAACGAATCTTTCCTATTTATAATATTAGTGTACATCAAACAGTCTACGATCAACGCCCCGTTCAGCGAATACGTCTCAGGAAATTCTCAATTAACGCTGACACCCGATGTCTCGGAATTCGCAGACCGACGATTCACTAATCTAAAACAGAAATATGAATGCATTATAAACGTACTTCTTGTTTTATCTTCGTATATATTTGTCAGTGCGTGGGCGCAATTTTTATTGACGTCATTATATACTTTATAGTTTATACTGTTTTTGTTAGGCGAGATGTGTTTTTATGCTTTGCACTTCTGCTTTAAACCGATGTTTGATCGTCTTTTGAGGTAGTGCTGGCCTCTGGTGTCAGAGTTAGTCAGGCCGCCCGAGGGCTTTTGTCATGGTTTAAAGACTGCTTTTAATCAATAAGCTTTGGGGGGCGACAGAATCACGTGCCCTCCGAAGCACGGAGCGATAGAAAAACGCACACATTCACTTAGAAAATTCATTGGTCCTGGTACCTAAGACGAAACCCGTTATTGTTGGATTCTAAGTTACATTATTGAATATTGAACCGTTAGGCTACCATTGCTCAAATGCTCAGCGATTAATTGCGGCATTGCTTTGCGTGTTTTTCTTGTTTTGAACGATTATTTTATAACTCTATAAATCGTTCAACGTTGAACTTTAGGTGTTCACTTAAAGTGCGTAGATAACAAACTTTTCCAATAAAAAACTATCGAATTTTTTACTGAGTTTTTTTACGCCTTCTTTTAAAGGTTTATGTTATTTCATCAAATACGTCGTATACAGACAAATCAAATATATAGTATGTACTTTCAAACCTTTATATATACATCTGAACCATAAAAATATCATGCGATTTTGAAATAGCTCAGTATCATGTGTTACTTTTATTAAACTTCACTTGTATGTCTGTATTGATGTATTTTGACCTGGAATCTTGAAATTAAAATTTCGAGCTCTTCCCGATTAGCAATCCGGCTGAAACTTTCAAGGTAGCTCACAAACCGATGAAAAAGCAATAAAAAAAAGGAAAAAAATAAAAAAAGTAGATATGTAAAAAGTGAAAATGAAACAAAAATATATGTTTTTTTTATTAACATTCATTAAAAAGATAGGTCATAAAAGCTTCTTTTTTTATAATGTATTGTTTAAAATTATACTTATTAATTTGAAATTTGATCAGAAGTGGTCACCGAGTTCTGCGTTACGATGAAGATTATGGATAAATGAGTCGTTGAGTTGAGCTAAAGCATAGACGCAGAGATTATACAATTTAATAATGACAATTGTCAATGATCAATACAAGGTATTTTTCTATACAGCGTATATTGGGCTGGCAATAAAACATATGCGAATGTTTCTGTATTCACTGCTGCATTGTGTTGCTTTTTGTTATTTGTGAGCTGAGCTGCGACTTCACACGATGTTAGTAGGTACTGACTATCCATAGAATCATGTACTTGAGGTTGTATGTTTGTTCACAGTTTGTTAGACGACTATCTCACAGCTATAGAGGGTGTGCGAGAGTTCCTGGCGAAGAGATCGTCTCCGAACAAAAGACTTTTTATTGGAGAGCTGACGGCTGGATCCGAGGTGAGTAACGAGGGGTCTAAGTTAAATAATTTGAAAACTATCGCGAATTATATTAATGTAATACTGCTAATAAAAATGTATATATAATCCGTTGTCCCTCGTCACATTTGTTACATTTAAAATTTAATCAAATTAAATTAAAGTCTTACCCCGTATTACCATATAGGTTACCGTATTATCATATAGGTTTATAGATAGCTTTTCTTTTTCACAGACTTTTAACCCGAAGATGGATCATCTTACGTGCTTTCTACCTGGCACGTTGGCCCTTGGGCATATGAACGGGCTACCCGACTGGCATATGAAGATGGCTGAAGAACTTATGTACACCTGCTACCTCACCTACGCGGTGCAACCCACCTTCATGGCGCCGGAAATCACGCATTTCAATATGGTAAGAGAGGAGTAATAACAATGTGTTTTGCTATTGAAAATTTCCGAAATTGTTAACTCGTCACGCCGTGTTCGTACCTGTCTGTATATGTATGTCCGTCGAATGAGGTTGTCAGGCCGCTTAAGGGCCTCTGACGTGGCTTAACCGAAACCGACGGTTTAACGTGCCTTCCGAAGCAAGGAGGATAGCAAGTCCACACGTAACATAATTTAAAAGTTGCGGGACTGAGAGTCGAATCTGCTGAAAATTAGTTTGTAACCTCTTCAAATCGTATAAAATTAAAAAAAAAAAAAAGTTTTTGAGGTCTGTGCTACTCCCAAGCCGACTAAAGTAAGTAGGCCTTCACAGACCTCAAAAAAAACGTTTTTTTATTTCTTTCAAGTTTTATTTCTTTCAAGTTTTATACGATTTGAAGTGGGTTTTTTTGTACTAGTTTTTAGTTTTGTTCAAGTTACGCCTCAGAAATAAAGTAAAATTCCGTACGCTAAGAAAAAAGCCGTACTGGAAACAGTTAACAGTCCATAATTTTTCAACCACTAGATTTATTTTGATGAAACTTAAACTATTCCCTAAACTGAAAAATACCGTAACAACTACAATAAGAATTATTGCAATCAAACTTGTAGCTTCCGATAAATACGTAGACAAACATACATACGTTTGTGAACTTTGATATATTTGTTCAGATACTCATGTAGACACATACTAATGTTATTTTTGACGTTATCTCATACATACATACATACACGAAATTTGATACATATATTATATACCCATATAGACTAACATATATGAATATTACGCATTTTCAACAATATTACATAATTTACATATATACACATCAACTTAAAAATCTCCTGTTTTTAAGTAGGTTAAAAAACTTCCACAGGCATTCAAGGAGTCTTTGACCACATATGTATATTGATAAGTATCAAACAAGTAATTCTTCGTCGCTTTCGATGCGCTGTGACACGAACAAATCCATTGTACGGAACAAAAACCTGTGCGTGTCTCTTGGTGACAATAGTGTTACATTGACCTAGATGCATTCACAAATTTACGTTACAATGGCGACCTCGAATAGAAGGTATTTTTGAGGCTGGTAGGGTGTTCCATTCCTTTGTTGTTTGAATTATAAAATAAATGTGGACATGAAAATTTTTAATGGAACGCGCACTCTTATCATTTTCTCGCCGAATTTATATATTTTCGGGATGGAAATTACCCCATATTTCAAGCCTTTTTTTCAGCTCAATGTCTTCCATCTATATCTACACTAATATTATAAAGACAGATAATATTACAAACCGTCTCGCTCGTAGGTTTGACGACTTTAAGCCACCCGAACAAGCTGGATTCCGGAATGGCTTTAGCACCGTAGACCACATCCATACGCTGCGGCAGATTATACAGAAGATCGAAGAGTATAATCGGCCACTATGTCTAGCGTTTGTGGATTACGAAAGCCTTTGATTCAGTTGAGACCTGGGCAGTGCTACAGTAATTACAGCGGTGCCAGATTGACTACCGGTACATCGAAGTGTTGAAGTGTTTGTACAGCAATGCCACCATGACAGTCCGTCTTTAGGATCAGCGCACGAAGTCTATCGTTACAAAAAAGGGTGAGACAGGGAGACGTTATTTCTCTGAAACTGTTCACCTCTGCACTGGAAGATATATTCAAGCTTCGGAACTGGAACACATTGGGTGGTAACATCAATGGCGAATACAGAATACATCACTCACCTTCGATTTGCTGATGATATTGTCATCATGGCAGAAACCCTGGAAGACCTAACCACCAATGCTCAGTGACCTCAATATTGTTTCCCAACAGGTAGGTCTTAAAATGAACATGGACAAAACGAACATCATGCCAAATGCCCATGTCGTACCCATGCCGGTTTATGTTGGGAACGATATTATTGAAGTTGTGCATCACTATGTCTACTTGGGTCAGAGAATCCAACTGGGTAGATCCAACTTCGACAAAGAGGTCAACCGACGAATTCAACTCGGATGGGCATCGTTCGGGAAATTACGCCATATCTTCTCGTCGCAGATACCGCAGAGCCTCAAGACGAAAGTTTATAATCAGTGCGTGTTGCCAGTGATGACATACGGCACTGAGACGTGGTCGCTAACTATTGGTCTCATACACAAGCTCAAAGTTGCGCAGCGTGCAATAGAGAGAGGTATGCTCGGTGTTTCACTACGTGATAGAATCCGAAACGAGGAAATTCGTAGAAGAATCAAGGTTACCGACATAGCTCTCAGAGTTTGAAAGTTGAAGTGGCAATGGGCAGGCCATTTAATTCGCGGAACTGACCACCGCTAGGGAATAAATAGGCGAATACGAATGACGACCACGAACAAGTAAGCGAAGTGTGGGGAGACCCCCCGATGGACCGACGACATTGTAGCTATCGCAGGAAGTCGGTGGATGGAGGTGGCACAAGATCGGTCGTCATGGCGCTCTTTGGGGGAGGCCTATGTTCAGCAGTGGACTTCTAAAGGCTGACATGTTGATGATGATTATAAAGAGGAAAGATTTGATTGTTTGTATGTTTGTTTACTTATTTCATAAACTCAATAAATATTGAACTGATTTAAAAAAATATTTCACCCAAAGAAAGCTACATTATCAGCGAGTAAAATGGGCAGTATTTTATTTTTCATAATTTTAGAGATCCTGTACAGAGAGAGAGAGAGAGAAGGTACAGAAACAAGGTACAGGTGTTTCTATAAAAATACAGAACGGAAGGACGTTGCCATGGAAACGAAATAATAACAAGTCTGTCAAGTTCGTGAGTAATAATGCAGTTGTGTATGGTCAAAAAGCACTGCTGCCAATGATTTTGAATTACGTTTACTGGCGTATTTTTTTTAGAAGTTACGACTGGCATATTAGAATATATTATATAAAGTATGTATTGTATGCTGTGTATGTTTGTTACTCCTTCACGCCCAAACGTCTGAACAGATTTTGATGAAATTTGTAATGTACTAGCTTATATCCTCGAATAACACAGGATATTTTTCATCATCAACATCCTTCACTCTCAAACGGCTAAACGGATTTTGGAATGGAGGTAGCTTATACTCCGGGACAACACATAGGGTACTTTTCATCACCATCATCCTTCACGCTCAAACGGCTGAACGGATTTGGATGAAATTAGGTACCAGGATAGCTTATATCCTGGATTAACACTAAGGCTTCTTTTCATCATCAACATCATCCATCATCATAATCCACGCCAGTGAAACCGCGGGGCGCAGTTATTAAGTTATAAAAGGCGCTACGTTCCAACCATCTTAGCCTAAAATCATCTCAAAATTTATTGTGATATGTGATAAATAAATGAAATAAATATATAATATAACATATAACAATGTCTTACTTTGGACTCTTGCAGGCCAGCACGACAGACGACATGTACACGAAGACAGCGGACGCGCACAACTTGCTGCGGCCCGAGTTCGTCGAGAGTCTCTGGTACCTGTACCAGATCACTGGCAACACCACCTACCAGGACTGGGGTTGGCAGATCTTCCAGGTACTACACGAGACTAGGCATGGAATAATTGAACGAAGCGAGCTCTCCGAAACAACTTCAATGAATCGGAGTTTGACAAATCTGTCTTATATTTTTCTTATTTTGGCTTTGTCGTTGTTTTCATGGGACAACACGAAGGGACTAGTGGGGCTGATATTTATATAAACAGGTTGGAATTTAAAGGCGGTCGGTGGAAGGAAAGTACCTTAAATATTGATGATAGTTAGATGAAGCGAATTTTACTCAATTACTCTAAAAAAACATTGCTTTATTTTTAAAATTAATTATAACTGCATTCAAATATGTTTGAAAACTTGCCTGCCTCAGCCGGATATCGAACCGGAAAATATTTCAATAAGTTAATCCTGTAATTTGATGACATCAATCGAAAGGGTCCATTTTAAGGATCAAATGTAGATATGTAAGAAACAATGTGTCTTAAATTAAAGGATAACAATGAAATCATAAATTGTCTTTTTAAGTTATGTTGCTTAATTCTAGTCATATTCACTCTTGGTTCTGATCTGTTGTCTCATCATAAATCTATTAAGGAAAATAAATACAATAATGAATAATACTTTCGGGCTACAAATGCTTCAATACAATAGGCACTTGCATTTTATGTAAATTAATACGCATTCCAGTAAAAATGCATCTTAATTTCTCCTTGGTGCCCATTGAATTGATAAAATGTTCGATTTCATAGTCTTCCTCTAACACATTCACTGCTGCAAATACAAACGTTGTGTTTTTTAAAGTACGACGCCAGTGCGGCAAAACCAACTGCACATTACTCCGTTGTTAGAGATCAGTAGGCAAAACACGCGTGCTTTTAGAAGTAATTTTATCCCAGCGCGTAATTTTGGCACTCCGAGTGAGAAGAACTTTTTAAAGTCAGCAGTAAATGTGCTAAGACATAATGACAAAAAGATGAATGAATGAATGTATGTCAGACATTTGATCCTCATCACTGACACTGCCGATTAAGAGGATAAAGTTTTTGTTATTTTTATTGACTCAATTCCCGGCTGAGGCAAGTAAGTTTAACGTTGTAAAACGTTGAATGCGTTGAAACGTGTAGAGTAATGTTTTTTTTGTGTAAAAGCAGCTATCTATCTATTTTATATATAAAAAACAATTGCCGTGCGTTAATCTCGCAATAACCAAAAAGGCTCGACCGTTTTTTTTTTTATTGACAATAATTAATAGAGTACAATTGTCACACTTTATAATAAACTACTTTCCCGCCCGCGACTTCGTACGCGCACACTACTATTTATCGCGAAAAAAACATCCTATTTTCTTCTAGGATATTAAAAACAAATAATCTTGATGTTTTTTAACAGACTTGTTATTTCGTTTCTATGGCAACCACAGACCATTCTGTGATGGCAACCGTTCCTTACAGTGAGTAATCAACATTTACAGTTTTGCCCCGGAAACTTTCAATTTTCCGGGATAAAAATTATCCTATGTTTTAGTCTAGGGTATAAGCTGTCTCCATTATAAATTTCATTAAAATCCATCCAGCCGTTATCGCGTGAAAGCTCCCCAAACAAACATACAGACAACGTTTTACTTTTATATATTGGTATGGATACTAAAAGCATTATCTACCAGTCAACCAGACAATTTGTGAGAGGGATGGGTTGTAGGCGTGCAAAACAAAAGGGTTAATATAATTGCAAAATATTAATTAAAATACAACATACAAAATATATACCTACACTAACGGACACATGAACTGCATCAAAATACAAGTCGACTTTGACATAAATATTTTAACCAAGTATGCAAACTTTTCATACAAGTTTAAATTGAAAACTATAGATTGGTTTGTTAACTTTGAAACTGCGTAGTATCATATCCTTAAGTTTAAGTTTGTTTATTTTATTTTACAAAATCCATAAATTAAACAAAAATTTATTTATTTGAAAAGTTGATATAACAATTTAAAAAAGTTTTAGCACATATATTTTTTCTTTTAATAATTTGTGAGAACACGCGTAAATTTTATTTTCCCTGCAATAATCATTTGTTTTACTGCATTTCCTTATTTTTTATGATTTATGTCCAGTCTTTTCTTTTTCATTAATGTAAATCTAAAAAGTTTGCATATTGAATAAAATTAGCTAATACAAATATTAAAATTATAATTAATATATTTATATCTTTAATAAAGGTGATAATATAAAAGTTGTGGTGACAGAGTGATAATTATAAACAGCTAAGAAAATGAAGCTTTATAATAGTGATGTGTGACAAACTTCTTGAAAACAACTTTATTTGCGTAAAAACTGTGGTATAGGGAAAAAATAGGAAAAATCTTTCTTTTTTTTATCTCTGTCTTAAACTGAGTGCAGTTGAACCCGCGGGTCGCAGCTAGCCATCAATATTTATGGTACTTTCACTTCACCGACATTTAAAAAAAACCCTTTATATTCCATCCTGTATACTATCAGGACATTTAACACTATTACAGGGAATGCTTTTTAGAGTCGTCAGATTTGCCTTTAAAATACATTATGCATCAACCTTCATATGATGACATGAAAATCACGTGTTGAACATCACGTTTTTAAAAGCTTTTATTTAACTTCACTTGTATGTATGTATGTATGTATGTATCGATGTATCTACAATGTATCACAGCAAATCTGTATGTTTGTGAGTTAGGCTCCTAACTTCACAAAAATATAGTTTGGCTGCGACTACTGTACGTTCCCACTACTGGAACAAATGTCTTCTCTGACTGAATGTAAGAACCACGATATCTAGATCACTTTTAATTACATACCTACCTTTTACTATTGTAATCTTTATATCAGCGAGGCAGTTATACAATGCTGTCTTCACCTTCAACATTGGGATTGCGCCTGAAAAATAGCAGTTAGCGCAGCGACTAGCAGACGACTTCCGAGACACATACTTCCGCTACGACTATTATATGTATTTTGTCCCGGAACCTTGCAATCCAAATTTCGAGCACTTTCCGATTTGCTATCCGACTGAAACTTTCAGGAAAAAGGAAAAAGTAAAAAAACTTAAATAAGTATAAATGTAAAAAGTTAAAATGCAACAAAAAAAGAAAAACTTTTTTTAAATAATAAATACTTTTTGCTGTCCCCCCCCCCCCCCCCCCCCCCCCCCTCCCTCCGCCTTATATTATAGCTAAGAACCATCTCGACCACATCAGCTTTAAAACAGAAAAAAACGCATTAACATCGGTCCATTCGTTTAGGAGCTACCATGCCACAGACAGACACACAGATACATGCACACCCTAAACTTATAACACCCCTCTCTAAGAGTTCGGGGGTTAAAAAATAATGTTATTTTGAAGCGGTACCTAGAGATATCTATTCCTATTGAAGATAAACGCTAGATACTGCGGTATTCGACATTTTTATCTCTGTACATACACAGCTATCACTTTTCGACTTGAATTATCACGCAGTTTAAATGCTCTGGGCTACTGGACCAATTATTTCCAATTATATATGAACTTTCTTACCTATACTTTCATATTTACCTTGCCAATTTAATTTATTACAGGGATTCGAGAAATACACGAAGGTGCAACACGGTTACTCATCTCTATCTAACGTCAAATCAGAGAAGTCAGGTTGGCGCGACCAGATGGAATCATTCTTCATGTCGGAGACTCTCAAGTACCTTTACCTTCTGTTTAGCGAGGACCGGTATCTCATAGACCTCAGCCAATACGTCGTCAATACTGAGGCCCATCCGCTGCCCATACACCAGAACTAACATCAGGTTGTGGATTTAGTTTACGATCCAGAGAAATGCTTCGTATGCTTGTTCCAGTGAATATACTCAGAACAGTCTTTAACACATAAAACTACTAGCGATGAAAATAAATACAGCAAAGAAAGTCTTGGTTACATCGTAAGAATGAGATTCATGTTAATGAGACTGAGCGAGCCCTGATGCAAAAAGCTGACAAACAACATTAATTCCTATCCAGCTTCTTTACATCTGTGGTTATAGTACAATTAAAATAAATAACCGTCTGATACATTATAGTGTAATTTATAAAGTCACCATTTACATTGTAAATATCCCGTTTCTAATGTCAAATTCAGTGTTAGTTACTATGACAGTTCAACATCTTAATATTTATATATATTATATTTTTATTACGGGCGGGTCTTGAACTCATATGCCGTAAGTGCCGTAACCAATGGTTACGGAAATTATGTTTTTCTAATAATTCTACTATACGTATTTGACCGTTAGAACACCCGAGCCATTCGCCACAGCCTCAAGTGGTATGCGTTTCATATCCAGTGAGAAAGCAAGAAGCGAGTGGAAATCACTGTTTTAGTGTGTAGTCGTCACTGACAAAGTCCCAACAAAACGCGTGAAATGATGTAGTCCGCTGCTTGTCGTGGGAAACTTGTGACTGGCTCATGTGGCAGTTGCCCACAGTGATGGGTACCTCGTACGATTTAAGAAAGAGGCTCATTTCTATATGGGGCCCTCGTTACTCATACCTCAAATGAGGCGAGGTAAAGAACTTAAGCATCGTGGACCGTTGCCTTGATTCTCTGTCGAATCACTTCATTATGAATCTCGTCCTTCAGAGAAACTTGGAGTTTCTGCACAGCTTGCTAAGCGATCTTTAAACCTATGGACTAGATTGACCACGTTTCCGTTCCATAGGACGCACTGATTGAAGACTTTTGTCTTCAGGCACTGTGGTATGGACGACGAGCGGGCTTGATGAAATTTGCCGAATGCTGCCCAACCTAGCTGAATTCTTCTATTGGCTTCCGTCGCAAAGTTGTACTTACCCAAATGCAAAATGTTCCCTAGGTAAACATATTTTTCGACAACTTCAAGAGGTACACCATTTTCTGCAATCGGTTCCGGGTCAATAATCTAAATTTATCTATGTTAATTCCGAAACCGATACATTGAGAAGCATCATCTAGGTTGGTCTGTATACTTAGCAAGTAAGTATTGCAGATACTGCCTTAAGAACGATATCATCTGCAAATCGTAATCAATCTGATATAACATACGTAGCTCAATCTATATAATTATTCGTAGTTTGCTTGGTTAATACCAGTTTGATGACGATCTGACTTGTAAAAGTGCAAATTCCGCAGTACTCTCATAAGATCTGGTCACGAAATACTCTAGAATTTTAAAGTTCTGCCTGTGAGTTCTAGAAGTCGCCGAATAGAAAATAATAAACGGGACTCTTGAGCTTCTAGTGAAATCATAGATGATACAAATTCGAAATACTTCATTTGATAGAAAAAATATATCTATGATAAACATTTTAAAACAAGTATTTTTTAATGCTAGTATGTAGTATCTTACACGTCTAATTATTTGGAACATTTACTAGGCATATTCTTTATTAATCGAGCTAATGAATTCATCGAAAAAACTTTAGAAGCACGTTATAATAATTTCACTTTTATATCATGAAAAATTTTCGTGGATATGTAGGTATATGCTGTGCCAAGAAATATGGTATAAATGAAAATGAGAGATAGGGGACCCGGAGGCTTTCCAGGATTACCCCATGTATGTTCTGGGATTTTTGCTAAATATTTCGAATCCATGTACACGGATTATCAGGCCGTACAAACTGGACATGTACAACATGTACAACATGTACATTATTGTCTCCTGGATTTTTGATAGTTTCGGAATTATTATCTTTTTTTTAAATATTATTCCAGTTTCATTACAAAATTAGTTATTTTGTCAATATTTATATTTTTTGGCTGTACAAATATTTTATGCTTAAATGTTAACATTTATATAATATTTTATGTACATTACATTGATATTACATGACTGTATTATTTATTTAATTTTAACAATATTCCTTTTTAAGATTTGACTTATTGACTCACTTAAAAAAAGTGTATTTTTTTAAATACCTTTGTGTTTGTTGTAACCACCATTAATAATTATACTAATATTGCCGTTGATGAAAAGAAACAAGTGAAATTAATGTATAAATGTTTTGCGGATAACCACAATACATTTGTAAAAATCTGTTAGAAACTAGAGATGTTATAGATATCCATATCCTAAATAAAGGTTTCGGATTCATACTGATACATTCATACATATATTTAAATTTCCGTATGCGTAAAATGTATATCTGTAACACCCCTAACACAAACAGTGTTTGCAAATTTTATTAATTTACATTAGATAATAATAATTATTAGTCTCATTAATATGCCTATTTAATTATGTTCACTATTAATATTATTTATAATAGGTAATTTTTAATACAGACCGCAATGGCTGTGACCGCGTTGTAATACATGTATCTCAATATTATTTGTAATAAATTTCAGAATTTGGTATATTAAGAGCTAAAGTCTATTCGCTTTACGCACACACTCAATAGTATGTTTTCTTAGTAGTGTTAGTACATATCTGATTATAAAATGAAATGGTTTTGTCATTTCGCTAAAGTCATTAAAGTTAAGCCGGGTCTACTGCGGCATGTTTTCGTGTTAGCTAACACAGACACTAAAAGTAGGCGTGACTTTGGTGGTAGCTAACAGGATTGTAGTTCATTTTATGTTAGTACTCGTGCTGTCACGTCAACATCTCTGCTGGATATTTGAAAATCATAACCTCCCTTTGTAGCATACAATACTTGTAATTGTATATTATACAGAGACTGTGTAGCATTTCGTGAGTCGGAATCAATGGATTGGAACATTCTAACACGTCTTTCTCGTCAGAGCTCAACGATAATTGCTAACAAAAACATTATTCACTCTCAAGTCGCAGTGGACGGGCTGTGGTTACTAACATGTTATATAAGACGGTTAGCTAACATTATGTTAGTAACATGCCGCGGTAGACCCGGCTTTAGTTGACACATATTTAGACATAAATTATTCTTGTTGCGTATCACACGAACAAGTTGGACTTGTTAGTGCATTAGCGTAACGTGACGTGTCAGCGTCATTTTATTCACTCGAAAGAAAGCACTGTAGAAAAACAGCTGACGGAAAAATAATTAATACACGTTTTTGTGATTACTTAGATAATGCATGAACTTTCGATAAGGACTTTTTTATTTCACTATTTAAATATTCAATTTATTTATGTTTAATAATCTCCTTATATTTATTTTTATATTTATTTGTTGTTGTTTGGGTTAGTTAAGTAGGTAATATTATGAATAATACTTGCAACAAAGGACTGTAAGTACAGGGTGTACATTAGTCATATACCCTTTATAAATGTAGTAGTCAAAATTGAACTCCAAACTCTTTTCCGTAAATTAATTTCGACACCAATATATTTTATAGTAACATTTACTTTCCTATTGGAAATATTAATCTTAAATTACCAACCGATAAGTCCTTTTTATGTTCATAAATTGAATACCAAAAAAAATGTTTTATTATTTATATTTTAAGTAATTAAAAATGGCAAAAAAAAGCAAACCAAGTTATTAAGACAATTTCTTTTTAAAATTGTTATATCAATGTAATCAATGAGCTTATTCATTTTATTTGTAAGGTGAAAGCTACATTATTAAGTTACCAATAAAATAATTCGGAACAATAGAATTACTTTAATGTACAATAAATCTATTTTAATAACGTAATCATCTAAGAATTGTAACAATAATCCAATATTGTCATTCTTGTTAGTTAATGTTATTATATAAAAGTGTATATACAATTTTATTATCTATATAGTTTTTGTGTATTGTGTAATAGTTCTATCTAGATTCAATGATAATTTTTTAAAATTAATGATAATAAATCAGAATGATGCCTGTAACTGTCTAACATATTGTTAGTGTTCGATGGTATCTTATATATGTACATGTATTAACGATTGCATTTATATTACTCTGTGTAAGTTTACTGAAATATGTATGATGTATGTTGTACAGGTTGTAATAAATATTAAATAAATGACGTACACTCTCACTAATTATTTTGTTTAACTGAAGGACTTGCTTCGCCAAATATCTCCTTGTATGTATCGCGCTTTGTACGTATTGGTGGTGCCTTTAATTATTATTTTTATTACTTGCAAAATACAAACTATTATCATAACCTTAAAAGCGTCCTATCGTAAAGAGTAGCTATATTATTTGACCCTATCCATATCGTATTTAGAATCTTTAGCTGTCTCAAACGCCTGACGGTGATGAGACAACACACGACTGAATCCTACTTGTTGGCCAACCAAGCCCAAGGCAGCAATCCCCTAGCCATTTAAATTGCCTCTCACGCAATTATTGCTGAACGACTTTCGTGGCGATGTAATCAATTTCATAGGAAGTACATCAGTTGTACCACTGGTCTAGTTAACAACACTGGTCTAGTAGTCAATGGGGCCATTGTCCAACTACAAATATAGTTGGACCACGACCCCATATAAAGGCCCGTAATCTAACTAATTGGACAGATCAGTTGGACCACTGCCCTGAAACGCTAAACATGATAGTGCCCGAGTAGATGGGCAAGGCAGTGTTCTCGGCCGAGCGGTGCGTGCAAACACATCACCGAGTGCTCGGCCCCTGTTCTAATATCTATAGATTATAGCTTACTAAATTTGGTTTTGTGCGTGTGCATTGAGTGAGCACCTTCTGAAAAAATGTAATAAAATAAGTTATTTATTAAAAGCTCTGAAATAATTGTAAAACCAATATATCTATTTTGTAAAAAGATAGAACAAATCATAAATCATTGAATTTGGGCTCACTTAGTTCTCACAGAGGACCGGCGAGATATGCAAATGTATTAAGTTTACACAGAAACCTTATGTACTTGTTTTAGTAAAACCAGCTTAGAGTTATGGTCTTTAGTTACAGTTCGCCTTGTGCTTGATGATGATTATGATGATGATGATGATATTGCTATAGTAACTTTTGCACCCGCTTCACTCGAGCCTTTAAGTTTCCTAAGTATCCACGATTCTTCTGCGCACCAGACTCCACATATTTCTTACCCTCATTTTTATAAAGAACTGTTGAAAATGGGTTATCAAAATATGACAGAATAGACGCTTCAGAGGTTTCACACAGGGCGCAGCCACTGATGGCCGCGGGCCTGGGTGCATTCCCCTGCAAGCAATTCTACCAGAGACCATGATTTAATTATATTTTTGTTATCCATTGTTTCGCTAGTCTGCAGCGTCGAAATACCCCTAGTACGAGTTTTTATAGTTTTCGATAACGAATTGTAGTTTCGTTTAGTTCCATACATTTACTGCAGTTCCTGCAAGTTTCCGCTAGAGGCGCTGCCAGTAAATATATGGAACTAAACGAAACTACATTTCGTTTTCGAATACTATAAAACTCGTACAACAACAGACTCAACAGACTGACTCTATGCCAAGTAAAAAAATACGTGTTAACACCTACTCGTCCACCCAAATATCATTTTGCTGTCTCGCCTATCTACTCGGTACATGTGATCAAGGCACTAGCGCCAGAGCGTTCACGAGTACAGTGCAACCAACTTATCTGTAAAGTGGAAAAAAGGGAACCACAGCAACCAGGAATGAAGTTCACATTTTCTGTTTTTGGTTGGTCTTCGTTTGGTTAGTTATTGACTGACTGGAACACACACCACCATTCAGTTCACAGATAAGTTGGTGGCACTGAACATAAAATGCGGTACAATGACAGCACAAATTATAAAGTATTATAGTACAAGATTTACAGTAAAAACACGAATCGAAAGTGGGGTTGAACAGTAGGTATAGAATATAGTTATTCTATGGTAGAACCACGTGGTGGAACTATGGTGGTATACAGTGCTTAGGACTATATTAGGTATGTACTGTGGTAGAACCTAGAATTTTGGCGACGGACTCGTGGTCACACCGTTTTGTCATACTAGTGTGACCACGATAATTAAAGTAGGTTTACAATTCAAATTTAAGTTGTATACATTTGAATACATTTTGCATTTTAAGGATGTTAAATAAAATAGCATGTTCTTATTTATGTTTTATTGATTCTTACGAACTGAGTACAAATTGTATTAAATATTAATACAAACTAAGTAAATAAATCTAATTTATAATACCATAACTACCTTACAACCTTATAAGCTTATACAAGACTTATAGCTGCGTTTTAATTCGTCACAAATTGTAAAGTAAAAGAACTATCTACCCTAATCTTAAAAAATACGCACTACTATTTATTCTGTGAAAACACCTCAAGCAAAAGCAATATCACCAGGAATATAGCAAAGCACCACATTGCCTACTTAACCTGGCAAGCAACACATTTCATTATTGTTCTAACACTTTGGTTAGGCGAAAAAACGTTTGAACTGGAGCGTTAAAGCTCGGCGAATGAGCCACCGGTCACAGACGCAGGTGGCCAGCGACAAGCAGTTCACACGCTTTTTCATACATTTTGTAGGGACTCATCGCACACGCGTAGTATGTGCCGGCCACGGGCCACACAAAACGCCCACAGTAGCCACTGACGCACCGCTCGGCCCCCTCTCACTCGCACTCATTTAAAATTCCGTCTTGTTTTTCATCGCACGATTTCTAATTGTGACGGCTACCGAATACCGGTGGCCGCCACCGCAGCTACAAAAGTGGCGGTAGCGAGCCACAGCCACCTGTGGCTCATTTGCGCCAAGCCTAAGGTGGCATTTCACATCGCTATTCGTGTTCGCATATTCGTCTTATTTGCCCAAATACGACGGTGTAGTCACTCTATTCGCCTATATTTATTTTCACGAACAAGACGAATACGCAAATACACGAACACTCGTATCCGACGTGTTGTCGGTTTATAGTCACATATCAAAGGATTGGGAATATACCCAACAAGTTCGTTTACCGTCCACGCATGGCTTGCTCAGTTAAGAGTGCGGTGCGCGACAGCGACGGACATTGTAAGTATAGTTTTTTGTTCAGTAATGATGTTTTTAAGTAGGTACTTATTAGTGCGATTTTTGTGAACTTTTAATATCCACCATCGTCTTCTATTCCGTGTTTTTTTACGTACGCATAAAATGGTATTTGTATTTAACACAGAGGAAATAATAAATCGCTGCTGCCAGCACGTCCATCTTTGCGTTCAGATAAGCAAAAATATGCTTGAATGTTCGGCTTATTCGCTGTTCATAACGACGTGTGGACGGTGTGTTCGAGTTATTCGAATTTCTACACTATATAGCCGAATAAAAACGCGAATACCAAATAGCGATGTGAAGCAACATAAGGTTCAAAATGTCACTTCCATTCTCGGCTTATACTTTGTGCTCCAAAAAAATAATAATTTTGTGTTGATAGTTCCCAAATTTGAAAATATTTCATAAGATATTTGTTCTCGAATAAATCATTAATCCATCAAATTTTATTTGTTATATTTTTAGAAAGCACCGGGCGGGGCAAAATTGGAGATTATGTCAATGAATAACAAAAACTTTCAATAGGAATAGTATGCAATGCGAAATAAATTAGATCTTATTTCAATTCATAGAAAGGTGAGATTCATAAGAAGGGACATTTTGAACCTAAACGAACTGGACGACTTGTACAATTTGTAACTTGTAAATATACAACGCATATTTAACTTTAGTTAAGGCATTACAAATTTCATATTTCGCTCATAGTTAGTAGATAGTAATATTACATCTCAAAACTTCCTTTGTAAAGGGCTCAAAATGTCACAATATCATAAAGATAATACAAAAATATATTAATATCTCTTTATCACATGGCTTTGTGGAATATAAAGGAATGTATCCTATATTTATGATAAACTCTTAACAATATCTTAATTAGTTACTAATTTTTAGTGCTTTTTTTTTTAATGATATGATTAAAATGGCAGTCTTCAGTCACAGTACTTATCAAAATTTTGTTTAAATGTCTAACTGCATTTACATATACAGAGGTGTCGCAGAGGTCATGACCCTGTCTGAAATTCATGTTCAGATTTGTATCTGCTTATATTATTATATCTTTAATTCCACATTCTTTTTGTTTACATCTATATTATATGTCAATTTTGCAATATTTCTTAAATTTTGACCTCTTGAACACTAACACTGTATAGTAAAATGCTGTATTTTTTCTAGATTTCGATAATTTTATATTTAAAAATAGTCCCGAACGGGACCTACCAAAAATTGTACAAGTTTTTAGTAGCGGGACATAATGCGATTGATACTAAACCGTTCTCACCTAGAATATAGGCTTTCAAGCATCATACTCCTTTTCTGTAGACTCATTTAAATTTGTACCTTTACAATATAGACACATTATTGCTAATTTTATGAATCTGGTTATTTTATCAAGCTGAGATTCTCACCAAGTTTGATTTGGACCCTTATCAATTATAAAAATCACTGATCCCAAATGATTTCCAAAAGCAAAAGCAGTGTGAGCAAATTTATGTTGAGCATATTTTAACATTTAATTTCATTTTGCTCTTTTATAGTATTAAATCATCTTCAAAATTCATACATCAATTTATTTTCTTCAGACTCAACATAATTAATATAAAGTAATATCATCTAAAAGTACAGAATTCTACAAACTAAATATAAAATCTAGAGGTCTCACCAAGTTACATAAGGAAAACTGAAAAAAATTATGAGTAGAGTTTATAGCCTAGCAGTTTACCTATCTATATTATTTCTTAGTGTGTATAGGTACATATTACATAAGTAGGTAGCCAGTTTTGGCAATTCTTATTTTAGTAATCAGTTTACAACATGAGTATATTAGTTTGGCAAATTTAGATAGAAGTATGCACTTTCAGTTCAGCTAATCTCTGTTACTGCTTGCTGCCCAATCGTTGGTAAATTTTGAGACACTAAACATTTTATGCAATATATATGAATTTGCTATGAACAAATTTGTTTAGTTATCCAGTGCAAATACAATATGTATCTATGCAATAGTATACAAGTACAATACTATAATGTAAAGATCAAAAAATTAAAATATTCTCCTAACTATGCATTTCGTAGCATAAATTTATATCAGAGATCATGTAAAAACCCTAAATATATAGTAATATTGAAATCAAATGTATACTGGTCTAATATGCTTAGAGATACAATATGGCATCTTACATGAGAACACAGTCACAGCACTGGATGGTGTAATAAAGACATTTGACAATACAATCATCTTCATCAGGGTTAGATGTGGTAGACTGGGGCGGCGGAGGTTTGATTCCTGAAGGCGGACTGAGGTAAACACTATCCACTTTGTCCGAGGACTTTTCCTGCTTGTTCTCTGGAAATTTATTGACCACATCTTTGTTCTCAAGGTAACCATCATCGTCTTTGTTGGAGTCTCCAGCTGCCTCCTGAAATTTTTAAGTATATTGTATAATAATAAAGCAAATGGCCGTGTATCTGATGTTAAACTTATTTATTTCAAACTATTTATATTGAATGCAAAATACGAACTATAAGGTTAGGTTAGGAAACATTCGTTAAGATATTACTACCAAACTAATGTGACAATTAACAAAGTTGTGTACATCATTGAATTAAAACATAAGGCACTTAAGATTAAATTCTCAAAGCGAAGGCACACTCAGAAATCGGTCATTGTACTGCTAGTATTGAGCACAATGGTTTTTATCAAAGAGAATAAACATTTTTCCTTTCCTACTTCAGTGGTTTTATGTACTTTAAGATGTATTGTCTACAAATACTTCAAAAGTGCTTGCAAGATGGTTTTAAAAAAGAGTGCCTTCTTATTTAGAAAGGGCTCACCTAGCATTACATACTACCACTTAACCTAACATTAGTACCCATGTTATGATTTGGAGTTTCAGTTACAGACAAAAATAAGGAAGAATGAAAAATAAATTGGAATATTATGGATATTTCACACAATTGGAAATTGGATTTTTCAGATGGGGCAGTAAGTGTATTACAATTAGCTACAGGAAAATTTCTTAGGTGACTGTTCTTCACTTTTGGAGATATTTTGACATGCATATACAGATTGTAGAAAAAGTGTAGTGTAGTCAGCAAGAAAATAGGCCATTAACACAAAAACTTTTTGATGATCAATCCTGTTTCTTATAAGGATCAACAGTCTTTACCAGACCAACCGAGGTTAGAGTACTAGAAAGTCAGAAATCACTAAATATTAAGCATTTATGTTTTTCCCACATGAATGCTTAATGTAATATCAGCTCTAAAGAACTGTTAAATCTGATTGTACAGATTTTTCCTACTTTCAGATTTATTGGTCACTTATTTGCTACAAAAACAGCCTCATTAGCACGAAGGTTTAAAAATAAGACAGTCCACACTGCCAAATCAAAAGTGAAGCATCCAAGATACACCAATCCGCTCATACCCACAATGCACACACTTACACCATGTTATGCCAATCGGCCACCACATTACAGCAAGTTTTCTACCTTTTTGGTTGTGTTAATTCTGTCAAGTACTCACGATAACTCAAAAATAATACAGTCTTTAGCAAAGAAATCGTGCACCAACCACAAAACATTGCAAATTATCTGCTAATGCACTTTATTTTTGCTATGCTTCAATCGTTTGTTTGGCTGAGTAGACTCTGTCTTTTTTTTAAACTTTCTTGCTCAGTAAGTAGTTTGATTATAAACTTAAATCAAAAACATAAGTAGTCAAAAGCATGAAAATAAACATTATTATTATTAATACACCTTCATGTAAAAAGAAAAGCATCTAATGTAACAACAACCTTGTATATTACGTACCTTGCTTTCCTCCTTGTCATGAGTTAAAAGCTTCTCTTCAGGGTCAGCCGCAGCAAAACCTGAAGGGACCTCAACCTCTACAATGGTTGCTGCAGCCCCTGCACTTGCTGCTGTAGCAATTGGTCCTCTCATCTTCTCTGGTACTAGAAGATTAGCTTCTTCATCTTTTTTCTTATGTAGTTGGTAATCGGGAGAATCACCAGACATACTGCAAATCAAATCAAGTTTAACCATCACTCCGCACAGTTTCTTCAACCAAGACTGGCTCACGAAGATTAAATTTCATTCATGACACCGCCTGCGGTACACGCAATAATCGAACAATCGAGTGAACAATAGGTAGTTTAGTTAGCCGACAGCAATCAAATTACTGCAGACCCCAGCAAATTGGATAATTCACCTTACAGTAACAGATTCCGTTTGTTCCCCAGACATTCTACGCCAAGTTCTGATGATTGTTTCAAAATTGTTGTTTTCTTGCATCATTTTGACTGATGTTGATCCTCAATTTGTCAAAAATGTAAACAAAGCAAAAAGTCCGGTTGTTTTTTTAAATATTTTTGTTGCTAATCTAAGTAAGTAATATTGTTATTGGTTACCACTTCTAAATAATCAAGGATATTTTTAAAACTTTTGGAAATTAGTCTATTGAGCCAAAAATAAGTAAATTCCTAACAAATCAATATGCTTTTCATGTAGAACTTCTTTTTTGTTCGTCCTCTTTGTTTGTGTTTGGAATTTGGAAATTGTGGATTAATTGTGGAGGTGTTTGCCTGTAGTGTCTGTGGTGGAAGTGGAACTGTCAACATTTTTTGTTACGTTCGGATTGGCATCTAAGCGTTGTGGGTTGTGGGTAGTTTTGAACTTAAACCCATGCAAACAAAGGGGTTGACAAAACGAAAAAATTGATAGAAAACTGGCCAATCCATAATTGATTGATGATAGACATTGATTTTAAATTATAACTTATTAAACTCGACTAATAATTTGAATAATTCATTTTTGCAAAATTGTTATTTTAAACAAATAAAAGGAAAGGAAAAAGGAAAAAGTTTTTTCATGCAGTTATTTTCACACAGCAGAGATTTGAAACATTTTTTGCAATAACCGTTATTTAGTTTTTCTGTCTATTCCAATCACTGTGTTTTTGACAACGACCTAATAAATTCTTTAAATTCCTACATATATTACATACTTCATGTAATAAATCCATAAATAGGTGAATATTCTAAGGTAGGCAATATAGACGTTGTATCATGTCTGGTAGCAATAAACACAATGAAGGTTTATACCAATGATATTAGTATATAAATTCCTTGGTTTTAATTAAAAGATGCGTTTAGTCAGAACTAACGCAGAGTCAATGTTGTCCGAGCTTACCCCACACACGTCAACCCCTGCAATCGAGATGATGAGATGGCAGTGGGCGGTTTCTAAATGTATTTTTTTAACAAGCCGTTCTCTTTGAACACTTTCAACACTTTTGCCCTTTTTGCGACACTAGCAATCCGTTCCAAATCGAATGAAAAACGACCCCATCAGTAAGAAAATAAAGTCGATTTTCCTGTCAACGTGTCATCTATCTCGTATGGTATGACGTCAATTCGATTCGATTTCGATTACGACAAATTCATCTTCGATTCTAATAAATCGAACGATATCAAACCGAATCGATCGACAACTGAGTTATTGAAAGGTTCTGTATCTGGGGCTGGTTATACAAATAAACATTATAACAAGCCGTTCGGTTTGAACATTTCCATAACTTTTGCAATTTTTGCCACCTTCAAAACCGAATGAAAAACGACCGCACATTCTAAAGAATAAAGTCGCCTAACAATGTTAAATTTAACTATCACGTTATCAAACATGCAAACCTAACGAAGTTCGAAAACATAACATACATAACGCTAATTTTACCCTCTTTCTAAATAGAACTAACCGAAAAGAGATCACATTTAACATTTTTTTACCTGTTATTTTTGTCACTTGCTTCACGAACAGCCTTCGGAAGTAAACTCGGAAGTAAAGTCGGGAAACTAACAATAGGGCGTTTAGGGCAGTTTTAGTTGCCATTTTGACCAATAAAGATCCTTCGCAAACCGAAGGAAGAAACCCTACCGAATAAAGTCGCTTTTTTGATATTAAATTATGTCCGGGTCAAAATTGAATATCGACAATTTTACGTGCTTAATTATGATCATTGTTTTAAGAAAGTAATATAATTACATCAAATATGTTTACTGCATGTAATTATACGTAATATATGCTAAAGCTGAGTATTTTTTTACGTTCATTTGAATAGTTTTGATAAGTAAATCACGCTAAATACATCTCTCTCGCGCCGAGAAGCTTTTAGAGACATGTTCGCGCTCAAAGTTAGTCTATGAAAAAAAAAACAAAAAAAACAGCGCATATGTAAACACGAAATTCTCTTCTTGAATATGCGCAGAACAGTTTTTTTTCAAAACTTTATGTTTTTACTAATTTTGAAGCCAATATATCGTCAATTTTCACAGTTTTTAAACTGACTTAATGTTGATATTAAGTCAGCGTATTGAGGCAATCAATTGAATTTCAAAAAGATCAAGTATTGAATGACTGAATTACATGAAAAGTATGTATACAGAAGTATATGAAAAATAATTATTACAATCCATAAATAATGAATTTTTATACAAAAATCACCGATTTTTTTTTTCTCAGCTCAGCGGTCGAAGCGTGCGGACGTGTGATCTGTGTCAATTTTTTCACAATCCTCTTGCTCTATCATAGTACCTACGCTCTGACCGAATAACGAAAGTTGCTGAAACCGATTTCTTCCAAAGCATGAACCATCTCGCCAGCTTCGAAAAAATATATTGTTTTTGTATATATTCTTAATCTCAAATAGTTGACTTGCATGTTAGAATATTTTTAATCGATAACAACGTGACTTCATGAAAACGATGTTAATCTCGTGTTTTGATTAGAATGAATGATTTTGAGCATTAATATTTTTGAAACTAATTTAAATGTATGTCTACTTTATCCAGATTTTAAAATGGCGTAGGTAATGTCTATTTTTACCCGAGGACGGCAAAGCAAGCGATGGGTAATGAGTTTATAAGTCTATGTAACCTATGAATGTAAGTATGTGGGTATGTGGATGTTTCACTATAGCGTCCCCCCTATTGGTCCGATTTTGTCAAACGAGGTTTCAGTCGATTCGTCTCCTGGTAAGCAACAAAATGGTTATGTGTTTAAACTTAAAACTTTGTCCAATTTTGACCAGCAAGGTATGAATCAATTTGTTTTCAATACAGTGTCATAAGCAATTATTTTTTCCCGACTACGGTGGCAAAGGAAAGTCCTATGTGTTAAAACTAAAAGTGAGATATCAATCGATTTGTCTTCATCACAAGAGTCTCATAGGCTATATTTTACCTGACCTTATTTGAGATTTAGTTTTTGAACTTCTTGTTATCGACTTCTAAAAGGTGGAGGTTCTCAATTCGTCTGCATCTATATTTTTATTTTTTGTATGTTTGTTATCTCATATCTCTAAAACCTCTGAACCAATTTGGATAATTATATTTTGTTTGAAAGGGTATGATTCCGATTAGGTCCCATTTAAAAAAAATCTAAATTGTATCTGTAATTTTTAGTAGGAGGATAAGGATGCAGGATATCTGAACCAGTTTGATTTAAAAGGGAAGGCTTTCATTGTAGTTTCATATAAGTTTCACCAAAAATATTTTAGTTTTTTTTATTAGCTAATCAATTTGTTTTGGTGTTTACACTCGCAAAGCCCGAGCATAGCTCTCTCCGTTACTCGCTAAGCGAGTTTAAATTTGTGGACAAGTGCCACTGTTAATGTTCATGTCTCGGCTCCGTATATCTGGGCCCCGATTCTGTAAGCTATTGAACAGCGATAACGCAAGTCGATCGCTTGATTTTTTTTTGAGAAATTTTCTTATTTACCACTTAAAAGTGCTAGAAGCGAAAATTTTATGTTTTTTTATTTTCCATTTTTTTTTATATTTCCGAAAAAAACACTTCTAGCACTTTTAAGTGGTAAATAAGATTCAAGCGATCGACTTGCGTTATCGCTGTTCAATAGCTTACAGAATCGGGGCCCTGGTAGGACGCACGCATTAAATACATGCATAGTATTATTTATTCCGTTTAGAATCCATATGTTTAAATTTTCAGCCAACTAAATTTTTCAGTGCCTCCAGAGTACTTCAAACGATTGCCTTATTAGTAATAAAATATAATTTGCTAGATTTCTGTATAAGTGACAATTGGCTTGTTGAAGTGTGAAAGTCGAAATCCGTTCGTTTGACTGCAGTCTCTTGTTTTGTCTCTTCTGCATTTCATGTTTTGTATGAGGGTGCGTAGATAGGTAGATATACTGTTGGTATTATTTGTTGTAAATATCTATATATTACTTATAATAAAACTGTAACGGGTCCAATTCTGTACATTGAAGATATTTTGAAAAAAATATTTGGAACGTACCTACTCTTGATTCCATACTGAAGCCAAAACTGTATTTTTTTTAATTTTTGTCTGTCTGTCTGTCTGTATCTTGGCTAGGCATCACGCCGAAACTATTGAATGAATTTATATGAAACTTGGTATGATTTGAGTTCATACTACGAGGTAGGACACAGGATACTTTACATCTCGAAAAATTTTAGGGTTCTCGCAGGATAGGGGTTGAAACTTATTTAAAAGAACACATACCACGCTGAAACTCATGGACGGGTTTTGATGCAACTTGGCCCTGTCTTAAGTTATATGATGGGTTAAATTGAGGACATGTTTTATCCCGAAAAAGTAAAGGGTTTCTGCGGGATATGGGTCCAAAGTTATGTTAATATTTATGTAATAATTTTTTTTTTTGAATGGTCCTCTATATTCGATACTGAAGCTAAACTATTTTACTTATTAATTGTGTCTGTCTGTTTGTCCGTATCTTGACAGCGCATTGCACCCAAAGTACTAAATGAATTCAAATGAAAAAAATGTTCTTGGGTGCTTAAAAAAGGTATTAAACAATTTTTTTTTGTTAATCGTGTCTTTCTTTCTGTTTGTCTGTATATTTGTTTGTTCACGCATCACGTAAAAACTAGTGGACCAATTGCAATGCGGTTTTCATTGTTAGATAGCTTAGGGTTTGATTTAAATCTGGTGTAATTGGTATCTCAATCCGGTGAGTTAGAAGCCGAGCAATTGATAAAAGTATTTTTGACGGCTGAAGAAATTTTGTTCAAATGTTGGTATATTGGTCCTGGAATAGCAAGCACATTATGGTTCTTTGAACCTAAAGAAAAGACCACGCGTGCGAAGCCGCGGGTACAGCTAGTATTAGAATCAAATGATAGCTTGCTTTGGTACCGACTTCAAAAAACTCTTTCTTATCTGCTGCTGTATTGAATGCTGCTAATTTTAGAAAAGTGATATTGTTCTGATTCGATTCTAATTGTTTTATTATTTTTAGTGTTTGTTTACAAAAGCACATTTAATATGTAGTAGTGTTCATTTTCACGTGAATTCAATGAATGTCGTCATCACAGCGAGCATTCCAGAAAAATTGTCAAAACTAAACCATTTTTGTTGTAACTGATACAAAGACTACAATCAAAGTTTACCCTTTTAAATCAAACAAGAATCATCCTACCCTTTCAAACAAAAATAATTATCCAAATCGGTTTATGCCGTTTTAGAGATATGAGGTACAAAAAACAATAAAAAGAAACAAATTAAAAAACGACCCTAAATCTTATAAAACTTAAAAGAACGTTTTTTTTTGAGGTCTGTGCTACACCCAATCCGAAACTTATTAAAGTAAGTAAGTATTACCTGGCACAGACCTAAAAATAGTGATTTCTTTCAACAATATTACATTCATACAAACATGAAATTTGCTAGGTATATATGCTTAGACCCCATTTAGATTAACATATTATACATGAATATTACGCATTTTCAATCATATTACATACTTAAACCTACACATCAATTTGAGAACCTCTTATTTTTTTAAGTCGGTTAAAAATAATGACGAATTGAGAATCTCCTCCTTTTAGAAGTCGATTAAAAATTAGCTGAGTTTATTTTCTATTCAGTATGGGGAAATCCACAGAACGTGTGGAAATCTTTATCTATAGCACATAGAGGAAAATGCTGATAGGAACCAAAGAGTAGGTATACAAATATGATCGGAACCATTAATATTAAAGAAAATAAAAGTGAAATGTAAATATTTTATTAGAAAAGAGTCAATCAACTATTCCTATTATTTTGACGGCCGGTTGGTCTAGTGGCAAGAGACCCTAAGTATGAAATCAAACGGTCGCAGGTTCGAATCCTGCAAGGAGCAATCATTTGTGTGATGAGCAGAAATTTTTGTTACCATGGATGTTACCAGAAATTTTTGTTACCTATTTTTGTCATGGATGTAACATTCGTATCTACGTATGTTTATCCGTTATCTAGTGCCCATAGTACAGGCTATCCTAGTTTGTGGCTTGGTGATTGGTGTGGAATTGTCCCGAATATATTATTATCTATAAAAACCTTGTAACTCCAATTATTTTTTTTTTTAAAAAACGTCGAATTCTTTGACGATATAACGTAAAAATTCAATGTAAACATACCTACATGAAAACATTACATACATCAATAGAATGTACAGAAAAATTATATTATATATTTGTAAATATATTAAAATTGTTTGAAATAGATAGGATAGACACTTATTTTACTATGTACATAAAAGTTAACGTAATGTTAGTAAGTTTAATAATACTAAGATATTTTCAATATTATTGTAATTAAGCTTAGCATAATTATTACATTGTCTGGTTAGCTTATAACATTAGTATTTGCTACACCCTAGTTAACAGGGTACATCTTTAGACATAAGGCTATTGTATGTGTGTGCATTAATAATAAATAAATAAATAAATAAATAAAATATAACTCACAAATAGCAATAATTGATCGAGATGTTATATCTTGAACAGATATTTTGAATACATTGAATTATGTATATTAAAGTGCATTTGATTATGAAATTTCAATTACCATAAAAACTTAATAAGGAGCAAAAAAATATAAAAATGCTGCACAGCCAATAGCTGAATAACATGTAGTAATAATGATTTTAATGAAGTAAAAAAAAAACGAACATTTTTATTTTTCTTTGTGTTTACAAAAATGTTAAAGATGTAGGTACAAGGAATACTTGATTGACCAAAAATATTTATTTTATTTTCGGATACGCATTTTTTTCTCAAATTTGGAGTCTTCTTCTTATAGCGTACAAAAAGATTTTCTTTTCATTTTATCTTTCTTAGTGTAAGAAAATGTGTTCGTGCTACTTTTTGTGCGTAAGCAGCAGAATCGAACTACGCGAAAATATATATATACTTACTTAAACCCCAGATTTTACTAATAAAAACCGAAAAAAATACTATAGAAAAATATATTCATACAAGTTTTTGTTCGCTCGCTTTTACCGTTATAACCGGTTTCGCAGTAGGTACTTGTATTGGCGCTAAAGCTACCAGCTGCGAGCAAGCAATGCAGCAGAATCAAAATATGCAAAAAAACACGGTAACGCGCGCTCGCTTTGGGCCTTATAAAAAATTGCGTTTCACTGAAAATTAATATTTAGAAAAAATATGTCACTTATATTTTCTATAAAATTGAGCCGCGTGGTCTCTTTCAGCTTTTCCCCGATGTGCTATAGGATTTTCCCATATTGACTAGAACAAAAAACACCAGTAGGTACCTATGTTATTTGGGCGCTCTTTTTCGACCATAATTATTTCTATATTTTTACCAGGTTGCACAACGCAAAGGCGCCTGGTAATGTGTTTAACAGCCTATGTACGTCTCTTCTTTTGTGGACCATTTTTGATGATTCTTAAGTCAATTGATTTGTCTTAATCTTGTGAGTGCTACTAAAGACATGACAATTCAATATGGAGACAACCCGTTACTAGTGTCTGCTTCCTGTCTAGTGTCGCCAAGCACATTTCGGAGAGCCAGCCCGAATATTGTTATTCTCGGGCTGTCTCTCCGAATATCGAATATCTCGTTGAGTAGCTTTTTTTAAATCATTAGTCTTTTGATCATTTTTTATTACATTAGGTCCTATTTAAGTAAGATGACTCACATTTACGAAATTACAACAAAAATGATCTACTATCAAGGGTCAATTATTAGTTCACGAGATATCAGACAAAGTTAACGAGCGTCAAATGGTCCACATCAATAGCTGGGCATTCATGATCACTCTGTCACGTTAAATTGTGTTTTATATAGTTAGGTGTACACTAAATGGAGTTGGATGCGATGTCGAAGGTATACAGCCTAAATTTTACTGCGAGTTATAAGTGTCAAATCCTAACTCTTTTGATGAGATGCCGGTCCTATAGATTTCCTAACTCTCTACAATCCGTAGCATTGCGCCGATGACGGCTCAATAGCCAGATCATGCTATTGCAGATTTCTTCCTGTGAACCCTTCGATTAATATAACATGAATGGATGGGCCCAAGCGGCGGATTTTTGAAGTCTGAGCGCCGGCTCCTACTTGGACTCAGTCGGTCTTTGTCCGTGTGAGGCGACACACGATCGCGAGCGTTCCGCTCTCCCCTTGAGAAAGACCAGCGGATATGGCTGAAGCGGATATAGTTGGAATAATTCATCTTCTATATGTGATTAACTCCCGTTTTCGTCTTTTACAAGTTCTGTACAAAATACCATGGTATAAAAAACGACTTCAAATGGTTTAACTAATTAATTTATAAAAAAGTACTGATCCAATTTGGATGAAAATTATATGGGGCTATCACTGAAAGACTACCCTTTGAATAAAAGAACAACCCTCCAAATCGGTTTAGAAATGTTAGAGATTTGAGGCAATATAAACACAAAATAAAACGAATGACTAAAAAAACTATTTACTCACATAAAACTACTATAACTATTTATATGGGACCACCTGTAGTGTGACCCTTTCAAACAAAAAAGAATTTTTAATATCGGCCTGTAATTGACGGAGAAATCGGAGTACATACATAGAAAAAAAACATACATACAGTTGAACATATAACAGTCTCCTTTTGTGAAGTCGATTAATAATAGATAAAAATACGAGTAGGTGATCTTTTTTTCTCACATATAAATTATATTCAATACGTATTTTTTGTAACAAATGCATGAGAAATACTTATATCAGGTGTTAATGTATAGAAGTCGCAGCGGCTCTTTGTGCTTGTGAAGCTAGGCTCTGTGAACGATTGCGCAGGTACTGCAGTGAGGATAAAACAGCATAAAATAAGAACGAGATAGAATATGCAAAAAAGTAACCGTGAGTGAGGCAGTTATACAAAGCAGTCTTCACATTCAAAATTGGGATTGCGCCTGAAAACTAGCAGTTTGCGCAGCGACTTGCAGACAACTTCCGAGTCAAAAACTTCCGCTGCAACTACTGTTTATATAAACCAGAAACCGATTGTTGACTCGTTATTTTTGAGCAAGTAGTATAGACAAGGCCCGTGCATTCATTATAAATTGGTCGAAGTGTGATCCTACATCTTTTTGATGGTTTATTTGGGACGGAGTTGTCATCCATCGAGCCAGTCTGGTAGTGGTTTGGAGTGATTGTGTGGCTCTACATTTTTGACCTCCTATTATTAGAGTCACGCCGAATGGAATGACCGTGATTGCGTCCATCTTATAATTTATTCAACCGCAAAAATAATTTTATTACATGGTATAATTGATAATAACAAGTTTTTAGATTATCTTTCTGTTACTTTATAATAAAAAACAAAAAATACAAAATGGTATATTGATAATATTTTTTGCGCGAAAATAACCGTTTTTATATTAATAAATGAATTTAATTTAATCAAAACTAGTTTTTGTTTGTGACATGGCTACGGAACCATACTTTATGGATGACCCGACACGGATTTTTGCCGCTTTTTATTGTTATCGACTATCGTAGGCGGATGCGCCATTGCGCACTAATCTTAGTTCTAAGGATGGTTGGTAGTACGATGTGCTGATGTAGTACCAGTGATGTACAGTGCGCACTTAACTATATGTATGTATGTGCCTAAATCTCTATAACTGGTAGAGCGATGGTAGCATATAGTAGTATATAGTGCAACTTAGAATCCAACGGTACCGAGTTCGGTCCTAGGCTCCGCACCAATGACTTTTCCAAGTTATGTTCGGTTACGGAGGACACGTTAAACTGTCGGTCTCGGTTGTTTTTGATTAATAGCTGTCGTTAAGCCATATCAGACACCTTCGGGTCAGCACTACCTCGTACGACAATCAAGCAAGCAACTGGTGTGTTGATTTTGGATTTGGTGTAGTTATGTAAGTAGGTAGGGTCAACGAAGGGAGCCGGTGTTCCTAAACAATAGTAAAATACTCACATATTATACATGGTCGGTGTTCTGTCATTCTTCTTGTCATAGTTAATAGAACTATAAACTAAATCCTTTTTCTTGTTGCGTTTTCTTCCAGGTAGCCATATAATACCAAAACTTGTTGATGATTTTGCGTTTTTGGGATTATTCGATATTGGTTCGTATGATTTTTGAGACGTGCTTGGTATGCCGCTTGAAACCTTTCCGCTAGCTCCTCCTAAAAATGAAGGAGCTCTCGAACTTTCTTTTCCCTGCGAAACAGCTCCAAATGTGCCGGTTTTGCTTGGCGTGGAACCGAACGTGCTCGTTTTGCTTGCTGTTGATCCAAAATTACTTGATTTGTTTGCAGTCGAACCGAATGCCGAAGTTTTACCCACAGAGCCCATACCCATAGACTTTCCGCCAAAGCTTTTGCCAGACAGGCTGGCCCCACTCTTACCAGTGGAGCCAGCCAATTTTTTGGGTATAGGGGCCAGATTGACAGTCTGGAAATGATACATATGAATTATACGTAGACACTTATAGGCAGTGGGTAGGTAGGCACGGCTGCTTATGTTAAAAAACTTGTTTCTAGGTAGGTTAACAGCCCTCTACTTTTTTGTTTAAATAACAACTTTTGGGTAAAGTTATAAACATACGGCGCGTTAGGTACATATGTAGGTATGCTATTAAATTTGTTTTTGATGTTGCCGCGCATATTGAGACCATGTACTTACTTAAAAAATAACTTCATATGCAAGAAGGTAGGTACCTACCCATTTACAGAAGAATTAGTCTCAGGAACAGTTAATTGAGAAAAACTATAAATCTCTATAACTACAAGTCTCTTTCGCAAGCATAGAATATCTTAACTATGTATACATTACTAAAGTTATTGCTTAGCCAGGGAAAATAAAAAAGTAGCCAAGAATCGGCTTAACATAAAAACCTTATCTGCCATATGGTGCAAGCTGCATTATTATATTTACATATGTAAGGGTCATAATAAGAAAAACAGTTCGCCGACTAAGTATTAGCAATCATAAACATTTTGACCGTTGCAATTTATATCCAAGAAGGGACATCGTTAGAAACAAATTTAAATACGGTTTTCTAGTAAAATTAAAGACTTACTGTTTAATCCGTCGGTATTGAGATGAGCACTTTGTCTTCAATCCACGTGTACATTAGAAATATTTATGACATGGTTAACGGTACCAAGAAGCATGAACTCTCGTTCGGTGATGGTTCGATCGTGTGTGGTAGTGTGTCGCGTGCGCGAGCGCAGCCGACCGCGGTGAGGACGACTGCTGTGTGTTGCCACACACCTGCCGCTTTTGGACCGATGAATCAAACTCGTATTAGGTATATACTTTATGATTATTATATATAATGTTGATCGTTTAGAAGCTTAATAATATTAGTAAAGCGGGCGTGCCGATGCGATGACCGCCAAAACCATTTACCAGCTTTATGAAAATATTTTGCGTTTTTGGGGTATCTACCTACATTATGCCTACCTACCATAAACAAAATATTACAATATACATATATAAATTAAATAAAGTTTTATGCCGGCTTTTCTTGCAGTCTCGCAGCATGGCTATTGAAGCAATGGCATGGTTATTGTAAGTTAGTATTTCTAATCCGATGGTAGAGTCAGATATAACTTGTATGAGTGCGAATATATATTTGTGATTTTAATTTTCAGGTACTTACCTTAGCATAGACAAAGTAGGTATTTTTTTAGAATACAAGCTGCATAATACGAGTACAACCAGTAATATCTCAATTATGGTATAGATAACAGAGCTTCTTAGGTTATGAATCAAACGATGATATGATAAGTGAATCGGCCCATTAGTCTCGGAGTTTTTTTTTTGATATCATGCTTATTAAATTATATATTAATAATATATATTATTATATTTATAATTATATATCAGCTCTTTTGATCTGTCGATTTTGTAATCCTGATTGATATTACCTACTTATGACTCTAGATCTATCTAATCGTAACCTCTGATTATGACCTCTAATCTGCGACTGTGGCATCTAAATAAGCATCTAAATATGCGGACCAAGGCTTGTATAGTGCTTTACTCAAACAATGCGAGGAATTTAAATAAAACCAGCTTAGTATAGTAAGAATTTACTTAAACAATGCAACAACAACGAAAACAACAACGACAACGACAAAGACAACAACAACGACCACAACAACAGAAAAAGAAACAGAAACAGAAACATAAACAGAAACAGAAACAGAAACAGAAACAGAAACAGAAACAACAACAACAACAATCACGATCACATCAGCTTTCAAAAAGAAAAAAACCATCAAAATCGGTCCATTCGTCTGGGAGCTACAACGCCTCTCTTTTCGAGTTCGGTGGTTAACAAAACCACAGAATAAATAATAGTACTAAAAAAACACGACAATAATGGATTTTCAAAGGAAATTGCTGGCCGCAAAACACGACAGTAATGAAATTCCATACAACTTTGCTGGCGCCTATTCAAGCAGCGCGGCAAGGTCGACTTTGCCTAAAGAAGGTTATCGAAATAATGACCACATTACAAGCTTGTTTGAGTAAAAGTATAATGATGTCATATATTGATCACCAAAACCAACATTTTCAACATAATTATATTTTATTACTATTATTATTAGATTATATTTCTCATTTTCGAGACATGTTGTAATGCGCGGTTTACGTCCTTATTTCTTTTGATATTAGGTAGTATGTAAGTACCGATCGAACTGCAAATTTACTACGAAACCGACGCAGAAAGAGTAAGAAATCGGTCCACCTCCTACTCGTACTACTGAATGAAGTAGCCTCCATTACAGGACGCCATTGTTGTAGTCCTGCATTGAGCAAGTCCATCCATTGACCTCCGTCATTCTTCACACTATCATCTGATTAATGACTACAAAAAAAACATGACAAAATCTCGAACCAACGAAGGACAAAGAAGTAACAATTTGAAAATTACACAAAATGACCAATTTAATTGAAGTGGTATCACCCACCGTCCAATAGAGTAAGAGCACACACATGCAGCAGCCGTACAACTACATTCCAGTATGGTTTGTACGAACTTTCGCAATAAACGAATAGCAGCCAGTAGGTATGTAACTTACGTCATTCTTATATGGTAATTTACCATAATAATATTGTAAGGACGGCATCGAGGTTTGCTGATTCAGAGGCATTCTGGTTTTGTTTCTTTTTCCAAGTCATAAACACGTGAAATATCTTTGTATCAATAAATTTGACAGAAAGATTGTTTAACCTTTTTATATGGAGCCAAGCATATAAAAAGGCCATTTTGAAACAGCCGCCAATTTGAAAAAAAAAACAACTGAAGAAAATCTTCAGGAAAGAAAATCACCGAGGTGATAATCAATAAATGAGTTTTCACCTCACAAGCTCGGAAAGATTCTGTTTGTCATTCGAAATCTGAGTGCAAAACTGCATTTTACCCGCTAGCGTGGAAAGAGTTTTTAAAATTAAAACCTTTCTATTCTAATTTTTTCTCTAGCGCCAATCCACTGAAAATACTTTATTACTAATTTATACTATATTATTATCCGATTTGATTCTACTCTATCTGACTCTAATCGACTCTATCCATCTCTTTTCATTTTCAATTATTTTCTACTCTATTCTATTCTGTTCTATTGTGTTCTAGTGTGTTCTAGTGTGTTCTAGTGTGTTCTAGTGTGTTTTAGTGTGTTCTACTGTGTTCTACTGTGTTCTACTCTGTTCTACTCTGTTCGACTATATTCTATTATGTTTACACATCTACCAGGCATCCCACGACGGCCCATTTATTTTTATTATTATTATAAACACTAATTTAATATGTTATTTTAGCTGTTTTTCTTGCACCTAGCATTTTCCTCGCTGTAGTGAGGTGAAAAGTTTTGTGTTGCGCACGGCAGCAAAGTTATTTGGCGTCTCGTACTTTTGAAACCCTCGCTACGCTCAGGATTCTATATTTGAACCACGAGCGAAGTGACAAAGTAATACCATAGAATAAATAATAGTTGGTATTACTAAACTTTAGGTGGTTCTAGGGAGTTCATTGTACACAATTAAGCGTGGGTGATCCAACAAGACATCTATGGTAAAAAAAAGATTGTCTCTGAAAATATATTATGTTATAATGGTCTGTTGACAACCTTTATTCTTATTTATAGGGCAAACATTGCGAACTATTTCTGCATGCATACTTGCCATTTGCAAAATGTCGGAGCAATAATAATTGTTCTACGAAGTCAGGTATAAACGGCACAGGAGTCTTTATGCCTTGCCTTTACCTAATAAAGGACAAATGAAGACGGTGGAACATGTGATAGGTATACAAGTTCAGAAATAGATTGGCAAAGCTCCTAAAGTGTGTTGCAAGTGTTGGAAATGTTAACTACTATAGTCTAAGTCCGTGCGTCCATCCAGCCTGGCTGGCAACCTCTCATTAATGTAATAAGATATGACGCATAGGGTCATAGTTGATATGATGACAAGAGATAAGCTTCGCTGCGTCATATCTTACTTATTACAATTAATTAAAGATTGACACAATCTATATACATCAGAAATCATTAAATAAATTAAAAAAAACACCAAATGCCAAACTATGTTTGTGTGTTCGTTTTTTTGTTCCTCTTTCACGCAGCAACTATTGACGCTGACGGATTGACGTGACTTTTATATATGTATATACACTTCAAGGACACGAAAATCATTAGACATGCGTGTAAACCGCGGGGCCCAGCTAGTCATATGTATAAAAATCTATTAGCCCTGCGCTACGTCATTGGTTTATGCAGAATCGAATATTACCTAGTATCTAAGGTCCTGTACCTAATCTTAATGTGAATACCAAACGTCGCACTCTGCTCTACCTGGTAATGATAGTAATTATGTTGCTCTACTGAAGATATCTTTCCTTCCTATATATATGTATTGATAATAGAGCGATGTTTTACTCATTAGCACCGTCGATTGCTCCCCACTTAACGTTGGTAGATCCGCACAAATGTGTTATTAAGTGGCAATTGATATTTATTAACCGGTCACGACCAGCAGATTGTTGCCGGCCGTGCTGTCCTTTGGCATAGTTTGTTTAATGTATAATGGTTAGGTATATGTCGCATTGTTTCAACATATTGATAGGTAGGGTTGAAAAAGGGAAATAGCAAAAAATATGGTTTCTAAGTATTTAATTGAGCGACATATCTATTGTCATCTAACTGGGTCGCACCACTAGGTAGTAGTGTGGGGTTCCATATAGGGTATTGCCTTTTCTTTGAGAGTTTCCAACTGGTTTCATTCGCTTTGGTGATTACGTTTCTAGGTCAAACAATTTATGACGGATACACACATTTTTAATGACTTTGGCGGGATAATATAATCATGTCCCAAAACACTACGGGCCGAAAAAAATGTGAATAATATCTACTTCAGTTTGTTTGTTTGTCGTATGAGGTAGTGCTGGCCTCTGATGTCAGAGTTTGTCAAGCCGCCTGAGGCGAAATGCTGAGGCATATTGAGGGCGAATGCTGTTAATTAATAACAGTCGGGACCGACAGCTTAACGTGCCCTCCGAAGCACGGAGCGATGCAAAACCGCACATACTCGTAACTTAGATAAGTCATTGGTGCGGAGCGTAGGATTGAACCCGCTATTGTTGGATTCTAAGTTGCACTATAGAACCGTTAGGCTACCATCGCTCTTCTACTTCAGTTTAAAACCTATTCAACTACAACCCCAAATAACCGACGCAAAAATAATCACACTAATATTATGAAGGCGAAAGTTTGTATGTACGAGTATGTAAGGGTATGTTTGTTACTTCTTCACGTTTAAACGGCAGAACGGATTTGAATGAAATTTTGTATGGAGGTAGCTTATACCTTGGATTAACACATAAGCTACTTTTTATCCCGGAAAAATCCGGAGGGATGCTGATGAAACCGCAGGGTGCAGCTGGTATATGAACATTTATTGTACCTATCTTATATTGTGTTTTTTTTATTTTACTTTACTTTAATAGTTGTAATCATCGACCCTATTTAATAGGGTCGATGGTTGCAATTGCAAAATTAGACTTAGTATTTACATTAACTTTAATAATCTAAAATTCCAAATTTTGAAATAAGCTTTAAAGACAATTGCTACTGTTTAGTTACCTATAAGTATTAAATATTTTTGAAATGACCTTCTAAATACCTTCATTATGATACATCACTCGAAAGGTTTTGGTAATATTTTGTTCCGTCTGATATACAATATGGCAGCTGTGAGCCGCCGTATTAATTTTCTTGACACTTGATGTATCCTATAGCACTCTCGTGATCATGACGAATCCAATGATACGTCATTTATTAGGCTGTAGGACGTGTCTAAGAAACGTGCAAAAAAATAAACAAACAAACATACATACATACAATCCAAACACATAACCCCAATGAGTTATATATAACATCATTGCATAACCCTCCGTGCACTCGGGTAAAAAGGGGTGCGATCTAAAAATAAAATTTCATTCACTCTACATGTATAAAATTATTTATTACGTTTTATACATTTGACGCTGTGAATGCTGGGATCTGCATTATAATTACCTAGTAATAAGAAAATGTACTCTCTATCTGTCGAAGCCATAGAGTTCCCGACTTAAGGTCTCTCAATAAACATTCTCATTCTCATCTCGCTGGTGCTGTGAGAACCAGCAAAGAGAATTCAGGAAACAGGTTGCAATATTTTGGTAGCTGGTGGTTATAACAAAACCCTCCTGTTATAGGGGAGCCCATGTTCAGCAGTGGACTTCGTCGGGCCGATGATGAAGATCGTTCATAATCATCTCTAGAGTTACTTATGTTTTCCGTCCCAGTCTGTTACTGTAAAGTTAGAAGGCCGAAGCGAAGCGAAGCAGTAGCTTATATAAAATTGCCGACAGAAAACATTTTAAGAGCTGACCAAAATAACAATATGCTGCTGTTTAAATAATATTCACTGAAAAATAGTCAAACTATTAATATACTTTAGTTTGCGTGTATTCGAAGTTCCCCGGTACAATAATGGATAGGTAGGTATACCCATATTAATAACCCATTTATATGGCGACAGAATAAGGATTACCCCATTACCTTGGTGATATCTGTCTAGAGTACTCGTACGAAGCAGCTTTTTCTGTTTAATAATTCAGAAGATGTCTTGCAGTTGGACAGTATTCGTAGACGCTGAACAATGCCTACGTGACCGAGCTAGTTGCTTTGAACAACTTTAGCGCTTAGCGAAGAACACCGCCTGCGAATGCACTAAGGTATTTAATAAAACGGTTTCCTCTTCGTAATATTAAAACAGTGCATACCCTAGAAATAAAAAAAAAAAAACTAAAATTAAGTAAGCAGTGGCAGCGTTAAATAACTACGTGTTTTTATTTTTTTATAAATCATCTTTGGAGAATTTTGATCCTATTCGTAATTACTAATTATATAAAGATTACACATTCTTAATTCCTGTTTCAACTTCTACACAACAATAAGCGATTGTGTCTGCAACATATCCATTGAAATCATTGATCCTTCTATTAGGATCAATGATTATAATGTATTATGTAACTATGTATATCGTATGAGGTAGTGCTGAAATCTGTTGACAGAGTTTGTCAAGCTGCAAATGGTTACTGACGTGGCTAACGACTGTAACGACTGCCGGCGTACCTATCCTATAATTATCATAAGGCAGTTACTATAATATGATAGACATAGAAGTCATTATGATTTTGAAAAACCATACTACTTAGGATCATTTCAATGCATAAGTTTATACACTGATAGTAATATTATTTTTTATGATTTGGTTCACTTAGGTCAGATTCCGCTTTCATTGGAATAGTAGGGATTGAACATTATATACTCTTACAGACTTACGTTTTACCTCTTCCGGATTTCTTGTCTTCTGGTTATAATGCAGAGAAAAATTGTTGATAGCTGTCAAACAGACAGGTGACAGATTCTAATGTCAACCTTCAAACATCCAGTACTGACAGCTAATATCAGAAATGACAAACAATGTCAAAAATGACAGGCAATGTCAATGTATAAAACATTACATATAATTACATCATGTATATATAATTACAGTCAATGTATAAAATGACTGCTAATGACAAAAATGACAGACAATGTCAAATATGACTGAACATAACAAAAATGACAGCCGATGTCAAAAATGACAGGTGATATATAAATATAAACAATGAGAAATTAAGCAGTCTTACTTACCTATAGGGCAATTTGTTGCATATAGATGCCTATAGTAACTAAAAATAGTTTTGGATAAATCCGTGTACCATGTAATTTTTGTCATTGCATGTAATTTTTTTCATCTGCTGTCAATACTGGATGTTTTGAGGTTTGACAGCAATCACCTGGCAATTTGACAGCTGTCATATCAAATGAAGATCTCGATGAGATCCATCACTTCTCTAAAGAAACTATTAGTATAGGACCAATAGTTTCCGAGCAATAGCTGTTTTAAGTTTGACAACTGTCATCCAAAACGAAGTTATCGATGAGATCTATCACTTCTGTAGAGAAGCTACTTATTCAACGATCAATAGTTATAGAATGAGACAATTTTCTATCTTATTGAAATGAACTAAGTATCTTGTTTTTTCAACGTATTTTAACTAAATGAAGACAGTTAATGCCGAATCGAACTAAATCTGATTAATGTCAATAAGGGTCAAAATCGTATGACGCTAAGTTTTGTAATGTAGGTATGATATGTGAGTTTGTTTTGTTTAATTTAAGTGTTTTTTTGGCAGTAAATTATAGTTTTTCTGCTTATACTTTTAATTTTATTGTTTTTTTTAGGTATGACTTATTTTATTTATTCGGTATTTTTTTAGTTTGTTTTGTTTAATTTACGTGTTTTTTGGCAATAAATTATAGTTATTACCAAAAATCACGTAAACTTTTAATTTTATTGCATACCTTTTTTTTCTACAATGGGCGCAGGTGAACAGGCCGTCAGGAGCAAGTGGCGCCCGCCAGCCGTAGCCGCGGCGACCGCAAGACGTAAGCGCGGTGACGGCGGGTTGACCGCCGTGCCGTAAGCACAGAATACTAAATAGTTACTGCGTAACGCCGAGCCGAGGCGTTGCCGATCCGGTGCCGGGCCGTGAAGTCTGGCAGTGACCTTTAACATGCCCTCTGGAGCACAGAGCGATTGCCAATGATCATATATACATAATTATGTAAGTAATGTGCCCTCCCAGAAATAAATCCAAGATAATAATAGGCAACATCCAGCTTCGCAATAATTGCTCTTTCCCTTAGAGAAATGATCACGGTTACTGGTTTCTCTAAGCTCTTTCCGTAGAAAATCTATGGCAAGTGTTAGTAAGTATTGTTGTTTGTTTGTGTATGAGGTAGTGCTGGCCTCTGATATCAGAGTTTGTCAAGCCGCCCGAGGGCCTCTTACATGGCTTAACGACTGCTATTAAAGTAAGTATTAAACCAAATAGATTTTTCACCTCACAAGCTCGGAAAGATTCAGTTTGTCATTCGAAATCTGAGTGCAAAATTGCATTTTACCCGCTAGCGTGGAAAGAGTTTTTAAAATTCGAACCTTTCTATTCAATAATTTTCTATACCGACAATTCACTGAAAATACTTTATTACTAATTTATATTATATTATTATCCGATTCGATTCTACTCTACTTGACTCTATTCGCCTCTTTTTGACTCTACTCGACTCTATTCGTCTCTTTTCATTTTCAATTCTATTTTACTCTGTTCTACTCTATTCTACTGTGTTCTACTCTGTTCTACGCTATTTTACTCTGTTCTACTCTATTCTACTCTGTTCTACGCTATTCTACTCTGTTCTACTATATTCTACTCTATTCTACTCTATTCTACTCTATTCTACTCTATTCTACTCTATTCTACTCTGTTCTACTCTATTCTACTCTATTCTACTCTATTCTACTCTATTCTACTCTATTCTACTCTATTCTACTCTATTCTACTCTATTCTACTCTATTCTACTCTATTCTACTCTATTCTACTCTATTCTACTCTATTCTACTCTATTCTACTCTATTCTACTCTATTCTACTCTACTCTATTCTACTCTATTCTACTCTATTCTACTCTATTCTACTCTATTCTAATCTGTTCAATCTGTTCTACTCTGTTCTACTGTGTTCTACTTTGTTCTATTCTATTCGACTCTTTTCAACCCTATTCGACTCTAACGACTCTTTTTGAATCTATTCTATTCGATTCTGTTCGACTCTATTCTTTTATGTTTACACATCTGCCAGGCATCCCGCGACGGTTCAAAATGAACCGTCGCGGGATGGATGAGAATCGAATAATCAAGATTTCCGGGTTCACCTCTGTGAAAAGTTTTGTGTTGCGCACGGCAGCAAAGTTATTTGGCGTCTCGTACTTTTGAAACCCTCGCTGCGCTCAGGATTCTATATTTGAACCACTCGCTTCGCTCGTGGTTCAATCCTAGAATCCTTCGCTTGCTCAGGTTTCAATACAAGTACTCTCGCCAAAAAATCACTTTGCAGCCTTGCATAACAAATAACTATTATTCTCTTTGTATCCAAATGACAAATATTTCGGGGGATATGGTGAATATCTACAAACAATAAACTAAACGTATCTACCATCTACCTAAAATTCTACAAATCCCCATTGATGGGCTGATCAATGCTATTTGCTTCGTTTAGCGGCATGTTCCTAACATGTGTCATTTCTTTCGGTATACAGTGTATTTCTTATACAACGGTTATGCTAATGAAAGAAGTGCGCGTGCAAGCCACGAAGACATTGATCATCAGCTAGATAATACGCACACGCCACACAGCTTTTAATATAATAACAGTAACTACCGAATATCGGAGCAAGTCTGGGACATACTAACTAATATCTAAGCTGCCTCGTGGTTTCGCGAAATTGCCGTATTCCGGGTATGCGGTTGAAGCCAGGACCGTAAAGGCCGGATACGGCTTACAGAATGTATAATTTTGTTTTAGTTAATCTCTTCACAAATCGGCATGGCATCGACTGCTTCAAACCTTCATAAGCAAAACCTGCATTTAATAAATAGCTAGTCAATAAAAATCGGGATGAAAAGAGATGTGTGTTTTTTACTCAAGGTCTATAATACTAAGTACGTCTATAAACTCCTCTGAGTTTGGTGGTCTGGAAGATATACATTTTAGTGATAAGGTCAACCTAACTAACTATCCAAGTATTTTGACGTTTTGTCCCACAAACTCAAATCAAAATCAACGTATGAAAGTTTTTAGTCCGTCATTTATTAGATAGAGTAGGTTACATAGTTTTATTGCATACTTTAATTAACCAAGCACAAATTAAAAAAATGTTAATCCTTTGTAGACTTTAAAGAAATGATAAAATTTTATATTATAGAAAATAAAAGTATGTCAATACTTAGATAAATATGTGACAATGTCAAACCTCTTTCATAATAATACTCATTTGAGATCTCTTAATTCTTTCATAATCCATTTCATTCCATTTGATTGTTTGTCATTATTAATTCTAAATTCAAATAACCTGTCATTCAACTGGAGTATTTTAAATATATATGATAATACCTTCGTAAGTGGTTGTTTTGATCCATATTGTTGAAGCACGAACAGTCTGTGATAATAATGCTCCTATTGTTCCTGTACTTTTGTGTCCACTGGGGTTTGGTCCCTGGGCTAGTGGAACAAACCCAAAGCCTAGGACCGCCTCGTGACAAATAAACTGAATGTTCAAAACCATTTTAACATTGAGATAAAGGATATTCTTTACCGTGTGAGCAACTAAATATTATCCCTTAGGGGGATCATCTTGTACACTTTCCCCTTTTACAATAGGCGGTCTTACCGTAACGTTTTAATTACTATTTTGCGCAAAGAGTATAATGCCTATTAACTATTTGCCCATACTATGTATTGTAGTGAGCGTAAGCACGTCAACATTCTAAGAATTTGTCGTAGGCAGCTATAGTTATGCACCTACTACAATATATATATCATTGAGGTCATTTGCAGTAGGACAGGGTTAATCAGATAGCACACTGATCAAGTAAAAATATATATTACCACACAGAATTACTGGAAAAAAATACTTACAATACACGTAAACTAAAATCAGAACACAAACATTTTTATAACCTATATTTCAGTCAGTTCGTACAATCACTCCTATTAATATATATACGTTCTTACAAAAAATATACTAAAATCTAAGAAATTAAGAGAAACAATAAATATTATAGTTTCGTGTAGTTCTTAATAAATACTTTGTTTCGCGTAGTCACGAGCCCAGAAATTTAAACGTACAGATTTTAATTATTGTAAACATTTAAATTTAACGGACGAAGTATTCAAAATAAAGTACATACTATTATTATTCCATATCTAAGTAAACTTTGCATCGAGTTTGTTGATAATAATGAGTAAAGTCTTAATTTTGATACAATTTTATACACTTAGTTATGACACAGAAAAAATAATAGTTGGTTTTGAAAAGAACACGGAGCACATACATTTTGTCAAATATAAAGTTTTTACCTCAGACCTTGTGGTTGTACAAAGAAAATATATCAACCTGAGATACTTTATAACTACCTACAAAAAATACATATTTATTTTCAAAGCGTCATACAAACATTTTTTAGTTGAACAAAGGTTAAAAATGAATATCTAATAATAGCATAGAAAACAACAAAATGTTAACAATTTGTCTTTTGTTCGCACCAATCAACAAATTAGAAGTTAGCAAAATTAGTTGTTCGCATACTCAATGGTATCCATAATAGGAAAATTATGGCACTGGATACCATAACTACTATATACTGATAGGTACATGAAAAATATAGTGAGATTGATCCGTAATCAACACAAAAAATACATATTTTGAATCATTATATTGATCGTCAGTTGCTTGTAAACAAACTTACGGAGGTAAATATTTCTAGAGTTAGGAAATTAAAATGACTAACTCCAATGTTTTTTCAACAATAAGTTCATTTACCTTATTGTTTATCAACAACAAAATATAGGTGTAAGTCCATTATTATCATGAAACAATTCTACTCAGATAGTTAGACAGATCTTCAAGTGTAAAAACTGGAGCAAATCAAGCGGTAGCACCGCCCACACTTATTAGAACGATTGAATAGGTCTTAGGTCATTCCTTTAGTGAAACAACATAACGAGATCTAGTAGTAATGTTATGGCGTTTGTTGTTGAGGCTAAGGCCAACCTCAAACGATTGACGCCACTATTTGTCATTTGTATAGTAGTACGCATCGGCAATTTATAAAGTACCTACAACTAGCTGACAACTCCGTAGTCTTCTCGTTATCTCACAGTAGCTGTATTTCTCGGGGAAAAGCAGCCTGTCCATCTGGAATAGGGAAGCTTTACACCAGTGATATGTTTTTCACAATTGCATCTGTAGTTCTTACCTACAAAAACATTCAAAGAAATAACTTTCCTCTTGAATGTAGGTAAAACATTTTTAGTTTCTAACCAGTTATATCACATATCACACTAATTTTATAAATCAGAGAAATGGCCAGTTTTAAACTGGTCAAAAAATGAATACTCTCTTATCCAGCGGAAAACTTCGTCTGCGCGATGCCGAACTCCATACATTAGAACGGACAGTAGTGACAGTCCATACAAAATGTCATAAAATGCATAAAGCGCCATCTATCTTTTATCTTTAGAAGTGTGCGTGTGTGTATGTTTATTACTGCTTCACGCTCAGACAGCTGAACAGATTTAGATGAAATTTGGTACCAGGATACCTTATATCCTAGATTAACACATAGGCTTATTTTCATCATCATCATCTATCATCATAATCAACGCGGGTAAAACCGCGGGGTCAGCTAGTGATTTTATAAAGTCCCGTGTCCCGTGTCAGTAGCTATAATATTTTTATTCTTTAATATATTCGAAGGTTGGAAGGTCTACCGTATCGTATTCGGAAAGAATAAAGCAAGACGATAACAAACTTGAAGATTACCTACAGTTTCCGTCAAGAAATTGTGAAGAATCAAACAGTTACAGAACAGAGTTATAGAACATTGTCATTAATTGTACCTATCTGTGTAGCAAACAACGATTTTTGTATTTGAAAGTCAGTCAAATACATAAATTTTAGAGATACACCTACCATAATAATTCTACATTATTGCTAGGTACTTATCAATTGGTACTTACGTCAATTTTATAGGTTTCACTTACTATGATGATTAAGTTCTCTAATAATTTTCTAAAGGAAAATGTTGTATCACGGACAGGACTCGAACCCGCACCATCCGTGCCTCTGCGCGTCACATGCCTTAACCAATTCAGCCACCGTGACCTCTACACCGCAAAATTTTTCCTCCAGTTTGTAATACCAACTTACGAGGACGGTAAATTTCATCTACTGGCAGCTTGGTTGAAACTAACCACTAACATGGCTTAACTTCGTATCGTAAACATAACGCCTCCCAAATCAAATGTTTTTGTATCTCATACATTTATAAAGGAGGCTGAGTTGGTTAAGTCATTTGCCGCTCAGAAGCACGGATGATGCGGGTTCAAGTCCCGTCCGTAATCCAATTTTATTCTTTAGAAAATGATTAGATATATTCTCACTAAGCAGGCGTTAATGTTACAATCATTTAAAAAAAAAGTTGTTTGATCGCTATGTGGAAATACTTTTTTATTTCCTTCTAATAACATTGCATACCCATAACATAAGTTAATCCTTAACAAATAAATAAACACTCCATAATGAGTACAGTCATGTAATATATCGCTACAAGTAGGTGTATTAAAAGTAGTTACCAGCTAAAATCTTACAGATCATGTACCTACCTACACCCACGCAAGATGCAAGGCAGTCATGTGATCAATTTGTGACACTGAGTACAAGTCGATAATATGAGTCACTAACTTGTGTAGATGAATCAAGGCTGCGATTTTTAAATATCACCGAGTGACCGAAATGACCGATAGTCACTAATTTGCCAAAAGTCGTATTTTTGAATCGCACTGGTTGAGAAAAAACTCATATCTAATATGATATCGTTTACTAATGCCCACTCCCCCATTTGTATATGAAATCACCCAGTGCCTTTCTTGTCAGTTCATTAATACTTCAATCCAAAGATTTGTTTTGTTTTAAAGTGCTGATAAACCTGAGCACACGCTGTTTTTTAATAATAAAAATGTTTGACATTATATGAAAATATATGACATTCAAAAATCGCCTCCGTATGTACTCGTACTTACGTCAAATTAATTTTATCGTGCGATATTATCGCTGTACGATCGGAGCCTATAAGCAGTGTCTCATGATACACTGTAACCGTTATTAGATACTTGTTATTAAATATTTGGTTGCTGTATACTATAGTTACAAATTCTTAAAAACGCTCCACTTATAATTTAACCATTGTAAATACTATTCTTATCAAATACAAAATGCATTAATACCATTTTGTCACTGGGCTTATTAGAATTATGTCATTAATAATAAAAATGCGGTGACACTAATAATTGTATTGTTATAAAACTGTACCGTGACATACCTATTGACTGACTGACTGACAGACAAACACCGCACAGCCTAAACTGGTGGACCGTGATTTTAAATTTGGAGGATATATACCTTGAGTAACCAAGGTGTACTAACGAGGGATTTTTAAAAGCTCTTATTTATTTCACTTGCATGTATGTATTTCTGTCTGTCCTGGAATCTTGCAACTTAAATTTCGAGCACTTCCCGATTAGCTATCTGGCGGAAACGTTCAGGGTAGCTCACTACTCGATGAAAAAGCATTAAAAAAAAACTTTAATAGTGACAAAGCAATTAAGAAAAACTAAGGTTAAGAGGCATATAAAAGCCTGCTTTTATATGTTATGCTTATCTATAACTTCCATCCTTAAGTATGGAACGGGGTTGGCAAAGTATTCACACGCGCAAAGCTGCGGGGCGCAGCTAGTATTATTTATTTTAAAATGGGAATACGAGAAAATTATAATTAAGATATATTCATTATATTGTTGTACCATTAAAGGGCGTCACAGACGATTAAGATACTATAATATTTGATGTTACGATATCTGCATATAAAATATTATAGCATCTTAGGGTATCACACACGGCTAAGATACGATAATATATTGAAATTATTCATTCGCTCGCAGGCCGTCCTAGGTGCCACACGTATTTCTTTACCGCTTTCTATATACAGAATGATAATATATGAGTAATACGGTTTCACTATTAGATTTATTAAAAAACTCATCAGACGATGATTCTAATTTTGAATTTGATATGCATTAGCGCACTGTAAAAGGTGATCAATTTGGATAGAAAATCACATTAAATTTAGTAAAAGCCGCGGTGAATTTAATCTTTACGCAGATGTTTCTACAAAAAAAATACTTATTTTAATAAGTCGAAGGATTTTTTTTCGAAATTCATAATTTGATTAAGGAAGATTTAGTGAAACAAAACACGAACATGCGCGAAAGCTTTTGTACAGAACAACGACTTGCAGTATGCTAAGAACCATCTCGTTTACCTCAGCTTTCAAACATAAAAAACCGCAGCTAAATCGGTCTATTCGTTCGAAAGTTACGATTCGCACTACTCCCCCCCCCCTACCTCCCCCCTCCATCCTCAAATTATAGCTATGAATCATCTTGTTTACCCCAGCTTTCAAACATAAAAAAACCACAGCTAAATAGGTCCTATTGTTTGGAAGCTACGATTTTCACCCCCCTTTTCTTTCTCACCTCCCCCATCCCTCTCTCCATATATCTAAGAACCATCTCGATCATATCAGCTTTCGAACAGAAAAAACCGCATCAAAATCGGTCCATTGGTTTGGGAGCTACGTTTTTCACCCCCTTTTCTTTCTCACCCCCCCGCCCCTCCCTCTCTCCATATATCTAAGAACCATCTCGATCATATCAGCTTTCGAACAGAAAAAACCGCATCAAAATCGGTCCATTGGTTTGGGAGCTACGATGCCACTGACACACACACACACACACAAACACACCAATTGATACATACCCTAAACTTATAACACCCATCTCTTTGTTCAGGGGTTAAAAAAACCGTCACGAATACAAAACAGAGCAACCTGTAGAGCATATTACGATATATTTTGTATCTTAAGATAGTATATTAATATATATTTTGTATCTTTTACGATATATTTCGTATCTTAAGATGACATCTTTTAATAAATTCCATATCGCTCGATATCTTAAGATACTGTAAGATGCAAATATATATTATCTTCGCCGTTTGTGATGGTTCATATAAATTGTATAGCGAGCGATCTTTTATCTTAAGATAAAATATTATCGTATCTTAGTCGTCTGTGACGCGCTTTAAAGCGTCATTGACTTGCACTTTTAAGTATTGCGTTTATTTCAGCATCATCCTATGGAACACTTGCGATTTTTACTTCTAACTCATTAAAAATAAAAATAAATTGTATCAACCTACCATATCTAACATTAAAACTAATAACGCAGTCTGTATGGAACAGTCCTGTAAACAGTGTCCACTTAGCACTTTAGTCCAAAGTTATTGTCAAATTTATTGGAAAAGTTAGTTAAAAAGTGATGATACATTTATACCATCAGCTGTGGGCGTAAAAGACAAACAGGGAGTATCACATGGTTTATTCTGGACTTCACAAGGAACGGAAAAAGTGTCAGGAGCACTCAAGATGTGAATTCTAGCGTATTTTTTGTTAACTTAATTTCCTACATATAAAAAAAGCCAATGCCAGTTTTACAAAGTTATTTTATCACATATAGCCAAAGCAGAACCAGAAAATATATACACAAAGTGAATAATAATATAACAGATAGAAGTGGAAAATTAAAAAATTGCTTACGGATCCACCATTGATATGACTGAGTGAGTCTATTATTAGTTTCAATCGTCTAAGCCGTTTTTAATTAACTCCTAAAATTAAAGCAAATTTAATTATTTTTGTCGATTTGCAGCTTGAGATCAGTAAAATTAATTTTCTTATTTTTTAATTACTTTAGTCACTGTGCTCTTTGATGACCGGTCATCAAAGAGCAACAGCTGAATGTAGTACAACGCATAGTATAAGGCTCAATCAATTTTTACTCAATGACATGAGAAAAATAATACGATAAATGTAGTTGCGCGTTTTAACATTTTAAAATACATGGGCGATAACAAGTTGCATAAAAAAGTAGGGGAACATGCGAGACCGTCCCCACTGGCGGGGACGGTCTGGTGGGGATTTCGGTAATAATCCTATAGAACGAGTTTATCTCGCAACGCTCTCGGAGCTATGCTTTGAGTTTCTCTGAACGATAAGATTTGTATAGTACGAACTAAACTTAATGACGGCTGTGAAGTGCGCTGCTAGCGCGGCATCGCGCATCCCCTCACCCCTCCAACGCCCGCGCATACCTAATATTTGCTATTGCGCAGCGCTCCGCGCCAACTTCACAGCCGCCATTAAGTTTGGTTCGTATTATAATGAAGTGATCCGACAGAGAACCGAGGTAACCGACTTAGCTCTAAGGATAAGCAAGTTAAAGTGGCAGTGGGCTGGTCACATTTCCAGAAGAACCGATAACCGTTGGGGTAGATGAGTCCTCGAGTGGAGATGAATTCTCGAATATGAAACGTAGTGTAGGATGCCATGTAGCCAGGAGAAGTGATGAAATGGGAAAAGCGGCTGGCAGAACAGGGATGAGAAGAACTGAAGACAGAGCTCAGTGGCTTGCATTAGGAGAGGCCTACGTCCAGCAGTGGACAAGTTTAGGCTGATGTTGATCTTGCCCGTTGCAAGACACGAGAGAGTAGTAATTTCAGGTTTTTTCATATGGACATCTATCTACATAATTTCGTACATTTCTGCATGATTTACAGATTAGACGGGCGGACGGACTGGACCGTTTCACTACGGACGGAACCATAAAAACCATTGTATTGCCTGGTAATAAAAAACCATTGTTTCTCCCATATTAATGGTTGGAGAGGTATTTTTTGTACTAGGCACCGAGTGTCAGATTATGAGATCTCTTCATAATTTTTATGCCCAGTTTTGGTTAGATATAATATCTAAGTCCGAGATTTAAACAAATGTTTTTTTTTAATGATATATTAATGATTTATTACTCGGGCATTATAATGGTATGTAAACAGACGGTTTATAGTAAATACAGCGATCTCATAAAAAATAACTACTTGTTTATTTATTTAATTGTTTTGCACAAAAATAGTGTACAAGAATCAGCATTATTTATTTACTTTTAAGGTACATTTTAGCATATAAGTGAATATTGGGATAATAAGCTGGCTCAGTCTAGTCTACCCATCATTAACATTATATTCACTGAAAATTAGAATAAGGACCGCCATTATTTGCCCGAGGTCATGCCACATTATTATTCCACGGCTGTTTCCCGTATTTTGTACATACTATACTCAAAAATATTCAAAGGCTATTGGTAATTTTTGGCCCACGAGTTGCCACGAGCGTATGCAGATCCGAGGGGCAATTCGTGCGTAATAGGTACTACATATTACATAAATGTCGAACAAAATGGAAAAAATGTTCAAGATATAATGTCTTTTGTCCCCTAGAACGGATTTCAAAAGCAATTTATAGCTTTGCCTCTTTGTTTCGACATTATTGACATTTATGTCTATTGTGCGAAAAACTACGCTACGTTTCTCGCTTGTCGCTATACCCGTGTAGATGTTTGTCTATTTTCGATACAAGACGAATGTTTCACACGACATAAAGCCGAAAATAGACAAGAAATTATATACATAGAATTGTCTCCCAGAATGCAGATAGAAATTCTAAATTTGATATTATTGAATTTCTTGGCTGTTGATCTGCATTGCCTTGCCACATTCAAAATACAAAATAGATACGTAGGTATGTGGAGACAACCTTCCCAAAAATTAAGCCAATAGTCAATATTAATTTACCAGACTGGCAATTGAGTTGTAATCAAATAAAAAATGTATGTCATTTAGCGACTTTTGCTACTATACCACTCAATTGTTTAGTTACTAGCATAACTTAAGAGTTCTTCACAGCTAATTTAATGACACTTAAAGATACGATATTGCTGATACATTCAATGATTATATAATACTTTTACTTAAAATCTTAGAACTAGTGTAAATTGCACTATGTACGAAAAACGTGCACGTTGTTCAAGAAACATTCCTTACTAGAGTCAGTCTTAGTCTTATCAGAAACAGTCATGTAACACTAGTTGACTGACGCAATACGTTGCATATCGTATGCAACAAGGTCAGTACAAACTAATCACACTATCGCTGGCACCAATAAATTATACTTAAGTAATGTGTAAGTACTAAAAAAAGTATTTTGGTGTCGTGCCCGTAGACGTCAATTAACTTTAACTAGCATTAAATCATTAATTTTGACAGATTTTAATGTTGACGGCTAAAGGGACGGCAGTTAGGGCTCTTCATTAAATTCCAATTCATAATCTTTATCTTTTTCCTAGAAATATGACAAGTCCGTTTTGTTTCAAATGTCTGCTCAGCTTTCATTCTTACATATTATTACCTTTTTTTATAACTTCATAGACTAATGAATTGAGCACCAATGTTTTCTCAATCAGCATGTAAGTAAATACTCGTACCTACACTTAATAATAAGTAATCAACATTGAACGATAGTGTCATAATTCTTTTGGACATTGGACACTTCGGTCACGCCACTCATCAAATATTTCGATGCAGAATCAGGCCAAGTCAGGATAATCTCAGTCAATTCTCAGTCAATGAAATTGAAAAACAGTCGTTCGAATCAAGTATCAGATCTGATTCGTTAGTAGGTCGGTAATGTTTTCTGACTGACTTGAGTCTATTCAGTTCAGAAAAATGTATACGCCTACCCTATGACTATGAATAAATAATTATGGAACTCCATCTAAAGTTTAATCTAACGCGTGTTGCTTCGGCCTCGAATAAATGATACAAGTTCTTTCCATTTCAGTGGCTTCGAATTCTTGACCAATCCTAAGCTCCTACATTGCTAGCAAATAGGAGAATAGATTTACATAACCTTTGCATTTGGCTTTAATACTAAGATATTATGCGTTTAATAAGTCGGACTCTTGGACTTGGTCTAATTGCTTTGATAAAGAGATGAAAAGTCTCCTACTCCGTACATAAAAACTGGCCATAGATCGGCTGTATAATTTATGCACGTTCAAATGACGTTCACTATGATAATTACCTATTCTTCATGAATAATATATAGTTATCATACATATTTCACGTTTAAATGTTTTTTGTACTTATTTGAAATTGAAGTTTTGTTTTTCTAATTTTGTTTTTTTGTTGGTATTATAAGTTTGGCCCAAGGTCACTGATTTAAAACGTACTCGTGGTATTGTCAAAATTGGAAATCTATCTAAACAAGTACGAAAAAGTCTGTACAAAGAAAACGATAAAAAATGGTTTAAGCACCTTAAAATAAGCTACAGAACAAGTTTTTTTTTTCTGTCTGTTTGACTGTATGTTTGTTCGTTTGTTCGCGTATCATGTAAAAAACGATTGCGATGCGGTTCACTGTTGGTTAGCTTAGGGTATGACTTAAAAAACTGAGATACTTGGTATCTCAATCCGATGAGTAGAAGGCGAGCAATCGATAAAAATATTGTTTATATTTTAACCTCAAGAAATGACGAGTGCGAAGCCACGGGCACCAGCTAGTAGTTAATAACTCAATAAAAATGACATAATTTTTAAAAGCTGAAATATTTTTAGAAAATGTTTCTAAATGCTCATCTTTGGTTACTACTTTTTGAGTAATTTTATTCTAAAGGTTTGAATTCATGTTTCGACTCCAGTCTTTCAACATGTCATAAATGATACAATAGATACGTGATACACGTGGAATTGAAAAACTCCACCTGAATTGAAGAAGGATAAAAAAAAGCAAAAAAGAAGATTATTACAAGGTTCTTATGACTTTCCATTATGGTCTACCTACTATAAATCTTACGATGCCACTACACTAAGTTGAGATTCGTTGAAACACGTATATTAAAATTACAACTGATAGTCTACGAAATAACTCTTGTGCTTTAAGTACATCATTATTTTTCCGATACCTTTCCCTAACCAAACCTTATTCTTGAACAACGCGCACCAATGCCTAGACATTAAAGTAGTGTGTGTTTATTAAGTAATATATTTTTCCTCGTGAAGCGTATGGGGATCAGTCGTCGTTTCTTCTTCGCTCCCAATTGTAGCAGTAGGTTCCTGGCTTCCGCGAGGGTGGCAGCGTCAGCATTATCTTCCACGCCGGATATGAAGCCGCTCTCTGGCCGGGACAAAGCAGGCGTGGTCGGCAGCAGAGAGAACCATCGGTCTATCTTTGCACTCGATGACAACTGTTGTAAGTAAATTATGAGTTAGTAATTTCTAAAGTCCAAAAGTATTATTGTTCCCATTACCATGATTAGAAAAGGTTTCCAGTTAGTTAAGCTTGTACAATTTACGTGTTTAAAAATGTTAGTTAATTAACCAGCGATCTCTTAAAACTAAGATAATAATGATACTACGCCAGATTTCAAAATACTTAGAATTTTTCGCTCAAAAGTTTTACGAAACGTCGGGGGTAATTTTATTTGAATTGTTTCTATTATTGGGCTACGGTTCCTTCACGAACAAAATCTATAAATTGAATCGAGGAAATTACGTACGAGGTCGCTCGTAGAACTTAAATTGTGCATATCTGCATATTACAATGATGATATAACCAGTCTTGGGAACTCCAAAACTTTATATTGGCCTGTTAATACGCTACGTAACTATAGTTAATGGTAGGTTAAGGGAAATATAGTTATGAAGACTTGGTGACAGCGTCCGCCTCGCCAGCTACAATCAAGGCAGAGTTGTTCTGGCAGTAAGTACTTATAAGCCAGTCCCACTATTGACATTCTATGTTAACTGCCTTTGACCACATGGTTTTCTTTTTTCATTGGCTAAATAAGCAATAACAGTGTAAACAGGATATAGGCTCAAAGCGAGCGCTCGTGCAGAAACCTGTTTTTGAATAGCGTAACGGTAACCACATCGCATTCTACACCATTTCCTATGCCTTATATGCCGGATTTCTAAACCAATTGGGAAGATTCTTTCTATATTTGAAAAGATAAGGTGGTCTCTTTCAACCCGGAAAATTGTAAGTTTCCGCGGGAAAACTGGAAAAACTGTTTTTTTTATTACTCGCTGTAAGAAACCAATGGAAACGAAATAACAAGTTTGTCAAAAACATCAAGAGTGGTGCTATACCAACTTTTACATTGGTTTTTAATATCCTAGAAGAAAATAGGATGCTTTTTTCGTGATAAACAGTAGTCCACGCGGACGAAGTCGCGGGCGGGATAACTAGTTTTCGATAAAAACTAAAATTATTTATAGTCTGAATTATTTCGGCAGATATGTCTTCTTGCACATAGAGGATTTCTCATTGGAAATTTTTGCACAACGGGCAAACTTTTAACTACAAAACAAAACATAGGTAGGTACGCAGATAGAAGAGAGGCACTGATCTGTAAAAGCATTTTATGACCGGCCAGTTTTAATTAATTTTGCTAAGATGAAGAAGTTTTCATTTTCTGCCTCCTACAATGAGTTCTGGGGAAGCAAATATTTGCCCCGGGATTTTGTTCCGCTAGTCTTTCAGAGGATATGATCGGCCTACACAGACACCTACATACTTGTTCAGGCCGCTAGCGCGCTGCACACAAACGTTGTTTAAATCTACGAAATTTCGTCAATTCAATCTGGTACTTAACTGATATCTGTTCCTACGGTGTGTGAGGTTTTCTTTTAATTGTATAATTTTAAAGAAAGATGAGCCTAAATATGAAGAAAATTACAAGATATAGAGATCTTGTTAATTTGAAATAGGTAAGTACCTATACAATTTATTAAATTAAACTAAATCTGATACTAAGGATGCCTAGAAGAGATCCCTGCTTAGTGATAGGGCTACCGATTGTGCTATTTTTATAGTCAATGTTGACGTAAGGTATTTTTAGTTACGTTACGTCAAGATTGAGGTATCTATTTATCTATATATAGATACACTAAAGATCATTAATAAAAAAATATGATTCAATATTTAGTTATTATTCGTAATAGGATCAAACTACGGTTGTGTAGACCTTGATCGCGGCAGTATTAACTATAATTATATTACCTGTGTTAAATATATAATATCATATTTGACGACCGTGGCTAGTGATCCTAGGTACGTAATCAAACGGTCGCGGGTTTGAATCCTGCAAGGTGCAATCATTTGTGTGATGAGCAGAAATGTTTGTTTCCGAGTCATGGATGTTATAATATTCGTATATATGTATGTTTATCCGTTATCTAATACTCATGGTACAGGGTATCCTAGTTTGGGGCTAGTTAATTGGTGTGAAATTGTCCCGAATATATTTATATAAAATATATATATATATATATATATATATAATATCATGTTAACTAAATGCTTACTAATAGAGATGAAATGGATATCCGGTAACTATCCGCTATCCAGCCTAAATTTACTATCCGCCCGGATACCGGATAGTAAGCGAGTATTCGGCCGGATACAAGACTTCGTACAAAATTAGATACTTTATTTAATCCACATAACAAAATGTAATCACCAAATTTACAGTTTTCATTAAACATATAGTAATCGTACTGCATGCACCAGGGTCAAATTGTGGTAAATCTTTTTTTTTATCATTATTTCGAACCACAATAGCAAGTTTGCAATAAACTAAAGTGATCGTGTTTGCAATCAATTCAACAAGTCCATGAAAAACTTGCTAACTTGGCTCATGAATGACAAGACCTGAATTCAATCGAGCCCTCTCGATCGTTCGTGCGCCACCTACACGATCTTGGTCATTACGATGCACCAATTGGCAATGTTTGACCGGCTATCCGGTAAGAGGGTTGGCCGGATATCTAGTATCCGGTATCCGGCTAAACTGCTATCCCTTTCATCTCTACTTATTAATATTATAACATAATAGTGGGTATGATATTCCTTAAGGAAGTTAAGAGGTAACAATATAAAGTGCTAGTAGCACCTAAATCTGCCATAGCATACTCGTACCAAAATAAAATGTACATTAATTAATATGTAATGTATCCCATTAGATTTTAATAGTTTTGCCATTACATAGTTGTAAGTTGCAGCGGCACAGAATAAATAAAAGTATAACAGAACAGCGGGTATAAGAATGTAAGTACTTTCACGTAAAAAAGGAAGATAGGAACATTGAAAAAGTATATTTCGCGTAGGTAGAGTCCATCAGCTCAATTTTTTAAAGATAAAACTTGAACAAAAGTTTGCGAACAAACTTTATCCATGTAACTGGGGAAATTTCCGCCAGAATCCCTTTAATTTGTTGGAGAAAACCCAAAAAAATAAGTTTGGAATCTCGTATTCAGTTTCATTGTATTCTTAATGCCAGTGAATACCGTAGCTCCGTAGCTCTACAATAGAAATGACATAATTTACGAGTTAAAATTCTGTTCAAGGCCATATCAATCTTACAACAATAGCGTTTGTAATGCAGTCATCGAGACGATACCGACGATTCTTTGCTTGTTATTCTAGAACAATAATATGTTCTTTTTACATATTTTTCTTCTTTGTAGATCGAATCCTTATGTCATAAAATCGAAGAGTTGTTACTCATACGCACAAAACTGCAAACATCTTTTACATGTATCCTGCTTCGGTAGTCATCATAGAGAATCGAACTGCATCAATATTTGAAAGAAGACCCCTATAGTGTAACTTCTGATATTTTTCTTAAGCTTTCATGTAATAAATTACACCTAAAATTTAAAATCTATCAATGAAAAAAAAAACGACTTCAAAAGGAGGAAGTTCTCAATTCTAGGTAAGGTAAATTGGTAAGGTATATTTTTACACGGGGACATACGAGTACATGGAAATGAAGTCGATTAAAAAGGATAATTTCATTTTGTCGGCTTGTGAAAAGTAATAAAAAAAAAAAAATAGAAAAAAATCAAAAAAGAAAAGAATAGAGTTAATTCTTTTCTTTTTTTGTTTTTCTTTTCTATTATGATTATCAAAGAAAAAATGGGACGTTTAGCTCTCATGTTTAGTATTTTGGGCAATGCTCATAGAGTAGTACCTTTTTATGTTTGAAATCTATAGAGTAGACAGGCCTTCTTCTCATATTTCGCTTTTGTTATGGCAAAGGCGAAGTATGCTAAGGCAAATGTGAAATATGTGAAGAATGGCGCGCTTTAGTAAGAAAGCTTTTGCCATGAACGACGACGAGTTCAAAAAATGCTACAGAGTCACTAAAGATCTTTTTGAGGTCATATGTCGCGATTAATGCCAAAGCCTACTCGTCGTAGTGATATATCCACGAGATACAGGTTTGTATCTAAACTTCCTTTTATATTATGAAAAGTGTTTTTTATTTATTTACGAAATTATTAATATCGACGATACCTTTGCCCAACCTTTTCCATCTTTTTGTGCACCGCCTACATTGATATTGCTTGCTATCTCGTCCCATTTTCTTTTCGTTTCATGCAAGGTCTGTTGCCCTCTGCCCACGGAAAGGGCAGAGACCTTTGGCAATTCCTGGGTTTTTCATCAGGAAATCAGCAAGAGCCTCAAGTTGTTGGTAGGTTGGCCGACTCATTATTTATGAAAATATAGGTAACCAAACCACTCCAAAGTTTGTTTGAAAAATTGAGACAGGTGAGCATAAGAGAGGGATTTTTTTTTTCAGAGTCCTACACATTCAGACATTGTTACTGTACATTCGTCGGCAAACTAACGCTTTTAATTTTTTATAATCACTAAAAATCATAAAACATGATAGTTTTTGTAATATAATTATTATTAGATGAAAATGTTGAAATAATAAGGACATTGCAAGGTAATTTCGAATTATACCGTTTGTTGCGTTGTGTATGGCCACACCTTATTGTTCTTCTATGAGTCACAATGTGAAGTCGATTTCAATTTCAATCTCGATTTTGTTCGAGAGTGCCAAGTTACTGTTTATTGCGATTGAAACTGATTCGGATAAGAATTTGATTGCGATTGGGACTGTATTCAAGAATAGCACCCAGGTGGTCCCATAGAAATTGTATCAAAATTTGTTCAGCAGTTTTTCGAGAATACATAGATTTTTGAGTCAGTAGTTTTATTCGAAAAACTATTTCTTTTATAGTTTACGTCCTCTAATGTCTTGGGATTTCTGAAGCGAATTAAATGATTGTTTTTACTTGAGAAAGAAGACCTCTAGTGTGGTACTGTATAAATTTCATCAAAATTGGTTTAGTAGCTTTAAACAAGCTTTAATTCATTTAGCGTGTTATTATGCTTGGGACTAGTTTGCAAGTCAATTTTGAATCATTTAAGGAGGTCCAAAGATGCTAAAGTTTTGCACATGGGTGTAGTTCTGATGACAATTATGGTAGGTACAATTGATCTGACCTGATGATGGAGCCGGAAGAAAGTCAAAAGAACTCAACAATCGGATGATGGATTTCTTTGAGTTTGGGCTCATTTGGTTTGTCTTGATGGGTTCTCTGTTATTATGTGGTATCCAAGGTCTGATGATGGAAACGGAAGATAGTCAAAGGAACCCAACAATCGGATGATGGAACCTCTTCAAATAAAGGCTCATTTGGATTGACTTGATGAGTTCTCTGGTCTTATGTTGTATCCAAGGCCTGATGATGGAGTCGGAAGGTAGTTAAAGGAACTACACAGTCAGATGATGGAATCCATTCAAGTTTGGGATCATTTGGTTTATCTTGATGAGATCTCTGGTTATATGTGATACCACATGATGATGATTCTTTTGATTTTCTTTTGACTTTCTTTCTTCAGGGTCTGATGGTGGAGGCGGAAGGTAGGCACAGGAACTAAACAACAAAATGATGGAGCCCTTTCGAGTTTGGGCTCATTTGGTTTGTCTGGATGAGTTCTCTGGTTTTATGTGGTAACCAGGGTCTAATGATGGAGCCGGAAGGTAATCACAGGAACTCAACAACAAAATAATGGAACCCCTTCGAGTTTGGGCTCATTTGTTTTTTTTATGAGTTCTCTAGTGTTGTTATGTGGTATCCAAGGTCCTATGATAGAGCCGGAAGGTAGTCACAGGAACTCAACAAGAAAATATTGGAACCCCTTCGAGTTTGGGCTCATTTGTTTTTTTTGGTGAGTTCTCTATTGTTGTTATGTGGTATCCAAGGTCTGATGATAGAGCCGGAAGGTAGTCAGAGGAACTCAACAACAAAATGATGGAACCCCTTCGAGTTTGGGCTCATTTGGTTTGTTATGATTAGTTATCTGCTGTTATGAAGTATCTGGGGTCTGATGATGGAGCCGGAAGGTAGTCAAAAGAACACAACTTCAAAATGATAGAACCAGAGAGTTTTGGCTTATTTGGTTTGTCATGATGAGTTCTCTGGTTTTATGTGGTATCCAAGGTCCGATGATGCAACCGGAAGGTAGTCATAGGAACTCAACAATCAAATAATGGAACCCCTTCGGGTTTGGGTTCATTGGGTTTGTCCTCATAAGTTATCTGGTCTAAATAATTGAGGGTCTGATGATAGAGATGGAGTCATAGGAACCCATTACCCAACCATGAAATGATGAAATGTCGATTTTAGGCTTATTTTATTGGTGTCGATGAGTTCTCAGGTCTTCAGTGGTGTCCCGTATAAGATTGCTTTAAAAAGGACACATACATCATTACAGAATTTACAACTTATATATCCATTTGTTTTGGGTTTATGTTTCCTCATATCTACGAGATGTGTAACCATTTTTTAAATAGTTCCATTTCATTCCAGTGAAATCATAGACAATTTTCGTCAAAACTAATTCAGTTGTTATAATTATACTCGTATGAAGGTTTATTCATCCTTGGTTTTAATTTACCAACGCTTTGAGTCTAAAGTGAGCATATATTCTTTCCGATGTTTGCTTAGGCCACTCAAAATCAAAAAATAAAATGTTTTTCCAAAAAAAAAAAAAATTACTTCATATTAAAAATGTCATTTTGCAAACAACCACTAAAAAGTATAAAATGGTTACAATTGAGCCAGAACAGTATCATCATCATCATTATCAGCCTTTATCAGTCCACTGCTGGACATAGGCCTCTCCCAAAGCACGCCAATGAGCCCGATCTTCGGTTCTTCTTTTCCAACTGACGCCAGCCATCTTGCGTATGTCGTCGCTCCACCTAGCCGAAGGGCGTCCCACACTACGTTTTCCGAGTCGCGGTCTCCACTCAAGAACACGTCTACCCCAACAGTTATCGGCCCTTCGGCAAATATGACCAGCCCACTCCCACTTCAGCCTGCTAATCCTTTGGGCTATGTCGTTATCTTTGGTTCTGTCGGTTCACCTCGTTCCGGATTTGATCTCTCAAAGAAACTCTGAGCATAGCGCTTTCCATAGCTGAGCGACTTTGAATTGGTGAACTAGTTGTACCGTAAGAGTCCACGTCTCAGCTCCGTAAGTCATAACAGGCAGGACGCACTGGTTGAAGACCTTCGTTTTCAAGCATTGGGAATTGGTGACGAAAAGACTCGACAAAGTTTACCAAATGCTGCCCAGCCCAGCTATATTCTTCTACGGGCCTCTCTCTCAAAGTTATTCTTACCCAACTTCAGCGTTTGCGCAAGGTAAACATACTCTTGAACAACTTCAAGAACATGTTCATTGAACAGTATCACTTTTTCGAAATTACCAACGTAATACCTAATAATGCAAATATACAAAATAAGATAAGAAAGAGTTTTTTGAAGGCGGTGCCAAACCCAGGCATCATTTAAATCAAATATCTTTACAAAATTAATACATACCTATCTACGTACGAAGTAATAAACAGTTGTCTATGACGTACCCTCATACAAAACAGAAGAGACAAATCAAGAGACTCCGAGCAGATTTTGACTTTCACACGTTCTCAAACCTATTGACACGAATACAGGAATCAAGTAAATGATAAAGTTTTTGTAGATAATTACTTTAATAGTTTAATATCTTATATAGCACGTCAAGCCGCTTAAGACGGACTTTTTGAATTCGCCTTCAAAAAACTCTTTCTCATCTTATGTTGTATTTTTGCATTATTATTATGTTGGTAATTTTAAAAAGTGATACTGTTCTGGCTCAATTGTAATTATTTTATTATTTTCAGTGGTTGTTTACAAAATAACATTTTTAATTTGAAGGCGTATTTTTTTTTGGAACAATATTTGATGTTACAGCTCTATTGCAAACACAGACACGTTCGATTTACAAACTAGAAACTTATTTTTGAAATCAATTACTTTATATTTTAACAAAAAAAATGAAAAAGATTTCTATTTTTTAGATACTTTCAAATGTTAATTACCAATCTACAAAATTTTTCTATTCATAAAATTATTCGTAAACCGATAGTCTACGAAAAAATAGTTACGTAAAGTTATAGTAACCAATATTATGTACTTATGTACAGGTCTGTACATAAGTACATAATATTGGTTACCGTAAGATGTTCCCTGCCATAGATAGTGATAACATCACGGCAGGGGACATTTTACGGTGAACGGTCTGTAAGAACGAGCGTGAAATAATAACGAATACTGGTTCTATTTGCGTTTATTTATGTATCTAATATTTATTATATTTTCAGAACTGACAATGTGAAGAATTCCACATGTATATGAGTATTGAGTGGATACAATCAGAGGTTTTTTTATGTATGTTCACAAAAAGGCCGATAATTATATAAACTTATAATAAAGCAGTAAGTACCGAAAAATCTGTATATAAAAAAATACTACTTATGGGACTTGGGCTTGGGACAAGAATAAGGAGGTATTTTTTCAATTGTGTCTGTTTGTCTGTATGTTCACGCACACGTAAAAAACTATTCGACCGATTGAAGTGCGGCTTTAACTGGTGGATAGCTTACGTTTTGACTTTACTTTGAATCTCAATTCGATGAGAAGAAGCCGAATAATCGACAAAAACTATTTAACAGCTGAGCGAAATTTGGCATGTTTGAAATTTAGAGGTATACCTACCTAGCGGCACGTAAGTCTAGCGGTGAACGAAACGTGGCAGGATCTTAGCACAGTCAAAGTTTATATAATGTGTTAAAATGTTGAATACATTATATCCTGAAAACTGACTGTGCCAAGATCCCCGCCACGTTTCGTTCACCGCTAGACTTACGTGCCGCTACCTATACTTTTGGTCCTGGAACATAGAATACTTTTTCGCAGAAATATACCACGCGGTCAAAGCCGAAGGTGCAGCTAGTGTTTCCTAAAACACCAATATAACATATAATTTAACATTTAAAATAAATATTTTGAAATATTTCTTTACTATTTCTATAAGTTACAACATTTATAATTTTACCAATCCGATTTAGTTATAAGGTTGTCCTCGAAATTAGACGAAATCTTATAATTTTACTCAAATTTTGAACATAACCTTGATATTTTTCTTGTATTTTTATAGCTAGATCAGTTTTCTACTGTAATCTTATAACTGTATCTATAATATTATAATCTCTATTACCCTTTTTCGAGTGTTTAATTAATTATACCAAAGCAAAATTGTGAAGTCGGTAGGTAATATTATGGTAATATACACTTATTTCCAGTACTGTTTTGGGCTACTTGGTTTGATACAATATGTCTGAATCCCTTTTTTCTTAACTCACATACTTTGAACATTAAGCTACTTATAACTTTTATTATCGCTGTAGTTTCTAATATAATCTTGCTCAGCACTGAGTGTATGTGCGTATCTTATAAAACCATCATCACTAATCTTCCTTTGTCTAAATTCAACTTTGAATGGAGAAATCTAGAATTGTTATTTATGGCTGTTTTATTTGACAGTCTATCGCTTGTTGATTTAATTTACATGTAGAAAGATTATTTCAGTTTTAATACGTAATTATAACGTAATACGTCTGAAATTAACTGTCAAATAATTGAATTTCCAGAACAATGTAATGATATTCTCTGTACTATTGCAATACCTAATTTAAAACTTCTCTCACTTAATATTAGAAGTTTACAGCGCAATTTTAGCAGTTTTTTGGTTATCTTGACACGCTTAAATATAAAATTTGATTTAATTATTCTCACAGAGTGTTGGATACATGAGGACTCTGTAATTGGCCAAATTGATGGATATACATCATATCGTACAAATACATTCATTAACCATAACGGAGGTGTTGTTGCTTATGTCAAAAACTCTTTGAATTCAATCGTTCTTGAACCTGTCTTTGAAGATGCAAATTGTCTCTCAATTAGTATTAAGCATAAATTTACTCTCTTTGGTATATACAGGTCACCTTCTTTTCAAAATATTGATAACTTTCTTATCTCTTTGGAAAGAGTGGTAAAAGATACCAAATATTCCCCGTGTAAAGTTATAGTCGGAGACATAAATATTGATATTGTTTGTGGTAATGATGATGTTTCAGTGTCTAAGTACTTGTGTCTAGTTGCAGAGCTGGGCCTTACCTCGGCTGTTGATAAACCTACATGAAATAACGCATGTTTAGACCATTTAATGGTATCAGGAAATAATAAGGTAGTTTCTCTTGTTTGTGTCCGTGATGTTACCGATCACGATATGATTATGGCGAATATAGCATTAGAACTGCCTAAAACAAATGTTCCGAAATTTTTCACAAAGGCAAATTATAACGCAATTTTGACTGAACTTGAATCACTTGATTGGTCTGTGGTCACTTCTGAAAAGAGCGTTGACATAGCTGTGGGCAATTTTACACAAATTTTTGATCAAGCTATTAAAAAGCATAGTTGTCGGATACGATTTAATAGATCTAAACACTTTATTGAAGCATGGATGACTCCTGGTCTCATCAGGTGCTCTAGACATAGAGATAAGCTTCATCTTGAAGCAAAAAAGAATCCTAAAAATGAGACAACCCAGAAAATATTTAAACGTTACAGAAACTCATTCGTAGACTGAAAAAAGAACACGAAGAAAGAAGTATTTTGGAAAATGGTAAAAATCCTAAAAGACTTTGGAATACAATTAAGAAAATAACCCACACTTAACCATATCAAAACTCGACAGGAGAACTTACCAAAGTAAGAAAAAATACAATAGAATCTCTGGACTACTGTAATGATTATTTCTCAAAGGTTGGTCAAAATCTTTCAAATAAAATATTGACAGAATTAAACGAAACTCAAGAATCCTTAGCTTTAAAGGCCACTGTAACAGCCTCGCCGCTAAATTCCCTTTTTCTTGCTCCAACTGATGCATACGAGATAGACGAAATAATAAAAGGTCTGAATTGCGACAGTGCACCGGTATCTGATGATATAAGAAATAGTCTTATTAAAACCGTTAAAAACGCTATACTATTACCATTCGTACATATATGCAATTTAAGTATGGCGGTGGGTACATTCCCAGATCGATGGAAGTTAGCAACAGTCGTGCCTATTCATAAAACAGGTGAAAAAATCTTCCTAGTAATTATAGACCTATTTCACTTCTTAGCTCCTTCTCGAAAAAATTAGAAAAACTAGTGAATAATAGACTGGTATGTTTCTTGGAAAAAAATAAACTTTTCTCTAATAGGCAGTTTGGTTTTCGCAGAGGGAAATGTACTGAACATGCTGTAGCATTGCTGTCTGAATTAGTGTCTAATCATCTAGACAATGGTAGAGCCTGTGTTGGAGTCTTCTTAGACCTGGCTAAGGCCTTTGACACGGTTTCTTCAAAAATTTTGCTATCTAAATTAGAAAAGAGTGGTGTACGGGGTTTAGCGTTGAGCTGGTTCCATAGTTATTTGGAAAAAAGAAGGCAATGTGTTAAAGTGGAATCCCATCTTAGTGATTATAACTTTATAAACTTTGGCGTTCCACAAGGGAGTATTTTAGGTCCTACTTTATTTATTTTATATCTGAATGACATTACCAATCTTAACATTTCCAATGCTGAGATAATTTGTCATGCGGATGACACAGCTATTATATTTCACAACCTAGACTGGAGTACTGTTTTTAGTTCGGTAGAAAGTGGTATGTCTAGCATTGTAAAATGGTTAAATTATAACCTGCTCACGCTTAACGCTTCGAAAACTAAATATTTATGTTTCAACAAAACTGCCGCTTCTGAACCAAAATCTATAAATTTTAATAATATTACCATACATAGTTGCTCGCATATTTTGGACTTTTCAGGTTCAGTCAAACCATGTAATTGCGTTTCCATAAGCAGAGTGAGTAATCTTAAGTACCTCGGTGTCACGCTGGATGGCAAGTTTAACTTCCTGAGTCACATTATAGTTACTGCACAAAGGATTCGGAAGTTAATTTACCCGATGAAACTTTTGAGAAATGCTGCAAACAAATCCTTACTTAGGACGGTATACCTCTCAATCTACCAACCGGTAATGACATATTGTTTGTCAGTTTGGGGCGGTGCCGCTATAAGTAAAATAATTGCATTGGAAAGATCTCAAAGATCTCTTTTAAAGGTGATGCACTCAAAACATTATCGTTACCCTACTGAACAACTTTATATGGAAAGCCAGGTATTGAGCATTCGTAAACTATTTATATCGAGGATTGTGTTAATAACCCACAAACAAGTAATAAATTCTCTAGACTACCAGAATCTTCTGAGCGCAAGAAATTTTAAAATTCCTGTACCTAAAGTAAATACAGCATTTGCCCATAGACTGAGTAATTTTCTACACCCCTTCATATATAACAGAGTCAACAAACTATGTCACATTAAAGAAAATAATATCAGGGAAGTAAAAGTTAAACTTGAGATATGGCTTATGACACTTTCGTACCGAGACACTGAAAACATCTTAAAAGTGGTTCACTAATTGTATAATCCACTATTTGCGCACAGACAAATAAACAGGATAAATAATAAAAATAGATCTTGTCTATTTGTCTACATCATATTTTAATATATTAATGTGTTAAGTCGTTTGAATATATATGTACTTACATAGTTAAGTTACTTTTATTCCTAGGTGTTAGTCACCCATTTTGACACATGTAAAATTAATGTAGGTATAATATGGCACCCACGAAACAGGCCCTCGAGCCTAGTGTGGGATGTTATCGGGAGTTTGTATTAAGTTATTTTTACCACCACAATGTGTTTTTTTTTCTTAATGTATTTGTATGTAGTACCTAATTTTCATTGTGAAATAAATAATTTTGTTTTTTTGTTTTGTTTAGTTAGCCATTTGTGGTGTTTTAGACACTTTTTCTAATAGAAAAAACTCACTAAAACTGTGTAGCAGATAACATTATTGTCAACTAAGTAGGTATCCATTTCAGTTCGCAGGATTCAAAACCCGACTACGGACGGGTAAAGAATACCCTATGACACTCTATACCTGAAGACGAATCGATTGACATTTCGCTTGTCAAAATCGGACCAATAGGGATGACGCTATGGTGGAACATCCGCATACCCACATACATACATACATACGTACATATGAAGGGCTCAGGAGAAAAACAGCTTTAGTCACATAATTTCTAAAAGTTAAGATCATAAGAAAATTGTATTACTAGAAGCGAAATAAATATGTAATCACTTTTATACTGTAGATATGTTTATTGTTAATGTATTTCTTTATTTTATAATTCTGAGTTTTCTTCTGCTTAGAGATATAATAAAAAAAACACCATAGTCGGAAAAACAGGGTAAAATCATCTTATGTCCACCAAATTCAGGGGAAAAACAATCAATGTCACTATTATACATACTCTAATGAAAACTTATGTAGGTAATAGCATCTTAGTCAGAACTCAATAATTGTTTGTTTGTCGTATGAGGTAGTGCTGGCCTCTGGTGTCAGAGTTTGTCAGGCCTCCGGAAGGCCTCTGAAATGGCTCAACGACTGCCATTAATCAATAACAGCTGGGACCGAAACTAAGGTAGGTAATAGCATCTTAGTCAGAACTAAATAATTGTTTGTTTGTCGCTATTAATTTTGCTATTAATCAATAACAGCCGGGATCGAAAGCTTAACGTGCCCTCCGAAGCACGGAGCAATGTAAAGCCGCACATACTCGTAACTTAGAAAAGTCATTGGTGCGGAGCCTAGGACCGATCCCGGTATCATGGATCCTAATTTGCACGATTTAAAATTTAGGCTACCACCGCTTTTGCCTAAATAATGAACTTTATATTTGATTATCTTAAAATTTTGCTTTTTTATAAGCTATCTAATGTCTTTGTAAGCTTGATCAGGCAGAATTAAATCTGCTGCATCAGGTGTATCTTCACAGAGAGTTGAGTTTACTCTTCTACTTTTTGAATTCATAGTAACAGAGGCAGCCCAGTGGCCATTATAGGAATCTCTGTGAAAAATAAGACGAGCGTTTGAAATCTCACCTCTAATCTTACGGATAGGTCAAGAAAGGAATGGGCATGACGATAGGAAAGTAAATCAAAATACAATCTATATCAACTATAATCTATAAGTTAAGGGTCACTGTTATCATAAACCATGGACAACTGCTGTTTTTTTCCTGTTTGTTTGAGCAGAACATAGAGACGGGAATATTCATTCAGACTGCATCGCCAGTTGAAAATATATAAAAAATTGACAAAAGGTGTTTTTCCCCTGATCCCTTCATATATAGACTGTTAAAGTCATTACCCTTCCCTTGCTTCGCCGTAGTCTGGTAAAAAAGTTGATCAACGCTAGCTACTATTATAGACAATAATAAAATACAGTTGTTAGAAGTACTTAATAACATTATTTTACAACAGCTTTGGCATTTTGATATCTTTTTTTATACATACTATAATCAATAGAAACATGATATTTTAAATTGACAGTACTTTGGTACCACTTCACTTTGGTCCTTTGAAATATTAATATATAGATCATATTTTGGCACCAATATTATTAGGTTTAGGAAATATTTTTATTCGAAAGTAAGTACCTAAAATTTCATTATTTTGTAAATATAGGTACACAGTATCTAAAATTTCCTAAAAGCTCAATAAAATCTACACAATATATAAGAATATAACAAGTTTCTGACTACAATATTAAGTCAAATATTATTTTATATTATATCTAATACGTAACTACAGTCGGTACTTTTGTAATAGATACAAGATTGAAAGTAAGCACATCTAATTTCACAATTATGTATTTGCACACAAATAATATTGATAATATTTATTAAACATTCATTTTATAAGATATATATCCAGGTGGATATCTGGTTATGGCCTAATTGTTTTAATTATGTTGATATTACAATGTCGGTCGGTCTTTTTAATATAATAAAAATCATCGATGGGTAAGAATTATTACACGCTAATAACGAACACATAAAAAATGTCGTGCATACAGCCCGTTATGAACTAATATAATATTTATATGGAGCAAAAATCCAATATAGTATCTGTTCGCCCATAAAACGCACGGTTATCACAATGACTATAGATGTAAGTATATACTCGTAGTTTCGCTAAGGAAAGCATCAAAGTTTTTCTCCAAAGCGATACATAATATGATATTATTAGATTTTTTATAGCTCATTCAAAGCATAAATAATGCTGTTGCTTACACTTTATAACCATTACAGAGCTCATAAAACTAAACCCTATTTAATGTCGATATGATAAAGGATATGTCGGTACTCCGTGATAATATTTGGGACGGTTCGCGACGAGAGCAGTATAATAAACACGCGCACTAAAATATGCGTAATATGCCGCATATATACGTTCACGTGGTTTAAATTAGTGTCATCATAAAACGTTGCTATGTTCACTGAGATTATTGGTTGCGGTAAACACAAATCGTACCTCGTTATTTATAACATAGGCGCTCGACGGTCTATCAACTAAAGTACTATGTACCAAAATATGTTATTATCTAAAACAAAATAACGATAACAATAAAAGTCAAGGTAACTGGACTCGGGACTAGAATGGACTAGGAAATAATAGTCTACTTGGTGGTGTGCCTCGTCCACTGCGAGCGGAGCGCCGTCATCATCTCGCTGCGGTTGGGCACCTTCTCGCTGGTGGAGCGCGTAATGGGCGCAGTGGGGGCCACGAGCCGGCCCGGCACCTGCAGCGTATGCCCCGCGGAGGGTGCAGCCTCGCCTACTTCCGATGAGCTCTCCGAAGGGCTCACGGGCACGATCAGCCGCACGCGCCCGTCCTCACCAGTCGCCGTCAGCGTGCCGTTGTGCGACAACGGCATTATGAATGGAATCCCTCCCCCGCCCTCGTCCGAACTGCACTCGTCCGGCGTCGATTCTTTTGATGAAGAGTCTTGGCTATTGCTAAACAGAGAGTTCTCGGACTGCCCTATGCTCATTGCCTGTGCCTGTGGCGCAAGGTTGTCGGCCGAACTGCACGGCTCTTTGTACGTGCTGTGGTTGAGCAGGCTCGCCAGGTCGGTTGCACTATAGTGGTTTGATAGCGGGGGGATGTTCGGGAACGCGTTGCAATTCTGGTAGAACTGTTGATTAGCATTGAACTTCTTCAGAGAAGTGTCTTCGGGGAAGCCTCCCATGTCTTGGAACTTCGAAATCAGATAATTCTGAATCTCGTCGTTGGACATGCCACCAAAAATGGGCGCCGGGTTGACCCCGTTTGCTAGCTCCGGTGCTGGCGAGACGCTGAAGGGCGACAGTCGCTGGTTGTTGTTGTTTTCAACATTTTGCTTCGCGTTGTTCGTGTTGGTAAACAAGTCGATAAGAGCGTCGCTGCTGGCGGCGGCGGCCCTACTCCCGATACTTTGCACGAAGTGATCCATTTTGTTGCCATTGTTGACACCACCGTCGGGCTTCTGCATCCGGCGGCGTGAACAGATAAAGGTGGTAAGTTACGAGCTGGTAACGCACAACGTGTGTAAGATAAATTAATTGACAATCAAAACGAGCATTCGGGCGGCAACTCATAGATAGGCACATTAAAAGCATTAAGCTGCTTTGGAATTTAAAAGCTTTCTTGTCATAAATTTCATAAAAATGTAAAATTCAATCTCTGATTTATTTTAAGAGCAAGGAAACCTTTTATTCTGTTATGATTACTGTTCAAATAAAACCAAACAGAAACGTAACGTTAAATCAAAACAATATCGTGCACTTTAACACACAACACACAGTTTCGCAGATTGTTTATACAAATTAAACAAAGCCAATTACAATAAACGTTCTAGAGAGATGGAAAGTAAAACAAAACACGCGGAAATTAAATGACACGAGAACGAAAATTGCCATTTGGCGCTCGTTGTCTCACTTCTTCCGTTCCGTATTAACCTTATTTCGGAGCAATTCTATATATACTTAGTACAGGACGATCTCGATAGATAGGTAGAATAGGTACTATAGATACATTATAAGTTGGTATTGAATGTTAGATTGTCGGTTAGGTATCAAGACAATTTAAACCGAGAATAAACCGAGCGATTTGTGTTTTCAAATAAAAGAAAACTATTCATACCAATATAATATATAAGTGAAACGTTGTCTGTTTGTTTGTTAGTTTGTAACGGGGAACTTTCACGCGATAACAGCTGGACGGATTTTTATGAAACTTGGAATGGAGATAGCTTATACCCTGGAATAAAACAAGGATACTTTTTATCCCGAAAAATTGTATGTTTCCACGGGAAAACTGGAAAAAATGGAAAAATGTTGATTACTCGCTGTAAGAAACGGTTGCCATGGATACGAAATTACAAGTATGTCAAAAAACATCAACAGAGGTGCTATACCTACTTTTGCATTGGTTTTTAATATCCTAGAAGAACATAGGATACTTTTTTCGTGATAAACAGTAGTTCGCGCGGACGAAGTCGCGGGCGGGAAAACTAGTAAATAAATAAAATGGTAAGTGCAAAATTAATACGTGTAAATTCAATAAGATGAAAACGCACACACAACATAAAATAAGTATATGAGATACACTACACAAGTTAATCATATAAACTACTGTAAATATGCACAAAGTATATGAGATACACTACACAAGTTAATCATATAAACTACTGTAAATATGCACAATTTAACGAATTCTACAAGAAAACATCGCAACGCAAGCAAAAATCGAATTGTAACAATGTTAGATGTTACAAAAACAAAACATATGATGTAAACTAAATATAACTTTCATCAACGAGGTTCGTTTGGATTCCATTTCAAACGTCTTGTCAAAGTGTCAGTTTCTAATTTGATATCTTATTAAGCTTTGTGAAAAAATCAGGCAGACTACCCATGGCTAGTACAGCGCATTTAACAATAAAAAGCAAATAATTCAATGAGACTTCATTACACGAGATATCACGTTATATATGAATGAATAGATCTTTTGAAGCTTCTTCTCGTTTAAAGCATAGGTGCGGAACAGAAAATACAACAACGGTTAGTTAATAAATTACATTCTGCTCAATGATGGGGTTCAATTTATATTAATGGAACCCGCCGCTAAATGTTCTAAAAATCTTAATTTTTAAGAAACGTGAATATTCAATTTTCATGTAAATACTTAAAATAAGAGCGTCCCAGACTAGGCTGGTACAGACTAAGCGATTGAATCAATCAACCGCTTAGTCTGTATTTCAAAGCACCATACTGATCAGACCTATTCAGAAGTCATCTTATATGTACCTACTCTCTTAACTTAACGTGCATAGCAAACATGACCAACTACCAACAACAACCACAATAAAAAAACATTTTAGCATGACACATAACATCAAACAATGTAGACCAACAAACTTGTTTTAATTGAACAAAATTATCAATTTATTGAAACGCATTTTAGTAAAAAAGTTCAAGAAAGTACCAGATTTGAGTAACAGTTCAGTTATCAGACTTTTTAGACAACAAATTAGTATCCAAATTGACAGGTTTTTAGGTGACAATGACGGTTCAATTTTGTAATGAAATGGCAAAACTGTGACCGTAGGCAAAATAATTTATAGATAAGATGTTATTAGCTATCTATAGTAGTTCACACAAACTTAGAACGTAGCCTTGCATACAATTTAAATCAAATATCAATCTATAATGTCATGATGATAACATCTATAATTTATGAAACCAGAAAACCAACCTCAAATGGTTTTAATAAAAATTAATAGCTCTATTTTCATGTACTTAAAAAAAAAAAGGCCAAATCAGTTCATAGGTTACAGAAGATATATGTATATATACCTACATTAAACTCACAGAGCACTAAAAAACTTCATCGCTTTTAAAGTCGCAAATGTATTTATTAAATTTAATTACAGATAGCCCAGACAAAAATAAGTGTTCAAGGGTATGCGGTATTAATAAACACACTCATTAAAATTTTACAAAATAGGGTCCTGGACTGAACTGTCATCTAAATCAGGTTAAAAAGTTAGTAGAACATAGATTGTTGGTGGAACCGAGCAGAATGTTGATGAAACTAGTTAAAAGCTTGTATCAGCCCCCGATTCCGTAACTTATTAAACATGCAAATTTTGTATGGATACGGGCACATTCACAGTCACATTACAGAGTATTTAGAGTCAGTGTGGATCACCAAGGGTCAAAACACATTGGTCAAACAAGATCAGAATCTCTAACGCCGCATTTTATGGACCATGTAGACGACAAGTCTTTTTACAGACATTCCTGAAAACAGCGTGAGAAGCGCGTCAGTAGCGCGTTTGCATCGAGCGCAGTGGTAAGGTCCATAAGCAAAAGGTCCATAAGGCCGATTATTTGCGTTTTTATCGCCCTGACAATACGTCGTCTTCATGTTTCCTTAATGGGTTTCGACCCTAGATACAAGGGCAGATTAAGGGCCATATTTATCTGAGAGACTATGGTCGCGAAACCATAGTGTCTTTGAACTAACAAAGGAGAAACCAGAGCCAGTTACCTCATTGCACGCGTCGATGCCGGTTGTGCCATCAAATTGGTAGTGCAACCAAGCGAACACCAGATGAGGTACCCACCATAGAAGTTGTTGTTGATATATCATCGACTGGGTTGCGCCCTCATGATATCTCAGTCAAATATGGCCCTAAAGGGTGGGTGGTGTAAGGTTGCTGTATTAGCAAAGAATAATGATAAACCTTAAAAGAACGAACACTACCCGTTCCCGCAATTATCGCAGTGTCTCAAACCAGCCCCTAGTCTTATCCCGTTCTTTTAAAACTTGATCATTGTAGTATAGTAGTAGAATGGTACCTGGGGCAAGAGTGTGAGTTGTTGTGCGCTGATCGGGCGTACAGCGCCGCGCTCGCGGTCCTGCAGGTGCGCGACCAGCGCTGCGATGTGCTCCAGCAGCTCCTTGTTATGGACCAGGAGCTGATGCGTGCGCGCCTGGAATAACATACAATATACATTCAACTGGTTATTCATCAGACAGATTTCTCAGTTGGCTGTGTGTTAATTATTTTACCGAAATAAATCGTTGCGGCCGACCGCAAAATAATTAATTTGTCTGGCTACACTCTCAAACAGAAACCATCACCAAATCCAAAACAGAGTGTTTCGACAGCATTCCTGGAGATCTAGTCCCATTCTGTGCTTAGCGTATTTATCATCTTTGACCACTACGGATATATTTAGGATAAGGTTAGGTTATTAAGTGTAGATGCAGACAATCCTGTACCTGTTTATATTACAACGCAACCAACTGCTTGCTAAGCACCTTGGCGTGGCATTTCTTTTGGGACACTGCTTGGCAGAGGCGCCAGCCAGTTTGGTGCGCTTGTTTGGTGAGCGGTTCACCTCGGCAGCTGCAACTGATGATACAGACCTGTGCTTCGCAGCGAGCGGCTTGTTCGGCAGCCAGTTGGTCGCGCAGCAACAGCAGCTGTGCCACGGCGGCACGAGTCTGCTGAGCCTGCTGGTCGAGGCGCTCGCGCAGCAACTGCAACTGGTGCTGGGCGCTAAGCGGCGTGTTGGCGTCCGCCGCCGCCTCCGTGGAAGACACGTCCACTTTGGTCACGCATTCGGGCAGCTCCGGCAGATTGATACTAGGCGGCGGGATGGTGCGCTACAAACAAGTACTTTATTATATTTAGATATCGTGATTGGGTTTGCTATTTGATTTTTAGCAGTGATGCCTGTTTAGCAAAACTGAATAGAAACAAACAACATATTTAAAAAAAAAAAATTTTAAAATATTTCATTGACAGATATGAGAAGAAGGATTATCATTTCGATAATATTTTAAAAAGCACCCCACGCTTTTTTTTAAATAAAACTTTTTTTTCTTATTTACACTATTATTTATTTATCTTTATTAGATTTTTTTACACTATTCTTAATTCAAAATTATTAAAATTTATTTTCTATTATTTTTTTTAGTTTGGTTTTCTATATAAAGCGTATTTTTTTGTTTTTTTGAACTATTATTTATTTTCTACTTTTTAGTTTGGTTTATTTATAAGAGCGTTTTTTTTTATCGAATTATTGCATTGTCATCGGTCTTTGACAGGTATGCAAAATATGAATGAAATATGATCGTTTAAAGTGGGTCAAAATAGCGTCCAAAGGAGTCGGTTACAAACATACAAACATACAAGTGAAGCTAATATAAAGCATATAAAAAGAACCCCCATCCCCTATTATAGCTAAGACGCATTTAATCACATCAGCTTTCAAACATGAAAAACTGCACCAAAAATCGGTCCATTCGTTTAGGAGCTACGATCTTCACCCCCTCTTCCTACCCATTATAGCTAAGAACCATCACGATCACATCAGCATTCAAACATAAAAAAAACTTCTTCAAAATCAGTTCATTCGTTTGGGAGCAACGATCCTCACCCCCTTTCCTCCCCATTATAGCTAAAACCCATCTCGATCACACCGCTTACCTAATAGGTAAAGGGCTGATTCCACATGTAGAAACCTTAAAGTAAGTGAGAAATTTACTGCATTTTGAGGAACTATTTTGCTCATCACGCCGAAGATCCTCATCAGATCTTCACCAAATTTTTATGAGACTAACTTAAAGTTACTACCTTTCAAATAAAAAATATATAATAAGGCGGAGATATTCAGTATCCCCCTTTTTACCCTTTTTTGGGGGAAGTACTCCCAATCAAAAATCCCCGACACCTAAAAATTCACTTAACCTTTATACCAAGTTTCGTCTAGATCGGTTGAAAAATGCGACCTGTAGAGGAGAACAGAGATCCGGAAGGACTGACATTCCGAAGGACATACGAAAGCATTTTTGCTTCGCTCGCGTTTCGCGCTCGCTGGGTCAATAAAACACACCCTAAACTAATAACACCCCTCTCTTATGGAATATCTTAGTTAGGTCCTCCACACATACACACTACACTAAAGGGATTGTATTATGTGTTCACTGAGACATTTTATTTACCGATTATGATGTCTCTGTGTTAATAATTATGGACAGTAAGACATAACTATTTGTTGTTGGACATTATTTACGCAAACTGGGAACGTGCCAACGAGCATAATGGAATGGTGTTTGAAAAGTGAAATCCCAAACAGTACCAAAAACTTTGTAAAGAAATACAATCGCATACATAAAAGCACAGGTATAGTTAATATAAAAGATTTATGTTTTGACACAGCTTTCTTAATTTACAAACCCGGCTAGAGTTTCCCACGTAACAAAACTAATTTAGAAAATTCTTTATTGTTTTGTTAATTTCGGACGAGGGTGAAAAAATTAAATGAAAATAAGAAAGGGTTTAAAATAACTCCGTTCAACAAATTGCTTTCTTTTACGCCATCGGATACTCAGAAATTACTTTTGCTCGTACTAATTATTAAATAGCTGTCGAGGTGGATCATTACCAAAATGAAAAGCTTTTACTTCAAAGAAATTATTTAGTACAAATTGTAAAAAGTCTAGGCGCAGGACACAATATCCTTACGAATATGTGTACTGTGGTCTAGGATGGGCAGCTTGAGGCTATTATGAACATATTTATTATTTCCTTTTTCGCGTAGTTGGTTAATTCCTGGTTTGATTTACAGCTTAAACACATCAGCGCCGTATAGCTTGGTGTTTAGAGTCTGCTGACAGACAAACAACCGGCTAGCGTACCTATACCTACGGCAATGAATTATACGTGTGTAATGTGGTATAACAGTAATACCAGGAACTTTTGCACATACGTCTTCTATTTCATCCATGTTCTCGGTAATATATCTATATCTCTTACACTATTTATAACTCAAGAACGGCTAAAACGATTAATATGATCTTTGATTTGTTAGATTTGTCTCCGCTCCGAATATAGCAGAATAAATATTAAAATATTTAAAAAAAATACACAAAAAAAATGATGAAGATCGTTTATTTTCTCTTACCGACATCTGATTTTGTATGGAACAGCTTTTTTGAGATATGTCGAACATATTGACAGATTTCGATGAATTAGGAAGTAGGGAGGCGGAGGTGAGACGGGAAGAAAGGAGAAGGAAGGGGGCGAGAGGGAGTGGGAGAAAGGGGGGGGGAAGCAAAATTTGTACGCGTGCAAAGAGTAGTGAAAGCAGCTAGTAAAGTGTATTTGTTTTTTGTATATATATTTTTATAATAATATTATTATATCCTATAGCACTTTCGTGATCAAGACGAATCCAATGATACATCATTTATCAAAATCTATCCAGCCGTTTAGGCTGTAGGACGCCCCTAAGAAACGAACAAACATACAATACAACCCAAACACATAGCCCTCCATGCAGTCTGTAAATAAGAAACTTCAATCTATCACATCTTAATATCGACTGCATGTACAAGTAACTGTAGGTATATATTTTTTACAATGGTGTTGCAATTCATAGTTTGAGAGACACTGCAATTGCAATGAGCATGTGTGGCATTCAACATCAGGCAAACGACCTCCTTGTCTCATTAAAATTCTGTGATTATAAACATATATGTTAGGAATAACGGAATAACATGAACCACCACGCTCGTGCACCCAGCGACAATGAATTCATCGAAATTCCAATTCCAACGTATTTGAATTTCGCTCTAGAAATTGTAGTTAGTTTTATGCAAATTGCAGGCAAGTTTCAGTTGGCTCATTAACGCTGCAAACGCATCGACAAAGCTGAATGTTGCGGGCCTGGGGCATAACTGGGACTCGAAAGGGGTACTAATTTTCAAAAGGCTTCACGGAAACACCGGCTCAAATCTCGTAACTTGCCGCAGACAGTTTAAAAATTCTTCCCCCGAGCTATTGCGCAATGTGGCACGATTTTCGCGTTCATGCATAATGACGTTGTGAATATTAGGAAATTTTAAACGGATAAATACTGACAGTTAGTGTATTAGAGAGGTAGGTCTTTAGTTGTTCTACCTTTTAAATATCGTACCGGGCAAGTTCGTATTGATACACACGTACAGCCAGGATCTTAACTACTACCTTTTGCTCGCGCGCGAAAAAGCTGCCACGCGCATACTGCGCGTGCGCACGGGTTGCAAGGTAGAAAACTAAAAACCAATCATGAAAACATGCATGCAATCGGTCTAGTAATTTTCAAGTAATACGCCAACGAAAATGTTTCCACGGTTGGATTCTGTCTCTCACTATAGAATTTGTTTAGCGTTAACGCGGTTGGGTTCTTGGAGCTCGTAAAAGTAAATAATGTTGTCAGTAAATTCGTATTATGCGCTATTATGTTGTACTCTACCACTTTTTCATATTATTGAAACTGAACTGTATGACTTGGACGACAACTACAACATGCAACTCAAACATAAAGGTCACTTTACGGTCGAATATTCTGTAAACGACACTAAACAGAAAATTACTGTAAAATAAACCTCATTAAAATTTTAAAATACCTATCCAAAGAGGTCTAGTTGGATAAAAAAACACAATAAACAAAATAAAAATAAACCGCCGAGTGGGGTCGCTCTCGGCGGTTTTTTTTAATTTTTGCTTTTCTTGTTACACTCCACGACAAGTTGTAATATTTAATAAAAAAAAAAACATTTTTGATTGTGTATCTGTCTATATTTTGGCTAGGCATCACGCTGAAACTACTGAATTAATTTAAATGAAACTTGGTGTGATATAAGTTCATACTAAGAGGTAGGACATGATACTTTTCATCTTTTCTTGGAAGTTAATTAAAAAAAACACTCACTGAAATTACTGGATGGATTTTGATGCACTTTGGCACAGTTATAGTTTATATGATGAGTGAAAATTGGGGATACTTATTATCCCGAAAAAATAAAGGGTTCCTGCGGGATATGGGTCCAATTCTGTACATTGAAGATATTTAGTAAATTTTATTTTGGTGGCTTTTCTTTTAACTTCTTTTCGCTTTTAGCTTCGTACTGAAGCCAAAACTGTTTTTTTTTTCATTTTGTCTGTTGTTTGCCTGTCTGTCTGTATTTTGGACGTGCATCACGCTAAAACTACTGAATGAATTCAAATGAAACTTGGCATGATTTGAGTTCTTTCGAGGTAGGACATTGGATACTTTTCATACCGGTATATTACAGGGTCCCCGCAGGATAGGGGTATTTTATTTGTAGTTGATATTCATGTTTTACGGTTTATAGTTACTTCCGTAGTTCATCTCTAGGATACTCAAGGAACATTCCTCCAAATTTCAAATACCTTTCACCGGTTTAGGCTGGACGTTGTCTGTCAGTCAGTCAGTCAGTCAGTTAGTAGGTATGTCACGGTACTGTTTAATAGGCATGATTAAAATAATGTAATACAAGACATATTTTTATTATTCTGCTCAAAACTGAAGGGCTATACCTATACTTATAATAAAGCAGTAAGTACCACAAAATCTGTAAAAGGAATATATAAAAAACAAAATGTAGGGTACTAAAAATTAACTACTGAAAAAGAATAAAACATTTTTAAAATTCGTGTCTGTTTGTCTGTTAGCCTGTTCACGCATCACGTAAAAACTACTGGACCGATTACGATGCGGTTTATGATGGATAGCTTAAGGTTTGACTTAAAAACTGATGTACTTATTATCTCAATCCAATGAGTAGAAGCCGAGCAATCGATAAAAACTTTGTGACGGCTGAAGGAATTTTGTTTAAATGTTGGTATATTGGTACTTTAGGTCTTGGAATAGTTATAGAGTTATTTTAATCTAGAGAAATGGCCACGCGTGCGAAGCCGCGGGTACAGCTAGGTGGTGGAATAAAGAAACTCACATACAAACATACAAATACTTAAATCCTAAAAAAATGCGCTCCTTTTTTGGGCAGTCGTATAATAAACATATACTAAATTATGATGATGAGCAACGTCACCAAGGAAGACCTAGGAAGTGATGGCACCGTGAAGACCTCGATGCCTTTCCGGAGGGATGGCCTGAGATTGCAGGGCAGGGGACCGAGATGTTTGGAAGGGAATGGAGAAGACCATTGCCCAGGCTGGACAGTTTTTGATGAAATTTAGAATGGAGATAGCTTATACCCTGGAATAAAACACAGGATTATTTGTATCCTGGAAAATTGTAAGTTTCCACGGGAAAACTGGAAAGTGTTGATTACTCACTGTAAGGTGCTATGGAAACGAAATAACAAGTCTGTCAAAAAACATCAAGAGCATTGGAACACCTACTTTTGCATTAGTTTTTCATATCGTAGAACAACATAAGATGCTTTTTAACGCGATAAACAGTAGTCCGCGCGGACGAAGTCGCGGGCGGGAAAACTAGTTTTTTATAAGATCATAGTAATATTTTTCAGAAAATATTTTGTTTCATGTTACGCAAGGGACAGATTTAACTTATATATCTTTTTTATATACTTATAATATAATATACAATATCTATACTTATAATAAAACTGTAACAGGTCCAATTCTGTACATTGAATAATTATTTTTCATATTTGTCTGTCTGTCGCATTTGTATATTGGCCGCTCATCACGCCGAAACTACTGAATGAATTCAAATGTAACTTGGCATGATTTGAGTTCATACTACGAGGTAGGACATAGAATACTTTTCATCCCGAAAAATTAAAGGGTTCCCGCAGGATCCCTATCCTGCGGGAACCCTTTAATTTTTCGGGAATTGAAAATTATTTAGAAGAACACGTATCACGCTGAAACTACAGCACAGATTTTGATGCAACTTGGCAGAGTCATGGTTTATATTATGAGTGAAAATTGAGGATACTTTTTTATCCCGAAAATATTCCTGCTGGATAGGGGTCCAAAGTGATGTTAATTTTGAAATTATAAATATCAATACTTATAATAAAGCAATAAGTACGAAACATTCTGTACAAAGAAGATAAAAAAGTGGTCTAGGCTACTTAAAATAACCTACTGAACAAGAATATAACATTTATTTAAAACATGTCTGTCTGTTTGTATGTTTGTTTGTTCACGCATCACGTAAAAACTTCAGGACCGATTGCGATGCGGTTTTCACTGTTGGATAGCTTAGAACATAGCTTAAAAACCGGTGCAATTGGTATTTCAATCCGATAAGTAGTAGTATTTAGTTATTATTGTATTTTTGTTCTATGTGGTGTACAATAAAGAGTTATCTATCTATCTATCTATCTATATATATATATAAATGTAACCATCAATCTCCTGGAGTTAATGCAAAGTTTGAACTACGACAACAGGTGCGAGTATGTATATCCAGGTGTATATACTTAGAGTGTTACTTTGAACAAAGTTTAAGGAAAACGACCGGTGCCTCCTGAATAAATACTCACTTACTCGGATTATCTAGCTAAAGAAAACTCAACAAGTGATTTAAACAAATTCACGAAAGCTTTTTGTGATTGTTGTGGAATTTGGCATTAGATTTCATGGAACGTTATGAAGATTTTATATATTTGAGTATATAATTTTATGTGAATGATTTAAATTAAACCAATTCCAAATAAAATAAACTAATACTTAACTTCTTGTCCTTTCTATAACAAGGAGCATTTTTTATTTCGGTTTCTGGTAGTTTCGGAAACGGTGTCGGATATCCACAACATGGTCATATCGTCAGCCTATTAATATTCTGCAGAGACTCGGCCTTCCTAAAGAGAGAATAATATAATAATCCACTAGCGACCGGCCCCAGCCTTGGACAGGTAAATCAAATTATACATTTAAGTAAAATATCCTCAAAATCTATCATCATTATTATATGCCTGTATCAGTGCACTGATTTACATTACATTTACACCTTTCACAAATCATGCTACTGAGACTGATCTTTCCAACTATATACCTTTCAGCTTCCTAATCCTATGGCTTTCGATAACTTTGGTTCTTCGCCGGATCGCCTCATTCCGGATTTGATCTTCAAGGCGACTTTGAATTGGTGTACTAGTCGTACCGTATATAAGATTCTACGTCTCAGTTCCGAATGTTATAAAAGGTAAGACGAACTGGTTGAAAACTTATGTCTACACCTACAGACTGGTGATTTGGCTATGAAAAGACTCGAAGAAGTTTATTTACCAAATGTTTTCACCTAACTGTAGCGTTTAGTCATGATGAACATACTCTTGAACAACTTTGAGAGGAGATCCATCTGAAGAGATCGGTTCCGGAAAGACATCTTAATAGAACATAATCTTAGTTTTGTCCAAGTTCATCCGGAGACCGAAGCGCTGTTTTTTTAGTTTTTATTCCTTACTGGTAATCTAACAGGTACTCCATATGAGGGAAGCTTGTTTAAAAGGCCATCGTGCCAGACCCGATCAAAAGCCTTCGATATGTCAAGGAAGATGGCAAGCGCCTCACCATGCATCTCAATGGCTTCGCTCAGTATGTGAGTGGCATACGCGAGAAGACCCCAAGTAGACCGGTTTCGGCGAAATCCGTATTGCCAGTCACCGAGGAGAACATTGTCCTCAAGGTATGCCAAGAGCCTAATGCGTATGACACGCTCCTTACACTGACAGAGTAAGGAGGTTATCGAGATACTAATCAGCTAGGCCGTTCAGCATCTGATATATGAATAAGTCCTGCATCGCTTCTGCCATAATGACGATATCATCCGCAAATATCAAGTGTGAGAATGCACTCGCCTTTTATGTTTATGCCACGTCCTTTCCAGACAAGCGTCATAAACATATCCTCCAATGCGTTTGTGAACAATTTGGGCGAAATAACGTCTCTTTGTCTCACTCGTCGCTGCAGGTGGATATCCCTAGATATTATGGTCTGTAGGGATATGCTGAGACTGCTGAGTGTGTACTTGGTCGGTCATTGTTGCGGCGTCATACCGGAACACTTAAATATTTCGCCAGTCGACTTGGCATCGCCGCAAAGACTCTAGAGCAGACCATGTCTCAATCATTATTTTAGGTCAAGTAAAATCGGCGCAGTAGTTTCTGAGATAAATCCAAACAGATAGAGGCTTCAGTTTTTTTAGCGAATAACTATTTATTTTTAATTACGATATATTACGCGGTAATAAATACGTGGTGCTTAAAAAACGACCCGCAAACAGAATTAAGTACCATATACCTACGCCACTTTGATGTGACTTATTACTGTAATTTAAGAGCTTAAAATTAATATCTTTCTGTAAACAGAGAGTAAAATAAATTGTGTTTATTCAACAGTGAAATAAACTATTTGAACCACGAGAAGTATTTTATAACATGGGATACAAACTAAAACAGTTACGGGCAAAGTGTTAATTTATTGTTAGTAGTTGTTTAGGGGCATGAAATTAGTTTGGCACCACGTAGTTATTTGAAAAGAGCAAAAATGTATAAAATTAACGTTTGATTAAATTACACATCCGAACACATATTATATAGTAATGTATATCATCATCATCATCATCATCATCCTATGTCTGTACGTAGTCCTCTCCTAATGCACGCCACTGAGCTCGGTCTTCAATGTAATATGTTTACCGTAATAATATTGTGTGAGCTGTCACATTGAAATATATCTGGAGATATAGTAAAAATACGAAAAATTGTAAACGGAGCATTGAATCTACACTATCTACGTCTACACTAATATTATAATGAGGAAAGATTTGATATTTTGTAAGTTTGAATTTTTGTATGTTTGTTTTTTTGAATCATAGTTTTTTTTGTATGTTTGTTTGTAATGGATAAACTCAAAAAAACCCGGACCATTTTAAAAAATTCTTTCACTTACAGAAAGCTACATTATCAGCGAGTAACATGGGCAGTAATTATTTTTCAAAAAATTAAAGGTCTCTACGAAAATTGCAATAATATCGATTACTCGCTGTAAGGAACGGAATAACATGTTGCCGTCACGCCGTGGAGTCGAAAAAATAACAAGACTGTATATGAGTAAAAATAATAATGCAGTTGTCAAAAAGCACCACGATCGTTGCTGTCAAAGATTTTGAATTACGCTTACTGGTGTTTTTTTAGAAGTTAAAACGGGTATAAAAATGCTAAGAGTGAGCAAAATGCCGTGATGCATATGTATAAAACGAATGAAATTTAGATATATTACAATCTGTCTCCAAACGTAAAATTGTAAATGCACATAGATTATCAATACTACCTAATAATCAGTGCACGGTTTTACAATAATATCCGTTTACTGCGATTCTATCGCCAACATTAAATTGTGAACCTGCCCCTCAGTGGCGTATTGTGTGTGCTTATAGAGTGAAAAATCATTTATGATCGAAAATTAAAGTGTAATGCTTGTAAAATCGATTTCATTTAAAACACTATAAGCAAACACAGTACCAATAGCCAACTAAGTCCAACGACAGCACCAACAAATCAGGGGCTGGTTCACAATTTAACGGCGGCGATCGCAGAAAATCGGATAAATTGTAAAACTGTGCACAGATAAGTTGATATTATTCGATATTGCATGACGCACATTGTGCGTTTACAATTTTACGGTTGGAGACACACATCTTTTAATAAATTGAAATTGTATTCGTTTTATTGTAATTGAATCGAATTTTGATCCGTTTACAATTTTTCAACTCTTTACAATCTCGCCAGATTTATTACAATCTGTCAGTTTTTACAATTTAACGGTGAATTAAACATAATAATTATTCTATGCCACAACTAAAACTTCGTGTGATAACAGAAGAATGGTGGCAATGGAGCGTGGGGATTTGATTTCAATTCCAGACATGGAACAAACACTTGATTCTGCTGTTCTAACCTCTTGAAAAAGTCTAATAAAAATTTCTTTAGTGACAAACTACTACACTATTTATAATATTTATATGTATTTTATTTTTATGATATTATATTATGTAATATATATATATATATATATATTAATAATTGTATATACATATTTTACAAAGTTTTATATTTAAGAATTCAATTCAATTAATTTCTCTTTATTTCTATTTTACTGTCCATATCTCGAGTGCACGACTATACACATCTTTTTTATACATTTCTTGCACAACCAGGATGACTGGCAGAAAATGCTGTCATAGCATTAAGTCCTCCTCTGTACATTGTTTTTGTGCATAAAGTATTAAGTTATTAAGTAAAGTATTAAGTTATTAAGTAAAGTATTAAGTAATAAATAATTTATTTTGTTTGAATAAATCTTTAAACTTACTAGTGAACCAACTATACTGCAAAAATATAAGAAAATCATTATTTATGGTTAGTTGCTTTGTTAGTGCGTATAATATTCCCTTCATAACAGGATACGTTATTGAAATTAATCAAAGAAGTAAGAAATAACTCAGCTTCTAAATTACGTAACATGCTCGAAGATCTGAGCAAGGCAAGTCGGTCTTCGAATGAACATGTAAAAGACTAATTTTTATGACCAACAGTGCTCAACGTAACCTTGTTGGGGGTGTGGATGGGCCAAATAGTTTCCTTCCAGGCGAGACAAGACAAAGAAGTTGCTAGACGCACCGAGAACGCCTGGAAGAGCTTTTGGTCATTAAATAACTTAATAAAAGGAACTCTTCCTCTAACCTCGAAGAGACATACGGCGCACAAACATGGTATTTGACATGTATTCAGAGGTCCGCTCTCGTGGTTTGCCAGCGAGCTATGGAGCACAGTATTCTGGGCGTGAAGCTGACAAATCGCATCAGGAATACCATACTGCGCTCCAAGACAAAAATTGTGGACGTGGCTCGGAAAGCGGACATGCTGTAATGGGCAGGACACGTCAGCCGAATACCAACGTCACTTTGGGCCGTTACGACATCAGAATGGGTCCCACAAAACAAAAAACGGCGTCGCGGTAGTCCAAGAAGGAGATGGCGGGATGACCTTGACTCCTATTTGAAGGAATGGCCATCCGTTGCACAGAGTCGTGAAAAGTGGAGAGAGAGAGTAGGGAGGCCTTTGCCCTGCAGAATAATAAGAAATAACTGGCCAAGTGCGTATCGGACCACGCATAGTCACTGAGTCATCACTTACTCGTACCATCAGGAGAGACTGCGGTCAAATAATCCATGATCAAAGGCTTATCTATTCGATTCATTGTTTATTAGGAATGATAAGTGCTGCTGTTCTCTACCGACCGCTACATAGCTTCATCAGACTGGGGGGCGGGCACGAAAGCGCTCCGCGGCAATACGTGATGCAGGAGGCGCACGCCAAAGATTAAATTTTAGCGACCAGCTCAAGGGCACCCAAGCGTACCCATGGGGTACGAACCTCGGCTTGGGCGGTCGCCTCGGTTACAGGGATCAGACTAAACTGGATCGCTGACAAAATGGCTAGGAAAATGGAATACAACCTTCGAGAAGAATTCGGCAAGAAACTCGAAGGCGAATAACTGATTATTTACTAATGACCTCGGTGTCTGTGTCTGTGTCCTAACGGGTAGATCAGAGATCGGGTATTAGCAATTACCAGATCAGCCGTTTGTATTACCCTCTGCTCAACTTGATGCAGTTGATTCGTATGATGGACATTTGACGGCTGGTTGGTCTAGTGGCTAGATACCCTAGGAACGAAACCAAACGGTCGCGGGTTCGAATCCTACAAGGTGCAATCGTTTGTGTGATGAGCAGGAATGTTTGTTTCCGAGTCATGGATGTGATATTCGTATTTATGTATGTTTATCCGTTATCTAGTGCCCATAGTACAGGGTATCCTAGTTTGGGGCTAGGTAATTGGTGTGGAATTGTCCCAAACATATTTATTTATTTATTTATAGATGTGATACGAATATTACATCCATATCTCGGAAACAATCATTTCTGCTCATTTGTGTGATCAGCAGAAATCTATATATGTTTATACGTTACCTAGTGCCCATAGTATAACGTATTCTAATTGGTGTGAATTGTCCAGAATATATTTATTAAAATAATAATATAATTTTTATTTATTTATTTTTATTCAGTTCAGCAGTGGGGAAGAATCGGTGTGATCTTCCCCACCGATTCATTCTCCTCTGACAACTTGTCCACAGGCAGGATTGGAAGGGGTGTCAACAAGGCGTCAAGGGAGGGGTGATAAGAGCAAAAAAAATATACCTATAGATAATGTACGAAATTACGGATCAAATTGCTAAGCTTATAGTGGTCATGGACATCATCGACTCTTCGGACATAATTATAATTAGCGTCGCAATTAAATTGCATTACTCAGGCCAACAAATGGACAGTATAAAACTAAATTATATACTTCTCTGAAATAATTCAGCGATCGCGTCACTGCGAGATAAGCGTACGAAAGCCCCAATGGAACTCGGATCCAAGACATTCACGTGCCGATGATATTATTATGGATTTGATTTATGTTACGCTTCTCGGTTTCGATGTGGGAGAGCGATTATCTCGAGTAGGTACTATTTTCAGTACGCAGAATACTTTGAGTTTATTTTTGCACGGTTTTGTTAAAAGAGTATTGTTATTTTTTAATTTTAACAGTTGGCAGCTTTACTTCAAAGGGTTATATATATACATTTTTTGTACGTTAATCAATGCTTATTGATATCAAATTTTAGTCAAAGGAAAAATTTATTTATATCAAAATTCCATATCCATATTCTTCATACATGCAAATAAATAAAATTGACAGCTTTTTACTAAATGCATATGAAAGTATATACGGTACCTACGAGTAAAAAAACCGATTTTTAAATTTTTGACTGTCTCTGTTTGTTCCTGCTAATCCCCGAAACGGCTGGACCAATTTTGACGGGACTTCACTGGAAGATAGCTTAAGATAGTTATAAGGAGAAACATACCACCTCACCTCATTACGGAAGGAGTTTAATAAAATAATTACGCATATCCATCGTTCGAATCGTGAGTTATGGACTGAGTTCATACAAAAATCCAATAGAGAAAACCACTTTTAGTGATTCCTGTTTTTTTTTTGCCGGAAAACTATTCCAATTTTTCATTCCATTGTGACGATGTCAAACCTCTTTCATCATAATCATACCCATTTCATAGTTTCTCTATATTAATTCTAAATTCAAATAACCTGTCATTCCTAGATTGTCATCGATGCATTGGCCCAACTCTATAGTGAGGAGTTGCAATTTTGTAAAACAAGATTTCGTGATAACATAATAATAATAATAATTGTGCACCTGCATATATAGTACTATGTTTTTATTATTACCTCACGCCGATTTCTTATGGTGAAATTACTTTAATTGGAAATACCATAGTACCAAAACTGTGGGTTCAAAGAAGTGTACCTCAAATTTATGTCAGCTGTGAGCCTATTATCTTCCATATGAGATAAATCTACTACCCATAGCCAAAAGGATGGTTCGCACTACGAAGTTTCCTCTACACCTGTTACTTTTGTTTTATTTATACAGATAGATTTATCGGCTTAGGGGGAAGCCATGCAAAATGAGCTTGATAACGATTAGGTCAATAGTAATGCGTTATGCTATAAATTTTATGAATAGGTGTAATCTGCAGTTATAGACATTCCAAAATAGTCGTATGAATTGAAAAAAATATGATTTGCTTTTAATTAATTAACATTTTAGCACAAACATTAAAGGTTAAGTAACTTTTTTTTTCGGACTATTTTACCTGGGCATTGCGTTTGCTGTCCTTCCTGGGCGGCGGCGGCAGTAGGTCCAGGTGTGCGGGCCGTGCTGGTTCCTCTTTACCGCCCGCGGCTCCATCCTCCACTGTCAACTTCGCCGCTTCCGAGCCACCACACTCTGACGCCGCTTCTGGATATAGACAATACATGGCTCCAGCTATATATTTATTTAACGGTAACTTAGCGCTTCACACTCACAGTTAACACAACAAGTTTAGCTGGATGATGATGAATATGTTTAGCTACCTCTAAACCGAACCGACAAGTATTCAAAAACGGCCAAAGCAAAGTTAAAATAACAAAACTCGCATCTGTGTCGGTCGATTTCGATGTCGCTGGACAATTGCCTTAATGCTACTAACTTTTGTTCGCTAGTTTTGTTACACCTTGGTGCAAACTGACGTAGGCACAGCTACAACTTACACAATGTACTGCCGCAGGCGCTTAGTAGGGACAATAAAAATATTTGGTTTAACTTCGACGTATTTCACGCTCACAGCGTTTACCTGTTTGATCATGAATTTGTGATAAGGTCATAAAAGTTACTGCCAAATATTTCAAACGTCAGAGCGGGTTTACATTACACCCAACTGAGAGAGCAGTCTCAAATGTGTACACATATAGCAAGCTTTTAAATTTTCGCGCAAAAGCGTCTTGGTGCACGGCATACCGTACAGTACGGCCGATAAGTCGTGGCCACTCTGAACTTCGTGCAAATGGCTGCACAATGAACATTTTTAGGAACCAAATGGCGGAATGAGGTGCATCTCTTGACTAGACCACAGAATAAATAATAGCCTAGACCACAGCCCCGTGCATGTTGTCTAATTCCATCATTCAGTTCCTAAAAATATTCATTGCGCAGCCATTTATACGAAGTTCAGAGTGGCCACGACTTATCGGCCGTACTGTACCTAATTATAATTAATAGTGTATGATTATTTTGATTCATTAGTAGCTATATGATCAATTAGGTAGTTCATTTGAGTAAAGCGGTCACATAATTTGGCAAGTCAACAATTATGATTTATGATCCAGTTCAGACTACATTGGCATTGACTTTGGGTAAGTGGAAAGATTCCATGAAATTCAGTACAGTATGCGATTACAGTTATTTTATTATAAGTATTATAACTAAACCTTTTACAATCATAAAGTTGATAGAAGTATTTTGCTTTACTATTTTATACGTGACGTTCTTTTATAACTACAACATTAAACGTTAATAACCTTGTTCTAGATACGATTGAACCGTATCAAAGTCAAAATCTATCATATAATTATATGTTATAAGGTTAATAATACGTGTGTTAATTAAACATTTGTAGTCTAGGCTAAAAATAAACTTAAAAGAAAACGAGCACAGGTAAATCCATAAATAAAGGTAATCTCCGTAAAAGCACGACGTGGCCAGTTAATACAGTAGTTGCCAGGTACGCGATGCGTCGGATGTCATAAAAACTACACATAAAGTTAATTATACCGACATTCAACAAAAAATATTGTGTTGCGTAACATGTGGTAATTTTATATAAACATCCCTAGGCAGTCGTCAAGTCTTTGAAGACATGTTTCGGACATGTGAAACGTAGGCGGGGGATAAGATTATATACTCTTAAATTCATGAGGAAGGGCCAAAGGGAATGCTTTACGTTCAAAGTAATTGCATTATGTATTTTCGACAAAAAACAAGTCAGATACCTGCTGGGGGGATGTTGAAAAATGTTCATGTTGATCGCTGAGTAAAAAAGTTGTGTCGTCAGTCCGTGTCACACTCACTTTTCCCTGAAATAGCTTTTAAGGAGAAAGCTATCTGAGAATAGCGTTCCAAAGTAATGTATTTATATTTTGGACTTTCAAAATCTTGTAATTTTGCGCTAGGCTTTTTGATCATTCTAATGGAAAATACTGGTCGAAAATAAATATAATCTTTATAAGTGTCAGCTACGTTCTTTTCACGAGAGAAACCTTATGATTTCCAACGGACTATATTAGGGGCTACCTTTAAAAAAAAGACGCAAGGTGGCGCGACAGAGACGACAAAGAGACGAAGAGAAATTTCAAATGCCTATTATTGGCTATCGTTTTATTTGTGTATAAACCAAGGAAGTTATACTTACGAACAACTACAACTTCCTTGGTGTAAACTCCATCAAAGCTTAAAAACAACCAATAAACTCATACACTTCAACTTTTGCCAGCTACCTTTTGTTGCAGTGGCACCACCTAGTGACGCGTATAATGGTAGCCTTTGATGTTTAACGGGAAACCATACAATTATGAAGTGCGTGCACAATATTATTCAGTAATACTTCGCTTTGTTCATCTGTGACGTTATAAACCCTAAAAAAGTTGATAAAAAAACGAATAATTTGGAATGAGCAGTTACAGGAAAATAATCTTATGGATTCGGTTCAACTCTAAGTTTAACTTTCTTCAAACTGCATTTACAGACTTTGAAAAAAATTATAGTCAGCAAAAAAGGAAAAATTACTGTTTATGATGTATATAGTATATGTTTCTATACATATAATTATTTATATGTTTCTACATATACATATATGTATATCTTTCTTATGAGTAGGTATCAAAACGTCAAGGGATCAACTAAGGTTATGGAATCCTTACAAGAAATTACAGTAGATGCAAATAAGTAATTTGAGTGAGACTGAGCTGTAGGAGTGCTACTAGACCATTGTAGCCATTGGATAAAAAACATAAGAGACAAACCTCTAACTTTCGGAGTTATTTCTATCTGCCATTACATATTTTGAAAAATTAATATAAATGAAGCAAAAGGATGCTTAATTTATATTAATTTTATTTATATTTATATATTTTTCGCTCCAAATGCACCCGAATTACAACAAATGCTGGAAGATCTTAGCGCAGCAAGCCTTGAGGTTGGACTTATTATGAATCGATCAAAGACTCAGATCATGACCAATAACACAAAACCTATGATCAAGGTAGTTGGGCAGATACTGGAGTATGTCGATGAGTATATCTACTTGGGCCAGCTTGTTTCCTTCGAAAACAGGCAAGATAAAGAAATCGGTCGTCATATCGAAAACGCCTGGAAGAGCTACTGGTCCATGAAAACGCTAATGAAGGGTGACCTTCCTCTGTCGCATTCTCATCGACATGTGTATTCTGCTTGTCCTAAACTACGGTGCACAAACATGGTCATTGACTGAGGCACAGAAGTCCAAACTCAAGGTTTGTCAGAGAGCCATGGAACGAGGCATACTCGGAGTGAAAAGGATAGATCGAGTCCGGAACACTACACTGCGCTCGAAAACTGGCATCACTGATGCTGGTTTTAAGAGTGCTAGGTTGAAGTGGGACTGGGCTGGACATGTAGTCCGTATGCATCCGGCAAGGTGGGCAAAAATCACCACTCAATGGGAGCCTGCAGATGGTAGACGACGTCGTGGTCGGCCTCGAAAAAGGTGGCGTGATGACCTAAATGCTTATAGAATTGGTTGGCAAGACCTAGCCTTGGATAGAGACGCATGGAAGGATATGGGGGAGACCTTTGCCCAGCAGTGGGACACCATAGGTTAAAAAAAAAACAAAAAAAAAGGATAAATCTGACGTTTTCTTTTTATGATTTCAATGTACCCTTTATGAGTATTTTTCTTATGTACCTACACTTATATTATAAACAGAAAGTCTTTGTATTTTTTTAAACTTTTTAAAAGCTTTTATTTAGTTTGCTTTGTGTTTTGTCGGTCAAATCTTGCAAGCTGAATTAGAATAACTTCCTCTCATCCTACGGAGTTGAATTTTTACTTGTACCTAAATTGTAACCTAAATCGACATCCACGAATAGCTCCAGATAAAGAAACTCTTCAGCGGTCAACAGCACAGACACGAAATTTTGTGTACGCGTTCTATTAAGATTTTAAGTTTTACTACGACATTGTTTCTGCACTCAGGGTTGACTGACTAGGGAACTCTTCAATGGTTAACAACACGGACACGAAATGTTGAATTCGCATTTAATTGTGATAGCCCCCTCTAAGTTGCACCATGAAATGGAAATTGCGTAAAAGCTTTTGTAGTAAATGTTATTAATGAACTTTTTTTGTGTGTTTGTTTGTAATGGATAAACTCAAAAAATACTTAATCGATTCTTTCACTTATAGAAAACTACATTATCAGCCAGTAGCATAGGCTAAAAAGTACTTAAATAAATTATATTCCTTACGAAAATTGCAATAATGTAACCCAACGTATCAAACATTTGCCTATAAAAGTAATTATTTGGTGTGCGCTGCGAAAACTATTCATGATACATAAAATAATGTACTACATGTTTATAAATACACATCATAACCCACAAAAAACTCCGCGTATCACGTATCGTAAGTCACAATAATCGTTTTTTGAATTAAATAAGTCAACCAAAACACGCGCAGAATCGTGTACAAATAAAGAGAAACCCTTACCCCTTACCTACCCGTGTGAAGCATTAGAAAGAAAGAATTTGTGGTCATATAAAAAGTCGTAAAGTACCGTAATTTTGGTTACTATGTTCAAAAGTGACCTTTTTGCTTCAGTATTTTGGAGTACGGAGCCCTGGATACGTGAGACGCGAACCACATCTTGCCCAGTTAAATTCAAGGATAGTAGGTATGCGACCTATTTCTACATTTTAGTATAGTAGGTAGCCCTTGGTACTTGAGATGAAGATATATGCAGGCTTATTCTTGCTTCACGCTTCTAGTGATCATTGCGTGGAAACTCGTAAACTTTAAAAGTACTCTGTGCCAAATAGTTAGTGAAGTTCTAATTCCACGTAAGCTCCAAAAATTATACTCGGGTGGAAAGTAATGTTTGGATACATGGTTTCTCCTCAACTACTGCGGTATGTGTTGGTGAGTAGATAGATAGATAGTTAGATTGATAATACTTTATTGTATACCAGTTTACCAAAAATACACAGCAAATACAACGGACTTATCGCTAAAAGCGATCTCTTCCAGTCAACCTTTGGACGGAAAAAAATAATGGAGTGAGTGAGGATCGCGGTGTAAGCAATTTAAAGAAATATATACATATTTATTATAATATATACTATATAATATATATATATAATATATGAATATTTACCACCTATTTTCCAGATATTCGAAATCCTCACCAAGCAGTAGTGTGCATGTGATGAACGCAATGATATGCCGCTAAAGTCTTTGCACTCTCAGGTACCTTCCATCAGGCGAACGACTTCCTCCTAACGCAAACAACCTAACGTTCAAACACATTGTTTATACCTGACTGAGCGGAGGGTATTGTGTTTATCCGACTATATATGTATGTATTTATGTATGTCTGTTCCTTTGTGTCACTTTATAGACCAAACGCGTGGAACAATTTTGATGATTCTCACGTCATCGATTTGTCTTAATATTGCTAGTGTCACTAAAGACATGACATTAATCAAAATTCAATATGGCGACAACCAGACGCCATATGAATAAGAAAAAAAGTTAACGAAATATTTTACCTATTAAATATTTTAAATATTTAATAGGTATTTAAAAATCATTTCTAGGTTCCTCTTATAATTTTTCATTTCAAAGGTCTATTTAGGATCTATAACGATTTAAAGTTCGCAGTCTGGTTTTTCATTATTTCATCTTATACGTTACTATGAAAAATATTTTACTGTGCGAATGGGGAGGTAATTTTAGATATGAAAAAGTTCTTAATGATTTATAATATTTATAATTACTTTGCACTTCCTGGACATACGAGTAACACCAATAGATCTCAATTTTATTGTAAAGATGATTATTTTATTATACTTTTCATGAGTTTTACGGCATGATGTTTAATTAGGTTCAAATGACAAAGATCAACACAGCCCCATAGATTTTTATTTTAAAGTTGACAGATTTTAGATTGTTTTGATCATCCATGAATATTTGTAAGTACAGATCTTCAATCAAGACAAATAAACTTAAGGAATGCTTTAATTTAAAAAATACGTTTATTTTGTTATCTACACATATATCAATATTTGTGTATAAAGAAGGCTGTTATTTGTTTTCATAATAATTGAGAAGGCCTTTCTAAAAGGCTTATTGAAATTATTTATGACTAGCAATACCCGCGGTTTCGCACGCATGGTCATCTTTCTCTAGGTTAAAAGTACTCTATGTACTATTCCATGACCTAAACAAACAATCTATCCATGAGATTTTACGTGATACGCGAACAAAGAAACATACAGACAAACAGACCAACACGATTTATAAAAATGTTATATTTTTGTTCAGTTGCTTATTTTAGGTACCCTTGACCATTTTCTTTTTTCATACCAGCATTTGATCAAAATTCCTTCAGCCGTCTAAAAGATTTTATCGATTGCTTGGCTTTTACTCATCGGATTGAGATACTATTACTCGTAAGTATACCAGTTTTTAAGTTAAATCATAAGCTATCCAACAATGAAAACCGCATCGCAATCGGTCCATGAGATTTTACGTGATACGCGTACAAAGAAACATACAGACAAACAGACCAACATGATTTATAAAAATGTTATATTTTTGTTCAGTAGCTTATTTTAGGTACCCTTGATCATTTTCTTTTAATTATTTTTGTACAGACCTTGTCATACTTATTGCTTTATTATAAGTAAAGATATTTATTACTTCAAAATTAACATAGGTTTGGACCCTTATCCCTAAGGAAACCTTCATTTTTTCGGAATAAAAGTATCCCATCATATAAACGATGATTGTGCCAAGTGGCATAAATACCCGCCCAGTAGTTTCTGTGAGTTACGTGTTCTTTTAAATAACTTTTCAACTCCTATCCTGCGGGAACCCTTTAACTTTTCGGTAGGAAAAGTATTCAATGTTCTACCTCATAGTATGAACTCAGATCATACCAAGTTTCATCAGAATTCATTCAGTAGTTTTGGCGTGATGCGCGGTCAAGATACAAACAGACAGACAGACAGACAGACAAACAGAAAAAATACAGTTTTGGTTTCAGTATTGAATATAGAGTACCCTCCAAAAAATATTATTTATTACTTCAAAATTAACATAACTTTGGACCCCTATCCCACAGGATCGCTTTATTTTTTCGGGATAAAGAGTACCTATCCTAAATTTTAATCCATCATATAAACTATCACTGTGCAAATTTACATCAAAATCTGTCCAGTAGGTTCAGCGTGGTACGTGTTCTTTTAAATAACTTTCAAACCGTATCCTGCAAGAACCCTTTAATTTTTCGGGATGAAAAGTATCATATGTCCTGCCTCCTAGTATGAACTCAAATCATACTAAGTTTCATTTGAATTCGTTTAGTAGTTTCGGCGTGATGCGCTTTCCTCACAGTGCTTTATATTACAGAATAATATCGGACTATCATTTATTGATCATATATAATTTACAACTAAATCACCATAATCATAATAACTATGTCTCTGAAGCATTAAGAGCTGTTATGTGGAACAATGTGGAATCAACGATGGCTCTCAAGAGAACGGCGGGTTCAATGCGAGTTTGTACCTCGGTTCATAATGCGTGCTTCGGAAAATGCCGCTTTGACCTGAGGATTTAACGTTATCCCCTGTAGACGAATATAAGTGGCACTCGATCTCAATACAGAGTACGAAGTAGAACCAAGTCTCTTTGAACTTATTTTTTGTTGTCTTGTAGACAAAGCAAAGACATTTTTCAATATTAGTGATATAGTGAAAATACATAAGGACCTAATTTAAACAGGACTTAATCGCACTGAAAACATTATAGTTTTTTATTTATTTAAGTTATCCTAGGATTAAGAATTTAACTCCAAATCGAATATAAAATTTAAAAACAATAGTGGCGACTGGCAGATCGGAAGCTCCATAATGTTATATTGTTTCTAGAAATCTCAAAGCGCAATAATAACTGAATTGAGTACGATCAACAAAATCAGAACAATGTTAGCATATACGTGGATAACGTTACGCTGCATAAATTGAAGCTCTACCTAGTCCTCAATCAATATGACCAATATGCCTCTAGCTCAGATTTGAAATCACGAATCTTGATCAATCGAACCGTGTTCTACGAAGAGCCCTGGGGATGAGAGGCTAGAATCTCTATTCTTGCAACCCAGCTGCAGTATTTTAAAAGTAGACTATAGTTAATCTCATCGAGTCCGTGTTGATGACTATTTGAATAATTTTGATTCGTATCAATTAACTCTTTTGTAGCTTTCCGAGTTTTCTTTCTGTATAGTATCATTAATTGAGAGGTATATTGAGCTACGGTCTTGTCAAACGTTCCGTCACCAGTGCAGTTTTTGATATCCTTAAAAGGCACTTTAGTGCTCAAACATATAAATAACAATTCTATAATAGAGTAGGTACCTATTTATAGTAAGTCAACATGATACCATCTCAAAACTGAAGGAAATAAAATCTGGAAAATCATAAGGATGTGTTTTACGTCCATTCCTAGTTAGGAACTGATAGGATTATAATATTCTTGAACTATAAAACAACATCATCGGGACATTTGGGTACGACTTGCTTGCTGAATTGGATTCCATTAAAGCAATATAATGGAATCCAACCCAACAGAAGCAGCAGAAAAGGTCTCAAAGTCTTTCAATCGAATCTATTACTATAAAGGATTTAATTAAAAAATCCAAATCGATTTACAGCAAGAAGAAACGTTTCATTTTCTCGGCATGTAGCTGGATGTAAAGATCTGCTGGAAAGCGCACATCAAGAAGAAACAAGTAAAATTATTATAAAAATACAAAAACCCGACTGCGAACTAAATTATTGAATAAGAGCTGACCGCCCGCAAAAATAATCACACAAATATTATAAAGGTGAAAGCACAGAATAAATAATAGTTTGTATGTATTTAAGGTGTGTGTGTGTGTGTGTGTGTGTGTGTGTGTGTGTGTGTGTGTGTGTGTGTGTGTGTGTGTGTGTGTGTGTGTGTGTGTGTGTGTGTGTGTGTGTGTGTTGGTTACTTCTCCACGCTCAAAGGGATCTGGATACAATTTTGTATGAAGGTAACTTATACCCTGGATTAGCACATAGGTAGGCTACTTTTTTGTCCCGTAAAAAAGCACGGTTCCTGAGGGACGGGTGAAACAGCGTTTAATGTTTTTTGTCCCGTAAAAAAGCACGGTTCCTGAGGGACACGGGTGAAACTGCGTTTAATGTTTTTTGTCCCGTAAAAAAGCACGGTTCCTGAGGGACACGGGTGAAATTGCGTTTAATGTTTTTTGTCCCGTAAAAAAGCACGGTTCCTGAGGGACAAGGGTGAAACTGCGTTTAATGTTTTTTTTTTACGTATTTATTTTACTTTACTTTAATAGTTGCAATTGCAACATTAGATTACACCATAATACATAACTTGAATAATCTAAATTTGAAAATGTTGTAAGAAGCTTAATAGACAATTCCTACTGTTTAGTTATAAGAATTATATATTTTTGAAATAGTCTTTTCAATACCTTCATTTTGATACCCCACTATGGATTTGGTCATTTTTTTGTTCCGTCAATAATACAATACGGCAGCTGTAAGCCTGCTATATGAAGTAGTTTTCTTGACACTTCATATATCCTATTGGACTCTCGTGATCAAGACGAATCCAATGATACCTCATATGTGAAAATCCATCAAGCCATTTAGGCTGTAGGACGCGCATAAGAAACATACAAACAAACAAACAGACATACATACAACTCAAACATATAACCCTCCGTGCAGTAGGGTAAAAATAAGACTTTAGACACTTACGATACAATATATTGTAATTATCAAGTTTACCGCAACTTATAATGAACACACTAACAATGTTCGTCTCAATATTGACCATAATAAAACTTTTAGATATACTGACTGTACTAAGAATGTTTTCATACACATTTTACTATAGTCTATCTAATCTAGATCTAGAAGAAAGTAAAATTAAGCCAACTCATGGCTAGATTGTAATAAAAATAGGGTGCACGTACTTCCTAAATACTCTATGGAAAAAAGAACTTATGGTCCAAATTACTAATATTATTACGCGTAACTTCACTACACTACCTACCACTATGGAGTTTCAGTAACTAGTAAACTATAATACTGTTAGTTTGCGTTTTATATACACGGAAACAGAGTATTAAAAACCTCTTAAAGTTTACACCCTTTTATATTTAAATGTCAGTGGAATAACGACACGTTACAGTTGCCTTTACGGCCTCGGCTAGTTTATGAGATCATCTATGAGTGCATAAAAAAGAGTCAGTATGACCGTTAACCGTAATTTAGACCTTCGCATCATGCGTGGCCGCGATGTATAGTCCAGTGTTCGAAAAAATGAATTCTACATGGCAGCCACGAATGCGCATAGCAGCTGGTGAAAAGGGATTATTGCCTTCCTCCCCTCCAGCTTTGTCCCAATAGTGGGGAGGAAGGGAAAAATAAAAAATGTATGGCCTTTCTCCCCACTATGGAATCAAAATAATATACCTATCATAGTATTGGGGAGAGAGCGAATAACCAAATTTACTATAGTTTAATGTCCCACTAGACTTGATATGAAGCAAACATTATTTTCAGTAAGGGCAATTATGGTGATATCAAGGATTGCGTAGTGGGGAGAAAGAGAATACTTTTCGATTATTACCTTTTCCCCCACTGTCGAATAATATATTCCATAAAGAAAGGCCATACATTTATTATTACTCCCTTTCTCCGCACTAATGGGGCAAAGCTTGTGGGGAGAAAGGGAATAACCCGAGATAAGGTCTATGGGATTGGTAGTAGTAAAACTTTTATGGTTCAATGACAGATTGGCATCTAAATTAATAAAAGGTAAGCTAAAACATTGTAAAAACTCAGTAAGCGTAATTCAATGCTATATATTTTTCTCTTTGCTCCAAAGTCAATGCCAAGTTTGGGCTAAAGGTTCAAAGCGAGCGCTCGTGTAGAAAACTATATGATATAGTTTTATCGAAAAATGAAACAGAATTTAGTTAAACACCGATAAATCAATTATATTTAAAAAAAACACTGAGAAAACCTCAGAGAACTTGGTTGTTTGAATTTTTCACTTATGACGGGGAATCTCGTGTGCCATGTCACCATTGAATTTAAGTTTTAAATTGATTATCCATGAAAGATACTTAACAACAATTAAACACGGTTGAGTTTTTAATTCGCTGTGACTCTTAAAACTATCGCTAATAGCCTAATCATGAATTCGCTATGAGAATAGGTTCGCAAAGCGAAGGACTTATTCGCCAGTGCAAAAGGTGCAGCACAAGTGGCTAAATAACTAAGAAGTTTAGTAATTAGTAGAGTCAATCGACGACAAGTCCTCCGCCTGCCTGACAAGCCTCTATATGAATTGATCAAGAGAGCCTTCGGTTCTGTCGGATTGATATGAAGTACTAACCGGATCTCCATCACATCACCATATAGCGGCTATGCATTCTCAAACATACATTGCGCATCGCTTCTGCAAACAGGGTAGATATTCTTAGCAAATATCGATGTCAATGCATTATTAATCATTTAAAAAAAAAGAGAGATACCATATTTATATTTTTAGGCTTTTGGTCTATAGTTGACCTCTACAACGTCACCAGACCGGACGGTGGGGCGGGCGCGAAAGCGCTCCGCGCAATGCGTGACGCAGAAGGCGCACGCCAAAGTTAAGTTTATGCCACTTGCTCAAGGGTACCCAGGCAGTACGAACCTTTTGCATCCTAAGCGATAGACATTTAGATTAAGGTTTAAAAGATTTTATGCAAGAACCTACGCCATTCTTGAGGCATGTCAGGCAGGAGAGCTCTGTTGTGCGCAAAATATCGCACTGTTTACGAAAAGCTTTTTACACACAAGTTGAGGCACCGGGATCTCTTCAAACCTTTGGAGGCGGCGTTATCGCTGCCGCTGGAGGCCGGCTCGTCGACAGCAGAGGAGGTGGACGGCGCTGGCTGGTCTCCTGAGTTCACTTGCATCTTGTGGCACACTTCGAACGCCTGCCCCACTGTGCGCACGATCCTCATGGCTTGACTCTGTAAACAAATATTGGATATGTCAAAATTGTCATAAAGCAATTGATTCAACGAGCTTCTCGCGTTTTCAGGAGCTTCAAGTTTTTTTCTGAAGGTGAGCCCTTGGCAGTCTGATTTCAAGACCTCTTTAACCTCCTCTCCTCTCCGTGATATTCATCAAAATAGATCCGATTTCGAGAAATATTTTTTCATTTTACTTCTTTTTTTTACGTAATTATGTTTATAAAGATCACTATCAACCTAACGTTGACGAAAATCGATTTGTAATCGATTATTGAATAAAATCGCCCACGTTATTTTCACGTGAATAGACAAAATAGGCAATCAAACAAGTGACAATCCCTTATGTCCGGTTTCTGAGGTACTTTAATCGATGGTTTATCTATTTAATAGCTGAATCTGATCATATCTGATTAATTTCAATGAAGTTCAAAATCGTTATATATTAATATTAATCAGATTTAGTCAGGTTCAGCTATTGAATAGAGAAACCGTCGATAAAAGTAACTCAGAAATCGGGTCATAGTCATCTTGTGTAGATCGTATTACAAAACACATCGTTGCGCGGAGATGGTTGCGTAGACGTCGAAGTTTTTTTGCCGTCTCGACCTTTTAAAAGAACTTAATAAATAAGAAATATTCTTCATAATTCATCTCAGACAGTTGTGAGCACTGTTCTAAATTTCAAACTATTTCATTTGTACATTAATTAACTGAGAGTTATTAGATAACTAACATAAAATAACGTCTGTAACAGTGACCGCGCCAAGCGATCAATGTCAAGGAACAGTGATATTTCAAGAACTAACTGCTGAAATCTTTTTTTAACACAATATTACTATTTTTCACCGAATTAATACACGGTTCTCCATACATTTTCGTATGTTAGCTTTATATCGAGTTAATGGTCAGTTCTTGATGCAATTTTCACTGTATAAACATTTCTCTAGGCTCTAATGGTACTTTTATTGAAAACTATCAGCATCCCGCAGTTTTACCTGTGTGCTCATATTTCCGGCGTAACAGGTAAAAAAATGCCTATGCTCTTCCTCATAATCTACATTTCCTTGTCTAATATCATCAAGATCGGTTCAGCTGCTCGTGAATAGATAACACACAGAATATAGTTTTTACAGAGTTACGATCGCATTTATAAAATTAAAGTGATGTGATCTTTACTATTTTTATCCGGTTAATAATAGGTTCTCGATTGGAAACACATTTGTGTTCTCTTATGTTTGTGTGCGATTATCTTTGCACGCTGGTTAGGTTTTGACGTAATTTTCACAGTTTGAAATATAATTCTCTAGACTCGGATGACATTATTGTATAAAACGTGTGGTTTTTTTCAGTTTTCTTTTTCATTACAGGTCTATTACTTAATCAGATAAAAAAAGAAGATTAATCCAACTGGTACAGTTAGAGTTTTGATTCGACATAAACCGCAGTCAATGGTAAAACAATGAGAATGTGGATGAAAGGGATACCGCCGTATCGCGAATAATATTTTACAAAATGGAGATAAAAGGGCTGCCGCGGCTGCGTGTGAGATGACACATGTTTAATTAACTCCATTCAGGACGTTTCCACGTAACGGACGGAGAGAGATTATTCAGGTCCAACGCAAATCGGAAGAGTTGTAAATAATGTAGACCCACCTGATGGTTCGCTCACAGGGATCAAATATTTAATACAAAAGATCCACTGATCTGAAATTCTATCCTATACGAGGTATATATAATACGAGCATTATTCCTGTACATAATTGTATGTAGGTATTCTACATAACAACAACAAGAAGGTCGGTGGGTATCTTAACATCACATTGGTCAAATAATCATTATAATATTTATAAATAGGCTAGCATTTACGTGTTTTGATTTCGCCTAGGACTCTGTACTTGAAATAAATGGGTGACAGAGGTGAAGCATCTAACTTCAACTAAAAGCCTTTATTTCACGTCACTTGTATGTATGTATGTCCTGCAATTTTGCAATCAATATTTCACCCACTTCAACTGAAGCTATTGAGCTGAAATTTGGTACATACGTTTGGGTCTCGTGACAACGCACGATTACATATATTCCGCCATTTTGGCGGACGGTACAAAATGGCGATTTATCATTTCCACAGCAATCCTTATGATATGGGTATCAAATAAAAGAGCTTGATTAGCGAAACACAATAAGTAAAGTGACGTCATTCTAAATCCAATAGGGCAGACGTCACAAATTTTAATTATACTTATTTAAACAAATAATATGATGGCTAAGTATATAGACGTGAATCTTGTAACGTATCGTTATAGTTTAAGATCTGAACCAGTGGCAATTCTGAAGATGGGAAATGCTAAGCAATAAACAGGTGAAGCGCTCTGCGAGTGCTGAAAGCCCCGATAGTGCTCCTAAACCTACTAACGCAGCGCCGGATACGGTGGTGGGCGGCAACGCCGGAAGGGTTACAGTCAACTTCCGCCACTCTACTTCGTCTATCCAGTTGTTAAAATCCGGCTTTAAGTTCTAATATTTGTAGAATTCAAGTTCTCTTGGGTTCAAATTATGGAAATATACACATACACTCATTTAGTGTTACACATTCTTCTTAATATATAAAATATGCTCAATAATCTTTACCTATAATACGGTACCGTGACTCACCGATTGACTGACTGACAGACAACGCAAAGCCTAAACCAGTGGAGCTAGAGATTTGAATTTGTACGAGGCGCACTAAGGAAAGATTTGGTCCATCCTTTAGCCTAAGGGATAGGGCTTATAGGGGGCAGCTTAAGGGCTTCTTGAGTGGAGACCGCGATCGGAAAACTAGTGTAGGGCGCCCTCCGGCTAGGTGGAGCGACGATATATGCAAAGTGGCTGGCAGCAGTTGGAAAAGAGGAGCTGAAGATCGGGCTCAGTGGCGTGCTTTGGGAGAGGCCTATGTCCAGCAGTGGACTGAAACGGGCTGATGATGACGATGAGAGGGTAGCAAAGTTTGCACGCGGGCGTGGGGCGCTGCTAGTTGGTTATATACTTAAATGAAAAATCTAAAAATAATCGAGAAAAAGACGAAGAGGAACATATATACCAACTATTAAAAAAAGCGACAAAGTATATGTTAAACTTATTTTAGCAACATGACATTTATTAAAACAAACGTTTCAAAAATCAAATCAAGGCCTGTAATAATGTCGAACAAAGCGTGACAAAAAGAACACCTTCAGTGTTGATGTTTGAAGTCTGAAACATTGCGGAGTGGGTCTGTAAATAAAACCCTGCGGGTGAAGTTTATAGGGCCCAGTTAAAACTTCGTGTGACTGGATTAGCTGCTTGCTTATTACCCGACTACGGCGAAGCAAAAGAAGGGTAAAGAGTTTAACAGTCTATAATATATATATATGTACGCGGGTGTATATATGTATGTGGATGTTCCACTATAGCAACGCCTTTATTGGTCTTATTTTGACAAGCAAGGTGTTTATCGATTCGGCTTTAGGTATAGTAGATTACCCGACTGTAGTCGGGTTTTAGTGTTTGAACTAATGTCTTGTTTTTAATATATGACTAGTGATACGCAACGGCTTCGCACTTGTAGCTAAGGGTTTCTGCTTATTTTGTATGTATATGGGTATGTGGGTGTTCCACCATAGCTTCGATTTGGACAAGCGAGGTATCTATCGATTCTTTCTGAGTGTCATAGGCTATTTATTTACCTGACTACGGCAAAGCAAATGAAGAGTTATGTGTTCAAACTAAAAACTTGGTTCAATTTTGACAAGCGAGGGTATCAATCGATTCGTCTTCATCGCAAGAGTGTCATATGATATTATTTACCCGACCGTATAGTCGGGTTTAGTTTTTGAACTTATGTCTTGTTTTAACTTTATGGAAACAAAGTTTTGACAGATTAGTTTTTGATCCATTTTTGCCATGGATGTTTAAGCCATCAAGTATCATGCATGCTGTAACGAAAAGAATACCAAGTAAAATTATTATAAAAATATTAATAACCCGACTGCGAACAAAATTATTGAATACGAGCTGACCGCTCGCAAAAATAATCTCCCTAATAATATTAAGGCGAAAGTTTGTATGTATGAAAGTGTGTGTTTGTGTGTTTGGGTGTGTGTGTGTGTGTGTGTGTGTGTGTGTGTGTGTGTGTGTGTGTGCGTGTGTGCGTATGTGTCATCGATGAAAGAAACAAAGTGTGTAGGTTTGTTACCTGTACATGCTTAAACGGCTGAACGGATTTGGATGAAATTTTGTATGGAGGTAGCTTATACCCTGGATTAACACAAAATCTACTTTTTATCCCGGAAAACGCTCGGTTTCTGAGGGATGTGGATGAAACCACGGGGCGCAGCTAGTATTTATATAAATTTAATGTTTCTTTTTTGCTTACATATTTTACTTTACTTTAATAGTTGCAATTGCAAAATTAGAATATAGTGTTTACATTAACTTGAATAATCTAAAACTGAAAATGTTGTAAGAAGCTTAGAAGACAATGCTAATGTTTATTTATAAATTTATATATTTTTAAAATGGTAATTCAAAGACCTTCATTATGATACCTCGCTCGATTGGTTTTGGTCATTTTTTGCTCCGTCGGATATACAATATGGCAACTGTAAGCTGCCATATTAGTTTTCTTGAAACTATATATTCCTATAGCTCTCTCGTGATCAATACTAATACCTACCTCATTTATCAAACTCCATAAAGCCGTTCAGGCTGTAGGATGCACTTAAGAAACGTTCAAACAAACAAACAAACATACTACCCAAACTCATTACAGTCGGGTAAAAACAGTGATAGTGACAGGGCTGGTTCAGTTTTATATATCACACATAACTAAGCAAATTCAACTAACAAGTAACTGACGAGACGCTCTCCTCATTTTCAGCACAAATTAGTCTGTAACTTAATAAATTATAACGTGATGAACGGTCTATGCAGCTAACGCTTCACATAAAATTAAGAAGTTGGCGTATGAAATAGCACAGTGGGGCAAGTGCCGCGAATACTAGACCATCAACTTCAGCGCGGGGGACCTTGGACACTGGCCAGAGATCATTGACGGGATATCACGCTCCTCGTGTATTTCCAGAAAGAGACACGACACTTATAGTTTAAGAGATAATGTTCAGTCTGGCAAATGAACACCGAAAAAAAATCTAAGGCAAAATTCAATGACTTACTTATTCCTAAGCTCACTCACACGTCAAAATCATTGCATTGGGTTGAATAGAACAAAAGTTACAATGACAATATAAGCATGTAAACAGGATGGCCAAATAAAAATACAAAAAAATAAAAATTACGGTACAGTATTTTTCGGAAATATTAGATTCCCTACACCTACGTGCCGGTTTAATTGGGGGTGGGTATTTATTTACCTATTAAGTATTTTATTAATTATCGTTGTTTTATAAATAATCATCATTAATTATGAGAACTTGATATTAGGCCGATAAACAAATGATGTCACCATTCACGGAGATAATTGTATCCCACCAAAAATACACATGTAATAAATCAGGCCAATTTGTCGTTTGGGACGGTTTGTTTTGCTATCAGAAAAATACTGAAATGTAGAAATTAATTTGCATAAACGACATTACTAATTAATTAAAATTTGCCCAGTTTGGTCTGGAAATATATCAATTCATACAATATACTATCAAAAATCTATGTGATAACGTGTAGGAAAGGAACTTGGCATAAATTGTACATCGAACAGGATTCGCTATTTCGTGTCAGAATCCGCCATATTGGAGTTATATTGATGTTTCTCATAATTAGCACCTGAAACCTGTTATAGATCGTGTTGAAAACAAACAACTAGCCTCGGTTGAGAAGTGCTCGGAATGGTTTGTGAAATGTAGAAACGACAGTGCGCGCTTTTCGTTGGTTTTGCGAGAATTTGGCCCCGCTTATTATTTGCGCTTAGATCGGATGGTATTCGTAATATTGAAGAATTATAGTTTTGTTACTCCATTTAAGTTATTCGTTTTGCCATGGGATTTTAATTAAGTACCTATTTTAGCCTGCAAAGTGAAAATACTTATTTTAGCATAGGTTTTGTAATCGTATTGTGTTTTTTTTCATTATTGATGTGCATGTTGCAGGTTATTGTATTATTTTATTGTTTTTTTTTTAATAATGTATTGTGATATACCGATGGGAAACTCCCCACCAGTATCGCCACCTCAGTGGTGCAACAGGAAAATTCATTTTTTTTCTGAGATACGGGACCGATTTGTTTTTTTAAAGTAAGTAAACCAGATGTATCTTTACAGTTACATACTTTTTTCTTAAAACAATTGTTTTTTTTGTAATTATATCTATTTGAAATATCTGCAGAACAATATTTAGTGATTTGTAAATATTTATGGTTAAAATTATTATTGTAACGATAGAACATGACAAAAGAAATGTAGAAGTAAGTTTTGAGAACCGTTTATTACATGTGCAAAATTATGATTTACCAGAAACAATGTGTACTAGCTCCAGAAATAAAGAACTGCCTTGTATACTTCAGTCGAAGTAGCCATTAGCTCCCCTTCTACTTGTCGTGGACTCGAGTGCGCTTTTTCCACATAAATTGACACTAATATGTCAATTAATCCAAACGAACAACAAAAAACAATTTTATTTGACAAAGCTTTTTATAAAAGTTTCTAGTAGGTATTTAGCTACAGGTTGTTAGGTTTGGTAAACAATCTTTCGATAGCCTTAGGTTTCCAGTATTGCTGATTACTTATTAAATCGAAGGCTTCTGAGGGAAATCCCCAAAAAGATTATATGATAGGTACATATCAGCATTCAGATTCAAAAAATATGAGGCGGAATCAGAAATAGCCTTTACCTATTCAAAATGTTATGGTACTCCACGTCATCGTGTACAGCTCAGGTAAACTCTTTTGTTAACATATCGTCAATTTTTTAATTTTAACTTCTCCATTTTGATGCTCAGATTCTTTTGAGTTGATTTAAACCATCGTCAAGTTGGTGAAAAAATTTATCAGACATAATTATACTAAATTAAGAATACAAAAGCATTTAACTTTATGTACTTTTATATCATTTTTGGACTTGTAAGTGCATTTCAGCATGTAATAATATTTTGACCTTTAGTTTAGGATGAATAAATGAAAAAAAAATTATGAGTAAACTAATTGATTACATTAATCGTTTTATAAATTTTTGGGAATTTTTCTTTGTATTAAGTCGACAATAATAATGTCAAAAAAACCTATTATAAGCATATTAACCTCCTCGCAAGAAAACTATGTTAAACACGCGGTAATTAAAAAAACTGTAATGAAATCTCACTAGTGTTTTTTCTTTCACCTACCGCACTATGGCGGTAAAGTTTACTTTCACTGGTCTTGAAAGTACACATTTCGAGTAAATGTATTGAAAATATATAAATATATACTTCCAATGTTTGGTGATGCACCGTAGCGAAACATCAGCTCATCGCTTCAAGCCAACCTTACCTGCACATGGTGCGTCCTGCTGGTTTACTAACGAGGCTCTGGCGATCGACACACGGCGAAATACGAGTGTAGCAAAATAGCACAGTACTAAATAGTCCTCTCCAGTACAAAATAGTCATGTCCAGCAGTGGACGAACACAGGCTGATGATGAATGTTTGGTGTGTGAGTTTTTCAGACCGCTCAAGGGCATTTGACGTGCCATAACGACTGATTCAATTGTTAGCAACCGGGACCATCGGCACGCACGGAGAGATGGAAAATAAGCACATAACTTATTAAAGTAACTAGTGCCGATGATCGGCCACCACCCCCTTAATCCTCACCAGTCAATCAATCGATGATGTGGTCGAAGGTAGTAAACACGCTAAGAACTGACCCCTAAAAACTACTGCTGAAACACCAAGAAAGGAGATTGCATCTATTATAACTATGCCATACTGTAACACCAAGAAAGGAGATTGCATCTATTATAACTATGCCATACTGTAACACCAAGAAAGGAGATTGCATCTATTATAACTATGCCATACTGTAACACCAAGAAAGGAGATTGCATCTATTATAACTATGCCATACTGTAACACCAAGAAAGGAGATTGCATCTATTATAACTATGCCATACTGTAACACCAAGAAAGGAGATTGCATCTATTATAACTATGCCATACTGTAACACCAAGAAAGGAGATTGCATCTATTATAACTATGCCATACTGTAACACCAAGAAAGGAGATTGCATCTATTATAACTATGCCATACGGAAACAAAGATAATTATTAGTCGTCATGATGTCTGATTCATTTTGGCAGCAAAAATACTCAAAATGAACTGAAGATTTTTTGATTTTCTCCTTCCAAACGTATCAATCTTCTTTTGATAAGTTGACAAACTCAAAGCTGCTCTGAAGCAATCATTCAACTTTGTGAAATGTCCCGTTCAAAGCCTATTTGTGCGAATAATACCAAACTTTGACACTGATAGATGATCGAAATATGTTCAATACCTAAATCAAAATGTTGCATGAGATATTGACAAATTTTAAGCTCAGTTTGGTTCCTGCTTCACAGCAGTGGGTTCATATGGTAGGTCCGAACGAGATCTCGGTCTCGGTCTCGATGGCCGAGATTTACGGTAAAAAAATGGCCGAGATTCTCGGTTTCATTAGGAGCTCACTAAATCGCACACACTTTCAGGCTTACATTAATAGTTTACGAGTTAGATAAATTTTATGATATTTGATGATTTTCATAGCTCGCGCTGTCGCTAATAATGATTTTCAGAAAAATACTACATTTTTAATTATGTAAATAATAAAAAATGGTATATTTTAGCCAGAGTTAGCCAATAACAGAAAGATAAGTTTCAATTAGAAGGTTTAATGTTGATAACATTTTACAGTAAATCTTGTTTAATTGCAAAAACACTTTAAAAAAAACTGTCGTTGATCTTTGGATGACTTGTTTTATTTCGTCTCGTTTTTAAGTAACAAAAACAAATTACATTTATTAAAATACAACCTTAGATTATCTCTTTGCACTATTTACATTACATCCATTCCATCAAACTAAATCTAACAAAATAAAATTACTATAAAAACAAATTCTGTAAAATGTAATACTTAAAAAAAAGGGACGAAACATTTTACAATTTTTCATGCATCTTTATCAATTCTTGGTCTCGGTCTCGGCCGAGGGTGGTTTTTATTCTCTTTCTTGGTCTGGCTCTTGGCCTAGAGAAAAGCTGGTTCGGTCAGACCATAAATTACTAAGTACCTATAGGGTAGTATACCTTCATTAATCGAGGTATTTAAAAAAAAGTGGTTTGTTATCAAGAAAAAATAATATTTAATTGAGTTGCAACGTAGCTCGAGATCCGATGGGAACGTCAAGCGTGATCAGATAATGAGAAATTTTGATATCGAGACCCGATGGGAAGTAGGTAGTAGATACCCCTTATTATCATTTAGTTGAACAGCTCAATATCTCTAGCCAATAATTTTAGAAATATTTGCAAGGTCATTCAACTTCGTTTACCAAATCAAAATTGAGCTGAATTGAGATGCGACAAAATAAAACGTTAATCAGCGAGCGCGACAATGACCTTTATGCTGATCATAAAAATTTTCTACCTAACAACCGTGAACACGTCAGATCTCTATTTTCGTTGGCATCCTCACTAAAACCACAGTAAGGTGAAAGAATTGCGGTTGGTTTAGGGTAAAAGCTTCTGTACGTGCTTATTCGAAGACGTCCTGGTAAATAAAAGCACAGGCGCGTGCTTACTGCCAACTACACCTCTGCTGCAATAAATCAAACTATTCATAATGCTCAGGGGATAATCCCTAGATAAGAGGGAAAACCGAAACTGAATATCGATATCAGCGCCCACCTGTTACAACAAAATTATGTATATTTCGTAAACAACTCAAGTTGAGAGTTTCGGAGTAAACAAATTGAATGCATATCGTAGGTAACTGAACCAACACAAGAGATTGGAGAGCAGTGTTATGATGTGGTTATGGTTTGCCTTATCCCTTGTATCCCTGGCAATGGTTGCTATCTCTGAACAATATTGGGGTACGAGAAATATGTGTGTAGGGATTAGAAACACAATCGAAATTACAACTTAGAAGAGTTATTAATAGATATGGCCATATAGATAAACAAAAGTGCAAGATATGAGTAGTAGAATATCAACATTTGTGAAATATGAAATATGGTATGATTAATAAAGGCGATAAAGCAGTGTGCAGTGTACAGACCTGCATGGGGTGTACTAGCACTGTGCGAGAGCGCGCTCAGGCCATGGCATCAGTATTGTAATGATGTTGCCCTTTTCTTGTACTTAGGAGACCGTTATTATATAATCTTCTTTTATACATTACTTCTATGAAGGTTACAAGATTTTTGCACTTGCTTCTCTCGATCGCGTAGGCTTTTCCCAATAAGCCAAGATTGCGTGTTGGCAAGTCGTAAACATGTCACATTTTGAAGAAAAAAAGAAAAACGGCCTTTGTAAAACGGTAAACTGTCCCTGATGTAGGGGATTAATCGGTTCGTGAAGATTGGACCCTTCCCTACTGTGAAACAATTTAAGATGGGACCAAAGATAACCCTTAAACTAGCTGAGGATCGAATTCACAAATCAAAGGTCACTTGATCCAAGCCTGACGTTGATGAAGTATCGACGGGAATCCTTCTAAACGCATCGGTATTTATCAAACTGATGCCTATTTCAACAGCCCAAGTTTACTCATCTATACTTTTAATGACTGTAATGAAAATATAAGTGTCTCACATTATCAGATATTATTTACCGCGCTTGACCACCAACCCGCCATGAAGAGGGACAATTTGGCCAAGGAGCCTATATGATTTAGGCCTTCTCTCAAAGAGGCCTCAAGGATTTCTTGGTTTCGAGATCGACAGGATCATGCTTTGGGAAAGCCAAATCAACAAGCTGTACGTTATAATAAAATTGGTAGTGCTTGCTTTGCGCTCAGGATTTCCAGAGTATTTGGCATCATGTACAAAAAGCAAAGTGATGTGCAAGTCGACAAAATGTGCAAGGCTAAATATGGCTGTCTGGCACTCTCTGAAAAAGTACATAATTGACAAAAGTAATGGAACCGACTGCGGAATAACCGCCTAGGTACCGGGAAATTTAACGGAAGCCAAACATAAGTTGCTTTAAAAGCAGGCTTAAACGTTGGCTTATTGAACAAACATTATAAAGTTTTAACAAAATTGTAAAAGCTATTGGGAGTAAGTCTCTGAATGAATTAATCATTTGTACCTACTTTTATTTAGAATTTGTATCCTTAGTTTTGTAATTTTCCAAAAGTTTGTTTATTGGAAATGTTTGGATATTCATATAAGGAGAGAATATTTGAGTATGATTATTAATTATTCTTACATATTTTCATATGCTTTTTGAAATGTAAACAGTTTTTTTTTATAATTGAATTTGAGGTTGGCGTTATGATTATGAGATATATTATATCGCGTGGGCAAATAATGTCACAAAGCATGCCCCGCTTCATGTGATGACTGTCTCATCTTCATTTAAAGAAAATGAAAAGTGTACAATTTGTAATAGAAGTTGAAATTGTTTAGCGAATATTAAAATCTTGCTAATCATAATTTGTACCTACAATTTGCTAAGCGTTACAGCTTAAAGTGCCCTCCGAAGCACGGAGAGAAGGAAATCCGCGCAAAACTTAGAAAAGTGATTTATGCAGAAATACGTGACGTATCGTGGATACAGATACATTTCCTAATATAAAGCTCTGTTGACACTTTTACGACGAGTATAAAGAGAAGCTGAGTTAGATTTCTAGGAAACCATGTCATAAAATGTAGTTGTTATTTTCCCTTTAGAAGACACGTCAGTGCTAAGTTTCAGTTAGATTTTATTTGCTGCCTTGCTGCCATGGCGTTAGGTCAGCTTGCAGACCATACTACGGTGCCTAAAGGCGAAAGTTTTCAACGCTGCGTCAGTAATAACCTACGGAGCCGAAACGTGAACACTCGCAGTGCGACTGGTTCACAAGTTTAGAGTGGCTCAGCGAGGTATGGAGAGAGCTATGCTCGGAGTTTCTCTGAAGGACAGAATCCGAAACGAGGTGATCCAACAGAGAATCAAGGTAACCGACATTGCTTAAAGAACTAACAAGCTGAAGTGGCAATAGGCCGGTCACATAACTCGACTACTGCGAAGCATAGGAAGGGTTATGTGTTCGTACTAAAACCTTGGTCCGATTTTGTCAAGCGAAGTATCAATCGATTCGTCTTCATTGCAGGAGTGTCAGACTAGTTTTTACCCAACCTTAGTCGGGTTTTAGTTTTTGAACTTATGTCTTGTTCAGCAGCCTATTTTAAGAACCCGAGGCCATTAATTTTTGATTATCCTCATTGTAAAATACTTTTTGTTATTGATATTGTATAGAAGATAGAGTATAGTTAGAAGATTGAAGGATGCACAAAGTCAATAAACAGTAGAATGGAGTCTTATGTAAGATTTAAAGTAAATACATTTTTATATTTGATGAATTTCCAATTAACTATGGAGCAAGTTAGTTGAATACCTACTATCAAGTGAATTAATGAAAAGTATTCTACAATTTAGCGTAATTGGTTTTAAACTATGCAACTAATTCATTTCCATTATTTTAAAGATAAAACTTTCCAATTGATATAGCTAATGTATTTTCAAATTGAATTGACTTGTATCTAGTTATCTGTGCTGGAAAGTTTAATATATCTACCCACATTCTAACGATACCTACATTTATGCTTCATTTCACTCCATTAGCTCTTGTATGTTGATTTAGAACGTAAACGCATCGAGTGAATTAATGATAGCAACACTGTGTTTTGGTAACTATTCTAGTGCGTAATTCACACGTTGGCGGCGGCAGTTCTAAAATACTTCAGGCAAACATAGGCAGTTTACGAAAATTTTCTAAATAATGAATGGTCTCCACGACGGAAGTATCGCCCTTGACGTCAGATCATAGTATAGCGAAATAATACGCAGATATGTCGCTAGAGAGCTCGATAAAAAAAGAACCGCTTCCGCGTACGGCGCGGTCCTTGAATGGGGCCGAGGTAAATCAAAATAAACATGGAACAATTCCGTCAGTTATTCCACACTGCCGTCGCTCGGTCATTGATCATATATCACCTTTACCACATCACTCCACTAATTTCTTGGCTTTCATGTATACGATTTGGAAACCTCTCCGGGTTGACGTAATTGCAGAGCTTTAATAATGTCTCTTGGTAGAAGCCGTTCTGGTTTTACGGTTTAGAACACGCCGGCTAAAGAGAGGTAATATCATGAAGTCATCGAGACGGCTAATTTCAAGCAGCAATTAGGTACGTTAACAAATGATTTGAAGGCCTTCATATTGCACTCTACACCAGACGTAGCTTTTCTCTACGTTGTCCTAATGCAAGACTTATTTATGTCACTGCCTTAAATTCTGTGTCACTGTAATGTTATTATACTTACTTATGATATTCAATTAATTTATCTTAATTTACTCAGTTATTTAAATTAAACTTACCTCCAAATCAGAATCCAATCCATCTAAACTGGAAGATACTGGTTCGCATCTTAGAGATACTCTGTTTGGCTTGCGTGTCAGACTGTTGACACCCATGAGTTTATGAGAGCGCCCCACTGTAGCGTTCCCGTTCCGATCACTGGAAATCACTATTTCTGGCTCTCTAAATGACAACTTCTTTCGTGGCCTTTCGTTGAGATCTTGCATGTGGACATCTTGACTACTCAGTCTCTCCCCAACGGGGATAACAAGTCTCGATTGCAGACAAATCTCTTCAGTAGAGTCAACATTTCTTTGAGGCATCGGTGTGGCTTCTCTTGGAAAACTTCCACAACGAAAATGTTCTAAGTTCTTGTCGTACTGCTTACTTGCCCCTACGGACGTTGGTCTCGTTCTCACACCACTTACATTCACATAATCACGATTAACATCATCATCGATACGGCTTCTGTGTTTTTTACGAATTTCGCTAAATTCCGGTTCCGATCGGCTTACTTTAAGCCTTTCATGATTCTTCTTGTCTTTCACCTCCTGTTTCGTTAATTTCGGTCGTTGCTGTTGATGTTCATGTTTTGACTTCAGCGCTCCGCTCAGTGAGAATAGAGTGCTACGTGCTTTTAGTAGTACTTCTGTCGGAAGGTTCTTCAAAGAGTGTTCGTTTCGTCTCTGCTTGCTGTTATCTCGGGACATTTTGATATCGTTTTGGATTGCATGTAGTTGATAATTCGGCTCGCGATTTATAGAGAATAGCGAGCGATATGCGCGCGCGGCTGCACAGCTCCTCTCGAAACAACTGAAGTGGCGCGGTGCGGCGTGGAAGCGCGCGGCGTGGCGTGCGCGTGCGTCGCGCGTCCTCCGAGAATCGCAAATAAACATTTGCGTCTTTCCACCATTCTCACTCCTTTGTGCTGACCGCGGACTGATCAACACAACATTGTAAGTGATAACAGTTTACGTCAGGAAGCGCTGAAGCAGCTGTTGAGTGTTAACGATGTATTGTATTCATATCAGACCTACCGATTTTACGATTCTTAGAAGTAGACGCTCAAAGCTTATAAATTAGTTTCTTAAGTAACTAATATTAACTTTATACATAGCAAGGTAGTATTTAGTAGGACAAGTGGTTCTAGTAAACTTTATACTTTCAATTAGTTGCGAATCGTGGTTTCAGCTGCGTGAACATATGATAAATGATGAAAATTTATGATGATGAAAATTGACGATGATGAAAAAAGCATGTGTTAATCCAGGGTATAAGGTATCTCTCTTCCAAATTTCACTCAAATCCGTTCAGCTGTTTGAGCGTGAAGGATTAACAAATATACACACCTACAAACTTTCATCTAATTATAATATTACTGTGATTAACTACAAAATAAAACAATTGGTCAACCTGTATTCCATAATACATGCCTATAGTAAGTAGCCCATGTGCTTTAAGCAGGGGGGGCCTTAATCATTGCGAAGCTCCAGGCAGGGCCCTATTTCATAAAACTATAGTAGATTGACAAATTTCAATCGACAAATGTCAGTCAAACTACCGAAATGCGTTTCCTAAAAACCCTAAATGTATTTCATAGAACAATAGTAGTGACCGGCAGTCAACCGACAATTGTTTAACAAAAGTCAAGAGAGAAACGTTTTATGAAACGGTGGTCACTTAAAAATTACCACGATTTGTAGAATTGTCGTGACAATTGTGACAGCCGAAGCTTTACCCATCACACTACTATGACTGGCATTGTGAAATTCAATATGATTGACAATCATCAGTCCTGTCGTGATTGTTTGTTATATGAAACGCAGGTTTGGCGTATTTGACTGACATTTGTAGTTTTATTATGATTTCTCGCTTTATGATAGAGGGCACAGGTAGATCTTTTCGAGGCCCTTGTCTTGTGGAATTAGTTTTAATGATGATGCTTGACGAGAAATGCAAATTTATAAATAAATAAATTTATGAATTTGCGCGCTGCAAATTCCCAATAATTTATTTATTGGTTTACTGTTTTATCAACTTCATTACTAGTGCACCCCACCTCTCATAAATGTTTCCAGCTCGGAACATACAAACAGAGCCAAATTAAAAAAAAAAACGAAATACCCACTGGGATTAAGCACCACACTCCGCAAGAGAGCGCGATTGGCGTGTTGTGATACTTGTGAGTTCTGTAATGCGCGGCTTAAGGTGCGAAATGCAAATAAACATCAGTACTCATCATCATCATCATCATCAGCCTATATCTGTCCACTGTTGAACTTAGGCTTCTCCTAATGCGGCGTGCATTAGGTTCGATCTTCAGCTCTCCTCATCAATTTTCTTCCTACCACTTTTCGCAGGTTGTCACTCCACCTGGCCACAGGCCGTCCTACATTACGTTTGCCTAAACGTGGTCTCCACTCGAGAACTCGTCTACCCCAACGGTTATCGGTCTTTCTGGAAATGTGACCAGACCACTGCCACTTATCCTATGATAAGTGTGCATCCTTGAGCTATGTCGGTTATTTTGGTTCTCCGTCGGCTATTGTCCTTCAGAGAAGCCCCAAGCATAGTTCTCTCCATAGCATAGCATAGCTCGCCGAGCGACCTTAAATTTGTGGACTAGTTTGACCGTGAGTGTCCACGTTTCGGCACCGTAGGTAGGGCGCACTGATTGAAGACTTTTGTCTTCAGGCACTGCAGTATGGACAACGAGACGACTTGACGAAGCTTGCCGAATTAAAATGAGCTTCCTTCTCAAAATTGTTCTTACATAATTACAATATTTGCCGAACGTAAACATATTTTTGGAGAACTTCAAGCTTCGTCGACTTTTATATATTTATTTTCACAAAATTGCGTCTGTTTGTCGTCGTATTTGATTACTCATTAAATCATGTCATTAAGTCGTGTCTGCAGCAGCACTCGCAAGATTAAGACAAATTGATTGACGTAAGAATCATCAAAATCGGTTTACGTGTCTGATCTATATTGTGCCACAAAGGAACAAAATAGGCTGATAAACACCATAACCTGCTCAGCAGGAAAAATCTGAGATTTCTAACTAGGGTAACACACAAACACAATAGTAAAATAATAAAAAGCCCAGGTGTTGTGAAAATGTGTTGTTATGAAACACAAGGGTATAAAACATAGCTCATACCTAACCTACTATACATAGTAAACTCATATATACATTACCTACACACTTGGGTATAATAAAGATGAAACTAGAACCTACCAGTTACAAGCTCCAAACGAAGGGTGGTCCGGTAAATCTAGCCTTCTAACTCGAAGAACTTTAAAACATAAGGGCTTTGGTTGAAGATAATATACCTGCTTTGCGTATATACCTAACTAGAATAATAAAATGTATTTTGTAAGTGGAGAAAGTGTTGTATAGCTCGCATACAATTGAGTTTTTGTTCTTATCAGTATTAGTTAAATTTTAATTACGAATGTAAAAAATAACTTTATATATAAAGATATAAAGCCAAGTATTCAATGAAATCTGGTAGACAACATTCAAAATCTACTCTTGTACAAGTAGTACTTAGTTACAAATACAAGATGTTCTCATAAACTTAATATAACAATAGAGCAGTGATCTTGAAACTTCCACGTTTGTTTGAATATCTTATAATAAAGCAGTAGGAACGAAAAGCTCTGTACAAAGAAGATAATTAAAAAAGAAATTGTCTAGGGTATATAAAATAAGCTACTGAACAAGAAAATAACATTTTAAAGTTCGTTTCTGACTGTTTGTCTGTATGTTCGTTCGCGCATCACGTAAAAACTACTGGACCGATAGCGTTGCGGTTTTCACTGTTGGATAGCTAAGGGTTCGGGGGGATAGCTATATAGTTATATGATGGGTTAATATTTAGGACACGTTTTATCCCGAAAAAATAAAGGGTTTCTGCGGGATATGGGTCCAAAGTTATGTTAATAATTAAGTAATAAAAATATTTTTTGAATGGTTCTCTATATTCGGTACTGAAGCCAAACTATTTTACTTTTTAATTTTGTCTGTCTGTTTTTTGACCGTGCATTGCACCCAAACTACTAAATGAATTCAAATGAAAAAAATGCTCTTGGGTGCTTAAAAATATATATTCCCAACTGCCCCATTATTGTCCCCATCAATGGGGCCGATGGGAATTTAAATTCCCACCTGCCCCATTATCCACGCTAATGGGGCAGGTGGGAATTTAAATTCCGATCAGCCCCATTAGCGTGAATAATGGGGCCGATGAGAATTTAAATTCCCATCGGCCCCATTGATGGGGACGTTACAATTTGAAATACTTTGACATACATTTGACGTACTTTTGACATAAATTTGACATACCTTTAACATACTTTTGACATACATTTGGCATACTTTTGACATACTTTTGTAATTCTTTTCACATAATTTCGGCATACTTCTGTCATAATTTTTACATACGTTTGAAATACTTTATACGTACATTTGCTTTAACATACTTTTATAATACTTTTGACATACTTTCAGCGTACTTTAGACATACTTTTCACATATTTTAGATATTATTTTGACATACTTTTGGTATACTTTTGAAATACTTTTGACATACATTTGACGTACTTTTGACATACTTTTGACATACTTTTGACATACTTTTGATATAATTTTGACATAATTATGATATATTTCTTTTGAAATACTTTTGACATACCTTTTACATACTTATGATATATTTCTTTTGAAATACTTTTGACATACCTTTTACATACTTATGATATATTTCTTTTGAAATACTTTTGACATACATTTGCTTTAACATAATTTTGTAATTCTTTTCACATACTTTCGGCATACTTTTGACATACTTTTGAAATACTTTCGCCATACCTTTGACATATTTTGGCACATTTGACATACTTTTGTAATATTTTATAATGTTGACTTTTTTTTTAACTTTTGATATACGTATTCCTGACTGCCCCATTGGCGTGAAAGTTCCGAACGGCCTCATTTTCTTTTTATAATTGAGTCACTTTAGTGGTTTTTGTTGCATATTTAAATTTCAAACTTTCTGAATGTAAGTATACTAAAATTGAGTGTTAGTAGGAATATAAATAAATAAAAGGCCAAATAATTCGATCAAATCAAATACTGATTTATTGACAATAACACTTTTCATTAAAAATTCAATATGCAGGTATTTAAATTGTCAATATTTATAAACGGTCATATCTTTAGGTATTAGAATAAAACAACATTAATCACAGCCATAGTTTACAATTTTTTTCTTACAGATAATATCAAGGTATTTTTTATCACAGTAATCATCAAATTTTTACAATAACTATTTTGATAGAATCTAAAGTACAATAAGTTTAACTAAATATTATAATATCGCAACAATCACGGCATATTTTGTAATTATTTTTCTAACGAATAATATCTAAAGTACTGACCAAAGATATGACCAATTATAAATATTGTTAATTTAAATAAATGCATAGTGTTTTTTTTAATGAAAAGAGTTATTGTCAATAAACCAGTATTTGATTTGCTAGAACAAGTTGGCCTTTTATTTTTTTCTTATCCTACTAACACTCAATTTTAGTGTAATAACACAGTCAGAAAGTTTGTAATTTAAATATGCAACAAAAAACACTAAAGCGACAAAATTATCAAAATTAAAATGGGGCCTTTGTGAATTTCAGGCAGTTGGGAATATGTACGTAAAAAGTAAAAAAAAAACAAAAATATGTCAAAAGTACGTCAAATTTGTCAAAAATGAGTCAAAAGTATGTTATAAGTATGTCAAAGGTAAGTAAAAAGAAATATGACAAAATTATGTCAAAGGTATGTCAAAAGCATGTCAAAAGTAAGTCAAATGTATGTCAATTGTATTTCAAAAGTATGCCGAAAGTATGTCAAAAAAAATACAAAAGTATGCTGAAAGTATGTGAAAAGAATTACAAAATTATGTTAAAGCAAATGAATGTCAAAAGTATTTCAAAAGAAATATATCATAATTATGTCAAAGGTATGTCAAAAATATGTCAAAAATATGTAAAAAGTATGTCAAAAGTACGTCAAATGTATGTCAAAAGTATTTCAAAAGTATACCGAAAGTATGTAAAAAGAATTACAGAAGTATATCAAAAGTATGTCAAAATAATATCTAAAATATGTGAAAAGTATGTCAAAAGTACGCCAAAAATATGTGAAAAGAATAACAAAGGTATGTTAAAGCAAATGAACGTCAAAAGTATTTCAAAAGTATGTCAAAAGTATGCCGAAATTATGTGAAAAACATTACAAAAGTATGTCAAAAGTATGCCAAATGTATGTCAAAAGTACGTTAAATGTATGTCAAAAGTAACGTCCTCATCAATGGGGCCGATGGGAATTTAAATTCCCACCTGCCGATGGGAATTTAAATTCTCACCTGCCCCATTATCCACGCCAATGGGGCAGGTGGGAATTTAAATTCCCATCGGCCCCATTGATGGGGACATTAATGGGGCCGTTGGGAATATATCCTTAAAAAAGGTATTGAACAATTATTTTTTTGTTAATCGTGTCTTTCTTTCTGTTTGTCTGTATGTTTGTTTGTTCATGCACGTAAAAACTACTGGACCAATTGCAATGTGGTTTTCATTGTTAGATAGCTTAGGGTTCGATTTAAAACTGGTGTACTTGGTATTTTTATCCGATGAGCAGAAGCCGAGCAATCGATAAAAACTTTTTGACGGCTGAAGTAATTTTGATCAAATGTTGGTATGTTGGTATTTTAGGTCTTGGAATAGTACATAAAGTACTTTTAACCCAGAAAAATGACCACGCGTGCAAAGCCGCGGGTACAGCTAGTATTATAATATATGTAAGCTGTTACTGACTCCAGAAGGTTTTGATGATGAACGTCCTTGTTTTTGTTGTCGTTGAGTAAGATATTTTCAAATAAAGCATTTTTAAAAAACTTGTTTTTTCACCATTACCATTACCATTTGCGAGATTTACCCCACCAAACTCTTTAACTTTGTGTCCCCTCACTTGCAGCTCAGGAACATGAAATCTCTCACTCATGCTAATGGAACATGTTGGAAACTCGCAATAAAATTGTTACGTGAAGAGGAAAATCAATGACGTTGGAACCTTAAACGAATGAGCCCTAACTTAACGAAGACTCATCATAAGATTTATGTTTTCCGTTCCTACTAATGGGATACAGGTCTTCTTAGGTATGGGACTACAAATATAGGACAGGCTTGTACTGTATAAGGCAGACATGGTGGGTTCCACTAAATGCGTATTTAGCAGTATTAGCTTATCTAGCTCATAATCACATGAACTCAAAGGTTCATGAAATAATTATTAACTTTTATTTTGTACTAGCTGCGCCCTGTGGCCTTGCAGAGTACATATTTTGCCCTTCCCCTCCTCCTATCTAATTACTCCTCGCCTCCCCCTCCCCTCTCCCTGAACCCATCCCCTCTAAAACGGGTTAGTGTCATAATCCCCGTTAGATTTCCCCATAAACGGGGATATTGAGAACCATTACCAACAACCCCCGACATTGCTTTTGTATATAGAAGTCACTTTCTCGCTTGTCACTTTGACACCTTTTACTTTGACACCTGTCACTTTGACATCTATAAATGTAACTTCTCCCGAAATTCAACTGTTTTTCTGATATTCATTTGTTTTTCTGTCATTAATTTGTTTTTCTGACTTTCATTTATTTTACTGTTTTTTATTTGTATATGTAACTTTCACATCTGTCACTTTGTTCTGATATTGATTTAAAATTGTATGGTATAGAATTATAGATCATCATGGATCAATATTGTAGTTATTGACACGCGTAAAACTTTGTAATGAAAACTGCGCATGTAGGTAATTGTCAAAGGATGGTGTTTATAATTTGACGGATTCTAAGGGCAAAATAATTTTTTGAAAAATACTTAACATGCACGATCAAAAGCTATCGTACAATAGTGCAGTTTTTCTATTTAGTTAGACGATTTTTGCGATTCTATCGCTACCGTAAAATTGTAAAACTACCCCTGATTGGTCTGTCTCGGGTTTATTACAATAGACTTACAAATTAAGCAATAAGTTATGTGTCGGTGTAAACGACTTTGAGATCATTTACACCGACACATCCATCTCAAGGACCAAAAGTAAGCGTGAAATAGTAAACGAGCTCGCGACAGAACTCTCGCATCGTCTTCGTCCCTTCGCTCTATTCGCACTGGTTCTTGTGATCTTCTGGCTCCGCGTTTTGGAATTATAAGCGCGTCACAGACGATTAAGATACGATAAAGCGCGTCACAGACGATTAAGATACGATAAAGCGCGTCACAGACGACTAAGATACGATAATATTTTATCTTAAGATAAAATATCGCTCGCTATACAATTTATATGGACCATCACAAACGGTGAAGATAATATATATTTGCATCTTAAGATATCGAGCGATATGGAATTTATTAAAATGTAAAAGATGTCATCTTAAGATACGAAGTATATCGTAAAAGATACAAAATATATATTAATATACTATCTTAAGATACAAAATATATCGTAATATGCTCTACAGGTTGCTCTGTTTTGTATTCGTGACGGTTTTTTTAACCCCTCAACAAAGAGATGGGTGTTATAAGTTTAGGGTGTGTATCTGTGTGTGTGTGTGTGTGTGTGTGTGTGTGTGTGTGTGTGTGTGTGTGTGTGTGTGTGTTTGTGGCATCGTAGCTCCCAAACGAATGGACCGATTTTGATGCGGTGTTTTCTATTCGAAAGCTGATATGATCGAGATGGTTCTTAGATATATAGGGAGAGGGAGTGGGAGGTGAGAAAGAAAAGGGGGGTGAAAATCGTAGCTTCCAAACAAATGGACCTATTTAGCTGTGGTTTTTTTATGTTTGAAAGCTGGGGTAAACAAGATGATTCTTAGCATACTGCAAGTCGTTGTTCTGTACAAATGCTCTCGCGCATGTTTGTATTTTGTTTCACTAAATCTTCCTTAATCAAATTATAAATTTCGAGAAAAGTTTCCTTCGACTTATTAAAATAAGTATTTTTTTTGTAGAAACATCTGCGTAAAGATTAAATTCTCCGCGGCTTTTTCTAAATTTAATGTGATTTTCTATCCAAATTGATCACCTTTTACAGTGCGCTAATGCAATTTGCATATCAAATTCAAAATCAGAATCGTCGTCTACTTGATGACCTGATGATCTATCTAATAAATCTAATAGTGAAACCGTACTACTCATATTTTATCATGCTGTATATAGAAAGCGGTGAAGAAATACGTGTGGCACCTAGCACGTCCTGCGAGCGAATGAATAATTTCAATATATTATCGTATCTTAGACGTGTGTGATACCCTAAGATGCTATAATATTTTATATGCAGATATCGTAACATCAAATATTATAGTATCTTAATCGTCTGTGACGCCCTATATTGTATTATATTGTATCGCAGAGTCGGACGGACCACTTGGGAGTCTAGGTGCTCCGATTGCCGCTCTGCCCGCGCCTGCAAGACTTCCGTTTTGAGATCGTCTACTTAATTAGTATTTCTATGGTGACAAACGTGATAAACTTTAGACCGACCAATCAGGAGAAGGCTTAAATGGAGAAATCATAAATGGAGAAAAGTGGAAAATCGAACGAAAGTCGTAAATTTGTAAAATTGAGCACTGATTGGTCTATAAAGCAGCGAATAGCATATCCGTTCTCAATTATTCATTTGTTTATAATTTTACGAATGAGAGTCCGTTAGACAAATTATAAAGTAACGGTTTACAATTTACTGGTGAGTGACAAAATAAAGTTAGTACTACACTGGGTAGTTATGATTTTCACATATTTTGTTTAGGTCTAGACTCTGATGAAAAATCCAAGTTTTCGACCTCAAGGAAAAGGGTGGCAGCGTTAGCCGCAATGAATTGAAGGGGCCAAAATTTGTATTTTTCTAAATAGTTCTTTAACAGTTAGCTTTATGGCAAAAGTGTCTATGAAAAGTATAAAGAAGACAATATTTGCAACATCTTTTGCATACACAGTTGTTCCGTAAGCCTCATAGGTAAAATGTTACATAAAGCGAAAAACACATCTTTACTAAAAATGGTCCAATGCAGGAACAACGCATATTCTTAACTGCTGAATGTAGAGACTTGATATTTAGAGAGTATGTTTATAAATAGGTAACAACGAATACCAAATTCAGAAATTTAAAAAATCGCATTTAAAGGGGTTAAAAAGAGGGTCAAATATTTTAACAAAATACCTCTGTTTTGAAGACACTGTTGACATAAGACAGTCGTAATTTTGAAAATAAGCTCCCGAAATAAAATAAACATACACGTATTTCAGTAATTTTCATAATTTTTGAAACTAAAATGTGGGCTCAGTTTTTAATCAAAAGTCACATTATTCCAATTAATCAGCAAAGCGCCACCCTTTCATGGTTGAAATACCTCGCACAAGAACGAAGCGTTACGCTTCTTCATTTATTATAAGAACTGCAAAGGAGTGGAATGCCCTGCCCTCGTCAGTGTTTCCGGTAAATTATAACCCCGGTGTGTTCAAGTCAAGAGTGAATAGGTATCGACTAGGCTAGCGTGCTACACCTTCGATCACATTATCGCTTTCCATCAGGTGAGATCGTGGTCAAACGATTGCCTAATCCGTAATAAAAAAATATTTTTTTTCGAAAATAATGAAAATTCCTGAAACACGTGAGCACCTGGGACTTACGGAACAACTTTAAATGCAAAAAATGTTGCAAATATTGTCTTCTTTATACTTTTCATAGACACTTTTGCCATAAAGCTAACTGTTAAAGAACTATTTAGAAAAATACAAATTTGGCCTCTTCAATTCAAGATGGCGGCTAACGCTCCCACACCTCGATGTCGAAAATTTGTTTTTTTTTCGTAAAGACCTCGTAACTAAGCAATACAAATCATAACATCATCTACACCAACATTGGTACATGTAGGGCAAAGCTTCATATTTTCCCCCAATGATTGGACTATAGATAATTATGCGTTGTTTGATTGGCAAGAGCGAAGGTCAGAACACAATCATAGAATAAACCTTCCTTGATTTAGTTTGTTGTTAGTTAAACATAGTTTAAACAACCGTTCACCGAAAATACATGCGGTATTACGTGAGTCGTTTCTTCTGTTACTGACTGTATAATGGAGCTATAATCGTAACCCGCGCCATGATAAAATGCTTTCCAATCAATTGGCGTAATTAAAATGGGCCCGCAAACGACTCAACGCAAACAACTCAGTTACTTCTTGAATATTTATGGCGTTCGGGAACGAGTGATCGGCGAAGGTAATTGATTATAAAAGTCTAGGAGCTTGCAGACTCGGAGATTTATGTGGACGTAAACAGGAGGTGTGCGTTATTACGAAACACGAGAACTAGACCTAGCAGCGTCACAGAATAAATAATAGTGGCAGCGTGGAACTAGCTCTAAAACCACCCTGGGGCCTAATTCTCTAATTTTAAGACGTCAATTTCACGCCAATTCCACGCCGCCTGCGAGGAATTTGTTCGTGATTCCACGCAGGCAGCGTGGAATCGACGTGGAATTCGCGTGGAATTTGAGTGAGTGGTCATACAGAATCCAGGCCCTGGTCATACAATAACGTACCAATCTATCTTATATATTATCTAACTTATATATTTTATACTAAAGCAGTAAGTAAGAAAAAATCTGTACAAAGAAGATAATACAAAAATAGCCTAGTGTACTTAAAATAAGCTACAAGGAGCTGAACAAGGATGTAACATTGAAAAAAAATAGTGTTTGTCTGTATGTTTGTTTGTACGCGCATCACGTAAAAACTACTAAGCTGATTGTGATGTGGTTTTCAATGATTGATAGCTTAGGCATTGACTTAAAAACTGGTGTACTTATCTAAATCCCATGAGAAGCCGAGCAATCGATAATAACTGTTTAATGGTTGAACGAAATTTGGTATATTGTTCCTTATAGATAGGTACTTTTGGTCTGCTAGTACTCCAATAAAAAAAACAATATAAGCGAGATACGAGCATTTATTTTGTCATACATTTTACATTAGTGACGTTTAGAAGCGTTCTTAAATTGTGATGCCAAGATTCAATGAAGCCGTGGGCGAAGCCGACAATTGATATGATACGTATAAACTTCTGCAATTTTTAATTTAGTTTATTTGAGGAAACACTTCAAATGTCAGGCGAGACAGGTAACGTTAACGTTGGTGTATTTAGGAAGAACCAATAGATGTAACCCGGCTTTGATAGATGTAGTAGGTACAATGCTGATGATTAAAAAATATAATTAACTTGGTTTCCCGCCCGCAACTTCGTACGCGCGGACTACAGTTTATCGCGAAAAAAACATCTTATGTTGTTCTACGATATGAAAAACCAATGCAATAGTAAGTATAAAATCAATGCTCTTGATATTTTTTGACAGACTTGTTATTTCGTTTCCATGGCAACCGTTCCTTACAGCGAGTAATCAACATTTTCCAGTTTTCCCATGGAAACTTACAATTCTCCGGGATAAAAAAGTATCCTATGTTTTATTCCAGGGTATAAGCTACCTTCATCCCAAATTTCATCAAAATTTGTCCAGCCGTTATCGCGTGAAAGCTCCCCAAACAAACAAACAAACAAACAAACAGACAACGTTTCACTTTTATATATTGAAAAAAAGGCACTGATTCACATTTTTCAATAAAGCATCACATTTAGTATACAGAAATGATGCCAAACGCGTTTTTTAAATTAAACTGAGCAATTTCTTTTATAGTTACGAACAGCTGCTTTGATCTATTCTCCACTGCAGCATGAGTGAGCAGCAAATTATTAAAAATTGATTGATTTAGCGGTAGCTGTCAGTTTTTTCTTGTAGCCATAGACAACTGCATATTTTGTAATTTGAGACCCTTTGATTATCGCCATTTTGGTGCTGATAGCAGTACCTAGTTTGACATTAGTGAGCGTCCACGGAACTATGTAACTTAACTACTCGTACTATTATTTATTCTGTGACTAACGTCAGGAGATGAAAAAATGACAATTTTAGTTCCATGGATCCTCGGTGGGGGCGACTGAATCAGCACAAACGAAAGTAAGGGAAAATCCATATAGCGTGTGGGTTTGTTTGTTTGTCGTATGAGGTAGTGCTGGCCACTGATGTGTTAGTCAAGCCGCCCTAGGGCCTCTAAATAGTAGTGAGTAACTAGCTGGGTAAGGCCTACAAAAATTGATTATTTCATCTTGGCTCGAGCATCCAGTTTTTTATAACAAATACTTCATATTACTACTATTATTTATTCTGTGATATTACCTAGCTTTTTTTACCTTGGTTTTGCAGTGTAATGTTTCTTCTAAGTAGGTTACAGTTTACACCTTGTACTATTATTTATTCTGTGACATGGTTTACTAGACAAATATTCGCAACAGTTAATTATTATTACCCGACTGCACGGAGGGTCATGTGTTTGAGTTATATGTATGTTTGTTTGTAAATATCTCAGGCGTGTCCTACAGTCTAAACGGCTTGAAGGATTTCGATAAATGACGTATCATCGGATTACGAGAGTGCTGTTAGACATTTCCTTCGCCATTGGCTGTATGATACATGAAGTGTCAAGATAACTAATATGGCGGCTTACAGCTGCTATTTTGTATTTCCAACGGAACTAAAATGACCAATACCTATCGAGTGAGGTATCAAAATGAAGGTCTTTATAAGACCATTTCAAAAAAATAATATTCTTATTACTAAACAGTAGTAATTGTCTTTAAAAAATCTTAAAAAAAAGAAAAAAATAGATTATTCCAGTTAATGTAAATACTATAGCCTAATGTTGCAATAGCTACTATTAAAGTAAAGTAAAATATGTAAGCAAATAAGAAACAATATACTTATATAAATACTAGCTGCGCCCCATGGTTTTAACCGCGTCCCTCAGGGATAAAAAGATGTGTTAATCCAGGGTTTAAGGTTTACCATACCAAATTTCATCCAAATCCATTGGGTCATTTAAGCGTGGAGAAGTAATAAACATCCCCACACACACTCTTACACACATATAAACTGTCACCTTTATAATATAAGTGTGATTATTTTCGCGGGAGGTCAGCTACTCGTATACCATAATTTTGTTCCTAATTGTTTTTTTAATAGTTTTATAATAATTCTACTTGTACCTATAATATAATTTTAAAAATAATGTGTGGTCACAAGAAAAAAGTTTTTTCAGTACAAAAAAAGAGCCCAAAATATTATCCGCAAAGAAAATCCGCCTTATTTATAAAAAGTTCATAAACGTCAATTAGTACTGCGCAGTACAATATTGTAGTGCGCAGTATTACTAATCATTGCTTAACTTTTTATAAATAAGGCGGAACATGTTTAAATTTTGAAGTTTTGTGTTTCAGTGACAATTATTAACATTTTGTTAATAAATAATGCCTTTTCTTCAAAATGGCTCATTTAAGACAGTTTAACGTTTAACCAATAATATGTATAATTTAAAAAGTAAAAAAAAAACGGGTTCTTTCTGAGAGATAATCCATCACATTTTATTTTTAATGTGCAAAATGTAAACACTCTAGCTGGGATTTGCACTCCGGTACTAAAGATCAAGGTATGTTCCATGTAAGCTATCCAGACATACGTTGCGGCTTGACCAATGAGAGCGCGCGGTGCAAATTGGGTCACGTAGTGTGGGCGCGGTGAGAATCGTAGCTTCCAAACGAATGGACCGATTTAGATGCGGTTTTTTATGTTTGAAAGCTGGCGTAAACGAGATGGTTCTTAGCTATAATGGGAGGAAGGGTGAGAATCGTAGCTTCCAAACGAAAGGACCAATTTAGATGCGGTTTTTTATGTTTCCAAGCTGAGGTAATCGAGATGGTTCTTAGCTTTAATTAGGGGAGGAAGGAAGGGGGGGGGGGGGGTGAGAATCGTAGCTTACGTTCAGGATTCTACTCTTAAATCCTTCACTCCGCTCTGGATTCAAAATAGCGCCCTCACCGGCAAAATATTACTTCGCTTTCTAGTAATACAATCCACTATTAGTAATTTCTTGTGTTTCTTTCTATCATTTTAGAAAAACATGCTAGGAGGCTGAACGATATGTGCATGCTTAGTGTTCATAGCAAAAGGGATTAAAAAGCTACATTTTATTATTTTTGTTAAGTACACATAGGTACATTATGTAACTTAAGTAGTAAAAAGTGGTGTTAGTAAATATTAGAAAAAGGCATGAATGAAAAAATGCTGTCTAGGTTGTTGTCCAAAATGGATGACCTCATTGTTGATTGAATATATTTTACATAAAGTTAGGTATGTTATTTATGTGTAACAAAAATAATAACATTTAACATAACACCTTTATACCAAGAAGAGACTTTCTTGCTTCGTACAATAATTAAATTTAACATAACAGCATCATACAATAGGTCATTAAATTGTGTAAGGCCAGGAGGACGCAACTGCATCTCCTTGCATCCCTCTACAGGCGCGGGGCGCCCATGATGATCACTAATAGATAATAGACGGTATTGCTCTTTACCTCGGTTGCAGAGACTTTTATTCGTCGTTGACTTCGTTACGGCAAAAAAAACATTATGATATAGCGATAAATGTTATCAATATCGAGGCCATGACACGGGCCGCTTTTTGATATAAAGGTAAGTTAGAGGCAGAAATTAAAAGTAAAACAACATGTTAAAAGGAAACCCAATAAATTGGGCTACAAAAAATGAATAATAACTTGACTGATGTACGGAACCCTGAATGAGTAAGTCACTTTTAAGACGGTTATGCCAATTATTTATGGGGCCAGAATCTAACCCCATAAAACAATCTAACCAATAAAATATCAATGAAAAAGTAAATAACAATAAGTATAACTAAAAAAAACTATGCTTTTACGACCTTCTTTTTAATGAATGTTTTTTTTTTTTTTGCAAAAAAAAAATTGCTTTTACGACCTTTTTTTTAATGATTTTTTTTTTTGCAAATTTTATTTTTTTGCATTTTCACTTTTTAAAAATATAGTTTTCTTTTCTTTGTCATTGGATTGTGAGCTACCCTGAAAGTTCCAGCCGGATAGCTAATCGTGAAGTGCTCGAAATTTGAATTGCAAGATTCCAGGACAAAATACATAGATACATACATGCATAGGTACAGGCGAAGTTATATAAAAAATTATGAAAATAATAAGCAAATAACAGGCCGAAAACTAAATAGTGTCATCACAAGTTATCAAAAAGGCTTCCTTTTCATTAAAAGTATTATCAGTTTAAGTGGTCGACAAGCTGTTCGCCATTTCTAAAGATTCACGCTTCCAATTAAAATGTTGTGGTTCAGCTGTTTGATATGTTAGTTAAACCTTACAGCTTTGCATGGTCCTATAACTAAACTAAAATAATACGCTCGGCTTTCCACACATCGAAGGTATTTTTTTGCGTCTCATTCAAAATGTACCTATGGCACATTGAAGATGTAGGTATTGTTAGTATCCGCTATCGTCGTTAACGCATGTTTTTTAATTTTAGTTCGTCTGTAGGCTTGAACATAATAATTTTAGGCGCTGATCAGATTCAGCGCGGCCGCATCTATCGATTCGATGTTTGGCTGAACGTTTGGAGCTGGTGGATTTTAGTCTGGTGCCACCGTAAATTGATTCAGAACGTATTTTTTTATTCAATTCTCAATTCAATCTCGGTTCGGTTAACTTTCATTCAATCATTGATGAGAATTGGTGCGCAGTTCATTAAACATACTCGTAGCCTGCATCAGCTTTAAATATTATTCACTTTTATTATGTTTATACTAGCTGTGCCCGCAGCTTTGCCTGCGTGGTTGAAATTTATCTGGGTTTAAACTAACAAAGGTAAACAAAGGTAAAGGTAGGTTGGTCCTGTAATAACACAGGACCAAAAGTACATATAATTACAAAACACCAAATTTCGTTTAGCCGACTTTTTTTATTGATTCCTATACTCATCAGATTGACATAACACCAGTTTTTAAGTTGTTCTTAAGTCATAACCTAGCCAACAGTCAAAACCACATCGCAATCGATTCAGTTGTTTTTACGTGATGCGCGAATAAACAAACAGACAAACGTACAGACACCATTTAAAAAAACTTGATAAGTAGTTTATTTTTATCTTTAATGTTCAGACATTATGTTACTTACGCTTTATTATAAGTATAGATTGAAGTCGGTACAAGCTATTTCCTGTTTTAAAAATACAGGCCTGCATTTGATAACTCCGTGACAAAACGCTACGCCAAAAGCATAATTGCAGCAAGACGCCTGCTTGCGACTAGTTTCCACCAGAAAACTGCAGGCGCCTACGATGGTAGAGAGAAAACATGCATGTCTTGCAATGAAAACATGTCCTTAGCTGCTATTTCGAAGCCTTAGGGCATTTTCATAGTTAGCAACACGAATGACAATTACAGCACACTAAACTAGTAGTTCATTATGTAGTTAGATTTCAGAACTTATACTTATTAACAATATGGTTGTACTTCCCTCAACAATTTAAATGCACGCTCAGCAGCATTAAGTGGTACCTACTTATGACACAAAAATCGGACGCTGCGATGCAATACGAAAGCTGAAACTACCAGTACCAAACATACACCATATAGCCACGGTAATATGTAGCGAACCCAAGATGCTGGAGGCAATGCCCCACTGAATTGTAATGCTAATTCAATGCGACAAATAGGCATTTGGTTTCACTTACTGTCCAGGCGCTTGGAGAGATTTTTGAAAATACCACAGAATAAATAATAGTAATACGATGATTAAAGATAATCACTATTTTATTCATTGTGTCATGAACGTAACTGCATGCAGAGTCAAAATATTTGTACATAATGAATGAACCAGCAGTGTCTATTCAATATTTTCAGGAACCATTGATCTAGTTAATGAGATCGTTGTATTCTAAAAAATAACCCAAATAATTAATCCTCATATATTTATTTTCTCTGTATCACAGACTTTAATTATAAATTGGATATCTACAAACCAACCCTCATAAAACTCTGGTGTGCAGTTATAACGGATGCTGTGTCAGCAACACATGGGCTTAGCAGCCCTTTCCATAGCTTGAATTAAGCTCCTTCGGGAATGTTACATATGAGCCTTCTGCTTATAATCGCTTTCAAAACATAAAACCCTCAAATCTGCTTCACATATACGTACATTATAATATAAAAAGCTGCCTGCTGTGTATACTTTCGTTTGAGTGTTTTGTGACAAATTTTCTGCAGAACGGAACATTACTTCTAAAAGCCAATCTCTTTCCTCCCTTTTAATCTGTCTCCGTCCCATTGAAGCAATTTAATATTGTTGTTATTGTTGCATTAAGCCAATTTCGTTTTGTAATTCAGATAACAAAAATTAATGAATCTCTCACAAACTCCTATAGTTAGTCCCTAAGCCTGACAGAGACAGGTAAATTGTGACTCTCAGGAGAATATTTACAAACCAACTTCTGAAGGCGAAGACATAAATTTCTAAGAATTCTAGCAATTACGGCCCAAGTTACTTTTCTTCGGAATAGTTATCTAAGTCATTATTCCTATTGCTGTATCTGTGTCTATTAGAACAAAGTTGTCGTTGAATTCGTATTTGGAACTATTGTCCTACAAATTACAACAAATAACGGCAGCTCTGATTTCTAAATAATATTTTAAGGTTCACGTTGATTACAATACAATAGAAAGCAACCAATGTAGAGAAAATATACTTGGTATTTTAGGCGTCACTGAAGGAAGTGTAAATATGTATGTCCCCCAGCACCAGCTCGATTGCTCAGTAACGTCGATAACACTTGACTGATAAGAGCGAGGACAACAACCGCAAGAGAGATGGCGGCGAAAAGCCGAGGGATCAAGTCTATAGCGAGTACAGACGCGCTCGACACACTCACACATAGCCATAGAATAAATAATATGACAGCCCGAAATGAGGACTCCTCGCCAGTGAGTTTAAGGGGATGTTCTGCGGTATTTTTATTTTCTCTTTTCAAAAGATACGAATTATCTCGACGAAAAATCCTGTTAAGGTTTATTTAAAGGCGCCTCACAAAAATCGGAAGAATTCGGAAACGTGCTTTCGGTTGCGTTAGTTTAACCTATAGTGACAGTGCCTTTTATGTCAAGGTAAAGAAAGAAAATGACTACTAATTATTTTATTTGATCAATCCATACCAATTATTATTTTATTTTATTATTATATATAAAAGTGAAACGTTGTCCGTTTGTTTGTTTGTTTGGGGGGCTTTCACGCGATAACGGCTGGACGGATTTTGATAAAATTTGAAATGGAGATATTATACCCTGGTATAAAACATATATAGGAACTTTTTATCCCGGAAAATTGTAAGTTTCCACGGGAATACGGGAAAATATTGATTACTCGCTGTAAGGAACAGTTGCCATGGAAATGAAATAACAAGTCTGTCAAAAAAAAACATAAGCGTTGGTGCTGTACCTACTTTTGCATTGGTTTTTAATATCCTAGAAGAAGATAGGATGCTTTTTTTCGCGCTAAACAGTATTTCGCGCGGACGAAGTCGCGGGCGGGAAAGCTAGTAACCTTATATATAAAATAAGTTTTTCGACGCATTACATTTAAAAACCTTTCTAGCTGTTACCGGAAGCGTTGCCGGCGAGGTACCTACATACATTCTAATGGTGCGTGAGAGTGTCGATTTGTACGGAGTTCTCCGGTCAAACCTACGCTTAAGTCAAGATTCAAACTGAGCGTGATTCTGGAATAGGTACCAAGAATTACCTGATGCGATTTCTGTAATTTCTACTCCTACCTATCTATAGCCTCAGTTCGTCCGAAATATTTATTTGATCCTTGTATGAAACAGAGTTATTAGGACCGATTGAGAACATACAAAGAAAACTTGAGAATTTACCTTTTTACCTGACTACGGCGAACCAAGGGAAGAGTAATGAAGTTAACAGTCTATGCATGTATCTATATGTGACATGTGGATGTTCCACCATAGCGTCGCCCCTATTGGTCCTATTTTGACAAACGAGGTGTCAATCGATTATTCTTCAGGTATAGAGAGGCATAGGTTTTTTTTACTCGACTACGGTGAAGGGTTATGTGTTCAAACTAAAAACTTGCCCTGATTTTGAAAAGCAAGGTATCAATAGATTCGTCTTCATCGCAAGACTGGCATAGGCTATTATTACCCTGCCGTAGTCGGGTTTTAGTTTGGAACTAATGTATTTTCTAACCGAGTGTAGGTACAATTATTACAAAATCTGTGAATGTAGATAACTCCAGAATGATAAAAATGTCCCAGAGTATTATCTGTAAACAATTTATTGGGTTTTAAAATCAGTCTGTGAAGATCTTATGAGGACATTCGGTAAACTTTTTAAAACAATCTAACTTGGGAGTTGTGCATTACGAGTAAATAGGTCAGCTTTTGCATATTATTATAATTTAGCTTACCTTTCTGTTGCTCTTGAAAACGTTGCATTTAAACACATTAGTGGCGCCATCTCTGACGATATAGGAGAATATCTTCAAGTCTGAGCTGTCGTGGGAGACGTAGAAGATGCGATAGATCGGATGGTGCATCAGCTCTGACCCCTCTGTGTTGACGCTGCTCTTGCGGCCGAAGAACTTGGTGCTGGTCTTTCGCTGTTACAGAAAAAAACAGAATCTTTTGTAAAATATATTGTCTATTAGATACTTATGTTTAAAATAGGACTCGGAATTCTTTGTATCAGCAGGTTTTAGGCATGTGTAACTCTGGCTGAAACAATATGATACAAATAAATATCACTAGCACTCATTATCGATTACTTTCAATAATTTTATCTCCGAAATTTGTTGCAACAGTTAATGCATAAATGTTTTTTTCTTTCAACAAAGTTGTAGTTTCATCATTAGGTATTCTTATAGCGCGCATAAAGTGGTACTTTATTGCTTTTAACTGAAATGTTTTCTATTGAATATTATATCTTAGTACTATAGATATAATTTGAAATTATTGAAAGTTATATCTTAGACTACAGATATAATTTTAAATAGACAACATTTCAGTTAACTAAAAGTATACATATTCTGTAAAAAAATACTGATGACTAGCGAAAATGAAATCTACGTTATTTCACAAAGAAATTAAATATAACAGCAGATTGTGTGATCGACGACCATCAAAATTGACATAAAATGTTTTTTTTTTTAGTTTATTTACCAGACTGCGCGACGCAAAGGAGGATTGTAATCTTAGCTATTTATGTATGAATATTTGTTCCTTCGTGGCGCTCTAAGCGTGGGCCGATTAAGATGATTCTCCATCATCATCAGCCCGTGTCAGTCCACTGCTGGAGATAAGCCTCTCCCAACGCATGCCATTGAGCCCGATCTTCGGCTCTTCTCTTTCAACTGCTGCCAGCCACTTTGCGTATATGGTCGCTCCACCTAGATGGAGGGCGCCCTACACTACGTTTGCCGAGACGCGGTATTCACTCAAGTACACGTCTACCCCAACGGTTATCAGTCCTTCTACAGATATGACCAGCCCACGGCCACTTCAGCTTACTAATCATAAGGGCTATGTCGAAGACTTTGGTTCTCTGCCAGATCACCTCATTCCGGATACGATCTTTCGAAGAAACTCCGAGCCTAGCCCTTATATATAATTCTTCTAAATATAAACAAACAAAACAAAAATAACTTATTATGGAATAAGCAAAAAACCCGACTGTGAAAAAACTAAAAAGAGGCTTTTGATTTTGGAATAGCATGCCAGGTTCTAACTGATGACATCAAAGAAGAAATGAAATGCGCGATGCCTTCGACTACACCTTTTATTTGAAAATCAAGAATCTAAAGCTTGTTTAGTTAGCCTCTTTTTAGTTTTGCCCGCAGGCGGGTAATTTCATTATTTGTTACGTATACTTTTGATCGCAGTAGTTGAAAGAAAAGTAGATTACATAAGTATCTCCCAAAACCGTTTTATAATAATTTGCACTCGTGTTTTTAGACCCTTCGCTAACGCTCGGGCACCAAACTAGCTTGAAGCAACAACCTAATGCACAAAACCAATATAATTATCACAACAAACAAAAATCCTCAAAAGTCTACAGAATAATGTATCACTACAATCAGCATTCAAAGTCCGTAACACATCACAGTTCACGGTTCACGCACGACACGGGAAGATCGCACAAGTATAGAAGGAATGACGGCGCCGAGGGTAAGAAATAGCTCTCAATTAGCCCTTAGACGGTCCGAAACGTAATTACAAGCCTACGCCGGGCATACTGATAACAGCGGTCATTATTAACGCTGGTATTGCCGACCGGGCGACCTTTTGCCGATCTATGTACACTACGATATGCCGGCCGGTCCATTTTCTTTTGTCCCGCCTTGTTGCGCCTTCCCGCGTGCCAGATGTCTAAAACAATTCTTCAGAACGTTTTATTTGGACGTTGACTTTTGGGACATTCTGTATACTAAATTGTATTACAGAACAATGAATACACAATATAGGTACACGATGTCCGGTAAGATAACACGGCAGGTACTTGCGGGAGGGGAGAGCCTAAATAATAATAAGTTTAAGGATTGATCTGTACAAACGACCATGATAAGCTCTGCAGTTGAATAGCCATTTCAAATTTTTAACAATACTATTTGTTTTTTTTTATCTGAAGGAATATTGAAAAATAAGATATACGTATTTTTTTCTTTTTCCAATCTAAGCTATATTTTCCGAAAATTAATTATTTAAAAATAGCTTATTCTAAAAGGGCGTAACTGTCAGAGTTCGGTGGTATGAACAAGATTACCGAAGCCACATTCGAATAAAAAATATTTATATAACTGTCAAAGTCAGGCTCTAGCGTAGTATTTTTTTTTCTTTACAGGCAACTGTAGGTATTTTATTAATCCACCGAACTCTGCTTGGTTAAGAGTTATCTTTGTAGTGACTGCACGAATTTTTTTGAAAAAATATGAATAATTAAAGCCAAATATTGCGTATTTCGAAATATTGCCTTATGAAATATGAAAACTTGTCAATTGCTTTGAAACCTATGGACAGCACTGTGTGTTTAGTGGTGTAGCACCTCTTGTTCTGGTGGCGGGCGGATAGAAAGTCTCATTTTTTCGAGTTTTCCTTTGTTTTTCGACTAAAGGTTTGCGCAGACCGCCCCGGGCTCCGGGCCCCGGATCTACTCCGCATCGCCCGACGAGGTGTCTTAATTCAGAATAATAGAGCAACAACAATATTATGTCACTCTCGTGGTCTTACTAATAGGACAAATCAATAGGTCCACAAAAAACGGCGAAAAAAAAAACGCATTTCCAGTTTAAGTGTTTTATTTCGTAGTCCATCATGTTAGGACAAGGACAAAAAAAATGGGGTCGAAAATATAGTCAGTGCCTCTGAGCCTCTGAGCAGACAAATTCCAGCAGTATCGTTGTCACAGAACAATTACTATTATAGCGGGAATTGGGAAAATGGGAATAGACCTTAGTGAGCATGCCGCGAGGGGCAAGCAGGGTGCGAGTCGTAGCCGCGGCGACCGCGAGACGTAAGCGCGGCTACGACCCGACACGTAAGCGCGGTGTCGGCACACCGGTGACACTGCACTGTACAAAAGTGTACATAGACCGCGCGCCCTACGTCCTTGTTTCGGCGAGTTGGAATTGGAATCTCGGACACAGATTAAATAATAGTTACTTTGTCCGCGCCCGTTCCACACACAGAGCGTCTCGCGCAACTTCCGCGTGCCTTCGGTCTCACCCACACATACTCGTAGCTGCGAGCGCGTTTACGAGCGCACACGCTTGTGTAGCTTCTTTTCGCATATTGTATTTTTTCTTTGGTGACGGCGAGTTGACCGCACGCAAGCTTTTCCTGATGCGAGGCGATGCAGTTACGGTCCCGGGGCGTTAGTCTGTCTGCCTTAAAGTCTCTAAGAACTTCTTACATGTAATCTTTTCGCATTTATACTTTATTACACGACTGCCCCAAAAAAAGAGTGTAATGTTTTTAGGATTCATGTATGTATGTATGTGAGTTTCTTTATTCCACCATAACTTTTAAATGCCTAAACAGTTTTAGACGTATGGGGTATTGTTAGAATCCTTACATTCCCCAGAGAAAAAAATAATTATGGCTTTAGTATGGCCCCTTTTTAAAACGCGAAATAGTATTTTTTCCTTCGAATTTTACAATATGGGTATCAAATTGAAGGCATTGATACGCACATTCCAATCGTATATTTTATGTGATACTCGTCACTGCGAATGGTCAAAATTGCGAAGGCTTATTACTGCGAATGGTCGTATGATCGAATATATACTAATATTCTACCAATTTTTAACCCAATAAAAAAAATAGTTTTTCACGCGTACCTATGTATGTAATATTGTTGAACATGCGTAATACTCATATTATTATCCAAAATGGATAGTTCAAACGGGATCCTCAATTTTTTGTTCCTATAATCTAAAAGCTAATAGGTAAAAACAACTTTAGATACAAGCCATAAACTAAAAGAAAACGCCTGTCTTCATAAAAATAACTTATTCCATTAAATTATATACCTTTTGCTGGAATGTGCTCATCAAGTCCTTCAATTTGATACCCATATTATAAAATACGAAGACTTTTTCACTTTTTTTTGGAGCCATACTGCCGCCACATTGTGTTTTTTTTTAAATATTTTTTTCACGTGATGATGTAAGGATTCTAACAATACCCCATACATCCAAATCCGTTCAGGCGTTTTAATGTTATGTAGGAATAAAGAAACTCACATACATACATACATACATAAAGCCTGAAAACATTACACTCCTCTTTTGGGCAGTAGTGTAACAGGAATAAAATATGTGGATGTGTGTGTTAGCTCGTTTATTAGAATATTCGAACAAACGACCCTTCGCAGAAATAAACCTTCGCAATTTTGACCATTCTCAGAAAAGACCCTTCGAGGATGTAAGCATTCGATGAGTCGACTTCGATGAACGACATTCGAAATTAGGTTTTACATTGGCGTAAATTCTTTTTTGGCAGGGCAGGCGTGTTTTTTTAGCTTTTAAGCTAGTATAGCAACTTTTAAAACAGAACATATAGAAAAGTTCGGAGCATTACTTTAGTAGTCGCTATGTTCTGTATGTGACAGAACTATTATGATCAAAGGACTGAGCAGTTCTTAGCTTTCTAGTACTATCGAAGTAGAAGTTAGGTTTTTACCCCATATTTTTCTCTGTTTTGTTCCTGATTATCATAATAATCTCAAATCAATATCAAATCATTTATTGTCACATACGTTGATACAATGTTCAATAACTAGATTAAAAGACCCGTAGGGTTTAATTTTCAATAATAATATTATGCAACACTTATTATAGTTTAGTATGCCACAATAATGTATAGTATACCTGCTGAGCCCCGCAGCTTTGGACGGACGAAAGCTTTCCCGGGGAAAAAAGTAAAAAAAAACAAAAACCATTTAAAAAATACTGTTTATGTGTCAAATTTCATCACAATAGGTTTGCAATAGGTTACAAACAGTCAAAGAGACTGACGGATAGAGGAAAAAATATACAGACTGAGTTACTTTAGCATTTATAATATTAATAGCTGAGCCCCGCGGATCGCCCGCGTGGATCATGATGATGATGGTGATGAAAAGTACCCTATGTGTTATTCCAGAACCTAATGTATTTATGTCCCTAATCGTGTCTTTAAATAATAAATGTTTCTTCATACATACTGCAACTCCCGTTCAAGAAACAAGGTTTTTTATAAACTAGTTTTCCCATCCGCGACTTCGTCCGCGCGGACTACTGTTTATCGCGAAAAAAAACATTCTATGTTCTTCTAGGATATTAAAAACCAATGCAAAAGTAAGTATAGAACCAATGCTCTTGATGTTTTTGAATTTTCCCCCATCATATAATCTATGACTGGGCCAAGTTGCATAAAAACCCATATAATAGTTACAGCGTGATACGTGTTCGTTTAAATAACTTTCAACCCTTATCCTGCGAGAAGCCTTTAATTTTTCGGGATGAAAAGTATCCTGTCCTACCTCGTAGTATGAACTCAAATCATACCAAGTTTCATTTGAATTCATTCAGTAGTTTCGGCGTGATGCAAGGTAAAGATACAGACAGACATAAATGAAAAAATAAACAGTTTTTTTTTCAGTATCGAATATAGAAAAGCCTACAAAAAAAAAAAAAAAACTTCTATGCATTTAATTGGACCTGTTACAGTTTTATTGTAAGTTGTAGTTCTATTGAAGAATATATTACAGTACGCGATTCTTGTCATTCGGCTTGGCGCGTGCCTAGCAAATCAAGCAACATTACCCCGTTGAATACGAGTCGGCACTCGTCCGATTTCCTACCGAAGAAGATAAGTAAAGTTAAGCGAGCGAGATCAGTACATGGATAGGCAACTGCGGTAACTTCCTGGCGGTTTCATATTTTTTTGCATAATTTTTCCTGGGCCTGTCAATATTATTATTACTTACTTTGACAACATCTCCGTGAGTCAGACCAGTAACCAAGCCAGCTACGACGAGGACATATTACAAGCCGCGAATACCTATACCTCCTCCCATAATTTTAGCATGAACCCGGGACAGACAAACAGATAGGAATAAATTTTAAAACTTATTGTTTTGGATTGTTCTACTATCACATCATTTACTTACTCCGAAAATAAAGATTTTTCTTAATTAGGTATCTTGTGACATAACGACCGTCGATAAGAAAACAAATTTAATTTTTTAATTTTTGGTTTCTTATTTGGTTTTTGATTTTTGGATTTTTGGTTTCGTAAAAGGGTGAAATGGTTTCTTATTTTTATACCTGAATTACCGACCTATACTGACTTCGCACAGGTAGCTAAGAGTTTATTTAGGTATCCTATTGACTACAAACACCGCAGCCCTCCCGAAACTGCGTCTGCTGCACAATTACACCACAGAATACACTAACAGTAGGTACGAAGAACGGGTCGTACAGAATATTGAAATCTTTTCAACAAATACGTCTCGTCATAACTTATAAACTACTCGTTAATACGTGAAGACTACTGTGTTATTGAATTTGATAAGGATTAATACCGATTACCACTAAAAACACTCGAAATTTGAGTCAAAATAAGTATATGTTTTTTAATTACGGATAAACTAATATTTTGTTCTTGCTGTAATAGGTAAACGGGAATAGGTAGGTGTGGTGTGCTTTTTTGTAGAACTAAGGAAGACAAATATATTTGCAGTACATTTCTTTAGCTAATATCAAACTGTTAAGCGCACGCCGATAAAGCAGCCTAACGGCCGGTTTATATACTCTATAGTACTCAGGGATAATGTAGGTATTTAATAGTGAAAGATTTTTCAGAATCGGTTCAATATTTTCTGATATTAGCGGTAACAAACAAATTTACTAACTTTACCTCTTTAATATTAGTGTAGACAACAATTAATCTAACATCAAAAACATTTATAAGTATGTATTTTTGTGTGCATTAATGTCAGAGTAATGTGATTTATATTTTTTTTAGCTACGCCTCAAGGTTTTGCCCGCGTGGATGACGATGATGATAATAATATATAAGCTATCTTAATTCCAAATTTCACCAAAATCCGTTAATCCGTTTCAGCGTTAAGACCGGTCAAACTTACACACACACTCACTCATTCATAAACTTTCACATTTATAATATTAGTGTGCAGTCTGTGCGAAAAGAGAACTAACATTAAGGCTCAAATTCTAGAACAACATTCAAGTATCGTTTGATCTCTATCATATCACCCGATCATTACTTGATGCTTGAATCGTAGCTTAAGTATTGTTCGTATTCCAAAACTTATCTAGAACACAACTAAAGTGAATCATTTAAATCGAGCCTCAAGCATAGGCCACAAGCGGAGATTATTGCTTAGAGAAACGCGTAATTCAACCTCTGTGGATTGTTGTATGGCAGTACTAATCAATACAATAATCAGTCAAAAAGTAAGAACGAATAACACATATAAAAAAATGTTACCCCATAAAGTTAGGATTTCGCTTCTGGCGAAAGTTGAACGATACAGCAGCGCCCCCAAATCCCGATTCTCTTTCCGCACAGATCTAACAGGAAACACCTTTTTGACATCGTATATTATATATGGTCTCAGATCTGGAAAAAACAGACGACGTAGGTGAAATGAGGAAAATTCGCAAGCTCGTCTCCACGTAGCTCACCATCCGTGGAAGTGGACAGGATTATTCTTCGGGTGTAACAAAGGGCGGGACAACAATGGGCGCCGTGCTTCGTTGCTCGCGGCAGACAGCAGGTTGACAGCCGCCTATTATAGCCGCGGCATGATTAACGATCTCGACGAAAAAAATCTACTCCCTTTCCTTACCCTACTTGAGAAGGCGCGCCGAGCGAGTCAGTTTCACAGAGAAAAAGCGTTCATTCAGATTTTGGATTAAATGATTGAAAGTATATAACTTAAAGGAATTTTCGTTCAAACTTTATCACAATAATTAAATTATCAACTTTGCTAGGGTTATTCTCACAATGTTTCCAAAGTACACAATGTTATCAAAATACTTTAATGCTACACAGGCCGTACAATTATTTATTCTGTTACAATAGCCTCAAGGAAGGAGCTAGCTTTGCACCCAAAAACAATCTCAACAGTGAAGTGTGAATTGTCAATTTTCTAGTTGTAGATATTTACAAGGTGCATATTGTCAACCATGTTTATGTCGTGGCCAGATGTTAGAATTCATCACTTCATGATGTGGCCGACCATTTCATGAAATGGAAAATATCCGCTGCCCACATCATCATATGGTTTGATATGGCCAGATCAATGAATAATCAGCGTTTAACGATAAATTTCTAAACGCACGGCTACGTCATGATATGGTCAAACATTAGTGATCATATAGCAAAATAGTTAAATTAACAATGTCCAGGGGCGACCCGACTCGGCCGGCGAAGGCGGGAGCGAAGCGTAGCGAGATCCCGCCTTCGTCTTCGTATTTTTTAGCCTTGAAAACCTATCTGTTTGAACACTTGTTAATGATATGGCCAAACGTGGATTGACATATCATCAAACGGTGACGTTTAAAGGGTATGGTCAATTAAGCTAGCAATATCATGAAATGGAACCGTTTCATGCAATGGTCAGCCACATAATGAAGAGATCAATTCTATGATCTGGCTACGACATTTATATTAGATACTTATGGTGATAAATGATTCAGAATTTTGCTCCAAGCACGAACAAAGTTTTGCAATAACGATATACTATTGAGGATACATGTACTACAGCGGAAAAATGTTGTAGGTAGGTATCAACTCGCTGTCTTTCTATATTGCCACTGGATATTATGCTGATTGGACAAAGCACGTTCCTTTCAAGT